>OU342743.1:224571687-225855908 GCA_910589775.1 Avena eriantha | reverse complement strand
TCTAAGGTATTGTTGGTTGTGTGGTAGTTGATCCATCCGTGCATGTTTCCGTTGATCTTTCCATTGCTTCCTATGGGCAATCAAATCCAATTCTTTTTTGGCTGGCTCGTCTGTTAGTACATGGGGATTTAGCCGCATATGATGTTATACAAATCCGATCCATCCCCATGGATATATTCTATCCTTTATTTTACAGTGTTAAATTTTGGTTGACCCCATATCACTTGGTTTTTCCTCCCTTTTTAGGGGATGTTGATCAGTAGATCAAGCATACCATCTAATGTTGTTGAGTGCCAATGTAAATGTTAGTGCTAGAGACCGATTGCAAAGAGAATATACCTAGATTTACATTTAGAATAATAAATAATTTAATGTGGAGATAGTCTATATATCTGTACGCATTATATTTGCTGGATATTAAAGTCTTGTCATATTTAGTGCTTATTTTAGCTAAGGTTTTATAATTTCCTGGAAAATTGCACATTCAGAAAAGATAACCGCGGGAGCAATATCTACTATAGAGGGTACCACTTGATATTAACCAAGTACACTATAAGTGTATATGTATGAGTTATTAGCCCCAATTGTCACATGCTTAATTTCATGTGAGACATCAGTGTGTTCTTTGCTAGATTGAACTACCAAAATGTTGAGTTGTCAAAACTATTATGTTTGCACTTGCATACATGGCAAGCCACAAACTTATTTTCTCACTACAATTGGTTTCTCGAAGACTACTATGTTCGTAACCTTTTTGTAATTACCCTACAAAGTCCCAGCCGCTGTCGTCCCTCCCTTCTCCCTCACCTGCCCCGCCCCACCCCAGCCGCCACTAGAAGCATGAGCCCCATCAAGAAGGATGCCCCATCACCGGAGCGCCTCGAGCATGTCGTGATCTGAGATCACCGCCACTTACCTTTCCCAATCCGCCAAGGAGGATTTGCCACAGCTGGACCGACGCAAGTTATCTTAAGAGCGAAGGTATTCCCTCCTAGCAGGCACATCCCTCTCCTACTACCACTTCCCATCCTAATCACCAGAAACCTCAGCGGCCGCGTAAGACATTGCGACGCCGATGACCATAGGCACGTCAGCGTGGGACGGCAGATGCTAAACAATGTCCTCGGGTTCATGTCCTGGCTGCTCCTAAAGCGGGGGCTCGTGCGCGGGCATGTCTGCTCAGATCGTAGAGCGGCGATCCATCCAGACAGTGTGATAGGTTTTTTTGGGGTTAACACCTAACATTCTCTAAGGTATTGTTGGTTGTGTGGTAATTGATCCATCCGTGCATGTTTCCGTTATCTTTCCACTGCTTCCTATGGGCAATCAAATCCAATTCTTTTTTGGCTGGCTCGTCTGTTAGTACATGGGGATTTAGCCGCATATGATGTTATACAAATCCGATCCATCCCCATGGATATATTCTATACTTTATTTTACAGTGTTAAATTTTGGTTGACCCCATATCACTTGGTTTTTCCTCCCTTTTTAGGGGATGTTGATCAGTAGATCAAGCATACCATCTAATGTTGTTGAGTGCCAATGTAAATGTTAGTGCTAGAGACCGATTGCAAAGAGAATATACCTAGATTTACATTTAGAATAATAAATAATTTAATGTGGAGATAGTCTATATATCTGTACGCATTATATTTGCTGGATTTTAAAGTCTTGTCATATTTAGTGCTTATTTTAGCTAAGGTTTTATAATTTCCTGGAAAATTGCACATTCAGAAAAGATAACCGCGGGAGCAATATCTACTATAGAGGGTACCACTTGATATTAACCAAGTACACTATAAGTGTATATGTATGAGTTATTAGCCCCAATTGTCACATGCTTAATTTCATGTGAGACATCAGTGTGTTCTTTGCTAGATTGAACTACCAAAATATTGAGTTGTCAAAACTGTTATGTTTGCACTTGCATACATGGCAAGCCACAAACTTATTTTCTCACTACAATTGGTTTCTTGAAGACTACTATGTTCGTAACCTTTTTGTAATTATTTCGAAGTCTTAAGGCAAGGATGGTGATAGTCAAACAAGCTAAGTATGATGATCTCAAGAGCACGTAGAAGGCTCACAAGGGTGAAGAAGAGGGAGGTCTGATCAGGCCCTCTTTCAAGTTCATCATCAAGTTCCTATCGTCATGCAGAAGTACAATTAGTTCTAAACTACATATTCCGTTGTTGAACACTAATGAGGAGAGGATGGTGCGGAAAATACCCATTGTTGCCGCTCTCTAGGACTACACGGAGCACAATCATTCTCCAATCCGCTCCTTTTATGTTTCATGTCCAGTTTCATTGGTATTTGTATATGTCAGTTCTTGAAAATTTATAACTGAGCTCACTTAGGCTGCAGATTAAATGCTCAATGATAGATTACATGCATGGGAAGGTCAAACTCACAAGAATTTCACTGTCAGACTTATCTAATATTTACTTTTCTGAATTTGGCTCTTCTCTGATGTATCGTCATAGCTACATGCTTCAGTTCTGTTGTTGAACAAACACCATTCGGATAGGATGGTCCCATTTGCTATTTGATACAAAACTTTTTACATGTAGATAGACGAAGTCCACAAATGAGATACTAACTCCCGACCTCTGTGATTCTCAGTATTTGATGGGTAGTAAAACATTTTATCTTACAACTATTTTACTAGATTCAAGTTAAATAGTTTTCCAAAAAATTGGAATAATTGTGAAATAATCTTGACAATCTATAAATTTGGGTTACGAATGAAATCTTTTGTTCCTGAGATTCTAAACTATGGTTGTGATCGTGGGGCAATGGTCCAAACAATGTAGAGAAGAAAGAGCCTACTTCGGGAGGAACAAATAAAGGACACTTCACATTGCAAATATATATTCCGCGGTTTAGAAATAAGTGATTCGCATTTGTCTAGATTTGCATGTATCTATGCACTAAAATATGTCTAGAAAATCTAAATCTAAATAAATGCAAGTCACTTATTTTCGGATGGAAGAAGATAAGCCATTGCTTTATTTATTTTAGGGTGCATTACGTGTACGCATTCTCACATATTTATGTAAGATTTTTAAAAAACCGTAGCAAAGCACGGACACTCAACTAGTAAGACAATAATACTAGACTTACGTAAACTTTGTTTTTAAGATGGACTCAGTTTTGTTGGTGGGCAGAGAAACGGAACGGCAGCAGATCCACCTAGCGAGCGTTCCTCGGGGCTACGGGCGCGGCTATATGCCGCTCGATGCGGCGCGGTTGGCCGGCCCATTAACCTGGCCGAACCTCTTTGCTCTTTCCTTTTTATTTATTTATTTACTAGTTTTTATTTTTTAAGAAACACAATACATCGAAGACGCTCACGTACACGCACGCACACTGATCCCTATAAATGCACACACACTCATCCCTATAAATGCACACACGCAACCCTACCTCTATGAGCACCTCCGAGAGACTGAGCCGACATATCTTGAGATTGACGAAGTCACCACGGGCGCCTTGTTGTTAACGGACACGACACGTCACGTATCACTGAAAGAACATCACCGATTAAATCCTAGAATAAATCCAGATAATGCAAACACCCAAGTCAAGTCTAGGACTTGAACCTGGGTGGGCTGGTTCCACCACATGGAACCAAACCACCAGAGCACAGCAAAAATAAAATGTGTGAAAAGGGTGATTTTATTTTATTAGATGTTGCAAGCATAGTGACTTATACTTTTTTGAATAACTCATCATATACACTGGCATTTTTTATCCCTCTTACTAACCTACCGTCCTCCACCAAATTATCCCCCCATACAAGCTCGTGAAAACCATCCCGCACATGTCGTTGTCTCCCTTGTTGATGCACCCCCTCCCACAGTCGATACAAAGGTCAGGACCAGCATCACCGCCCACAACAAGTGCATCTGTGCTGGCCCTGTTGTCATTGCGCTCTGCTAGGAGGAAAGGAATTATCTTAAATTGGTCATGAAATTCTCACTAACAATACATTGTTATAAAAAATTGATATGAATAATACCATCAAAATGAGGAGAGCGATTTAAACCAAAGAAAACCCACCACAACCCCTCTTCTCACATGTGCGAATTTAAATGGCGCTGCTTGCCGAGCCCCGCCTCGGCCCGGTTTTGGCTTCAAACTTGCCTGCTTTGTTCGTACATCTGCCATCAACCTTTTTCTACTTGGATGCCGATATGAAAGAATTAATGCCCCACTACAAAATTTTAAAATAAGAATGCCCTATAAAAAACCAACATGCTCTCTTATCAAGAAATATAACACAACTTATGAGTGAAGACCAGAAGAGGACCTTGTATCCTTTTTGTAGCATGTATTATGATAGTATATAGACCTAAATTTCATCATGTATTTAGGCCATTTCAGAAAACTAAGTTTAATGGAGCACATGCATGCTCCAACCCTGTAAAAATTAAATTAAAATTCCCACCATCAACAAAAGTCTTGTAAAAAGATTCCAAATATATTCCTCAAAAATAGAATACAATTCTGCTTGTTTCTATCTTACTAGAAAATAACATATAATTACATAACTGTAATACTTTCTAAACAAAGCATCCGGGTGCTAAATGTCTATGCTAATATATAATAAAACAAATATGGTTCATTAATAGCCATTGTGTCACTACATATAGAAAATGCATAACACCAGGTTAAGCTTCGAGACATCGTGCTTGTAGTGCTGACCCAGAGCACGCTAAGCAGCCTCCAACCCTCCAGACTCAACCTACACCCTGCAAACTAACAATTATCGACAAGATTTAAATAAAGTGATAAGCTATTTCATCCAAAAAATATATGGAACTTGCCAAATTTAGTCCTGCCATGTCATGTGCAAAGTTTTCTTGTGTTGAACTAAACTGCAACATATGAAACATTAGACAAAAGATCTCCAGCTGACATATTAGACCATCTAGTATACTTAGAATCTTAAAGTGAAAAGTATTGTCCATATTTCGCCTAATGCATCCTTGCCTGCAGACAACGACCTCTAGCCAATAGCCACCAGCCCACCGGCATAGGTGCATCTGAAGTTTCAGAGGAAAAGAAATCACTTAATGATACAGTCAAACTTTACAATCCACCGCCGACTAGCAGTGTCCTGATTTTTTTCAAAACAAAGAGAGAAATACAAGGCTCAGTTCAGTTGAGTAGGGCTCCCTTTCCTCTCTCCCGAAGCCACCCCCTCCTCCCGTTTTGAGAGTCACTTGTGTCCGGCCGGATCTGGTCCTTCTCGCTGCCGCCAGCCTCGCCGGTTGGTGGAGAGATAGATCAGGACCCCGGCTATCTCCCTATAGTAGTATTTTTAGGATTCGATTTAGGTTTTGGGTTAATCCCGTTTCTTCCCATGTGGAGTATGAGGGTCAGTTGGGGATCTCTGGTGGCCAGATCCGCCATACCTCGTTCTTCCTGTGCTCTATCGTTCTGCGCTGGTGGCAGGCGTCGGTATCGGTGGCTCAGAGGAAGGAGAGCATCCCTCCAAATAAGGTCAACCATGGGTGCTTCAAGATGGGCGTGTGGGATCTTGCCCAGATTGATGTGGTCCCTCTTCTCCCGGTGAAGGTGCTCTCATGGTGGGAGCCAGACCTGGAGAAGACCACCGCTCACCCGCAGAATAAGATCCTCGTCCTGGTGCGTCACCATCGTCATATTCTCTGCTCGCCTCCCCGAGTCCGTGGTAGGAACTCTGGTTTTGATGGTGAGCCGCTTTCCCTGTTGTGGTGTTGGCGTGCCTCTGCTACTCCAACTCTTCGGTTAGCCCTGCCTCACTTCTCTTCCTTAAGCTCCATGGTGGGGATAGGGGAGAAAGGTTGCAGAGCCGGCGTCGGGCTGGAATGGCGTCGGAGTACAAGAACCTCCTTTTCCTGGAGCGCATTTTCTGCGTCAGATGTGTTGGCGTGGAATTTCTTGGCCAAGATGGCCTTCTTCTTGCCGGTGAGCTCCGGCATATTTTTAACCTCCATTGGGAGGCCCTGCTTGAGTGCGGACGCTGAGGGCTTCGCCGGGCCGAGGACAAGTGGTGTCATCCCCGTCTTCGTCCATGGCTGCAGTGGGTTGCTCTCTCTGCTCCACGGTGGGGAAGAGATAGTACTAGATTGCAATTTTCAATCTTTTAGCAAGGTCCTATCTACAAATGATAGGGATCCATGTGTTATTTTTTGACTTTATGGGGTCCCTTGTAATTATTGTGTACACGCACTGTTATAATTAATGAAGGTTCTTTGCCCCTTCGGGGGCGCTCCGGTGTTCAAAAAAGAAAGAAAAAACTTAATGATACAGTCTTGTATGTTGTACGAATGATTCTGCATGACAGAAATTGGCCCACAGTATAACTTTAAAACAACTATTTTCACTCAAATAACATTGCAATCTAAGTATTCTAAATATTAAGGATCTTCATGCCATCCAAAATTAAGAGAATAAATGTAACAGTGCGTGCCACTACTGATTTGAGAAATTCACATGCATAAAATAGGAGATCTATATGCTGAACTTACTCATCGGTGTCACATGCTAAGAACAAAATAATACAAAATGTCAAAACCTGGAGAAAGAGCTTGAATTGCCATATAGTAGCCTTTCTGATAAAAAGAAATCAGTGGGCAGTTGCATGATCACACTCAGGCCAGCGGCCGCTTCCACCGCTGCATTTGGACCTCCGTCTCGCATCCTACTTGCTGACCATGTTATCACCCGACATGGACGGCCTGACACACAGTTTGTGATGGTCGTCAGAGGAGCCGTGCATGTCACCACGGAGTCAGTGTGACACCTAGGGTTGCCTACCAGCCCGTGGTAGTACAACGCATGTGGTTACTATGCCTTCGGAGTCAGGAACGCCCCCCACCCCCCTCGATGGACATCTTGGCTCTTTGTTCGCCTCTCTACTCTACACCGACTAGGCTGCTCCACTGCTACACTATCACATCATTAAACTGGAAAAAATTCACATATAATTGAAACAACAATACATTTGTTAAAGATGGACTACTTCTAGAGGCAAAGAAAAGGCCGCTAAAGTGCTGGTAAATAGAAAGGTTTTGAAAAGAAATCATTACATACAACCATTGAAATAGAAAGTTTCTGGTAAATAATTAATGGAAATCACCAAAGAGATATGGAATAAAGAGGGATGAATTACTTACTCTGCTCCAGCAGTAGTTCTCAACCACCTCCTTGCAACCATTCGTATAAGCTGGTATGTTTTTATTTGTAAGTATAGTATCAGAAAAGCTGAATGTTTCCTTAGGTGAAGCATTCCTGCGTGAGGGAAGAAAAAACCATCAATAAGTTTCATAGACATTAAACAATAAAATCAATCAAATTATTACCACTGCATAGGAAACAAAACAAATGTATTATGACAGTAGCTCCTAGCAGGTTTTTCCGGTAGAAAATTATGAACGATTGTTTTTCGAACAGCCGGAAACGATTTGCTTGAACCAGCAAATGGATATGTGGTACCAAACACCAATCGCTAGGTGTATTTTCCATGATAAAGGTAATCCTCAAAAAGATTAATGAAGAGATCATTTTCCTTTAACCTATTACCAGTAAGCCCTCTGCAGATTCAACACATGATTGATCTTTGGATAGACCTAAATACTAACAAGGATGGAAAACCACTTGTACCTTGGGGGTACAACTGCAACACCTTTCTCCAACATGATAATTATTTTAAAACCCAATTGACGATGAGTTCTACATACATCCATCCCCTGAAAGCTGAAACCAAGACACACATATGTCGCTGCATTTAAAAATTAGAGGCACCAAGTCAAACCGCACATCTATTTTCCACAGTTCATTCACGTAATAGTAAACCATGATTACATATGTGCTTTTAGGAAAAAAATAGAGTTCTTGTTTCAGCAAATATATTACCATACCTTGGTGGGCATGCAGTAGTCATAGAGACAAGTACACAATGGGCCTGCAGCAAGAGCAATCCATACCTCTATGTACGCATGGGAGAGGATTTGTGCACACTTGTAAACCTAATTTTGTAGTTCCAGCACATATCATAGAGATGAACATAATAGGTGGTTGTGATCAAATTTATATGGTAGAAATGTATAGACCTTACGAAATAAAATATCAAGGCAGCCCTCCTATAAGCACCCGAACATGACCGAGCATCTCACTGTCATGTTGTGACTTTAGCACATAAAAAGAAATTCCATATCAAATACGGAATGTCGGGAATTTGTAGTAGCTTAAGTGCCGCTCAGAACCACCATCTGATCCTTCTGTAGTATCCTCAAACCCTTTGCTCTCATTTCGACTGCATTTCTATTATTAGTCAATAAAAAAACCATCCCATAAAACAACTTCTATGATGAATTCTTTCTGCCTATACATGTGGAGAAATAAAACCTTAGCAGGGTCCAAACGGTAAACCTTTGATAGCTTGACAAACACGAACATATAGTTTTCATTGACATTGCTATGTGTTGCAGGGATCAGTAAAAATTCAGAGCATAAGCAAATTGTTGCAGCAAAAGCAATAGTGAGGAAAGGGATTTAAAAGCGGGAAAGTGCAGTGGCCGTCAATGTCTAGCTGAGTCCTACAGTAATGCAAAGGCGGGTGCAGATAAAACCTTGGCAATAGAACTACATACACAAGTGTATATTATCCAATGGTAGTTAAACTACTTGCAACATATTTCTTAAAATTTATTATCATGGAACCTTCTAGAATAAATTATAGTAATCATTAACTCATAACTATATTTCTTTCAAGAAATTCATCGCAACTAATCTATGATGAACTGGCCTCTAAGAAGAAAAAGAACATGTACATGAATACACAGCCAATCATTAGTACTCCATGTAGTTCATTCTGTATGGTGATATCACGGTACAAGTTTGGAAATGTCACTTTTGTTGTGGTTATAAACTGAATCAACACGAAGCCAGTGCAGAACCTGTCGGCTTGGGGATCTGCAGTGTCGTCGGTCATTGTCAAACATATTATTTATCATTTAAAATCAACAATAGTACTCCAATATCGGAAATCTCTCTTTCCAACTCCCAAAAGAATATATAGCATACATACTTTTAGAACTTAACGATAAAGTGAGCATACATTAACATGAGAGATCTAACGATAAAGTGAGCATACAGAAAAAAAGCTAGATCCAACACCTGACTATGGTAGCCAATCTCCTCCTAATTTCTTTCGGGGTCGTCCTGGTGGCGCCGAGTTCTCTAGTGGTCTGCTCGTAGCTCGCTGTTTCTCCGGTGGTTGTCGCTGGTGCTCGAGGTGGAGCGGTGAGGCTGTCAATGTTTGTGGAACGATGCTTACCCTTTCGGGCCTCGGTTGCATGTTTATATAGATAGGGAATAGCCCCTATACGGCATGTACAAGGTTTGTACGTGTACGTGTCGGAGTACTACTACACGTACCATACCTGTTACATAGTCTAACATCCCCCTTAATCTAAACCACAGGAGAGGCCTAGATTACGCTTAAACTCACCTAGAGATTTTACAGGAAGAGCTTTAGTAAACCCATCAGCTATCTGATCCTTGGTAGAGATGAACTTGATATCTAGCATGTTGCTTGCAACGCGTACACGAAAAAAGTGATAGTCAATCTCAATATGTTTAGTGCGGGCGTGAAAAACTAGATTAGCACAAAAAAAGTTGCACCTAGGTTATCACACCATAAACATGGCTTCTCACGGAGCTTCACACCAAGTTCACGAAGAACAGCTTCAAACCATATTAACTTAGTAGTTGCATTGGCTAAGGCTTTGTATTCAGCCTCTGTGCTTGAGCGATACATGGTGGCTTGCTTTCTGGCACTCCATGACACCAGATTTGGACCTAGAAAAATAGCAAATCCTCTAGTGGAGCGACGATCCTCAAGACAACCTGCCCAATCTGTATCTGAAAAGGCACTAAGAAGTGTAGAGGAAGATATTTTGAATGTAATGCCAAGCTGAGACGTATCCTTAACATAAAGGAGAATATGTTTAGCAGCTATCCAATGAGCTGTAGTAGGAGCATGAAGGTATTGACAGACCTTATTCAAAGAAAACGACAGATCCGGACGTGTAAGAGTGAGGTACTGAAGAGCACCAACTATGCTGCGATACTGAGTACTGTCATCTAGACCAAGAGGAGTACCTTCATGCAAGGACAGAGGCTCGGATGAGAACAGTGGAGTAGGAGCAGCTTTACAATTGAGCATACCAACTCGAGTCAGAATATCATGAGCATATTTTTCTTGTGTGAGGAGCAAACCATCTTTTGTTCTTTTGACTTCCATATCAAGAAAATAATAAAGATCACCCAAATCTTTGATAGCAAAGTGGGTATTGAGATCTTTGAGAAAAATTGAAATAGCATCATTTGAGGAGCTGGTCACAATAATATTATCATAAATGAGAACTGATACGTCATAAATGTATCTATAATTTTTGATGCTCCATGCTTGTTTTATATCAACTTTCTTATGTTTTGTTCACACTTTGAGATATTTTTATACATTTTCTAGAACTAATATATTAACAAGATGCCATAATGCCAATTGCCTGTTTTATGCTGTTTTTGGTTTCAGAAAAGCTAGTAAGGAAATATTCTCGGAATTGGACGGGACAAAAGCCAAAGTCAATATTTTACCAGAAGGAATACAGAGTCTAGAGGGCAGACGAAGTGGCGCACCAGGGCGGCCACACCTGGTGGCGGCACGGCCAGGGGCGTGCCACCAGGTGGTGTGCCCCCCCGGAGCTCCACCGACCTTGCCCCTTCGCCTATAAAAGTGTCCCGAGACGAAAACCCTAAGAACCCGATCAGAAATCCATGAAAGAGTCTGTAGCCGCCTCCATCTCTATCCCTAGATCGGGGGGGATCGGAAGCTCTTCCCGCCACCCTGCCAAAGGGGAGAGATCATCCTGGAGGCCTTCTTCATCACCATGCCTGTCTCTGGTGTGATGCGTGAGTAGTTCACCCTTGGACTACGGGTCCATGTAGTAGCTAGATGGTTGGTTCTCCTCCTTTGTGCTATCGTGTTTAGATCTTGTGAGATCCGTTCATGATCAAGATCATCTATTTGTAATCTTACATGTTGTGTTTGTGGGGATTCGATGGATATTGAGATGCTATTTCAGATTGATTATTGATTCTATCATGTCTATGTTATTTGTGATCTTGCACGCTCTCCGTTGTTAGTAACTATCTTGGCCAAGTAGATGCTTGCAACTCCAAGAGGGAGTATTTATGCTCGATAGTAGGTTCATGCCTCTAGTAATCTGGGAAAGTGACATAAATTTCTAAGGTTGTAGATGTGCTATTTCTACTAGGGAGAAAACAACAATCCTTTGTCCATGGGGCAATCGTATTGTTTACTTTACACACTTTGCTTAATGCAAATACTGGAAGGAGTTCGGACGATAACCTGAAGGTGGATTATTAGTCATAGATGCAGTTGGATTACGGTCTATGTATTATGTTGTAATGCCTAATCAAATCTCATGGGAGTCAAGATGCCTAGTATATGCATTGTATGCTTTCTCAAATTTGTCAATTGCCCCGCTCTAATTTGGTCACCCAACATGCTATTTATCTTAAGGAGAAACACCTCTAGTGAGCTATGGACCCCTGTCCATTCTTTTACCATTGATATACCATCTACTATTTACTGTTTACTATTACTTTCTGCAAGCAATTGCTATCTTCCACACTATACATTTAATCCTTTGTTTTCAGCAAAACCAGTGAGATTGACAACCTCACTATAAGTTGGGACAAAGTTTTGTGGTTGTGTTGTGTAGGATTCCAAGTTTTTAGCAACACCTTGGAGTTGTTTCCTTGCTCCTACTAGTTCGATAACCTTGGTTTCATTACTGAGGGAAAACTTGCTACTGTGCTCATCATACCTTCCTCTTGGGGTTCCCAATGAGCTCTACATATTTTGAGCCATCAAGAGTTTTTTCTACTTGATACATCATAAACATATCTATAATTTTTGATGCTACAAGCTTGTTTATATCAACTTTCCTATGTTTTGTTCACACTTTGAGGTATTTTTATACATTTTATAGAACTAACCTATTAACAAGATGCCATAGTGCCAGTTGCCTATTTTCTGTTGTTTTTGGTTCTAGAAAAGATAGTAAGGAAATATTCTCGGAAGGAACACAAAGTCCGGAGGGTAGACGAAGTGGCACACTAGGGCGGCCACACCTTGTGGCGTCACGGCCAAGGGGCACGCCACCAGGTGGTGTGGGCCCCCTAGAGCTCCACCGACCTTGCCCTTCGCCTATAAAAGTATCCCGAGATTAAACACCTAAGACCCCGATCAGAAATCCACGAAAGAGTCTATAGCCGCTGCTATCTCCATCCATAGAGCGGGGGGATCCAAAGCTCTTCCCGGCACCCTACCGGAGGGGAGAGATCATCCTGGAGGCCCTCTTCATCACCATGCCCGCCTCCGGTGTGATGCGTGAGTAGTTCACCCTTGGACTACGGGTCCATGTAGTAGCTAGATGGTTGGTTCTCCTCCTTTGTGCTATCATGTTTAGATCTTGTGAGCTCCGTTCATGATCAAGATCATCTATTTGTAATCTTACATGTTGTGTTTGTGGGGATCCGTTGGATATTGAGATGCTATTTCAGATTGATTATTGATTCTATCATGTCTATGTTATTTGTGATCTTGCATGCTCTCCGTTGTTAGTAACTATCTTGTCCAAGTAGATTCTTGCAACTCCAAGAGGGAGTATTTATGCTCGATAGTAGGTTCATGTCTCTAGTAATCTGGGAAAGTGACAGAAATCTCTAAGGTTGTAGATGTGCTGTTGCTACTAGGGAGAAAATAGCAATCCTTTGTCTATGGGGAAATTATATTGTTTACTTTACACACTTTGCTTAATGCAATTATCTATTGCTTGCAACTTAATACTGAAAGGGGTTCGGACGATAACCGGAAGGTGGATTATTAGTCATAGATGCAGTTGGATTACGGTCTATGTATTATGTTGTAATGCCCAATCAAATCTCATAGGAGTTAAGATGTCTAGTATATGCATTGTATGCTTTCTCAAATCTGTCAATTGCCCTGCTATAATTTGTTCACCCAATATGCTATTTATCTTAAAGAGAAACACCTCAAGTAAACTATGTTGGGTTCACAGCATAGAAAATAAATTTTTTCCTATGATAGTAACTATTATATGCCAAGATCTATCTATTAGATACAAGCAATGGTTCGATATACATCCAGAGAGAACATACCCTCGAAGACAACAAAGCTTTGTTAACGAGATGGAACTCGTAGATGATGTAGTCGTACACTTGCCGATCTCAAGATCGTGATGAAGGCTAGAAGGTCTAGCACGTCTAGCTCCAGCACGTCCATCAGACCCAGCTCCAGCTGAAGGAAATATGCCGTGAGAGGCAATAATAAAGTTGTTATTATGTATTCCTTATATATGATAGATGTTTATTTTACATGCTAGAATTGTATTGATCGGAAACATCAATACATGTGTGTTTAATAAACAAAAAGGGTTCCTAGTTATGCCTCTCTTATAGACTAGCTTGTTCATTAACAAGATGATCAAGGTTTCCTGATCATGGACATTGGATGTTGTTAATAACAAGGTCACACCATTGGTGGAATGATGTGATGAACATTCATCCGAAGTATAGCATTACGATCAAGTCATTATGTTTATATTTCTATAACATCATACGAAGTAATCTTTATCCTTAGATCATGAGATCATGTTAATTGCTAACACAGGAAGAGTATCTTGATAACATCAAACGTCACACCGTAACAGGGTGACTATAAAGATGGGTTCAGTACTACGAAGGTGTTATGTTGAGGCTCATGGATCAAGAGTGGAATTTGTCAATCCCGATGACGGATAGCTTGCAAGCAAGTGATGTGATCACTAGAATGTTATATCACAGGAACGAGAAAAGAGTGCATGTCGAAAACGAGATCAAACTAGATATGGAGATACCGATGATCGAATCTCGGACATGCAATATATCGAGGGACAAAGGGATTTAGTTACAAGTGTTAAAGGTTCTCACGATCACAGAAGTCATCGTTGAATGTGTAGGAGTCAGTACGGATCTCTAGGTCCCGCTGCTGATTATTGATCAGAGAAGGGTCTCGATCATGTCTGCATTATTCGCGAACCGTAGGGTGACACACTTAAGAGTTACCGGACACCATTTTGGAGTACATATGTTTCAGACGAAAGAATTGTAAAGCGCAGGAATTATTTCAATAGAAACCGGAAATTGTTTCGGGTGAAATTGCAGAAAGTGGTTTTGCATGTGATATTGAAATATTGCAAGGGGCTATATGTGAATGTTTGTTAATTAAAGTAATTAAAAAAATTCTGAATAAATTTAATAAAAAGAGTTTTATTAAATGAGAGAGCATTAAACTTGGAGAATTTTAATGCATTTAAAGTGGAGACTTTAAAAGGGAATGTGAAGAGGCATTTTAATGTGGAGGGGTTACTACCACATGAATGGGGGAGGTGAGGGGTCACCCCCATGCACCGGCCATGGAGAGGAGGGGCACCCCCTCCTCCTATAAAAGGCCACCCATTCCCTCCTTCATCCTCACACCTCCTTGTGAAGGATCTCTCTCCCCCTCTAGAATTATTCCCCCATGGTCTCGGATTAGCGAGATACATGTTCCCGGTGGCATTTTGTCTGGAAGGAGTTGATGCTTCCGCTAGATCGCTGGAGCGAGGAGGTGGAGGTTGTCCGGTGGCTTGAACGTGTGTGCGAGTGCGGATGCGCTGCTGAGTTGCGGCGCTCGGACTTCCTCACGATCTTGAGATCGACAAGTGTACGACTACATCAACCACGAGTTCCTACTCGTTAAAAAAACTCGTTGTCTTCGAGGGTAAGTTCTCGTTGGATGTATGTCCACCCGTTGCTTTGTACCTAGTAGATAGATCTTGGCGTGTAGTTCACACCATAGGAATTTTTTTGTTTTCTATGCTGCGGACCCAACAGTGGTATCAGAGCCTGATCTATGCGTAGGTGCTTTGCACGGGTAGTACACATATGTTTATATGTGAGCGATGATGATCATGTTATTGCATCTTCTATGTATTTTGGATATTGGTGGCATAGTGGGATGAAGCGGCCCGGACCAACCTTACATGTTATAGTACATGAGACCGGTTCCACGACTGACATGCAACTTGTTTTGCATAAGTGGCTGGCGGGTGTTTATCTCTCCTACTATAGTCAATATCTGATTTACAACGAGTTGCTAATAACTTAGTTATCCTCGTTGTGGTTCATGTTTGTAGGTGAGAACGGTTATATCTCCGAAAGCCCTAAGCCACGTAAAACTTGCAATTGATAAATTAGAGGCGTCTAGTTTAGATCGTTGCTGGGCTAGTGTATTGATATGGTATTGTTGTAAGTAGATGTATGATATATACTCTTACAACACACTCAACGTGTAAGTTCCATAGACCTTGGCCTTACACACAAAGGAATGATAGAGATCATACCACGATGCAAGTGATAGAGATCAAATGCATGGACCATATCATCTCACTTTACACATTAGATGTTAGCATCTTATACTGCTAGTTTGGCGCTTTTGGTAGCATTGTAAGATGATCCCTCATTTAGATATCAAGATAAAATGTGTTCTTCCTTAAGTATGCACCATTCTGTGGATCGTGTTTCGAGACATCACGTGATGATCGGGTGTACTCGAATCTACGCTTTCATAGGAACGGGTGTAAGACAGTTTTACACACGCGAATACTAAGGTTCTTACTTGGAGAGCCTAGCATGTACAGACATGGCCTCGGAACACAGACCAAAAGGTTAAGCATGAGTCATATAGTTGATATGATCCCCATATAGATGCTCGCCTTTGAAGCTACATCAACTCACGTGATGATCGGACTTGGTGTAATGTATTTGGTTCATGTAATCACCAAAAGGACACGAGGGATGTCGTTTTTGAGTGGGAGTTCATTAGTAATTTAAATTAGTCGAACTCAATCTATCATAAACTTAGTCTAAATAAACTTTACAAATTCTGTTGTAGATGGCACCACCTGCTTTTAATTTCAATGTGTTCATGGAGAAAGAGAAACTTGCTGCGAATGGTAGCAACTTCACCAACTGGGCTATGAATTTGAGGATTCTCCTCACTGCTGCACAAAAGCAATATGTGCTAGATGCGCCGCTAGGCCCCCCACCAGCTCCTGATGCCCCTGACGAGGAAAAGAATGTCTATCTGACTCGTCAGGAGGACCACAACTTAGTTCATTGCGGCATACTGTATGGGCTAGAGCCAGAACTTCGAAAGCGTTTCGAAAATGGCAATGCCTTTGATACCATGGGAGAATTGAAAATGATTTTCGATACCCATGCTTCCGTAGAGAGTTATAATGCTACAGAAAAGTTCTTTAGCTGCATGATGGAGGAAAACAACTCCGTTAGTGAGCACGTACTCAAAATGTCTGGGTACGCCGATAAGCTTGTGTCCTTGGGAATAATGATTCCCATTGACTTAGGTATACATCGTGTTCTCCAATCTCTGCCACCTAGCTACAAGAGCTTCGTGATGAACTATAATATGTAGGGCATGAAGAAGTCTCTTCCCGAGCTTCTGTCAATGCTTAAGACTGTAGAAGTGGAGATTAGGAAAGAATTACAAGTGTTGATGATCAATAGGACCAACGGTTTCAAGAAGGACAAGAAAGGCAAGCACAAGGGAAATAAGGGTGGCAAGTCTGTTGCCACGCCTAAAAAGAAACCCCGAGCTGGCCCTAATTCAGATACCGAGTGCTACTATTGTAAGGGGACTGGCCATTGGAAGCACAACTGCCCCAAGTATTTGGCGGACAAGAAGTCCGACAAGGCAAACAAAGGTATATGTGATATACATGTTATTGATGTGTACTTGACTAGTACTCGCAGTAGCACCTGGGTATTTGATACGGGATCGGTTGCTAATATATATAACTCGGTTCAGGGGCTACGAAACAAGCGACAACTAGCAAGGGATGAGGTTAGGATGCGGGTTGGCAATGGATCAAGAGTTGATGTGATCGCCGTCGGGACGCTAACTCTCCATATGCCATTAGGATTAGTTATAAACCTAAATAACTGTTATTTGGTGCCTGCACTAAGCATGAACATTGTATCTGGATCGTGTTTGATGCAAAGTGGTTATTCCTTTAAATCTGAAAACAATGGTTGTTCGATTTATAAGAATGATATCTTTTATGGTCATGCACCTATGTTGAATGGTTTATTTCTATTGGATCTCGATAGTAATATTATGCATATTCATAATGTTAATGCTAAAAAGATTAAACTTGATAATGATATATCTACATACATGTGGCACTGCCGTCTAGGTCATATTGGTGTTAAACGCATGAAGAAACTCCATTCTGATGGACTTTTGGAATGACTTGATTTTGAATCATTTGATACATGTGAGCCATGCCTTATGGGCAAGATGACTAGAACGCCGTTTTCCGGTTCAATGGAACGGGCGACAGATCTATTGGAAATCATACATACTGATGTGTGTGAACCAATGAGTGTGTCAGCGCGAGGTGGATATCGTTATTTTGTTACTTCCACGGATGATTTGAGTAGATACGGGTATATCTATTTGATGAAACACAAGTCTGAAACTTTTGAAAAGTTCAAGGAATTTCAGAATGAAGTGGAAAATCATCATAATAGAAAGATCAAATTTCTATGGTCTGACCGCGGAGGAGATTATCTAAGTTACGAGTTTAGCACACACATGAAAGAGTGTGGAATAGTTTCACAACTCACGCCTGCCAGAACACCACAACGTAATGGTGTGTCAGAATGTCGTAATCGTACCTTATTGGATATGGTCCGATCTATGATGTCTCTGACTGACTTGCCACTGTCATTTTGGGGTTATGCACTGGAAACAGCTGCATTGACTTTAAATCGGGCAGCATCTAAATCCGTTGAAACGACACCGTATGAATTATGGTTTGGAAACAAACCTAAGCTGTCATTTCTTAAAGTTTGGGGATGCGATGTTTATGTGAAGAAACTTCAATCGGATAAACTCGAACCCAAAGCAGAAAAATGCGTCTTCATAGGATACCCTAAGGAAACGATTGGGTATACCTTCTATCACAGATCCGAGGGCAAGGTTTTTGTTGCCAAGAATGGATCCTTTCTTGAGAAGGAGTTTCTCACGAAAGGTGTGAGTAGTCAGAAGGTTGAACTCGAAGAGGTTATTGAACCTTCTCTTCATGAAATGGCGAGTGGCGCAACACCGGAAGTTGTTTCGGAGTTAACTTCACCTGATGAAGAGAGAGCTAATGATATTGATCATGAAACTCCGAAAGAGGACACTACCGAACCTCGCAGGTCAAGCAGGACACGTGCAGCTCCTGAACTATACGGCAATCCTGTTGTGAATTTCATGGTTGATGAAATGGATGACCCTGCGACGTATGAAGAAGCGATGATGAGCCCGGATTCCAATAAATGGCTAGAAGCCATGAAATCCGAGATGGAATCCATGTACGAGAACCAAGTTTGGACCTTGGTGGACTTACCTCACGATCGAAAGGCCATTGAGAATAAATGGATGTTCAAAAGAAAAACTTATGCTGATGGTAATGTGACCATCTATAAGGCTTGACTTGTCGCAAAGGGGGTTCGACAAATTCAAGGAGTTGACTACGATGAGACATTCTCTCCCATAGCGATGCTTAAGTCGGTTAGGATTATGTTAGCAATTGCTACATATTTCGATTATGAAATATGGCAGATGGATGTCAAAACTGCATTCCTCAATGGTAATATCGAAGAAGAGTTGTATATGATACAACCTAAGGGTTTTGTGGATCCTAAGGATGCTAATAAGGTATGCAAACTTCAGCGATCCATCTATGGACTGAAGCAAGCATCCCGGAGTTGGAATCTCTGCTTTGATGAGGTGGTCAAAGAGTTTGGATTTGTCCAAACTTATGGAGAGGCTTGTATTTATAAGAAAGTGGTTGGGAGCAATGTGGCATTTCTGATATTATATGTGGATGACATATTATTGATTGGAAATGATATAGATCTTTTAAATAGTGTTAAAAGTTATCTAAACACCGAATTTTCAATGAAAGACCTTGGTGAAGCGTCATATATGTTAGGCATTAAAATCTATAGAGATAGATCAAGGCGCCTAATTGGGCTATCGTAGAGTACATACCTTGATAAGATATTAAAGAAGTTTAATATGGATGAAAATAAGAAGGGGTTCTTACCTATGTTGCAAGGCAAGACATTGAGTAAGACTCAAAGTCCGGCTACGGAGAAAGAAAGAGAGATGATGGATAAGATTCCCTATGCCTCGGCCATAGGCTCTATTATGTATACCATGCTATGTACAAGACCAGATGTGGCACATGCTATTAGTTTGACTAGTAGGTACCAATCTGATCCAGGTTCGGAACACTAGTAGCAGTAAAGAACATCCTCAAGTACTTGAGAAGAACTATGGATATGTTTCTTATATACAGAGGTGAAGAAGAGCTAGTCGCTAAGTGTTATGTCGATGCTAGCTTTGACACCGATCCGGATGACTCTAAGTCTCAATACGGATACGTATTTCTCTTGAACGGAGTAGTAGTTAGTTGGAGGAGTTCCAAACAACCTGTGGTGGCTGGATCAACGACGGAGGCGGAATATGTTGCTGCTTCAGAAGCGACACAGGAAGAGGTTTGGATGAAAGAGTTCATTACGGAACTAGGTGTGGTTCCCAGTGCGTTGGACCCGATGGTGATCTATTGTGACAACAATGGAGCCATAGCCAACGCAAAGGAACAGAGGTCTCACAAGAATTCCAAGCATATTAAGCGATGGTTTCACTCCATCCGCGAGCATGTCAAGTATGGAGATATAAAGATTTGTAAAGTACACACGGACCTAAATGTAGCAGATCCGTTGACTAAAGTTCTCCCTAGGGAAAAACAGGATCAACACCAGAACTCCATGGGTGTTAGATTTATCACTATGTGAACTAGATTATTGTCTCTAGTGCAACTGGAGGACTGAAGGAAATATGCCCTGAGAGGCAATAATAAAGTTGTTATTATGTATTTCTTATATATTATAGATGTTTATTTTACATGCTAGAATTCTATTGATCGGAAACATCAATACATGTGTGTTTAATAAACAAAAAGGGTTCCTAGTTATGCCTCTCTTATAGACTAGCTTGTTAATTAACAAGATGATCAAGGTTTCCTCATCATGGACATTGGATGTTGTTAATAACAAGGTCACACCATTGGTGGAATGATGTGATGAACATTCATCCGAAGTATAGCATTACGATCAAGTCATTATGTTTATATTGCTATAACATCATACGAAGTAATCTTTATCCTTAGACCATGAGATCATGTTAATTGCTAAACCCGGAAGAGTATCTGGATAACATCGAACGTCACACCATAACAGGGTGACTATAAAGATGGGTTCAGTACTACGAAGGTGTTATGTTGAGGCTCATGGATCAAGAGTGGAATTTGTCAATCCCGATGACGGATAGATATACTTTGGGCCCTCTCGGTGTTATCACATTGAGATATCTTGCAAGCAAGTGATGTGATCACTAGAATGTTATATCACGGGAACAAGAAAAGAGTGCATGTCGGAAACGAGATCAAACTAGGTATGGAGATTCCGATGATCGAATCTCGGACATGCAATATATCGAGGGACAAAGGGATTTAGTTACAAGCATTAAAGGTTCTCACGATCACACATCGTTGAATGTGTAGGAGTCAGTACGGATCTCCAGGCCCCGCTGCTGATTATTGATCGGAGAAGGGTCTCGATCATGTCTGCATTATTCGCGAACCGTAGGGTGACACACTTAAGAGTTACCGGACACCATTTTGGATCACATATGTTTCAGACGAAAGAATTGCAAAGCGCAGGAATTATTTCAATAGAAACCAGAAATTGTTTCGGGTGAAATTGCAGAAAGTGGTTCTGCATGTGATATTGAAATATTGCAAGGGGCTATATGTGAATGTTTGTTAATTAAAGTAATTAACAAAATTCTGAATAAATTTAATAAAAAGAGTTTTATTAAATGAGAGAGCATTAAACTTGGAGAATTTTAATGCATTTAAAGTGGAGACTTTAAAAGGGAATGTGAAGAGGCATTTTAATGTGGAGGGGTTACCACCACATGAATGGGGGAGGTGAGGGGTCACCCCCATGCGCCGGCCATGGAGAGGAGGGGCACCCCCTCCTCCTATAAAAGGCCACCCAGTCCCTCCTTCATCCTGACACCTCCTTGTGAAGGATCTCTCTCCCCCTCTAGAATTATTTCCCCATGGTCTCGGATTAGCGAGATACATGTTCCCGGTGGCATTTCGTCTAGAAGGAGTTGATGCTTCCGCTGGATCGCTTGAGCGAGGAGGTGGAGGTTGTCCGGTGGCTTGAACGTGTGTGCGAGTGCGGATGCGCTGCTGAGTTGCGACGCTCGGACTTCCTCACGATCTTGAGATCGACAAGTGTACGACTACATCAACCACGAGTTCCTACTCGTTAACAAAACTCGTTGTCTTCGAGGGTAAGTTCTCGTTGGATGTATGTCCACCCGTTGCTTTGTACCTAGTAGATAGATCTTGGTGTGTAGTTCACACCGTAGGAATTTTTTTGTTTTCTATGCTGCGGACCCAACACCAGCACCACCAAGTCCAGCACCACAAAGCAGCGGTGCATCCGTGATCGCACACACCTCCGGTACCCCGACAACCTCCGTCCCTTGCTCCAGCAAAGTAGCAGAAGAAGCAACTCCTTTCTAGATAAAGCCACCGGGAACATGTATCTCGCTAAGCCGAGACCATGGGGGAAAATACTAGAGGGGGAGAGAGATCATTCACGAGGAGGTGTGAGTGCGAAGTGAGGAGAGGGGGGCTTTTTATAGGAGGAGGGGGCAGCCCCTCCCCATGACCGGCGCCCATGGAGGGTTCCCCTTCACCTCCCTCATTCATGTGGTGGTAACCCCCTCCCCATAAATATGCCCCTTCACATTCTCTATTAAAGTCAGCACTTTAAATGCATTAAATTTGGAGCTCTCTCATTTAATAAAACTCTTCTATTAATTTTATTTAGAATTTTGTTAATTACTTTAATTAACAAACATTCATATAAAACGCCCTGCAACATTTCAATATTACATGTAGAACCAATTTCAGCAATTTCACACGAAACAGTTTTGGTGTCTATTGAAATAATTCCAGTGCTTTCTCAAAGCTTTATCTAAAACATATTTGCTCCAAATGGTGTGGGTATCCCTTAAGTGTGTCACCCTACAGTTCGCGAATAATGCAAACATGATCGAGACCTCTCTCCGATTAATAATCAGTAGCGGGACCTGGAGATCCGTACTGACTCCCACATATTCAATGATGACTCTTGTGATCGTGTGAACATTTAACGTCATAACTAAATCCCTTTGTCTCGCGATATATTACATGTCCAAGATTTGATCATTGGTATCTCCATACCTAGTTAGATCTCGTTACCGACATGTACTCTTTTCTCGTTCCCGTGATATAACATTCTAGTGATCACATCACTTGCTTGCAAGCTATTCTCAATGTGATATCACCGAGAGAGCCCAGAGTATATCTATCCGTCATCGGGATGGAAAAATCCCACTCTTGATCCATGAGCCGCTACATAACACTTTCGTAGCACTGAGCCCACCTTTATAATCATCCTTTCATAGTGTGACATTTGATGTTATCAAGATACTCTTCCAGTGTTTGTGATTGACATGATCTCATGGTCGAAGGACTAGGATTACTTCGTATGATGTTATAGCAATATAAACATAATGAATTTGATCGTAATGCTATACTTCGGATGAATGTTCATCACATCATTCCACTAATGTTGTGACCTCTTTATTAACAACATCCAATGTCCATGATCAGGAAACCTTGATCATCTTGTTAATCAACGAGCTAGTTTATAAGAGAGGCATAACTAGGAACTTTCCTTTTGTTTATTAAACACACATGTATTAATGTTTCCAAATTATTACAATTATAGCATGCAAAATAAACATTTATCATAAACAAGGAATAAGATAATAACCACTTTATTATTGCCTCTCGAGCATATTCCCTTCAGTCTCCCACTTGCACTAGAGTCAATAATCTAGTTTGAAAAACTTTGCCTATTGAACACCTATGGCTTTCTGGTGTTGCATATATGCGATTGCTACGGGTTAACATAATCTCTGGATCTGACAGTTTCAGGTCCGTGTGTATTTGCATGTCTTTGCGTCTCTACACATCATTCATTCTCAAATGAGATGGCATTGTATAAATTTGGTCCTTTGGTGAGACCTTTAGTTTGGTCGGGTTACAATATGTTGATATTATTGTCATACAATATATCTTCATAGTATTACCCCACTTTGAACCACACCTAGTTTGATAACAAACTACTTAACACAAATGCCCTCCTTTGCTGCTATATAGCAGTCATATACTTAGCCTTTTGTTGTAGTACCCGTCACAATGTCTCAACTTTGGAACTCATCCAAATCCATCATGGAACATCTTTTCCATTACATTGTGCCACCCATAGTATAAATTGAGATAATTTTAATTTGTATCTTGTGACAAAACTAGTATCGATGTGACACTTTACAATGAACTACCTTTAATTATTTGTCACTTATACATGATATTATTAGTTCTTCCAAAGCTCACAATAATATCTTTACTATCATCCAATGATCATCTTATGAATCATTTTGGTATGTATTCATAACATTTAGAGAATAGGACATATCTGGATATATACATATCACGGTATAATCGATCAAAATATTCATGTGATTTTACTCACCAAGTGTTGAAACACTTGAATTTGATACAATCCTTTCCATGCAGCAAGAACCTTTCTTGTTGTTTTCATATTTAACCCTTTCAATATCTCATATATGTATGTCTGTCACACCATATTAGCGCCTCAATCTATCCAAATAGATATTGATGCCAAATATTCCGGTTTTGCCCAAGTCTTTCATCGAAATCCTATTTTAATGAAATTCTTAACTTATGTCAATAAAAGATACATCATTTCCAATCAACAATATGTACTCTGCATAATGTATTGGAAATTTGTCTCAGTGCTCCCACTTTTTTTTGCAAATGCGAGCATCTTCATCGTCTCCGATGAAATTAAACTCCTTTAACATTTTCATCATGGTGAAGATTCCAACTCCGCTATGCTCACTTCAACTATTGAAGTTTGCATGCCCTTTTAGCACCCTTTGAATTAACAAAACCCTTCGGATCGTTTCTTGTACACATACTAGGTAACCATTCTATTAGAAGAACATTGTTTTGTTTGTTCAACTACCATACACCAAATTATATATAGTGGTTGCTACATTAATCCGTCAAGACTAAATATCGCTATGAAAGATAAAATCTTGTCATAGTTAACTCCTTGAACATTTCCATAAACTTATTTCCGACATGTCGACTATTTCATAGATGTTAAACATCCATGTCTATTTCTTTATAGATCCAAACACGACCGATAGGCTTCACGCCTTTCCGGAGGGTCTTCCAAGTTCAGAAACTTGATTTCTTGTGTATGGATACTATCACGGATTCTATGACTTCTAGTCATTTTATGGAGTCAGGGCCCATCATCGCTTCTTTGCATGCAGTCGGTTCATCATTGTCAAAACAATAACGACTTGTTTATCAAATCTCACTATTTGATTCGTACCCGATGCATATGGTTCAAATAGCAACTCTAATCTCCAAGATCACACCCTTTGTAATCATAGGAGCCATGAACATTGTGGCCGCCACCGGGACAGTTTCCGGTGCTGCGCTACTTAGGACATGTAGCTAAGGTTCAACAACCTTATCAAAGTTCTATTGTCCTCCCACTTAACTTTTCGCGAAAAATTCCTTCTCAAGAAACTTAACGTTCTAAGCGACAAACTCTTTTGTCCTCGATGTTATGGAGGAATTCCCAACAAATTCTTTGGGATAACCTACAAAGATGTGCTTATCCGACTTCGGTTGTAAACATTTTAGTTATGCATAGCTACCAAAATTTAAGAAAAGACAATTGGGTTTTATCCCAAACCATAACTCATATGGTGTCATTTCATCGGATCACGATGATGCTCTTTTCAGTGTAAAAGTGTAGTCTCTAAAGCTTTAATACTTAAAACATAATGGCAGTTTTATAAATGACACCTTTGATCTTACCATACCAAACAAGGTTTGATTTGATCTCTCGAACATACTATACTCCTGTGGTTTATCGGGAAGTGCAAATTCATGGAACAATTCCTGAAATATTAGGTGTTTTGATAAACCTTTAACTCAAATATCTTCCTTTATGATCAAATCATAACCTCTTTTATTTTCGTGTTACAATGATTTTTCACTTCATCTTGAAAGTCTTCGGACAATTTTAAAATGTTTCATACTTCTTCCTTATTAAGAAAATATATAGATATATTCACTCAAATTTGTGGAGAAAGCATGTGAAGCAAAAAAGATTCATCACATATGGCTACACATAATGGACTATGCACATCAGCATGCACAATTTCCAATAAGCTAGTCATCCGTTCCTCTTGGCCTATGAATGGAGTTTTAATTATCTCGAGGAAAGTTTCACAAGCGTCAATTGATAAAAATCAAAAGACTCCAAAAATCCATCAACATGGAGTTTCTTCATGTTTACTTTCCAATATAATTCAAACAGCGATGTCACTTAATAAGTGATCTTCCAATCATTTGTCTTACGATATTTTAGCAATAATGTTTATGGATGTGATTTCTCCAACTAGACTTGTAAAAGTTCATCCATCCTTTATGGAATACGGTAATTATTTGAACAACCATTGTTCTCCTAATACTGGAACAAAATAACAATTATTAAAACAAATCTTGAAGGCTAGGTTTGACGACAACGAAAAACACAATAACACTTTATTTGTTTTCGATGAACATCATCACTTATTATCTTGCTAGTTACTTAGGGTGTTGTAGGTCATGAATTGTGTTGTTCTGTATGACACTTCACACCAACCAATTCGGTATCCAATACCGGTATCCAATACCTAAGAACCACATTGTTTAAGAAGCAAGGAATACAACCATAACATGTATATCTTCTATATACCTAAGTTGGACATCTCCAACCTTTTCTTTTCTGCCAAATATTTTATAGATTCTCTTTCCGCAATTCCTTTTCTTTTAAAAGAATCTATCAACATCAATAGTGGTGTCATTTACATGACACATAGTACAAAGTGTATATAGTCAAATACTAATACCTTTGGACTTGCACTTTGAAGTGGATCACCATCATCAAATGTTTGGTGTTCTTTCAAAAATCCATTCTTTAGTAATCTATTAGTGTAGTAAACATTTTAATTACATCTTCTATTCATACTTATCATGACAACTTTCATGATCAAGCTACTATAGCCTATAAGGAAGAATCGCGAGTATAATATCAGTTCCCAAAACCTTTTTGGTAGATTAGGACGCCTAGCGTCTCCAACCTTCACAAATTCTCATACAATACGAGAACATGTATTTTGTTAAATTATACTCTATCATGTTGCAACCATAAACATTGTTTCATATATCACAATATATTTCACACATGATGGTTTCTGAAACAATAATTTTAGCTCCTAGATAACCTCGATATTAAAACAACATTTGAATATCAATAATCATGGAGGCAAACATGATACTTTAGATACTAACATTGGAATTCTTACTCTAGATTTAATACTACTTATTAAAGTTCATGGAGTAAATAGAGTTTACTGAAAGTTTGCATTATGACTTCTAAACTTTAAATTGACATTCAAAACAATACGATACTAGTTCGTAAAGTAAATATCCAGAATTCTATAGTTCTATTATCTCAATTAAAACTAAGCATAAGGTAGTAAACAAATGCCAATGACTACAACAAATTATGCAAATTCACTTTGATTTAGTTTATGACAAATTTGGTTCGATTAATCCTAATTAGAAATGAACTCCCACTCAAAAATGACATCCCTCGGGACTTTTTGGTGATTACATGAACCAAATCCACTATACCATGTTCGATCATCACGTGATTCAGTGTAGCTTCAAAGGCGAGCATTGATACGTTGCTGACGTATCCATAATTTTTGATGTTCCATGCTTGGTTTTATCTACTTTCTTATGTTTTGTCCAGACTTTGGAGTACTTTTTGTATGATTTCTTGGACTAACCTATTAACAAGAGCCACAGTCCCAGCTGCCTGTTTTCTGCTATTTTTGGTTCTAGGAAAGTCAGAAAATGAATATTCTCAGAATTAGACGGGACAAAAGCCAAAGTCAGTTTTTCACCGAGGGACACCTGGAGCCAGAATACAAGACAGAGAGGGGCTGGGGCCCAGCCACACCACCTGGCCGCGCGGCCAGGCCTGGCCCGTGCCAGGGGGTGGTCTGGCCACCCCAGACACCCCCTCGGCCTCTCCTTCCGCCTATAAGTTTCCTCCAATACGGAAACCTTCAGGACCTGATCAAAATTCCACGAAAGATTCTATAGCCGCCGTCATCTCCATCCCTAGATCGGGAGGGATCTGAAGCTCTTCCTGGCACCCTGCCGGAGAGGGGAATTCACCCTGGAGGCCTTCTTCATCATCATGCAAGCCTCCGGTGTGATGCGTGAGTAGTTCATCTCTGGACTACGGGTCCATGTAGTAGCTAGATGGCTGGTTCTCCTCCTTTATGCTATCATGTTTAGATCTTGTGAGCTCCATTCATGATCAAGATCATCTATTTGTAATTCTGCATGTTGTGTTTGCGGGGATCCGATGGATATTGAGATGCTATTTCAGATTGATTATTGATTCTATCATGTCTTTGTTATTTGTGATCTTGCATGCTTTCCGTTGTTAGTAGCTATCTTGTCCAAGTAGATGCTAGAAACTCCAAGAGATAGTATTTATGCTCGATAGTGGGTTCATGCCTCTGGTAATCTGGGGAAGTGACAGAAATCTATAAGGTACTAGATGTGCTGTTGCTACTAGGGAGAAAACAGCAATCCTTTATTCATAGAACAATCATATTGTTTACTTTACACGCAATTCATAATGCAATTATCCGTTGCTTGCAACTTAATACTGGAGGGGGTTCGGATGATAACCTGAAGGTGGATTATTATAGATGAAGTTGGATTACGGTCTATGTATAATGTTGTAATTCCCAATCGAATCTCAAAGGACTCAAGATGAGTAGTATATGCTTGTATGCTTTCTCGATGTTTGTCAATTGCCCCGCTATAATTTGTTCACCCAACATGTCATCTATCTTAAGGAGAGCCACGTCTAGGGAACTATGGACCCCGGTCCTTTCTTTTACTATCAATCTACAATCAACTGTCTACTGTTTTATGTTTACTTTCTGCAAACTATTACTTTCTTCCACTCGATACGTTTAATCCTTTGTTTTCAGCAAAACCGATGAGATTGACAACCTCATCGCAAGTTGGGGACAGAGTTCTGTGGTTGTGTTGTGCAGGTCTCCACATTGCTGCTGGCACCGGTAGTGCGCCCTGCCAAAGTTCATCTAGCTACACCTTTGGGGTGTTTCCTTTCTGGCGCCGTTGCCGGGGAGTCAAGGACATCTTCACAAGGGGAGTCCCTCATAACCAATCTCTTTAATTTTTTATTTTTGTTTTGCTTAGTTTACTTTTTCTTTGTTTGCTTGTTTCTTTATCAAAAACACACAAAAAATTAGTTTTACAAGTTTGTTTTCTTAGTTAAAAACACAAAAAAATAGTTCCTATCTTAAGTTGCCATTATGTCTAGCATTGCTCCAATCACTGTGTCACCTGAGGAAATGATTTTCACTTTTAAACAAGGAATTGAAGAGACTTTCAAAGAAGCTTGGTCTAGAATCTCTGATCTACATGAAAAAACTAAACCTAAAATGACTCAAAGCTTATTCCTTAGCAGTTTTTACCTTGAAATTTCTCTTTGCTATAGATATGCTTTAGATGCTGTTGTGGGAGGAGATTTCCTCCAATGCAATGAGGATGATGCTGTTAATGCCATAAAGAAATTGCTCTTTACTTACAACTTGCCTAGCAAATCTGATTCTTCTTTCATAAACATATTTGCTAGATTGAATACTCTTGAGACCAACACTGCTAGTTTGAAAGATTGCTATAATACACTTAGAGAGCATCATAACTATGTTCCAATAAATTCTGAACCCTCAGAATGGCTTCCCATAGTAAAGATTGCTATAAACAATGAAACTTTTCATGCTCGCTGTGATATCATGTCTGAATTTTGTCTTATGCCCAAATATATTTATGAATCTTTGAACCTTTGGGGGCTTTCTGAAGGAGGAGAAGAAATTTTTCTTGCTAATCATGCCACAATATTACCCATTGTAATAGCTGAAGGAGCGTTTACAAAGATCCTAGGGAAGTTGGTTTCTACTGATTATCTTGTTATTGAATGTGTAGGAAAAGGACAAATCACACTTGGAAGATCCCTATTGAAACTCCTTGGAGCAATAATAGATGTGGAAAAGGGCACCATGCACTTTTTTCTCCACCAAGCATTCATAAGTTCCCCAAGGTCAAGAATAAAAGTAAGAGAGGTAAGGGCAAGAAATTTGGTTTTAATGCTTCTTCATTTGACAACACTTGATCCTTTTTCTTGCTTCTTATGCCTAACTTAAAGGCGTTAAATAAAAGTATTTATTGGGAGATAACCCAAAAGTTTTAGATGAGTCTTGGAAGTTATTACTTCAGTAATAACTGCTCCTTATCCTTTTTATTTGCTTTTTGTGCCAAGAGTAACCTCTAATGAGAGAGAAGTAATGATTGGGAAAGTTGCTGTCCCGAAGCAGATTTCTGTGCTTCACCATAAAAATTCGTGTAAAATCTCTGTATGTCGTTTTGAGGCGTGAATTTTTGTGCTTGTGCCCCAGGTTGTTATCTAACTTTTATTGGTTCAACACTTTTCGATTTGAGCAACCGAAGGTCTTAGAAAAAAATCGTATTTACCTCCTGGTCTGTTTTGACAGATTTCTGCCATTTTCTGCATTTGCTTCTTGTTGGTTCCTTTTTGAGTTCTTTTGGGGAATTGAGCTTTTTGAGGGAAGTGCTACAGTAGCTAGTGTTTTAATGGAAGTTTTATTGGTGTTATAACTGAACGTAAAGACTTATTATCTTGAGTGTACTAATGTTGCTAATAAAGATTGTGTGAAGTTTTGTATGAAGGAAAAATTTCAGGTGTATGGAAGGAATGAGTAATGAGATGAAGAATGGACTAAAGCTCAAGCTTGGGGATGCCTCGCGTGTCACCCCAAGAAATATCCAAGAAATACAAGCGTCAAAGCTTGGGGATTCCCAAGGCACCCCCTTCTTCATCAATAAAAATCCCAGGTTTCTTCCAAACACTTTATTTTTATTGTTTCATGCACAATTGTGTTGTTCTTGGAGCGTCTTCTTTTTCGTTTTTTTTCGTTTGCATTGTTTGCTTAGTTTGCTGAATAAATTGGTTGGACCCCCTCTTTCATACATTGGTTTTCAAATGGTTTGGTTTGGATTGGAAAAGAGTAGGAAAGTTCATGCTTAAGTGGTAAAGAGAGCTTGTTTTTTACTGTGGCCCATGCTTTGTCATGCCATGCTCGATATTGTTTTGGCTTTAGGCTTAGTATTCTTTTCTGTAGCATGACTTTTTATAAACAATTGAGATTGCTTAATGTGCCTTGGAAGAATCATGCGTTGTTTTAGCATATTAAAGCATAGTATTGTGGTATTCTCCTTTGATTCTTTATTTGGGTCGACTTGGCGCATGCTCACACCATGATATGACTATCCCAAGTCACCATAGCCTTTATGATCCTTTATTTTTAACTTGTAGTATCACTTTATGCTTTGATCAATGATGTTTTGTCGCTCTGCATGATTATGGCCATTATTGCTCTCTTAGTTGGTCGCTCCCAGTCTTTTGCTAGCCTCCACAACCAAGTATGAGTTCCACTCATGCATCCAACTCCTAAATCAAGTTATTCCAAAGAGTCCACCATACCTACCTATTAGCATATGCAATTCCAAGTATATTCATGTTTTTGTCTACCTTCCAAATTAAACTTGTTATGAGAAAACTAGTGATTAAAGCTCTCACGAACTTGATGGCATACTTTACTTTTTTGCATTTAATAAACCTGAACCATTGTGTCCATCTGTGTTGCATATATGATTGCGCTTTATAAGTTGAAGTTAGCAGAACCATGTATCATGGGGAATGCTTTCAACATTGCACTTGTACTTTGTACCCCGTTGATATCATGTTCTTTTGCTTATGGATCCCAGCGGTGTGAAATAAAAGGGGAACTTGTAAGATCATGGAGTTTGTATGTGTGTTAGAGAAACGCCTGGGCTGCTAGCCTAAGCCATGCCTAATCATGGTGGAAACTTGTAGCATAACCATAATGAGCACTCTATGAAGCATCCTCAATAAAAACCTATGCAAATAGCAAATAAAAAGATCGCTGAGATGCTCATTGTCTACTTGCCTTGTCATTTTGATTATGGGATAGCTCCTGTATCATGTGCAAGGGGTACATATGACAAGAGCTTACTTGTGACTAAAGTTGAGTAGCATGAGGTTTGGTCTTCGTAAGTAAGGGGCATGATATTTTGGCTTATAACTTGTCAAGCATATCCTCTTAGTTGTGTCACTTTAACCTTAATCACCTTCAAGATGCTTATGATAGGGGCAATGAGAGCTGAAAGCTATTAAGTACCATAATTTTTGGAAGCTCTTTATGAAACTTGAATCCCTGCTTCCTTCTATGAAGGCCTTTCTTTTACTTTTATATTGAGTCTCCACCTTCTACCTTCATGCACCTACTTTGAGAGCATAGTGGCCATTCTTAGTTCTATGTGCATTGTCCCAAAACTTGTTGATTGATGCATAACTTTGATATTGCTTGTTTTAAACTATTTGTATCTAGTCACTCTTATGAACTGTGAAGGTATCCTATGCATTTATGTTTGCTACTCTATGAGGGACAAGCTGAATGCCACTATGCTATGTTTTCTTTATGTGAAAAAATCAAACGTCTTGCAAAGCATTGTTATTCATGAATCTTTTGTTTGTGCCTTTTCATGTTGCCACATAGTTGCTTTGTCTTATTGTTAGAACTTTGTCTTTCATGTTATGATTGAAGTACTATGATCCCATCTATCAATGTTTTACAAATACTTTGATCAAGTTTGTAATGGTGTATGTCACCTAAAAATTATTCTTTCTTTTTATCACTTACCTACTCGAGGAAGAGCAGGAGTTAAGCTTGGGGATGTTGATACGTTGCAAACGTATCCATAATTTTTGATGTTCCATGCTTGGTTTTATCTACTTTCTTATGTTTTGTCCACACTTTGGAGTACTTTTCATATGATTTCTCGGACTAACCTATTAACAAGAGCCACAATGCCAACTGCCTGTTTTCTGCTGTTTTTGGTTCCAGGAAAGTTAGAAAATGAATATTCTCAGAATTGGACGGGACAATAGCCAAAGTCAACTTTTCACCGAGGGACACCTGGAGCCAGAATACGAGACAGAGAGGGGCTGGGGCCTGGCCACACCACCTAGCCCGTGCGGCCAGGCCTGGCCCGCGCCAGGGGGTGGTCTGGCCGCCCAGGCACCCCCTCGGCCTCTCCTTCCGCCTATAAGTTTCCTCCGATACGGAAACCCTAAGGACCCGATCAAAATTCCACGAAAGAGTCTGTAGCCGCCGTCATCTCCATCCCTAGATCGGGAGGGATCTAAAGCTCTTCTCGGCACCCTACCGGAGAGGGGAATTCACCCTGGAGGCCTTCTTCATCATCATGCAAGCCTCCGGTGTGATGCGTGAGTAGTTCATCTCTGGACTATGGGTCCATGTAGTAGCTAGATGGCTGGTTCTCCTCCTTTATGCTATCATGTTTAGATCTTGTGAGCTCCATTCATGATCAAGATCATCTATTTGTAATTCTGCATGTTGTGTTTGCGGGGATCCGATGGATATTGAGATGCTATTTCAGATTGATTATTGATTCTATCATGTCTTTGTTATTTGTGATCTTGCATGCTTTCCGTTGTTAGTAGCTATCTTGTCCAAGTAGATGCTAGAAACTCCAAGAGATAGTATTTATGCTCGATAGTGGGTTCATGCCTCTGGTAATCTGGGGAAGTGACAGAAATCTATAAGGTACTAGATGTGCTGTTGCTACTAGGGAGAAAACAGCAATCCTTTATTCATAGAACAATCATATTGTTTACTTTACACGCAATTCATAATGCAATTATCCGTTGCTTGCAACTTAATACTGGAGGGGGTTCGGATGATAACCTGAAGGTGGATTATTATAGATGAAGTTGGATTACGGTCTATGTATAATGTTGTAATTCCCAATCGAATCTCAAAGGACTCAAGATGAGTAGTATATGCTTGTATGCTTTCTCGATGTTTGTCAATTGCCCCGCTATAATTTGTTCACCCAACATGTCATCTATCTTAAGGAGAGCCACGTCTAGGGAACTATGGACCCCGGTCCTTTCTTTTACTATCAATCTACAATCAACTGTCTACTGTTTTATGTTTACTTTCTGCAAACTATTACTTTCTTCCACTCGATACGTTTAATCCTTTGTTTTCAGCAAAACCGATGAGATTGACAACCTCATCGCAAGTTGGGGACAGAGTTCTGTGGTTGTGTTGTGCAGGTCTCCACATTGCTGCTGGCACCGGTAGTGCGCCCTGCCAAAGTTCATCTAGCTACACCTTTGGGGTGTTTCCTTGCTCCTACTGGATTGATAACCTTGGTTTCATAACTGGGGAAAACTTACTGTTGTGCTCCTTTTTATGCCTAACTTAAAGGCATAACTTGGTTTTAATGCTTCTTCATTTGACAACACTTGATCCTTTTTCTTGCTTCTTATGCCTAACTTAAAGGCGTTAAATAAAAGTATTTATTGGGAGATAACCCAAAAGTTTTAGATGAGTCTTGGAAGTTATTACTTCAGTAATAACTGCTCCTTATCCTTTTTATTTGCTTTTTGTGCCAAGAGTAACCTCTAATGAGAGAGAAGTAATGATTGGGAAAGTTGCTGTCCCGAAGCAGATTTCTGTGCTTCACCATAAAAATTCGTGTAAAATCTCTGTATGTCGTTTTGAGGCGTGAATTTTTGTGCTTGTGCCCCAGGTTGTTATCTAACTTTCATTGGTTCAACACTTTTCGATTTGAGCAACCGAAGGTCTTAGAAAAAAATCGTATTTACCTCCTGGTCTGTTTTGACAGATTTCTGCCATTTTCTGCATTTGCTTCTTGTTGGTTCCTTTTTGAGTTCTTTTGGGGAATTGAGCTTTTTGAGGGAAGTGCTACAGTAGCTAGTGTTTTAATGGAAGTTTTATTGGTGTTATAACTGAACGTAAAGACTTATTATCTTGAGTGTACTAATGTTGCTAATAAAGATTGTGTGAAGTTTTGTATGAAGGAAAAATTTCAGGTGTATGGAAGGAATGAGTAATGAGATGAAGAATGGACTAAAGCTCAAGCTTGGGGATGCCTCGCGTGTCACCCCAAGAAATATCCAAGAAATACAAGCGTCAAAGCTTGGGGATTCCCAAGGCACCCCCTTCTTCATCAATAAAAATCCCAGGTTTCTTCCAAACACTTTATTTTTATTGTTTCATGCACAATTGTGTTGTTCTTGGAGCGTCTTATTTTTCGTTTTTTTCGTTTGCATTTTTTGCTTAGTTTGCTGAATAAATTGGTTGGACCCCCTCTTTCATACATTGGTTTTCAAATGGTTTGGTTTGGATTGGAAAAGAGTAGGAAAGTTCATGCTTAAGTGGTAAAGAGAGCTTGTTTTTTAATGTGGCCCATGCTTTGTCATGCCATGCTTGATATTGTTTTGGCTTTAGGCTTAGTATTCTTTTCTGTAGCATGACTTTTTATAAACAATTGAGATTGCTTAATGTGCCTTGGAAGAATCATGCGTTGTTTTAGCATATTAAAGCATAGTATTGTGGTATTCTCCTTTGATTCTTTATTTGGGTCGACTTGGCGCATGCTCACACCATGATATGACTATCCCAAGTCACCATAGCCTTTATGATCCTTTATTTTTAACTTGTAGTATCACTTTATGCTTTGATCAATGATGTTTTGTCGCTCTGCATGATTATGGCCATTATTGCTCTCTTAGTTGGTCGCTCCCAGTCTTTTGCTAGCCTCCACAACCAAGTATGAGTTCCACTCATGCATCCAACTCCTAAATCAAGTTATTCCAAAGAGTCCACCATACCTACCTATTAGCATATGCAATTCCAAGTATATTCATGTTTTTGTCTACCTTCCAAATTAAACTTGTTATGAGAAAACTAGTGATTAAAGCTCTCACGAACTTGATGGCATACTTTACTTTTTTGCATTTAATAAACCTGAACCATTGTGTCCATCTGTGTTGCATATATGATTGCGCTTTATAAGTTGAAGTTAGCAGAACCATGTATCATGGGGAATGCTTTCAACATTGCACTTGTACTTTGTACCCCGTTGATATCATGTTCTTTTGCTTATGGATCCCAGCGGTGTGAAATAAAAGGGGAACTTGTAAGATCATGGAGTTTGTATGTGTGTTAGAGAAACGCCTGGGCTGCTAGCCTAAGCCATGCCTAATCATGGTGGAAACTTGTAGCATAACCATAATGAGCACTCTATGAAGCATCCTCAATAAAAACCTATGCAAATAGCAAATAAAAAGATCGCTGAGATGCTCATTGTCTACTTGCCTTGTCATTTTGATTATGGGATAGCTCCTGTATCATGTGCAAGGGGTACATATGACAAGAGCTTACTTGTGACTAAAGTTGAGTAGCATGAGGTTTGGTCTTCGTAAGTAAGGGGCATGATATTTTGGCTTATAACTTGTCAAGCATATCCTCTTAGTTGTGTCACTTTAACCTTAATCACCTTCAAGATGCTTATGATAGGGGCAATGAGAGCTGAAAGCTATTAAGTACCATAATTTTTGGAAGCTCTTTATGAAACTTGAATCCCTGCTTCCTTCTATGAAGGCCTTTCTTTTACTTTTATATCGAGTCTCCACCTTCTACCTTTATGCACCTACTTTGAGAGCATAGTGGCCATTCTTAGTTCTATGTGCATTGTCCCAAAACTTGTTGATTGATGCATAACTTTGATATTGCTTGTTTTAAACTATTTGTATCTAGTCACTCTTATGAACTGTGAAGGTATCCTATGCATTTATGTTTGCTACTCTATGAGGGACAAGCTGAATGCCACTATGCTATGTTTTCTTTATGTGAAAAAATCAAACGTCTTGCAAAGCATTGTTATTCATGAATCTTTTGTTTGTGCCTTTTCATGTTGCAACATAGTTGCTTTGTCTTATTGTTAGAACTTTGTCTTTCATGTTATGATTGAAGTACTATGATCCCAGCTATCAATGTTTTACAAATACTTTGATCAAGTTTGTAATGGTGTATGTCACCTAAAAATTATTCTTTCTTTTTATCACTTACCTACTCGAGGAAGAGCAGGAGTTAAGCTTGGGGATGTTGATACGTTGCAAACGTATCCATAATTTTTGATGTTCCATGCTTGGTTTTATCTACTTTCTTATGTTTTGTCCACACTTTGGAGTACTTTTCATATGATTTCTTGGACTAACCTATTAACAAGAGCCACAATGCCAACTGCCTGTTTTCTGTTGTTTTTGGTTCCAGGAAAGTTAGAAAATGAATATTCTCAGAATTGGACGGGACAAAAGCCAAAGTCAACTTTTCACCGAGGGACACCTGGAGCCAGAATACGAGACAGAGAGGGGCTGGGGCCTGGCCACACCACCTAGCTCGCGCGGCCAGGCCTGGCCCGCGCCAGGGGGTGGTCTGGCCGCCCAGGCACCCCCTCGGCCTCTCCTTCCGCCTATAAGTTTCCTCCGATACGGAAACCCTAAGGACCCGATCAAAATTCCACGAAAGAGTCTGTAGCCGCCGTCATCTCCATCCCTAGATCGGGAGGGATCTGAAGCTCTTCTCGGCACCCTACCGGAGAGGGGAATTCACCCTGGAGGCCTTCTTCATCATCATGCAAGCCTCCGGTGTGATGCGTGAGTAGTTCATCTCTGGACTACGGGTCCATGTAGTAGCTAGATGGCCGGTTCTCCTCCTTTGTGTTATCATGTTTAGATCTTGTGAGCTCCATTCATGATCAAGATCATCTATTTGTAATTCTGCATGTTGTGTTTGCGGGGATCCGATGGATATTGAGATGCTATTTCAGATTGATTATTGATTCTATCATGTCTTTGTTATTTGTGATCTTGCATGCTTTCCGTTGTTAGTAGCTATCTTGGCCAAGTAGATGCTAGCAACTCCAAGGGTTAGTATTTATGCTTGATAATGGGTTCATGCCTCTGGTAATCTGGGGAAGTGACAGAAATCTCTAAGGTACTAGATGTCTTGTTGCTACTAGGGAGAAAACAACAATCCTTTGTTCATGGAACAATCTTATTGGTTACTTTACACGCTATTCGTAATGAAATTATCCGTTGCTTGCAACTTAATACTGGAGGGGTTTCGGATGATAACCTGAAGGTGGATTATTAGTCATAGATGTAGTTGGATTACGGTCTATGTCTAATGTTGTAATGCCCAATCAAATCTCAAAGGAGTCAAGATGAGTAGTATATGCTTGTATGCTTTCTCGATGTTTGTCAATTTCCCCTCTATAATTTGTTCACCCAACATGTCATCTATCTTAAGGAGAGCCACCTCTAGTGAACTATGGACCCCGGTCCTTTCTTTGACTATCAATCTACAATCAACTTTTTACTGTTTTGTGTTTACTTTCTGCAAACTATTGCTTTCTTCCACTCCATACATGTAATCCTTTGTTTTCAGCAAAACCGGTGAGATTGACAACCTCATCGCAAGTTGGGGACAGAGTTCTGTGGTTGTGTTGTGCAGGTCTCCACGTTGCTGCTGGCACCGATAGTGCGCCCTGCTAAAGTTCAGCTAGCTACACCTTTGGGGTGTTTCCTTGCTCCTACTGGATTGATAACCTTGGTTTCATAACTGAGGGAAACTTACTATTGTTCTCATCATACCTTCATCTTGGGGTTCCCCAACGAGCTCGTTAGTACACAAGTTAGCAAGCATCAATATGGGCATCACATCAACTATATGACTCATGCTTAACCTTTTGGTCCGTGTTCTGAGGCCATGCCTGTACATGCTAGGTTCTCCAAGTAAGAACCTTAGTACTCGTGTGTGTAAAACTGTCTTACACCCGTTGTATGAAAGCACAGAGTCGAGTACACCGATCATCATGTGATGTCTCGAAACACGATCCATAGAACGGTGCATACTTAAGGAAGAACAAATTTTATCTTGATATTTAAATAAGGGATCATCTTATAACGCTACTAAAACGCCAAACTAGCAGTATAAGATGCAAATATCATATGTGTAAAGTGGAATGATATTTATCAATTCCTTTGTGTGTAAGGCAAAGGTCTATGGAACTTACATGTTAGGTGTGTTGTAAGGGTATCAACTATACATCAACTTACAACATTTCCATATCATGACACTAGCCCAGCAACGATCTAAACTAGACGCCTCTAATTTATCAATTGCAAGTTTTTATGTGGCTTAGGGCTTTCGAAGATAGAACCGGTCTTACCTACGAGCATGGAACCAGAACGATGATAACTAAGTTATTAGCAACTCGTTGTAAATCAGATATTGACTATAGTAGGAGAGATAGACACCCGCCAACCACTTATGCAAAACTAGTTGCATGTCAGTCGTGGAACCGGTCTCATGTGCGATGACATGTAAAGCTGGTCTGGGGCGCTTCATCCCACTATGTCACCAATATGCAAAATACATGAAAGAAGCAATAACATGATCATCATCGCCCACATACTCTTATGTGTTCTACTCGTGCAACGCACCTACGCATAGATCTGGCTCTGATACCATTGTTGGGTTCGCAGCATAGAAAACAAATTCCTACAATGGGAACTATTATACGCCAAGATCTATCTATTAGATACAAGCAATGGGTGGATATACATCCATAGAGAACATACACACGAAGACAACAAAGCTTTGTTAACAAGATGAAACTCATGGATGATGTAGTCGTACACTTGCCGATCTCAAGACTGTGATGAAGTCTAGCAGGTCCAGCTCCAGCACGTCCATCAGATCCAGCTCCAGCAAGTCCAACACAACCAAGTCTAGCACCGCAAAGCAGCGGTGCATCCGTGATCGCACGCACGCCCGGTACCCGACAACCTCTGTCCCTTGCTCTAGCAAAGTAGAGGAAGCAGCAAGTCCTTTCCAGATAAAGCCACCGGGAACATGTATCTCGCTAATCCGAGACCATGGGGGAAAAATACTAGAGGGGGAGAGAGATCCTTCACGAGGAGGTGTGAGTGAGAAGTGAGGAGAGGGGGTGTGGGCTCCCCGAATTGTTCATCCGAGAAATCCCTGTTATGCATACATCCATGTACCCATGATCAGTGAGCCGTGGAACATAACCGACAGGTACCATTACAACATCTGAAACATAATGAGTTACAAGACTTACATAAATGCCATTATGGCTACACTATCATTAGCAGCGGAACATCGCCAAGCGCAGAGCCGAATCGTGCCTCAACCTACAGGCAACTGACTGGGAAGACGACCTAGCTCGATGGACGTCACCTGAATCTTCTGAAGTCGAAACTCTGAAAGTATGGCCAAGTAAATAGCCAGGGACACCACCGTGAGTACTTTCGAATGTACCCGCAAACCACTAGAATAAAATAAATAAGGAAATGCAAGTCTGGCTGTGGCGAGATAGCTTTATCTGGAGTTGTTTTTGAAAACATCCTAGACTACCTCTTGTAGTTATGGCATCTCCATATCTTTGTTGAAAAAGAGTTTGAAATCATGCCTTTGTTTTATAAGTCAAGCCATCTCCATGTCTTTGTTAAAATGAGTTTGGAAAACAGTTTTGTAGTAAAAACCCTTTTCAAACCTCTTCGACCACCTCGGGTCAAAACAAAACTTTCGAACTCGGGTTCCCCCGGAACCTTCGTACACTTCGTACTTGTTTCCCAAACAAGAACAGTTTGGGTACTCCTAGCCAACACCTTTACAACCATCCTTGACCATGGACACGGCTATTCGAATAGGTTATACTCTGCAGAGTTTGCGCACTTTCCCCACAAGAATCAATACATCCGCCACGATACAACCACGGCCCACTACCACTATAGATGGGGGTGTCCGGATAATCAAACCTAACCTTGCGCTTGTCTACCCTAGCAAAGGCATGCTTTTCCTCTTGGGTTTGTTCTCCCCGGCAACGAGTATGTGGCTCCCAGCCATAGTCCTGCCTTCCGTACACGCGCATACCCAAGCCGCAACTTGGCGTATACCTTAAATCTGGTGACTCCACTTCCTTCCGTAATCCAAGTCATACCGTCCGCGGGAGACCCAATTGTTGCACCGATCCTCCTGCTAGTTCAGGCTCACTCTTGCCGAAGCAAGCGACAGGCTTCAGATCCTTGATCTGGTGGCGCCTTCACGGACTTCCAGGGATCTCTCCCTATAAGCATGGTAGAAGCTGCCTCGGCTAATGCGGACAAACTACGAGTTAAGCCCCAGCACCTAGGGTAATGTGGTTGCACTGATAAAAATTGCTTCGGTAAAGGCGTAGAACATCCCATCATCTTCTCGTTTCTCCTCATCACCATTTCTTTTGTTAAAACTTCCACTGGGAACGATGCCTCTTCCCAAGGTTTTACAAAGCCGTTTTGAAACCTTTGTAGTGGGGAAAAATCCCAAAATAGTTTATTTTCTCAAAACCGGGGTTTCCAAGGAGATAGGATGCTAACCAGCGTATTTTCGGTCAAAAGGAGATAAAATGATAGGTTCATCGGGGTGGTGCCTCGAAGGACACAAAGTCATAACTTGGAGGAGCCAAGTTATTATCGTAGTATTTGTAAAACAAGACATGCAGGTAGCTTATGCAATTTGTAAAGAGGATATAAAAAAGGTAAAGGAGAATAGGACATATAACAGAGTTCAGGAATGGTGGCTTGCCTGTGATCAGCAATAATTCCCTGGACTTCTTCAGATGACCAATAATACCCAAAGAATAATAATAATAAGAAGTCCCTTTCTTCTTGTCGTCAGACACTCACACTATCGTCGTCATCGGGTATACATGCAAGCAGACAAAGTCCACAATCAATACAAGACATTCAATCAATAAATCATACAGAAAACAAACAAAGTGAACTCTACTGAGCTTTGGAGGTTTTGGGAAGTTGAGTCTGATTGGTGTAAATTTACTAAATTGCCATTGTAGTGTTTTCTCTTGGAAGGTGGTTGTCAAGGCTGGATACAATGATCTTGGGTTAGGGTTCTGTGGTCAGTAGGATACCAATGTGCAAAGGTGATATCCCCGGATAGGTCTTGTCAGGAAAAAACCATCACAAGTGGTTTCACTTGAATATCAATTTTCTATATTTAATTAGGATTTTTATAGTGGAAATAACTCTAGTTTGAGGAAATAATTCACCAGCAGAGTTCTAGAGCTCCAAAAATTACTTCCTTGGGTGGTTAGGTATTAATTTCTGTACTGAACTACTTAGAGTTGGAATCAAGTCAAAAGAATTACTAGAATGCCCTCAGGAAAATCTCAAAGGCAGTTCTGTATAGCTTTCCTCTTTTTCACCAGATCTTATCTACAGAAGCTATGGAGTTGGTTCCAAGGGCATGAGATAGACATTTGAATTATCTTTCTGTAGGAATTGGATTCACCCTTTTTGGAGTTGCCAAACTGCTGGAGTGATTTATTTAGTGGAAATACCCATCTCAGAAGTATTTAAATCACTAAAATTTAACCAGAGCTCCGTAAATTCTGAGCTGCTAGGATTTGATAGATATTGATCGTAGTAGGCACTGGGACTTGGAATCAGGTCAATACCACACTGGGTTTGACCTGGAGAAACTATCTAGGGCAAATATTTGCTGTTTTTTGTTATTTTGGTTAAAGGCAACATACTGTTCACCTTGGCATAGGACCTATACTGGATAATAGATATTTCAAATACCTTCCATTAGGATTTTGGTTCAACTCAAATGGATAAAGCTAGCTCACAGAGGAATTAAATTAGTGCAAAGTATACTCTGCAACACAATAAATACCAGAAATTAAAGAAATTTATTTTGAACTTGGGATTGCCTCTGCATGTTCGAGAAAACATCAGGGTACTACCAGAAATTTAGATCTAGGAAATTAGGCTTGATTTACATTTTCAAATGGATTTAAACTAGCTGGCACTTTTCTGGATCTGGAATAAAAAGAAAATAACCGGGAAGGCTGGGCTGGCTTCTGGGGCAGCTGGGCTGGCCGGGAGGGAAATCGGCCCACAGCGCTCAGCGAGGCGCACGGGAGCTGGCGCTCGAACCTGCCAGGCGGGGCCCGACAGTCAGCGAGAGGGGGGAGGCCGAAGCGGTATAGGGCGTTGTCGTCCGTTGGATCAAGTCGCAACGAACGGCTCGCCGACATCGTCTTCGCAGAGACAGAGCGCCAGCGATGGAACCCTAGGCAGCGACGGAGAGGGAGGCGGGAGCTCACCAGAGGGCCCGGGAGGCGTCGCGGAGGCGGTAGGGCGACGCGGTAGACGACGGCGGGTAGATTCGTGGGTGGCACGATGGCGGAGGTCCACTAGGAGCAGCTCGTGCAGCGGCGGCCGAGAGCGACCTAGTCGGTGTTTAGCGCCGACGATGGAGGAATGGGCCCTGGGCCAAAAGAAAGGTACTATCAGGTAGAGGAGAAGGAGGGGATCACATGAGCTAACATGCAGAGGGAATGGGGCAGAGGAGGAGCCTTGGTCGATTCTTGGGAGAAGCCGAAGCTTCTCCTTCTTCTACTCCCGGGCAGATCTGAGCAGGGGAGATGGAGTGGAGCTAGGGGAGGGTGAGTGGGGGTGTGAGGGAGCAAATGAGGGTAGGGGCGAGCTAGGGAAGGCCTCTGGCCATATATACTAGGGAGGAGGGGTATATGTAGTAAAAGACTCATATCGACAAGGGGGAGGGGCAATGTTGGCCAGGTATTGGTCCAGGGGACAGCGGAGAGGGGTAGGAGGGGTATTTGGTCATGCTGGATAAGGGACGGAGGAGTGGCAGCTATGGTAAATATCTAGGGGTAAATCTTTGTAAGATTGTGTTGTCTCTCTCTCTTTCTACTAGTACAAGGGCAGAATGGGGAGTTGTTGGGGTGGAGCTACAATGCTGGTCGACCAGGAGAGAGTTCTGGTGATGAGGATGAGCATGAGCAAGATTGAGTGAGCTTTGGGAGTGATTTGAGTAGTGGTTTGCTTAATTGACAAATTTGATCAAACTAGAGGGTTATGAAGTAAGTCCAAAAACTTGCATTGGACCAGAGGAGGAAATGGTACTGGTAGATAGATGAGGTAAAGGTAGGCTCCTAGGATTTAATTGAGATTTTTAGGTGCTGTTTTAGTCCACTTAAATCCAATTATTTCAAAAAGGGCAGAAGTAGTTTCTAGAAGATTAATTGAGAAACTTCCATTGGGAAAGGTTGGAATTTGTTGGGGAAGGGTCCCAAATGTGACTACACACCTAGGGGAATTTTCCCAAGATTTATTGAGGCATAAAAGTATTTAAAACAATTATTATTCCAATTCAGCCATTTAAGAAAATGGGCAAAAAGAAATAATAAAGCTTCTCCAAAATATTTATTTTTGAGATGGAAATATAGGTTAGGATATGTGGAACTGACATGAGCCAAAAGTTAGAGAAGTGTTTTGGTAAAAACCAGACTTTCCTTTATGGAGGGAGTTTTGGAGATTTTGACTATTTAAGGAATTAAATAGTTTTTGAGCTATAATAATTATGGATAATTATTGATAAATCTTGAGGACCAATATAGATGAGATAAAAAAGGTGTAGCAAGCAGTTTCAACCTTGTGGAAAGAAATTCCAACTTAAAAAGGATGTAGAACAAGGAGTTGGTGATCTAGGGTAGTGGTATTTTTTTTATACCACTAAAACATCCTGGCATCTTGGAACTTAGAGCTCACCTTAGTGCAAGGGACGGATGGATGGGTAGACCAGGTCATATATATGATCATGGCAGAAAGATTTTGAATTAATTGTATTTGAGGTGATCTAGAAGTGATGGCAAACTTTGTTGAAATTAAGGCTGTCATGCAAAAAGAGTCATGATGCCTCATAAACCATGTGGGTTCAAGCAGCACAAAGACCCACTTGGAGTAAGTGAAGTAGGTTTAGATATACAACCATGATTAGAATACAACCATGTATAGATTTTTTCCATATGGGGTTATATGAGGGTGTGAGCTTTTACCAAAGTAGGCATGATGGCTAGTTTTGCAGGAAATGTTATTTTCTTGTCTACAAAACCATCATGGACTAGAGGGATGGAGGAGGATTTAACTAGAAGGATATGTGGGACTTGGTATTCCTTAGGATGTTTAACAAGATGGTTCAGGTGCATTTCCAAAAATGCACATGGTTTGAGAAAAGGAGGCATTCAGAAAGGTGATGTTGAAACTGTTTCCAGACTTAGTCAAAATTGGCAGTTTTGAGGATTTTGACTAGAGTAAGAGAGGGAATGTTCTTGGGGGAGTTGCAAGGTACTAGAGCATGAGGAAGGGAATGATATTGAAGTGTAAAGTGAGTATAAGAGATCCGTGCTTGATAGGGGTCCCCATGGGCTCGGAAACATCTAAAAATGGAGATCCTCAGAATAGATCTGGTTGAGGGTTTTAGAGGGTCACCTAGTGGCTAGGGATCATATCTAGGTTTTATTCTTGCTTAGGGATTGATGAATTGGAACATCTTGATCCTAGTGATGAGCTTCTAAAGTAGCTCATTCTACTTCCTAAGCAAACAAGTCAATCAGTAGATCAAGGCAACTCATCAGACAGCAGATCAAGGCAACTCATCTTATAAACAAATCCACTACTCTAGGCTTACCATCAAGCTTAGCTTGAGGTAAGATTGGGGCATTTTTAAGAAGTTGAGTTTTGAATAAGGTGAGAGTCCTTGGTATCTCTACCAAGAGTAGAATTCAAATGCTTTTGGAAAGAGGTTTTGGGAACACTAGAGATAAGATTAGTTGAGTGTTCTGTCTTGAAAATATAAGGAGATTGTAGTATATATCTCTCCATAGTTTTGTCAATAGAAGCTACCAAAATAGTTTTGGGTGCATAAGCATCTTGGCTCCTGTTTTGAAGTGCCAAAAAGTTTGAGAATATGTAAAATAAGCCAAGATAGTTTTGGTAAATAGCTTTTTTCAACTGAGGGTGAGGTAGGGAGTATCATAAGATACACTCTCTTAGGCACAATTGCAAACAAACAACAGGCAAGCACTGCACCAAAGCACAAGAAAAAGTTTTTGTTCCCCCTAATTTTTGTATTCTGGACAACTAATCAAGGTTGCTAAAATTGGGATGTTACAGACCTTTCCCCCTTAAAAGAATCTCGTCCCGAGATTCAGGAGAGTAAGGTTTGGGGAATTGTCTTAGTTAGGGCTATGGGTTTCTTGCAGACTAACTAACTCACTATGTCTTCGAACAGAAACACCTTGACAGGGAGGTTGAACTTCAATCTTCTTGAAACTCGGAGGTCGAGATGGCTTCAACCATAGCTGCGGGGAGGGATCTTCCTTCTGTAGGGGTCTACGTCGCTTCTCTGAAATGGGTTGTGGAAATCCAAGTCTGTATTTTAAATTCTAAGTCTTCGGGTCCCACGGTGGGATTTTCCTCTAGCAGAGAGGTAATCGATTTTGCGGGAGAGATGCGGTCTTTCCCCCTTTGGATTGGAGTTGGGTAGGTCGGAGAATTACAAACCAGGGACATCCCTATGAGGGTGACAAAAGACGGTTCTTAAGGCAGTGGACATCGAGTTAAGAGAGGGTATGATCATAGGCGGCGGTCCAGGGGGACATGGGCTAGTTTAATATAGGTTTCACTTGCCGTCGTTCGAGAGTCCTAGAGTGAGTTGGGGAGCTTCTGTCTTGGTCTTTACTTCCACGGGGTGTTGTCGCCTATCGAAGCAAGGGACATCTTCAGTCTTGAGCTGCTGGGCAGTGAGCGGTAAGGGGACCATCTTTGCTGAGGGAGGGGATCTTGGGTGTCTTCGAGCTTCCCTGTCGAGGAAGTCTTTCCAGGCTTACCCTCGGGGCATTCTCTTCTAAAGTGACCGGGTAGTCCACACGTGAGGCAGGTAGCTAGCCTTCGGCTTAACCATTTGGACGCCTTGCCTTTGCTGGTACCGGGAGGTTGGCGGGCTATGCCAATGAGGGGATATACTGGAAACTTTATGGGAACATGGTCTTGGCCTTCACAGATGAAACAAGTGATCAGTCGAGTTGGGCAAACTTTGGGTGAATGGGGTTCTCCACAGTTGGGGCAGTGGCCGGAGCATCTGTTGGCTTGGTGCCCCGCGTCTCCGCAGCGGCTACATGCCTTCTTAGAGCTTCCGGTCTTCATGGCCATCCTGGGGGAAATCTCCGGTTGAGGGTACGCGTTCTGGGTTGGGTCTAATGCAACGACTTGGGTAAAACACGCAATAAGGAAAAACAAGCAAACATAAGTAGCAATCAAGGAAGTCATTACAAAACCAAACAAATCCGCACCCGAGGGTGCTAATAGTACTTAGGCATTACAAAACGCGTCCAGGGACGATACATGACTCTACCCTATTTCTGGACGGGTGAGTACCGAAATGCGGGTGATTACTCGGAGGGTGCATCTACGGGGTCGTGGCTAGCTTCTGGCAGATCAGTGGAGGTTTCCTGCACCTTCTTGAGGGGCTTGATCATACGAAGGTATTGACTGGCGGGGATGCACTTCCTACTTTTCTTGGGGGCGGCTTCTTCCGAGGTTCCTTCAGTTGCCGTTGTTCGTGCTTGATTCCTTTGCAGGGTTTCCCGTGCTTCCTTACGGTTGAGAATGGCTTGCAGGCGATGGAGCTCCATCTGGGAGTGGCGGTATTTGTCGATGACTGCTGTCAACACCACATTGCTCGAGTAACTATAACGGGTCTGAAAGGAGAGAGCAGGATACACCAGGCTGGGGTCTTGAGTTCCTCCGGTGCAGTCGACATTTCCCTTCATGGGGAGGTAGAAGGTTGTGGGCTGTCTCATCTCTAGGAGGGAACTACGTATGCGCATCAAAGCTTCTCTGGCTACCAAGTCAATAGCAAGTACGGGACTAGGCATCCGGGGTCCGGTGGAGTAGATAGGGCTTCCATTGGTTCCTGGCTTGGCTAGTATGACAATCTTTCCCACATAATCTCCTGATTCCATTCCCTTGTGGAGGGTGTAGGTAGGTTTCTGCTGGTAACCACACAGTTGTATCGAGTCCCATAGGATTTGGGAAATCCCATCTTCAGCCACTCTTAATCAATAGGCTCCATCTACAGAAGGGTTTAGGTTCAGGTTGGGTTAGTGACAGTGTGCAGGATTTTAAGCTTATGAGATCATATTAGTGCAAGTAGTTTTTCGAAATAGAGGAGGAGAAGACATAAGAACTTTTGCAAATAGCCATCTTTTATCCCTTGTCTTTTAGAAAGTAGGTTTGTCGTTTCATGTCTAACGTCCATGCTAACTAAGGTCTCCTACAGTCAGGATGGCTCTAATACCAAGTCTGTGGGCTCCCCGAATTATTCATCCGAGAAATCCCTGTTATGCATACATCCATGTTCCCATGATCAGTGAGCCGTGGAACATAACCGACATGTACCATTACAACATCCGAAACATAACGAGTTACAAGACTTACATAAATGCCATTATGGCAACACTATCATTAGCAGGGGAACATCGCCAAGCGCAGAGCCCAATCGTGCCTCAACCTACAGGCAACTGACTGGGAAGACGACCTAGCTTGCTGGACGTCACCTGAATCTTCCGAAGTCGAAACTCTGAAAGTCTATCCAAGTAAATAGCCAGGGACACCGCCGTGAGTACTTTTGAATGTACTCGCAAACCACCGGAATAAAAGAAATAAGGAAATGCAAGTCTGGCTATGGCGAGATAGCTTTATCTGGAGTTGTTTTTGAAAACATCCTAGACTACCTCTTGTAGTTATGGCATCTCCATATCTTTCTTGAAAAAGAGTATGAAATCATGCCTTTGTTTTATAAGTTAAGACATCTCCATGTCTTTGTTGAAAAAGAGTTTTGTAGTAAAAACCCTTTTCAAACCTCTTCGACCACCTCGGGTCAAAACAAAACTTTCGAACTTGGGTTCCCCCGGAACCTTCGTCCACTTCGTACTTGTTTCCCAAACAAGCACAATTTGGGTACTCCTAGCCAACACCTTTACAATCGTCCTTGACCGTGGACACGGTTATTCGAATAGGTTATACTCTGCAGAGTTTCTGCACTTTCCCCACAAGAATCAATACATCCACCGCGATACAACCACGGCCCACTACCACTATAGATGGGGTGTCCAGATAATCAAACCTAACCTTGCGCTTGTCTACCCTAGCAAAGGCATGCTTTTCCTCTTGGGTTTGTTCTCCCCGGCAACGAGTATGTGGCTCCCAGCCATAGTCCTGCCTTCCGTACACGCGCATACCCAAGCCGCAACTTGGAGTATACCTTAAATCTGGTGACTCCACTTCCTTCCGTACTCCAAGTCATACCGTCCGCGGGAGACCCAATTGTTGCACCGGTCCTCCTGCTAGTTCAGGCTCACTCTTGCCGAAGCAAGCGACAGGCTTCAGATCCTTGATCTGGTGGCGCCTTCCCGGACTTCCAGGGATCTCTCCCTATAAGCATGGTAGAAGCTGCCTCGGCTAATGCGGACAAACTACGAGTTAAGCCCCAGCACCTGGGGTAATGTGGTTGCACTGATAAAAATTGCTCCGGTAAAGGCGTAGAACATCCCATCATCTTCTCGTTTCTCCTCATCACCATTTCTTTTGTTAAAACTTCCACTGGGAACGATGCCTCTTCCCAAGGTTTTACAAAGCCGTTTTGAAACCTTTGTAGTGGGGAAAAATCCCAAAATAGTTTATTTTCTCAAAACCGGGGTTTCCAAGGAGATAGGATGCTAACCAGCGTATTTTCGGTCAAAAGGAGATAAAATGATAGGTTCATCGGGGTGGTGCCTCGAAGGACACAAAGTCATAACTTGGAGGAGCCAAGTTATTATCGTAGTATTTGTAAAACAAGACATGTAGGTAGCTTATGCAATTTGTAAAGAGGATATAAAAAAGGTAAAGGAGAATAGGACATATAACAGAAGGAATGGTGGCTTGCCTGTGATCAGCAATAATTCCCTAGACTTCTTCAGATGACCAATAATACCCAAAGAATAATAATAATAAGAAGTCCCTTTCTTCTTGTCGTTAGACACTCACACTATCGTCGTCATCGGGTATACATGCAAGCAGACAAAGTCCACAATCAATACAAGACATTCAATCAATAAATCATACAACAAACAAACAAAGTGAACTCTACTGAGCTTTGGAGGTTTTGGGGAAGTTGAGTCTGATTGGTGTAAATTTACTAAATTGCCATTGTAGTGTTTTCTCTTGGAAGGTGGTTGTCAAGGCTGGATACAATGATCTTGGGTTAGGGTTCTGTGGTCAGTAGGATACCAATGTGCAAAGGTGATATCCCCGGATAGGTCTTGTCAGGAAAAAACCATCACAAGTGGTTTCACTTGAATATCAATTTTCTATATTTAATTAGGATTTTTATAGTGGAAATAACTCTAGTTTGAGGAAATAATTCACCAGCAGAGTTCTGGAGCTCCAACAACTATTTCCTTGGGTGATTAGGTAGTACTTTCTGTACTGAATCACTTAGAGTTGGAATCAAGTCAAAAGAATTAACAGAATGCCCTCAGGAAAATCTCAAATGCAGTTTTGTATAGCTTTTCTCTTTTTCACCAGATCTTATCTACAGAAGCTATGGAGTTAGTTCCAAGGGCATGAGACAGACATTTGAATTATCTTTCTGTAGGAATTGACTTCACCCTTTTTGGAGTTGCCAAACTCCTGGAGTGATTTATTGTGTGGAAATACCCATCTCAGAAGTATTTAAATAACTAAAATTCAACCAGAGCTCAGTAAATTCTGAGCTGCTAGGATATGATAGATATTGATCGTAGTAGGCACTAGGACTTGGAATCAGGTCAATTCCACACTGGGTTTGACCTGGAGAAATTATCTAGATAAAATATTTGCTATTTTTGTTATTTTTCTTAAAGGCAACATACTATTTACCTTGGCATAGGACTTGTACTGGATGATAGGTATTTGAAATACCTTCCAGTAGGATTTTGGTTCAACTCAAATGGATAAGGCTTTCTCACAAAGGAATTAAATTAGTGCAAAGTATACTCTGTAGCAGAATAAATACCAGAAATTAAAGAAAATTATTTGAACTTGGGATTGCCTCTGCATGTTTGAGAAAACATCAGGGTACTACCAGAAATTTAGATCTAGGCAATTAGGCTTGATTTACATTTTCAAATGGATTTAAACTGGATGGCTCTTTTCTGGATTTGGAATAAAAAGAAAATAACCGGGAAGGCTGGGCTGGCTTCTGGGGCTGCTGGGCCGGCCGAGAGGGAAAGTGGCCCACGGCGCTCAGCGAGGCGCGCGGGAGCCAACGCTTGAACCTGCCAGGCGGGGCCCGACAGTCAGTGAGAGGGGGGAGGCCGAAGCGGTATAGGGCGTTGTCATCCGTTGGATCAAGTCACAACGAATGGCTCGCCGACGTCGTCTTCGCAGAGATAGAGCGCCGGTGATGGAACCCTATGCAGTGGCGGAGAGGGAGGCGGGATCTCACTAGAGGGCTCGGGAGGCGTCGTAGAGGCGGTAGGGCGATGCGGTAGACGACGGCGGGCAGATCGGTGGGCGGCACGGCGGCGGAGGTCCACTGGGAGCAGCTCGTGCATCGGCGGCCGAGAGCGACCTCGTTGGTGTTCAGCGCCGACGACGGAGGAGTGGGCCCTGGGCCAAAAGAAAGGTACTGTCAGGTAGAGGAGAAGGAGGGGATAACATGAGCTAACATGCAGAGGGAATGGGGCAGAGGAGAAGGAGCCTTGCTCGCTTCTTGGGAGAAACGAAGCTTCTCCTTCTTCTTCTCCCGGGCAGATCCGAGTAGGGGAGATGGAGTGGAGCTAGGGGAGGGTGAGTGGGGGTGTGAGGGAGCAAATGAGGGAAGGGGCGAGCTGGGGAAGGCCTCTGGCCATATATACTAGGGAGGAGGGGTAGATGTAGTAAAAGACACATTTGGACAAGGGGGAGGGGCAATGTTGGCCAGGTATTGGTCCAGGGGACGGTGGAGAGGGGTAGGAGGGGTAATTGGTCATGCTGGATCAGGGAGGGAGGGGGTGGCAGCCGTGGTCAATATATAGGGGTAAATCTTTGTAAGATTGTGTTGTCTCTCTCTCTTTCTACTAGTACAAGGGCAGAATGGGGAGTTTTTGGGGTGGAGCTACAGTGCTGGTCGACCAGGAGAGGGTTCTCGTGATGAGTATGAGCATGAGCAAGATTGAGTGAGCTTTGGGACTGATTTGAGTAGTGGTTTGCTTAATTGACAAATTTGATCAAACTAGAAGGTTATGAAGTAAGTCCAAAAACTTGCATTGGACCAGAGGAGGAAATGGTACTGGTAGATAGATGAGGTAAAGGTAGGCTCCTAGGATTTAATTGAGATTTTTAGGTGGTGTTTTAGTCCACTTAAATCCAATTATTCAAAAAGGGCAGAAGTGGTTTCTAGAAGATTAATTGATAAACTTCCATTGGGCAAGGTTGCATTTTGATGGGGAAGGGTCCCAAATGTGACTACACACCTAGGGGAATTTTCCCAAGATTTATTGAGGCATAAAAGTATTTAAAACAATTATTATTCCAATTCAGCCATTTAAGAAAATGGGCAAAAAGAAATAATAAATATTATCAAAAATATTTATTTTTGATATGGAAATATAGGTTAGGATATGTGGAACTCACATGAGGCTAAAGTTAGAGAAGTGTTTTGGTAAAAACCAGACTTTCCTTTATGGAGGGAGTTTTGGAGATTTTGACTATTTAAGGAATTAAATAGTTTTTGAGCTATAATAATTATGGATAATTATTGATAAATCTTGAGGAGCAATATAGATGAGATAAAAAAGGTGTAGCAAGCACTTGCAACCTTGTGGAAAGAAATTACAACTTAAAAAGGATGGAGAACAAGGAGTTGGTGATCTAGGGTAGTGGTATTTTTTATACCACTAAAACATGCTGACATCTTGGAGCTTAGAGCTCACCTTAGTGCAAGGGACGGATGGATGGGTAGACCAGGTCATATAGATGATCATGGAATAAATAGTTTGAATTAATTGTATTTGAGGTGATCTAGAAGTGATGGCAAACTTTGTTGAAATTAAGGCTGTCATGCAAAAAGAGTCATGATGCCTCATAAACCATGTGGGTTCAAGCAGCACAAAGATCCACTTGGTGTAAGTGAAGTATGTTTGGATATACAACCATGAGTAGAACACAACCATGCAAATAGTTGGTCCATAGGGGGTTAGATGAGGGTGTGAGCTTTTACCAAAGTAGGCATGATGGCTAGTTTTGTAGGAAATGTTATTTTCTTGTCTACAAAACCATCATGGACTAGTGGGATGGAGGAGGATTTAACAAGAGGAATATGTATTCCTTGGTATTCCTTAGGATGTTTAACAAGATGGTTCAGGTGCATTTCCAAAAATGCACATGGTTTGAGAAAAGGAGGCATTCAGAAAGGTGATGTTGAAACTGTTTCCAGACTTAGTCAAAATTGGCAGTTTTGAGGATTTTGACTAGAGTAAGAGAGGGATTGTTCTTGGGGGGGTTGCAAGATACTAGAGCATGAGAAAGGGAATTATATTGAAGTTTATAGTGAGTATAAGAGATCCATGCTTGATAGGGGTCCCCATGGGCTTGGAAACATCTAAAAATGGAGATCCTCAGAATAGATCTGGTTGAGGGTTTTAGAGGGTCACCTAGTGGCTAGGGATCATATCTAGGTTTTGTTCTTTGCTTAGTGATTGATGAATTGGAACAGCTTGATCCTAGTGATGAGCTTCCAAAGTAGCTCATTCTACTTCCTAAGCAAACAAGTCAATCAGTAGATCAAGGCAACTCATCAGACAGCAGATCAAGGCAACTCATCTTATAAACAAATCCACTACTCTAGGGTTACCATCAAGCTTAGCTTGAGGTAAGATTGGGGCATTTTGAAGAGGTTTAGTTTTGATTAAGGTGAGAGTCCTTGGTATCTCTACCAAGAGTAGAATTCAAATGCTTTTGGAAAGAGGTTTTGGGAACACTAGAGATAAGATTAGTTGAGTGTTCTGTCTTGAAAACATAAGGAGATTGTATTATATATCTCTCCATAGTTTTGTCAATAGAAGCTACCAAAATAGTATTGGTTTCATCGGCATCTTGGCTCTTGTTTTGAAGTGCTAGAACGTTTGAGAATATGTAAAATAAGCCAAGATAGTTTTGGTAAATAGCTTTTGTCAACTGAGGGTGAGGTAGGGAGTATCATAAGATACACTCTCTTAGGAACAAGTACAAACAAACAACAAGCAAGCACTGCACCAAAGCACAAGAAAAAGTTTTTGTTCCCCCTAATTTTTGTATTCTGGACAACTAATCAAGGTTGCTAAAATTGGGATGTTATAGGGGGGGCTTTTATAGGATAGGGGGCATGCCCTCCCCATGGCCGGCGCCCATGGAGGGTGCCCCTTCACCTCCCTCATTCATGTGGTGGTAACCCCCTCCACATAAATATGCCCCTTCACATTCTCTATTAAAGTCTCCACTTTAAATGCATTAAATTTCTCCAAATTTAATGCTCTATCATTTGATAAAACTCTTTTAAAAAATTTATTCAGAATTTTTTTAATTATTTTATTTAACAAACATTCATATAAAACCCCTGCAACATTTCAATATTACATGCAGAACCAATTTCAGCAATTTCACCCGAAACAGTTTCGGTGTCTATTGAAATAATTCCAGCGCTTTCTTAAATCTTTATCTGAAACATATTTGCTCCAAATACTGACTCCCACATATTCAACAATGACTCTTGTGATCGTGTGAACCTTTAACGTCGTAACTAAATCCCTTTGTCTCGCGATATATTACATGTCTGAGATTCGATCATTGGTATCTCCATACCTAGTTGATCTTGTTACCGACATGTACTCTTTTCTTGTTCCCGTGATATAACATTCTAGTGATCACATCACTTGCTTGCAAGATATTCTCAATGTGATATCACCGAGAGGGCCTAGAGTATATCTATCCGTCATCGGGATGGACAAATCCCACTCTTGATCCATGAGCCTCTACATAACACTTTCGTATCACTGAACCCACCTTTATAATCACCCTTTCACGATGTGACGTTTGATGTTATCAAGATACTCTTCCAGTGTTAGTGATTGACATGATCTCATGGTCTAAGGACTAGGATTACTTTGGATGATGTTATAGCAATATAAAAACAATGGCTTTGATTGTAATGCTATACTTCAGATGAATGTTCATCACATCATTCCACTAATGTTGTGACCTTGTTATTAATAACATCCAATGTCCATGATCAGGAAACCTTGATCATCTTGTTAATCAATAAACTAGTTTATAAGAGAGGCATAACTAGGAACTTTCCTTTTGTTTATTAAACACACATGTATTAATGTTTCCAAATTAATACAATTATAGCATGCAAAATAAACATTTATCATAAACAAGGAATAAAATAATAACCACTTTATTATTGCCTCTCAGGCATATTCCCTTCAAACTATGGACCCCAGTCCATTCTTTTACAATTGATATACTCTCTATTGTTTACCATTTACTTTCTACAAGCAATTATTTTCTTCCACACTATACGTTTAATACTTTATTTTTAGCAAAACCAGTGAGATTGATAACCTCACTATAAGTTGGCGCAAAGTTCCGTGGTTGTGTTGTGCTGGATTCCAAGTTGTTAGCAACACCTTGGAGTTGTTTCCTTTCTCCTACTGGTGCGGTAACCTTGGTTTCATAACTAAGGGAAAACTTGCTACTGTTCTCATCATACCTTCCTCTTGGGGTTCCCAACAAGCTCTACATTTTGAGCCATCAAGCACTTTTTCTGGCGCTGTTGCCGGGGAGTTAAGGACAGCTTCAATCTCTTCCTCCTCGTCAATCACTTTTCAAGGAGGAAGAAGATTCTTGCAAGGGGAGTCTCTGACAACCAATCTTTTTTACTTTGTTATTGTTTTGCTTAGTTTCTCTACTTTATTTTGTTTGCTTCTTTTTATCAAAAATACAAAAAAATAGTTCCTACTGTAGTTGTTATTTTTGTTGGTCTGTTATTGTCTTGATTTATCATGCTTTGTATCAACGGTTTGTTTTTTTGAAACTAGATCTTCTTGGTAAGGTGGGTTCACGGAAGAACAAAATATTATGAGGAACACCGCTTGTCACAAAAAGGAAAACACTTATGGGAACAAATTAATAAATTGTATACCATTGCTAGAAACATGTGCTCTACTTATAATGTTACTTATTGCTTTGATAAATCTTGTTGCTGTAGGAGGCATAAACACCTCCCTTTTCAATGTGAGTATAATTGTAATGTTACCATATCTTTTTATGTTAAGGGAAATTATGACTTTTATGATGTGGAACAAATTGAAGAATTTATTTCTTGGAAGGGTGCATTCGAACTTGCTTATTTGCTTGAAAATACTGATGATGCACCTTATAAATATGAGGTTTATGATATACTTAAATTTTGCTTTGATAATTACAAGGAAGAAAATGGCTATATTCTTAAATATCTTAATAGATGCTCTCCACCAACGGAAGAGACTAATGCCTTGTAGCAGCCTATGGAAGAAGAAATTGCTGAAACTGGAAGCTCATTGGATGAAAAATAGGAGGAGAGTGATGATCAAGAGGAGGAAGAATGGAGAAGCTACCCATGCCTACCTCCCAAAAAGAGTAACTCTTTAACTAATACCTTATTTGATCGCCCTCCATGCTTACTAAAGGAGGATGAGTGTGATATTTATATTGTTGAGTTTGTTCATGATGCTACTGAAAATCATGATGAGAGAGGAAAATATGGTTGTTGGAATTCTCATGTTACTAAAACACCTCTCTTTATATTGAAAGTTCCAAAGTTGTTCTTGTTTTATCTACCCATTCTTGTTACTATGTGCTTCTTTGATTTATTTTCTTATAAGATTCCTATGCATAGGAAGTGGGTTAGACTTAAATGTGTATCATATTTGCTCCTTTATTCTCTCTTTTGCTTCAATTCATATTTCTTATGTGAGCATCTTCTCAAATTACCAAGCCTAGCTCAAAGTCGTTAAAGAAAAGCACTATTGGGAGAAAAACCAAATTATTTTTACTTTTAGTAAGTTTTTCTTTTGTTGAGTCTTGGAAGTTATTTCCTCTGTAATAACATCTCCTTATCCTTTTGTGTGTGGTTTTTGTGCCAAGAATAACCTCTAATGATAGAGAAGTAAGACTTGGGAAAGTTGCTGTCCCAAAACAGATTTTTTTGCTTCACTGTAAAAAAACGTGAAACATCCCTGTACTTCAGATTGCGCTGTAAGTTTTTGTGCTTATGCCCCAAGTTATTATCCAACTTTATTTAGTTTATCACTTTTCGATTTGAGCAAGATAAGGTCTTCTAAAAAATCAGTTTTTACCTGATGGTCTGTTTTGACAGAGTTCTTCAATTATTTGCATTTGCCTCTTAATCTCTTTCTCTTTGAGTTATTTTTGATCACTTGTGCTTTTAGAAGGAATTTCTACAGTAGCTTGTGTTTTAATGGAAGTTTTAATTGTGTTGAAACTAAACCCAAAGACTTATTATCTTGAATACACTAATGTTGCTAATGAAGATTGTGTGAAGTTTTGTATGATGGAAATTTTCAAGTGTAGGGAAGAATGATGTGATGAGATGAAGAATGGACAAAAGATCAAGCTTGGGGATGCCACCCATGACACCCCAATAAATATTCAATAAGTACAAGCATCAAATCTTGGGGATGCCCAAGGCATCCCCTTCTTCATTAATAAAAATCTCACGTTTTTCTTCCAAAACACTTCATTTTTATTGTTTCATGCACAATTATGTTGTTCTTGGAGCGTCTTCATTTTTGTTTTCAGTTTTTATTTTTTTTGGTTTGCTTAAATAAATTGGTTGGACCTCCGCATTCATACATTGTTTCAAATAAGTTGATTGGTGTTGGAAAAGAGTAGGAAGCTTCATGCTTATAAGTGGTACAAAAGGAGTTTGTTTTGACTGTGGCCTAGACTTTATCATGTCATGTTTGATGTTGCTTTGACTTTATGCTTAGTGATTATTGCTGTAGCATGACTTGTTCCAAACAATTGAGATTGCCAAATGTCCCTTGAAAGAATCATGCGTTCTTTTAGCATACAAAAGCATAATATTGTGGTATTCTCCTTTGATGCTTTATTTGGGTTGACTTGGCACATGCTTACACCATGTTAAGACTATGAACCAGTCACCATAGCCTCTATGATCATTTATTTTTTGACTTGTAATATCACTTTATGCTTTAATTAATAATGTTTTTTCGCTTTGCATGATTATGGCCATTATTTCTCTCTTAGTTGTTCGCTCCCAGTCTTTTGCTAGCCTCCACATGTACCAAGTGTGAGTTCCACTCATGCATCGAACCCCCACGAAAACCAAGATATTCCAAAGAGTCCACTAAAAATTCCTATGCATGGTGTGTTACACCATTTCAAGTGTATTCATGCTTTTATCTACCTTCCAAATTAAATTTTTTATGTGAAAATTAGTGATTAAAGCTCTCACAAACTTAATGGCACACTTTATCTTCTTGCACTTAATAAACTTGAACCATTGTGTCCATCTATGTTGCTTATATGCTTGCTCTTTATAAGTTGTAAATTAGCAGAACCATGTACCATAGGGAACGGCTTCATCATTGCACTTATTATTCAGTTGATATCATGTTCTTTTGTCTATGGATCCCGACGGTGTGAAATAAAAGGGGATCTATTAAGCTCATGGAGTTTTTATATGTGTTAGAGAAACGACCGGGCGGCTGGCTTAAGCCATGCCTAATCATGGTGGAAACTTGCAGCATAACCGTAGTGAGTATTCTGTGAAGCATCCTCAGTAAAAACCTATGCAAATAGCAAATAAAAAGATCACGGAGATGCTCATTGTCTGTTGCCTTGTCATTTTGATATGGGATAGCTCATGTATCATGGGGCAAGGGGTACCCCATTGGCGGTTCTCCATGATACACATGTACTTACATTGACAAGAACTTACTCGTGACTAAAGTTGAGTAGCATGAGGTTCGATACTCGTAAGCAAGGGGCATGAGATTTTCAACTTATAACTAGTCAAGCATATCCTCATATTTGTGTCACTTTAACCTTAATCACCTCAAGATGCTTATGATAGGGGCAATGAGAGCTGAAAGCTAATAAGTACCATAGTTTTTGGAAGCTCTTTATGAAACTTGAAATCCCTGCTTCCCTCTATGAAGGGCCTTTCTTTTTTACTTTTATGTTGAGTCTCTATCTTGTATCTTTATGCACCAATTGATAGAGCATAGTGGTCATTCTTAGTTTAATGTGCATTGTCCCAAAACTTGTTGATTGATTCATAACTTTGATATTGCTTGTTCTTAAATTATTTGTATCTAGTCACCCTTATGAACTTTGAAGGTGTCCTATGCATTTATATTTTGCTATACCATGAGGGACAAAGCTGAATACCACTCTTATTATGTTTTCTATATGTGAAACAAACAAATGTCTTTCAATGCATTGTTATTCATGATCTTTTGTTTGTACCTTTTCATGTTACAACATAGTTGCTATGTCTTATTGTTAGAACTCTATCTTTCATGCTCATGTTTATAGTACTTTGATCCTATCTATCAATGCTTTACAAATACCTTGATCAAGATTGTGATGGTGCATGTCACCTCAAAAATTATTCTTTTTATCACTTACCTACTCGAGGACGAGCATGAGTTAAGCTTGGGGATGCTTGATATGTCATAAACGTATCTATAATTTTTGATGCTCCATGCTTGTTTTATATCAACTTTCCTATCTTTTGTCCACACTTTGAGGTATTTTAATACATTTTTTGGAACTAACCTATTAACAAGATGCCACTATGCCAGTTGCCTGTTTTCTGCTGTTTTTGGTTTTAGAAAAGCTAGTAAGGAAATATTCTCGAAATTGGACGGGACAAAAGCCAAAGTCAATATTTTACCAGAAGGAACACGGAGTCCGGAGGGCAGACAAAGTGGCGCACTAGGGCGGCCACACCTGGTAGCGGCACGGCCAGGGGAGGCGTGCCACCAGGATGTCTAGGCCCCCTGGAGCTCCATCGACCTTGCCCCTTTGCCTATAAAAGTGTCTTGAGACGAAAACCCTAAGACCCCGATCATAAATCCATGAAAGAGTCTATAGCCGCTGCCATCTCCGTCCCTAGATCAGGGAGGGATCCGAAGCTCTTCCCGGCACCCTGCCAGAGGGGAGAGATCATCCTGCCGGTCTTCTTCATCCCCATCCTGCCTCCGGTGTGATGCATGAGTAGTTCACCCTTGGACTACGGGTCCATGTAGTAGCTAGATGGTTGGTTCTCCTCCTTTGTGCTATCATGTTTAGTTCTTTTGAGCTCTGTTCATGATCAAGATCATTTGTTTGTAATCTTACATGTTATGTTTGTGGGGATCCGATGGATATTGATATGCTATTTCAGATTAATTATTGATTCTATCATGTCTATGTTATTTGTGATCTTGCATGATCTCCGTTGTTAGTAACTATCTTGGACAAGTAGATTCTTACAACTCCAAGAGGGAGTATTTATGCTCGATAGTAGGTTCATGCCTCTATTAATCTGGGGAAGTGATAGAAATCTCTAAGGTTGTAGATGTGTTGTTGCTACTAGGGAGAAAACAACAATCTTTTGTCCATGAGGCAATTGTATTGTTTACTTTACACACTTTCCTTAATGCAATTATCTGTTGCTTGTAACTTAATTCTGAAAGGGTTCGGACGATAAGCGGAAGGTGGATTATTAGTCCAACTTAATAATCCACCTTCCGGTTATTGTCCGAACCCCTTTCAGTATTAAGTTGCAAGCAACAAATAATTGCATTAAGCAAAGTGTGTAAAGTAAACAATACGATTACCCCATGGGCAAAGGATTGTTTTTTTGTCCCTAGTAGCAACAGCACATCTACAACCTTAGAGATTTCTGTCACTTCCCCAGATTACTAGAGGCATGAACCTACTATCGAGCATAAATACTCCCTCTTGGAGTTGTAAGCATCTACTTGTCCAAGATAGTTACTAACAACGGAGAGCATGCAAGATCACAAATAACATAGACATGATAGAATCAATAATCAATCTAAAATAGCATCTCAATATCCATCGGATCCCCACAAACACAACATGTAAGATTACAAATAGATGATCTTGATCATGAATGGATCTCACAAGATCTAAACATGATAGCACAAAGGAGGAGAACCAACCATCTAGCTACTACATGGACCTATAGTCCAAGGGTGAACTACTCACACATTACACCGGAGGCAGGCATGGTGATGAAGAAGGCCTCCAGGGTGATCTCTCCCCCCGTAGGGTGCCGAGAAGAGCTTCGGATCTCCCTGATCTAGGGATGGAGATGGCGATGGCTACCGACTCTTTCGTGGATTTCTAATCGGGTACTTAGGGTTTTCGTCTCGGGACACTTTTATAGGCGAAGGGGCAAGGTCGGTGGAGCTCTAGGGAGCCCACACCACCTGGTGGTGCGCCCCCTGGCCGCGTCGCCACCAGGTGTGGCTGTCCTGGTGCGCCACTTCGTCTTCCCTTCGGACTCCGTGTTCCTTCTGGTAAAATATTGACTTTGGTTTTTGTCCCGTCCAATTCCGAGAATATTTCCTTACTAGCTTTTCTGAAACCAAAAACAGCAGAAAACAGGCAATTGGCACTTTGGCATCTTGTTAATAGGTTAGTTCCAGAAAATGTATAAAAATACCTCAAAGTTTGAACAAAACATAGGAAAGTTTATATAAGAGAAGCATGGAGCATCAAAAATTATACCTGACTTGAATGCATAATATTATGAAAGTCATCAGTTCCCATAAAAGATTTAATGCATTCATAATCATAATTTATACCTGACTTTCTTCCTTTATCTTTTACTTTTTAGTTGAGTCAGTAAACCTATTCCTTTCTATCTTAACACTACAAGGAATGTGCTAACTGGTGACCCCAAATATTGGTCATAGAAAGGTCATAGTAATTCATCTATGACCTTTCTATGACCAAAAACAGTAGGTCACATAGCAAGGGTCACTATAGACAGCTAACGACCTTTTTTTGAATTGGTCATGGACAGTTATGACCAATATAGATAGTCATAGTGTCCATGACCAAACAATTTGGTCATGGCATTCTGGCATGTCCACATAAGCCAGTCCTACGTGGAATCTGACGTGGCAGCAGATTTAGCCCAGTCCAGTTCGGTGGTTTACATGGGCCGAGCCCATTAACTAAACCTATTTATATTTTTTCTATCAATTTTTGAGTAGCTACATGGTAACGTTCTGGACTTTTTAATTTTTGGGCCATGGCCTTTTTAGCTCGATTTTTTTAGATTTCTTATTTATTTTTAAACAATAGATATACTAGTCAAATGGCCCCAGTTGTCAGGTTCTCATAAGTGGGTCCAAGTGGTCAAATTCTCATAAGTGGGACCCAATTGTCAGTCTGCTTTTAGATTTTAATTTGTAGCAAATAAATAAGAATTTTTTATATAGGAACTGACAGAAAATAATACTTCAAATAACAATCGAATAAGTCTGCTACATCATATAACACAGCGTTCAAGGGCAACCACAATATAACACAGATACAATGCTAGCCAAGGGCTAGTCTCATCTTTTTTACATCAAAACAACACAACTACAATGGCAATCACAGTAACTACTCTAGAAGTGCAATAACTAATACTTTTCCCTCAGTAGGTCTTCAAGTATCATCAAACTTCTTCAGCATCAGGATCCTATAAGACAGATAATACGATTAGAATTGACAACCATCACTTCTTATTTGTCATACAAAGAAGAGCTAGTAGAGCCAGGACAATTGAGCTAGTAGAGCTACAGGACATATGAGCTAGTTGAGCTACTACATGAAGTTTTAAAAATCACACAGAAGGCAATCCATAAAGTTTAGCACATTCACAAAATATAAAGTGGCTGGTAGAGCTACAGTTTGAAGGTAGACTAGGCAGTATTGAAAGATGGACTAATAGCATGTTAAATCATCATGACGAGCTCTAGCCAACTTGTGTACAGAAATAACAGTGCAAGTATTTGTACATAAATAACATATATGAGCTCCAACATATATGAGTTTTAATGAAAACTAAATAAACATAAACAAGGCTGCAGCAAAAGGACATGAAAAGGAAGGTTCACTACTGCCCACTAAATAAAATTTGAAAAGTAATGTCTAATGTACATAGCACACATAATACCCTTCTCGATGGAAATATATTCCAGACACTTGATGACATATTAACGTTCTAAGAGTAGCACATGAACTGTTAAACATCCTAGATTGATGACATATTCACGTTCTAAGGATGGATTAGCTACGGAGTATCATGCTTAGAAGTTCAAAAGGATGGCCTTGGTGAGATGCTGAATAGCTTCCTCCAATTACCTGCAAGTAGCACATCATAGGCACATAGGTAGATTAGGAAACAAAACAGATTTACAGCAGCGGATCAGCAAATGACTAGAATTGATGAGAACCGTTGCAGGTAAGAAATATATTATTGTAAAGTGTTTTGAGACACATGTGCAAGGTATAAGTTCATGCACAGAACAACATAAAGGCATAGTTAATAGATTCTAAATGAACACCGCACAATACCTGGCAACAACAAAGGAGCCAAGTGAGCTATGATGAGATCTAGCTAGCAACAAGGGAGATAATGAGTAGTGAGAGCAAGTTCATACTAGATATGCTTGGAATCTAATCAGCACTGGATCACCTATTTATTTTATACATTATAACTACTACTCCAAACTAACCAAAACATCAAACTATAGTAGGCAATTGATCCAAATTATCTAACGAGACAATACGCAAATTAGAGCAAAAAATATAACTAGCACCAGATCAACTACAGCACAAGGGAAGGAGGAGCAACCAAGCTCTGCACAGCGTGGCAAGGTGCACGAGGACACGGCCAGCCTGGCAGCAGCAGCTCTGGGTTGTGTGGAGATAGCCTGTCCAGGACCACCGCCATTCCATGACTGCACCACTGGCACGGGAGACCAGTGGTGGGATCCAGGGTGCATCACTAACATGCTAAATACACACAAACATATGAGGTTCAGACTTGAGAGTTTGTTCAGAGACAAGCAGATGAAAAGGCCTTGGTGGCCATACCTTGCTGGCAATAAGCATCGCTGAAACCCCAACGAGCTGCAACTCCCTTCAAGGAACCTATCAATTGTGTATATGTTGGGTAAGTTTTTGATCTAAAACAAGAAGAATAAACAACTGCATGAATAAGTCTAGAACTCAATAACACTACTGCCATCTCTAGCTTCCAACTTGAGAATCATTAGGAAACATAGGTTGCATTCAAAAATCTAGTAACAGCAAGAAAGATTGAGAAAATGTCTAGTCATTCCTTGAACAAGGATGCATATTGACAAAAAATATTTCACTAGCTAGCAATTTATAGTTCACAACAAGAACATCAGGCCATGCTAATTGAGTAGGACATGGTACATTATCAAAAGAACATGATGCATACAGATGCTATACTTGGTGAAGTATAATGTATGCATCTAGTGGTTGTAAAAGAATACACAACTTCTCAAACTTTGTAGCAGGTACTAATCCTACCATGGCATAACAGGAACAAAGGGGGTGATTTTGAAGCTCACCGAGCGAAGCCCTCCTCTCGTGATGACCACGACCTCCTCCTGCGAGACCCTGGCGACTCCTGCCAGGTCCCCCACAGCGCGAGCACGGAGATCTTGAGCATGAGCGGCCTTCAAGTCCTCTTCCTGGTACATGTACTTGGAGCATGGTCTAGACAGGGGCAGCCACCTCCTCACCAGTGGCGTGGATAGAAATGCATAGCTCGGAAGGGAGCCATGGCGTCTGGTCGACCCGGTACAACCCGTACTTGAGGGATGGTTGGAGACCATCGTCCTCACCGGCATATTCAACCCCGCGTGGCGGGTTGGGCAGCAGCATCCCATCGTTGTTGACGATGTCATAGGCGAGAAGCATGTATGTCTCCTTCCCGCAACAGGTTACGTATGGGTCGACGAGGGGGAAGAGGCTAGATGGGGGAGGGGGCTCTATGGCGGCAGCGAGCAGGCGGAGTGGCCACCGGCGGGTTGGTAGGGATCTGGATCGTGACTTCGCGAGGATGGAGGCGTCGGGGTAGAATGGATCTGGATCGAGGGAGATCGTGGGCAGCGAGTGAGTGGACAGGGCAGCCGAGGGGGGCGGTGGTGGGGCTGGGGAGATGCGGTGGGGGACTTTGGATCGTGGGGCGGCGCTGTAGAGTTGGATCGGCGACGGAGGGGTCGGGAGGTGCAGAGGGGCGGCTGTAGTAGGGGTCGATGAGGGGATTAGGGTTCGAGTGAAGTTTGGCTGGTGTCGTGGTGAGGAGGGGTGGAGGAATTTACTGAAATACCCTGAATCATTTTTGTGGTGTAACTAGGAATCGTAGGGCATTTCAGACTTTCAGCAGGGGGCGGGGGAGGGGGCTATGGAAATTTTGGGCGTTGGATGGAGGCAATGTGGACGGCTAAGATCTATTTCAGTAGGGTGATCTGTGGGTAGTGTTGTTCTCTTTTTTTGATTGGCTGTCTCTATTTTAAATTTTTCGAGTGGCAAAAACAGGGCATTTTGTGAAGAAACCAACAAATGATTAATTCAAAATGCTACCACCATATTTAAAAAAAATACTAGACTAACTTACATGGACAATGTTCTAAGTAGGATATCTCAAACCTTTCCGTCCACCCATGGCGAAAAAGACAAATGTCTGCCGAATCGGTAGGAAGTGGGTCCGGTTTGAACTATAGCTACATGATCTAATGCTCATGATTTTTTGAAAAAATAATTTTTAATCTCACAATATGATGTTTCTTCAGAGATCCGATGCAATTTTAGCGAGGATCATCCCCTATCTATCAACCTTCGTGCCTGTCGTTTTGCCCATAGTTTGAAACGGGCATGAAAAATTCAAAAATGGTCCAAACAATGTAAATCCTTCGTGTGGTGACATATTACGTGACATATTTTCAAGGAAAAATACCAAACTTGGTATATTGCGAACATCTCGAAAAAACCTTCACAAAAATGACCTATCATGTTCGAGGTTTCATGGCTTTTGGATCAAACGACCAATGTTATGGCTAGAATCGCGACATAGTTTGTGATAATATGCCCATATTGTGCTCACATGTGCATCTTGGGATGGAGAACAATGTTGTAGGAGGAAGTTTTCCTTTTCATCACACAGAAAATGCATTTTCTATTTTTTGAATGCCGAAAAACGGGGCGTTTTGTAAAGCACCCAGCAAATGAGAGTTTCAAAATGGTTCCACCACATTTTTCAAAAATATTAGACCATGTTACACGGACAATGTCCGAACCGGGGCATCTCAAACCTTTCGGTCCACCTCTCGTGAAAAAGACAAATGTCTGCCGAATCAGGAGGAAGTGGGTCCGATTTGAACTACATGTACATTATATAATGCTCATGATTTTTTGCAAAAAACATTTTTGGACTCACAATATATTGTTTTATCAAAGATCCATTAAAATTTTAAGAAGACTCAACTCCTAGACAAGGACAGTCACTCCCACCGTTTTAACCATGTTTCGATAGATTCACTTTATTTTGTGAAACAAGTACCGAAATTACGGTGCAGAATGGCACTACTATAATTTACACACAAACTAGACCTCATTTTATTGACAATTGATTTTGGAATCATCTCAATCTGAGGCCGTAGCAAAAATTGACGGTGAAATTGCATTTCTATAATTTTTGAAAAAAAACTTAGCTCTCTATGTTTACATGGGCTCGAACTTACAAAAGCCCATAAATTCACACTAAAAATCTACCTTATAATGGACTATGGACCATCAGCCTAGCCGGTGGTGAAATTGTAGAGAAAAAAGAGTTTGAGGCCTCCTCCGCAACGAGGCCCAGGCCCAGCAACGGAAACGAATATTGAAGAAGCCGCGCGGACTAAGTTCGACAACAACCTAGTGGTGGTCCGGTTGTTGGGGGTTGTGGTTTCAACAGGGAGGTCATAGGTTGTGGGTTCGAGTCCCCTTCCTCCTATTTTTGCCAATTTATTCCAGAGCACAACACGCCACATATTTAAATAGACAATGCGGGGTAACTTAGACACAAGTCACTTGGTGGTGTGGTGGTTCGGTTGGTTCAGTGAGAGGAGGAGGTTGTGGGTTCGAGTCCCCTTCCTCTTATTTTTGCCAATTTATTCCAGAGCACAACGTGCCACATATTTAAATTGACAATGCGTAGGTACTTGTACACAAATCACTTGGTGGTGTGGTGGTTCGGTTGGTTCATTGAGAGGAGGAGGTTGCGAGTTCGAGCTCTAGGTAGGCTGTTTTTGCCATACTATTCCTGTTTCTATTTGGCATGTTTGTTGTATGACAGGTGGGTCTCACACATCATATATTGGTCCTAGTGGGCATCACACGACACCTGTGCGGACACGTCAGTAGAAGTTGACACATGGAAACGACACGTAGACAAAATTGTTGATGTGGCCGACCAGTCATTTTAAAGCAACAAGAATCAGTGGCCATGACCAATTAAATTAGTCGTAGTGAGATAAACATAAGGCCATAAACTAGTGCTATCCATCTATGACCTTTTCATGCTTGGAAAATATGACCTTCTTAACAAAGTTGGTCATAATTTGTCAAGGTTTGGATCCTCCCAAATGCCTTATGACCAGTTGGTGCAGAATGGTCATAGATCTATGACCAGAAAATCCATGGTCGTTATTAAAAGGTCACTCGTGAGCATATTTCTTGTAGTGTAAGCAAGGTGTTTGAGTTGTTGTGATTCAATCATTCATATGATGATATATTCAATCATGTTTCTTATGTTTCTTGTTTTGCACACTGCTCTTACCTTAGTGAATATTACTTCGAAAGCTATCATTGAAAACCCCATTATGTTTGACTCCTGCAAAATTTGTTAACCGTTTTCTTACCAAGAACAAAGTTTGCCATCACCAATTATGATTTACTTTGTGTATATTTATTGTGTTTCCTTACTCATTGCAAGTTAAGTTATATAATAGTGAGTTGTTTTATATTATGATTTGTGTATTGATGAATGTGATGCTTCTTGTCCGTATTCTCTTTATCGACACTTCACTCCATAAACATGTGGTCATGTTTATTGAGCTCAGTTTTCGCTTGGGGACAAGCGAGGTCTAAGATTGGAGGGAGACGATACGTCCATTTTGCATCACCATTCTATATCATAACTTTTTGTTATTCATTGATATATTAAGACATTATACTAATGTTATTTCATCTATTTTTGCATGATTGATGACTTTTGGAGGATGAACCACTGGAGTCAGGATTCTGATGGAAAAAGCACTATCCAGATGCAATATTGGCGAATATCAGAAAATCCCGGAAAATATATAGAAATTCCTATTTTTCCAGAAGATGAAGGAGGCTAGAAGGGGAAGTGGAGAGGGGCAACAGGAGCCCACACCACCCCCTGGCACGGGCTACCCCTAGCCGCGCCACCAGGTGGTGTGGCCACCCTGGCCCACCTCTAGCATCGCCCTTTGGCGTGTATAATCCCCTCGAAACCCTAAGACTCGGGGAGCGACCACAGAAAGGTTCTACCGCCTCTGCAGGGTAGAAACTACAAAGATAGAAAGAGCTCTCCGGCAGGCAAAAATTTGCAGAGGAAATTCCTTCCCGGAGAGGGGAGATCGTCGCCATCAACATCGTCATCAAGCTAGACTTCATCGGGATTATCATCATCATCTCCACCATCATCTCCACTAGCACCATCATCACCACTCCGTACCGCTGTAACAATTGGGTTGAATCTTGCATAGTTCTTAGGGGAAACTTTCCCGACGTTGATTACTTGTTGTAGTTGATGCTATTGAGTGGATCCATTGAATTATTGTTCATGTTCAGATTGTTACTTATCATTATTTCATCTCTGATCTTGATCCATATGATGTCTCGTGAGTAGTTTGTTTAGTTCTTGAGGACATGGGAGAAGTCATGTTGTTAGTAGTGTAATTGTTTTGAGAAAGATTTAATGGTTTGATATTTAAGTTGTGGTATTATTCTTCTAGTGGTGTCATGTGAACGTCGACTACATGATACTTCACCTTTATGGGCCTAGGGAGTGCATTGTGTATTTGGCTACTAATCGTGGGGTTGCCAGAGTGACAGAAACCTGAGCCCCTGTTAGGAAACCTTTGCATAAAGGAGTGTAGGATCTCAAAGTTTAAGGCTATGGTTAGGTTTTTATCTTAATTACTTTCTTGTAGTTGCGGATGCTTGCAAGGGGTATAATCAAATGTATGTATTAGTCCTAGGAACATCAGTACATTAACACAGGTTCACTCACACAACACTTATCCAACCAAAGAACATTAATCAACTATATGAAGCGAAAGCACTTGACAGTATTCCCATGTATCCTCGAGAACATTTGGTCATCTTAAGTAATACAACCGGCTTGTCCTTTGCTAAAGAAAGGATTGGGCCACTTGCTGCAATTATCATTATCGTCTTTTATTTACTCGTACTTTATTTATCTGCATTATCAAAAAACCCTAAAAATCCATTTGCTAAGTATTTACAGAGAATTCCTGATCCAAACCACTTGTCAACACCTTTATGGAGAGGGCTATAACCAAGAAACACACATTTGTGAGATCCAAAAGCAAGTTTTTTGGTGTTGTAAGGATGAAGATTAGGCCAACAAGCACAACCAAAAGTTCTTAGAGCATCATAATTGGGTGTAATATGAAGTAGACGTTCAGTGGGAGACTCAAGATCAAGAACTTTGCTGGGTAGTAAGTTTAAAAGAAACATGGTAGTAAGGAATGCTTCATCCCAATACTTAAGAGGCATGGAGGCATTAGCAAGCAATGCAAGACCAACTTCAATTATATGGCGATGTTTACATTCAGCTGAACCATTTTATTGGTGGGCATGAGGAGATGATATATGGTGTGTAATGCCAACTTTTTGAAAGAAAGAATTCAGTTTCTCATACTCACCCCCAATCAGTTTGCATGGTAACAATTTTCCTATCAAACTTTCGTTCAACATACGGTTGATAATTAAGAGAAACTTGATAGACATCAGAACGTTTCTTAAGTAGATAAATCCAAGTGAACTTGCTATAATCATCAATAAATCTTACATAGTATGCATGTTTCCCAACAGAAAGAGGAGCAGGCCCCCATACGTCAGAAAAAACTTGTTCCAGAGGAACAATGGATCTACTAGTGGAGATGGGATATGGAAACTGATGGCTCTTGGCCAACTAACAAGAGTCACAAATATATGGAGTAATTTCTAGGGTGTAAGCTATTTTATTTCTTCTAAGAACTTTTTGAACAATAAACGAAGAGGGATATCCGAAATGATGATGCCATGTAGAGGATGTCGGCTTTATTGTGATGAAAGCATGCTTGGAGGAATCCACGGTGAAGGGCAGCAGGGGATAGAGACCTCCATGGCAAGGGGCCTTAAACAAAACGCGTCATGTTGTTTGGTCCTTGATCAAAAATAAGAAAGGTGAAACTCAATATAGACATGATTGTCAAGAGTAAAACAATGAACTGATAATAGATTTTTAGACGAACATGTAATATATCATGAAGATAAAAGGAAGTGCGAGGGGTGCACAAAACTGAATGACCAACATGACTAATATGCATACCTGTGCCTTCAGCTGTATGAACACGATCTTGACGATTGTACTTGTCATGAGTGGAGAGCTTATTTAGCTCATTGGTGCGATGGTTGGTGGTGCCAGTATCATAGTACTAATTTGAGTCAACACCAGTAAAATTTGCTCCTTTGTTGCCACGGTCATTATCATAAAGCCACCAACAGTCACAAGCAGGATGCCCACGAATAAATCATATCTGACATGTAGTATATACATATTTTGTGGGTTGTCGATCATGAAGGTGTCCACCATCATCACGCCTCTCACCATCATCACGACGGCGAGGGCGTTCATCATCATAGCGACGACCTTGGTAACCACCTCCATCAGGGCGGCCCCAGTCATCACAGTGACCACGATCATCACAACGGTCACGGTAATACTGCTGGCGACCGCGGTCATCACCACGGCCACGATCATCATAGCGTTCTCTATCATCATATGGAGGCTACCGGGGGCGCTCGTCCTGGCGTGGGCGATCAGGGGCGCGCGGTGGTGGAGGATTGCCGTGCCGGGCAACATTGGCCGAGGAGGAAAAGCTGATGTCCTCGGTCTTGTGCATGCGATCAAAATCTTGAACTTGGCTTAGTAAATCAGAAAAAGTAGTACCGGGATTGGCATTAATAGCAGTACGTAGGCTATTGTAGTGGCTTCCAAAACCACGAAGGACATGCCAAACCAGTTCACCATCATCAAGGGGCTTGCCCAGAGCAGCAACTTCAGAGGCAATAAACTTCATTTTTACAAAATACTTATCAACAGAAAGGTCGTTCTTACGAGTGTGTCATTGAGAGCAGATCCTAGCTGTTGAACACGGTTCTCTAACGACGAGGAGACGTGTTCGTTGATGGTGGCCCAAGCTTCAGTAGATGTCTCGAGACTAGCGACGTGCACCAGCACATCGGGGGAGAGAGCGTTTAGGATCCATCAAAGCACTTGCTGGTCACGAGAGATCCAAGAGGTGTACTCTGGGCTCTCGATCATGACATTTTTCTTGTTAATGTCCTCGGTCTCCAGGAGTTTCTCCGATGCCTCCTCTGAGCCCTCAACAAGGGCAAGGACACGAGCACCTAGGAGTGCCGGGATGACTAGAGCCTTCTAGATGAGCGCGTTGTCCCGCGTGAGCAGCTGCGATTGAGGAGATCCACGAGCAGCGGCGAGCATGGTGGCAGACGTGGCGGATGTTGATGACGGCATGGCGATCGTCGGACGCAGCGACGGCGTGGGTTTTGATTTGGCGGCGGCGTTTAGGTTTTTTTGGATCATAGGTTTGTAGATCGGAATGTGTTTGGCTTTGAATTTTGGCTGTGGCTTGCATAGGATCTTGTCTTGGGACGTGCTTGAGGCGGCGGCGGCAAGGTGTGCTGGCTGCGATGTGCAGCGACAGCAGCTCCTGCGGTGGCGACGGTGTGTTTTTAGGGTTTTGGGGACGGCAGCTAGAGTGGGGAAGAGAACTGCTATGATACCATGTCAATGTTTGTGGAACGATGCTTACCCTTTTGGTCCTCGGTTGCGTGTTTATATAGATAGGGAATATCCCCTATGCGACATGTACAAGGTTTGTACGTGTACGTGTCAGAGTACTACTCCGTACATGTACCGTACCTATTACATAGTCTAACAGAGGCAACACTTTTCTTTGCGGGAGGAGAACGAGGGTGGACTATGGACGAGAGGGTCCGAATGAGGGACAGGGGACGGCGGCGTCCATGCCTTCGAGGTGTGGGGACGGCAGCACCGCTTGATGCATAGAGCTTCTCGGTGTCGTCAGAGGGAGTTGGTGAATTGAGTATGGGAGCTGCAAATTGGGGACGAACCTCGTGGCACGCGGTTCCTTTTGCGAGTGGGAAGACGCATGGGGTGGGGATCATTACTATGAGCCTGCCAAACTCTCTGCGGTGGCATGGCCTCGTAATTATTTTCAAGACGAGGGGTAGACAAAAAAGCGACATACAACCATCTTGTCCTATTTTCCTTTAATAAGTAGTAAAGGTTCAGTTTTTTAAAATCTAAATGAGATTCGAATCTGACCAATATTCAGATGTAAACAAATTTATTTCGAACAATGATTTTTAAACGTGAATATTTTTTGAAAAATTGCGAACATTTGTTTAAAAATGTGAACAACTTTTTAAAAAATCATGAACATTTTTTAATCTTGAAGCTATTTCAAAAACCATGAACATTTTTTTAATGTGAAAATCTTTTCAAAAAATCATGAACTGTTTTTAAAAAATATGAACATTTTTAAAAATCATGAACAATTATCAAATTCAAAACTATAAAAAAGTAAAAAAACAAAAAAAAAAGCACTCAAGCAAAACTCTACTGACCCATCCGGGAGAGCCCCTATATTGTGCCAGCGACCAACATCGTAGGGGGGATTGTTTGTTTGCGGTACCAAACTTTCCGGGCGAGCGCATCCCGGTACCCGAGTTGTCATCAATCTCGCGGAGGGGCCGTAGTAGAATCGCCAATTGTTTAGAAGGGACAAATGGGGGTGAATACAAATCTAACGGCCAAACGGTCGTTTGAACTAGACGGAAACGGTTGAACTCAAATACCGTCGTTAGATCAACTCTTCTTGGCCCGTCCTATCAGTATTCCCCGTTATCTTTTGCGGTCGTGTACTAGTTTACCCCTACGTGGATGAGATCCCTGAGTGGACCAGATCTATTTCTTTGCTTTGCTCTGCTGTTCTCCCTTGCTCCCCTTCCCATAACATTTGCTCAGCTCGGGCTGCTCGTCTCAGATCGGAGCTCGCGCTTGCTCTAATTTGCATCCCCGCCATGTCCGGTTAACCTCTCACGCCCCTAATCGAAGCTCGCAGTCGTCACCGTCACATTGTCCGCCGTATCGGAGCTTCACGTCCCTGGACTAATCTCTCGCCTCTGGCTAGTCCTTCTCGCATGGCGGAGCGCGTTCCATCGGGCGATCCTGGCTGGCGACCGGCCTCGGGCAGTTGCGTGCTACCGCGCACCCCAGGCATGGTAGCCCTGGCACATCAGTTCGACGACCAAGCTGTCATGGCCACCATGCCGGGCTTCCGTCCCACCGTATCGCCGACAGAGCTGCTGTCGGCTTTCAGGTCTCGTTTTGGGATCAGACAAAATGAGGTCAAGATTGAGGTATGCGCGCCGCCATTCGATTTTTTCGTCTGGTTCGAGCACAGCTCAAACACAGAGCACGTTATGCATTCTTCCCGTTCTTTCAAGCGCTGCGGGGAGAAAATGAGCTTCATGTGTTGGCATTGCGCCTGTGGCTGGGAAGATCACTTGGGGCAGCTTCGTTTCTTCTCCAAACTCGGCTTTAACGACCTCCCATTGGATGCTTGGGAGCCGGAGGCCCTCAAGCAGGTCGTCAGTAGCCTTGGCGGTGAGCTAGTGAAAATCCTGCCACCGAGCGACAAATGGGTCATCGAGGTAAAGGCGTGGCTAAAAGATCCTGACGCCGTTCCTAAGATGTACGAGGTGCAGATTCCAAGCAGGGCAAGACGACAACTTTGCTGGAAGCACCCGGTCATCATCCACCTGGAGGAGGTTCTGGAATCAGTACATGGCATTCAGGGCCCCGAAGAGGCTGCCAGAAAGCGTCCTCGTCGCCTGTAGTGTTGGCCTGGAAGGATCGATGGCACAGGATCACCACCGTTTCGTGATAGCGCACACAATTTCGGTGGGGGAACTGGGCTTGGATAAGCTGGTGGTTCTGATTTCCCTCGAGTGAAGACATAGCTCTAGTGAATTGTCGTGGTATGTGTGGCTAATGAATTTGTAGTATGGCGAGCATAGCAGGAAGTTAGCATTGACTAAAAATGTGTAATAGTTTGAATCGATATACTACGTGTGGGTAATGAATTTGAAGTAGTATGTGTGTGTAATAGTTTGAATCGATGTAGTATGTGTGGGTAATGAATTTGATGTAGTATCTGTGTGTAATAGTTTGAATCGATGTAGTTGAACACCGTGCTTTATAATTTCTGTGAATAAGCAAGGACAACCTAATGAAAAGAGGGTGGTCTGGCAATGAGCAATATCAACTTTGTGGATGCCAGGAAAATATAGTCCATCTCCTCTTTAAGTACAAGGTAGCTATAATTGTAACACGTTGAACTGCATGACCATTTTGCAGACAACACAAGACAAAGGAAAAATGGTTTACAGCACAGACAGCAGACGCAAAATCTGTAGTCTAGGATAAAAAAATGCTAGTTAATTGGATTTAACCATGACTAGTAATTGAAGGAAATAGATACTTGATAATATTTGCTTACAACAGTAGTACTTCCATACAAAAGGGTCTTATGCCTGCACAAAAGTGGGCTAAACTTCCTACTAGTTTGTAGAACAATTCGTCAGCATTTCATCTACAAAAGCCATTCTTTAGTCTGAACTTAACTATTCTACACTAAAGAAACTACAGATCTCCACCAGAAAAGTTGGCTCGCCAATTGCCTTGAGAGGACATAAGTTATTTCATTATTTAACCCAAACTGATCTATTGCCTTCCCACAAACTACAAGAAATCTGCATCATTCATACACGATCGCTTTGCGTGCACCAGTCCCGGTTTAGTTAGACCACCCACGCCGCTGCAACGATTTCTTTGAAACTGAAATTCGGCATTTTCTTCTTGGGATCGTAGGTCCGTGTGAACTAGAACCTGAATTCCGGCGCTGAGCTGATGCCCGCCGCCGGGTCCGGCTGTCGAACAATCCAGCATGCTGAGTGTAGACGCTTGGTCGCCGCCACGGTACGGCCTCCAACGGTGCGTTGAATGGATCATCTTTACCGCAGACGGCGTGTTCCCAGCCTCCCCCACTGCGGTAAGGTAGGCCGCGCCGAAGCGTGAACACGAGAGTTCCTAGACCTTGGCGCTGCCCTGTTCAAGGGTGTGTACCCTCGGCGGCATGCTCTCGTGAACAATTTGATATGTACCTTGTTCCCACTACCCAGAGCATGTCGTAATGCCGCCGCGCGATTTCTCCACATCGCTCTCTTGGCCCTGCTTGCCGCATCCGGCGCCAACGACGCCCGTGCCGCCGCCACGGCTGATTCGGCACATTCAGCGAAATCATCTGCCTGGCAGGGCAATGGGAGACCGGACTTGAAGTAGAGCTTCATGGCCTGCCTTAGAGGGGCTAAATACACCAGTTTCAGCGGCTGTCGCGGTGGTGGCGGTTGCTTAGGCGGGGCCATGTTACCCTAGGTGGTGCGGCGTGGAGGAGCTACGCAAGGTGAACTGTGGTTTGTCGGAGAAGGGGAGTGATAGACAAATAGTAGGTTTGGACTACAAGCATGCATCAAAATAACCATTTCCCATTTCCTTAGAGGGTAATAATTCAACACTCGTTGCATTAACCGCTCAATCTTTCTTTCCCTTCTCAACATAAGAGTGCGAACATATTAAAAAGATCGGCCGTGGCTATCCACCTCATCGGGCAATGTACTAGGACAGGTAGGAGACCGGGTTTCATTTGAGAAATGGTTACGACTGTGCCCTTATGTTTATACGGTATTATTTCTATGCCACTATGTACCGTCGAATTGTAGCAACACCATCAGAAACAGGGGATGACGACGTGGCGTGTTTTCTTTTTTAAAGGGCATCAGAAACAGGGGATGACGACATGGCATGTTTTCTGATTGGTGGGCCTGCCTCCTCCACCTTCAACGGCGTGCATCCCAGGTTCGAGGGCTGGTGCCGCCCACCAACACATTATTGTGCAATTTTCCATGTGGAACCTGAATTCTAGCGCTGAGCTGATGCCCGCTGCTGGCTCCGACTGTCGAACACAGAGAATTCTGAAAGAAGCTACTAAAAATAAATACTTTGAATTCTGAAAGTACTAAAATTAAATACATTACAATTTTGTCTGAAGGGTAATACGCATACTGCTACTCGTAATAATATAAATATAGTACACATTTCTACTTCGAAAAATACACTTGAAAATGCTAGCAAATAACCTAGGATGAATATAGGATTCATTCTCCCCTGTATTTTTCGTCGTCGGCGGCTCCCGCGTGCTGCAACACATGTTCAGAGAACTCTCTCCGTGCAACATCCCAAAAATATTAATCAAGCTTATCAAACTCTAATCACCCAAGTTTAGGGTTAACAAAAACTTTTAGGATTAAACTTAATAAGAATGCATGTGTGGTTTGCATTAGTGTTTAAATGATTGCAATTGCCATGTTTAATGGTTAGAAATGATAAGCTTTGATTCAAATATGAATACTACATCACCTAGATCAAATCCTAGCAGAATAAAATAAAGGAAAAAATCAAAAATATGATATATAAGCAAATGGTCATTTTGGCCAAACTTATCCACTAGACCACTTTAAGTGTTCCTAGTAAAGGATTTCTAACAGAAACATTTCCAAATCTTTTCACGCCTTCCTAGACCAAGTAAAGGTGAATCCAAGCAAGCTTTACAAATAGACAGAAACTAAATTCAAATCTATCTAAGAGACAGTGCAAAATTGAATCCAGATCATATGAATAGATCACACTTTCTCAAAAACCACTCACAAATCCGAGCAACCACAGTCTACAAGCAAACAACACGATCACTCACCAAATATCTTTCAAAAATTCGAAATATGAATTCATGCGGCCATTATGTCGAACACTTGGCATGCACAGTACACTCTCACCAACTAAACACTATTTCAAATTGTGATTTGCTCACAAAATGTACTGCAATCTTCTCCACTACTTGTCCTAGATCAATCCCAGTCCTTAGCCATGTAGTGGAGAGCCCTTTGCCCACCGTTGCACCAGTGACATGCCCATGCCGAGCCATCCATGTCGGTCGAGCATGAGCCAGTGGCTGCGCGCCGCGCCACCCTCTACCACGACCCCCACGAGGTAGGCTTGACCTCACCGCCACCTCCTGACCATCCCTTGACCAACGGCAAGGCGAGGAGGAGCTAGACCAGCCGCGCCCATTTAACCCCTGGCCATGCCGAGAGCAAGACGGAGCGCCGCAACCGCCTCGCTCGCACACGTCGTGCCTCACTCTCTCCGCCCGTACCCGCGACCGCCGGGGCACTAGTGAGCTGCTAGACATGATCATTCGTCGTCTCACGCCCCATGACCACCGTCCCAAGTGACGAACGCCGGCGTACCCACCCTGAGCACCGATGTATCCCGACCAATGGAGAGCGAACCTTGTTGTGCCATCACTTCCGTGACGATTACCATAGTCCACCGCCTCGATCCATTCCCTCCGCCGTGACGATTGCAACCTGTAGCAGCGTCACCGGAGTAGCCCGACCATGCCGCCCAACCGCCACACTGGGTGTATAAATAGAGGCCACCACAGACCTCTATCTCCACACCATTCCACTCCCCACTCACCACAGAACATCACCGTCCCTTCGCCGGAGCAAGGCGAGTAGCAGTCCGTCGGAATTTAGCCGGAGTCCACCGCTACAGAGGAGGAAGGAGCCTGTTGATTGCGACCGCCCCAGGAGCCGCTGTGACCGCGCCTCGAACCGTCGTCGATGACAACCCCATTCGCCCACATCGCTAACCTTAGCTAGAGCCCAGGTGAGCCTCACTCGACCCCCACCACCGTGTTAGGATTCAGTTCTCCCTAGCTATTCTGCGTAGACGACGCACGACAGCCGTTAGATCGTGTTCTAATCATAGGGCTAAGACTGAAACATACAATTTCGGCGTAGTTAAGTCACTAACGAGTAGGACCCGCCTGTCAGTTGCCATCTGCGCCAGTGCTGTGAAGTTGGGCCGGCCCGTTTAGTTTCCCGCGTAGATCCAACCCATTCAAATAGGATTTTTCCATTTTAGTTAAAACTAGATTCTATTACTAGATTCAAAAATCCATTCAAAGAGATTCACTGAACCAAAATGCATGGCTCCAATTTTGTTGGAAAGGTATTTAAATTATCTAATCACTCCGTTGGATTCAAACCAATTGCAATTATAGATCACCTATACCAAAAATAACAAGACAGAGACTTTTGACACTTCAAACATTTTTCTAAAATAAACTATAAATTCTTTTGAGATAATTCCACCTTTCAAGAATCACATTTGCCATGCTCTACCTGAATATGTAAAAACATTTGGTTTTACAGATATTAAACTTGGACTAGTATTAAAAGAAAAGAGGGCTATATAGGCTTTTCTAGCAATTTAAATCTTATTAAATAGTAATATTAAATCTTGTAATGCATGACCACCCTTTTTAAATCACATTCCCAAGATTGAGAATATATGGTGAGGACATGGTCCATATGAACCTATATTCTAGTTGGAGAATATTAAATCTTAAACAATTTCAATGAGTAGAAATTACTTTTCTCATTAAAGAGAAATAAAAATGTGCCATTATAACATGGAATGATTGAGATGATATTAGATCATCTAGTATGAGCCTTGTGTACTAAATAGGAGTAGTGAAGTGTTGTATGGTGATTGTGTACCTTGGATGTGTTTATCGACGCTAGTACCGACCCGGGATTCAACGAAGAGGAGTACTTCGAGGAATTAGAGGAAAACTATAAAGACTGCAACCAACAAGGCAAGCTAGCACCATACTTGCAATCAAGGCAAGCTAGCAGTGCAAGTTAGAGCTAGGCATGCTATATATCCAATCCTTATAACATATTCATTAGGCATACTAGGTTGTGTCACTTTACTTATACCATTCCCAGTTTTTCTCCAAGCTTTACTTTCCCCTTTATTACCATTCTCTTACTTAGTAATGAATTGTGATTAGTGGAAATTAGATTGGATCCTATCAAGATCATAGGACTAGTCTTGGATACTTATACCTTACTAGCACCCCTAATAGTGATAGCCTCAATATTAGTGGCTAGTGCTAAGCTAAAATTTGATTACTTTAGATGGGAATACTTGGTTAAAATGATTATCAAAACCTTGGAATGAGAATTCATTCTATTGAAATGTTTTGACATGTGTTGTGAAACACAATGGTTTGAGGATGAAACTGATGAGGCATGAGCCTTGACTTTAATAAAAACTGATGGTTGGGTTCGGATGCGATACCATTCCAATTTTATCGTACAACCACTATACCTAAGTTGGGTAGGGATTAACTGGAAGTTTATATGTCTTAGTATGGGTTCCCTTGTGGAAGAGGTTGAGCTGAGGCTACCTCGTGATGGATGCCCAGCTATGAAGTACCCAAGATGACAGATGGTCATGGTTGGGAGGCCAAACTCATAGGGTTGGTGCCTATACTAGGGTGTGTAATTGAAAGGTTAAGTTTGATTATCCGCATACTAAGTATGATGATTCAGGGTTATTCCTGAAGGATGTATCGAATTTTGTGGTGAAAGTGTACAATCTCTGTAGAGTGTCAAACTATTTGAATAGCCACGTCCGCGGTTATGGACAGTTGGAGTGGCCATACTGTTCCATTGTCAGATGTTTTCAAAATGATTTGTGACTTGAAAGATGACTTTGACTTGACCACAACAGAGTTGTGGACATGAGATATAAGTTCCCACTTAAGTAATGTAGAGAAATAAATTAGGTATTTACCTTTGAAGCTTTATGGAATAAATCTGGCTTTTTGCAAAACCAACCTAGAGCTTAAGTTTCCTATTAGCTTTGACCTTACTTATACTAGTGTTAGTTTGCGAGTACTTAAAGAGTACTCATGGATTTGTCCCTGGCTATTCCCATGGCCAGACTATGAGGAGGATTACCCAGAAGATGGACAACAAGAGGTCTATGACAACTAGGATCATCTCCCATCGTCAGCATTGCTTGTGACCCTAAAGATGAAGCCCCGCTATGTTTACTTTCTGCTGCTTTGATTGTATTAAAGACTAGATCATGAGATCCTATGTTTATTAGAACCTTATTATGGTTTGTAATGGATGATGTACTATGGTACCACTTATGTTATGTCTCGCAAAAATGGTAATCCTGGGATTGCGATATACGGCATAACAGGCATCTGGACTTAAAAATCCAAGTGTTGACAAGTTGGTATTAGAGCCATCCTGACCATAGGAGACCCTAGTTAGAATGGACGCCTGAAAAACCTAGCTTCAAAACAAAGAAAGTAAGTATTTACAAAAACGTATTCTCATTCTTACCCTTGAGATTCTTTCCAAAAGAGATCACTTGATACTCAAAACTCTTACAATTCTACATAAAAGTTGACACACTTGATCACTCCACTAACTTACTCCTCTCAATTTCTTATAGATGGAGGTAAAATACACTAAGTTCTACCTGCTGGGCAATGGAGGCCACCTAATCTTTAAGAGGGATCTAGATGCACTTGTAGAGCATCTTGAGCGCCTGCACCCGGAGTTCTTCAGGGCACAACTCAACGATCATGTGGGAGAGCTACAGTGTTGATCATTGCTAACCTGAGAGGCAGAATGGAGCCACCCCTTTTTGACAAGATCCAGTTTAGCATTTGGGAAAACAACTGGCTAGATGGATTAGACAGGGTTATGCAAGAAGCTCTTGCTCGCTTATGTGCTCAGAACATCAATCAGATCATTGGAACCCGTTTTACACACTATGCAAGACGTGACTCTTCAGGACAACCCCTATCCATGCCAGCCCATCTAGAGTTGAGGCACTATGTAGATCACATGGACTTCATGCTCCATGAGACACAAAAGGAGTTAGACAATGCCCGTGATCATGTCAACCAGAGCAATGATGTAGCTGCTGAAAGGAAGGAAACCATCGCCATGCTCGCCAAGGATCGCAAGTCTCTTCGTCAACAACGTGACAAGAAGGATCGTACCATCGCCCGTATTTGTCAGAAGATAGCCACCTTGGAGGAGACCGTCCACGACCAGGAGATCTAGCTGGAGGAACAGCAGGGGGAGGAAGGTGAAGACATTCAGGGGATATTCACTCTTACCTTAGTGATGACAATGACTACCTGGAGGACGAGGCAATGGAGGACCACACTGATGAGGATGATGATGCTTTCATTGATGATGATTTGTATCACCTGAGCACTACCGTAGGAGTGAGATGTACCCGGTCCCATTGTATCATAGTTTCACATAATGGTTCTTAAAACCATCTGTTTTCTATTTTTGTTGTGGTGTGTGTTTGTATTGGGTGCTATGAATGAATTAATGAAAAGCAAGTTGCTAGTTTGCAAAACCTAAGTCAAACTCAAAGTTGAAAGCTTTTGAAATAAAACCATGAACCTTAGAGATTTCCCTCTTATCTCACTATCTATATCAATCTTCAGATGACTCGTGGAAATGCCGGAGGAAGCAGTTCATCTCAGGACCCAATGTTGCAGATTCTACAAATGCTAGTTTCTGATTGTGAAGCTAGTAGAGCTGAACATCAAGCCAATTTAGCCACTCTTCAACACATAGCCCAGATGGCTCACTATAATCAAGGCCATGGAAACCAAGATCACCATGGATCCAAACTTAAGAACTTCCAGAATACCAACCCACCCATGTTTAGCAAGTCTAAAGAGCCCTTAGATGCAGATGATTGGCTGCAGACCATGGAAAACAATCTAGAAGTTGTAGGAGTTGATGCAAATGAGAAGGTGTTATTTGCTACCCACTATTTGACAGGCTATGCCAGATCTTGGTGGAATAGTACCCGAACAATGCATGGAGGTCAGATTATGACTTGGGAGGAGTTCAAACTCAAGTTCAGCAGGACCCATGTGCCCTCGGGTCTAATCAAGAGGATGAGGGACGAATTCAGAGACTTGAAGCAAGGAAGGATGACTGTGGTTGAGTACCGTGACAAATTCTTGTCACTAGCCAGTTATGCCCCGGCTGAGATTGAAAACGAAGCCAATAAGAAGGGGAGATTCTTGAATGGTCTGCATGATGAGATGCAGATAGTGCTAGTCAACATTCCATTTGATGACCTTGAAGCCTTAGTGGATTCTGCCATCCAGATGGAATGCAAGATTAACCAGGCCAGTGAGAACCGCAAGCATCAAATGATGCATCAACCAGGACCCCACCATACCCCGAAGTATCACCCCAACCTGTCTGCAGGATATGCACCCCGAAACAACAACAAACCCCCAATGAACCGCCTGAACTATCGCAGCCGTGGAGGAGGAAACCCAAGGCCCGGAGGAAACCACAACAACACAATCTCGGCAACTCCAACAATTTCAACCGTGCACCGCCCAAGTCCAACAACAACAACAATACTGCCCCAAGGACTAGAAGCAATGTTGTGCCTGTCGCAGGGAAAGACAAGTCCATGATCACTTGTTTTCAATGCGGAGTCACGGGTCACTACTCCAACGAGTGTACCAAGAAGCTTGCCGCAGTAACCAATGTGAATGCACCTGCCCAGCAGCAACGTCGTGTCCAGCCTGGAAAGAGATTCGCCCCAGGAAACCCGCACAATCGTAATGGCCGTCTGTTCCACATAAATACTGAGGAAGCCTAGGAAGCGCCATATGTCGTGCTAGGTATGTTTTCTGTTAATTCAGTATTAGCGAGAGTGTTGTTTGATTCAGGAGCATCACACTCATTTGTTATAGAAGAATTTGCATGCACTAGTAAGATTCAACCCACAAATCTGAAGCATGTTATGATAGTTAAAATCCCTGGTTCAACCACCAAAGCTAGAAAAGTTTGCAAAGCAGTACCTATCAGAATACATGGGATAGACTTTTATGCCAATCTAATAGTACTTGGAACAAAAGGATTGGAAGTACTGTTAGGTATGGATTGGATGTCGAAACATCAAGGATTAATTGACTGTGCCAAGAAAGCCATAACAATGACCAGTAGCACTGGAGTATCAGTAGAACATGTATCTGAGACCTTACCCCGCAAATTCAAGTGCAACAAGAGTCTAGCCAAGACCACCATTAACCAAGTCCGAGTAGTCTGTGAATACCCCGATGTGTTCCCAGATAAATTGCCTGGTATGCCCCTAGATCAAGATATCGAGTTCATCATTGAACTAATCCCAGGAACTAGACCCATAGCTCAGAGACCGTATAGCATGAACCCATCTAAACTAGTGGAACTAAAGAAGCAACTTCATGATATGCTGGGAAAAGGACTGATTCAACCAAGTGCACCGCCATGGAGATAACCTGTTTTGTTCGTTCATAAGAAGGATGGAGCCAACCGTATTTGTACGGATTATCGGAAGCTGAATGATGTAACCATCAAAAACAAATACCCTTTGCCAAAGATAGAAGATTTGTTTGATCAACTGACTGGTTCCAGTGTGTTTTCTAAGATTGATCTTAGAACTAGTTATCATCAATTGAAGATTCGTGCAACAGATATCCCAAAGACTGCCTTCACCACCAGATATGGATTGTATGAGTACAATGTTATGTCCTTTGGATTATCCAATACCCCCTTATTTCATGAACCTCATGAATAAGATTTTCATGAATTTTCTAGATAAGTTTGTTGTTGTTTTTATCGATGACATTATAATCTATTCCAATTCGGAAGCAGACCATGAGCAACATCTTAGAACTATCCTTGAAACCCTTAGGGAACATCAGTTGTATGCCAAGTTCAACAAGGGTGAATTTTGGTTAAAAGAAGTAGGATTCCTAGGCCATATCCTGTCAGCAGGAGGAGTTGCTATTGATCCTGCATGATCAAGGATGTTGAAGAATGGAAAGCCCCAACCACCCAAACAGAAGTCCGCGCATTTCTTGGATTAGCTGGATACTACCGCAAGTTCGTTGAAGGATTTTCGAGCATCGCAAGACCAATGACTGATACGTTGCTAACGTATCCATAATTTTTGATGTTCCATGCTTGGTTTTTATCTACTTTCTTATGTTTTGCTCCAACTTTGGAGTACTTTTTATACACATTCTTGGACTAACCTATTAACAAGATGCCACAATGGCAGTTGCCTGTTTTCTACTATTTTTGGTTCCAGGAAAGTCAGAAAATGAATATTCTCGGAATTGGACGGGACAAAAGCCAAAGTCAATATTTTATCAAGGGGGACACGGAGCCAGAAGACGAGACAGAGAAGGGCCAAGGCCTGGCCACACCATATGGTGGCGCGGGCTAGCCCTGGTCGTGCCACCAGCTGGTGTGGGCCCCTGGCTATCCATCGACCTTGCCTCTTTCGCCTATATATCTCCCCTGATGCAAAAACCCTAAATCGTCAAGCCTCCAGCCATGAAAAGTTCCGCAGCGCCGCCGCCACCGAAGGGGAGATTCGGGGGACAGAAAGTCTCTGTTCCGGCACCCTGCCGGGACGGGGAAGTGCCCCTGGAGCCATCTCCATCGATCTCCACCACCATCTCCATCACCGTTGCTGATTCCCATGATGAGGAGGGAGTAGTTCTCTCTCGAGGCTAAGGGTTCTATCGGTAGCTATGCGTTCATCTCGCTCTCTCTCTATGCATGATCATATTGTGATCATGAGCTTTGTAATCTAGTAGATCTACCTTGCTACTCAAGTGCTTTAATAGATCTCTGCTCTCCCCATGTGTGTGAAGTTGACAGTATGCACACCATGGTGGCACTTAGGCTAGAGATTACAAATACTTGTTATGTGTTATATTTGGAGTTGGATGTTTCAATGAAATTGTGGTGTTTGTTGGACCCATCTAGTACTCATGGTGACAGTGTGGGGTTATCTAGATGGGAAATATGAACTTTGAGGTGTGTTGTTATAGCCCTACCAATGATTAGAGTGTCCAACCGGAGAGTAGTTCAACGTAGTATCATAAAGAAGAATATATTTATATGAGAGTGTTCACTAGTGAAAGTATGATCCCTAGGCCTTGTTTCTAAGCATTGAAACACCGTTTGCAATTCGATCTGTTACATGTTTGCTTGCTTCCATCTTTATTTCAGTTTGCCTTTAGTCTTTTCCATGCCATCAAGCTATTTTCTAGCACTGTTACCACTTATAATTATCCATACCACTTGTATTTCACTATCTCTTCACTGAACTAGCGCACCTATACACCTGACAAGTGTATTGGGTGTGTTGGGAACACAAGAGACTTCTTGTATCTTGATTGCAGGGTTGCTTGAGAGGGGATACCTTTGACCACTTCCTCCCTGAGTTCGATAAACCTTAGGTAATCCACTTAAGGGAAACCTTGCTGCTGTTCCACAAACCTCTACACTTGGAGGCCCAACAACTATCTACAAGAATAGAAGTGCGTAGACATCAATGACCCAGTTGCTAAAGAAAGATAAAAAGTTTGAATGGACTGACAAATGTGAAGGAAGTTTTCAAGACCTCAATAAGAGATTAGTTTTAGCCCCAATTTTGATCATGCCGGATATCAAGAAGCCTTTTGATGTGTACTGTGACACATCCAAGATTGGACTAGGATGTGTATTGATGCAAGAAGGCAAAGTTATATCCTTTCTATCTAGACAACTGAAGCAACATGAGCAGAACTACCCCACCCATGACCTAGAACTAGCTGCCATAGTTTTAGCTTTGAAGACATGGCGTCATTACCTCATGGGTAATCGCTGTGAGATTTATTAGGATCACAAGAGTCTGAAGTATATCTTCACCCATAAGGAGTTGAATATGAGGCAAAGGAGATAGAGAATTTCAGAGTGGAGCTAGTTAGCGAAGGATTCTTAGCTAGCATAGAACTCCAACCCACTTTGATTGGTCAGATAAAATAGGCCCAGAAAGGAAAAGCAAGTATCGATGGAATCAAGCGTCGTATCGGAACAGGAAAAGTACCTGGATTCACCGAAGATGAAGAAGGAACCTTTTGGTACAAAGGACGTATCTGTGTTCCAGCAGATTCGGAGTTGAAACAAGTCATTATGCAGGAAGCTCATGATACCCTTTATTCTATCCACCCGGGAGGAACAAAGATGTATCAAGATTTGAAGGAGCAATTTTGGTGGCACAAAATGAACAGAGAAGTCGGAAGCTACATAGCCAAGTGTGATATCTGTCAGAGAGTCAAAGTGGAACATCAGAGACCCGCAAGACTTTTGCAACCATTGCAGATTCCGGAATGGAAATGGGATTCCATCGGAATGGACTTTATCACCCGTTTGCCTACATCTAGTAGGGGAAATGACTCTATTTGGGTCATAGTTGATAGATTATCTAAGGTAGCCCATTTCATACCTGTCAAGACAACCTACCAAAGTTCAAAGCTAGTGGAGTTGTACATCGCTAGAATAGTCAGTTTGCATGGAACCCCCAAGACCATAGTATTGGATCGAGGAACCTAGTTTACCTCAAGATTTTGGCAGAAAGTCCAAGAAGGATTAGGAACCAAACTGAATTTCAGCACAGCTTATCACCCACAAACCGATGGACAAACTGAAAGAGTCAAGAAGATCTTAGAAGATATGTTGAGAGCTTGTGTGTTAGAATATGTATCTGAGTGGGAAGATTGTCTGCCTTTCGCAGAATTCTCTTACAACAATAGTTATCAAGCTAGTTTGCAAATGGCCCCCTTTGAATTTCTGTATGGAAGGAAGTGTCGTACCCCGTTGAATTGGTCGCAAGTAGGAGAGAGTCAGATCTTTGGACCTGACATTCTACGAGAAGCCGAAGAGAAGGTTCACAAAGTCCGTGAGCACCTCAAGACCGCTCAATCCAGACAGAAAAGTTATGCGGACAAGAGACGTCGAGACCTAACCTTCAATGTCGAAGATTTTGTGTATCTCAAAGTATCACCTTTGAAGGGAATGCAGCATGTTCGTCTGAAAGGAAAGTTAGCCCCCAGATATATTGGACCCTTCAAAATTTTGAATCGCCGAGGAGAAGTATTGTATAAATTGGAACTACCTGAAGAGATGTCAGCCGTTCACTTTATGTTCCATATCTCGTTACTTCGCAAATGCTTAGAAGTTCCGGAGAAGACCAAAGTATTCAAGAACATCGATCACCAAGCCATAGATATTGACAAGTATCTAACCTATCATGAAGTGCCCATCCGTATATTGGAAGAAGCATTTAGAACCACTCGGACCAGAAGTATCAAGTTTCTCAAGATCCAATGGAGTAAGCATACCGAAGAAGAAGCCACCTTGGAACGAGAAGATTACATTACGACTGAGTATCCCAATCTCTTTAGTTCCTAGTTTTTCCTGAATCTCGGGATGAGATTCTTTTTAAGGTGGGAAGGTTTGTAACATCCCAAAAATATTAATCAAGCTTATCAATCTCTAATCACCCAAGTTTAGGGTTAACAAAAACTTTTAGGATTAAACTTAATAAGAATGCATGTGTGGTTTGAATTAGTGTTTGAATGATTGCAATTGCCATGTTTAATGAAATGATAAGGTTTGATTCAAAGATGAATACTACATCACCTAGATCAAATCCAAGCAGAATCAAATAAAGGAAAAAAAATCAAAAATAAGATATATAAGCAAATGGTCATTTTGGCCAAACTTATCCACTAGACCACGTTGAGTGTTCCTAGTAAAGGATTTCTAACAGAAACATTTCCAAATCTTTTCACCCCTTGCTAGACCAAGTAAAGGTGAATCCAAGCAAGCTTTACAAAAATACAGAAACTAAATTCAAATCTATTTAAGAGGTAGTGAAAAATTGAATCTAGATCATATGAATAGATCACACTTTCTCAAAAACCACTCAAATCAATTCCACTTGACAAATCCCAGCAACCACAGTCTACCAAGCAAACAACAAGATCACTCACCAAATATCTTTCAAAAATTCAAAATATGAATTCATGCGGCTATTATGTCGAACACTTGGCATGCACACTACACTCTCACCAACTAAACATTATTTCAAATTGTCATTTGCTCACAAAATGTACTACAATCTTCCCCAATACTTGTCCTAGATCAATCCCAGTCCTTAGCCAAGTAGTGGAGAGCCCTTTGCCCACTGTTGCACCAGTGACATGCCCATGTCGAGCCGTCCATGTCGGTCGAGCACGAGCCAGTCGCTGCGCGCCGTGCTGCCCTCTACCACGACCCCCACGAGGTAGGCGTGACCTCACCGCCAACCCCTGACCATCCCTTGACCAACGGCGAGGCGAGGAGGAGCCAGACCAGCCGCGCTCATTTAACCCCTGGCCATGCTGAGAGCACGACGGAGCGCCGCAACCACCTCGCTCGCACACATGGCGCCTCACTGTCTCCGCCCGTACCCGCGACCGCCGTGACACCAGTGAGCTGCTAGACATGATCGTTCGTCGTCTCGTGCCCCATGACCACCGTTCCAAGTGACAAACGCCTGCATACCAGCCCAGAGCACCGATGTATCCCGACCAATGGAGATTGCCCCTTGCCGTGCCATCACTTCCATGACGACTGCCATAGTCCACCGCCTCGATCCATGCCCTCCGCCATGACGATTGCAACCTGTAGCAGCGTCGCCGGAGTAGCCTGACCATGCCACCCAACCGCCACACTGGGTGTATAAATAGAGGCCACCCAGGCCTCTATCTCCACACCATTCCACTCCCCACTCACCACAGAACATCACCGTCCCTTTGCCGGAGCAAGGCGAGAACCAGTCCGCCGAAATTTAGCCAGAGTGAAGGAGCACGTTGATTGCGACCACCCCAGGAGCCGCCGTGACCGCGCCTCGAACCGCCGTAGACGACAACCCCATTCGCCCCCATCGCCGACCTTAGATGGAGCCCAGGTGAGCCTCACACGACCCCCACCGCCGCGTTAGTGTTTAGTTCTCGTCGGAGCTATTCGACATAGACGACACACGACAGCCATTAAATCATGTTCTAATCGTAGGGCTAAGATTGAAACATATCGGTTCGGCGTAGTTAAGTCACTGACGAGTAGGACCCGCCTGTCAGTAGCCAGCTGTGCCAGCGTTGTGCAGTTGGGCCGGCCCGTTTAGTTTCCCACGCGGAGCCCACCCATCCAAATAGGATTTTTCCATTTTAGTTAAAACTAGATGCTGTCAGTAGATTCAAAAATCCATTCAAATAGATTCAGTGAAAAAAATTCATTATTCCAATTTTGTTGGAAAGGTATTGAAATTATCTAATCACTCCCATTGGATTCAAACCAATTGGAATTATAGATCACCTATACCAAAAATAACAAGACAGAGACTTTTGACACTTCAAACATTTTTCTAAAATAAACTATAAATGCTTTTGAGATAATTCCACCTTTCAACTGTTAGGATTCAGTTCTCCCTAGCTATTCTGCGTAGACGACGCACGACAGCCGTTAGATCGTGTTCTAATCATAGGGCTAAGACTGAAACATACAATTTCGGCGTAGTTAAGTCACTGACGAGTAGGACCCGCCTGTCAGTTGCCATCTGCGCCAGTGCTGTGAAGTTGGGCCGGCCCGTTTAGTTTCCCGCGCAGATCCAACCCATTCAAATAGGATTTTTCCATTTTAGTTAAAACTAGATTCTATTACTAGATTCAAAAATCCATTCAAAGAGATTCACTGAACCAAAATGCATGGCTCCAATTTTGTTGGAAAGGTATTTAAATTATCTAATCACTCCGTTGGATTCAAACCAATTGCAATTATAGATCACCTATACCAAAAATAACAAGACAGAGACTTTTGACACTTCAAACATTTTTCTAAAATAAACTATAAATGCTTTTGAGATAATTCCACCTTTCAAGAATCACATTTGCCATGCTCTACCTGAATATGTAAAAACATTTGGTTTTACAGATATTAAACTTGGACTAGTATTAAAAGAAAAGAGGGCTATATAGGCTTTTCTAGCAATTTAAATCTTATTAAATAGTAATATTAAATCTTGTAATGCATGACCACCCTTTTTAAATCACATTCCCAAGCTTGAGAATATATGGTGAGGACATGGTCCATATGAACCTATATTCTAGTTGGAGAATATTAAATCTTAAACAATTTCAATGAGTAGAAATTACTTTTCTCATTAAAGAGAAATAAAAATGTGCCATTATAACATGGAATGATTGAGATGATATTAGATCATCTAGTATGAGCCTTGTGTACTAAATAGGAGTAGTGAAGTGTTGTATGGTGATTGTGTACCTTGGATGTGTTTATCGACGCTAGTACCGACCCGGGATTCAACGAAGAGGAGTACTTCGAGGAATTAGAGGAAAACTATAAAGGCTGCAACCAACAAGGCAAGCTAGCACCATACTTGCAATCAAGGCAAGCTAGCAGTGCAAGTAAGAGCTAGGCATGCTATATATCCAATCCTTATACCATATTCATTAGGCATACTAGGTTGTGTCACTTTACTTATACCATTCCCAGTTTTTCTCCAAGCTTTACTTTCCCCTTTATTACCATTCTCTTACTTAGTAATGAATTGTGATTAGTGGAAATTAGATTGGATCCTATCAAGATCATAGGACTAGTCTTGGATACTTATACCTTACTAGCACCCCTAATAGTGATAGCCTCAATATTAGTGGCTAGTGCTAAGCTAAAATTTGATTACTTTAGATGGGAATACTTGGTTAAAATGATTATCAAAACCTTGGAATGAGAATTCATTCTATTGAAATGTTTTGACATGTGTTGTGAAACACAATGGTTTGAGGATGAAACTGATGAGGCATGAGCCTTGACTTTAATAAAAACTGATGGTTGGGTTCGGATGCGATACCATTCCAATTTTATCGTACAACCACTATACCTAAGTTGGGTAGGGATTAACTGGAAGTTTATATGTCTTAGTATGGGTTCCCTTGTGGAAGAGGTTGAGCTGAGGCTACCTCGTGATGGATGCCCAGCTATGAAGTACCCAAGATGACAGATGGTCATGGTTGGGAGGCCAAACTCATAGGGTTGGTGCCTATACTAGGGTGTGTAATTGAAAGGTTAAGTTTGATTATCCGCATACTAAGTATGATGATTCAGGGTTATTCCTGAAGGATGTATCGAATTTTGTGGTGAAAGTGTACAATCTCTGTAGAGTGTCAAACTATTTGAATAGCCACGTCCGCGGTTATGGACAGTTGGAGTGGCCATACTGTTCCATTGTCAGATGTTTTCAAAATGATTTGTGACTTGAAAGATGACTTTGACTTGACCACAACAGAGTTGTGGACATGAGATATAAGTTCCCACTTAAGTAATGTAGAGAAATAAATTAGGTATTTACCTTTGAAGCTTTATGGAATAAATCTGGCTTTTTGCAAAACCAACCTAGAGCTTAAGTTTCCTATTAGCTTTGACCTTACTTATACTAGTGTTAGTTTGCGAGTACTTAAAGAGTACTCATGGATTTGTCCCTGGCTATTCCCATGGCCAGACTATGAGGAGGATTACCCAGAAGATGGACAACAAGAGGTCTATGACAACTAGGATCATCTCCCATCGTCAGCATTGCTTGTGACCCTGAAGATGAAGCCCCGCTATGTTTACTTTCTGCTGCTTTGATTGTATTAAAGACTAGATCATGAGATCCTATGTTTATTAGAACCTTATTATGGTTTGTAATGGATGATGTACTATGGTACCACTTATGTTATGTCTCGCAAAAATGGTAATCCTGGGATTGCGATATACGGCATAACAGGCATCTGGACTTAAAAATCCAAGTGTTGACAAGTTGGTATTAGAGCCATCCTGACCATAGGAGACCCTAGTTAGAATGGACGCCTGAAAAACCTAGCTTCAAAACAAAGAAAGTAAGTATTTACAAAAACGTATTCTCATTCTTACCCTTGAGATTCTTTCCAAAAGAGATCACTTGATACTCAAAACTCTTACAATTCTACATAAAAGTTGACACACTTGATCACTCCACTAACTTACTCCTCTCAATTTCTTATAGATGGAGGTAAAATACACTAAGTTCTACCTGCTGGGCAATGGAGGCCACCTAATCTTTAAGAGGGATCTAGATGCACTTGTAGAGCATCTTGAGCGCCTGCACCCGGAGTTCTTCAGGGCACAACTCAACGATCATGTGGGAGAGCTACAGTGTTGATCATTGCTAACCTGAGAGGCAGAATGGAGCCACCCCTTTTTGACAAGATCCAGTTTAGCATTTGGGAAAACAACTGGCTAGATGGATTAGACAGGGTTATGCAAGAAGCTCTTGCTCGCTTATGTGCTCAGAACATCAATCAGATCATTGGAACCCGTTTTACACACTATGCAAGACGTGACTCTTCAGGACAACCCCTATCCATGCCAGCCCATCTAGAGTTGAGGCACTATGTAGATCACATGGACTTCATGCTCCATGAGACACAAAAGGAGTTAGACAATGCCCGTGATCACGTCAACCAGAGCAATGATGTAGCTGCTGAAAGGAAGGAAACCATCGCCATGCTCGCCAAGGATCGCAAGTCTCTTCGTCAACAACGTGACAAGAAGGATCGTACCATCGCCCGTATTTGTCAGAAGATAGCCACCTTGGAGGAGACCGTCCACGACCAGGAGATCTAGCTGGAGGAACAGCAGGGGGAGGAAGGTGAAGACATTCAGGGGATATTCACTCTTACCTTAGTGATGACAATGACTACCTGGAGGACGAGGCAATGGAGGACCACACTGATGAGGATGATGATGCTTTCATTGATGATGATTTGTATCACCTGAGCACTACCGTAGGAGTGAGATGTACCCGGTCCCATTGTATCATAGTTTCACATAATGGTTCTTAAAACCATCTGTTTTCTATTTTTGTTGTGGTGTGTGTTTGTATTGGGTGCTATGAATGAATTAATGAAAAGCAAGTTGCTAGTTTGCAAAACCTAAGTCAAACTCAAAGTTGAAAGCTTTTGAAATAAAACCATGAACCTTAGAGATTTCCCTCTTATCTCACTATCTATATCAATCTTCAGATGACTCGTGGAAATGCCGGAGGAAGCAGTTCATCTCAGGACCCAATGTTGCAGATTCTACAAATGCTAGTTTCTGATTGTGAAGCTAGTAGAGCTGAACATCAAGCCAATTTAGCCACTCTTCAACACATAGCCCAGATGGCTCACTATAATCAAGGCCATGGAAACCAAGATCACCATGGATCCAAACTTAAGAACTTCCAGAATACCAACCCACCCATGTTTAGCAAGTCTAAAGAGCCCTTAGATGCAGATGATTGGCTGCAGACCATGGAAAACAATCTAGAAGTTGTAGGAGTTGATGCAAATGAGAAGGTGTTATTTGCTACCCACTATTTGACAGGCTATGCCAGATCTTGGTGGAATAGTACCCGAACAATGCATGGAGGTCAGATTATGACTTGGGAGGAGTTCAAACTCAAGTTCAGCAGGACCCATGTGCCCTCGGGTCTAATCAAGAGGATGAGGGGCGAATTCAGAGACTTGAAGCAAGGAAGGATGACTGTGGTTGAGTACCGTGACAAATTCTTGTCACTAGCCAGTTATGCCCCGGCTGAGATTGAAAACGAAGCCAATAAGAAGGGGAGATTCTTGAATGGTCTGCATGATGAGATGCAGATAGTGCTAGTCAACATTCCATTTGATGACCTTGAAGCCTTAGTGGATTCTGCCATCCAGATGGAATGCAAGATTAACCAGGCCAGTGAGAACCGCAAGCATCAAATGATGCACCAACCAGGACCCCACCATACCCCGAAGTATCACCCCAACCTGTCTGCAGGATATGCACCCCGAAACAACAACAAACCCCCAATGAACCGCCTGAACTATCGCAGCCGTGGAGGAGGAAACCCAAGGCCCGGAGGAAACCACAACAACACAATCTCGGCAACTCCAACAATTTCAACCGTGCACCGCCCAAGTCCAACAACAACAACAATACTGCCCCAAGGACTAGAAGCAATGTTGTGCCTGTCGCAGGGAAAGACAAGTCCATGATCACTTGTTTTCAATGCGGAGTCACGGGTCACTACTCCAACGAGTGTACCAAGAAGCTTGCCGCAGTAACCAATGTGAATGCACCTGCCCAGCAGCAACGTCGTGTCCAGCCTGGAAAGAGATTCGCCCCAGGAAACCCGCACAATCGTAATGGCCGTCTGTTCCACATAAATACTGAGGAAGCCTAGGAAGCGCCATATGTCGTGCTAGGTATGTTTTCTGTTAATTCAGTATTAGCGAGAGTGTTGTTTGATTCAGGAGCATCACACTCATTTGTTATAGAAGAATTTGCATGCACTAGTAAGATTCAACCCACAAATCTGAAGCATGTTATGATAGTTAAAATCCCTGGTTCAACCACCAAAGCTAGAAAAGTTTGCAAAGCAGTACCTATCAGAATACATGGGATAGACTTTTATGCCAATCTAATAGTACTTGGAACAAAAGGATTGGAAGTACTGTTAGGTATGGATTGGATGTCGAAACATCAAGGATTAATTGACTGTGCCAAGAAAGCCATAACAATGACCAGTAGCACTGGAGTATCAGTAGAACATGTATCTGAGACCTTACCCCGCAAATTCAAGTGCAACAAGAGTCTAGCCAAGACCACCATTAACCAAGTCCGAGTAGTCTGTGAATACCCCGATGTGTTCCCAGATAAATTGCCTGGTATGCCCCTAGATCAAGATATCGAGTTCATCATTGAACTAATCCCAGGAACTAGACCCATAGCTCAGAGACCGTATAGCATGAACCCATCTAAACTAGTGGAACTAAAGAAGCAACTTCATGATATGCTGGGAAAAGGACTGATTCAACCAAGTGCACCGCCATGGAGATAACCTGTTTTGTTCGTTCATAAGAAGGATGGAGCCAACCGTATTTGTACGGATTATCGGAAGCTGAATGATGTAACCATCAAAAACAAATACCCTTTGCCAAAGATAGAAGATTTGTTTGATCAACTGACTGGTTCCAGTGTGTTTTCTAAGATTGATCTTAGAACTAGTTATCATCAATTGAAGATTCGTGCAACAGATATCCCAAAGACTGCCTTCACCACCAGATATGGATTGTATGAGTACAATGTTATGTCCTTTGGATTAACCAATACCCCCTTATTTCATGAACCTCATGAATAAGATTTTCATGAATTTTCTAGATAAGTTTGTTGTTGTTTTTATCGATGACATTCTGATCTATTCCAATTCAGAAGCAGACCATGAGCAACATCTTAGAACTATCCTTGAAACCCTTAGGGAACATCAGTTGTATGCCAAGTTCAACAAGTGTGAATTTTGGTTAAAAGAAGTAGGATTCCTAGGCCATATCCTGTCAGCAGGAGGAGTTGCTATTGATCCTGCATGATCAAGGATGTTGAAGAATGGAAAGCCCCAACCACCCAAACAGAAGTCCGCGCATTTCTTGGATTATCTGGATACTACCGCAAGTTCGTTGAAGGATTTTCGAGCATCGCAAGACCAATGACTGATACGTTGCTAACGTATCCATAATTTTTGATGTTCCATGCTTGGTTTTTATCTACTTTCTTATGTTTTGCTCCAACTTTGGAGTACTTTTTATACACATTCTTGGACTAACCTATTAACAAGATGCCACAATGGCAGTTGCCTGTTTTCTACTATTTTTGGTTCCAGGAAAGTCAGAAAATGAATATTCTCGGAATTGGACGGGACAAAAGCCAAAGTCAATATTTTATCAAGGGGGACACGGAGCCAGAAGACGAGACAGAGAAGGGCCAAGGCCTGGCCACACCATATGGTGGCGCGGGCTAGCCCTGGTCGTGCCACCAGCTGGTGTGGGCCCCTGGCTATCCATCGACCTTGCCTCTTTCGCCTATATATCTCCCCTGATGCAAAAACCCTAAATCGTCAAGCCTCCAGCCATGAAAAGTTCCGCAGCGCCGCCGCCACCGAAGGGGAGATTCGGGGGACAGAAAGTCTCTGTTCCGGCACCCTGCCGGGACGGGGAAGTGCCCCTGGAGCCATCTCCATCGATCTCCACCACCATCTCCATCACCGTTGCTGATTCCCATGATGAGGAGGGAGTAGTTCTCTCTCGAGGCTAAGGGTTCTATCGGTAGCTATGCGTTCATCTCGCTCTCTCTCTATGCATGATCATATTGTGATCATGAGCTTTGTAATCTAGTAGATCTACCTTGCTACTCAAGTGCTTTAATAGATCTCTGCTCTCCCCATGTGTGTGAAGTTGACAGTATGCACACCATGGTGGCACTTAGGCTAGAGATTACAAATACTTGTTATGTGTTATATTTGGAGTTGGATGTTTCAATGAAATTGTGGTGTTTGTTGGACCCATCTAGTACTCATGGTGACAGTGTGGGGTTATCTAGATGGGAAATATGAACTTTGAGGTGTGTTGTTATAGCCCTACCAATGATTAGAGTGTCCAACCGGAGAGTAGTTCAACGTAGTATCATAAAGAAGAATATATTTATATGAGAGTGTTCACTAGTGAAAGTATGATCCCTAGGCCTTGTTTCTAAGCATTGAAACACCGTTTGCAATTCGATCTGTTACATGTTTGCTTGCTTCCATCTTTATTTCAGTTTGCCTTTAGTCTTTTCCATGCCATCAAGCTATTTTCTAGCACTGTTACCACTTATAATTATCCATACCACTTGTATTTCACTATCTCTTCACTGAACTAGCGCACCTATACACCTGACAAGTGTATTGGGTGTGTTGGGAACACAAGAGACTTCTTGTATCTTGATTGCAGGGTTGCTTGAGAGGGGATACCTTTGACCACTTCCTCCCTGAGTTCGATAAACCTTAGGTAATCCACTTAAGGGAAACCTTGCTGCTGTTCCACAAACCTCTGCACTTGGAGGCCCAACAACTATCTACAAGAATAGAAGTGCGTAGACATCAATGACCCAGTTGCTAAAGAAAGATAAAAAGTTTGAATGGACTGACAAATGTGAAGGAAGTTTTCAAGACCTCAATAAGAGATTAGTTTTAGCCCCAATTTTGATCATGCCGGATATCAAGAAGCCTTTTGATGTGTACTGTGACACATCCAAGATTGGACTAGGATGTGTATTGATGCAAGAAGGCAAAGTTATATCCTTTCTATCTAGACAACTGAAGCAACATGAGCAGAACTACCCCACCCATGACCTAGAACTAGCTGCCATAGTTTTAGCTTTGAAGACATGGCGTCATTACCTCATGGGTAATCGCTGTGAGATTTATTAGGATCACAAGAGTCTGAAGTATATCTTCACCCATAAGGAGTTGAATATGAGGCAAAGGAGATAGAGAATTTCAGAGTGGAGCTAGTTAGCGAAGGATTCTTAGCTAGCATAGAACTCCAACCCACTTTGATTGGTCAGATAAAATAGGCCCAGAAAGGAAAAGCAAGTATCGATGGAATCAAGCGTCGTATCGGAACAGGAAAAGTACCTGGATTCACCGAAGATGAAGAAGGAACCTTTTGGTACAAAGGACGTATCTGTGTTCCAGCAGATTCGGAGTTGAAACAAGTCATTATGCAGGAAGCTCATGATACCCTTTATTCTATCCACCCGGGAGGAACAAAGATGTATCAAGATTTGAAGGAGCAATTTTGGTGGCACAAAATGAACAGAGAAGTCGGAAGCTACATAGCCAAGTGTGATATCTGTCAGAGAGTCAAAGTGGAACATCAGAGACCCGCAAGACTTTTGCAACCATTGCAGATTCCGGAATGGAAATGGGATTCCATCGGAATGGACTTTATCACCCGTTTGCCTACATCTAGTAGGGGAAATGACTCTATTTGGGTCATAGTTGATAGATTATCTAAGGTAGCCCATTTCATACCTGTCAAGACAACCTACCAAAGTTCAAAGCTAGTGGAGTTGTACATCGCTAGAATAGTCAGTTTGCATGGAACCCCCAAGACCATAGTATTGGATCGAGGAACCTAGTTTACCTCAAGATTTTGGCAGAAAGTCCAAGAAGGATTAGGAACCAAACTGAATTTCAGCACAGCTTATCACCCACAAACCGATGGACAAACTGAAAGAGTCAAGAAGATCTTAGAAGATATGTTGAGAGCTTGTGTGTTAGAATATGTATCTGAGTGGGAAGATTGTCTGCCTTTCGCAGAATTCTCTTACAACAATAGTTATCAAGCTAGTTTGCAAATGGCCCCCTTTGAATTTCTGTATGGAAGGAAGTGTCGAACCCCGTTGAATTGGTCGCAAGTAGGAGAGAGTCAGATCTTTGGACCTGACATTCTACGAGAAGCCGAAGAGAAGGTTCACAAAGTCCGTGAGCACCTCAAGACCGCTCAATCCAGACAGAAAAGTTATGCGGACAAGAGACGTCGAGACCTAACCTTCAATGTCGAAGATTTTGTGTATCTCAAAGTATCACCTTTGAAGGGAATGCAGCATGTTCGTCTGAAAGGAAAGTTAGCCCCCAGATATATTGGACCCTTCAAAATTTTGAATCGCCGAGGAGAAGTATTGTATAAATTGGAACTACCTGAAGAGATGTCAGCCGTTCACTTTATGTTCCATATCTCGTTACTTCGCAAATGCTTAGAAGTTCCGGAGAAGACCAAAGTATTCAAGAACATCGATCACCAAGCCATAGATATTGACAAGTATCTAACCTATCATGAAGTGCCCATCCGTATATTGGAAGAAGCATTTAGAACCACTCGGACCAGAAGTATCAAGTTTCTCAAGATCCAATGGAGTAAGCATACCGAAGAAGAAGCCACCTTGGAACGAGAAGATTACATTACGACTGAGTATCCCAATCTCTTTAGTTCCTAGTTTTTCCTGAATCTCGGGATGAGATTCTTTTTAAGGTGGGAAGGTTTGTAACATCCCAAAAATATTAATCAAGCTTATCAATCTCTAATCACCCAAGTTTAGGGTTAACAAAAACTTTTAGGATTAAACTTAATAAGAATGCATGTGTGGTTTGAATTAGTGTTTGAATGATTGCAATTGCCATGTTTAATGAAATGATAAGGTTTGATTCAAAGATGAATACTACATCACCTAGATCAAATCCAAGCAGAATCAAATAAAGGAAAAAAAATCAAAAATAAGATATATAAGCAAATGGTCATTTTGGCCAAACTTATCCACTAGACCACGTTGAGTGTTCCTAGTAAAGGATTTCTAACAGAAACATTTCCAAATCTTTTCACCCCTTGCTAGACCAAGTAAAGGTGAATCCAAGCAAGCTTTACAAAAATACAGAAACTAAATTCAAATCTATTTAAGAGGTAGTGAAAAATTGAATCTAGATCATATGAATAGATCACACTTTCTCAAAAACCACTCAAATCAATTCCACTTGACAAATCCCAGCAACCACAGTCTACCAAGCAAACAACAAGATCACTCACCAAATATCTTTCAAAAATTCAAAATATGAATTCATGCGGCTATTATGTCGAACACTTGGCATGCACACTACACTCTCACCAACTAAACATTATTTCAAATTGTCATTTGCTCACAAAATGTACTACAATCTTCTCTAATACTTGTCCTAGATCAATCCCAGTCCTTAGCCAAGTAGTGGAGAGCCCTTTGCCCACTGTTGCACCAGTGACATGCCCATGTCGAGCCGTCCATGTCGGTCGAGCACGAGCCAGTCGCTGCGCGCCGTGCTGCCCTCTACCACGACCCCCACGAGGTAGGCGTGACCTCACCGCCAACCCCTGACCATCCCTTGACCAACGGCGAGGCGAGGAGGAGCCAGACCAGCCGCGCGCATTTAACCCCTGGCCATGCTGAGAGCACGACGGAGCGCCGCAACCACCTCGCTCGCACACATGGCGCCTCACTGTCTCCGCCCGTACCCGCGACCGCCGTGACACCAGTGAGCTGCTAGACATGATCGTTCGTCGTCTCGTGCCCCATGACCACCGTTCCAAGTGACAAACGCCTGCATACCAGCCCAGAGCACCGATGTATCCCGACCAATGGAGATTGCCCCTTGCCGTGCCATCACTTCCACGACGACCGCCATAGTCCACCGCCTCGATCCATGCCCTCTGCCATGACGATTGCAACCTGTAGCAGCGTCGCCGGAGTAGCCTGACCATGCCACCCAACCGCCACACTGGGTGTATAAATAGAGGCCACCCAGGCCTCTATCTCCACACCATTCCACTCCCCACTCACCACAGAACATCACCGTCCCTTTGCCGGAGCAAGGCGAGAACCAGTCCGCCGAAATTTAGCCAGAGTGAAGGAGCATGTTGATTGCGACCACCCCAGGAGCCGCCGTGACCGCGCCTCGAACCGCCGTAGACGACAACCCCATTCGCCCCCATCGCCGACCTTAGATGGAGCCCAGGTGAGCCTCACACGACCCCCACCGCCTCGTTAGTGTTTAGTTCTCGTCGGAGCTATTCGACATAGACGACACACGACAACCATTAAATCATGTTCTAATCGTAGGGCTAAGATTGAAACATATCGGTTCGGCGTAGTTAAGTCACTGACGAGTAGGACCCGCCTGTCAGTAGCCAGCTGTGCCAGCGTTGTGCAGTTGGGCCGGCCCGTTTAGTTTCCCACGCGGAGCCCACCCATCCAAATAGGATTTTTCCATTTTAGTTAAAACTAGATGCTGTCAGTAGATTCAAAAATCCATTCAAATAGATTCAGTGAAAAAAATGCATGATTCCAATTTTGTTGGAAAGGTATTGAAATTATCTAATCACTCCCATTGGATTCAAACCAATTGGAATTATAGATCACCTATACCAAAAATAACAAGACAGAGACTTTTGACACTTCAAACATTTTTCTAAAATAAACTATAAATGCTTTTGAGATAATTCCACCTTTCAAGTGTTAGGATTCAGTTCTCCCTAGCTATTCTGCGTAGACGACGCACGACAGCCGTTAGATCGTGTTCTAATCATAGGGCTAAGACTGAAACATACAATTTCGGCGTAGTTAAGTCACTGACGAGTAGGACCCGCCTGTCAGTTGCCATCTGCGCCAGTGCTGTGAAGTTGGGCCGGCCCGTTTAGTTTCCCGCGCAGATCCAACCCATTCAAATAGGATTTTTCCATTTTAGTTAAAACTAGATTCTATTACTAGATTCAAAAATCCATTCAAAGAGATTCACTGAACCAAAATGCATGGCTCCAATTTTGTTGGAAAGGTATTTAAATTATCTAATCACTCCGTTGGATTCAAACCAATTGCAATTATAGATCACCTATACCAAAAATAACAAGACAGAGACTTTTGACACTTCAAACATTTTTCTAAAATAAACTATAAATGCTTTTGAGATAATTCCACCTTTCAAGAATCACATTTGCCATGCTCTACCTGAATATGTAAAAACATTTGGTTTTACAGATATTAAACTTGGACTAGTATTAAAAGAAAAGAGGGCTATATAGGCTTTTCTAGCAATTTAAATCTTATTAAATAGTAATATTAAATCTTGTAATGCATGACCACCCTTTTTAAATCACATTCCCAAGCTTGAGAATATATGGTGAGGACATGGTCCATATGAACCTATATTATAGTTGGAGAATATTAAATCTTAAACAATTTCAATGAGTAGAAATTACTTTTCTCATTAAAGAGAAATAAAAATGTGCCATTATAACATGGAATGATTGAGATGATATTAGATCATCTAGTATGAGCCTTGTGTACTAAATAGGAGTAGTGAAGTGTTGTATGGTGATTGTGTACCTTGGATGTGTTTATCGACGCTAGTATCGACCCAGGATTCAACGAAGAGGAGTACTTTGAGGAAGAAGAGGAAAACTTCAAAGACTGCAACCAACAAGGCAAGCTAGCACCATACTTGCAATCAAGGCAAGCTACCAGTGCAAGTTAGAGCTAGGCATGCTATATATGCAATCCTTATACCAGATGCATTAGGCATACTAGGTTGTGTCACTTTACTTATACCATTCCCAGTTTTTCTCCAAGCTTTACTTTCCCTTTTATTACCATTCTCTTACTTAGTAATGAATTGTGATTAATGGATATTAGATTGGATCCTATCAAGATCATAGGACTAGTCTTGGATACTTATACCTTACTAGCACCCCTAATAGTGATAGCCTCAATATTAGTGGCTACTGCTAAGCTAAAATTTGATTACTTTAGATGGGAATACTTGGTTAAAATGATTATCAAAACCTTGGAATGAGAATTCATTCTATTGAAATGTTTTGACATGTGTTGTGAAACACAATGGTTTGAGGATGAAACTGATGAGGCATGAGCCTTGACTTTAATAAAAACTGATGGTTGGGTTCGGATGCGATACCATTCCAATTTTATCGTACAACCACTATACCTAAGTTGGGTAGGGCTTAACTGGAAGTTTATATGTCTTAGTATGGGTTCCCTTGCGGAAGAGGTTGAGCTGAGGCTACCTCGTGATGGATGCCCAGCTATGAAGTACCCAAGATGACAGATGGTCATGGTTGGGAGGCCAAACTCATAGGGTTGGTGCCTATACTAGGGTGTGTAATTTAAAGGTTAAGTTTGATTATCCGCATACTAAGTATGATGATTCAGGGTTATTCCTGAAGGATGTATCGAATTTTGTGGTGAAAGTGTACAATCTCTGTAGAGTGTCAAACTATTTGAATAGCCGCGTCCGCGGTTATGGACAGTTGGAGTGGCCATACTGTTCAATTGTCAGATGTTTTCAAAATGATTTGTGACTTGAAAGATGACATTGACTTGACCACAACAGAGTTGTGGACATGAGATCTAAGTTCCCACTTAAGTAATTTAGAGAACTAAATTAGGTCTTTACCCTTGAAGCTTTATGGAATAAATGTGGCTTTTTGCAAAACCAACCTAGAGCTTAAGTTTCCTATTAGCTTTGACCTTACTTATACTAGTGTTAGTTTGCGAGTACTTAGAGAGTACTCATGGCTTTGTCCCTGGCTATTCCCATGGCCAGACTATGAGGAGGATTACCTGGAAGATGGACAACAGGAGGTCTATGATAACTAGGATCATCTCCCATCGTCGACATTGCCTGTGATCCTGAAGATGAAGCCCCACTATGTTTACTTTCTGGTGCTTTGATTGTATTAAAGATTGGATCATGAGATCCTTTGTTTGTAAGAACCTTATTATGGTTTGTAATGGATGATGTATTGTGGTACCACTTTTGTTATGTCTTGCAAAAATGGTAATCCTGGGATTGCCATGTATGGCATAACAGGCATGTGGACTTAAATATCCGGGTGTTGACACTCCGTCTGCAATGTGCTACCAGTATCTCGTCCAGAGGGTAAGGCCTCGGTGTATATTCCAGACTTAAGCCATACGTCATTGTTGTTTCCTCTTGCCAGGCTTGAACCTCATGATCGTATAGTCTGATATAATTCCCGTAGTATATGCAACTTGGTTTGACTGTGGGGTGTAACCTGGTGTCAATGGAGATAGACCGATGGTAATCATCGAAGAGGGCACCACTTCCAATGTCACCGATGGCCTCGAGAGAGCGGTTCTCCATGTCCACCAGGTACAACACCGGTTGCCGTTTGGCGAAATCCCCGTTCAACACAAGAAGCAGATCACCATCTGACTCAACTAGGTAAAGTATGTAGCCTCTGTGTACTTGTTCAAAGACTGGGGCTGAAATTATTTTGGGCATCATGACAATGCTCGCACACTGCTCTAACTGGATGTTGGTAGACATGATGTCTCCATTCTCAAGTAATTCATTCTCAAGTAATGCATATACTTCCCCTTGGAATGTTGTCATGCAAACCAGAAACATATCAGGAGGTGGCGAATACAATCCTTCTCCAAATGATTCATTGATTTGCCCCGTTGGGGTGCTCTCATCGGCCCATGCAATATGATCTGGATAATCTGTGCAAACGAACACCATCGTCGGGAACTTCGTCACGACGACAAATTGCAAAAGATCAGATGGTATGGGTGCTTGAAACTCAGTGTTACACTTATGAGTGATTGGGTTCAGAAGCCGAATCTGGTACGGCTCCACACTCTGAGCAAGCACGATGACGCCACAAGAAACACCAACTAAGTAGAATCTTTTGGAAGAAGAGGGCATCGGTTAGCACTAAAATGTTTACAATGGAAAATACAAATAAATGAATGTTATATATATCGGATGTGAATGTGAACCTGCGATGGACATCCATTAGATTCGTCCTGAAGCAACGACCAGTGGCGAGGTTGAGGAAGGTGAAGTCACCAACGTCTGGAAGTGTGTGATCTATCATGATCCAATTGTTGAGATGGAATTCAGGAACCTTTAAAGTGCGGCGCCAATTGGTGCATACTTCCCGACAAGCAGCATAGGTGTCGACGTACTCCTCTTTCTCCATCAAGTAGTCGGCGATCTTGTGAAGTGGGTCGGCCGGGAGATCCGACCAGTTCCTCTTCATCCAGTTACTGGCCATGGCTTACGTGTGGGAATGTTTTGATCGAGGAAGAAAGAAGAACTACCACTTCGAGGAGAAGAAGAAGAGGAGAACAGATGAGGGAGACGAAGCGGAACTGCCACTGCAAGGAGACGAGGGAGAAGAAGCGCAACTGCCACTTCAAGTTTGGATCAACGGTCTTTTTTTGGAACTAGCGCGTGAACTAGCCATGCACTGCATGCAAGTTTTGATCAAACAGACTGACATGTGGGACTGGCAAAAAAATTCCATGAAGTGCTACCGTTCATAGTGCACCGACAGGTGGCATGTTTTCTTACTGGTGGGCCCGCCTCCTCCACCTTCGATGGCGCGCATCCCAGGTTCGACGGTTGGTGCCGCCCACCAACACATTATTGTGCAATTTTCCATGTTTTGTCGCAACCAGCTCCACTCCTCTGCTCCTGCCGCCGCCACTCCGTTCAGTCGTGCACCGCTCTCGTCGTCCCCTTGGGCCATCATCCTCCCGCCCTCCCCTCCTTGAAATCCCCTCACGTCCCCTCCCCTCCATGCCCTATCTCCTTGCCGCCGCCCACTACCTAGGCACGTCTGGAAACAAAAACCGAGAGTCGGCCGTTGGGTTAGGTGCCCAACGACGCTGGTGATCCAGATCTCGCTCGGAGATGGATCCTGCAAGGCTTGAGAACACGGAGATGGTTCTTGCATGGCTGGAGAGCTGATGACCCACAAGTATAGGGGGTGTATCGCAGTATTTTTGAGGGAAGTGAAACCCAATTTATTGTTTCGACACAAGGGGAGCCAAAGAATATTTTTAAGCCTTAACAACTGAGTTGTCAATTCAGTTGCACCTAGAAACAATCTTGCTCATAGCAGTTTATCAGTAGCAACAGTTTTGTAGTAGCAATAGTAAAGTAATAGCAGTAGTAAAAGTAAAGACAGTAGTAACAATTGAAGTAAACAGTATGATTAAAGCGCGATAGGCATAGGGATGGAAGGATGGGCGTTGCATGGACAAGACAATTCATATAGCAATCAAGATATAGGGCATTTGCAGATAAATAAGATAAAGCATCCAAGTACTAGATAAGCATAGGCATGTGTTACATATATAGTCATACGTGCTCGCAATGAGAACTTACACAGCATCTTTTGTCCTGCCAGCCCGTTTGCAGCGGGGCCTCAACGGAACTACTGGCAATTAAGGTGCTAATTTTAATAGAGCACCAGAGCAAAGCATTAACACTCCATGAACACATGTGATCCTCACATCAAAGCCATCCCCTCCGGATATCCCGATTGCTGTCACTTTGGGGCCTTTGGTTCCGGACAACAATATGTGTATACAACTTGCAGGTAAGACCATAACAATAATATCATAATGAAACAATAACATGTTCAGATCAAAAATCATGGCACTCGGGCCCTAGTGACAAGCATTAAGCATAATAAGTTGCAACAAAGTCAAAAAGCACTAGATAATCATATAGCAATCAAGATATAGGGCAGTTGCAGATAAATAAGATAAAGCATCCAAGTACTAGATAATCATAGGCATGTGTTCCATATATAGTCATGCGTGCTCGCAGTGAGAACTTGCACAACATCTTTTGTCCTGCCAGCCCGTTTGTAGCGGGGCCTCAAGGGAACTACTAGCAAGTAAGGTGTTCCTTTTAATAGAGCACCGGAGCAAAGCATTAACACTCTGTGAACACATGTGATCCTCACATCAAAGTCATCCCCTCCAGTTATCCCGATTGCTGTCACTTCGGGGCCTTTGGATCCGGACAACAATATGTGTATACAACTTGCAGGTAAGACCATAAACAATACTAGCATAATGAATCAATAACATGTTCAGATCTGAAATCATGGCACTCGGGCCCTAGTCACAAGGATTAAGCACAACAAGTTGCAACAAAGTCAAAAAGCACTAATAATAGATAATAGGCACCATGCCCTAACAATCTGATGCCATTACATGAACGATCTCATCCAATCCCTACCATCCCCATAGCCTACAGCGGGGGATTACTCACTCATGTATGGGGGAAACATGGATGGTCGATGGAGAGGCGATGGTGACAATGATGGCGATGATCTCCTCTAATTCCCCATGCTGGCAGGGGTGTTAGAACGGAGTTTCTGGTTCCGATTTGCGGAATCTGGTGGTGGCGGCATAATGGAACTCTTTCTGGAAAAACTTGAACTCCCATTGGTTTTTAGTTGAAGATGCAACTTATAGGTGAAGAGGGAGGCCGAGGGGGTGACCGAGGCGGCCACACCACCCCCAGCCGCGGCCTGGTCTGGCCCGCGCGGCCTGGTCTGGCCCACGCGGCCAGGTGGTGTGGGCCCCTCGTGGCCCTCCTCCGTCTCGTCTTCTGGCTCCGTGAGTCTTCTAGTGAAATAGGATTTTTGGCATATTTTCCGGGATTTTTCCTGATAGTTGATTTTCTGCACAAAAACTAGACAGCAAGGTAATTCTTCTAAATACAACGTCAGTCCGTGTTAGTTGTATCCAAATCACACAAGTTTAGAGGAAAAACAATAACAAAAGTGTTCGGGAAAGTAGATACATTTTGGACGTATCAACTCCCCCAAGCTTAGCTTATTGCTTGTCCTCAAGCCATTCAGTTGAAAACTGAGTGCGATAAAAGAAACTTTCACGAACACATTTTCTTGATAAGATGTATATATTCTCAGCATATGATCAAGTACTTAGTCAATTCATAATAAGGAGTATGCAGATAAGGTTACTCAAAAGTCATTGCAAGCTATGAAGAGATTCTAACTCAAAAATAGTAAGTAGCATGAAACATAAACATAAGCAATATGGCAATGCTCATAAAAAGGTATGATAGAGTGGTATCTCACTTGCCTTTGATCGTAGAGCAAACATAAATTCCAAGGCACCTCTGAAGTTCAAGTGAAGACTAGAAGTAAAGATATCAAAGATACATGCATCAAAGTCATGACATAATTAATCAAGTTCTGAGCCAAGCACATTACACTAAGAATGACAACTATGCTCTCAAGAAAGTGCTCATAGAATAAGTGGTGACTCAACAAGGAAGTGAAAAGGTTTTGAATAGTTTGAAAGGCTTCCAAATGCTGAAAGTATGGTACTCATTAGCTTTGAGCTCTCATTGCCCCTATCATAAGCATCTTTAAATGGTTAAGGTTAAAGTGACACAACTAAGAGGATATGCTTGACAAGTTATAAGTTGAAATCTCATGCCCCTTGCTTACGAGTACCGAACCTCATGCTACTCAACTTCAGTCACAAGTAAGCTCTTGTCATTGTAAGTACATATGTATCATAGAGAACCGCCAATGGCGGACCCCTTGACCCATGACACAGAGCTATCCCATATCAAAATGACAAGCCAACAGACAGTGAGCATCTCAACGATCTTTTTATTTGCTATTTGCATAGGTTTTTATTGAGGATGCTTCATAGAATTCTCATTATGGTTATGCTACAAGCTTCCACCATGATTAGGCATGGCTTAGGCTAGCGTCCCAGGCGTTTATCTAACACACATACAAACTCCATGATCTTACAAGTTCCCCTTTTATTTCATACCGCGGGATCCATAAGGAAAAGAATCATGATATCAACAGAATAATAAGTGCAATGTTGAAAGAGTTCCCCATGATACATGGTTCTGCTAACTTCAACTCATAAAGCGCAAGCATATACGCAACAAAGATGGACACAATGGTTCAAGATTATTAAGTGCAAGAAAGTAAAGTGTGCCAGCAAGTTCGTGAGAGCTTTACTAACTAACTTTCTCATAACAAGCAAACATTTTATTCGGAAGAAAACAAGGCATATTGAATATGCACGGACTAGCAAATGATGCTAATAGGTAGGTATGGTGGACACTTTCGGCAATATTGGTTTTAGGGACTTGGAAACATGAGTGGAGCTCATACTCAGTGCAAGTGAAGGCTAGCAATAATAAGGGAGTGACAAACGAGAGAGTAATAACTGTCATAATGATGCTTGCAACAAAACAGGGCTAATTATGTCATGAAAGTGATTCAAGACCCCTGAGGCAAAATAATTCATCGAGGCTTAACTGACTTTTGATTCAGTCATTTCCATGCGTGAGCGTGTGCCAAGTTAGTTCAAATGAAACATTCAGAGGAGGTTACCATAGTGTCATACCAAGTTATGAATATAACAATGCAAGCAAACATTCATATGACATGCTACAAACCATTAGCAAGCTGGAGATAATCATAAGAAAGCAAGAACTACTAAGCATCAATAAATAACAAACACCCTACATGCAGACTAAACATGCCCACAATGATGAGTATATGTACAAAAATGAAAACAAATAGAGTTCGTTACCAGCCTCTTACCACACCTCAAGTTGTCATTAATCCTCATTATTGCCCCTTCACTTGTGTGGCTTGAATAATAACATGAAACCAAACTCCATTGAGGACTGCTGAACCCTACAATGAACTTCACAAAACTAAAGAACAACAACAAATATCTTTGGTGTTTTTGATTTTTAAAGGCAAGAACAAAAAGGAAGAACAAGCAAAGCAAAATCTTTTTTGGTTTTTTAGAATACTTCAAACAAAGCAAAAAGGAAAAGGCAAACCAAGGAAAAAAGAAACAAATAAAGAGAAACAAAGAAAATATTTTTGGTCTTTTTGTGTTTTAGAAAGCAAAAGTAAAGAAAGAACGAAAACTAAAAAGAGAACAAAGCATGGATCTACAAAGTACCGACTAGACATGATATATATATGAGTGTGATGTCGATGTACCTCCCCCCAAGCTTAGGCTTTTGGCCTAAGTGGGTATCAACCCCAACGCGGGTAAGGGTTCCAAGCAGGTGGGTCATTGTAAGAATGATCGTGGTTAGGCCCCTGTGAGGAAGAAGAATCTCCCAATCATAAGTAGGCCGCTGATATGAAGACTCCCCCTCATTCGAGGGCTGGACCGAATCATATGTAACCTCCCTTCCAGTATCCTGCTCCTGTTGGGAGAGCTCCCCTAGGTAAGCATCGAGTTCTTCCTCGGTGAGTGACCATCCTACACTGGTATCAAGGTTAAACAAAATAGGTGTAGGCAAAAGAACAACTCGCTCGGACTTACTCCTTCTCCAACCAGCCTTGAGAAAGGTTATTTCATAAGACAAATCACTCAAATTAGCCCAAGAAGAAACAAATTTATGCTGTATCATGGAATCAAGGTCAAGCCTCTCTATGGTAATCTATAGGTCTAGATGATGAGGCGCTACACCATGCAAAGCTAATAAATGAGAGGCGATGAGGCCTCCACAAATTCCACCTTTCCCGCGGTTAGCGGCAAGACGGAAAGCTATCAAGGCACCGAAGTTGTAAGTTCTATCTTGTTTTAAAGCAGCTGAGATGAATGCTAGATCATATGAGGATAACTTATTAGCAGTTTTCCTAGCGAGAACACACTTGGGAATAAAGTAAGCAAAGTAGCGAATAGACGGGCGATGAATGTTACGAATTTTCCCACTCTCCTTTGAGAAGTTGCTCCCTTGGAAAATCTCCGCATACAAGTCCATGAGTGGTGCAGGTCGCTCTTTGATCCTTTCACTCGATCCCCACTGGGGTACTTTAATAGCTGCACAAAAGTCATCAAAAGGAAGCTTGATAGATATATTGTAAATTTTGTAGTGAACCATGGGTTTAGGCAAAGAGCAACTAAATCGAAAGTCATGCACCATAGACATAGTTAGTTTCACAAATTAGTAAGGTTCATCTTCCACAAAATGCTCCAATCCTGCATTAGCAATTAAAGTATGGAAATCCTGAGAAATCCCTACATCCCTCGTGAATTCGGGGCATGGATAGGTGGAAGGAAAAACTTCCTCCTCTCAGTGAACCTTCATAACCTCAGGCACCCTTAGTTCATGCTGGTTGAGTTGGTGTTCATTCATCTTCTTTCTGAAATTTAGGACACCCATTATACAAGTGATTGCAAAGTGAAAACATAATGAAGGGAACTACTCATAGGGACTTGTAAGAGGCCTAAACATGCATCAAAACAATATCTCTAAGCGTTGAACAAGCTTACAAGCTCTCATAACCTATCACCTACAGTAGCAAAATACTCAAGATATAAACCACTAAACACAAATCTACTTGGACAAGCGGAGGAGTCACATACCGGAGAACAAATGCTCCAAATTTCAGCAGCAAAGATGGGATGAGCAAGGAGATCAAAAAATCGTGGACAAGAACAGCAAGAACACGATTTCGAGCATTGAACTAATGTTTTCTTGGGAGAGAGGAGGCAGTGGCAAGTGACAGAGTGAGTGGAGGGCCAGGGTGACCCACACCATGGCCAGGCACGCCCCTAGGGTGGTCGTGCCACCAGGTGGTGTGCCTTCCTGGTGGGCCCCCCCTGGGTAACTCCAGGCACTTCTCTGCCCCTTTTTTCACGTAAGAATTTAATATCAATTTTCTGGAATTTTTCGAGACACTTTATTGTTTAGCAATTTTCAGGTATAGATGAATGATTTTCTGACAGAAAGATGTTTTTGGAATGATACAATGACAAAACAAAACTAAAACTTCATAAGTTCTAAGACACTCTAATATGCAAGCAACTAGAAATAGAAAAGTAAACTAAGCGAAAGCAAAAACTAAAACGGATAAAATAAAAGTAAGCAAAGGTAATCATGGTGAAAACATTGTTTTGTTCATTAAAATCCCTTTGTTAACAAGGTTGATTAGGTCTTGTTACCAAAACAATTTTATATGAAACAAAACTTTGCATTCCATTAATGATTATGTTACCTCAACTTTGATAGCAATGGTCCCAATCATAATAGTTTCATATTTTTCTCTTGGTATGGGACAATATATTTCTCCAACTTAAATGCCCTCAACATGTTCAATTGAATTCAAACCATAAGTCCTATCAATCTTCTTGGGGAAATAGACATTATGCTCCTTGCCATTAACATAAAAAGTCACCTTTCCTTGATTACAATTAATAATAGCTCCTGTAGTATTAAGAAAAGGTCTCCCAAGAATAATAGACATATTATCATCTCCAGGTATTCCAAGCACAACAAAAATTAGTTAATATCAAGCAATTATGAGCCACTTGAACAGGTACATCCTCACATATACCAACCGGAATAGTAGTAGATTTATTAGACATTTGCAAAGATATATCAGTTGGTATTAGTTTTTCCAGTTGAAGTCTCTTATAGAGAGAAAAAGGCATAACACTAACTCCTGCTCCCAAATCACACAAAGCAGTTCTAACATAACTATTTTTAATAGAGCATGGAATAGTTGGAATCCTTGGGTCTCCAAGTTTCTTTGGAACCTTACCATTAAAGGAATAATTTGCAAGCAAAGTAGAAATTTCCTCATTAGGGATCTTCCTTTTATTAGAGACAATATCATTCATATACTTTGAATAAGGTGGTTATTCAATAGCATCAGTTAGAGGGATTTGCAAAAATAAAGGTTTCATCCATTCATAAAACTTTTTATAGTGTTCATCTTCCTTTGACTTGTGTTTCTTATATGGGAAAGGCATAGGTTTTTGGACCCAAGCCTCTCTTTCACTACCATGTTTCTTAGCAACAAAATCTTATTTAGTGTATTTAGTATTCTTAGTGTGCCTTTTAGGTTCTTCTTCAACTTTTTCTTTATTAGGAGCATCATTTTCTTCATTACCACTTTCAGTTTCAGCATCAGAGACAAATATACTATTAGGATCTTTAGCAGGTTCAGAAGGTTCTACAATAGTTTTATGTTTCTTTTTCCTTTTCTTAGGAGAAGTACCACTATTTTGAATTTGTTGAGAATCTTGCTCAATTCTTCTAGGATGCCCTTCAGGATATATAGGACCCTGGGTGGCACCACCACTTCTAGTTCTAATTTCATAAGCATGTTTATCTTTAGCAGCATTAACTAGTAAGTCCTTTTGTACCTTAATAAGCTGATCAATTTGAGTTTGCACCATTTGAAAATGTTTAACAAGCATTTTAACGTCATTAGATGTTCTTTCCACAATATCTTTAACTCAATAATGGCTCTAGATTTTTCCATTAAATGATTTTGCACCCTTTTATTAAAATTATCTTGCTTAACAATAAAAACATCAAATTCTTCTAAGCATCGATCAGGAGGTTTAGAGTAAGGAATATCACCTTCATCAAAATGTTGGAGAGAGTGTACCTCAATAGTGGATGAGTGGGGGATTGGCGTACATAACTCTTCTATAAGAGGTAAATTCTTGACATCTGCAGCTTTAATTCCCTTCTCCTTAAGACATTTCTTAGCTTCCTGCATCACTTCATCATTTAGTTCAATAAGTCCCCTCTTCTTTGATGTTGGTATAGGCACATGAATAGTTGGTTCAGGTATAGTTGGTTCAGATGAAGTCCAGTCTTCATAATTCTTGCTTATTTTAGCCATTAATTCCTTGGCTTCTTTGGGAGTCCTATTCCTGAAAACACAATCATCACAACTATCCAGGTATGTCCTAGATTCTTCAGTTAGTCCATTATATATGTCAAGGAGCTCATTCTTAGGTAATGGAGATCCAGCATGTGCATGAATTAAAGCACAAAACCTTGCCCATGATTTAGGCAATATCTCTTTTTCTCCTTGTTTAAAATCAAAAAGTTCATGAAAAATAGGATTTCTAGCACTAGGTGGGAAATATTTCTGAAGGAAAGTACTAATAAAGCAATCAGGGCTACCAATAGATCCAGGAGTTGAATTATTAAATCAAGTTTTACCTTATCCTTTTAGTGAAAAAGGGAAAATTTTAGCAACAAAGTAGGTGCGCATCTTAATATCATCAGAAAATAAGCCACTCATGGTAGAAAGCTCATTCATATGTGTTACCGCACTTTCATTTTTAGTCCCACAAAAAGGTTCTTTCTCAACAATGGTTATGTAAGATAAATCAAGAGAGAAATCATAATCCTTATCTCTAATGTTTATCGGAGATGCAGCAAACTTAGCATTAGGAGATAATTTAGGTCGTATAGTATGCCTCTCAAGGAGACTCTTAATAGCACTCCTATCATGGGTGTTTTGACATTCGTTTATAAATTCATTGGTCATCTCTATATAACCATCTTCAATATCATAGCTCTCTCTAAACTCAGGTGAACTGACAGGTGTAGTAGTGTCTTCATTAGGAGTTTCAGTATCTCCAGTTATAGTTCTAGCAATCGTAGCATCTACGAAAGGACCTAATAAACCACTCTTATGAAGCAAAGTAGAAGCAGCATCATAAGTATCAGAAGTTTCAGATTCAGCAGTAGTAGCAGTGTGTGTAGCATGTGTATGTGGTGGTATAAGAACTTAGTCATAACATATGGTGAATCAAGAGCAACAGAGGTGTTCAGAACCGTACCTCTTCTTGTAGTGGATGGTAAAATAGGGACCTTGCCATCACGAGACTTACCCATGATGGATGTATGGCAGTGAACAATAGTGATCCCAAGTGAACTTGATAAATAGAGCTATGCTCCCCGGCAACGGCGCCAGAAAATAGTCTTGATGACCCACAAGTATAGGGGGTGTATCGCAGTATTTTCAAGGGAAGTGAAACTCAATTTATTGTTTCGGCACAAGGGGAGCCATAGAATATTCATAAGCCTTAACAACTGAGTTGTCAATTTAGGTGCACCTAGAAACAATCTTTCTCACATCAGTTTCTCAGTAGAAAAAGTTTTGTAGTAGCAATAGTAAAGTAATAGCAGAAGTAAAAGTAAAGACAGTAGTAACAATTGCAGTAAATAGTAGGATTAAAGCGCGGTAGGCATAGGGATGAATGGACGGGCATTGCATGGACAATACAATTCATATAGCAATCAAGATATAGGGCATTTGCAGATAAATAAGATAAAGCATCCAAGTACTAGATAAGCATAGGCATGTGTTACATATATAGTCATACGTGCTCGCAATGAGAACTTACACAACATCTTTTGTTTTGCCAGCCCGTTTGCAGCGGGGCCTCAAGGGAACTTCTGGCAATTGAGGTGCTCCTTTTAATAGAGCACCGGAGCAAAGCATTAACACTCCATGAACACATGTGATCCTCACATCAAAGCCATCCCCTCCGGATATCCCGATTGCTGTCACTTTGGGGCCTTTGGTTCCGGACAACAATATGTGTATACAACTTGCAGGTAAGACCATAACAATAATATCATAATGAAACAATAACATGTTCAGATCAAAAATCATGGCACTCGGGCCCTAGTGACAAGCATTAAGCATAATAAGTTGCAACAAAGTCAAAAAGCACTAATAATAGATACTAGGCAGCATGCCCTAACAATCTGATGCCATTACATGAACGATCTCATCCAATCCCTACCATCCCCATAGACTACAACGGGGGATTACTCACTCATGGATGGGGGAAACATGGATGGTCGATGCAGAGGCGATGGTGATGATCTCCTCCAATTCCCTGTCTCGGCAGGGTGCCATAATGGAGTTTCTGGTTCTGATTCGCGGAATCTGGTGGTGGCGGTGTAGCGGAACTCTTTCTTGAAAAACATCGAACCCGCATTGGTTTTCAGGTCAAGAGGAAACTTATAGGCAAAGAGGGAGGCCGAGGGGGTGACCGAGGCGGCCACACCACCCACAGGCACGGTCTGGCCTGGCCCACAAGGCCAGGTGGTGTGGGCCCCTTGTGGCCCTCCTCCGTCTCGTCTTCTGGCTCCGTGAGTCTTCTCATGAAATAGGATTTTTGGCATATTTTTCGGGATTTTTCCTGATAGTTGATTTTCTGCACAAAAACTAGACACCAAGGTAATTCTGCTGAAAAGAGCGTCAGTCTGTGTTAGTTGTATCCAAATCACACAAGTTTACAGGAAAAACAATAGCAAAAGTGTTCAGGAAAGTAGATACGTTTTGGACGTATCAACTCCCCAAGCTTAGCTTATTGCTTGTCCTCAAGCAATTCAGTTGAAAACTGAGTGCGATAAAAGAAACTTTCACGAACACATTTTCTTCATAAGATGTATATATTCTCAGCATATGATCAAGTACTTAGTCAATTCATAATAAGGAGTATGCAGATAAGGTTACTCAAAAGTCATTGCAAGCTATGAAGAGATTCTAACTCAAAAATAGTAAGTAGCATGAAACAAAAACATAATCAACATTGCAATGCTCATAAAAAGGTATGATAGAGTGGTATCTCACTTGCCTTTAATCGTAGAGCAAACATAAATGCCAAGGCACCTCTGAAGTTCAAGTGAAGACTAGAAGTAAAGATATCAAAGATACATGCATCAAAGTCATGACATAATTAATCAAGTTTTGAGACAAGCACATTACACTAAGAATGACAACTATGCTCTCAAGATAGTGCTCATAGAATAAGTCATGACTCAACAAGGAAGTGAAAAGGTTTTGAACAGTTTGAAAGGCTTCCAAATGCTGAAAGTATGGTACTCATTAGCTTTGAGCTCTCATTGCCCCCATCATAAGCTTCTTTAAATGGTTAAGCTTAAAGTGACACAACTAAGAGAATATGCTTGACAAGTTATTAGTTGAAATCTCATGCCCCTTGATTACGAGTTCCGAACCTCATGCTACTCAACTTCAGTCACAAGTAAGCTCTTGTCATTGTAAGTACATATGTATTATAGAGAACCGGCAACGGGGTACCCCTTGCCCCATGACACATGAGCTATCCCATATCAAAATGACAAGGCAACAGACAATGAGCATCTCAGCGAGATTTTTATTTGCTATTTGCATAGGTTTTTATTGAGGATGCTTCATAGAATGCTCATTATGGTTATGCTGCAAGTTTCCACCATGATTAGGCATGGCTTCGGCTAGCGGCCCAGGCGTTTCTCTAACACACATACAAACTCCATGATCTTACAAGTTCCCCTTTTATTTCACACCGTCGGGATCCATAAGCAAAAGAATCATGATATCAACGGAATAATAAGTGCAATGTTGAAAGCATTCCCCATGATACATGGTTCTGCTAACTTCAACTCATAAAGCGCAAGCATATACGCAACAAAGATGGACACAATGGTTCAAGATTATTAAGTGCAAGAAAGTAAAGTGTGCCATCAAGTTCGTGAGAGCTTTACTAACTAACTTTATCATAACAAGCAAACATTTTATTCGGAAGAGAACAATGCATACTGAATATGCACGGACTAGAAAATGATGCTAATAGGTAGGTGTGGTGGACACTTTCGGCAATATTGGTTTTGGGGAGTTAGAAACATGAGTAGACCTCATACTCAGTGCAAGTGAAGGCTAGCAATAATAAGGGAGCGACAAACGAGAGAGCAATAACTGTCAGAATCATGCTTGCAACAAAACATGGCTAATTATGGTATGAAAGTGATTCAAGACCCCTAAGGCAAAATAATTCATCGAGGCTTAACTGATTATTGTATGTCATATGCATGCGTGAGCATGTGCCAAGTCAATTCAAATGAAACATTCAGAGGAGGTTACCACAGTGTCATACCAAGTTATGAATAGAACAATGCAAGCAAACATTCATATGACATGCTACAAACCATTAGAAAGGTGGAGCTAATCATAAGAAAGCAAGAACTACTAAGCATCCAGAAATAACATACACCCTACATGCAGACTAAGCATGCCCACAATGATGAGTATATGTACAAAAATGAAAACAAATAGAGTTTGTTCCCAGCCTCTTACCACACCTCAACTTGTCATTAATCCTCATTATTTCCCCTTCACTTGTGTGGCTTGAATAATAACATGAAACGAAACTCCACTCAGGACTGCTGAACCCTGCAATGAACTTCACAAAACTAAATAAGAACAACAAATATCTTTGGTGTTTTTGATTATTAAAGACAAGAACAAAAAGGAAGAACAAGCAAAGCAAAATCTTTTTGGCTTTTTTCGAATACTTCAAACAAAGCAAAAAGGAAAAGGCAAACCAAGGCAAAAAGACGGCAATATTGGTTTTGGGGAGTTGGAAACATGAGTAGAGCTCATACTCAGTGCAAGTGAAGGCTAGCAATACTAAGGGAGCGGCAAACAAGAGAGAAATAACTGTCATAATCATGCTTGCAACAAAACAGGGCTAATTATGGCATGAAAGTGATTCAAGACCCCTGAGGCAAAATAATTCATCGAGGCTTAACTGATTATTGTTTCAGTCATATGCATGCGTGAGCATGTGCCAAGTCAATTACAATGAAACATTCTGAGGAGGTTACCACAGTGTCATACCAAGTTATGAATAGAACAATGCAAGCAAACATTCATATGACATGCTACAAACCATTAGCAACCTGGAGCTAATCATAAGAAAGCAAGAACTAGTACGCATCCATAAATAACATACACCCTACATGAACAGACTAAGCATGCCCACAATGATGAGTATATGTACAAAAAGAAAACAAATAGAGTTTGTTACCAGCCTCTTACCACACCTCAAGTTGTCATTAATCCTCATTATTGCCCCTTCAATTGTGTGGCTTGAATAATAACATGAAACCAAACTCCACTGAGGACTGTTGAACCCTGCAATGAACTTCACAAAATTCAAGAAGAACAACAAATATCTTTGGTGTTTTTGATTTTTAAAGGCAAGAACAAAAAGTAAAAACAAGCAAAGCAAAATCTTTTTGGGTTTTTTGAATAGTTCAAACAAAGCAAAAAGGGAAAGGCAAACCAAGGCAAAAACAAACAAATAAAGAGAAACAGAGAAAATATTTTTGGTCTTTTTGTGTTTTAAAAAGCAAAAGTAAAGAAAGAATTAAAACTAAAAAGAGAACGAAGCATGGATATACAAAGTACCTACTAGACATGATATGATGAGTGTGATGTCGGTGTACCTCCCCCCAAGCTTAGGCTTTTGGCGTAAGTGGGTATCAACCCCAACGCGGGTAAGGGTTCCAAGCAGGCGGGTCATTGTAAGAATGATCGTGGTTAGGCCCTTAGGAAGAAGAAGAAGCTCCGAAATCATAGGTAGGCCGTTGATATGAAGACTCCCCCTCATTTGAGGGCTGGACCGAATCATCTGTAACCTCCCTTCTAGTATCCTGCTCCTATTGGGAGAGCTCCCCCAAGTAAGCATCGAGTTCTTCCTCGGTGAGTGACCATCCTACTCCGGTATCAAGGTTAAACAAAAAAGGTGCAGGCAAAAGAACAACTCGCTCGGACTTACTCCTTCTCCAACCAGCCTTGACAAAGGTTATTTCATAAGACAAATACCTCAAATTAGCACAAGAAGAAACAAATTTATGTTGTATCATGGAATTAAGGTCAAGCCTCTCTATGGGAAACTGTAGGTCTAGATGCGCTACACAATGCAAAGCTATTAAACGAGAGGCGATGAGGCCTCCACAAATTCCACCTTTCTCGCGGTTAGCGGCAAGGCAGAAAGCTATCACGGCACCCAAGTTGTAAGTTTTATCTCGTTTTAAAGAAGCTGAGATGAATGATAGATCATATGAGGATAACTTATTAGCAGTTTTCCTAGCGAGAACACACATGGCAATAAATTAAGCAAAGTAGCGAATAGACGGGAGATGAATGTTACGAATTTTCCCGCTCTCCTTTGAGAAGCTGCTCCCTTTGCAAATCTTCGCATACAAGTCCATGAGTGGTGAAGGTCGCTCTTTGATCCTTTCACTCGATCCCCACTAGGGTACTTTAACAGCTGCACAAAAGTCATCAAAAGGAAGGTTGACAGCTATATTGTAAATTCTGTAGTGAACCATGGGGTTAGGAAAAGAGCAACTAAATCGAAAGTCCTGCACCATAGACATAGTTAGTTTCAAAAATTGGTAAGGTTCATCTTCCACAAAATGCTCCAATCCTGCATTAGCAATTAAAGTATGGAAACCTGAGAAATCCTTGTAGCCCTTGTGAATTCGGGACATGGATAGATGGAAGGAAAAAACTTCCTCCTCTCGGTGAACCTTCATAACCTCAAGCACCCTTAGTTAATGCTAGTTGAGTTGGGGTTCATTCATCTTCTTTCTGAAATTTAGGACACCCATTATACAAGTGATTGCAAAGTGAATACATAATGAAGGGAACTACTCATAGGGACTTGTAAGAGGCCTAAACATGCGTCAAAACAATATCTCTAAGAATTTAACAAGCTTACAAGCTCTCATAACCTGTCACCTACAGTAACAAAATACTCAGGCTATAAACCACTAAACACAAATCTACTTGGACAAGCGGAGGAGTCACATACCGGAGAAGCAATGCTCCAAATTTCAGCAGCAAAGATGGGATGAGCAAGGAGATCGAAAAATCATGGACAAGAACAGCAAGAACACGATTTTGAGCAATGAACTTATGTTTTCTCGGGAGAGAGGAGGCAGTGTCAAGTGAGAGAGTGAGTGGAGGGCTAGGGTGACCCACACAATGGCCAGGCGCGCCCCTGGGTGGCCGCATCAGCAGGTGGTGTGCCTTCCTGGTGGGCCCCCTGGGTCACTCCAGGCACTTCTCTGCCCCTTTTTCACGTAAGAATTTAATATGAATTTTCTGGAATTTTTCGAGACACTTTATTTTTTAGCAATTTTCAGGTATAGATGAATGATTTTCTGACAGAAAGATGTTTTTGGAATGATACAATGACAAAAAAAAACTAAAACTTCAGATGTTCTAACACACTCTAATATGCAAGCAACTAGCAATAGAAAAGTAAACTAAGCGAAAGCAAAAACTAAAACGGATAAAATAAAAGTAAGCAAAGGTAATCTCGGTGAAAAATTGTTTTGTTCATTAAAATCCCTTTGTTAACAAGGTTGATCAGGTCTTGTTACCAAAACAATTTTATATGAAACAAAACTTTGCATTCCACTAATGATTATGTTACCTCAACTTTGATAGCAGTGGTCCCAATCATAATAGTTTCATATTTTTCTCTTGGTATGGGACAATATATTTCTCCAACTTAAATGCCCTCAACATGTTCAATTGAATTCAAACCATAAGTCCTATCAATTTTCTTGGGGAAATAGACAGTATGCTCCTTGTCATTAACGTTAAAAGTCACCTTTCCTTGATTACAATTAATAATAGCGCCTGCAGTATTAAGAAAAGGTCTAGTAGAGAGAAAAAGGCAGGTACAACCTCACATATACCAACAGGAATAGTAGTAGATTTATCGGCCATTTGCAAAGATATATCAGTTGGTATTAGTTTTTCCAGTTGAAGTCTCTTATAGAGAGAAAAAGGCATAACACTAACTCCTGATCCCAAATCACACAAAGGAGTTCTAGCATAACTATTTTTAATAGAGCATGGAATAGTTGGAATCCCTGGGTCTCCAAGTTTCTTTGGAACCTTACCATTAAAGTAATAATTAGCAAGCAAAGTAGAAATTTCATCATTAGGGGTATTCCTTTTATTAGAGACAATATCCTTCATATACTTTGAATAAGGTGGTAATATAATAGCATCAGTCTGAGGGATTTGCAAAAATAAAGGTTTCATCCATTCACAAAACTTATTATAGTGTTCATCTTCCTTTGACTTGTGTTTCTTATCAGGGAAGGCATAGGTTTTTGGACCCAAGGCTCTCTTTCACTACCATGTTTCTTAGCAACAAAATCTTCTTTAGTGTATTTAGTATTCTTAGTGTGCCTTTCAGGTTCTTCTTCAACTTTTTCTTTATTAGGAGCATCATTTTCTTCATTACCACTTTCTGTTTCAGCATCAGAGATAGATATACTATTAGGATCTTTAGCAGGTTCAGAAGGTTCTACAATAGTTTTATGTTTCTTTTTCCTTTTCTTAGGAGAAGTACCACTATTTTTAATTTGTTGAGAATCTTGCTCAATTCTTTTAGGATACCCTTCAGGATATAGAGGATCCTGGGTGGCAGCACCACTTCTAGTTCTAATTTCATAAGCATGTTTTTCTTTAGCAGCATTAACTAGTATTTTTGTACCTTAATAAGCTGATCAATTCGAGTTTGAACCATTTTAAAATGTTTAACAAGCATTTTAACGTCATTAGATGTTCTTTCCACAATATCTTTTAACTCAATAATGGCTCTAGAGTTTTCGATTAAATGATTTTGCACCCTTTTATTAAAATTATCTTGCTTAACAATAAAAACATCAAATTCTTCTAAGCATCGAGCAGGAGGTTCAGAGTAAGGAATATCACCTTCATCAAAATGTTGGAGAGACTGTACCTGAATAGTGGATGAGTGGGGGATTGGCATACATAACTCTTCTATAGGAGGTAAATTCTTGACATCTGTAGCTTTAATTCCTTTCTCCTTAAGACATTTCTTAGCTTCCTTCATCACTTCATCATTTAGTTCAATAACTCCCCTCTTCTTTGATGTTGGTATAGGCACAGGAATACTTGGTTCAGGTATAGTTGGTTCAGATGAAGTTCAGTCTTCATAATTCCTGCTTATTTTAGCCATTGATTCCTCAGGTTCTTTGGGAGGTCTATTCCTAAAAACACAATCAGCACAACTATCCAGGGATGTCCTAGATTCTTCAGTTAGTCCATTATAATATATTTCAAGGATCTCATTCTTAGGTAATGGACATCCAGCATGTGCATGAATCAAAGCACAAAACCTTGCCCATGATTCAGACAATATCTCTTTTTCTCCCTGTTTAAAATCAAAAAGTTCCTGCAAAATAGCATGTCTAGCACTAGGTGGGAAATATTTCTAAAGGATGGTACTAATCAAGCAATCAGGGCTACCAATAGATCCGGGAGGTAAATTATTAAACCAAGTTTTAGATTCTCCTTTCAGTGAAAAAGGGAAAATTTTAGCAACAAAGTAGGTGCGCATCTTAATATCATCATAAAATAAGCCACTCATGGTAGAAAGCTCAGTCATATGTGTTACCACACTTTCAATTTTACTCCCACAAAAAGGTTCTTTCTTAACAATGGTTATGTAAGATAAATCAAGAGAGAAATCATAATCCTTATCTTTAATGTTTATGGGAGATGCAGCAAACTTAGCATTAGGAGATAATTTAGGTCTTATAGTAAGCCTCTCAAGGAGACTCTTAATAGCACTCCTATCATGGGTGTTTTGACATTCTTTAATAAATTCATCGGTCATCTCTATATAACCGTCTTCAATATCATAGCCCTCTTTAAACTCAGGTGAACTGACAGGTGTAGTAGTGTCTTTATTAGGAGTTTCATTATTTCCAGCTATAGTTCTAGCAATCGTAGCATCTAGGAAAGGACCTAATGAACCACTCTTATCAAGCATAGTAGAAGCAGCATCATCAGTATCAGAAGTTTCAGATTCAGCAGTAGTAGTAGTGTGTGTAGCATGTGTATGTGGTGGTGTATGGAACTTACTCATAACAGATGGTGAATCAAGAGCAACTGAGGTGTTCAGAACCGTACCTCTTCTTGTAGTGGATGGTAAAATAGGGACCTTGCCATCACGAGACTTACCCATGATGGATGGATGGCAGCGAACAATAGTGATTCCAAGTGAACTTGATAAATAGAGCTATGCTCCCCGGCAACGACGCCAGAAAATAGTCTTGATGACCCACAAGTATAGGGGGTGTATCGCAGTATTTTCAAGGGAAGTGAAACTCAATTTATTGTTTCGGCACAAGGGGAGCCATAGAATATTCATAAGCCTTAACAACTGAGTTGTCAATTTAGGTGCACCTAGAAACAATCTTTCTCACATCAGTTTCTCAGTAGAAAAAGTTTTGTAGTAGCAATAGTAAAGTAATAGCAGAAGTAAAAGTAAAGACAGTAGTAACAATTGCAGTAAATAGTAGGATTAAAGCGCGGTAGGCATAGGGATGAATGGACGGGCATTGCATGGACAATACAATTCATATAGCAATCAAGATATAGGGCATTTGCAGATAAATAAGATAAAGCATCCAAGTACTAGATAAGCATAGGCATGTGTTACATATAGTCATACGTGCTCGCAATGAGAACTTACACAACATCTTTTGTTTTGCCAGCCCGTTTGCAGCGGGGCCTCAAGGGAACTTCTGGCAATTGAGGTGCTCCTTTTAATAGAGCACCGGAGCAAAGAATTAACACTCCATGAACACATGTGATCCTCACATCAAAGCCATCCCCTCTAGTTATCCCGATTGTTGTCACTGCAGGGCCATTGGTTCCGGAAAACAATATGTGCATACAACTTGCAGGTAAGACCATAAACAATACTATCATAATGAATCAATAACATGTTCATATCTAAAATCATGGCACTCGGGCCCTAGTGACAAGCATTAAGCATACCAAGTTGCAACAAAGTCAAAAATCACTAATAATAGATACTAGGCACCATGCCCTAACAATCTGATGCCATTACATGAACGATATTATCCAATCCCTACCATCCCCATAGCCTACAGCGGGGTATTACTCACTCATGGATGGGGGAAACATGGATGGTCGATGGAGAGGCGATGGTGACGATGATGGTGATGATCTCCTCCAATTCCCCATCCCGGAAGGGTGCCAGAGCGGAGCTTTTGGTTCCGATTCGCGGAATCTGGTGGTGGCAGTGTAGCGGAACTCTTTCTGGAAAAACGTCGAGCCCCCATTGGTTTTTAGGTCAAGAGGCAACTTATAGGCGAAGAGGGAGGCCGAGGGGGTGATCGAGGTGGCCACACCACCCCCAGGCGCGGCCTGGCCTGGCCCGCGCGGCCAGGTGGTGTGGGCCCCTCGTGGCCCTCCTCTGTCTCGTCTTCTAGCTCTGTGAGTCTTCTGGTGAAATAGGATTTTTGGCATATTTTCCGGGATTTTCCTGATAGTTGATTCTCTTCACAAAAATTAGACACCAAGGTAATTCTGTTGAAAACAGCATCAGACTGTGTTAGTTGTATCCAAATCACACAAGTTTAGAGGAAAAACAATATCAAAAGTGTTCAGGAAAGTAGATACGTTTTGGACGTATCAAGAGCACGGAATCTCCTTCAAGTCTAGAGAGAACAGAGGAGAATGAAACAGGGGAAGAGGAAGCGGGGTGTAGAGCTTTGGAGGTATGGAGCCCAGAGAAGGTGCCATGTGTCCAAATTGAAGGGTAAGACTCTGATTCCTTTTTGCATACCCCAATTAGCATTTCTAGTCTCGTGGTGATGGCAAGGATATGTGTTGGTAACCGCAGGATGTCTGTATAGCTTGTCCTTGAGCATGATGCTTTGTCAAGAGAGCATGAAGACACTAAAATGTGTGGCAGTGCGGATGATGATGAGAAAGCATATCCAGACGTGGCTGCTAACCCTGATAGGATGGAGAGTAGGGAATATTTGGTTGATTCGAACTTTGAGCCTGACTATGGGACTGATGAGGAAGAGGAATGTGAAGATGTGGAAATGGGATGTAGATACGATGATGAAGACGAGGACAGGCCAGTGATACACTTTGATAGGGACAATCCTACAATTGATGAGGGGACTGTCTTTGAGAATGTGGAGGACTGCAGATATGTAGTTGCAACCTATGCAATCAGAGTTGGGTTCGAATTTATCATTGAAAAGAGTGACCAAAAGAGATTTAGGGTGCATTGTAGGGACAGTAATGTGTGTAAATGCATATTACATGCATCTCCAATGCCGGGTGGACACCCATTTCAGGTTGCAATAGGTACATTTAGTTTCAGTCTTTCTCATATTTATTCTGCTGATAATTAGCTCTGAATTATTTGGATTCTTATCGTATGCAGATCAAAGTAAACACGAAGAAACACAACTACCCTAATACTTCTTTAAGTGATAAAATTAGACCGGCGACTACCAAGTGGATTGCTGCTACTTTACTTGACTGGGTGAGGCAGGATCAGAACACTGGACCTACTGAACTCAGAGCAAAGATTAGCAAAAAGTTTAACATTCTGATTCCTTACCACAGAGTCTTTGATGGGAAGGAGATGGCTCTAGACTTCATTCAAGGCAAGTGGAATGACAGTTTTCACATGTTGTATAGTTTCAAAGCTCAGGTAGAGAAAACATCACCTGGTAGTGTTGTTGACATCAATTACAAGGTTGTGAAAGGAAGATAAAAGGTCTCGAGGGGGGTCAGGTATAAGAAGGCAGATAAGAAATCCTTCAGGAGATGTTTTGTCTTCCTGAAGGCATGCTGGAAGGGGTTCCTAGACGGCTACAGGCCATACTTGGCAATAGGCACAACTTCTTTAACAGGGAAGTTCAGGGGACATGTTGCTTTTGCTTGTCCTTTGGACATGCATAATTGGCTTCTAGCCGTAGCTTATGCTATTCTTGAGGGTGAATCAAATGAAAGCTAGACATGGTTCATGCAGAGACTACGGGCAGTAATTGGTCACCCTGAAGGCTTGGTGATACACACCGGTGCATGCAAGGGTCTTGAGAATGTTGTTGATGTTGTGTTTCCTGGGGTTGAGCATAGGGAATGCATGCGGCACCTCTCTACTAACTTCACGAAGAAGTTCAAAGGAAAGATATTTGAAGAGTACTTGTGGTGATCAGCATGCACATACACCCCAAGCACGCATACTACTTACTTGCAGAACATGTATGTAGTTCCAAAGGTGAAAAAATACCTTGAAGAACATCACACCAAGGTATGGGCCAGCAGCAAGTTTGGTTAGTTAAGCAAGGTGGATTTTGTTTGCAATAATTTGGTAGAGAGTTTCAATGATAAGATTTTGGGCATGAAGACACTTCGAATTGTTATTTTGTTGGATGCAATAAGACAGTGCATAATGGTGAAGATAGATTTAAGGCAAAGAATTTGTGCAAGAAAATTTTTAGGCCATAAAATAGTTCCAAAGGTGGTTATGTTACTGAATGCAAGAACCAGGGTAATGAGAACAATAAAGATGAGGATGGTCAGATGTTCCAGAACATTGGTTGAGGTTTATGCAGAATACAAGCGTGGAAGTGAACGGAGGTACACTGTAGACATTGGAAACAAGACTTGTTCATACAGGCAGTTGCAGATTACTAGTCTGCCATGTCACCATGAAATTTACTTCATCTTAAAGCTTAGAGGTAGCGGAGCTAAAATAGAGAACTATGTCGACAACTATTTCTCCGTGGACAAGTTTGCTGCAACTTATGCAAAAAATGTACCACCTACGGCTGATGAAAATGATTGGGAGATTGTCGATCCAGGGTTCAAACTTCAACCACCAGTTCTTAGGATGCCACCTGGGAGGCCTAGAAAGCTAAGGATCGAAGCCTCCACCGATAAAGGTTCAAGGCTAGGATCTAGGAAAAGGAAATGCAAACGTTGTGGTGGATTCGTCCATATCAAGAGGTTGTGCAAAAACCCAGTTACACATGATCTTGTCCCTATTCACACCCTCGTGGCAGAAAATGAGGCTTCTCAGCCAGAACTGGAGGAAGAGCAGCGCGAAAACGAAGAACTTGAGGAAGTGTAGTAGGTGGAGGAAAACGGTGATGAGCACTCGGAGGAAATTGTACGTAAGTAGCTAATTTATGAAGAATTGGAGGTGCCGGCGAGAAAAGGGTGTCAAAAGAAACAAAAGGGTAAGCAGAACGGGGAGGAAAGGGCAAATAATGGAGGTGTATTAGAATATGAAGAAGTGGCAGGGGTGATTGAGGATGTTCTTGAGGGTCTTTCGGCTAACTGCAGGAGAAATCCCTGCCAATTTCATCTTTGTATGATTCTCCAGATGAAAGGTAAGCTTAAAAATTGTTTTATTTGCCATTTTATAATTTTTTATCCTCATCAACTATTGCTTAATGCAGCATGGGCTAGCAGACTAATAAGTGGAGCAGAAAGATGCGGGCACAGAAACGTCGTATGTTGAATTATATCATTGAAACTAAACTAGTCGTGTCGTCTTTATTTATATCTGGCGCGTGCAACATGTCTGCGATGGGTCATGTGGACCATATTACAATTTTTTAAATATTATTACATTAATTTTTTTACCTGCATATGGACGCAGCTACTAGTTTCCATCTCCCTTGGATTCCCATCTCCTCTGGCGCACTCCAGAATTATGGTTGTGCCATCAAGTAGCAGAGTCAATGTACTGGCCCATCAGATGTGAACGCAATGACTTTGTTTGTTCAAAATTTGACAACTTTTGATTAGTTTGAAAGATAGAGAAACCTAAAACATGTATCTAGACATGTTTTGGGATAGACACATTTAAATATCTAAAAAAAAGCTAAGTCAGTTATATCTGGACACGTGTAGTACACTATTACAACATGCTCGACCCCTTCTCCTCTGGCGCACTCCAAATTATGGTTGTGCCATCAAGTGTTGGGAGCAGAGTCAGCGTATTGTCCCATCCGATATGGCAGGAACGCGTGAACTTTATTTTCAGGATTGGATGAGTTTCGACTAGTTTCAAAGACAAAGACAACTAAAACATGGCCAACATATACAGATTATGACGATAATTGACTATGACTCAAGTGACCCAGATCCAAAGAGGGCATTAAGATACCGTACATAGATTTAATTTATGCTTAAGTGACCCTAATCGACTATGACGCTCCCGTAGTCTCCATCATTCACGATGTTGTCTGTGTCACCGCCAGCCTCCTCCGTGTCGGGATCGATGTCGATGTTCCCGGCAGCGTTCCTCCTCCTCATGGATTCTTCATGATGCACCGCTTCGATAACGGTGGAGGTCGTATGCCCAGGCACTGCCCAAAAGCACGGCCTCCCTTCGGGGTTGCGCAGATCCTGGTGGATCTCCCACCGGTGAGTTCCACACAGCTCAATCAACGCAACCCACTCCTTCTTGAACAGCTTTCACCAGTACGCGCTCGTGTGCGAGTACTGTGCCATTGCCCTCTTCCCCTCTGGCAGTTGGCTGTGGCGCTCCTCGATCTGCCTCGCCAACGCATTGCCGTGCAACAGTGGCACGACAGGAACCTCGGCGTAGCTGAGCTCGAAGCCGGCCGGAAGCCTCGCGAACGGCTATGCGAGTAAGTCGTAGTGGGCAAACATCTGAGCCTCGTGCAAGCTTAGTTTGGGCCTCTCCCACTCCATGGCAATGAAGGAACACGATCTGAGCTTCGGCCCCAAGGTTAAGGGGATAAGGGCAAGGACGTAGGCCCAGTGTGGTTGCCACTGCAAATTAGTTCGCAGAATAAACATCTCGTAGACGCCCACACGAAGGACATCCTCATTGTCCACGCACCCTTATCCAACGATGCCTAACAATCGGAGATTGGGTCTTCTAGAAGCTCGGAGCGGTTGCTGGTTAGCTCTACGTCCCGATTGTTTGTGGCCAATGGCTGTCGTCGAAAAGAACACACATTTCAATGACACTGGTGGATCCATATGTGGTTAATGAAAAGAACACACATGCAATGGCTCTAGCAGTTGGTAATACAAAAAAACGCACATGCAATAACACTAGTGGATCCATATGTGGTTAATGAAATAACACACATGCAATGACTCTAGCTGTGGTTAATGAAAAGAACACACATGCAATGTCACTGGTGGATCCATAGGTGGATTGTGAAAAAAAAACACATGCAATGACTCTAGTTGTTGTTAATAATAAGAACACACATGCAATGACACTGGTGGATCCATATGTGGTCTCTGAAAAGAACAGACATGCAATGACTCTGGTGGATCCATATGTGGTTTGTGAAAAGAATAGACATGAAATGACTCTAGCTGTGGTTAATGAGAAGAACAAACATTTCAATGACAATGGTGGTTCCATATGTGGTATGTGAGAAGAACACACATGCAATGACTCTAGCTGTGGTTAATGAAAAGAACATACATTTCAATGACAATGGTGGTTCCATATGTGGTTTGTGAAAAGAACACACATGCAATGACTCTAGCTATGGTTAATGAGAAGAACACACATGCAATGACACTGGTGGGTCCATATGTGGTCTCTAAAAAGAATAGACATGCAATGACTCTGGTGGATCCATATGTGGTTTGTGAAAAGAACACACATGCAATGACACTAGATGTGGTTAATGAAAGAATACACATTTCAATCACAATGGTGGTTCCATATGTGGTTTGTGAAAATAACACACATGCAATAACTCTAGTTGTGGTTAATGAAAAGAACTCACAAGCAATGACTCTAGTGGATCCATAGGTGGATTGTGAAAAGAACACACATGCCATGACACTAGTGGATCCATATGTGGTCTCTGAAAAGAACACACATGCAATGACATTGGTGGATCCATATGTGGTCTCTAAAAATAATACACATACAATGACACTAGTGGATCCATATGTGGTCTGTGAAAAGAATAGTCATGAAATGACTCCAGATGTGGTTAATGAAAGAATATACATTTCAATGACAATGGTGGTTCCATATGTGGTTTGTGAAAAGAACAGACATGCAATGACTCTAGCTGTAGTTAATGAGAAGAACACACATGCAATGACACTGGTGGGTCCATATGTGGTTAATGAAAATAACCCACATGCAATGACTCTATTTGTTGTTAATAAAAAGAACACACATGCAATGACACTAGTTGATCTGTATGTTGTCTACGAAGAGAACACACATGTAATGACACTAGTGGGGGTGGATCCATATGTGGTTTGTGCAAAGAATAGACATGAAATGACTCAAGATGTGGTTAATGAAAGAATACACATTTCAATGACAATGGTGGTTCCATATGTGGTTTGTGAAAAGAACACACATGCAATGACTGTAGTTGTGGTTAATGAGAAGAACACACATGCAATGACACTGGTGGATCCATAGGTGGATTGTGAAAAGAACACACATGTAATGACACTGGTGGATCCATATGTGGTCTGTGAAGAGAACACACATGCAGTGACACTAGATGTGGTTAATGAAAGAATACATATTTCAATGGCAATGGTGGGTCCATATGTGGTTTGTGAAAAGAACACACATGCAATGACTCTAGTTGTGGTTAATGAAAAGAACACACATGCAATGACTCTAGTGGATCCATAGGTGGATTGTGAAAAGAACACACATGCAATGACACTGGTGGATCCATATGTGGTCTCTGAAAAGAACACACATGCAATGACACTGGTGGATCCATATGTGGTCTCTGAAAACAATACACATGCAATGACACTGGTGGATCCATATGTGGTCTGTGAAAAGAATAGACATGAAATGACTCTAGATGTGGTTAATGAAAGAATACACATTTCAATGACAATGGTGGTTCCATATGTGGTTTATGAAAACAACACACATGCAATGACTCTAGTTTTGGTTAATTAGAAGAACACACATGCAATGACACAAGTGCATCCATAGGTGGATTGTGAAAAGAACACACATGCAATGACACTGGTAGTCCCATATGTGCTTTGTGAAGAGAACACACATGCAGTGACACTGTTGGATCCATATGTGGTCTGTGAAAAGAATAGACATGAAATGTGTCTAGATGTGTTTAATGAAATAATACACATTTCAATGACAATGCTCGTTCCATATGTGGTTTGTGAAAAGAACACACATACAATGACTCTAGTTGTTGTTAATAAAAAGAACACACATGCAATGACACTAGTGGATCCATATGTGGTCTGTGAAGAGAACACACATGCAATGACTCTAGCTATGGTTAATGAAAGAATACACATTTCAATGACAATGGTGGTGAAGGGAATATGCCCAAGAGGCAATAATAAAGTGGTTATTATCTTATTCCATGTTTATAATAAATGTTTATTTTGCATGTTATAATTGTATTAATTGGAAACGTTAATACATGTGTGTTTAATAGACAAAATACAAAGTTCCTAGTAATGCCTCTCATATAAACTAGCTCATTGATTAACAAGATGATCAAGGTTTCCTGATCATGGACATTGGATGTTGTTAATAACGAGGTCACACCATTGGTGGAATGATGTGATGAACATTCATCCGAAGTATAGCATTACAATCAGAGTCATTATGTTTATATTGCTATAACATCATACAAAGTAATCTTAGTCCTTAGACCATGAGATAATGTTAATTGCTAACATCGGAAGAGTATCTTGATAACATCAAATGTCACACCGTAACAGGGTGACTATAAAGGTAGGTTTAGTGCTACGAAGGTGTTATGTTGAGGCTCGTGGCTCAAGAGTGGGATTTGTCCATCCCGGTGATGGCTAGATATACTCTGGGCCCTCTCGATGATATCACATTGAAATAGCTTGCAAGCAAGGGATGTGATCCCTAGAATGTTATATCACGGGAATGAGAAAAGGGTGCATGTCGGTAACAAGATCAAACTAGGTATTGGGATGCCAATGATCGAATCTCGGACATGTAATATATCGTGAGACAAAGGGATTTAGTTACGACATTAAAGGTTCACACGATCACAAGAGTCATCGTTGAATATGTGGGAGTCAGTACGGATCTCCAGGTCCCGCTGCTGTTATTGATCGGAGAGGGGTCTCGATCATGTCTGCATTATTTGCGAACCGTAGGGTGACACACTTAAGGTATACCGACACCATTCAGAGCAAATATGTTTCAGATAAAGATTTAAGAAAGCGCTGGAATCATTTCGCTGCAAACCGGAATTGTTTCGGGTGAAATTGTTGAAACTTGTTCTGCATGTGATATTTAAATGTTGCAGGGAGTTTTATGTGAATGTTTGTTAATTAAAGTAATTAAAAAAATTCTGAATAAAATAAATAAAATTGTTTTATTTAATGATAGCTTGCATTAAATTTGGTGGAAATTTAATGCATGTGAGTGGACATGAGTGGAGGTGTGTGTTTATGTGAATGGGAGCTCCACCCACATGAATGAGGGAGAGGTGGGGCACCCACCATGGCCGGCGCCATGCCCCCTTGGGCTGCCCCCCTCCCCTATATAAGGAGCACCTCCTTCCCCTCTCCTCTAGCACCACCTCCTCGTGAAGGTTCTCTTCTCCCTCTAGTTATTCCCCATGGTCTCGGATTTGCGAGATACATGTTCCCAGTGGCTTTATCTAGAAATGAGTTGCTGCTTCCACTGCATCGCTAGAGTGAGGACGTGGAGGTTTTTCGGTGGACCGAACGTGTGTGCGATCACGAATGCACCACTACTTTGCGGTGCTGGACTTGATGGTGCTAGACCTGATGGTGCTGGAACTGCTGGACCTGAAGGACTTCATCATGATCTTGAGATCGGCAAGTGCACGACTACATCATCCACGAGTTCCAACTCGTTAACAAAGCTTTGTTGTCTTCGAGGGTAAGTTCTCTATGGATGTATATCCACCCGTTGCTTGTATCTAGTAGATAGATCTTGGCGTATAGTTCCCACCGTAGGAAATTTTTTGTTTTCTATGCTGCGAACCCAACAGTGGTATCAGAGCCTGATTTATGCGTAGGTGCTTTGCACGGGTAGTACACATATGTTTATATGTGGGCGATGATGATCATGTTATTGCATCTTCTATGTATTTTGGATATTGGTGGCATAGTGGGATGAAGCGGCCCGGACCAACCTTACATGTCATCGCACATGAGACCGGTTCCACGACTGACATGCAACTAGTTTTGCATAAGTGGCGGGTGGGTGTCTGTCTCTCCTACTATAGTCAATATATGATTTACAATGATTTGCTAATAACTTGGTTATCCTCGTTGTGGTTCCATGTTCGTAGGTAAGACCGGTTCTATCTCCGAAAGCCCTAAGCCACGTAAAACTTGCAATTGATAAATTAGAGGCGTCTAGTTTAGATCGTTACTGGGCTAGTGTGTTGATATGGTAATGTTGTAAGTAGATGTATGATAGATACTCTTACAACACACTTAACATGTAAGTTCCATATACCTTGGCCTTACACACAAAGGAATGATAGAGATCATACCACGATGTAGATGATCGTGACGAAATGCATGGACCATATCATTCCACTTTACACATTTGATGTTTGCATCTTATATTGCTAGTTTGGCGCTTTTAGTTGCATTGTAAGATGATCCCTCATTTAAATATCAAGATAAAATGTGTTCTTCCTTAAGTATGCACCGTTCTATGGATTGTGTTTCGATACATCATGTGATGATTGGGTGTACTCGACTCTACGCTTTCATACAACGGGTGTAAGATAGTTTTACACACGTGGATACTAAGGTTCTTACTTGGCGAGCCTAGCATGTACAGACATGGCCTCGGAACACGAACCGAAAGGTTAAGCATGAGTCATATAGTTGATATGATGCCCATATAGATGCTCGCCTTTGAAGCTACACCAACGCACGTGATGATCGGACTTGGTGTAGTGGATTTGGTTCGTGTAATCACCAAAAAGGCACAAGGGATGTCGTTTTTGAGTGGGAGTTCATTTCTAATTTGGATTAGTCGAACTCAATTTGTCATAAACTAAATCAAAGTGAATTTGCATAATTTGTTGTAGTTATTGGTATTTGTTCACTACCTTATGCTTAGTTTTAATTGAGATAATAGAACTATAGAATTCTGGATATTTACTTTATGAACTAGTATCGTATTGTTTTGAATGTCAATTTAAAGTTTATAAGTCCTATTGCAAACTTTCAGCAAACTCTATTTACTCCATGAAGTTTAATAAGTAGTATTAAATCAAGAGTAAGAATTCCAATGTTAGTATCTAAGGTATCATGTTTGCCTCCATGATTTGATATTCAAAAGTTGTTTTAATATCAAGATTATCTAGGAGCTAAAAATTGTTTCGGAAACCATCATGTGTGAAAGATATTGTGATATCTGAAACAATGTTTTTGGTTGCATTATGATAGAGTATAATTTGGCAAAATACATGTTCTCATATTGTATGATAGTTTGTGAAGGATGGAGATCCTAGGCATCCGGATCTCCCAAAAAGGTTTTGGGAACTAACAGTATACTCACGATTCTTCCTTATAGGCTATAGTAGCTTTATCATGAAAGTTTTCATGATAAGGATGAATAGAAGATGTAAGTAAAATGTTTACTACACTAATAGATTACTAAAGAATGGATTTTTGAAAGAACACCAAACATTTGATGATGGTGATCCACTTCAAAGTGTAAGTCCAAAGGTATTAGTATTTGACTATATACACTTTGTACTATGTGTCATGTGAATGACACCACTATTGATGTTGATGGATTCTTTTAAAAGAAAAGGAATTGTTGAAAGAGAATCTACAAAATATTTGGTAGAAAAGAAAAGGTTGGATATGTCCAACTTAGGTATATAGAAGATATCCATGTTATGGCTGTATTCCTTGCTTGTTAAACAATGTGGTTCTAAGGTATTGGATACCGGTATTGGATACCGAATTGGTTGGTGTGAAGTTTCATACAGAACAATACAATTCATGAACTACAATGGCGAATGTAACTAGCAAAAGAATATGTGATGATGTTCATCGAAAACAAATAAAGTGCTATTGTGTTTTTTGTTGTCGCCAAACCTAACCTTCAAGATTTGTTTTAATAATTGTTATTTTGTTCCGGTATTACGAGAACAATGGTTGTTCAAATAATTACCGTATTCCATAAAGGATGGATGAACTTTTACAAGTCTAGTTGGAGAAATCACATCCATAAACATTATTGCTAAAATGTCGTAAGACAAATGATTGGAAGATCACTTATGAAGTGACATCGCTGTTTGAATTATATTGGAAAGTAAACATGAAGAAACTCCATGATGATGGATTTTTGGAGTTTTTTAATTTTGATCAATTGACGCTCGTGAAACTTTCCTCGAGATAATTGAAACTCCGTCCATAGGCCAAAGAGGAATGGATGACTAACTTATTGGATATTATGCATGTTGATGTATATAGTCCATTATGTGTAGCCATATGCGATGGATCGTTTGCTTCATATGCTTTCTCCAGAAATTTGAGTGCATATGTCTATATATTTACTTAATAAGGAAGAAGTATGAAACATTTGAAAATTGTTCAAAGACTTTCAAGATGAACTGAAAAATCATTGTAACAAGAAAATAAAAGAGTTTATGATTTGATCATAAAGGGAGATATTTGAGTTACAGGTTTAGCAAAACACCTAAGATTTCAGGAATTATTCCATAAATTTGCATTTCCCGATACACCACAGGAGTATGGTATGTTCGAGAGATCAAATCAAACCTTGTTTGACATGGTAAGATCAAAGGTGTCATTTATAAAACTGCCATTATCTTTTAAGGATTAAAGCTTTAGAGACTACCACTTTTACACTAAAAAGAGCACCATCGTGATCCGTTGAAATGACACCATATGAGTTATGGTTTGGGATAAAACCTGAATTGTATTTTCTTAAATTTTGGTATACTATGCATAAATAAAAAATTTACAACCAAAGTCGGATAAGCATGTCTTTTTAGGTTATCCTAAAGAATTTGTTGGGAATTCCTCCATAACACCGAGGACAGAAGAGTTCGTCGCTTGGAACGTCAAGTTTCTTGAGAAGGAATTTTTCGTGAAAAGATAAGCGGGAGGAGAATACAACGTTGATAAGGTTGTTGAACCTTAGCTATATGTGCTAAGTAGCGCAGCGCCAGAAAGTGTCCCAGTGGCGGCCACAATGCTCATGGATCCCGTGATTACAAAGGGTGTGATCTTGGAGATTAGAGTTACTATTGAACCATGTGGGTCGGTAAGAATCAAATAGTAAGATTTGAAACAGAAGTCGTTATTGTTTGGATCTATAAATAAATAGACATGGATGTTTAACATCTATGAAATAGTTGACATGTTAGAAAGAAGTTTACGGCAATGTTCAAGGAGTTGACTATGACAAGATTTGATCTTTCATAGCGATATTTAGTCTTGATGGATTAATGTAGCAACCACTACATATAATTTGGTATATGGTAGTTGAATAAACAAAACAAGGTTCTTCTAATAGAATGGTTACCTAGGACGTGTACATGACACAGTCCAAAGGGTATTTTTAATCCAAAAGGTGCTAAAAGGGCATGCGAAAATTCAATAGTTGAAGTGAGCATAGCGGAGTTGGAATCTTCAGCATGATGAAATTGTTAAAGGAGTTTAATTTCATCGGAAGTGATGAAGATGCTTGCATTTGCAAGAAATTAAGTGGGAGCGCTGAGACAAATTTCCAATACATTATGCAGAGTACATATTGTTGATTGGAAATGATGTATCTTTTATTGACATGGGTTAAGAATTTCATTAAAATTAGATTTTGATGAAAGACTTGGGCAAAACCGGAATATTCGGCATCAATGTCTATATGGATAGATTGAGGCACTAATATGGTTGTGCAGACGTACATATATGAGATATTCAAAAGGGTTCAATATGGAAACAACAAGAAAGGTTCTTGCTGCATGGAAAGGATTGTATCAAGATTCAAGTGTTTCAACACTTGGTGAGTAAAATCACATGAAGATTTTGATCGATCATACCGTGATATGTATATATCCAGATATGTCCTATGCTCTAAATGTTATGAGCACATACCAGAATGATTCATATGATGATCATTGGACGATAGTAAAGATATTCTTATGAGCTTTGCAAGAACTAAGAATATATCATGTATAAGTGACAAATAGTTAAAGGTAGTTCATTGTAAAGAGTTACATTGATACTAGTTTTGTCACAAGATACAAATTAAATTTATCTCAATTTATACTATGGGTGGCACAATGTAATGGAAAGGATGTTCCATGATGGATTTGGATGTGTTGCAAAGTTGAGACATTGTGACGGATACTACAACAAAAGGCTAAGTATATGACTGCTATAGTAGCAACAAAGGAGGGCATTTGTGTTAAGTAGTTCGTTATCAAACTAGGTGTGGTTCAAAGTGGGCTAATACTATGAAGATATATTTTATGACAATAATATCAACATATTTTAACCTGAACGAACTAAAGGTCTCACCAAAGGACCAAATTTATAAAATGCCATCTCATTTGAGAATGAGTGATGCGTAGAGACGCAAAGACATGCAAATACACACGGACCAGAAACTGTCAGATCCAGAGATTATGTTAACCACTAGCAATCGCGTATATGCAACACTAGAAAGCCATAGGTGTTCAATACGAAAAGTTTTTGAAACTAGATTATTGACTCTAGTGCAAGTGGGAGACTGAAGGGAATATGCCCGAGAGGCAATAATAAAGTGGTTATTATCTTATTCCATGTTTATAATAAATGTTTATTTTGCATGTTATAATTGTATTAATTGGAAACGTTAATACATGTGTGTTTAATAGACAAAATACAAAGTTCCTAGTAATGCCTCTCATATAAACTAGCTCGTTGATTAACAAGATGATCAAGGTTTCCGGATCATGGACATTGGATGTTGTTAATAACGAGGTCACAACATTGGTGTTATGATGTGATGAACATTCATCCGAAGTATAGCATTACGATCAGAGTCATTATGTTTATATTGCTATAACATCATATGAAGTAATCTTAGTCCTTAGACCATGAGATCACGTTAATTGCTAACACCAGAAGAGTATCTTGATAACATCAAACGTCACACCGTAACAGGGTGACTATAAAGGTAGGAGTCAGTGCGACGAAGGTGTTATGTTGAGGCTCATGGATCAAGAGTGGGATTTTTCCATCCCGATGATGGATAGATATACTCTGGGCCCTCTCGGTGATATCACATTGAAATAGCTTGCAAGCAAGTGATGTGATCACTAGAATGTTATATCACGGGAATGAGAAAAGAGTGCATGTCGGTAACAAGATCAAACTAGGTATTTGGATGCCAATGATTGAATATTGGACATGTAATATATTGCAAGACAAAGGGATTTAGTTACGACATTAAAGGTTCACACGATCATAAGAGTCATCGTTGAATATGTGGGAGTCAGTACGGATCTCTAGGTCCCGCTGCTGATTATTGATCGGAGAGGGGTCTCGATCATGTCTGCATTATTCGCGAACCGTAGGGTGACACACTTAAGGGATACCGACACCATTCAGAGCAAATATGTTTTAGATAAAGATTTAAGAAAGCGCTGGAATCATTTCGATGGAAACCGAAATTGTTTCGGGTGAAATAGCTGAAACTGGTTCGGCATGTGATATTGAAATGTTGCAGGGAGTTTTATGTGAATGTTTGTTAATTAAATTAATTAACAAAATTCTGAATAAAATAAATAAAAGTGTTTTATTTAATGAGAGCTTGCATTAAATTTGGTGGAAATTTAATGCATGTGAGTGGACATGAGTGGAGGTGTGTGTTTATGTGAGTGGGAGCTCCACCAACATGAATGAGGGAGAGGTGGGGGCACCCACCATGGCCGGCGCCATGCCCCCTTGGTTTGCCCCCCTCCCCTATATAAGGACCACCTCCTCCTCCTCTCCTCTTGCACCACCTCCTCGTGAAGGTTCTCTTCTCCCTCTAGTTATTCCCCATGGTCTCGGATTAGCGAGATACATGTTCCCGGTGGCTTTATTTGGAAAGGAGTTGCTGCTTCCGCTGTATCGCTGGAGCAAGGCGACGGAGGTTGTTCGGTGGACCGAACGTGTGTGCGATCACGGATGCACCGCTATTTTTCGGTGCTGGACTCGATGGTGCTGGACCTGATGGTGCCGGAACTGCTGGACCTGAAGGACTTCATCACGATATTGAGATCGGCAAGTGTACGACTACATCATCCACGAGTTCCAACTCGTTAACAAAGCTTTGTTGTCTTCGAGGGTAAGTTCTCTATGGATGTATATCCACCTGTTGCTTGTATCTAGTAGATAGATCTTGGCATATAGTTCCCACCGTAGGAATTTTTTTGGTTTCTATGCTGCGAACCCAACAGGTGGTTCCATATGTGGTTTGTGAAAAGAAGACACATGCAATGACTCTAGTTGTGGTTAATGAGAAGAACACACATGCAATGACACTGGTGGATCCATAGGTGGATTGTGAAAAGAACACACATGCAATGACACTGGTGGATCCATATGTGGTCTGTGAAGAGAACACACATGCAGTGACACTGGTGGATCCATATGTGGTCTGTGAAAAAAAATAGAGATGAAATGACTCTATATGTGGTTAATGAAAGAATACACATTTCAATGACAATGGTGGTTCCATATGTGGTCTCTGAAAAGAACACACATGCAATGACTCTGGTAGATCCATATGTGGTCTGTGAAAAGAATAAACATCAAATGACTCTAGTATTGGTTAATAAGAAGAACACACATGCAATTACAATGGTGGTTCCGCATGTGGTTTGTGAGAAGAACACACATGCAATGACTCTAGCTGTAGTTAATGAGAAGAACACACATTTCAATGACAATGGTGGTTCCATATGTGGTTTGTGGAAAGAACACACATACAATGACTCTAGTTGTGGTTAATGAGAAGAACACACATGCAATGACACTGGTGGATCCATATGTGGTTAATGAAAATAATAAACATGCAATGACTCTAGTTGTTGTTAATAAAAAGAACATACAAGCTATGACACTAGTGGATCCATATGTGGTCTATGAGAAGAATATACATGATATGACTCTAGATGTGGTTAATGAAAGAATACAAATTTCAATGACACTGGTGGTTCCATATGTGGTTTGTGAAAAGAACAGACATGCTATGACTCTAGCTGTGGTTAATGAGAAGAACACACATGCAATGACACTGGTGGGTCCATAGGTAGATTGTGAAAAGAACACACATGCAATTAACTCTAGTTGTTGTTAAAAAAGGAACACACATGCAATGACACTGGTGGATCCATATGTAGTCTCTGAAGAGAAAACACATGCACTGACACTAGTGGATCCATATGTGGTCTGTGAAAACAATAGTCATGAAATGACTCCAGATGTGTTTAATGAAAGAATACATATTTCAATGACAATGGTGGTTCCATATGTGGTTTGTGAAAAGAACAGACATGCAATGACTCTAGTTGTGGTTAATGACAAGAACACACATGCAATGACACTAGTGGGTCCATATGTGGTTAATGAAAATAACACACATGCAATGACTCTAGTTGTTGTTAATAAAAAGAACACACATGTAATGACATTGGTGGATCCATATGTGGTATGTGAAGAGAACACACATGCAATGACACTGGTGGATCCATATATGGTCTGTAAAAAGAATAGACATGAAATGACTCTACATGTGGTAAATGAAAGAATACACATTTCAATGACAATGGTGGTTCCATATGTGGTTTGTGAAAAGAACACACATGCAATGACTCTAGCCATGGTTAATGAGAACAACACACATGCAATGACACTGGTGGTTCCATATGTGGTTTGTGAAAAGAACACACATGCAATGACTCTAGATGTGGTTAATGAGAAGAACACACATGCAATGACACTGGTGGATCCATAGGTGGATTGTGAAAAGAACACACATGAAATGAATTCTGGTGGATCCACATGAAATGACACTGGTAGATCCATGTGTGGTCTGTGAAAAGAATAGACATGAAATGACTCTAGATGTGGTTTATAAAGAAGAAGTCCAGGGACATTATGCCATATTGCTGATCTCAGGCAAGCCACCTTCTTGCTCATAAGCCTTGTCCTACTGTTTTACTTATGCATGTTTTATCTACTGTTTATTAAAACTGCACTGTTTTACTATATGTTGAGGTATATATGGTAGTGGTTTGGCTCCTCCGAACTATTACACTTTTGTACTACTAAGTACAACCCCCTTGATGACACCTACTTGTACCTAGTGTGGTAGATGGTGTAATACACCATACCCTTTGGAGACCCCAATTTAGCCGAAGCGAATCTATAGGATGGGAAGACCCCGAAAAAGTTTTATCAAATGTTTTATATTAAAACCTTGGTGAGGTGGGACCTCCCAGGAGATGTCGAGAAAGAAAAAGGTTTTGTTTTTAGAAATGATGAAGGAAAGCTGGAGGAACAAGGTTTACTAAAACACACCCGGTTCTTTGCAGTTTTGCTAGAACAATTAACCCGTGCAACCACATTACTCTGGAAAGGGACAGGGCTGGATTTAAGGGTTGTCTATTCTTGTATAAGCTGCCTCATAACAACTACAAGGGATTGCGATCGCTGGAGGGTGGGCCTTCTCCGATAAAGGTCCATGTGGGACATCGACCTAGAGAAGGAACGAAGGGTCTGCGGGCCTCCACGCGTTACTATGAGCTCCTCATTGAAAGCACCCACTATGTAAAGTGTAGAATGCGCTCCGATTGGTCCTCGGTACCCAATGTCCCGGTTTTGAGGGGAATAACACTCATAGGGTAGGCACTTATATTGGAGTGGGCATCCGGAGAGTCTTGATCGGTTACTCGACCCACGATCGGTGAAGATCAGGGTAGTGTACCCGGATGGTGTGGGTAAAGTGTACAACCTCTGCAGAGTGTAAATCTAAATTGCCGTGTCCGCGGTCATGGACGGTTGGGAAGGTTGCTGTAGAGCGGTGCTAGTTTTGTTTTCAAAAAGGATATCGGAAAAGAAATGGCTTTGGAAATGTTTTGACCATGGGATGGTCGGAAATAAGAAAGGTTTTGACCATGGGATGGTCAGAAGGGAAAGAAAGGAGTTTGGTCGTGGGATGACCGAAAGAAAGGAACAAATGGGTGACCCAGTCCTAAGGATTTCCAAAACTTTTCAAAATGGTTTCCAAAATGTTTTACAAAAGTTTTCAACAAAGATATTTAGATGCTATATCTACAAGAGAAACTAATTGAGAAAAGAACCTCTCTTGGAGCCCTCCTACTACCACAGCCTTAATGCATATCCTCTTATTATTATTCTTATCTTAAGGCTGTTTGCGACCACATTCAAAGCACTCACTGGCATTGTCCCTGGCTATTAACCTGGTCAGGTATCGAGAAGAAGGTGAAGTGGACGACTATGCGAGCTACGACATTCTCCCAGTCAGTTGCCTGTAGGTTAAGGCATGGCTAGGGCTCTACGCTTAATGAAGTTCTGCTGATGTTGATCGATGTAGCCATAATGGCAAATAAGGTATGACAGGTATTCGTTATGTATTGGATGTTTACTTTGATATTTGTCGGTTATGTGCCACGACTAACTGATCATGGGATCGTGGTTGTATGCATAACAGGGATTCTCCAAGGATTAATCCGGGGGCCCCACGGACTTGGTATCAGAGCCATCCTGACTGTAGGAGAACCTTAGTTAGCATGGTCGTTAGACAGGAACCTTATTTTGAAAACTCCGGCTTTCGAAAACTAGTTTCTCAATGAGTTTCAAAAAGTTCTTCTTCTTCTCTTACTCTAAGTAAATTCTTTCGAAAATGGTTTCCTCTAACTCTCGTCCAAACCTCAAACCTACGGATTTTAAATAACTAGGATCTAGAACTAAGTGAAGACAATGAGAACAAGATGAAGAGAAGCAACTACCAGCAAACACCAGGAGACTACAATATTGCCCTACCAGGGGAATCCTCCTAATCAGAAGACATCAAGTGTTGCACAATCCAGAAGCGTCCAACATATGACGAAGGCTTCATCTGCAAGATAGTGACTCCGACTTGAGGAAAGACGATATCTAGGGTCAATAGTCCTAAGAGTAGGATTCCCCTATATCGCGAGTAGTTAACTCCTTGGTCCCTAGCATTGACCGTGTTTGCTTGCCTAAGTGCATCATGTGTTGCTTGATGTGAGTTGTTTGCCGGGGACATTGTGATTCCCTCGCTCTGTTCGTCTGATTTGTATGCTCTGGTTTGCTTGGACCTCCTTATAAATGTGACTCGAGGAGCGATAACCCACCTAGTAACTCAGGAAACCCCTGCATTAGCTGTCGGTAAGAAGACCCAGACTAACCTCAAGAGTACATGAGAGGAAAAGCATCACAAGAACCAGGAGTTTGACATCGTCAAGTCAGAATCAACTCGAAGATCCCACCTCAGCAGGACGGCATACCTCGTCAAACTCACCTTGCAAGACTTGTCAATAGCACCACACTCCCTCGTCCCTTAGTCTACTACAGCAAAAATCCCGTTGAAGCTAGAAGTCAATCATCGAAGGATCCTCAATATCCACAAGAAACCACCAGAAATTACGACCAAGACAACAAGTGAAGACCTATTTACAATGACCTTCGGTATATTAGCGCTTCGGTATATTAATCAACCCTACTCAAAACGACAGAAGTTCCTCCCTAGAAGTCAGAAGTACCCCTGAATCCGGATGCTAAGGAAGCGTCCATCAAGCAAAATTAACGCCCAGAGTTCAAGAAAAGACAACTCCTCTAAAGATGGATGCCTCTAATCCAACGGATAACTATCAAGATGATTCGTAAACAGCTAACTTGTCGTAATTTAACTCCTTAAGACTTCGTTAGGAAACCACCCCACCAAGATTTATAGAATAGGGTGTCACTCGAAGACCTCAGCTCAAGATTCAGGTAAGATATATCCTTCTGCTAACAGCCCGTTAGTCTTCCAAGACAGAAGATCCAAAATCCTTCTCGATGAACCTTAGTGAAGCTCTCAGGTGGAAAGACTACGTCTTTCCACTCAATCTTCAAATACTGTCTACCAGAAGATACTTCAGAAAATATCCCCGAATCCGAAGTCTTTCCGCCAAACAACAACCCATGGGTATCTGAAGAGAAACTAACTGAAGATTTTACAAAGTCCCTCTGCTGTATCAGCTAAAACCTATCCGAAGAACCACAAGATCGCTAACCGCTCAATTCCAATCATTTAGAGGACGTGAGACTCCAACGACTCCAAAAGGGTAAGTACGAATAATAGTAGGATATAAGCCCCGAAGTCATAGTTCCTCATATGCCTTCTTAAGACCTCGATTCCAGGAGGATGACGGACGAAAATCTTCAGAACTGCCACCAAGGATGTAAAGACGGAAGGAATGAGTTATCTACGAGCTAACCCAGTCTAATCCTAAGGGGGAAAGACTGCGTCTTTCCCACAAAAATAGGGTAACCCTTCGCCAAAGCAAACTCAGGAGTCCTGACCCATAAATCGTTAAATAGGATGCGCTACGACCCTAAGGAAGAGCTTTGAATCCTTAGAAAGAGGTACTCCCAACTATAGATTCTATCCTCTGATGAGTACTCCGTGAAGTTCCGCATCGAGATAGTCTGCCTAGTATAAGCCCTCGAGATATAGACACCGGAAGGAAAACAAGGTCATCCCTCACAATCAGGACTAGACTCTGCCTAACTCCTCACGCATCCCGAAAGACTGAAGCTCAACTTCACCGACAGAGTAGTCATTTTCAAAGACGGAGTCCGTAAGATAGGACGCGTAAGACACCTGGTATCAACCCGAGTCAAAATCCCCTAACCATACTCTCCGGAATCTCGGGACGAGATTCTTTTATGGGGGAAAGGTCTGTAACATCCCAATTTCAGCAACCCTGATTAGTTGTCCAGAATGCAAAAATCAGGGGGAACAAAAACTTTTTCTTGTTTAATGCTGAAGTGTTTGCTTGTTGTTTGGATATGCTTATGCATATGATTGTGTATTAGAAGATATACTCCTTACCTCAACACTAGTTGACAAAAGCTACTTCCCAAAACTATCTTGGCTTAATTTCCATATTCTCAAATGTTCTGGCATTTCAAAACCTGAGCCAAGAAGCCTTTGCAAACCAACTATCTTAGTATCTTCTATTTCCCCTAAACTATGGAGAGTAACCTATTATAATCTCCTTAGGATTTATAGACAGAATCTTCAACCCTTCTTATCTCTAGGTTTCCCAAAACCTCCTCTTAAAACTTTTGAATTCTACTCTTGTTAGAGATACCAAGGACTCTTACATTATTCAAACTCCAAACTTTCAAAACTGCCCATCCTTACCTCAAGCTAAGCTTGATGGTAACCCTAGTAGTAGGTTTGCTTAGTTTATAAGATGAGTTGCGTTGATCTAATATCTGATGAATTGCCTTGATCTGCTGCTTGATTTGTCTACTTAGGAGATAGTATGAGATACTCTAGGAGCTCATCACTAGGATCAAGAGGTTTCCAAATCACCACACCCTAAGCCAAAGTACAAAGCAGGATCTAATCTATAGATAGTAGGTGATCATCTAAAACCCTTAACCGGATCAATTCTGCTGTGATCCCTTCTAGAAGTTTCCAAGTCAATGAAGACCAATATCAAGCATCGATCCTTTATACTCGATCTACACTTCAACATCATCCACTTGATGATGCTTTGGTACCTTGTAACCCATCAAAATAATCACGACCCACATTCTAGTCAAAAACCCTAAATGTGCCAAATTTGGCTAAGTCTGGAAAACTATTTCCAACATCACCTTTTTGAATGCCTCCTTTTCTCAACCCTTGTGCATTTTTGAAAGTGCATCTAAACCATCTTGTTAACCATCCAAAGGACTACCAAGTCCCACTCTTTCCCTTGGTTATATCATCCTCCAACCTACTTGTTCTTGATGGTTTTGCAGGCAAGAAAATAACTATTCCTACCAATCTAGTCATCATGCCTACTTTGACAGAAGCCCACACCATCATCCAACCTTCTATGGACCAACTCTTTGCATGATTGTGTTATACTCATATAGTTATATCAACATCTACTTAACTTGTTCCAAGTGGATCCTTGTGCTTCTTAAACCCACATGGTTTATAAGGCAGCATGACTCATCTGGTATGGCAGCCTTATTTTCAACAAAGTTTGCCACCACTTCCAGACCACCTCAAATGTAATAAATCCAAAATCCTTCTGCAATGATCATCTATATAACTTGGTCTACCTATCCATCTATCCCATGCCCCAAGGAGAGATTTGAGCTCCAAGATCCAACAAGGTTTTGGTGGCATGAAAACAATCTTACCCAAGATCCTTAAATCTCTAGTTTTCACCAAAATCAACTTGGATTATCCAATCCCAAGGTTGAAAATGCTTTTTACACCTTGTCTACATCATATACCTTGATCATCAAGATTTATCAAATATTATCCATAATTATTATGGTTCCAAATCTAATTAATCTCTTTAATAGACAAAATTTCAAAAACTTCTTCATAAAGGAAAGTCTGGTTTTTGCCAAAACACTTCCTCAACTTTTAGCTCAATTGAGTCCCATATATCATACACTAACTTCCAACTTCAAAAATAAATATTTTGAAGGTTTTCTTATTTCTCTTTGTCCATTTTCTTAAATGGCTGAATTGGAATAATAATTGTTTTAAATATTTTTATTTTCCAATAAATCTTGGGAAAATTCCCCTAAGTGTGTATTCACATTGGGACCATCTCACATCAAAATCCAACAAGGCCCAATGTAAAAATATCAAATGAGCTCCAATACTTCACTTCTGCAGTTTTTGAATAAATGGATTTAAGTGGACTAAAACTCCTTTGAAAAATCTCAGGTATTTCTAGGAGGGGTACCTTGACTGAATCTACCCACTAGTACCACTCCCTCATTTTATAAAGACTACATCCATGTACTTCCTTCATAACCATTAAACTGACCAATTATGCCAACTAATCAAATCCACTACTCAAACTAGTTCCAACCGTCATCAAAAGCTTGACCAGCACCTCTCTCCAGCACACATCTCACTCCTAGTCTAAACCCCAGTAGTCCCCCCCCCACCTGTCATTAGTACTTGGAAGGAGAGAGAAAGAGGGTCAAGACTTTATAGCCTACTTTGGAAAGATAAGTCTAGGATAGCAGCCCCACTGCCCCTCTGCCCTAAGCACGACCCCAGATGACACCTCCACCCTCTCTCCACCGCCCTCCATGCCCAATGGATGGCCAGCTCCCTCCCCTTGTCCTCCCCATGGAACAAGTCCATCATGGACCTCTCCCCCTCGGGTTAAATATCCCAGGCCACCTAGCTCTCCCCGCCCTGACTCATTTGCCCCCTCACACTGCCCCTCACCCCCCCTGCACTCCACTTCCTCTCCCCTACCCTGTACCGCTCGAAGGAGAGAGAGGCATTTCGTCCTCCACCAAAAATCGACCATGGTACGCTCCCCTCCTTCCCCTCTCTCTGATGCTGCTGTTTTGGTGGCCAGGTACTGCCCCTACCGTCGCCGTCGTCGAGCTCCGACGAGACCACTCTCGGGCGTCCTCGCGCGAGCGTCATCCGGCATCAAACCCACCACTATCGCCCCTCCCTGGACACGCCCCGGTGTCCTCCGTCACCCAGCACCCTCCTCGGCACCTCCCGGGCCCTCTGGTAAGCTCCCCCGCCACCGCCAGAACCTGCTAAGGTTTCCTCTTGTTGCCACCGTCATGATCTCGACGATGAACATTGGTTGTTGATCAGCACTTGATCGTGCGGCTCAGGATCCCCCGTACCGCTTCGGTGCTCCGCTCCACTGACAGGCGGGCCCGATCTGTCGGGTTCAAAGTCACGCCATGCGCACTGCCTCTGGCATGGAAATGGGCTGGCCTATCGCTGTTTCCCCCAGATCCCTCAGATTCGGCCCAGTACCGCCCTTCCCCTACCTTTAATCTTTTCTCCTAGATTTGCAAGTATACCCTTACGATTTAATTCTAGATAAAATTGAAAAATACATACAAACTGCTAGATCCAAATTTTATCAGATGCCCAAGAGTTTTCTCAAACATGTAGAGCTAGCCCTTTTCCAAAATTATCTTTATATTTACAAGAAATTTATTTACCAAACTGTATCTATATCAATCAATAAATACCTCAGGGAGATTCGCATATCCAAGTGGAATAAATCCAAATGCCCCTGGTAGGTATATCATGTAACTATCTCATGGCATTAATCTCATTCCAAGTGGAACAACAGTTGGATTGTGGTAAAAATAACAAAAAGTCCCTAGTTTCAACTTTATAAATTTCCCTAGGTCAAACCATGAATGGTTTTGACCTAATTCCAACCCCCAGTACACCTGCATACCAGTAACTACCAAATACCAGGAGTCCATAATTTTCTAAGCCCCTATGGATTTATCATGAATCAATCTTTTCTGGGCTTAGTTAATTATCTAGAAAAATCATCACAGTAGATCTGCAAATCCAAAAAGGTTGATTCAAATTTCTACTGAAAGGTATTCTAAATTCCGACCATGTGCCCTTGGAATCTACTCAAAATACCATGTATATTTAATCTGGTGAAAAAGACAAGTTATCTACTGAACTGCCTTTGGGAATTTCCTGAAGGCATTCTGGTAATTATTTTGACATGATTCCAACTCTCAGTGAACAAGTACATCAAGTTTTACCTAACTACCCAAGGTAATATTTTTTGGAGCTCTAGAACTTTTCTGGTGAATTATTCCCTAAAACTAGAAGTTATTTCACTAGAAAAATCATAACTAAATAAAGAAAAGTGACAAAATAGTGAAACCACTTTTGTTGGTTTAATTTTATCAACACCTATCTGTTGGTATCATTTTTACACAATTGTGTCATACATAATAGGTCCTTAGTCCAAAACCCCTCTTAGGTAGTCCCTCGGCTACAAACCCTAAGGGATATTCATCCCCTTCTCCAAGGCCATCTCAATCTCCTAAATCCCATCCTCTCTAAAACTACTGAACCTTAATTGGAGATTATTAAATTGCTTGTTGTATTGTATTGATGCTTGTCTTGCTTTATGTTGATTGTGCCCTTGTTTGCCTGCATGTGCTATCTTGGCGACGATAGTTGCGCTTATATTGACACCGAGAAGAAGAGGTCTTATTATTATTGGTATTGGTATTCTTGGTTTATAAAGAAGAAGTCCAGGGACATTATGCCATATTGCTAATCTCAGGCAAGCCACCTTCTTGCTCATAAGCCTTGTCCTACTATTTTACTTATGCATGTTTTATCTATTGTTTATTAAAACTGCATTGTTTTACTATATGTTGAGGTATATATGGTAGTGGTTTGGCTCCTCCGAACTATTACACTTTTGTACTACTAAGTACAACCCCCTTGATGACACCTACTTGTCCCTAGTGTGGTAGATGGTGTATACACCATACCCTTTGGAGACCCTAATTTAGCCGAAGCAAAGCTATAGGACGGGAAGACCCCGAAAAAGTTTTATCAAATGTTTTGTCTTAAAACCTTGGTGAGGTGGGACCTCCTAGGAGATGTTGAGAAAGAAAAAGGTTTTGTTTTACAAAATGATGAAGGAAAGCTGGAGGAACAAGGTTTACAAAAATGCACCCGGTTCTTTGCAGTTTTGCTAGAACAATTAACCCGTGCAACCACATTACTCTAGAATGGGACAAGGCTGGATTTAAGGGTTGTCTATTCTGGTATAAGCTGCCTCGTAACTACTACAAGGGATTGCAATCCCTGGAGGGTGGGCCTTATCTGATAAAGGTCCATGTGGGCCATCAACCTAGAGAAGGAACGAAGGGTCTGCGGGCCTCGACGCGTTACTATGAGCCCCTCATTGAAAGCGCCCATTGTGTAAAGTGTAAAATGTGCTCCGGTTGCTCCTCGGTACCCGACGTCCCGGTTTTGAGGGGAATAACACTCATAGGGTAGGCACTTATATTGGAGTGGGCATCCGGAGAGTCTTGATCGGTTACTCGACCCACGATCGGTGAAGATCAGGGTAGTGTACCCGGATGGTGTGGGTAAAGTGTACAAACTCTGCAGAGTGTAAATCTATTCAAATTGCCGTGTCCGCGGTCATGGACGGTTGGGAAGTTTGCTGTAGAGCGGTGCTAGTTTTGTTTTCAAAAAGGATTTCGGAAAAGAAATGGCTTTGGAAATGTTTTGACCATGGGATGGTCGGAAAGGAGAAAAGTTTTGACCATGGGATGGTCGGAAGGGAAAGAAAGGAGTTTGGTCGTGGGATGACCGGAAGAAAGGAACAAATGGGTGACCCAGTCCTAAGGTTTTCCAAAACTTTTCAAAACAGTTTCCAAATCGTTTTACAAAAGTTTTCAACAAAGATATTTAGATGCTATATCTACAAGAGAAACTAATTGAGAAAATAACCTCTCTTCGAGCCCTCCTACTACGACAGCCAAAATGCATATCCTCTTGTTATTTTTGTCATCTTAAGGTGGTTTGCGAGTACATTCAAAGTACTCACTGGCATTGTCCCTGGCTATTAACCTAGTCAGGTATCGAGAAGAAGGTGAAGTGGATGACTATGCAAGCTAGGGCGTTCTCCTAGTCAGTTGCCTGTCGGTTAAGGCATGGCTAGGGATCTACGCTTAATGAAGTTCTGTTGATGTTGATCGATGTAGCCATAATGGCAAATAAGGTATGATAGGTATTCGTTATGTATTGGATGTTTACTTTGATACTTGTCGGTTATGTGCCATGACTAACTGATCATGGGATCGTGGTTGTATGTATAACAGGGATTCTCGGAGGATTAATTCGGGGGCCCATAGACTTGGTATCAGAGCCATCCTGACTGTAGGAGAACCTTAGTTAGCATGGTCATTAGACAGGAACCTTATTTTGAAAACTCCGGCTTTTGAAAACTAGTTTCTCAATGAGTTTCAAAAAGTTCTACTTCTTCTCTTACTCTAAGTAAATGCTTTCGAAAATGGTTTCCTCTAACTCTCATCCAAACCTCAAACCTACGGATTTTAAATAACTAGGATCAAGAACCCGGTGAATACAATGAGAACAAGATGAAGAGAAGAAACTACCAGCAAACACCAGGACACTACAATATCGCTCTACCACCAGAATCCTCCTAATTAGAAGACATCAAGTGTTGCACTATCCAGAAGGGTCCAACATACGACGAAGGCTTCATCTGCAAGATAGTGACTCCGACTTGAGGAAAGACGATATCTAGGGTCAATAGTCCTAAGAGTAGGATTCCCCTATATCGTGAGTAGTTAACTCCTTGGTCTCTAGCATTGATCGTGTTTGCTTGCGTAAGTGCATCCTGTGTTGCTTGATGTGAGTTGTTTGCCGAGGACATTGCGATTCCCTCGCTCTGTTCGCCTAATTTGTATGCTCTGGTTTGCTTGGACCTCCTTAAAAATGTGACTCGAGGAGCGATAACGACCTAGTAACTCAGGAAACCCCAGTGTTAGCTGTTGGTAATAAGACCTAGACTAACCTCGAGAGTACATGAGAGGAAAAGCATCACAAGAACCAGGAGTTCGACATCGTCAAGTCAGAATCAACTCGAATATTCCACCATAGCAGGACAGCATACCTCGTCAAACTCACCTCGCAAGACTCATCAATAACACCACACTCCCTCGTCCCTCAGTCTACTATAGCAAAAATCTCGTTGAAGCTGGAAGTCAATCACCGAAGGATCCTCAATATCCACAAGAAACCACAAGAAATGACGACCAAGACAAGAAGTGAAGACCTACTTACAATGACCTTCGGTATATTAGAGCTTCTGACCGCCTTAGGAGACTAACTATTATAATCGACCCTACTCAAAACGACAGAAGTTCCTCCCTAGAAGTCAGAAGTACCCCTGTATCTGGATACTAAGGAAGCGTGGAGACAACGAGTCTACTCCGCCATCAAGCAGAAACAATGCCCAGAGTTCAAGAAAAGACAACTCCTCTAAAGATGGATGCCCCTAATCCAACGGAGAACTATCAAGATGATTTGTCAACCGCTAACTTGTCCTAATTTAACTCCTTAAGCCTTCATTAGGAAACCATCCCCGCCAAGATTTATAGAATAGGGTGTCACTCGAAGACCTCCTCAAGATTCAGGTAAGATATATCCTTCCGCTAACATCACGTCAGTCTTCGAAGACAGAAGATCCAAAATCCTTCTCGATGAACCTTAGTGAAGCTCTAAGGTGGAAAGACTACGTCTGTCCACTCAATCTTCAAAGACTGTCCACTAGAAGATACATCAGAAAATATCCCCGGATCCGAAGTCTTTCTACCAAACAACAACCCATAGGTATCCGAAGAGAAACTAACTGAAGATTTTACAAAGTCCCTCTACTGTATCAGCTAAAACCTATCCGAAGAACCACAAGATCGCTAACCGCTCAATTCCAATCATTTAGAGGATGTGAGACTCCAACGACTCCAAAAGGGTAAGTACGAATAATAGTAGGATATAAGCCCCGTAAGTCATAGTTCCTCATATGCCTTCTGAAGACCTCGATTCCAGGAGGATGACAGACGAAAATATTCCGAACCGCCACCAATGATGTCAAGACGGAAGGAATGAGTTATCTACGAGCTAATCCAGTCTAATCCTAAGGGGGAAAGACTGCGTCTTTCCCACAAAAATAGGGTAACCCTTTGCCAAAGCAAACTCAGGAGTCCTAACCCTAAAATCGTTAAATAGGATACGCTACGACCCTAAGGAAGAGCTGTGAATCCTTAGACAGAGGTACTCCCAGCTGTAGATTCTATCCTCCGACGAGTACTCCGTGAACTTCAGCATCGAGATAGTCTGCCTAGTCTTAGCCCTCAAGATATAGAGACCGGAACGAAAAGAAGGTCATCCCTCACAATCAGGACTGGACTCTTCTCAACTCCCCGCGCATCCCAGAAGACTGAAGCTCAACTTCACCGACAGAGTAGTCATTTTCAAAGATGGAGTCCGTAAGATAGGACGCGTAAGACACCTGGTATCAACCCGAGTCAAAATCCCCTAACTCTACTCTCCGGAATCTCGGGACGATATTCTTTTAAGGGGGAAAGGTCTGTAACTTCCCAATTTCAGCAACCCTGATTAGTTGTCCAGAATGCAAAAATCAGGGGGAACAAAAACTTTTTCTTGTTTAATGCTGAAGTGTTTCTTGTTGTTTGGATATGCTTAGGCATATGCTTGTGTATTAGAAGATATACTCCTTACCTCAACACAAGTTGACAAAAGCTACTTCCCAAAACATTCTTGGCTTAATTTCCATATTCTCAAATGTTCTGGCATTTCAAAACCTGAGCCAAGAAGCCTTTGCAAACCAAATATTTTAGTAGCTTCTATTTCCCCTAACCTATGGAGAGCAACCTATTATAATCTCCTTAGGTTTTATAGACAAAATCTTCAACCCTTCTTATCTCTAGGTTTCCCAAAACCTCCTCTTAAAACTTTTGAATTCTACTCTTGTTAGAGATACCAAGGACTCTTACCTTATTCAAACTCCAACCTTTCAAAACTGCCCATCCTTACCTCAAGCTAAGCTTGATGGTAACCCTAGTAGTAGGTTTGCTTAGTTTATAAGATGAGTTGCCTTGATCTGCTTTCTGATGAATTGCCTTGATCTGATGCTTGATTTGTCTGCTTAGGAGATAGTATGAGCTACTCTAGGAGCTCATCACTAGGATCAAGTGGTTTCAAAATCACCACACCCTAAGCCAAAGTACAAAGCAGGATCTAATCTCTAGATACTAGGTGATCATCTAAAACCCTTAACCAGATCAATTCTGCTGTGATCCCTTCTAGAAGTTTCCAAGTCAATGAAGACCAATATCAAGCATGGATCATTTCTAATCAATCTACACTTCAACATCATCCACTTGATGATGCTTTGGTACCTTGCAACCCATAAAAATCATCACCACCCACATTCTAGTCAAAAACCCTAAATCTGCCAAATTTGGCTAAGTCTGGAAAACTATTTCCAACATCACCTTTTTGAATGCCTCCTTTTCTCAACCCTTGTGCATTTTTGAAAGTGCATCTGAACCATATTGTTAACCATCCAAAGGACTACCAAGTCCCACTCTTTCCCTTGGTTATATCATCCTCCAACCTACTTGTTCTTGATGGTTTTGCAGGCAAGAAAATAACTATTCCTGCCAATCTAGTCATCATGCCTACTTTGACAGAAGCTCACACCATCATCCAACCTTCTATGGACCAACTATTTGCATGGTTGTGTTATACTCATATAGGTCTATCAACATCTACTTCACTTGTTCCAAGTGGATCCTTGTGCTTCTTAAACCCACATGGTTTATAAAGCAGCATGCCTCATCTGGTATGGCAGCCTTATTTTCAACAAAGTTTGCCACCACTTCCAGACCACCTCAAATGTAATCAATGCAAAATCCTTCTTCCATGATCATATATATAACTTGGTCTACCTATCCATCTATCCCATGTCCCAAGGAGAGATCTGTGCTCCAAGATCCAACAAGGTTTTGGTGGCATGAAAACAATCTTACCCAAGATCCTTAAATCTCTAGTTTTCACCAAAATCAACTTGGATTATCCAATCCCAAGGTTGAAAATGCTTGTTACACCTTGTCTACATCATATACCTTGATCATCAAGATTTATCAAATATTATCCATAATTATTATGGTTCCAAATCTAATTAATCTCTTTAATAGACAAAATTTCAAAAACTTCTTCATAAAGGAAAGTCTGGTTTTTGCCAAAACACTTCCTCAACTTTTAGCTCAATTGAGACCCATATATCAACCCTAACTTCCAACTTCAAAAATATATTTTTGAAGGGTTTTATTATTTCTCTTTGCCCATTTTCTTAAATGGCTGAATTGGAATAATAATTGTTTTACATACTTTTATCTTCCAATCAATCTTGGGAAAATTACCCTAAGTGTGTATTCACATTGGGGACCATCTCACATAAAAATCCAACAAATCCCAATGTAAAAAATATCAAATGAGCTCCAATACTTCACTTCTGCAGTTTTTGAATAAATGGATTTAAGTGGACTAAAACTCCTTTGAAAAATCTCAGGTAAATCCAGGAGGGGTACCTTGACTGTATCTACCCACTAGTACCACTCCCTCATTTTATAAAGACTACATCCCTGTACTTCCTTCAGAACCACTAAACTGACCAATTGTGCCAACTATTCAAATCCACTACTCAAACCACTTCCAACCCTCATCAAAAGCTTGACCAGCACCTCTCTCCAGCACCAATCTTACTCCTGGTCGAAACCCTAGTAGTACCCCCCCCCCCCCCACCTGTCATTAGTACTTGGAAGGAGATAGAAAGAGGGTCAAGACTTTATAGCCTACTTTGGAAAGATAAGTCTAGGACAGCAGCCCCACTGTCATCCCCATGGAACAAGTCCATCATGGACCTCTCCCCCTCGGGTTAAATATCCTAGGCCACCAAGCTCTCCCCACCGTAGCTCATTTTCCCCCTCAAACTCCGCCTCACCCCCCTGCACTCCACTCCCTCTCCCCTGCCATGTACTGCTCGAAGGAGAGAGAGCCATTTCAGCCTCCTCCAAAAAATGACCATGGCGCACTCCCCTCTGCCCCTCCCTCTCTGCATGTCACCGTGCTACGCGGCCCTCCTTCCCCTCTCTCTGATGCTGCTGTTTTGGTGGCCAGGTACTGCCCCTACCGTCGCCGCCATCGAGCTCCGACGAGACCGCTCTCGGGCGTCCTCGCGTGAGCGTCATTCCGACGTCAAACCCACCACTGCCTCCCCTCCCTGGACTCACCCCGGAGTCCTCCATCGCCCAGCACCCTCCCCGGCACTTCCCGAGCCCTCTGGTAAGCTCCCCCGCCGCTGCCCAAACCCGCTAGGGTTTCCTCTCGTTGCCACCATCGTGACCTCGACGATGCACGTTGGTCGTTGATCAGCACTTGATCGTGCGACTTAGGATCCCCCGCACCGCTTTGGTGCTCCGCTCCACTGACGGGTGGGCCCGATCTTTCGGGTTCAAAGTCGCGCCGCACGCACTGCCTCTGGCACGGAAATGGGCCGGCCTAGCGCTGTTTCCCCCAGATCCCTCAGATTCGGCCCAGTATCGCCCTTCCCCTGCCTTTAATATTTTCTCCTAGATCTGCAAGTATACCCTTACGGTTTAATTCCAGATAAAATTGAAAAATACATGCAAACTGCTAGATCCAAATTTTATCAGATGCCCAAGAGTTTTCTCAAACATGTAGAGCGGGCCCTTTTCCAAAATTAATCTTTATTTACCAAACTGTATCTATATCAATCAATAAATACCTCAGGGATATTCACATATCCAAGTGGAATAAATCCAAATGCCCCTGGTAGGTATATCATGTAACTATCTCATGGCATTAATCTCATTCCAAGTGGAACAACAGTTGGATAGTGGTAAAACTAACAAAAAGTCCCTAGTTTCAACTTTATAAATTTCCCTAGGTCAAACCATGAATGGTTTTGACCTAATTCCAAACACCAGCACACCTGCATACCAGTACCTACCAAACCCTAGGTGTCCATAATTTTCTAAGCCCCTATGGATTTATCATGAATCAATCTTTTCTGGGCTTAGTTAATTATCTAGAAAAATCATCACAGTATCTCTGCAAATCCAAAAAGGTTGATTAAAATTTATACTGAAAGGTATTCTAAATGCCTACCATGTGCCCTTGGAATCAACTCAAAATACTCCGTATATTTAATCTGGTGAAGAAGACAAGTTCTCTACAGAACTGCCTTTGGGAATTTCCTGACGGCATTCTGCTAATTATTTTGACATGATTCCAACTCTCAGTGAAAAAGAACATCAAGCCTTACCTAACTATCCAAGGAAATAATTTTAGGAGCTACAGAACTTTTCTAGTGAATTATTCCCTAAAACTAGAGGTTATTTCACTAGAAAAATCATAACTAAATAAAGAAAAGTGATAAAATAGTGAAACCACTTTTTTTGGTTTAATTTTATCAACACCTATCTGTTGGTATCAATTTTACACAATGGTGTCATACAGAATAGGTCCTTGGTCCAAAACCCCTCTTAGGTAGTCCCTCGGCTACAAACCCTAAGGGATATTCATCCCCTTCTCCAAGGCCATCTCAATCTCCTAAATCCCATCCTCTCTAAAACTACTGAACCTTAATTGGAGATTCTTCAATTTCTTGCTGTATTGTATTGATGCTTGTCTTGCTTTATGTTGATTGTGCCCTTGTTTGCCTTCATGTGCTATCTTGGCGATGATAGTTGCGCTTGTATTGACGCCGAGAAGAAGAGGTCTTATTATTATTGGTATTGGTATTCTTGGTTTATAAAGAAGAAGTCCACGGACATTATGCCATATTGCTGATCTCAGGCAAGCCACCTTCTTGATCATAAGCCTTGTCCTACTGTTTTACTTATGCATGTTTTATCTACTGTTTATTAAAACTGCATTGTTTTACTATATGTTGAGGTATATATGGTAGTGGTTTGGCTCCTCTGAACTATTACACTTTTGTACTACTAAGTATAACCCCATTGATGACACCTACTTGTTCCTAGTGTGGTAGATGGTGTAATACACCATACCCTTTGGAGACTCCGTTTTAGCCGAAGCAAAGCTATAGGATGGGAAGACCCCGAAAACGTTTTATCAAATGTTTTATATTAAAACCTTGGTGAGGTCGGACCTCCCAGGAGATGTTGAGAAAGAAAAAGGTTTTGTTTTAAAAAATGATGAAGGAAAGCTGGAGGAACAAGGTTTACGAAAACACACCCGGTTCTTTGCAGTTTTGCTAGAACAATTAACCCGTGCAACCACATTACTCTGGAATGGGACAGGGCTGGATTTGAGGGTTCTCTATTCTGGTATAAGCTGCCTCGTAACTACTACAGGGGATTGCGATCCTTGGAGGGTGGGCCTTCTCCGATAATGGTCCATGTGGGACATCAACCTGGAGAAGGGACGAAGGGTCTGCGGGACTCCACGCGTTACTATGAGCCCCTCATTGAAAGCGCCCACTGTGTAAAGTGTAAAATGCGCTCCGGTTGGTCCTTGGTACCCGACATCCTAGTTTTGAGGGGAATAACACTCATAGCATAGGCACTTATATTGGAGTGGGAATCCAGAGAGTCTTGATGAGTTACTCGACCCACGATCGGTGAAGATCAGGGTAGTGTACCCGGATGGTGTGGGTAAAGTGTACAACCTCTGCAGAGTGTAAATCTATTCGAATAGCCGTGTCCATGGTCATGGACGGTTGGGAAGGTTGTGTTGGGCCACGTAGAGATAAACAAAACTTTTCCCTACGCGGTGATCCCAAGAACTAGCTCAGGTAGAAGGCCACGAGGATTACCACTAGACGCGTAGTTCCAGAATTGATGAAACACGTCGCTTGATGTAGTGTAGTCCTTGCGATCCATTCCGGTTCCACGATCCAGGATCCGTACTTTCTTCACGATCGTCGAAGTTCTGAACGTAGAGCACCTTCGCCGGTATCCACACGTACGAGGATGAGCACCGACGATGGACTTCTAGATCCGGTACGGCGGTGACAGGACGGACGTGGGCTAGGGTTTCCAACACATGGAGTGACCTAACCTTGTGCTCTAAGCACCTGTGCCCCAGCTTATATAGGGAGTGAAGGTGGGCTCTAGTCACTTGTGGCCCATTCACTAAAAGGCCTATATTAGCCACTGCAAGTCTCACTTGCTGACTAAGTCCATGTCTCTATTTGGGTCCAACCCAAATAGGATTCCTGTTTGGGTCTAACCAAAACTGCTCCCGCTCTTAAGTGTGTGACCTGACAGGCTCATGGTAATCCGGACACGATTCCGAGTCTCACTCGTGATCGATCAGTTGGTAGCGGCCCCTAGCAGAACGTGCCAACTCCCAAGTACCAATAAGTCATGACGACATACCTTCCAATGCGACTTTCGTCTGAGTCCCTTTTGCCTCACGATATACCTTGTCGAACTATAGGCGAATGATCGTCATCCCTTAAATAGTCCGACTCTCTTTCTCGATCCGAGATAAGTGATTCATCCAACTAACTCTTAGTCGGTTGCCTCAGTTAACACTTAACCGTGACGTGCATGGCCATGCTTTCCGAATCATATCTTCCGAGAGGGCCCAGAGAATATCTCTCTAGATGGAGGGGCAAAATCCCGTCTTGGTTATTCACATCACGCAGCTTGATTCTCAGTCGCCCTGAACTCCGCCTTTATAACTGTCCAGTGACAGAACAGCGTTTGACAGAACCTAAGTCGGTGATCCTCAACTCGGATTGTGCAATAATCTCAGGTCTAAGGATTACATTGATTGAGACATGCAAATGACGACTTGTTCGTTGCATCTCAATATGGGTCAGTCCGACTCGCTAAACTCTTTAGCTAAATCCGTGTAAGTCAGAATAGCATCTCCATGCCCATGACAAGTGGAACCTAGTCATCTGCCGAGTTTCACATTGGTCTAAGTTGTGTGTCCGGCACAACCTCAATGACCAAGGACAATTAGTATGAACAACATGAATATGTAGTTCCACAATCAAATCACATATTCGATGATACATATCAGCAGTTCATACATGGACCACAACCTTCTGAATACACAGGAATAACATCATACATGATTGCCTCTAGGGCATATTCCCAACAGGTTGTTGTAGAGCGGTTCTAGTTTTGTTTTCAAAAAGGATTTCGGAAAAGAAATGGCTTTGGAAATGTCTTGACCATGGGATGGTCCGAAGGGAAAGAAAGGAGTTTGGTCGTGGGATGACCGGAAGAAAGGAACAAATGGGTGACCTAGTCCTACGGTTTTCCAAAACATTTCAAAACGGTTTCCAAAATGTTTTACAAAAGTTTTCAACAAAGATATTTAGATGTTATATCTACAAGAGAAACCAATTGAGAAAAGAACCTCTCTTGGAACCCTCCTACTACCACAACCATAATGCATATCCTCTTGTTATTTTTGTTATCTTCAGGTGGTTTGCGAGTACATTCAAAGTACTCACTGGCATTGTCCCTGGCTATTAACCTAGTCAGGTATCGAGAAGAAGGTGAAGTGGACGACTATGCGAGCTAGGACGTTCTCCCAGTCAGTTGCCTGTAGGTTAACGCATGGCTAGGGCTCTATGCTTAATGAAGTTCCGCTGATATTGATCGATGTAGCCATAATGGCAAATAAGGTATGACAGGTATTCGTTATGTATTGGATGTTTACATTGATACTTGTCGGTTATGTGCCACGACTAACTGATCATGGGATCGTGGTTGTATGCATAAGAGGGATTCTCGGAGGATTAGTCTGGGGGCCCCACAGGATCCATATGTGGTCTGTGAAAAGAACATATATCTAGTGACTCTAGATGTGGTTAATGAGAAGAACACACATGCAATGACACTGGTGGATCCATAGGTGGATTGTGAAAAGACCACACATGCAATGACTCTAGTTGTTAATAATAAGAACACACATGAAATGACACCGGTGGATCCATATGTGGTCTCTGAAAAGAACATACATGCAATGACTCTAGTGGACCCATATGTGGTCTGTAAAAAGAACATACATCCAGTGACTAGATGTGGTTAATGAGAAGAACACACATGCAATGACACTAGTGGTTCCATATGTGGATTGTGAGAAGAACACACATGCAATGACTCTAGCTGTGGTTGATGAAAAGAACACACATTTCGATGACAATGGTGGTTCCATATGTGGTTTGTGAAAAGAACAGACATGCTATGACTCTAGCTGTGGTTAATGAGAAGAACACACATGCAATGACACTGGTGGGTCCATAGGTAGATTGTGAAAAGAACACACATGCAATTAACTCTAGTTGTTGTTAAAAAAGGAACACACATGCAATGACACTAGTGGATCCATATGTGGTCTCTGAAAAGAACAGATATGCAATGACACTTCTGGATCCATATGTGGTATGTTAAAAGAATAGTCATGAAATGACTCTAGATATGGTTAATGAAAGAATACACATTTCAATGACAATGGTGGGTCCATAGGTGGATTGTGAAAAGAACACACATGCAATGAACTCTAGTTGTTGTTAATAAAAAGAACACACATGTAGTGACACTTGTGGATCCATATGTGGTCTCTGAAGAGAATACACATGCACTGACACTACTGGATCCATATGTGGTCCGTGAAAAGAATAGTCATGAACTGACTCCAGATGTGGTTAATGAAAGAATACACATTTCAATGACAATGGTGGTTCCTTATGTGGTTTGTGAAAAGAACAGACATGCAATGACTCTAGCTGTGGTTAATGAGAAGAACACACATGCAATGACACTGGTGGATCCATATGTGGTTAATGAAAATAACACACATGCAATGACTCTAGTTGTTGTTAGTAAAAAGAACACACATGTAATGACACTAGTGGATCCATATGTGGTCTGTGAAAAGAACACACATGCAATGACACTGGTGGATCCATATGTGGTCTGTGAAAACAATAGACATGAAATGACTCTAGATGTGGTTAATCAAATAATACACATTTCAATGACAATGGTGGTTCCATATGTGGTTTGTGAAAATAACACACATGCAATGACTCTAGCTGTGGTTAATGAAAAGAACACACATGCAATGACTCTAGTGGATCCATAGGTGGATTGTGAAAAGAAAACACATGCAATTACACTGGTGGATCCATATGTGGTCTCTAAAAAGAACACACATGCAATGACACTAGTGGATCCATATGTGGTCTCTGAAAACAATACACATGCAATGACACTGGTGGACCCATATGTGCTATGTGAAAAGAATAGACATGAAATGACTCTAGATGTGCTTAATGAAATAATACAAATTTCAATGACAATGGTGGTTCCATATGTGGTTTGTGAAAAGAACACACATGCAATGACTCTAGCTATGGTTAATGAGAAGAACACACATGCAATGACACTGGTGGTTCCATATGTGATTTGTGAAAAGAAAACACATGCAATGACTCTAGTTGTTGTTAATGAGAAGAACACACATGCAATGACACTGTGGATCCATAGGTGGATTGTGAAAAGAACACACATGCAATGAACTCTGGTGGATCCACATGCAATGATACTAGTGGATCCATGCGTGGTCTCTAAAAAGAACAAACATTTCAATGACACTGGTGGATCCATATGTGGTTTGTGAAAAGGACATACATCTAGTGACTCTAGATGTGGTTAATGAGAAGAACACACATGCAATGACACTAGTGGATCCATATGTGGTTTGTCAAAAGAACATACATCCAGTGACCCTAGATGTGGTTAATGAGAAGAATACACATGCAATGACACTGGTGGATCCATATGTGGTTAATGAAAATAAGACACATGCAATGACTCTAGTTGTTGTTAATAAAAAGAACACACATGCAATGACACTAGTGGATCCATATGTGGTCTCTGAAAAGAACAGACATGCAATGAAACTGGTGGATCCATATGTGGTCTGTGAAAAGAATAGTCATGAAATGACTCTAGATGTGGTTAATGAAAGAATTCATATTTCAATGACAATGGTGGTTCCATATGTGGTTTGTTAAAAGAACACACATGCAATGACTCTAGATGTGGTTAATGAGAAGAATACACATGCAATGACACTGGTGGATCCATATGTGGTTAATGAAAATAACAAACATGCAATGACTCTAGTTGTTGTTAATAAAAAGAACACACATGCAATGACACATGTGGATTCATATGTGGTCTGTGAGAAGAATATACATGAAATGACTCTAGATGTGGTTAATGAAATAACACACATTTCAATGACAATGGTGGTTCCATATGTGGTTTGTGAAAAGAACAGACATGCAATGACTCTAGCTATGGTTAATGAGAAGAACACACATGCAATGACACTAGTGGGTCCATAGGTGGATTGTGAAAAGAACACACATGCAATGAACTCTAGTTGTTGTTTATAAAAAGAACACACATGCAATGACATTAGTGTATCCATAGTTGGATTGTGAAAAGAACACACAAGCATTGAACTCTGGTGGATCCATAAGCAATGACACTGGTGGATCCATGTGTGGTCTCTGAAAAGAACACACATTTCAATGACACTGGAGGATCCATATGTGGTTTGGGAAAAGTGTTGGGTCCGCAGCATAGAAAACAAAAAAATTCCTACAATGAGAACTACACGCCAAGATCTATCTACTAGGTACAGAGCAACGGGTGGACATACATCCAACGAGAACTTACCCTCGAAAACAACGAGTTTTGTTAATGAGTAGGAACTCGTGGTTGATGTAGTCGTACACTTGCCGATCTCAAGATCGTGAGGAAGTCCGAGCGCCGCAACTCAGCAGCGTATCCGCACTCGCACATAAGTTCAAGCCACCGGACAACCTCCACCTCCTTTCTCCAGTGATCCAGCAGAAGCAGCAACTCCTTCCAGACAAAATGCCACCAGGAACATGTATCTCGCTAATTCGAGACCATGGGGGAATAATTCTAGAGGGGAGAGAGATCCTTCACAAGGAGGTCTAAGGAAGAAGGAGGAAGAGGGGGGCTTTTATAGGAGGAAGGGGGTGCCCCTCCCCTCCATGGCCGGCGCATGGGGGTGACTCCTCACATCCCCCATTCATGTGGTGGTAACCCCTCCACATTAAAATGCCTCTTCACGTTCCCCTTTAAAGTCCCTACTTTAAATGCATTAAAATTCTCCAAGTTTAATGCTCTCTCATTTAATAAAACTCTTTTATTAAATTTATTCAGAATTTTGTTAATTACTTTAATTAACAAACATTCACATATAACCCTTGCAATATTTCAATATCACATGCAGAACCACTTTCTGCAATTTCACCCGAAACAATTTCCGGTTTCTATCGAAACAATTCCTGCGCTTTGCAATTCTTTTGTCTGAAACATATGTGCTCCAAAATGGTGTCCGGTAACTCTTAAGTGTGTCACCCTACGGTTCGCGAATAATGCAGACATGATTGAGACTCCTCTCAGATCAATAATCAGAAGCAGGATCTGGAGGTCCATACTGACTCCTGCATATTGAACGATGACTTCTGTGATCATGAGAACCTTTAACGCTTGTAATTTAATCCCTTTGTCCCTTGATATAATACATGTCCAAGATTCGATCATCGGTATCCAAATACCTAGTTTGATCTCGTTACCGACATGCACTCTTTTCTTGTTCCCGTGATATAACATTCTAGTGATCACATCACTTGCTTGCAAGCTACCTTAATGTGATATCACCGAGAGGGCCCAGAGTATATCTATCCGTCATCGGGATTGACAAATTCCACTCTTGATCCATGAGCCTTAACATAACACCTTCGTAGCACTGAACCCATCTTTATAGTCACCCAGTTACGGTGTGACGTTTGATGTTATCAAGATACTCTTCCGGTGTTAGCAATTGACATGATCTCATGGTCTAAGGATAAAGATTACTTCGTATGATGTTATAGCAATGTAAACATAATGACTTGATCGTAATGCTATACTTCGGATGAATGTTCATCACATCATTTCACAAATGATGTGACCTTGTTATTAACAACATCCAATGTCCATGATCAGGAAACCTTGATCATCTTTTTAATCAACAAGCTAGTCTATAAGAGAGGCATAACTATGAACCATTTTTTTTATTAAACACACATGTATTGATGTTTCCGATCAATACAATTATAGCATGCAAAATAAACATCTATCATATCTAAGGAATACATAATAACAACTTTATTATTGCCTCTCAGGGCATATTTCCTTCAGTCTCCCACTTGCACTAGAGACAATAATCTAGTTCACATAGTGATAAATCTAACACCCATGGAGTTCTGGTGTTGATCATGTTTTGCCCTAGGGAGAGCTTTAGTCAACGAATCTGCTACATTTAGGTCCGTGTGTACTTTACAAATCTTTATGTTTCCATCCTTGACATGTTCGCGGATGGAGTGAAATCGGCGCTTAATATGCTTGGAATTCTTGTGAGACCTCGGTTCCTTGGCGTTGGCTATGGCTCCATTGTTATCACAATAGATTACCATTGGGTCCAATGCACTAGGAACCACACCTAGTTCCGTAATGAACTCTTTCATCCAAACCGCTTCCTGCGCCGCTTCTGAAGCAGCAACATATTCCGCCTCCGTCGTTGATCCAGCCACCACAGGTTGTTTGGAACTCCTCCAACTAACTGTTGCTCCGTACAAGAGAAATACGTATCCGGATTGAGACTTAGAGCCATCCGGATTAGTGTCAAAGCTAGCATCGACATAACACTTAGCGACTAGCTCTTCTTCACCTCCGTATATAAGAAACATATCCCTAGTTCTTCTGAAGTACTTGAGGATGTTCTTGACCGCTATCCAGTGTTCCGAACCTAGATCAGATTGGTACCTACTAGTCAAACTAATAGCATGTGCCACATCCGGTGTTGTACATAGCATGGCATACATTATAAAGCCTATGGCCGAGGCATAGGGGATCTTATCCATTATCTCTCTTTCTTCCGTGGTAGCCGGACTTTGAGTCTTACTCAATGTCTTACCTTGCAACATAGGCAAGAACCCCTTCTTACTTCCGTCCATATTAAACTTCTTTAATATCTTATCAAGGTATGTACTCTGGGATAGCCTAATTAGGCGCCTTGATCCATCTCTATAGATTTTAATGCCTAATATATATGATGCTTCACCAAGGTCTTTCATCGAAAATTTGCTGTTTAGATAACTTTTAACGCTGTTTAAAAGATCTATATCATTTCCAATCAATAATATGTCATCCACATGTAATATTAGAAATGCCACATTTCTCCCACTCACTTTCTTGTAAATACAAGCCTCTCCATAAGTTTGGACAAATCCAAACTCTTTGATCACCTCATCAAAGCGGAGATTCCAACTCCGGGATGCTTGCTTCAGTCCATAGATGGATCGCTGAAGTTTGCATACCTTATTAGCATCCTTAGGATCGAAAAAACCCTTAGGTTGTATCATATACAACTCTTCTTCAATATTACCATTGAGGTACGCAGTTTTTACATCCATCTGCCATATTTCATAATCGAAATATGCAGCAATTGCTAACATAATCCTAACCGACTTAAGCATCGCTACGGGAGAGAATGTCTCATCATAGTCAACTCCTTGAATTTTGTCGAAACCCCTTTGCGACAAGTCGAGCCTTATAGATGGTCACATTACCATCAGCATCAGTTTTTCTTATGAAAATCCATTTATTCTCAACGGCCTTTCGATCGTGAGGTAAGTCCACCAAGGTCCAAACCTGGTTCTCGTACATGGATTCCATCTCGGATTTCATGGCTTCTAACCATTTGTTGGAATCCAGGCTCATCATCGCTTCTTCATACGTCACATGGTGATGGCTCTGAGTATGGCGCCCAGAAAAATACTGGAGCAATGATGATGTCGAGCTCGTTGGAAACCCCAAGAGGAAGGTATGATGAGCACAGCAGCAAGTTTCCCTCAGTTATGAAACCAAGGTTTAATCGAACCATTAGGAGCAAGGAAACACCCCAAATGTGTTACTAGCTGAGCTTTGGCAGGGCGCACTACTGGTGCTAGTAGCAACGTGGAGACCTGCACAATGCAACCACAGAACTTTGTCCCCAACTTGCGATGAGGTTGTCAATCTCACCGTGTTTTGCGGAAAACAAAGGATTAAACGTATCGAATGGAAAGAAGTAAAAGTTTGCATAAAGTAAATAGAAAACAGTAAACAACTTTTAGATTGATAGTAAAAGAAAGGACCGGGGTCCATAGTTCACTAGCGGTGATTCTCCTTAAGATAGATAATATGTTGGGTGAACAAATTACAGCGGGGTAATTGACAAACATCGAGAAAGCATACATGCATATACTAATCATCTTGACTCCTATGAGATTTTATTGGGCATTACAACATTATACATAGACCATAATCCAACTGCATCTATGACTAATAATCCACCTTCAGGTTATCATCCGAACCCCCTCTAGTATTAAGTTGAAAGCAAAAGATTTAAGTTGAAAGCAACAGATAATTACATTAAGCATTGTGTGTAAAGTAAACAATACGATTGTTCTATGAACAAAGTATTGTTGTTTTCTCCCTACTAGCAACAACACATCTAGTACCTTAGAGATTTTTATCACTTCCCCAGATTACTCGAGGCATGATCCCACTATCGAGCATAAATACTCCCTCTTGGAGTTGCTAGCATCTACTCGGCCAAGATATCTACTAACAAAGGAGAGCATGCAAGATCACAAATAACAAAGACATGATAGAATCAATAATCAATATGAAATAGCATCTCAATATCCATCGGATCCCCGCAAACACAACATGTAGGATTACAAATAGATGATCTTGATCATGAACGGAGCTCACAAGATCTAGACATGGTAGCACAAAGGAGAAGAACCAACCATCTAGCTACTACATGGACCCGTAGTCCAAGGATGAACTACTCACGCATCACACCGGAGGCTTGCATGGTGATGAAGAAGGCCTCCAGGGTGAATTCTCCCCTTCGGCAGGGTGCCGGGAAGAGCTTCAGATCCCTCCGGATCTAGGGATGGAGACGACGACGGCTACAGACTCTTTCATGGAATTTTGATTGGGTACTTAGGGTTTCTGTATTGGAGGCATCTTATAGACGAAAGGGGAGGCCGAGGGGGTGCCCTCAGCGGCCACACCACCCCCTGGCGCGGGCCAGGCCTGGCCGCGTGGCCAGGTGGTGTGGCCGGCCTCTGGCCCCTAACCATCTCGTCTTCTGGCTCCGTGTCCCCCTCGGTGAAATATTGACTTTGGCTTTTGTCCCGTCCAATTCCGAGAATATTCATTTTCTGACTTTCCTGGAACCAAAAACAGCAGAAAACAGTCAGCTAGCACTATGGCATCTTGTTAACAGGTTAGTCCAAGAAAGTGTATAAAAATACTCCAAAGTGTGGACAAAACATAAGAAAGTAGATATAAAACAAGCATGGAACATCAAAAATTATAGATACGTTACCAACATATCAAGAACACACATGCATTGAACTCTGGTGGATCTATATGCAATGACACTGGTGGATCCATGTATGGTCTCTGAAAAGAACACACATTTCAATGACACTAGTGGATCCATATGTGGTTTGTGAAAAGAACATACATCCAGTGACTCTAGGTGTGGTTAATGCGAAGAACACACATGCAATGACACTAGTGGATCCATATGTGGTTAATGAAAATAACACACATGCAATGACTCTAGCTGTTGTTAATGAAAAGAACACACATGCAATGACACTGGTGGATCCATAGGTGGATTGTGAAAAGAATACACATGCAATGACTCTAGTAGTTGTAATAATGGGAACACACATGCAATGACACTGGTGGATCCATATGTGGTCTCTGAAAAGAACAGACATGCAATGACTCTGATGGATCCATATGTGGTCTGTGAAAAGAAAATACATCCAGTGACTCTAGCTGTGGTTAATGAGAAGAACACACATGCAATCACAATAGTGGTTCCATATGTGGTTTGTAAGAAGAACACACATGCAATGACTCTAGCTATGGTTGATGAAAAGAACACACATTTCAATGACAATGGTGGTTCCATATGTGGTTTGTGAAAAGAACACACACGCAACGACTCTAGCTGTGGTTAATGAGAAGAACGCACATGCAATGACACTGGTGGGTCCATATGTGGTCTCTGAAAAGAACAGACATGCAATGACTCTGGTGGATCCATATGTGGTCTATGAAAAGAACACACATGCAATGACACAAGATGTGGTTAATGAAAGAATACACATTTCAATGACAATGGTGGTTCCATATGTGGTTTGTGAGAAGTGTTGGGTTCGCAGCATAGAAAACAAAAAAATTCCTAGGATGGGAACTATACACCAAGATCTATCTATTAGATACAAGCAACGGGTGGATATACATCCATAGAGAACTTACCCTCGAAGACAACAAAGCTTTGTTAACAAGTTGGAACTCGTGGATGATGTAGTCCTACACTTGTCGATCTCAAGATCGTGATGAATCCTTCAAGTCCAGCAGTTCTAGCACCATCAGGTCCAGCACCATCAAGTCCAGCACCGCAAAGTAGCGGTGCATCCGTGATCGCACACACGTTCGGTCCACCGAACAACCTGCGCCTCCTCGCTCCAGCGATGCAGCGAAAGCAGCAACTCCTTTCCAGATAAATCCACCGGAAACATGTATCGCGCTAATCCGAGACCATGGGGAATAACTAGAGGGAGAAGAGAACCTTCTGGAGGTGGTGCAAGAGGAGAGGAGGAGGAGGTGCTCCTTATATAGGGGAGGGGCAGCCCAAGGGGGCATGGCGCTGGCCATGGTGGGTGCCCCCACCTCTCCCTCATTCATGTGGGTGGAGCTCCCACTCACATAAATACACACCTCCACTCATGTCCACTCACATGCATTAAATTTCCACCAAATTTAATACAAGCTCTCATTAAATAAAACACTTTTATTTATTTTATTCAGAATTTTGTTAATTACTTTAATTAACAAACATTCACATAAAACTCCCTGCAACATTTCAATATCACATGCAGAACCAGTTTCAGCAATTTCACCCGAAACAATTCCGGTTTCCATCGAAATGATTCCAACACTTTCTTAAATCTTTATCTGAAACATATTTGCTCCAAATGGTGTCAGTATCCCTTAAGTGTGTCACCCTATGATTCACGAATAATGCAGACATGATCGAGACCCCTCTTCGATCAATAATCAGCAGCGGGACCTAGAGATCCGTACTGACTCTCACATATTCAACGATGACTCTTGTGATCGTGTGAACCTTCAACGTCGTAACTAAATCCCTCTGTCTCGTGATATATTACATGTCTGAGATTCGATCATTGGCATCCAAATACCTAGTTCGATCTCGTTACCGACATGCACTCTTTTCTTGTTCCCATGATATAACATTCTAGTGATCACATCACTTGCTTGCAAGCTATTTCAATGTGATATCACCGAGAGGGCCCAGAGTATATCTATCCTTCATCGGGATGGACAAATCCCACTCTTGATCCATGAGCCTCAACATAACACCTTCGTAGCACTGACCCCACCTTTATAGTCACCCTTTTACGGTGTGACGTTTGATGTTATCAAGATACTCTTCCAGTGTTAGCAATTAACATGATCTCATGGTCTAAGGACTAAGATTACTTCGTATGATGTTATAGCAATATAAATATAATGACTTTGATCGTAATTCTATACTTTGGATGAATGTTCATCACATCATTCCACAAATGTTGTGACCTCGTTATTAACAGCATCCAATGTCCATGACCAGGAAACCTTGATCATCTTGTTAATCAACGAGCTAGTTTATATGAGAGGCATTACTAGGAACTTTGTATTTTGTTTATTAAACACACATGTATTAACGTTTCCAATTAATACAATTATAGCATGCAAAATAAACAGTTATCATAAACATGGAATAAGATAAGAACCACTTTATTATTGCCTCTCGGGCATATTCCCTTCAAAAAGATCACACATGCAATGACTCTAGCTGTGGTTAATGAAAAGAACACACATGCAATGACTCTAGTGGATCCATAGGTGGATTGTGAAAAGAACACACATGCAATGACACTGGTGGATCCATATGTGGTCTCTGAAAGAACACACATGCAATGACACTGGCTGGTGGATCCATATGTGGTCTCTGAAAAGAATTCACATGCAATGACACTTGTGGATCCATATGTGGTCTATGAAAATAATAGTCATGAAATGACTCCAGATGTGGTTAATGAAAGAATACACATTGCAATGAAAATGGTGGTTCCATATGTAGTTTGTGAAAAGAACACACATGCAATGACTCTAGTTGTGGTTAATGAAAAGAACACACATGCAATGACACTGGTGGATCCATATGTGGTTAATGAAAATAACACACATGCAATGACTCTAGTTGTTGTTAATAAAAAGAACACACATGCAATGACACTGGTGGATCCATATGTGGTTTGTGAAGATAACACACATGCAATGACACTGGTGGATCCATATGTGGTCTGTGAAAAGGATAGGCATGAAATGACTCTAGATGTGGTTAATGAAACAATACACATTACAATGACAATGGTGGTTCCATATGTGGTTTGTGAAAAGAACACACATGCAATGACTCTAGCTTTGGTTAATGAGAAGAACACACATGCAATGACACTGGTGGATCCATGGTTAATGAAAATAACACACATGCAATGACTCTAATTGTTGTTAATAAAAATAACACACATGCAATGACACTGGTGGATCCATATGTGGTCTCTGAAAAGAACAGACATGTAATGACACTAGTGGATCCATATGTGGTCTGTGAAAAGAACACACATGCAATGACACTGGTGGATCCATATGTGTTTTTTGAAGAGAACACACATGCAATGAATTCTGGTGGATCCATATGTGGTCTGTGAAAAGAATAGACATGAAATGACTCTAGATGAGGTTAATGAAAGAATACACATTTCAATGACAATGGTGGTTCCATATGTGGTTTGTGAAAAGAGATTTTCCCTCTCTCTCGGTCACAAATCTCACAAAAGCCCAAACGTGTGTTCGCTCTGGGTGCTACGCCCTGATTGGCTGACACGGATGTCACGCGGATCGTCTCCACCAACCGTTGATCCTATGTGCTACAACGGGCATGGTATCCCCTCCCTTCTCCACTTTTTTTATGCATGGTCTATCCGTGCCACCTCTCTATCCGTGCCACTGGTACTTTACCTCCATAAACAAGTGAAAATCCATCTATCTAAATGAAATAAATGATCATATTTCGAAGAAGCTATCATCTTCGTCTTCCGGTTCGTCATCATCTTTGTCAACGCCATGGTCCTTGCCATCGCCACCGTCGGTGTCCTCCTCTGACGACTCGACACCGCCCCCTTCCTCGAATAAGCACGATATCTCCTCGTCGGAGTCCTCCTCCTCCTCTTCATAGTCCCACAGGTACACGTCACTCTCCCTCGCTTCTGCCTCCAAATGATCAATGAATGCCTCCTCATTGCCCGAGTCGGACTCATCCAAATAGCTGTCTCGTCTCTTCTTCCTGGTCTTCTTCTCGTTCATCTTATTGTCCGTACTCGCCGGTGCAACACGCGCCCCGTCCTAGCTGCTACTTTGCGCTCGTCCGTCGCTGCAGGTACCCCACGCTCCTCCTCCGCAGCCGGTACAAGCTTCGTCGTCGCGGTGTCCTCGAGTGCCGATGTCAATGGATCCTGGCGCGGTCGGACACGACGTGCTGCCTCAGCAGGCGACTTGCGAGCGCGAACATTGCAACAAAGAGCCGGGGACGTAGGACGGTCAGTGGATGGCTTGGTCCTGCCATTGCCACGGCGAGGGGGCATCGTGCTCGAGGTAGTTGTTCCGAATGGTCGATGGTGGGTACACAGAGTGGGGTGCTGATCTGATCAAGGACGAGCTGCGATTTCGTGCGTCGTGTTCACGCATGCATTTGTCGATTATTAAAAAAAGTAATATCGCGCATACTGAACATAATTTGATCACAACAAAAGTGGCACAGCGTATTCTAGACTCGTAAATATCCCGTGTGTTCCTGTCGACGTGGAGTTCGATGGAGTTCGACGTGCCGATATGATCGTGCAGCAATTGCGCGCGTCATTTCCCCATCAACACATGACACACACACGCGGGACGTGCGCGCCAATGCCCGTGATGTTCACCCGGCTCACACTCATCTTATTATATACTAGATTTTATGCAGCATCGAAGACTATTGAACTGTCCATCGCAATAAAGACAAGTCCCATCGATTCCCTACCCCTGCCTCCCTGGCTTCTTTGAGAAGGTAGACCGTCCACGGTGGTCTTGTATAATAGTAGTAGTACTACTGGACCACGGCATGTACTCTTTGAGTATTCTCCCACACTAATCACTATATTCTTCCTCCTACCGCCGCTACCCTCACCCTGCAAGCCATGGCTCCCCTGAGGAGAGGCTGGTCGATGATCCTCGCAGAGAAAAGGGAGAGATCTCGCCGCGAGGCACTTCTTGCTCTACCAGCCGCTCAAGCCCCACTCTCACCGAGGCCCAATCTCCCCCGATAATGGCGCCGAATGTTCTAGCAGGCGAGGGCTCCTCCCGGTACGGTCTTCTTGCTCTACTTCTTCTCCATCTCCCTCTCCATCATGATCTTATTTAGCTTCTTCTTGTTTTTATTCTTCTTCTTGCTCTTGCTCTTCTATGTATTACAGGCCGGCCGTGGAGCCAGAATCCACCACGACGGAGGCGTTGCAGGACCCATTTGGCCCCGTTCGACGTCTCGGCGAGGTAGCAAATCTCCACACTATTATTTCTCCGAGTTGTGATGTGGATTTCTTAGATCGTTTCCGCCCTGCATTGGTTTTTCTTCTTCTTTCGCGAGTTGTATTAGATTTCATGAATATGATTGGATCTCTTGGTCTTTCCTTAATACCGATGTTCATAGATTCACTATGGTTTTTTTGTGATTAGGATTAGTTTATCATGGTCATGAATAGATCTCTAGGTCCATTTTTAACACTGCGGTCAATAGATTCAACGGGGATTTTTTGATATGTATTAGTATTCACCTGGAACCTGGAGTGTAATTATAGAATTCCTATTTCAATTAACATGAATGATGCAGCGATCGAAGGCCGAGTACCGTGAAAAGGTGGCCACGATCAGTGCCAAGATTGACAACCAACATGAGCTTGCACGCTCCCTCACCCAAGCTAATGAGAGCCTACGCAAGCATTTATCTGTGCAGAAGGAGATCTCACTAGATTTTGCACGTGAGGTCGTGAGGCTGCTGAAAGTGCTTGACCGTAACTTGAACAGGCAAAAATAGGCCATCAAGATAATCAACGAGCTCATGGAGGAGAACAAGAATCTCGTGGAAAGGTGCACTCTCCTGCAGGACGAAGTCACCGAGGCACTCAGAGGACGCATCGAGGAAACCAAGGCTACCATCCAAGCCTACCATGATAGGAACCATTGCTTGGATGCAGTGAAAGAGATGAAGGAGGACATGTGTAGAGGGATCACCGTACTCGAGGGTGTTCGGAAAGAGAACGAGGAGCTAAGGGCTTGTCTGGAGGCGTATCGGAGCAATGCCCAAGTCTGATTCCCGTTAGAGGGGACACGAATATCAGTTCGTGCTCCAATCCTTTTGTAATGTTTAGGGTTCAGGGAGCAATGCCCAAGTCTGCTTCCCATTATAGGGTGCAATAAGAATCCTAGGGCAACTCCTTATCTATCTGGACATGTGTTGGTGTTCATGTTCATGAATGGACACCATGTGCTCTTTCCATTATGTATCTGGACATGGGTTTCTGCATTATGAGTTTGCCACTAGCCCACTACTATTTGGTGATATTGGAAAAACCCACAAGCACACTAAACTGTAGATAAACCTTATTTGTCTTTGAAATTGAAATTATGACAGTGCCACTAGTCGAGTCATAAAATGTTGATTAGTCCTAGATTGCTTCTTCCTTGAAATTATGACAGTGCCACTACTCGATTCAGTTAATTATGGAAACTAACCAGCTTGTCCTGGTAAACTGAACAACACTGTGTATTTTTGTTGCAGGGAAAGAGGCGAAAGCTCGACCAGGACCTGGCGACCTAGCTAAATGATAAGATAGCCATCCAAAGGGAGAAGCAGAATTCCCAGAAACTGGCCTTTGACCACCTGTGCGCTGAACTCGCGGTCCTTTCTGACAAGTGCCAGAAACTGAAGGAGTTAAACGTCGGCTGGGCGAAGCTTCACATGGAAGGTCGCACCTCGGCTAGGAAGCAGACGGAGATCATGAAAGGGATCTTGAAGGAAAATCGTATGGCTACGGACCAACTTCTCGAATCCGTGACGGAACGCTGGAACCTGCGCCTGGCGCATGACAAAGTACTGAAGGAGTTGGCCGATCTTAGGGAGGAAAACAAGTAGCTCCGAGTCAGGCTCGCTTGAACCCAACATATGTCTATTTAATACTGAACTGCCTGGTTTAGCCTCTGCAGTGCTGATTTTGTAAGCGTGAACTTAACTCTATACACGATATGTCTGTTCGTCTAAAATTAATTTTCTCGAGGATTGAGTTTGGCTTAGTTAAGAAAGTGCAACAGCAGATCTTACAGTTAACTAGTTTTAGGCATTGGCACAACATAAATTATTCATCTCGAATTTCATTTATCCTTAGTACTCTATCCTTGGTCACCCTCGTGTGCCTTCTTCAGTTCCTTCAACAGATCCGCAATGCAGTACTCTAGCTTCTTCTTGTCTTCCCTAAGCTGATCCCTCTCCTTTTTTGCATTATGAATCAGCAACCTGTGACTATCCTAAAGCTTCTTTGCAGTTCCAATAACCAAGCTCCCATTGATTCTATCACTTAGCTCTGACTGCAAATTCTCGATTTCTTGTTCCAGCTCCTTATTCCGTACCGACAGCTTGTAATTTTTTTTAGCGGCATCACAAGCATCAGTGAATCTCCCCGACCTTTCCAACTCATACATCTCCTATAACTGAGCCAAACATTTCTTAAGTGCATCTAGCCACTCAAGATCCACCCACTCTAATGCTTTACACACCGGTCCAACCTAAAAAAACACACATTATAGTGTTATGAACTTACACGATACATTTTTATTCATGTCACCGTTGCACATAATGTAAACAAACCTGATTTGTACAGCCCAAAAACCTTCTCCCAGTGTTATAGCCTTCGAATGCAACATATCTCCTCAGTTTTAGCCCATGGTCACATGGCACTTCTCCATCGAGATCTAGGCCCTCCCATTCGGAGTCGTAGATCGTCTGTGGTACCTATAGGTAAACGGAAAGCTAGAATTGAACATGATTGCATGCACATATGGAGCTCAGATCGAGAGATTTACCATTGCCTAACCCTAGCCCGAGAAAACAGAGGAACTCACATCATGGAAGGAATACTCGATATCAGAGAGAAGGTTGTTGCTGCTCGACTGGTCGTCCTTGTCGTTCAAGGAAAGCATGTCGAATGCGTCATCACCGGCGACGGTGTCGGCATCGGTGAGGGGAGAGAGAGCAGCCCTTCTACCGCTGCAAAAATGACTAAATTGGGATGTTACAATAGTTTAATGGATACCATGCCCTTTCCCTAGATTACTGTCTCCTGCCTAATATGGATTCTCTTCATACATTCTTATTTCAAATATTAAACCTGTACTCCCTCCATCCCAATTTCATTGCCTAACTAAAACATACCAGTATATTACATCATCTAAAGAAACAAAATCATGTCAACTGTAAGGTACTTATGCATCATTTGTTCAGTCATGGTTTCACAAAACATTACATTACAATCTCTCAACAAACATAATCACATCATGGTTTCACAAAACATCACATTACAATCTCTCAACAAACATAATCACAGAAACAAGTATATTACATCAACTCAAGAAACAAAATCATGTCGACTACAAGGTGCTTACGCATCACTTGTCTAGTCATGGTTTCGCAAAACATTACATTACAATATCTCAACAAACAAAATAACAGAAACAAGTACAATATATCATCTCAAGAAACATAATCAAGTCAACTACAATGTATTTATGCATCACTTGTCCAGTCATGGTTTCACAAAACATTACATTACAATGTCCCAACAAACATAATAATAGAAACAAGTACGATACGTCATCTTAAGAAACATAATCATGTCAACTACAATGTACTTATGTCTTATTACAACAACGATGGTTTCAGTGAGTGACATGTCCGCTCGCATAGCATTATATCGCAATCTCTCAATAAACATAATCATAGAAACACGCTCTAAATGCAACAGCAGTCAATATTATAAATACAGGTAGGGGAACACCGCGGTCTATATGACAAGCCTAGGGTAGCAGCTCTTATCAGATCTCATCAACGTCGAGCACCTCATTCTGTTCAGCCACTATAGGGGCCTCTACATCCACTATAACCTGTTCAACAACATCAGAAATGGTACCAAGGAAGAACACCTTCCTAGTTCGCTTCTTTCGTCGCATAATCTGCATAAGATCTTCAGTATTCAAAACATCTATGAATTGCTGCTTCTTATGATGCCACCACCGGATTTGTGCCATCTGCTTAGGGCTAATACTGATTTCCTTAACGATCATCTCTCTCATTTCATCAAGAGTTATGTTTTTGAAATCGACAGTTATCTCCACAGTACATCACGAAACTGGCTTATTAACTCCCCATCAAGTTTTGCCATGTATGAATCCACCTCTATGCGTATACTGAACTTATGTAGATCAGCATATATTGGTCTGTATTCTCTAGGAGCAGAAGCTCTAGCAGCAAGATCTCCAGCATCTGCATACATATCATCAATCATCGCTTCAACTTTCACCTTACGATCAGCTGCACAATACTCCCAAACCATCTGAAGCTCATGGGAGTGCTCAATATGCTGATAGGTATCATTCATGTTGCGCCACACCAATTTTGTCCTCTATCTAGAACCCTAGGGAATCCTAGCTGTAAGCATATCTACCAGCTGCAAAACAGACACAACCTCTTTGCAATTCACAAGCAGATGCACATCTTGCCCGAACATAACCCTCTCGCAACCAAAATCAAGTTTTGCAGTGTACTGGAGAACATGAACTGTGAACTCATATATGTCCCTTGTATCAAAGTTGTGCCTAATTTGATTAAAAAGGGGAACTTTTCAGTTCATTCAATTCTATTATGCCGTAACTAATCTACTTGTAAGATAAGGCACAGATAAGAAAAATTCACCTCTCGCTCTTCTCCTTGGTTTTTTCTTCGAGATCTGGGTGTCGCATCCGCCCACCGGAGCCGAACAATCCGCCGCCGGCCTTGCTTTTCTCTTCAACCCGCTGCTCGTAGGTACCTTGGGAGCAGAATCCTTGCTGACCTCCTCGCTAACTAGGAATGAAGACCTCGTCATTGATTCGTGTTGAGCCCCAGACTTTGGCCTCGACGGAACTGAATCAGCCGGCGATGTAGCTACAACCTTTGCCTTGCAAGACATGTTGGTCCGCCACCGTCGGATTCAGTGTCGGGGGACGGAGAAAAAAGGTCCTCCGTCACCGGCAGATTCAGGGTCGGGGAAGGGAAGAAAAGGTACCGCCGCCGCAGCAAGATTCAGTGTCGAGAGTTAGGAAAGTACAGTAATGGATTTGCCCCTACAACACGTGCAGGGTGGCTAAGAAGAGTGACCAGCGAAGAAGGGGCACAGCAGGAACTAGTGTAACGGAATATCCTGACTTAACGGGCGCGATTTGAAAATATTGGGTTTGGCCATCATTCACTCGAAACACCACTCTTAGCAATTGGCGCGCCAAATTTTCGAAACGCGGTGATTAAAATCAACTCGGGTACCGCGTTGCCTGGGGGCCTCAATTTTCGGGCCACAAAATGATATTCCCATCGTAGAGAGCGGCATATAGCTTTTGCCAGTATGTATAGGGGTATCTACTCAACCCTCCAAAAACACGCCCCACATAGAAATTAGATGACTAGAAGAGAGAAAGAGAAAGATGATAGCGTCTCTGGGTAGAAATAGAGAGTTTAATTACTCTAGTCGCAAGTCTTTGAAAAAGTGAGGCTATTTTTCAATCTCTATGATTTTATAGGATCGGTTTGCTCAGTATAACTTGTTATACTCACCCTTCATCTACCATGCTGTTTTGAATCGTAAGCACGTGCGGAAGATATTGTCATTAAAAGATTATGCTAGACTACCGGGTGGGAAGCGGATTAGAGAATCTATTTAGTTAGCTTTATTTGTGTATGATCTTCTTGAAACATGTAAGGTAATTTAATATGCATGAGCTTCTTGAGATATATTATGCTCATTCATGCCTGCCTTTTGCCGTGTAGCACGTGTATAGGTCTCAGGTCTATAGGCGCGCGGCTGCCGCCGCTCCTGGGCCTTATTTCGGGGATTGACAGAGAATATCTAGATCTATAATCTCACCCAAACAAATAGTGACGCCCTTGAATCCATCAAGTTACATGTTATTTTTGGGTATGGGTACGTTGAAACCCCTTAGCATTTAGGTTGCCAAAAAGCATCTAGGTTGTGGATTTGGGTCCTGGAAAATTTTATGAGGGTTTGGAGGTGACCTTAAGACCTTCATGGTAACAAAACACCTCTCAATTGGTGATTAGGGATACACGTTCATCTCCACATGCCTTGATTATCCCTATTCGAGTGCTTTTACTTGCCGTGTATCTTGTGATAACCTTCGATCGTGAAGTTAGACACTAGTAGGAAAAGGCCTAGTGGTGGCATTTGGATAATGAGGTTGGTGGCATTCAAGTGGCACGCCACCAATCCTTGAATGCCACCAGTATAGATTGCAGTGGTGGCATTCTCTGTATAGGCCACGAGTACACATCATACTACTGGTGTTTTGCCTGAATACCACCATTATTTTTCTTATTTGTGATTTTCCTTGTAAATCAAATGATACTAGAGTTTTTTGAAAAAAATAAAAAAATGGTGGCATATTATTGTATATAACAGCAATTGTATGCGAGGAAACGCATATTCGTATATAGTCAATAGTACAGATCATGTCTTTGCACACGATGAAAATGACCCTTCACACGCGATGAACCGAACCATCGCTACCGGTGGGTGTGCGATGAGCCTCTACTACGCTGATTTGGAACTCGTGTGCGAAAGGACTGACGATTGGTCAAAACGGACCATGTGGAATAGTTTTTCCTCCACAGTTGTACCAACCCACATAGCAGTTCATCAAAATACAGTAGAATATTTTTATTATATTTGATTTTATATTTCGTACACAACATGTATACATGTATTTCCACATACTCCCTCCGTCTCAAAATAGATGTCGAAAGTTTGTCTAAATTTAGATGAATCTAGATACTAAATAATGTCTAGATACATTCAAATTTAAAAAAGTTTGTGACATCTATTTTGAGACGGAGGGGGTACATTGGATTGCTAGCTATATAAATGAACTTGTAGCTATACAAATGAGATTTTCTTGGTTACTTCTTTATCTCCATAATCTATCATAGTATTTCTAAGACCCCGACTGGTAGGTTTTGTTGAACCTTGTAGACTCCCTGTTTACATATAATTAAGGTAGTGAATCAGTGATATGATTGAACAAAATAGATCAACTATGATTTTTCAGCATAGATACTCACTCTTTCATTAGCACGGGAGGATGATGCATTTGAGAAGAGAAGCCCCTCTTGGTCATGACATTTATATGAAAGAGGGATACTTGACCCTCTAGTACCTCGCAGCAGCCACAATGTTACGAGACAACCTTTCCTCTTGGTTACATCTTTGTCCATTTATATTTATCACTAGCTAAGAACATGACATAAGATCGATAACCAACTATTCCTATGCAGTTTCTCCAAAATAATATCCGTACTAGAAAATGCTACCTAGAGTTAAATATGTGAAACATGTAGCCAAAATATTAATGTAAACAGATGTGTACATCCAACCTAACTAGAGATAAAAAAGTTAACTATAATATCTAGAGATATAATGCTACTTAGAGGCACAACATTTATCATGTGGGAATAAATAGATCTAATGAACATATTTGTACATCTGGTAGAAAAGAATACAATAAAGTAGATCCAATTATCACATGTGTACATCTACCCAAAATAACACAATAAAATATATATAATGAACACTTCATACATCTTCTCGAAATAACACAATAAAATCTTTTCATAGCCAACAAGTGGCGCATTTAAGCCCTAAAGAATTAGCTTCCTGGTGAACTTACTCACTTGATCGCCGGCTTTCATAGATCTAATTTGTACATAGAACAGATGCTCTAACAATATTATAAGAATCGAGCATTGCCAACAATTGCTAGATTGAGTAGATCCGTATATAAATAGTTACACAAGCAAGAAATGAACGCATACTCACGGAGGGCCAGTGTAGTTGGCCATGTGGTAGCCACGGTGGAGGTGTCGACGACATGTACCACCTACGAGCGTCAGCGCGGGACCACTACAAACATGCCGCTAGGGAGCAAGGCCTCTGGCTAGATGCTAGAGGAAGGCTTCCGGCCATAAGCTAAAGGAAAGCCTCTAGCAAGAAGCTAGCTAGCTTCCGCGTCACCGACCAGGTGAGTTCTTAGGGGACCAAATGTGTCCTAAAGAGGGGGAGGTTGTTGAGTAGTGTGAGACAGGATAAGGCATCGTTGGTTCTTATTTATACGACAACGCTGGTAGGGTTGCATATGTTGGGCTCTCATGGGCCACACTTATACACACGCTATTTTCCGATAAGTCGTGTGCATTATGGTCACGCATATGTTGGGCCCTTATGGGCCAAAATTATACACACGTTTTCCTTCAGTAAATCGTTTGCCATATACACATTACAAACGGTTTACTCTCAGAAAATTGTGTGTGTTCAAGGAACAATGCAAATAGATACTGAAATTAAATTTCTAAAATACTTCATTATTTCACCCATTCATCATGATTGTATAGAATGTCCACTACTTGCACGTACTGAATCATGAAAAGTGCTATTACAACACCTTCAAGATTATACAGAAATATCTACTACTTGCACTTACTTAAACCTAAAAGTGCTATTACAAAACAAATTAGGATTACAACAGCAGCCAAAACATTATGTAGATTATTTTCTATGTCACATGTATATTTTTTGATCTTCTTCATCTTCATCTTGTCTCCTCTTCCTTTATCTTCTGTCTATCCAGAATATCTGCCAAATACAGTTCTATCTTTATATTTTCATCTTTAAACTTCTTCACTTCTTCCTCTGCTTTATTCTTCTCCTTGACATCAATGTTTAGCCCTTTAGCACATAGCTTTTGTTGGAAATATGCGCTAGAGACAAATAATAATATGGATTATTATCATATTTCATAAAGTTTATGATTAAGTTTTAGATCATGCTATAACTGTATTGAAAGGAAACATCAATACACGTGTGATATATAAACAATCGGGAATTTCCGATGAAGCTCTAGTCACTGATTCACTGGTCAACAGATGATCAAGGTTTCCTGATCATGTGGTATTTATGCCAGTTGACAATGGAGTCACCTTATTGCGAGAATGAGATGATGAGCTATACCCAATCTAAGCATCATCACCCGATCATGTCACGAAGTTCAAGTTACGATGATTGGAAAAGACCTAGTATCCTATTTCTTAGACCGTGAGACCATATAAATCACTGTTACCCGATGACATTATGATAGCATCAAACATCATCTGGTGACATAGTGATTATAAAGATGTGTTCTAGTATTCGGAGGAACAGTTGAGGCAATATGCGTCAACAGCGGGATTTATCCATCCGCGTGACGGAAAGGATACTTGAGGGCCCACTCGGAAAAGTTATATCCAATAGCTGCGCAGCGTGTGATTTGATCACAGGGATATCACTTGTTGGAACGAGTCAAATAGCATTTGGTCATAACGAGATTGAACACGACATGGTGATGTCATTGATCAGATCTCAGATAATGCAAGTATCGAGAGACAAAAGGAATACAACATGCATTCATGGTTCAGCGACGAAAGATTTCGTGGAATGCACAAGGATCAACATGGCCATCTAGGTCCCTCTGATGATCATTAGTACGGGAGGGTTCCGACCATGTCTGGAGTGTTTCCGAACCATGGGGTATCACGCTTAAGGGCTTGATGATGCTTAGAGAGTGTTTTTGTATCGACAGAATCATCGAAGAAAAGAAAAAGAAAAAACCGGAAGAGTTTCGGTAAGTCCGGAGGATGTACGGAATGGAGTGAAAGGAGTTCCAGATCAACGAAATTGAATAATATGTAAGTGGATGTTGAATAATGATTTAATCATTCATTTATATTTATTCGATAAAAAAAATTAAAATGGTCGAAATACCTAATTGGGCCAAAATCCGGAGGAAAAAGGGCCATGAGGGAAAGACCAAAAGGAGAAAAGGAGGAGAGAAAGAAGGTGGCCGGCCGGGCCTTGGGCACCCCGCGCGGGGCCCACAAAAACTGCTTCCTGTACTGCAGTTTGTTCACTCGAGACAATGCCATGTCACGTGACAGCATTGTGCGCCTATGGGTTGCAGAAGGCTTTGTGCTGAGTAAAGAATGGGACACAGCGCCAGAGATGGTAGCCGAGAGGAATATGATTCAAGTTGTGGAGAATGATGAGCTCGGTAGGGTCAGCATGCATGCTATTGTGCGTTACCTGGCAATGTCCGAAGCTAAAGAAGAGAGATTTGCTTTAGCAAAAGACTATGGCATGATGATTCAGATGGATAATGATGTTCGTCGTCTGTCATTATGTGATTGGAAAGACGACCATGCTGCAGTGGAAACTAAACTTCCGCATCTTCGAACTCTAGTGTCAACTCGAGGCATTATTTCACCCTCTTCTGGCATGTTATCTTCGATTTTGTCTGAATCCAGCTACCTTACTGTCCTCGAGCTTCAAGACTCGGAAGTCAGTGAAGTGCCAGCATGGATAGGGCGTTTATTTAATCTACGTTACATTGGCTTACGAGGCACCAAGGTCAAATCACTCCCAGATTGTATTGAGAATCTGTCTAATCTCCAAACTCTGGACATCAGGCAAACCAAAATACAGAGGCTGCCACGAGGGATTGCTAAGATCAAGAAACTACGACACCTTTTAGCCGACAGATATGATGAAGAGCAGCAGACGGAGTTCCCTTGCTGTATCGGAGTGCAAGCACCTGAAGATCTTTCCAACTTGGAAGAACTTCAAACACTCGAGACCGTGGAATCCAGCAAGGACTTGGCTTGGCAGCTGAAATCTCTGTTGCAACTAAGAAGTGTGTGGATTGACGGCATTACAGCTGCTGATTGTGCTAAACTGTTTTCTACCCTGTCATATATGCCAGACCTTTCGAGCTTGTTTCTTTCTGCAAGGGATGAGAACGAGGCACTTAGCTTCGAGGCTCTCAGGCCAAGGTATACCAATCTACACAGGTTGATTATCAGAGGGCAATTGGCCAAGGGGACACTAAACTGCCCGATCTTTAGCAGTCATGGGCCAAACCTCAAGTATCTCGATCTATGTTGGTGTCGCCTTGGGGAAGATCCACAGGGGATGCTCGCACCCCGCCTGCCGAACCTCACATATCTAAAACTTACCAACATGCAGAGTGCAAATACTTTGGTTATTTCAGCAGATTACTTTCCCAATCTGAAAACTCTTGTCTTAAAGCACATGCCTGATATTTGCCAGCTAAACATCATTGATGGTGCTCTTCCATGCATTGAAGCTTTGCACATTGTGTCGCTGTCCAAGCTGGACGAGGTCCCTCAAGGCATTGAATCTCTTCGCTCCCTGAAGAAGCTCTGGCTGCTGGACTTGCACAAGGATTTCAAAATCCTATGGGAGACTAAGAGAATGCATCAGAAGATGCCGCATGTTCTAGAGGTTCGTATCTAGATGCTGCAGGTCGGCCGTTCTTGTCTCTGCACTTGTATTGTACATCTGGTGTGACTATCGAATCGAACGCTTAATTCTTTCAATAAATTCGCAATTGTCGGCATTTTATAGCACATCGTTAGTTCTTCTATATTGTAATCCGATTATTTTAAATACTGCAATTCATTGCCTTCCGGAGGGAATATGTAACTTTTGTGATGTTCCAGTTACATGCTTCAGTACTGATTTTATGTACTCCCTCCGACTCATATTAGTTGATTTGGATTTATCTGAATTCTGATGTGTACATTCGAATCTAGACAAATGGGTCGGAGGGAGTAAGAATTTGTACGGTCATTATTGAACATCTTTGGCGAATAATCTTTTCAGACATTTCATCTTACATTTTCATCTATGCCAGTATATAATCTCAGAGCTGATCCTCCAAATTCATAATCACGTTTTCTGATATTTAATTAGGTCGTCCTATTTCAGACCAACAGACGTACAGGAGGAGATCACCGTGTTGCTCATGTAGGCGACAGCGACACAGGCTAGGGACGTTGGATCGATCAGCAGGAATCAACATCCTCTATATACCGCCCTAGTCTGTATAATGTTCAGCTGGACTGCCCCAATCCGTAACGTATTCCGTCGCTCTCCTGTATCGGACTCTATCTACAAGTAAATATATAGCCACCTGTTGCATACAGTACAGATCGCTTCGACATTGATTGATCCTCCTAGCTCAGCGTACGAAGACATCGTGGTCTCGATCTCACGATGGCGGAGGAGGACACAGCGACCACCAACCCGCTCGCGTGCCCCGGCCTGACGACGCTCGCCCTACGCCTCCTCGCCGAGCTCGCCGAAACGAGCGCTAGCAGCAGCAACCTCGTCTTCTCGCCACTGTCCATCTACGCCGCGCTCGCCATTACGGCTGCCGGCGCCCGGGGCGCGACGCTCCAGGAGTTCCTCGCCGTTCTTGGCGTGAGGTCCCGCAATGAACTCGCCGAGATCGTCCGCGGCTTGGTGGAGCAGGCCCTCGCCGATCGGTCGCCGACGGGCGGGCCGCGCGTCTCGTTTCTGTGCGGCGTTTGGCACGACGTGACCAGGAAGCTCAAGCCCGCCTTCCGCGACGCCGCCGCCCAGTCCTACAAGGCGGAGACCTGCGCGGTCGACTTCCGAGAAGAGGTCGGTACCCCCAAAACATAGTCTCTTTCTGGATCAATAGCGTAAGCCCAAGCGATTATAATCTGTCATGGCCATGGTGTTCGTCGTGTTGCAGCCAGGGGAAGCCGTTGAACTGATCAATGCGTGGGCGGCCGCGGCGACCAACAACCTCATCGATTCGATCCTTAGCGACGGGCAAGTGTCCAACCAGACCGACATCATTGTCGCCAACGCCGTCTACTTCAAGGGCATGTGGCACATCCCCTTCAGCGTGGAGGACACCGAGGACGACAAGTTCCACCGCCTCGACGGCAGCACCTACGACGTGCCGTTCATGCAGAGCTGGGAGAGCCAGTACATCGCCTGCCACGAAGGGTTCAAGGTGCTCAAGCTCCGGTACAAGCAAGGCCACCAGCGCTTTTCTCCCTCGTCACCGTTCTCCATGTGTGTCTTCCTCCCGGACGCGCACGATGGTCTCACTGGCCTCATCGACATGATCACATCGTCCAGCTCGGACTTCGTGCATGAGCACCTGCCGACGAGCCTCGTCACAGTCGGCGAGTTCAAGCTGCCCAGGTTCAAACTCACCTTTTCATCAGACATCTCCAGCGCTCTCCAGGACATGGGACTCCAGGTGGCATTCGACGAAAAAGAAGCCGACATGTACGACATGGTGGAGGACGAGGGCACAGGAAGGCCGCTCGTTCTGCAGAGTATCATCCACAAGGCTGTCATCGAGGTGAACGAGGACGGTACTGAGGCGGCGGCAGCCACAGGCTCTATGATGCTTGGTTGTGCCTTCATGGAGGAGCCCCCTGTGACTGTGGATTTCGTCGCTGACCATCCATTTGTCTTCTTTGTAATCGAGGAGGAGTCTGGCGCCATCGTCTTCGCAGGGACCGTCCTTGAACCCTCGCCATCGACGCCCGGCGAGAAGCTTCTTCGCGGCGGCCGAGTGCACGCCGATGCTGACTTCACGTCAGTCCAGTGGCCAATCAGAGACGAAAGTGCCAACGGGGGTCTACTGTCATGTCTTCGTCACTGCCTCCGTCGCCTGTTCGGCTATAGAGCAGAGCAGTCGTATGGTCTTACTCTAGAAATGTATTAATATGTGGTTGCATTTACTCTATACACAATTCTTTTCCGAGCAGCTATAGAGCAACGTATTACTTATTTCCATGGCAAGGCACGTTTGATTGTATAGCTTAGAAGGCATAGCCGAGCTTAACCAAGCTAGTTTAGCTCTTGCATCAATCCTATTAACTCATTGTGACATCCTGGGATCAAGGTTAAACAAATCCAGACCTTAGCCTGACATAAGCTTAACCTAGATCTTGAGGATATCTAGTGAGAAATGGATAACACAACAGTAACCCTACGACACAGCAAGCTCATAGCTGAGCGAATAACCAAAATATTACAAGCAGAGGTCACTGACCACAAACATCAAACAACGAAAGGAAAAATATGCTATTAAGTATAGCAAACTTAACAAATGAACTAAGAGGCCTCAAGCATAACGATGACGTCCCAGCCCATAGATTTCAGGCTGCCAGCCGGGAACCCAAGCTACTCGTTGGTGTTGATGTCGTACCAAACTTGTCTTCAGGGGAACACTTATTCTACTAAAAAAGTATCAACAAAGTAAGGGTGAGTACAGGGTGTACTCCGCAAGACTTATGTCTAGTGGGGTTATCTTGCATAAAGCTAGTTTTGTTTATAAAACAAGAGGGAGAAGAAGCTCATCTAATCAGAATATTTTAAGAGGGGATAAGAGAGCGACATCTCCGAAGAATTGATCATCATCTTTTGATATCCACCAAAGTAATCCTCAACTCACAATTAGGATCACCCCCTCGTACCCACGAGGAAGCATCATTAACAAACCTTAGTTGCCAAGTTTTACGATTAGGTTAAAGTTCTCTATGATTATCACTTCCGTTTCCAAGTCGTCCATAACCGTGGACACGACTTTTTAAAAATATTAATACCCTGCATGGATATACAACTTTACCCACATGTATCAACCGACTCTTAATGCCAGTACATTAGCCCTCTTCCTTGGAAGGCCGGCAGAGGGTGGTTGGCCACGACCTTTACCTTGCTTTCGCCAAGATCATGAGTCACGCCCTAAGGATGGTTCCACCATAACGAGTCAAATCCCGAAGCCGGTCCTTAGAGATGTGGGCGAGGTTGGTTTACCTAGAGGAACCGCCTCCCCAACCCTGACCACGCTTACCTACCTATATGAATGCACCCCCTTCACCACCTTCGAGAATAACCAGTATGCATATGCTGAATGGAACACCGAACTAGGTGACTCATGGAATCTACTAGGCAAGTTAGTCAGTCGAGGGGTTTTCCAGGCCCCGTGTGGCTGTACGCTCGTCTTGGTTCAAGAGGCAAGAACTCAGGTCCTAGTGGTGGCGAGCATAGGACTACAAAAACCACATCCCACTATGGCTTCCCATACAAGGCTTATCATTATTCACCTTTACCACTAATCATACCTCATCAGTATACCTCGTTCTCCTGTCATACTAGATTCTTTGCATTGGTATATCATTTGGATGAACCAGAACGGACAGCTAAGCATGGCTAAGCAGGACACAGATATAAGCTCTAGCAGTGCACACAAGCCAAACCTAGTTATGCTAAGAGAAGTGGATCAGGTAATATAAGCTCAAATGGAGTAATACAATAGATAGGATACTCTATCTATCAATAAGATACTAGAGAAGAATCGCATGCATCATGGCAAGAATGAAATACTTTCGAAATCATAGGATTCTTTTTATGTGTGGGGCTATGCTTGCCTTTGCCTGTTGATAACCAATAAACAGATCTTCGGAAGCCTTGTACTTGACTTGATTATAGCTGATCAAGTATTGTTCGTCCATCTTCGATTGTGTTAACCTCGGTCTTCGATCTCGATATCGTATTCTACCGGGAAGAAGCAAACACCAGAAAGTAAGGAAATAATCAACACATGGCATCGATGCAATGCTCAAGCAATGATGATGATATGACAAGTTAAATAGAGTTGAAATGTAACCCTAAAGCATGCTTGGCAATTTAAGCGGCATCCGAGGGGTGCAAACCCTAATACAGGAGAGACCCCGGAATCACCTACGGGGGTTTATTTAGTTATCTAATTAAACTTGCAATTTAAGTTGTTTAACAATGCATGATGTTGATGCTATTGTGTAGATCTTGTTTTTCTGGATATTTTGATATATATTATTTGTATTTTCTGACTTAAAATGAATTAATTATGATTTTTTCCCAATTTTAAATCATTCTAAAATAATTAAACATTATTGGATATTATAAATTATTTTACAACCTCGACCCACATGTCAAACTTTTATTAATTTCAGAAAACATTTTAGGAAATGATTAAATATCTGACACCAAGGACCCACCTGTCATATAATTCTTATTTAAAATAATTACAAAAATTATTAAAAGAAAAGAAAAACATTAATGACATCAGCACGACGTCCGGCTGATGTCATCCATGGCGTTGCTCACAGATCGACGATGGATTCGGCGATTGCGCGCGCGGGACTGCGAGGTGTAGCGTGTTGGAAGCGTGCTTGCGCGCTGAGCCAGGAAGTGGCGGCGCCGCTAGCGGGAGGTCACTAGAGGGCCGCCAACGACGAGCAACCGCGGCGACCAGTGGCGGTGCACGACGAGGGCGAGCTGCAGAGCGGGAGGGGCGAAGAAGAGGGTCCACGAGGACCATAAGCTCACCAGGAGCACGACGGTGAGGTCGGGGAGGCCAGAGGAGGACGGGCGGAGGAGAATCGACAATGTGAATGGCGGCAGCCAATGGAGTGTCGAGCTCGATTCCAGCGAGGGAGAAGCTTCTCGTCTTGCGTGCTTCGACAGGGAGAACGAGGACATCGAGGCGGAGGTCGTGGAGGTCTTAGATGGCCGAGGGGAGGCCGGAAGCAGCGGGGTATAGTGGCGGCCGGAGCTAGGATTTTAGTGCTGCGGAGCAGAGCAAGGGAGAGAGCGCACGCGAGAGGATGAGTACGAGTGAGGAGAGACATGCGTCGTCGGGGTCTTATCCTCTCTTGGATGGCGGCGGGGATCTTGGCATTGTCGATGATCGACGGCCGGCGCGGCGACAGGCAGTTGGTTGCCGTTGGGAACGAAGACGACAACGAATAGGGCGAAGGGGTATGGGACAAGGTTGGCTATGGCTGGGTCGCACTTGGGCCACGACAAAGCTTGCAAGACGGGCTGTTGATGGCTGCGCAGACGGCAGGGAGAGAGGAAAGGAAGATGGGTCGACCTGGTTGCTGGGTTTCCTTATTTTTTTCTTATAAAACTGTTTTCTTTTTCTGATTTCCTCTTTTCCAATTGTATTTCAATTCTTTTTTATTTTGAATAATTTCAAAAATACAAGAGACTTTGTAAAAGTATTGAAATATTATAGGGGCCCTATTAGTCCTTTTGGGCTCCAAACATTTTGGTACTTTTCGAAATATTCAAAACCTTTTGAATTGATTTATGAGAAAGAGGGAATTAGGGTTTTATTTTCTTTCTTGCATGCATTTTTAGAAGATGATACTCATGAATACACAAATCAAACCCTAATTAGTATTAATAAAACTAGGGGTGTTATAGTTCTATCCCCCTTAACAGAATCTCGTCCCGATATTCCTAGGTAGGAAGATAGAAGGAACATGATTACACTAGACTTTGACAATCTTCTCGAAGAGGTTGATCCATGCCACCATTATTGAATGAATGAAGCGCTTCATTTTCTTCGAGGTAGCTGCACACACTAAAGAAGAGAGGGAAACACACAAAACCACAATAAAGTATTTCATGGTCAACTCATGAAGGATTTTTTAGAAACAACCCTGAGATGACGACATGAAACATGCCAAGGTAACGGAGGAAACATGAGGAGATGGTTTCAAGTTGTTAGATAGCTGGTCTACATAAGGATTGAGACCATAGAGCTTTAGAAGGGTTTAAGCTTCTGAAGAGGAGAGCGTTCAACGGAAACAACACAACCACAGACTTCGAATGACGAACCTCTACTAAACATCTTAAGTAGAGCTTCAGGGATACAAAGATACAGATAAGCAAGCTGTTGAATTACTTTTGATACAGAAGGATCACTCTTCGTTCGACAGAAGGTTAGACAAAAAGGTTGTTTTGTGGAGAGGACTCGCAGAAGTCACAAGAAACATGTAACAGAAGTAACTGTTGATTAACAAAATCGTAGTCGCTCTTCGAACATGTTAGAAGAATCGAAGGAAACTCTTTATTCATCCAGTTTTATCGGAATCTTTGCCAGCGATCATGATATCACTTTACACCTCTAAGATGAATATATAAGAAGATTCCTGATGACATGAGGAAAAAGAAACTTCGTTACCAGACTTCAGTTACTTGACACAATAAGATGCTTACCAACATAAAAGGGTCGAGAGGATCGACCGAGAGACATTTAGCAACTCTACTTTAAATGTTCTCCTTGATGTTTGAGAAAGCATACACCAAGTAAAGGTCAGACTTCGGATACAAAGGAAACCATAAGCACAACTCCTATAATGAATTATAGAAGAAGCCTCATTGTGTATTGCTGATTCAAGGGTGTATGACAATAGGCTTTCCGACTGATTGTGTCAACCACTACATCAATCTTGCCGGATTTTCAAAGAGACCTATGTCAATAACCTTGAAGAACACCAACCATTGTTGCTGCTTGAGATTTAGCTCTGGTTAGGTGGAAAGATACTTCAGATCCAGCATACCCGAATAGAAGACTTGCAACATTTACCCGAAAGATAAGGTTACTATATTCTCAAGGCATGGAATACATTGTCAAGCTCCGAAAGAGTGAGCTAGGTTGCGGAACCCACGTACTAGCAAGTTACCAAGGGATAATTGCACCTACATGAATTGATTGCAATGAAACACGAATATATCCTTGTTGGGAAGCACTTAGGAGGATACTAATGTTTTAAAAACTTTTTCTCTTCCATGACAAATCAATCAGTGGCTTGGTGTGCTTAGAGGATATTCTCGAGATGTGAAGGTATCAACCTACCATATCAAGAATACTTCACGCATGCTTGACTAGCTTGAAATAATTCTCGAGAAAACAAAAAAATAACTCTAATCGGATCCACGGCGACAACTTTCAACTATTGCACGTGAACTAGAGAAGGTTAGTTCTAACATCTAGAACACGTACTTCGAGATAAGTCAAAGAAGTTTCTCAAAAGTTTCCAACATTAATGCCAACTGTCCCACATGAATCCAATCTAGCAGGGAGAAGATAAGGATGTCATCGACAGGCTCGATAACAAACTTATCAAGACATTCCAAGAAGATGAACTCATATGTGTTATGAACAAATAACAATATTGGTCAGACCAAAGAACACGAAGATGTACCCAGGTGAAACATCACGAATAGATACACGATCTGTATAGTTCTTTAGGAATGAGTTTGATTTGACGATAGCCCGTATCAAATCATAGGTGAGGACGATAACGTTTCCACAGAGGAAACACTATCTTTTTTCAACGCGAACAAGACTAGACATCCCTTTTAAGATGAACCAAGTCGAATAGAACTTTTGTCTTTACAACTCTCCAAGTTGTTGTTTAAGCTCAACCAACTAGTGCAGGGGTATCCAGTACGGATCCTTGGAGAAATGTCAGTTCAGAGAACTTGCTTGCTCAAGAACTTAACAAACACGGTCATGTGGCAACGTGGCGATACTTCTAGAAGACATCTAGAATATCACGATCCACCGATATGTCACTTAGTTCGAGAGAAAACTTGCTTTACAAGGCAAGATGACACAGTCTCAGAGCTTCAGCACGAGCCTAACTCTTTGACCAAAGTGAATGTACCAGAATAATGGACGTGGTAGCAGAGTCAAACTTTGCTTAGTGGTAGGTTAACCAATAATGCTAAGAATGACACAAATGTCCTTGGAGTTAGAAGCAATAATAATTGCTGAGAATCTCAGATGGCAACATTGTTACGCACACTCATCATTCACGAGCGCGAAAGCTCGAAGGAAGGGTGGGTAAAGATGTGTAAAAGCATCACTTCATTAAGGGAGTCATGAAACTCAACACGACCTCTTGGTATAAAGGAGTGTGATACTTTAAGGTGGAACAGAACAGAAGCTAATCAACGCTTATTGATCTACGGATTACAACACTTTGACCTGGTCCTAGATATGACAAGGTACTAGAGTTTGTTTCTCCTGACATCTCGAAATGGTTTGTCATGACGGATCACAAGAGTATCTTGCATTGAAAGACACCGATGCATATTTACTACTTGGCTACCAACTGGTAGACAAAGGTCGGAAAACAACAAAGAAAAAAAGAACAGGCTCAGGATAAAATCCCGAGATGTGGATGCATAAGTAAACAATCTTCCGAAACCAATGTAGAGGGGGGAAGGTGTGGCAGAGTCACAAATATAGATACGAGACTCACTAGGAGTCCTCTTGTCGTGATCTATTTGGTTCCATTAGAGAACATCTGCCATATCTAGTGGTAGGGGAAGTCCTTAATTGTCACGATTCAATTGCGACAATGTCCACAAGCTTGAAGACCATAATTATAGTTCTATCCATCCTGAGGTGATGTGTGAACATTACGGCAAGGGTCAACAGAATGGACCTTGGGTTAAAGATCAGCTTCATGTACAAGATTCATAACACTAGAATCTGGCACAATCCAGGATCTTCGGTTCAAGTCCGAGGGTTAAAACTCGAGAAAAGAGTAACTACTACTTGAGTGACATAGCGTACACTGCAAGATAGTAACCACGAGGTAGCTTCCAAAAGAAGAAAGAACTTCTGAAGTACCTAAACAAATAAAAGGAGGCATACAAGGCGATAGGAAACCTCGAAGCCTAGAACCGAACACTATGGATCCTACAATATAGTTTGTAGGCCCATAAGACAAAGAGATCATGATGGAAAGGAATCTCTCAGCTGAAACAGAGCAATGAGAAACAAGGAATTTACAAAACAAACAACTCTAGAGAACTCAACACTAGGTCAACAGGTTAAGAAACGATCTGCCCAAAAGGCACCTAAGCTTTGAAAGACTAGAAGAGATATCAAAACTTTTTCCAAATCAACACAAGGTAAGATGACTCAGAGTTAGAGTGAAACTGGATAAGGAGAAAAAGAAACATACCAGAGTTCTCGCAAATACTTCTTAGCTTTAAAAATAGTTTTCACAAACATTAGACTCAACATCGACCAATAGCAAGGTTTTCCTACGGTCGGTACTACTCTGATACCAAGAACTGTGATACCCCTGTGATCAGGGTTAAACAAATCTAGATCTTTGCCTGACATAAGCTTAACCTAGAGCTCGAGGATATCCAGTGAGAAATGGGTAACACAACAGTAACCCTACAACACAAAAAATTATTACAGCAAGCTCATAGCTGAGCGAAGAACCAAAATATTACAGGCAGAGGTCACTGACCACAAACATCAAACAACGGAAGGCAAAATATACTATTAAGTATAGCAAACTTAACAAACAGTCTAAGAGGCCTAAAGCATAACGATGATGTCCCAGTCCATAGATTCCAGGCTGTCGGCCGGGAACCCCAAGCTACTCGTTGGTGTCGATGTCGTACCAAACTTGTCTTTAGGGGAACACTTATTGTGCTACAAAAGTATCAACAAAGTAAGGGTGAGTACAAGGTGTACTACGCAAGATTTATGGCTGGTGGGGTTATTTTGCATAAAGCCAGTTTAGTTTATAAAACAAGAGGGAGAAGAAGCTCGTCTAATCATAATATTTTAAGAGGAGATAAGAGAGCATCATCTCCAAAGAATTGATCATCATCTTTTGATATCCACCAAAGTAATCGTCAACTCACAATTAGGATCACCCCTCGTACCCATGAGGAAGCATCCTTAATAAACCTAAGTTGCCACAATTAGGTTAAAGTTCTCCACGGTCATCACTTCCGTTCCCAAGTTGTCCATAACCGTGGACATGGCTTTTCGAAAAGATTAATACATTGCAGAGGTGTACAACTTTACCCACAAGTACCAACCAACTCTTAATGCTAGTACATTAGCCCTCTTCCTTGGAAGGCCGACAGAGGGTGGTTGGCCACGACCTTTACCTTGCTTTCGCCGAGACCATGAGTCACGCCCTAAGGATGGTTCTACCGTAACGGGTCAAATCCCGAAGCCGGTCCTTAGAGATATGGGCGAGGTTGGTTTACCTAGAGGAACCGCCTCCCCAACCCTGGCCACGCTTACCTACCTATATGAATGCACCGCCTTCACCGCCTTCGAGAACAACCAGTATGCATATGTCGAATGGAACGCCGAACTAGGTGACTCATGGAATCTACTAGGCAAGTTAGTCAGTCGAGGGGTTTTCCAGGCCCCGTGTGGCTGTACGCTCGTCTTGGTTCAAGAGGCAAGAACTCGGATCCTAGTGGTGGTGAGCATGGGACTACAAAAACCACATCCTCCCATACAAAGCCTTAGCATTATTAATCTAGTTATGCTAGGAGCAGTGGATCGGGTAATATAAGCTCAAAGGGAGTAATGCAACAGATAGGATACTCTATCTATCGATAAGATACCATAAAAGAATCGTATGCATCATGGCAAGAATAAAATACTTTCGAAATCATAGGGTTCTTTTATGTGTGGGGCTATGCTTGCCTTTGCCTGTTGATAACCAATAAACAGATCTTCGGAAGCCTTGTACTTGACTTGATTATAGTTGATCAAGTATTGTTCGTCGATCTTCGATGGTGTTAACCTCGGTCTTCGATCTCGATATCGTATTCTACCGGAAAAAAAGCAAACACCGGAAAGTAAGGAAATAATCAACACATGGCATCGAACAAGGATGATGATATGACAAGTTAAATAGAGTTGTAACTTTATCATGTCCATCTAGCAATATTCCCTCCTCTCGTGCTCTCCTTCTTGTAAACTACGCCCCCATGGCGAAGCTCTTTGCAAGCATGGAAGATGCCAAGGGACAAGTGCAGGTGGGGTGGCGGCTCGCACCCGCCGGCGTCGACTCAACACCTTGACATCGCCATTGTTGGCCCCGACCCGGCAGTACTTTCGCCGGGACGTTGCGATGAGATAACCTGCAACAAACTCGTAATACGTCGAGTACTTTCTGACGAGACTTCCTTGCAAAGCGGGAGCAATTTATTTCCTACTTAGGTCTGATCGAGCCAGTACAGTCGGCCTAGATTAACCTCACGTAGACAACTAGCTAGCTAGCAGCTAGATAGCTCGATCCTGCACAAGCACGCACACGTACACGTACACGATACGCTTGAAAACCACGAGTTAGCTAGAGGCTCATATCGAGCCTTGCAGTTTTTCTTTCTCTCTTTCAATCGCACACTAGATTACAGGGGTACTACACATGTATATATAGTAGTTTTGTTGTATCTAGCCTAATAGAATTAGGACTCCTAATTCTTACCTTAATCGGCTACACAAAACCTACTCGGATACGACTCCGTATACACGCATATAGTGATTATTGCTAACAATCACCCCCTAAGCACTGTGTGCACCTCTTTACATCCACCTGGGTCCAAATGCGCCAACTGCTTCTTGTCGACGTTATCCTTGGCATTGCTTTCGCCGTTCCAAGTAGCTTCCAGGTCACCGACTTTGCTTTTGTCGGCTTGTCTTCCGCTTAACGGCAACAGTCCTCCTTATCCGCGTCATCGGTCTTCACCGGTTCCTTGATGAATAGGCATTGCTTCTTGTGCTTCATCTTCACCGGATTACTAACTGTCCGAAGTCCCTTTTTCGGATAGTGGTCCAACACGCGTCATGTGTGCTCGCGTCGATCGTAGTCGGCTCGGCTCCAGCACACTAGGAGGCGATACGACATACTCTTCTGTGTCCAACAACACACGTGTTTCTTCACTTGCTTCCGCGACCACTGCCAAAACCACACTAGCTTTTGGAGTTGCCAAACCTCCGGATTCTGGCGATTTTTGAAGCGTGTTGCCTTGTAGTCGATTTGCTCCTATTACAAAACCTGGGATGCACCCTCCTGGTTTGCTTTCTGGACTTTCTGTCCCGCTTCCTGGGCTAATGATGCCACCTCCCAGCACCATGTCACATTGCCCTTGGATTTCTGAGCACTCTTTTGCCCCAAGCTCCTCACATGGAGCTTCTCCTACTTGATCTTTTTCTGCTCCAATTTCTGGGATGGATGCCCCTGAACCTCCTGGTAGGACCTTTTCTTTTAGTCCGCCTCCTTCTGGCGTTTCTGGGCCGCCAGCCCCTGGACCTTCCCATGGCCCGGTCTCCACATGTGGAGCACCTCCTTCTGGGTTGTTTAGCAGAGCACACGTGCCACGTCTGCCTGCAATTTCCGGTGGACGTCCTAGCGTGCTACTGCCTTCATCATGAAATAAGACATCTTCTCAATCCTGGACGTCGTGTCCTGCGATGTCGGTAGTCCGAGTACTCTCCGGCCGCGCTTCTGAACTTGAGGTGAACTCCTCGGTCTCAGAACTTGACATACTCACGCCGACTTCTTCTGACACCTTGGTCGCCGTACTTGGCGTCGCCGTACTTGGCGTCGCCACACTTGACGAACCAACCGGGGTCACTTCCGGTTCTACCAATGTCATCTCGTCGTCCAAGACAACCTCCTGCTGCCCCACGTGAGCACTAGTGTCGTCGACACCTGCGCATACCACCTTGATCGCTCCCCACACATCCTTCGCCGATTTCTTTCCGACGAGGTGCTGCAGCACGTCTGTCGGTACGACCGAGTAGAGCGCCGTCAACGCTTGGCAATCTTCTCGGTACTTCGCACCTCCCTTGACGTACTCATCTCCGCCGGGATCGATGGCCTCCCAAATCTCCTGAGCTTCCATGGCGCACTGCGTCATAAGTGCCCATAGCCCGTAGTACTTGCGATCCAGACGCGGATACAAAGCCGCGCCCACCGTCTCGAACACCGGTTCCGATGTCGAGCTCTCGCCAAGGTTCACCATCGCCATGACCTCCTTGTACTTTCAGCAGATCACGAACGACGACCTTGGCTCTGATACCAATTGTTGGCCCTGACCCAGCAGTACTTTCGCCAGGACGTTGCGATGAGATAACCTGCAATAAACTCGTAATCCATCGAGTACTTTCCGACGAGACTTCCTTGCAAAGCGGGAGCGATTTATTTCCTACTTAGGTTTGATCGAGCCAGTACAATCGGCCTAGATTAACCTCACGTAGACAACTAGCTAGCTTGCAGCTAGATAGCTCGATCCTGCACAAGCACGCACACGTACACGTACACGATACGCTTGGAAACCACGAGTTAGCTAGAGGCTCATATCGAGCCTTGCAGTTTTTCTTTCTCTCTTTCAATCGCACACTAGATTACAGGGATATTACACATGTATATATAGTAGTTTTGTTGTATCTAGCCTAGTAAAATTAGGACTTCTAATTCTTACCTTAATCGGCTACACAAAATCTACTCAGATACGACTCCGTATACACGCATACATGATTATTGCTAACAGCCATCACCGTAGCCTGGTAGCCTCCGAGTCCATGCGTCGCCGCCACAGCTCATGGAGCTTTTTCCTCCGCGCCACCACTGGACAGGTCGTCGTAGCCGGATGCATCAGGATAGCGGCACTGTAAAGCATGGGAAAAAACCTCCGCAGATACTCGACCTAGTTCCACTTCCACCGACCATGATCTTCAGGAAAAACAAATGTGAAAACAGCAGTGTCTGCACCAAGTACATCTGTACATGTGAAAATAGCTCGGCCCAAATAACAACTTCCAAGTACAGAGAAAGAAGAAATCCTATGCGCAATGCTACGTCAAAAAGCATCAGTTCATCGACGCCGAGTCAGGCACCTCAGGAGCCGTGCACGCGGGACGCACCAGGACGCGAACCAGCTACAGGCCAATGTGCGGCCTGCCGCCATCACTACTTTGTCCGGAGCCAGCGGCTGAGCTGCTTCGGCTTGACGACGTCGAGGATCCTGGACCCGCCCGTCAGCAGCGTCGACGCCTCGGCGTAACTCCTCACGGGTGCTGGGCGCGACCCGACGGACTCCTTCCGGCTCAGCGCGGGCGGCCGCTTCCCGAGAAGCGTGACGAATCCAAGGAACTCGTGCGCCTTGTATCCGGCGACGAGCTTGCTGTTTCCGCCCTGTGGAGGCGCCGGCGGCATGGGAGGCCTTTTGGCGAACCACGATAGTTGAAGCGGCGGGAACAGCGCCTCCTTGTACTGCTACTGTTGCTTCTGCTCTGCTGAAGACGACGACGGTGGCGAGAAGTACTCCCGCCCAGTCGTGCTATGCGTGTCGGGCGGTCCGGCGTAGGCCGAGAAAAGGCTATGCTATGCCTGTCCCACGGCGGAAATAAAGGAGAAAGGCGTTCAAGATGTGACAGAAAAATCACAAAATATCAGGGTCCATAGTGGGCACGAATCTCGGAGCCTGAATGGATGGACAGATAGATCCTGTACTCATGTGTCAAGCACAAAATCCATTCTCCTTATTTTTAATCTATTTTAAAATCATTTTAAAATAATTATTATTTTTGAATATTCTAAATTATTTTACAACCTGAACTCACATGTCAGATTTTTATTAATTTCATAAAATATTTTAGGAAATGATTAAATATCTGACACCAGGAACCCACCTGTCATATAATTCTTATTTAAAATAATTACAGAAATTATTAAAACAAAAGAAAAACATTATTGATATCAGCACGGCGCCCGGCTGACGTCATACATGGCGTTGCTCCCAGATCGACGATGGATTCGACGATTGCACGCGCGGGACTGCGAGGCGTAGTGTGCTGGAAGCGGGCTTGCGCGCTGACCCAGGAAGTGGCGGCGCCGCTAGCGGGAGGTCACCGGAGGGCGACCAACGGCGAGCAACTGCAGCGGCCAGCGGCGGTGCACGACGGGGGCGAGCTGTAGAGCGGGAGGGGCGAAGAAGATGGTCCACGAGGACCATAAGCTCACCATGAGCACGACGGTGAGGTCGGGGAGGCCGGAGGAGGACGGGCAGAGGAGAATCGACGGTGTGAATGGCGGCAGCCAATGGAGTGTCGAGCTCGATTCCAGCGAGGGAGAAGCTTCTCGTCTTGCGTGCTTCGACAGGGAGAACGAGGACATCGAGGCGGAGGTCGTGGAGGTCTCAGATGGCCGAGGGGAGGCCGAAAGCAGCAGGGTACAGCGGCGGCCGGAGCTAGGATTTTAGCGCTGCGGAGCAGAGCAAGGGAGAGAGCGCACGCGAGAGGATGAGTACGAGTGAGGAGAGACATGCGTCGTCGGGGTCTTATACTCTCTAGGACGGCGGGGGGGATCTTGGCGTTGTCGATGATCGACGGCCGGCGCGGCGACAGGCAGCTAGTCGCTTTCGGGGACGAAGACGACAACGAATGGGGCGAAGGGGTATGGGCCAAGGTGGGCTACGGCTGGGTCGCACTTGGGGGCGCGGCAAAGCTTGCAAGACGGGCCTAGCAGCAGGGAGAGAGGAAAGGAAGATGGGCCGGCCTGGTTGCTGGGTTTCCTTATTTTTTTCTTGTTTTTTTCTTGTAAAACTGTTTTTTCTGATTTCTTTTTTCCAATTGTATTTCAATTCTTTTCTGTTTTGTATAATTTAAAAAATACAAGAGACTTTGTCAAAGTATTGAAATATTGTAGGGGTCCTATTAGTCCCTTTGGGCTCCAAACATTTTGGTACTTTTCGAAATATTCAAAACCTTTTGAATTGATTTATGAGAAAGAGGGAACTAGGATTTTATTTTCTTTTTTGCATTTTTAAAAGATGATGCTCATGAATGCACAAAGCAAACCCTAATTAGTATTAATACAACTAGGGGTGTTACACTCATATCAATATGTCAACCGTCTTGATTTTTTGAAATTACGAACTACTATTTAAGTAAACAACAATAAATCCAAAATGCCCTAAGGCCGTTGAAATCGAAGAGGAATTTTTTCTACATGTTTTCATAGGCTGTATGTTTTTTGACATCGTATGCAAAAGTTATGGCTAGGTGAATTTTTCATGACATTTTTTTGCAAATTATGTCAAAATTTATGTTTGTTAATTTTCGTAACAACTAAATCACTTAATATAACTAAAATTCGAAAGATTTTATTTTTGGAATTTTTCATAATTTTTAGCATGGTTTTGAAATTAGAAAATGCGATCTCCTGCCGGGGGAGGGGGGAGGGGGGGTGGAGAGTCGTTCTTCTGCCGCGACAGGATTTGTGCCGTTTTCCTGTCGCAGCAGTACTTGAGATTTTTTTTGCCCATTCTCTTTAGTCCCGATTAGTAATACGAACTGGAACTAAAGGTCACACCTCGGTTGGTGTTACGAACCGGGACTAAAAGGGTTGACACCGACCGTAGCATGCCGCAACCCCTGTCTCCAACCGGGACTAAAAGTCCCGTTTGATCCGGGGACTAAAGATTGTTCCGTTGGAACCGGGACTAATGTGAGAGCATTAGTCTCGGGTCCAACCACAACCGGGACTAATGCTCCGACCGAGGGTGGACGAAAGACTCTTTTTCTACTAGTGAATGGTGCAACTGCTGCTATCCCGTCCACGATGGGCGCATGCGCGTCCGTGTGTACTGAATTTATGCATGCTCATTCATGGTGGATGTGTTGGCAGTCAAGATCCTCGCTTGCTCGGCCATTTGGCCGTTCATGGCCTAGGTGGTGACCTGGGTTGCGACGACCTTTGCCTCTTCAATCTTGAGTTTAGCGTCGGCTTTGGCCAACAATTTCTTCCACCTTGCGTCATTCTTTTCATCACGGCCATGGTTGTTGGGGGTCACATCGGCGATCATATTCTCGAATGAGGTTTCAAGAGATGCCGTTGATGCAACGCCGTTCCTCTTGGCCTTGGCCTTCTTGTGGCCGATGGGCGGACGACCGAGGCAGCAACTGGTGCATCCACTTCGAAGGGCTTGTCATTGTTGAGCTTAAATCGGATTTTCTTCCATTTCTTGCAAGTCTCAATTTTGGTAAAGCCATGCATAAAAGGAAAGTCCTTCTCTCCATTGTTGCTCTTGTACAAAGCCATGATAATCTTTAACTAGCAAAACACAAGCATAAAAAAAGTGAACATTGCGAAACAAAGGAAGCAGTTAAGTAGGTTTGTCACTTCGTCAGCTAGCTTGATTTTGGACGGACGTTTTCCTGTTGGGATGGTCTCCACAACCTTTTGAATCACCGCCCAACTACCGGCAAGTAGGCCAACCACGATGTACAATAAGTTCTTGTTCGCCTATCGAGAGACAATGAACATCTTCTAATACTCCCTTCGATCTAAATTAATTGACTTGGATTTGTCTAGATTCGAATGTATCTAGACATGTGTTAGTATTAGATACATCCGAATCTAGATAAACCTAAGTCAATTAATTTGGATCGGAGGGAGTATGGAAAGACGATGTTGATCTCCTAGTTTTATGATAGTCTGGCTTGAGACAATGCCATTTTTCAAATGGAGGAGATTTTCATGATGATCGGTGTGACACGGCAACAAATTTCATGTTAGCGCCTATTTAATTTCAGATTTTTTGGAGTTCTGGAAATAGGTTTTTCAAGAATTTGAAAAAAAAAGGGCACACCCGGCTGCTGCTGGGGGTTTCCGCTTCCCTGTTCGAGTCAAGATCTGACAATGGAGTCCACGTCGACCACCAAGCCGTCACCGTGGCTCGGCCTGACGGCGCTAGCCCTAGAGCTCGCCGAAACGAGCGGCAGCGGCAACCTCGTCTTCTCGCCGCTGTCCACCTACGTCGTGCTCGCCCTTACGTCCGCCGGCGACCGGGGCGCGACTCTCTAGGAGTTCCTTGCCGTTCTCAGGGCGAGGTCCCGGGGGGAATGAACTCACTGAGATCGTCCGCGGCTTGGCAGAGCAGGACCGGTCGCTGACGGACGGACCGCGTCATAGACTAATGACGGATGGTTGATGCCATGTCTCCAACTGAGGCATGTCCATGTGGTTGAAAGAATCAAAGCTATATTTGGAATTAGATTAGTAGAAGTATAAACAAACAGCAAGTGGTTATATCTTATATGGCGGATCAACCTCATCTCTCGAGTCCTGTCTCCTCACCTTGGCATCCAGGTCTTCAGTAACCAGCTTGTACTCTTCACGGCGGTCAACCACTCAAGCAGGTGAGTAAATTTCTGCCATAATCCTACCAGATCTATGAGCATCTTATGGCTCTTCTCTGTCGAACTAGTTCACAAGCGATTACAGTTTCTGTTAAGTATGCTGATTATATCGGTTGGGAGGTGTACCTGAGCTTTACGGAAATTTTCTGCATCTGTTGGCTAGATCTGGAAATGGATGACCATTCAACTTAGTATGCTCACGATTTTCCTTAGATTTTTCTGAGAAGTTCAAGCCTAGGTGTCTTATTCTTTCTCTGAAAAAAAAGGTGTTTTATTCTTTAGCACTAAAGAAAATTTGGACCTTTTCCATTCAGCGAGCATCCTAGAGCTTAGTTCTGCGGTCTGAGCACGAGTTGACTTCATCCAATGAAGATTCTGCAGATATAATTCAGGAGAAAATATAGTTATTGGGGATAAATTACGGAGGTTTTGTTGTCACTCGGAACCTGTATACCTTCAACAATTTTCGGTTCATTTCAACACTTTAAATGTTCTTGTTTCCAGTTTCCAGGATAGTGCGGCATATAGTTACAGATGAATCTCCAACCCAGAATTACACGAAGTGATCTAGAGCAGATGATATCTGATAAAACAGTAGAGCCCAAGGCCCTGCCATTGTCACTCCTGGAAGATATCACAAATGGTTTCTCAGATGAACAGGAAATTGGCAGAGGTGGGTTTGCGGTGGTTTATAGGGTAAGACAGCTATCAACTGTCGTAGTTTTAGCCACGACGGATCTCAAGCCTCAAGCTGATATAAGTCTTGTTGCTGATGTAGGGAATGCTTGATAACGGGGTGTTCATCGCTGTGAAGAGGCTATCCAAAGCACACATGTTCGAGAAAGAATTCAACCGAGAGGTTCAATGTCTTATTAAGGTGAAGCATGCAAATGTGATACGACTTATTGGATATTGTGTTGACTTACAAGGGAAACCAGAAACCTACAATGGACAATTTGTCATGGCACATGAGGAACAAAAATTGCTCTGCTTTGATTATCTAACTCATGGAACTCTCCATGAGCATATCAAGGGTAGGATCATGTGGTACATTAAGTTCTTACCGTATTAATTTCCTTACAGAGATTTTTTTCAATTATCGCAACGAAATAATACGTACCATGCAATCTGCCATTCAGAGAGTAAGGTCTACATATATGTCCAATGACACTAAATCGAGTGAGGTGTTTTTGCTCCCATAAGCCCAAAATATCTAAATCAAAATGACAAACCATATTTAAAGTTTTAGAAAATTTTGAAAAAATCTCACATCTGCATGAAGATGAGATCTACCTACATGATTATTTTCATTGGTTAATACATTCATTCGTGCGCTGCACAAAAAAAATTTAGATCTATAATAACAGAAGATGCATCTATTATGGATCCACATATTTGTCGTTTTTGTGTAGTGTGCACAGGAACATATTTTGCCATGACAATTTATAGGTATGTAGTTATCATCTATATGTTCTTGTACAAAAAATCAGATCTTTTTACACTGCAAAGTACATTTCTTTTTGTTAAATAGACCGAAGGAGCCTGTGATCATTTTCTGATATCAGATACTAAACCTTCTTTCCCTGTCACATATGTATATGTAGATCCATCTTGTGGACTTGATTGGAGAAAGCGCTACAAGATTATCAATGGAATCTGCGAGGGATTACATTACCTCCACCAAAATCAAATATTTCACTTGGATCTTAAACCTCCAAACATTTTGTTGGATGGTGATATGTTACCAAAAATTACTGACTTTGGTCTATCAAGGTGCATTAATGAACAACAAAGTCGCATTAATATAGGTGGAACAATGTGAGCTAGCTAAGCCTCTTGAGAACACATTATTTTTAAGTTATATGATCTCTATACTTCACCTCCCTTTATTCCCTAACTGATTGGACCAAAATATTTATATGCAGGGGGTATTTGGCACCAGAATCAATTGGTAGCCATGAAATCACGTACCGGTTTGACTTATACAGTCTTGGTGTTATAATCTTGGAGATATTAACCGGAAAGAAGGGGTATCATAGTGTTGACAATGTAAGAGCACTTTATATCAGTTTTTCAAGACAGAGGCTTGATTCTAGAATAATTTTTTATGATTTCATCTACCATAACAATTATTTTTCTGAAATGCTGGACCATAGCATTCATTTAATAATTAAATTCCATGGTCGACCATATTTTGAAAGGGCATGTAACATTGCCATATTTCACCATATTTAACAATGAAAGATCATGCCAACTAATAGTGTAAACCATATTACAATCAAGGTTCTGGCTCTTAAATTTAGTGTAACATTGCTATTCTCAATTCTAAAATTTGTAGGTGCTTAAAAGTTGGAGCAACGGATTGGAGGAATCACAAAAAGATATACAACTGAAACAAGTACAACTGTGTGTTGAGATAGGAATAGAGTGCACCAAATTCAACCCAGCGGAGAGACCGGTTAGTACACAACACATAATAGATAGGCTCCACAAAATGGAAAGTACGTACGGCTCTATGGAAACTTCCATGACTCGATCGCTGGTACCGCGAGTAAGTTCTCCCGCAACATGGTATTTCTTGGAGCTTTGCCTATTTTCAGTTTTATCATTGGCACCTGCTAACTTAGCATAATTATTTTTCTATCAGGATTTCTCATTTTCTGGGTCATCGGTTTTCCCTATTGGATCAAACAATGTCAGGTATTTCAACTACATTTCTCTTCATAAAGAAACATATAATATATACCACCAGGTGTATTGAGTATGGTCATAAACTGTTACTAAGATATCTCAAGATGAGCGACATGAAAAATAACAAGCGGGTTCATAGTTTAAGCATATTTTAAAAATAAGTTCATACTTGCAGATATAAAGTACTCCCTCCGATTGTACTAAATCAGCGACACTTATTATGGATTGAAGAGAGTAATATCTTAAAAAACTGTGTACATAATATCTAAACCGTAGTATATGTACTGCCCAGATGATTTTAGATGCTACATACTAGAGATATACTGCAAATGCATAGAAAAATTTGATGGTTTAGAAACGAATAGAAGGCTGATAATTTAATTTACATGTTTGGCCACCGAATTGGTCTTAATCACTCCCTAGATAACCTATCTCTGTAGTAATTAAGACTTTTTTTTAGAAATATAATTAACATTGCTACCCGAGGAGCCATGTTCAAGAACCTTTTTTTATGGTTGGGGGGTGGGGGGGTGGGGTACTGCATGTTTCAGAGGTTCGTGTTTAGATGATGCAGGTTGGCTGTGTCTACAGTGGGATTCCTGTATGGTGCATCTTGCAGACAGTGGGATTCCTGTATAGTGCATCTTGCGCAACTGTGCCGTACCTTTAATTATCCCAATAAGCTCGCAATTAATTATATCTGAGTAGCATATATAGTTAGTACTTCCATAGTTTAACACAATTATTCCAAATATTGATGTTCATTGCCTTCTAGAGGAATCTGTAACTTTTGTGTTGTTTCAGTTGCATGCTCCAGTACTGATTTTATGTACGGATTTCATTGAACATCTTTTGCGAACAATGCTTTCAAACATTTGATCTTACATTTTGTTCTAGGTCAGTATATCACCCCAGATCTGATTCTCCAAAGATGTAATCTGCTGCATGACTGCATGGTATTTTATTGGATAATTTGTACTCCCTCCGTTCAGAAATAAAAGACGTTTTAGCTTTCTAAACCGAATGTATCTAGACGTCTTTCAGTGTATAAATTCGTAAAGGTTTAAAGTGAACCTATACACTAAAAAACATCTAGATATATTCGTTTCATAAAGTTAAAACGTCTTATATTTCTTAATGGAGGGAGTATGTTTTCTACATACTATAGTATTTATGTCCGATATCAGATCAACAGAGGGGAGACAGCCGTGTTGATCTCGTGGGTGACACCAACACAGGCTAGACCTCCACCCCCTCCTTCACCTCTTCTTCCCTCACTCTGCTGCCAGAGGATGCCCCCGAAGCCCGCAGGACTAACGCCTGTTGTGCGGCCATCATGTAATATCCCTTTGCTCAGTATGATTGCTGAGCGTGAGATCTGGGTTCAAATCACAAGAATCACAAAGAATTTGGGGGCGACAGAAGAAGACAGCAAAGGGGGGAGAGAGATGAGCTACTCACTCTTTTCTTCATTCATGCCACCTCGTTTGATTGCAGTTGGGTATTATACCCTTGACCAACATTTTGGTTCCCGAACAAAAATATTTCCCGAGGGGGCTCGGGATTTCCGGTAACCGCGGTTACTGAGAATTCCCGAGCGGTTACCGGATAAATTTAAAAATTAAATTTTAAATTTCAAATTTATTATTGCCTGCTTATTATGCTTTAAAACTATAAAAGTACATGTAACTCACTATATCGTAATGGTTTAGCCGTGCTGCTCGTCTTGAGGACTCAGCAGGTCGCGGGTTCGAGAATCTGAACGGAACCAGGGATCTCAGCGAGAGAATCCTGCAGCTCTGCCAATGCGCCACTGCTTCCTATGATGAAACATAGGAGCTTCTGTATACTTATCTACATTATACTGCGTTTAAATTCAAAAAACTCGGGATTTTTTGCTCGGTATGTTGGTTTCCCGAGGGTGCTCGGATATCCGGTTACCGGACGGTAACCGAATTTACCGACCGGTAACCAAATCTTTGCCCTTGACACACCGAGACCGTCAGGTACTCAGGTCCCACTCACACACGGCTGAAGCCACACGATCAACCCACTAACCCGTATTCTAAGATTGACAACGACTTTAGCCAACGCTTGTGTCCACCGTAGGCGTTACATCTTCCTCTCGTGCAGAAGTTGCTTGTCCCCAAGCAACGGCGTCAGGAAAATATGCTCGGACCACATGATAATCTTCCCAGCTTACGGATATAGTAGGAATGCCAGTTCACTTGATCAGACATTGTGGAATAGTGGAATTACCTTTCTTGACAAGACGTCGTTCTAGGACAGCTTCAGGTTCCGGTAGGAGGTGATCAAGCTCTATTAGTTTTGGTAAGTCTGAGTAGATTGGTGTGAAATCCGGTGTGAACTGTTTGAGCTGCAAAACATGGAACACAGGATGAATGGTTGCAGCTGCTGGTAGGTCCAATTTGTATGCCGCGTCACCGATATGCTCTAGTACACTGAATGGTCCAAAGAACTTGTATGCTAGCTTCAGAAAATGCCTGTTGGCGATAGAGTGCTAGGCATATGGCTGTAATTTCGGCAACATCTTCTTCCCAACTTGGAACTTGTCCACTCGATTTTATCGGCTTGAATTTTCATCCGCTGTTGTGAGGCAAGCAGATGTAGGCGTAAATGCTCGGCATGTAGTGCATGTTCCAGGAGCAATTCTTCCAATGGGGCAGAGCCTGAAAGTGACAACATTGGCATCGCTCCAAAATTGGGATCATGTACATAGAGTGCACGGAAGGGAGAATAAACCAATGACGGACGGAATTTGAGTTATACCAAAACTCCGCAAGTGGCAGCAGTGTACGCCATTTCCTAGGAGCCTCGTGAACTAGACACCGCAGGTACATCTCCAAGCATTGGTTCACATGCTCGGTCTAGCCATCTTTATGACGATGGTAGGCGGTCGAGTAAAGCATCTTCGTGTCAAGAGCAGCGAACAGATCCTTCCAAAATTGACTTGTGAAGATTTTATCTCTGTCGGAGATGATAGTTAGAGGCATGCCGTGAAGATTCACAATGGTGTGCATAAACAGCTTGGAAACCTTCTGAGCTGTGAAGGGATGACGCATTGGCACAAAATGCGCATACTTCGAGAAGCGGTCAAAAACTACCATTATCACATTGTAACCCTCAGATAGTGGTAAAGCTTCAATGAAGTCCATACTCAGGTCTTGCCATGCCCCCATTGGTGTAGGCAGAGACTGTAGAAGGTCAGATGGATTGGTCAGAGTGTGCTTGGCATCCTGACAGACAACGCATTGACGGACAAAAAACAGTCCACTTGTGATTTTCAGGCTAGGCCACACAAACATGTTCTTGAGACGTTGGTAAGTGGCATGTATCCCTGAATTCCCCCTATGGCAGTGGAGTGGAAAGCGTTTGCAAATCTGAGTTTGATCCAATCCAGATTCGGCCACCCAGATGGATAATACTATGTTCTAGTACATACCCCTCCTCGACTGGAGATGCTAGAGCCAACTTGGACAACTTCAGTTGTGCTGCTAGATCTGTCGCATAGGAATTCAACACCTCTTGTGTAACTACCTCGGTGAATTACGCTCTTAGTTAATGCCTGGATGAACGAAAGTGGTTAAAATAGTACGGTGGGGCCCAGGGCCACTCACGGTAGACCTTTCGGCCGTCCTAACCACTTTCAGACAACGGGACAAGAACGAGCGGCGTAATCGGCAGACGAAGGGATCAACTACATACACAAATGAGTATGTATGCAAGCCACATACAACAGTCCTCAGAGCCATTCCATCTAAAAGAAATAGAAATATTGCAACGCCATACGGCAAGATCCAAATGTCCTAGATAGATATAATAATTTAGGATAGCTCCTCATACATCACACATCAGAGTATCAGGCGGAAGCGGAAAACAAGATCCGAGTACGGATAAGAAGCAAATTGGCATAAGATGCCCCATAAATAAACGCATCCCGCCCACAGATCTCACGGATCCCCGTTCCCGGAATCTCTACACCGAATGATCGTTGCCAACATCATCTGTCTCTTCCACCCAGTATCCATCTTGCGGAAACACCTGCTCATCTGAATCAAACAATTTATCGTGTGAGACCCTAGGGGTACTCAGCAAGTCTTTATGCCGCTAAAGGGGACACAACCTGGGGTGACGCAATTGCAGCAAAAGATAATACCTAACAATTCTACAGATACTCGCTAACCATCCGCCTAACCAATGATAGACGGATGTTTGTGAATTAAGAACAACAGTTATAACAGTATAATTAACAGATCCATCCTCCTCCTCGCTTACCAACGAGGAAGCGGACGAACAACCCCCATCATCCGTTGACAGTTTTATTAACCATTCCATGAGTATTGCACTATTTACTAGTCAGGTACTTAGTCAATTCAAAAGCGGTACTTTAGTTATACTTGTCTATGATCGAGAACCGGTGCTCCAAGTCGTCCATAACCGCGGACACGGCTTTCAGAAAGATTTATCCTGCAGGGGTGCACGAATAGCAACACACACTCGATCAACCTCGGAAAAACCAAATCAAAACCCAACGAGGCATTCACGACAAAGCAATCACATGATTCAGTAATATTTCAGGGGGCCACCCCATTAAGCTACCCGCAACGAAGTTGGCCGGCTCCAAGACGGACCCAAGGTTTGCGTCAATGGCTGTAAACGACCGGGAACCCGAAAATGTGACTGGGCTTGTCGATACTGCGAAAACACTTCGCAATTCTCAAACAGTACAGGCGCTCCTCGCACAATCTTAATAAAACAGTAACATGGCATAAGTACAGGGTAGTAATAAAGCCCCAAACTACTTTGTGGCCCCAAGAAATAAGAATGAATCAAGCTCTGGCTTAGGGGGGTCCATAAGGCCTCCCGGATGTGGATAGTGCGAATAGTCAAGGAACAGGAATCAAGTACTCGGGGTCCTACGGGACACAAGTGAGCTTGAAAAACCAAATAGCAGATATTGCTCACCGGTGCCTCTTTCATTAATTATCCCATTACTACTCAGGTTAAGTTGTTTAGGTACCTCATTATTCATCAGACACTCACATACCCTACTCATGCTTTTCTACGACTCGCATGGCTCAAACAACTCCTGTAGTAATGGCTCATGGGATGGAGGAACAAGCTTCGGTGGGGTTTAAAAGTAAAGGCTATGCAGTACTTGGGATTCAATTTAATGCAATCGCGACTCAATGATGCAAGAATAAGATAGAGGCAATAGGTACTGTATGTATGCAAGCATGTGGTAGTGCTTGCCTGGCAGCTCAGTTGAAGTGAGCGATGGATCTGGGTAGTACTCCTGTGATTCCTGGTAATTCTCCTGCTGGGCGTCTATTCGAAGAAGAACCAAACAAACAAGGGCCAACATAAATAAAGTGCACAAGCATATGAATTTAAAATGCGACAAGCAAACAAGCATGCCATGATGAATGATGCACAATTTACATGGCATTAAAGTAGCATGGCAAAGGTGAGGGGTGAATACAAGAAATAAAGCATTTTGGCATTTATTTACCCAAGTTTTATTGTCATAAACAGTTCAGATTTTTAATAATGACATGATGCATGCTTCAATTCAGAACAAGGACTGCATAAATAGAACGGGCTCGTCGCGCTGATCGATTTAGACATATTATTTGCCAAATTTGGAGTTATAGAATTAAAGTTATTAATTAATTAAGGAAAAGGGCATTTTAATGTAATTTTATTCATCTCGAACTTTAAAGTGTTCAAATAATATTTTGAATGGCATATTTGAATTCCTCATATTTTTCTGATTCCAAAACATATATTATTTGTATTATTTGGATTTGTATTTTAAAAATTATTTGAATCTGATTTGAATTTGAATTAAATCAATTTGAAAAAGGTCTAATTAAAAACAGACAGCCAGGAAAACTATTGTTATCCAGGCCAATCTAGCCACAGCCACTGACGGGTGGGCCTTGCGCTGACTGGGGCCACGCGCGGGGAAAAGCTTTTGCTACCGCGGCTCCGGCTAGCCACAGAGGGTGACAGATGGGGCCGTTGGTTACGGGCCCACGCGGCAGTGGGGTTACAACTAGAGGCTGACAGGTGGGGCGTGGCTGGAGCGCGGGTTACGGCCGGAGAAAGCAGAGGGGCTTTCTGCAATAATGCCCGAGCGGCTGACAGGTGGGGTCTCTAGGAGCGTGGGTTAGGAGCGAAAATAAAAAGGGAGGCTTAATGTAAAATACCACGGCCCGGGTACTGTTCTTCGTGTTCATCGTCTGGCGGAAATCGGCGCGCAGCGCAGAGCGGGGGAATCGAACCCAGGTCACGGGCGTGCGCGCTGAGGGACAGAACCAGTGCGGTAGGCTAGGGGAGCTGACAAGAGAAGGGTGGGGGCCTAGGTGAGGTGCTAGGTGGCGCTGGGGAGGTTGCAGACGGCAGCGAGCGGCGCGCACTGAGAGCGTTCGACAAAAGTAACGGCGGAGCTAGCCGGCGACGGCGAGGCGGAGCATGCCAGGGAGGAAGAGAGGCTCACCGTGGGGGAGACGGTGATGTTGGATCGGGCGGGGAGGCACCGGAGCGGAGAAGACGCTGGCGCACTGGCGGCTAGGGTTTGGCGTCGGGTGGCGGCGGTACCGGCACTCCTGGGGCTTCTCCTTCTCGACGACGCGTGCAGGAAGCAGCAGGGTGGTCGCCTCGGTCTCCCAGACCACCCCCACGACGTGATGGCCGGCTAGATCGAAGAGGCGAGGCGGTGCTGGCGGCGACCGGCGGCAGTTGCTGGCGACGACGAGGAGGTAGGGAGGAGAGGAGGGCCGGTTCGGCGGATCTAGGCGAGACGACAGAGACGTAGGAAGGAGGGAAAAGGAAGGGAGAGGGAGGAGATGGCGTGTGGGCGCGGCAGGTAAAGTAGCTCGGCCTTTTCCTCCTTCTCCTCGGGCACGTGCTAGCTCGGGCTGGGAGCAGGTAGGGCATGGCAGGGGAGGCTGCAGGTGGGCCAGGGGGAGGGGGAGACGCCGCAGCTAGGGCCAGCATGGCAGGTGAGAGAAGGGAGAGAGGAGAGAGGTTAGCTCGGGCTAGGGTAGACATGGGCTAGGGTTAGGGTTTTTCTTAGGTTAGATAGAGGGTTAGGGTTAGCTGAGGTGGGCCAGGGAGAGAGAGGGGATCAGGTGGCCCTCATGGGAGAGAGAGATAGAGAGAGAGAGGAGAGATCAATGTTAGGGTTTAGTAGAATTAGGTTAGGAGAATAATAAAGAGAGAAGCTAGGTTTAGAGTTTTATTAGGTATTTAGATTTTAATTTTGTTTATGAGGCCATACCAAGAAGAAGCATTGAGCTTGATCTAGCTGGAGCTAATGTGGAAGAGAAACAAGAAAGAAAGAGGAAGAAAAGAAATAGGTGGAAAGAGTCTCATATGATCATGCATGTAGAAAATAAAATAAAAGAAAGGGATGTGGGTGAGGATATGGGAATGGTGGAATGGAAGGAGATGGTTCACAAAGAAATAACCACTAAAGTCAAAGGCAAAAACCCATGGGATAAAAGGTGGTGGTACTTTTGCATGGCCCATGCAAAATAATAATGCCATGATTTTTATTTTGTGAAAACAATAATAATATGATGGCATTATTCTTATGCATTTCCCATAAGTGGAATAAAAGCCAAGCAAAAGAATTTAAAGGATTTGACCCACCCCAAACCACATGAGCTAGAATAAAAATACCAAAAGAAAAAGAAATACAAGCTCATGGTTAAAGGGATGGTGGAATTATAAGGTGGTGAAAAGAAAAGATAATGGAGGTGAATAAAAGATATGCCCCCAACTCAACTTGGGCATTTAGACAATATATCAATAACCAAATACAATATCAAGAGGCAAATACAATTAATAGTGCATATGAGAGAAGAACCAAAGAACCAGGGTTTTATATGATGCTCAAATGCAAGGTGGCATGATGACATGAGCATGATATAATTATGATGCAACAATAATATATATGAAGTAGTCAATATCTTACTAGGACAAGTAGCATTACAATTGTTAGACAATTGGGATGCTACAACTCTCCCCCACTAAACAGGAATCTCGCCTCGAGATTCTAGGAAGAAGAAGACTCAAAGAGGGTAGGATACTTGGCACGGAGCTCATCTTCACGTTCCCAGGTGGCTTCATCAACGGAATAGTGCGACCACTGCACCTTGCAAAACTTGATGGACTTGTTGCGAGTCCTTCTTTCCGTGACTTCAAGAATTTTTGTGGGGTGTTCTTGATAAGACAGATCTTCTTGGAGGTTGATGAGTTCATGGTCCACGGTCCTGCCGGGATCCTTGAAGCACTTCTTGAGTTGAGAGATGTGGAAAACATCATGGACTTTGAGTTGTTCAGGGAGCTCAAGAGCATAAGCAACTTCTCCTCTTCTTCCACGAATTTTGAAAGGACAGATGTATCTAGGAGCCAGCTTTCCTTTGATACCAAAGCGGTGCGTAACTCTCATGGGAGTGACACGAAGATAAACGAGATCACCAGGGACATACTCCATGTCCGTGCGCTTTCTGTCATAATTGCTCTTCTGGCGACTTTGAGCAATCTTCAGGTTTTCAAGAATGATGTGAACTTTCTCCTCCGCTTGAGTTACAATGTCGGGGCCAAACAATATTCTTTCACCTGCGCCCGACCAACCAATCGGAGTTCTGCACTTGCGACCATAGAGAGCCTCAAATGGTGCCATCTTTAGACTTTTCTGGAAACTGTTGTTGTAAGAGAATTCAGCATATGGAAGACATTCTTCCCACTTCATGCCGAAAGAGATAACGCAAGCACGGAGCATATCTTCTAGAATCTGATTGATCCTTTCAACTTGTCCTTGCGACTGAGGGTGGTAAACTGTGCTGAAGTTTAATTTTGTTCCCAAAGCATTTTGGAAACTTCCCCAGAACTTGGAAGTGAAGATGCTTCCACGGTCTGAACTGATCTCAAGAGGGACTCCATACAGAGAGACAATTCTGTTGATATAGAGTTCAGCCAACTGAATTGCAGAAATTGTTTCCTTGACTGGAAAGAAGTGAGCTACTTTGGAAAGCCTGTCAATGATAACAAAGATTGCATTGTTGCCCTTCTGTGACCTTGGAAAACCTGTAATGAAGTCCATCTCTACTTTGTCCCATTTCCATTCCGGAGGCTTCAATGGCTGTAGAAGACCGGAAGGTTTCTGATGAACAGCTTTAACTCTGCGACAAACATCGCACTCTGAGACATACTTGGCACAATATCGTTTCAAACCAGGCCACCAATATTGTGTTTTCAAGTCCATGTACATCTTAGTGCTGCCAGGGTGGATAGAAAGAACAGAATCATGCGCCTCCTTGAGAACTTGCTCTCTTAAACCCGGGTAGTTCGGAACAAACATCCGGTGTTCAAAGAAAAGAGTGCCTTGGTCATCAACGTGGAAAGACTCGTACTTCGGAAGCTGAATGTTGGAAATGATCTTTTTAGTGTAAGGATCGCCAAGTTGAATAGAGCGAACTTTTTCTTCCAAGAGAGGTGTTGCTAGAAGGTTCAGAAGATACCCTTGATCCACAATTTCAAGGTTGAGCTTGCGGAATTCCTCGCACAAGAGAGGCTGTTGTTCTTCCACCATGAGGTTGTTGACATAAGCTTTTCGGCTGAGAGCATCTGCCATGACATTGGCTTTGCCCGGGGCGTAGTTGATGGTCAAATCGAAATCATTAATTGTTTCAATCCACCTCCTCTGACGAAGGTTGAGATCAGGCTGTGTGAATATATACTTCAGACTCTTGTGATCAGAAAAGATCTCACAACGGTTGCCAAGCAAGTAATGCCTCCATACTTTCAAAGCAAAGACAACTGCTGCGAGTTCGAGGTCATGTGTAGGATAGTTGATCTCATGCGTCTTCAACTATCGAGAGGCATAAGAAACAACTTGTTTTTCTTGCATAAGGACCGCACCCAATCCTTGCAATGAAGCATCACAGAATATTTGGAAAGGCTTTGATGTATCTGGAGGAACCAAGACTGGTGTGGAAGTGAGCTTCTCTTTGAGTGTTTCAAAGCTTGCTTGACATGCAGGAGTCCAAAGATATTTCTTGCCTTTCTTGAGGAGATCGGTAAGAGGCTGCGCAATCTTCGAGAAGTTTTGAACGAAGCGACGGCAGTAACTGGCCAAACCAAGGAAACTTCGGACTTCTTTGACATTTATGGGTGGAAGCCAGTCCATAATTGTCTTAATAGTTTCTGGGTTGACGGCAATGCCCTTGGCAGAGATGACGTGACCAAGGTATGTGACTTGAGGCAGCCAAAACTCACACTTGGAGAACTTTGCATACAGGCGGTTCTCACGAAGCTTATTTAGGACACACCGAAGGTGTTCTTCATGTTCTTCTTTTGACTTAGAATAGACTAGAATGTCATCCAGATAGACCACAACGAACTTATCAAGATACTCCATGAAAACTGAGTTCATAAGCCTCGAGAAGGTGGCAGGTGCGTTGGTGAGACCGAAAGACATGACCGTGTACTCATACAGTCCATAGCGGGTGGTGAAAGCTGTTTTAGGGACATCTTCCTTGCGGATCTTGATTTGATGATAACCACTTCTCAAATCAAGCTTAGAGAATACCACAGCTCCAGCTAGCTGATCGAAGAGATCGTTAATCCGCGGAAGGGGATATTTGTTCTTGATTGTTTTAGCATTGAGTGCCCGATAGTCAACACAAAGTCTATCAGTCTTGTCTCGCTTCTTGACAAAGATGGTTGGACTACCCCAAGAAGAAGTACTGTGCTGAATGAAACCCAACTTCTCTTGTTCATCCAACTGACGTTTGAGTTCAGCCAACTCAGCAGGACCCATTTTATAAGGCCGCTTGGAAATAGGAGCGGTACCAGGTTCAAGTTCAATGAAAAACTCAACCTCACGATCCGGAGGCATACCTGGTAACTCTTCAGGAAAGACATCTGGAAACTCACAAGCTACAGGAACACTCTAAATACCTTCCATAGCATCATCATTCAGAGCCGCCAAAGAATAAAGCTGAATTGCAGGAGTCAGACTTGGAGAATAGACTATATGGCCTTCAGGAATTTTCAGAGAAACCGAACGTTCAGCACAATCAATCACAGCTGCATTTGCTGTCAACCAATCCATGCCCAAGATAACATCAATATCAGAATTGCCCAGAATAATTAAGGAGGCCGGAAACAAAGAACCACCAATCTCAATTTGATTGTTATGGCTGATTTTAGAAGATGCCATTGTTGCTCCAGGAGAAAGAACCATTAAACGCTTGGGGAGAGGATCCATAGATAACCCATTCCTATCAGCAAAACTCGTAGAGACAAAAGAATGCGATGCACTAGAATCAAACAACACTCGTGCAGAAACTGAGTTAACAGGAAGCATACCCATGACAACTCCAGGTGCATGCTCAGCTTGAGCGACGTTGACACAGTTGGCACGAGCAACCGTAGACCCTGGCTTAGTGTTGATGTTGAGAGCCCGAGGTGGAGGTGCACGAATCATAGGAGCACTTGCCGCAGGTCTTGGAGGTGGTGGTGGAAGAGCTTTGTTGTTTATTGGACAATTCCAGTACTGATGCCCAGTGTTTCCACAAGTATAGGAAGCACCAGGTGGACGTGGAGCAACGTAGCCAGGGACTCCGCCATGCGCTCCAGGGTAGTTGTGGTTGTAGCCCCTGGGAGCCGCAGTGAAGGAGTTTGGTGGCCTTGTTGCGTAGCTTGAAGGTCTTGGTGGAGCAGGGAGCGACGGTGGGGTGTTAGGAACCCAGACACGACGCTTAGAAGGAGCTGTCATAGCAGAAGAGCTTGCTGTATCACGGCTGTGTTTTTTTGACTCCTCAAAAACTTGCCTACTTGCTTCTTCCTGCAGAGCTGTGTGTTGAAGTTCCAGAAAAGATGCCGGCCTTGCATGAGTGATTGCATATTTGATGGAAGCATTGAGGCCTTGCCGAAACCTCTTTTGCTTCTTCTTGTCATCAGAGATCTCGTTGCCACCATAACGAGACAGGTTCATGAAGTTTCTGATGTAGGTGTTGACATTGTCAGTGCCCTGCTTGAGGTTGAGAAACACTTCCTTCATCCTTTCCATGACAATTTCTGACAAATATTTCTCTTTGAAAGCAGCAGTGAACCGCTCCCAAGTAGGCTGAAAACCAGAAAGATCTGCCTTGAGGTAATTTTCCCACCAGAGAGCTGCATCTCCCTTCAGAAGATGAGTAGCACATTTGACCCATTCTTGCTCAGGAACATCCGCAGTCAACAACAACCTTGACACTTCACGAAGCCAATCATCCGCATCAAGTGGCTGATCAGACACTTCAAATTGACGTGGGTTGAACTTGAGAAAACTTTTGATGTCTCCTCGCTTGGGAGGTGGAGGTAGCGGAGCAAACTCATTCCTCCTCACGCTTTCCTCGAAGCGCTGCTGGTTCTGCTGCATAGTGCCCAAAGCATTTGCAATACTTGCCAAAGCAGCCCCAAGTTCAGGTGGTATGTCATCCTCAGAACGGCGTGGTGGTGCCATCCTGTGATTGATATAAAACACAAGTCAGTACTATAATGGAGAATGATAATAATCCAAAATAGTACCAAAATGGAATTAATCAAGATTAAAGAATGCAATTCACTGAGATGATATTAAAATATCAACAAAGTTCAAGGCAACTAGAAGATATTAAGCATAGCACACACGACTGAACAAGGAGTGTGGAACACAACTAACAAAGAAAAATTTTCCGCAAATTTCGGCATTAAAATACCACTATATGCGCAAAACCACTTAACGAATCAAGATTAGCAACTCTACTAGTTCAATATACAAAAGCAAATGATCAAAGTAGTGGTATGATCGCGACTCCATCCCGCACTCAAATCATTACTCCGCACATGAATCAGTAAAACACATATCCCAACACCTTCTTCTTAAGATGAACCTAAGGATTGGTAACTACGAAAGAGAACACCCCAACAAGATAACGTCGGATAACAAAGAGTAAGATAGATCGCATCGGTATACAACGAATCAGAATAGATCGCGTCGGTGTACAAAGGTCTGTCGGTATGGAATGTACCAACAGTTGATAACCAAAAGGCAGACAGTGATAACATTTGGATGCAACAGATAGACAAGGAATTCACACACACACACACACAAACACAACCTATGGTACTACGGAACCCAGAACACGTGAATCCTAGTTTGAATTTTAGAAGAGGATTGAAAACGTTACACTTCCTTACCAGAAAAGGGTGGGTAAGAAGAAAAATGGAAGCAGTCCTACTCTCACGCTTTGTTTTTCCCTAGTATACATAACTACCAAAATATTTACTAGACTGGCAACGACCATTTTGGTTGAGACCCTGAAGGGCGGGATGGCTCTGATACCAATTGTAACTACCTCGGTTAATTACGCTCTTAGTTAATGCCTGGATGAACGAAAGTGGTTAAAATAGTACGGTAGGGCCCAGGGCCACTCACGGTAGACCTTTCGGCCGTCCTAACCACTTTCAGACAACGGGACAAGAACGAGCGGCGTAATCGGCAGGCGAAGGGATCAACTACATACACAAATGAGTATGTATGCAAGCCACATACAACAGTCCTCAGAGCCATTCCATCTAAAAGAAATAGAAATACTGCAACGCCATACGGCAAGATCCAAATGTCCTAGATAGATATAATAATTTAGGATAGCTCCTCATACATCACACATCAGAGTATCAGGCGGAAGCGGAAAACAAGATCCGAGTACGGATAAGAAGCAAATTGGCATAAGATGCCCCATAAATAAACACATCCCGCCCACAGATCTCACGTATCCCCGTTCCCGGAATCTCTACACCGAATGATCGTTGCCAACATCATCTGTCTCTTCCACCCAGTATCCATCTTGCGGAAACACCTGCTCATCTGAATCAAACAATTTATCGTATGAGACCCTAAGGGTACTCAGCAAGTCTTTATGCCGCTAAAGGGGACACAACCTGGGGTGACGCAATTGCAGCAAAAGATAATACCTAACAATTCTACAGATAATCGCTAACCATCCGCCTAACCAATGATAGACGGATGTCCGTGAATTAAGAACAACAGTTATAACAGTATAATTAACAGATCCATCCTCCTCCTCGCTTACCAACGAGGAAGCGGACGAACAACCCCCATCATCCGTTGATAGTTTTATTAACCATTTCATGAGTATTGCACTATTTACTAGTCAGGTACTTAGTCAATTTAAAAGCGGTACTTTAGTTATACTTGTCTATGATCGAGAAACGGTGCTCCAAGTCGTCCATAACCGCGGACACGGCTTTCAGAAAGATTTACCCTGCAGGGGTGCACGAATAGCAACACACACTCGATCAACCTCGGAAAAACCAAATCAAAACCCAACGAGGCATTCACGACAAAGCAATCACAGGATTCAGTAATATTTCAGGGGGCCACCCCATTAAGCTACCCGCAACGAAGTTGGCCGGCTCCGAGACGGACCCAAGGTTTGCGCCAATGGCTGTAAATGACTGGGAACCCGAAAATGTGACTGGGCTTGTCGATACCGTGAAAACACTCCGCAATTCTTAAACAGTACAGGTGCTCCTCGCACAATCTTAATAAAACAGTAACATGGCATAAGTACAGGGTAGTAATAAAGCCCCAGACTACTTTGTGGCCCCAAGAAATAAGAATGAATCAAGCTCTGGCTCAGGGGGGTCCATAAGGCCTCCCGGATGTGGATAGTGCGAATAGTCAAGGAACAGGAATCAAGTACTTGGGGTCCTACGGGACACAAGTGGGCATGAAAAACCAAATAGCAGATATTGCTCACCGGTGCCTCTTTCATTAATTATCCCATTACTACTCAGGTTAAGTTGTTTAGGTACCTCATTATTCATCAGACACTCACATACCCTACTCATGCTTTTCTACGACTCACATGGCCCAAACAACTCCTGTAGTAATGGCTCATGGGATGGAGGAACAAGCTTCGGTGGGGTTTAAAAGTAAAGGCTATGCAGTACTTGGGATTCAATTTAATGCAATCGCGACTCAATGATGCAAGAATAAGATAGAGGCAATAGGTACTGTATGTATGCAAGCATGTGGTAGTGCTTGCCTGGCAGCTCAGTTGAAGCGAGCGATGGATCTGGGTAGTACTCCTGTGATTCCTGGTAATTCTCCTGCTGGGCGTCTATTCGAAGAAGAACCAAACAAACAAGGACCAACATAAATAAAGTGCACAAGCATATGAATTTAAAATGCGACAAGCAAACAAGCATGCCATGATGAATGATGCACAATTTACATGGCATTAAAGTAGCATGGCAAAGGTGAGGGGTGAATACAAGAAATAAAGCATTTTGGCATTTATTTACCCAAGTTTTATTGTCATAAACAGTTCAGATTTTTAATAATGACATGATGCATGCTTAAATTCAGAACAAGGAATGCATAAATAGAACGGGCTCGTCGCGCTGATCGATTTAGACATATTATTTGCCAAATTTGGAGTTATAGAATTAAAGTTATTAATTAATTAAGGAAAAGGGCATTTTAATGTAATTTTATTCATCTCGAACTTTAAAATGTTCAAATGATATTTTGAATGGCATATTTGAATTCCTCACATTTTTCTGATTCCAAAACATATATTATTTGGATTTGTATTTTAAAAATTATTTGAATCTGATTTGAATTTGAATTAAATCAATTTGAAAAAGGTCTAATTAAAAACAGACAGCCAGGAAAACTATTGTTACCCAGGCCAATCTAGCCACAGCCACTGACGGGTGGGCCTTGCGCTGACTGGGGCCACGCGCGGGGAAAAGCTTTTGCGACCGCGGCTCCGGCTAGCCAAAGAGGGTGACAGATGGGGCCGTTGGTTACGGGCCCACGCGGCAGTAGGGTTACAACTAGAGGCTGACAGGTGGGGCGTGGCTGGAGCGCGGGTTACGGCCGGAGAAAGCAGAGGGGCTTTCTGCAATAATGCATGTGCGGTAGGCTAGGGGAGCTGACAGGAGAAGGGTGGGGGCCTAGGTGAGGTGCTAGGTGGCGCTGGGGAGGTCGCAGACGGCAGCGAGCGGCACGCATTGAGAGCGTTCGGCAAAAGTAACGGCGGAGCTAGCCAGCGACGGCGAGGCGGAGCATGCCAGGGAGGAAGAGAGTCTCACCGCGGGGGAGACGGTGATGTTGGATCGGGTGGGGAGGCACCGGAGCGGCGAAGACGCTGGCGCACTGGCGGCTAGGGTTTGGCGTCGGGTGGCGGCGGTACCGGCGCTCCTGGGGCTTCTCCTTCTCGACGACACGTGCAGGAAGCAGCAGGGTGGTCGCCTTGGTCTCCCAGACCACCCCCACGACGTGATGGCCGGCTAGATCGAAGAGGCGAGGCGGTGCTGGCGGCGACCGGCGGCAGTTGCTGGCGACAGCGGGGAGGTAGGGAGGAGAGGAGGGCCGGTTCGACGGATCTAGGCGAGACGGCAGAGACGTAGGAAGGAGGGAAAAGGAAGGGAGAGGGAGGAGATGGCGTGTGGGCGCGGCAGGTAAAGTAGCTCGACCTTTTCCTCCTTCTCCTCAGGCACGTGCTAGCTCGGGCTGGGAGCAGGTAGGGCATGGCAGGGGAGGCTGCAGGTGGGCCAGGGGGAGGGGGAGACGCCGCAGCTGGGGCCAGCATGGCAGGAGAGAGAAGGGAGAGAGGAGAGAGGTTAGCTCGGGCTAGGGTAGACATGGGCTAGGGTTAGGGTTTTGCTTAGGTTAGATAGAGGGTTAGGGTTAGCTGAGGTGGGCCAGGGAGAGAGAGGGGATCAGGTGGCCCTCATGGGAGAGAGAGATAGAGAGAGAGAGGAGAGATCAATGTTAGGGTTTAGTAGAATTAGGTTAGGAGAATAATAAAGAGAGAAGCTAGGTTTAGAGTTTTATTAGGTATTTAGATTTTAATTTTTTTATGAGGCCATACCAAGAAGAAGCATGGAGCTTGATCTAGCTTGAGCTAATGTGGAAGAGAAACAAGAAAGAAAGAGGAAGAAAAGAAATAGGTGGAAAGAGTCTCATATGATCATGCATGTAGAAAATAAAATAAAAGAAAGGGATGTGGGTGAGGATATGGGAATGGTGGAATGGAAGGAGATGGTTCACAAAGAAATAACCACTAAAGTCAAAGGCAAAAACCCATGGGATAAAAGGTGGTGGTACTTTTGCATGGCCCATGCAAAATAATAATGCCATGATTTTTATTTTGTGAAAACAATAATAATATGATGGCATTATTCTTATGCATTTCCCATAAGTGGAATAAAAGCCAAGCAAAAGAATTTAAAGGATTTGATCCACACCCCAAACCACATGAGCTAGAATAAAAATACCAAAAGAAAAAGAAATACAAGCTCATGGTTAAAGGGATGGTGGAATTATAAGGTGGTGAAAAGAAAAGATAATGGAGGTGAATAAAAGATATGCCCCCAACTCAACTTGGGCATTTAGACAATATATCAATAACCAAATACAATATCAAGAGGCAAATACAATTAATAGTGCATATGAGAGAAGAACCAAAGAACCAGGGTTTTATATGATGCTCAAATGCAAGGTGGCATGATGACATGAGCATGATATAATTATGATGCAACAATAATATATATGAAGTAGTCAATATCTTACTAAGACAAGTAGCATTACAATTGTTAGACAATTGGGATGCTACATCTTGGATCCATAATGGCTTGCATTCTAATATTGCTTGCAGACTGAAATGATGGCTCACTCGAGAGAGTGCATCTGCCACCAAGTTTTCATTTCCTTTCTTGTACACAATTTTGAACTGTAGTCCCATGAGCTGCGTCATTGCTTTCCGCTGCATACCAGACTGCAAATTCCGCTATTCAAGATAACTAAGAGCATCTCCAAGAGCTTACCCAAATATAGGTAAGAGGAGCAAAATTCGCTTTATTAGGTAAGATGAGCAAAAAACTAGCTCCAACAACTTACCAATAAGTGGTCTCCTACCAAAAAAAATTAGGTGATCACCCATTTTTTGTCACTTCTTACCCATATATGGGTAGATGGACACAAATTTTAGGTAGGAGGTATATGTGGCCATGTCAGCGGAAGCACACGCGGGAGGCTCCAACTGCCCAACCGGAAAAATCTCCCTGAGAAGCTCAACGACACCACCGCCCTCCGTCGCCTATTCAGTCGCCTATGATCGCCTCGCACGCCGCCACTCTATGCCCTCCTCCTTCTCTCCACCCGCCAGCCTCCTTCGCGCCAGCGCGGGCCTCAGTTCGTCCGGGAGGAAGCCATAGCGGCTGCCTCGGCCGACGCGCCGCCGACACCGATTCACCACGTCAAGGGCGGCCACGCACAGCTCTGCCGCCACCCCACCTATGAGATTCTTCCCCCGCCTACCACCTGCGAGCAGAGAACCTCGCCTGCGAGCTCGGCTTCAAAAAATTCCCGTCGACCGCCGGCCCCAATTCCAGTCACTATGCCTCGGCGGCGATGCGGGCCAGGCCTAGGCATGCGGCAACACGAGCGAGGCCTAGGAAGGAAGCTGCGCTGACGAGGCCGTGGTGGTGTGGCGCGTGCGTTGACAGATGTCCTTGATTGCTTTCTTATTTGTACGTGTAGGGTTCTTGGTGTAAAAAATATGAATTTTAGTATAGTTTGTAAGTTTCTAAGGACTAGACTGTGTTAAAAAATGTGTAAGGTATTGGAGCAAACAAATTTTTGGGTAAGAAGGACCTTCTCTCTCCCTTCCCCAAACACCTTTTGCTTACCCATGTTTGGGTAAGCTCTTGGAGATGCTCTAAGGCTGCAATGATCGGTTCTAATGAGGAATTCAGAATGTTGCAGGTACAAACGCCACTTCTTGACTGCTAGGATTAATGCCAGTAATTCCTTTCGTATATGGACAATTTCTGATGCATGGGACCAAGAGCTTTACTGAGAAATGCAATTGGATGATCATTCTGCATCAAGACGGTGCCCATCCAACTGTCACAAGCATCCGTATCAACCACGAATTGACACTAAAAATCTGGCAGAGCCAATACCGGCGTAGTGGCCATGGCCTGTTTCAACTTCTCAAAAATTTTCGTGGCCTTGTCGTCCCACTCAAATGCCTTCTTCTTTAGTAAGGAGGTCAGTGGTTTGGCAATTGAAAGATCGGTATAAGCGAACAAAGGAAGGTGACTAGGCGCTACTCAATTTTTAGCTTCTTTTCAAATTAAGGCTTGACACAAAGTTCTCTAGATATGCAACTAGGTGAGAGAACCTATATGACAAGCAAGCAAACAAAAATAGTAGAGAGTAACGATAGAAATAACCGATAGAATACACATAGATGTTTTCCCAAAGTTCCTTCCTTTTAAAGAGAAGTACGTCTCTGTTGGAGGGGCGAGTGGTACTAGGACCACCATCGCCAGAAAAAGCCTCACCCTATTCTCCTGCGCACCCGCCTCATGGCAAGCACACGATCCACTATACGGTGTCCTTGAAGGCGGCGACCAAAACCTTGTACAAAACCTTGGGGCACTTCTCCACAACTGAATTGGAGGCTCCCAAGACGACCCCGAAGCTCTTACACATGAGGATGAGCTATGGAGGGCGACTTCTTCAAGTTAGGGTTTCCTCAAACCCTAGAGAAACAACTTCTTACATAGATGGTAGGGAAACACAAATCCCTTTGGTGGAAAGCTAGGTCTAGGTCTCCTCCCTTGATTCCCCAAGGGGCATCAAGTTCTAGTGGCTAGGGAGGGAGATCTAGGAGGTTGGAGCTCAGCAACAATGGAGGAGAGAGAGAGTAGAAGCCGCAACTTGCACTTGGGGAAGAGGGTATTTATAGCGGGCTTGTTGGTTTGCGGCCCAAAAGTTCCTGGGCAAGTGTATCGCGGTACCCAAGTTGCCTGTAATTGCCACGTTTTGCAAAGTTGGGCTACCAACTACGGAGAGGGGCCATTTCGAGGCAAACTCATCTCACCCTGCCAAATTCAAACATTTCGTTAAACTGCCCCGTGAAGTAGACGGTCGGGACCCACATGTCGGTCATCTGTCCATGACACGAGCACCAACGCGGCAACCTCTTAGGCAAATCGAGGAACTAAGTGGCTTGGATGCGTTGACCAATTTCATAAATCCATTCCCTCCTTTCCCTTAGCACCGGCGGCGTCAAAATCCACCTTCCAGGCAAAACGATCCCTTCGAACATTTGACTTCCGGCGCCAAGTTGTTGTGCCCATTCACTGATCCCAAGCTCCAATGGAGCATGCCGTAGCCGCCGTTGCGAGGCTGTAGCCCGCCTCCGCTGCCGATGAGCTGAGCAGCTCAGAGGATGGCAGATCCTACTACCAAGGAAGAAGAAGTTCTGGCTACATGCGGGTGAGCTACCATTCTCTTTTCTATTCGCACTAACTATAACTGCTAGATGGCTACTGTACCTAAAATTGTTTGTTAGCCCAACACTGAAAAACATATTTTGTCCACAGTTTTCTGTCAAGTGGGATCTCCACTGACCACCGTTACCTGGTTACGGTAGCCCTCTTCATGTACGACTCTAAATCAGCAAGGGTGAAGGCCAAGTGGTATGGACACCATTGTATCACGATAGAAGAAGCGCCTGTGTAGATCTGCACTATCCTTGGTATGGTTGCTGCTCTGTGTAATCATGCTGAAATATGGCCGAAGCAGACTGCAAAGTTTAGCTTCATGGATGAATGAGGCATCATGGTTCCTCTAACGTGTGACAGTCAGCTAATTGGGTTGATGAAAAGATATGCTTCAGCTTGCATGTTTGAGCTGAATTGTGATGTACTAGATGTGGAAGCTGCTGCAACTGGGAGTCACCCTTCTATTCTTGGACAGGGTGGTCGCACCTAGTTAGCTCCTGGTAAGCAAAAGTCTATTGGGATTCGCATGTTTGTGCTGAATTGTAATTTTTGTTTTATTTACTCTGTAGATATTAGGCAGTTATGCAACAGTCTTGTTTCTTTGACAGGAAGGGCCGCAAGGTTAAATGACTTCCGGGTCAGTTATTTTGCTACCAGAAGAAAATCAAAATGAGTGGAAAGATGATGCTGGACACGATTCTGGTGCTGATTGTCCCGGCGATGCAGAGTACATGAAGCTAAGAAAATTGGCACCGAGGAAGAGGAAGAAGGCAGGAAATGAAGAAGCCAGTGTACGTGAAGGCGTGGCACCCAGGCGGGAAAACAAGGCTGCTGGCAATGAAGATGCATAATAATGTGTTGAACTTGAACCTATATTGAGCTCTGTCATGGAACTTGTCAGGCAAAACAATCTACCCACGTTCTTGGAGTAAAATTTACTGCGACTTAGGGTTTGTAAACGCCCGAGTCAGTAGTTGAATCCGAAATTGTGATTGTGCCACTACTATATGAAAACACGCAACACCGGTTCCACGATTGCTGAGGGGTAGGAGGTCTCCAAATTCGATGGAATGTAAGTGGCACAAAAATAATTTATTTAAGCTGCTACACTCCATGAAACATCAACTTATTTCAGCAGCTGCACAACGACATGGCAGCATAAACAACAATGGCAACTGATAATGCTCAGATGATGAGGAAATTGGTACCACTTTCTGGCCTAATCTTGAGCCCATCTATCTCACCACGTCCCTGCTCCTGCATCCCCTGCATCCGGTGAAGCTCCCAGATCTCTAGTAACAGGGTGTATGTGCTTCCACTTTATAAATTGTGGTTGTGCCATTTGCATGTGGCACAATCCACATGCATTACGTTTAAACAAACCACCAATGTCAGAATATCACCATCATCAGACAAAAGGAAGTAATTCAGGGTTAAGACAGATTAACGGGCGACCAATTTTTTTCTCCTAGGACTCCGAGACCACTAGTTCAGACCGCTAGGTCAACAAGTACTACTTTTACAACTTAAAAAAGTACAAAGCTCAAGCTAAATAGAACTAGGTATCACACCTTTCGTTGATCTTCTTAATCTTAGCCCAATGCACATCTTCCCGCGAGAGCAAGGATCGAATCGTCCGCTCCGTCCTGTTAGCATCTTCCTTGTGCAACTTCAATTGTTTCTCTGCATTTATCCTCATGCAGTTGTCAATACTCGTAGTTGTGAACCGTAGGACTTTGGCCTGGTAAAGTTCATTCCCTGCTTGAGTCAGTTCTTGCTCTGCTTTAGCCTTCAGGCCCAACGCCACGTCCCTCTCCTTCTCGACTTTGCTAACCTTGTCTTGCACCCTCCTGAGATCGTGTCCCGTGGGGGTGCCCCTGGTGGCTTTATATATGCAGCCAGTTAGGGTTTACAAGTGCACTAATGGGCTTTGCATTGGAGTCGCCGTCTTGGGCCTTCAGTCGGCGTGGCGTCTGGGTCTAGTATGCGCCTGTCGTCGTACTTGGCGAGTCGCGGAGTCGCTGTTCGGGCCGATTGGGATGCTCCGCTTCTTCCTGGGTAGACCTGGTCCAGTCGCCGGTTCTCACGAATCCACTCGCCATGGGCGAGTCCGCTCCGTGGGTATACCCCATTTGGTATTCCCCCATCAGTAGTCCCCGAGCGCGTCAGGGACTCGGTGATGACTTCAAGCCGTCGAATCGGCGTGGGCGATTCCAGGGTGGAGTCGATGACGAGTCGCTGGCGAGCTCCTGAAACAGAGAAATAGCTCATGAAGTAGTCCATTCGCCTGGGCGAGTCGATGCACCAGGCTAGTCAGTGTTGGGCAAAGTCGCCCCTTGGAAAAATTTGACCGGCGCCTTGTTATATTGTTGTTGTAGAAGTAGGGGCTGACGAATAGCGGACGCGTGGATGCCACCAAATCATTGATGATGAAGTCTTTGAGTCGGTGCAGGCAATTCCGCGACAGCGAGTTGGCGATGGCGAGCCCGTGATGGCGAGTCCCCGAGCGTGTTGAGTACGCGAGGGCGAGTCCGTGGTGGCGAGTCCCCGAGCGTGTTGAGTACGCGAGAGTGAATCCACGGTGGCGAGTCCTCGAGCGTGTTGAGTACGTGAGGGCGAATCCGCGGTGGCTAGTCCCCGAGCGTGTTGAGTACGCCAGGGCGAGTCCGCGGTGGCGAGTCCCCGAGCGTGTTGAGTACGCGAGGGCGAATCCGCGGTGGCGAGTCCTCGAGTGTGTTGAGTACGCGAGGGTGAATCCGCCGTGGCGAGTCCCCGAGCGTGTTGAGTACCCGAGGGTGAGTCCGCGATGGTGAGTCGCCGAGCATGGCGAGCCACGGTCATGGAACCACGCTCACACGCAGTATGCCTAGGAGTACTCCCCGAGGCTCGAGTTGGCTTGTAGAGGCGACTTGAGGCTCTTTAGAGATGCATAGTAGAGGTTGTTCTCGAGCATGACGAGTAGCACTTGGCACTATCTGGAGTGCGGCGAGTGGCGAGGTTGGGCGACCGGCGAGTGCCGCTGTCTGGAGCGCACCGAGTCCCCGAGCACGATGAGTGGCGAGGTCGAGCAACCGACGAGTGATGCTGTCTAGAGCACGCTGAGTCCCGGAGTGCGGCTAGTACGCGAGGGCGACTCCGCAATGGGAGAGTCCCCGAGTGTGGCGAGTCCGCGATTATTGCGAGTCTACGAGGGGAGAGTCCCCGAGTGTGGCGAGTCCGCGATGATGTTGATTGCGCTGTTTTTGTTAGCAAGTCTCTCGTCTTGGCCCGGAGGGGGGGGGGGGGCAGTCGCTTGGTGACTCCAAAGATGGCTCTCGGCTTGGCGTTCTTCCTGGATGATCCGAGGCTTGATTTGTGAGTCCTCGTCCGCAGTACTTGGCCGTGCGAGTCGCACTGCCTAAGGTTGAGGAGGACATGGTGCTATTTGTGTAGCACTACCATTTGTCTTGGCCCGGAAGGCCATTCGAGCAAGGCGACTCCAATGATAGCTCTCGGTCAGCGTTTTTCGTGGACGATCCGAGGCTCGGTTTGCGAGTCCTAGTCCATACTACTTGGCCATTGCGAGTCGCTCTTTCAAAGGTTGACAAAGGCGAATTGTTTTTTCCCAGGGGGAAGAGACGCCCAGTGGTGAGTCCATGCAGCGTGGCATGCGACCCTCTCTGGCGACTCGGACGATGAAGGTCCCTTAGTAGGCGCGGCATACGCATTCGACGTAGCCGGAAAGATTTGACGCGGTGGAAGTATGGTCGCGCTTTGGCGAAGTCGACGTGGCGGACACAGGGTCGACGCGGCGGACGGAGGTCGCGCTTTGGCGGAGTCGACGCGGCGGACATATGGTCGCGCGGCGGACGGAGGTCGCGCTAGGGCGAAGTCGACGCGGCGGACACGGGGTCGACGCGGCGGATGGAGGTCGCGCTTTGGCGAAGGGAGGCCACACTTTGGCGGAGTCGACGCGGCAGACATATGGTCGCGCGGCGGATGGAGGTCGCGCTAGGGCGAAGTCGACGCGGCGAACACGGGATCGACGCGGCGGATGGAGGTCGCGCTATGGCGAAGTTGATGCGGTGGACACGGGGTCGATGCGGCGGACAGAGGTCACGCTATGGCGATGTCGACGCGGCAGACGAAGGTCACGCGGTGGATGGAGTCGCGCTGTGGTGGGGTCGCGCGACGTTTAGCCAGTAGAATGGCGAGTCGGCGAATCAGCGAGGCCGCGAGAGCGAAGTCATGATGGAGTGTTCACGGCGGCGTCGATGCAGATGGACTTGCGATAGCGTGCGATTGGACCCCTAGACGGAGAGAGTTGCGTGGCAATGAGCTGAAGTAGGCCATGGCTGAGACGGAGTTGTCCGCCAAGAATCGAGGCGGACTCGCCGATCCGCGAAGCCATGAACGAAAGAGGCATCTAATGCGTTCTCCACCTCGTCTCCGTGACCCATGCGTATAAAGGATTAAATCAAGTAAAATAATTGAGTTAGATAGTAATCAATGCTTGAGGATTGAGAAATATGAGATGAAAAGGGAAAACCCATTAGCCATTGTCACATGCGACCAAGCGTGATGCATGTCTTTATGATCCAAGCGCATGTTTGCCTTTGTGATTCAAGCTATGGTTCCAGGGCTTCAGGCCTGCATTTGCGTGTGGCGTGATCGTTGCGACGTGTTGGCAGCCAGTAGCACCTCGACTCGCCGAACGTGGCGAGTCCACGACCGTGGCAAGTCCACGACGGACGAATCTGCGGGAGGAGAGTACTCCGAGCGTGCCGAGCGCGCGTTGGGAGAGTCGCGGAGGGGCGCAGAGACAGAGTGATCTCCACTTCTTCCGCATTGGGTTTGTACCGATCGATAAATCTGTAGTAAAGAAGTAATACAAACAAGTTACTTGTAATTTAAGATTTGCCGACCAGAGCAAATAATTAGAGAATCTGCACCAGCCACGTAAGATGTGATAGAGGCTGATCCTTTATATGCCGCTCGCCGGCATGTTAACCAGTACAACCGTGTAAGCCGCCTTTCTAAATTGATTTCATGCTGCGCATGAAACCTGCCCTGACGTAGTTGTCATGCTGGCATGTAAAATAGGATGACTCACATCGAAATCACCGTCCATGTCATCATGACGCGCTTCCTCACCGTCTCTCCTCGAACCCATGGCGAGTGTCGTGGAATTGGCCACGGCAGATGCTACAGGGTAGCTTACGTAGAGGAAAGGGCAAGGCGACGTAGGAGAATCCAGGAGCGAGATTGGCACACGATGTACCCAGGTTCACGTCCCCTCAGTGGAGGATCGCTACGTCCTGCTATCAATCCAGTATATAATCATACATTGGTTTACATGGGAGTCGCCGTAGGCGGAGGGAGAGAGTAGATCTATTATGATATCGGCGATCGTGTCCCGTGGGGGTGCCCCTGGTGGCTTTATATATGCAGCCAGTTAGGGTTTACAAGTGCACTAATGGGCTTTGCATTGGAGTCGCCGTATTGGGCCTTCAGTCTGCGTGGCGTCTGGGTCTAGTATGCGCCTGTCGTCGTACTTGGCGAGTCGCGGAGTCGCTGTTCGGGCCGATTGGGATGCTCCGCTTCTTCCTGGGTAGACCTGGTCCAGTCACCGGGTCTCACGAATCCACTCACCATGGGCGAGTCCGCTCCGTGGGTATACCCCATTTGGTATTCCCCCATCAGTAGTCCCCCATCAGCGAGAGAGGGGTGGGGGACTGGAGTGGCTGCGGGAGCGATGGCTAGAGGCGCCGTCAGCTTGCGACTACGGCATGATGGGAGAGAAGTGGGGAAAGTGGATTTGAGGGGAAGGAAGATAAGTATGAGGAGGAAGAGAAGTAAAGGGGATGTGACACTGGCATATGGCCCACGGAACTCGTGACACTCGCAAAAGGGGAGCGCGCGGTGTTGCCAGTTTGTCTAGAGCAAGCAGATAGTAAGCGTGCTAATCATGTCACAGAACATCCTACTCACAGATCGCTCTTACGAAGAACCATCCCAATCGTCCAAGCGCCCCTATCAAACGGTATATAACAATCTTCATGCAGAACAACTATGTTAGGGCGTGCCTTCTAGAAGACTCGGTCTAAGGTCCACCATCGGGGGCTAATGATAGGGCTCTCCTAAGGTTAGGATCCATGTGGTTTATGAAAAGAACACACATTTCAATGACACTGGTGGATCCATGTGGTTTATGAAAAGAACACACATGCAAATGACTCTAGTGGATCCATGCGGTTTATGAAACGAACACACAGGCAATGACTCTAGTTGTGGTTTATGAAAAGAACACACATGTAATGACTCTAGTTGTGGTTTATGAAAAGAACACACATGCAATGACACTGGTGGATCTATTTGTGGTTTATGAAAAGAAAACACATGCAATGACTCTGGTGGATCCATGTGGCTTATGAAAAGAACAGACATGCAATGACTCTGGTGGAGCCATATGTGGTTTATGAAAAGAACAAACATGCAATGACTCCGGTGGATCCATATGTGGTTAAAACAGACATGCAATGACTCTAGTTGAGGTTAATGAAAAGAACACACATGCAATGACACTAGGGATCCATATGTGTTTAATGAAAAGAACATACATGCAATGACTCTGGTGGATCCATATGTGGTTTATGAAAAGAACAGACATGCAATGACTCTGGTGGATCCATATCTGGTTTATAAAAAGAACACACATGCAATGACACTAGGGGATCCATATGTCGTTAATGAAAAGAACAGACATGCAATGACACTGGTGGATCCATATGTGGTTTGTGAAAAGAACACACATTCAATGACACTAGTGGATCTATGTGTGGTTTGTGAAAAGAACACACATGCAATGACTCTACTAGATCCATGTGTTTTATGTAAAGAACACACATTTCAATGACACTAGTGGATCCATGTGGTTTATGAAAAGAACACACATGAAAATGACTCTAGTGGATCTATGCGGTTTATGAAAATAACACACAAGCAATGACTCTAGTTGTGGTTTATGAAAAGAACACACATGCAATGAATCTAGTTGTGGTTTATGAAAAGAACACAGATGCAATGACTCTGGTGGATCCATCTGGTTTATGAAAAGAACAGACATGCAATGACTCTAGTGGATCCATATGTGGTTTATGAAAAGAACAAACATGCAATGACTCTGGTGGATCCATATGTGGTTTGTGAAAAGAACAGACATGCAATGACTCTAGTTGTGGTTAATGAAAATAACACACATGCAATGACACTAGGGGATCCATATGTGGTTAATGAAAAGAACAGACATGCAATGACTCTGATGGATCCATATGTGGTTTATGAAAAGAATAGACATGCAGTGACTCTAGTGGATCCATATATGATTTATAAAAAGAACACACATGCAATGACACTAGGGGATCCATATGTGGTTAATAAAAAGAACACACATGCAATGACACTGGTGGATCCATATGTGGTCTGTGAAAAGAACACACATTCAATGACACAGGTTAATCTATGTGTGGTTTGTGAAAAGAACACACATGCAATGACTCTAGTAGATCCATGTGGTTTATGAAAAGAACAGACATGCAATGACTCTGGTGGATCCATATGTGGTTTATGAAAAGAACAGACATGCAATGAGTCTGGTGGATCCGTGGTTTGTGAAAAGAACACACACGCAATGACTCTAGTTGATCCATGTGGTTTATGGGAAGAACACACATGTAATGAACTCTAGTGGATCCATGTGGTTTATGCCAATAACACACATCCAATGACTCTAGTTGTGGTTTATGAAAAGAACACACATGCAATGACTCTGGTGGATCCATATGTGGTTTATGAAAAGAACACACATGCAATGACTCTGGTGGATCCATGTGTTTTATGAAAAGAACACACATGCAATGACTCTGGTGGATCCATCTGTGGTTTATGAGAAGAACACACTTGTAATAAACTCGAGTGGATCCATATGTGGTTTGTGAAAAGAACACACATGCAATGACTCTAGTGGATCCATATGTGGTTTGTGGAAAGAACATACATGCAATGACTCTAGCTGTGGTTAATGGAAAGAACAGACATGGAATGACACTAGGGGATCTATATGTGGTTTATGAAAAGAACACACATGCAATGACACTGGTGGATCCATATGTGGTTTGTGAAAAGAACACACATGCAATGACTCTGGTGGATCCATATGTGTTTTAGGAAAAGAACACACATGCAATGACTCTGGTGTATCCATATGTGGTTTTTGAGAAGAACACACATGCAATGACTCTAGGTGTGGTTTATGAAAAGAAAACACATCCAATGACTCTAGTTGTGGATCCATATGTGGTTTATGAAAAGAACACACATGCAATGACATTGGTGGATCCATGTGGTTTATGAAAAGAACACACATGCAATGAACTCTAGTGGTGGTTTAGGAGAAGAACAGACATGTAATGACTCTAGATGTGGTTTATGAAAATAACACACATGCAATTACATTGGTGGATCCATGTGGTTTATTAAAAGAACACAGATGCAATGACACTAGTGGTGGTTTATGAAAATAACACACAACCAATGACACTGGTGGATCCATGTGGTTTATGAAAAGAACACACATCCAATGAATCTAGTGGATCCATGTGGTTTATGAAAAGCAGACACATTCAATGAACTCTAGTGGTGGTTTAGGAGAAGAACACGCATGCAATGACTCTATATGTGGTTTATGAAAAGAACACACATGCAATGACATAGATGGATACATGTGGTTTATGAAAAGAACACACATGCAATGACACTAGTGGTGGTTTATGAAAAGAACACACATGCAATGACTCTACATGTGGTTTATGAAAAGAAAACACATGCAATGACACTAGTGGATCCATGTGGTTTATGAACAGAATAGACATGCAATGACACTAGTGGTGGTTTATGAAAACAACACACATCCAATGACACTGGTGGATCAATTTGGTTTATGAAAAGAACACACATCCAATGATTCTAGTGGATCCATGTTGTTAATGAAAAGGACACACATGCAATGAACTCTAGTGGTGGTTTAGGAGAAGAACACACATGAATGACTCTAGATGTGGTTTATGAAAAGAACACAGATGCAATAACACTAGTGGATCCATGTGGTTTATGAAAAGAACACACATGCAATGAACTCTATTGGTGATTTAGGAGAAGAAAACAAATGCAATGGCACTGGTGGATCCATGTGGTTTATGAAAAGAACACACATGTAATCACACTAGTGGATCCATGTGGTTTATGAAAAGAACACACATGCAATGACACTGGTGGATCCATGTGGTTTATGAAAAGAACACACATGCAATGACTCTAGATGTGGTTTATGAAAAGAACACACATGCAATGACACTAGTGGTGGTTTATGAAAATAACACACATCCAATGACACTGGTGGATCCATGTGGTTTATGAAAAGAACACACATCCAATGACTCTAGTGGATCCATTTATTTTATGAAAAGGACACACATGCAATGAACTCTAGTGGTGGTTTAGGAGAAGAAAACACATGCAATGACTCTAGATGTGGTTTATGAAAGAAACACACATGCAATGACACTGGTGGATCCATGTGGTTTATGAAAGAACATACATGCAATGACACTAGTGGTGGTTTATTTAAAGAACACACATGCAATGACTCTAGATGTGGTTTGTTAAAAGAAAACACATGCAATGGCACTGGTGGATCCATGTGGTTTGGGAAAAGAACACACATGCAATGACACTAGTGGTGGTTTATGAAAAGAATACACATCCAATGACACTGGTGGATCCACGTGGTTTATGAAAAGAACACACATCCAATGACTCTAGCGGATCCATGTGGTTTATGAAAAGTACACACATGCAATGAACTCTAGTGGTGGTTTAGGAGAAGAACACATATGAATGACTCTAGATGTTGTTTATCAAAAGGACACACATGCAATGACACTTGTGGATCCATGTGGTTTATGAAAAGAACACACATGCATTGAACTATAGTGGTGGTTTAGGAGAACAACACACATGCAATGACTCTAGATGTGGTTTATGAAAAGGACACACATGCAATCACACTGGTGGATCCATGTAGTTTATGAAAAGAACACACATGCAATGAACTCTAGTGGTGGTTTAGGAGAAGAATACACATGCAATGACACTGGTGGATCCATGTGGTTTATGAAAAGAACACACATGCAATGAACTTTAGTGGTGGTTTATGAAAAGAACACACATGCAATGACTCTACATGTGGTTCATGAAAAGAACACACATGCAATGACACTAGATGTGGTTTATGAAAATAACACACATGCAATGACTCTAGATGTGGTTTATGAAAAGAACACACATCCAATCACTCTAGATGTGGTTTGTGAAAATAAAACACATGTAATAACTCTATATGTGGTGTATGAAAATAACACACATGCAATTACACAGGTGGATCCATGTGGTTTATGAAAAGAACACACATGCAATGACACTAGTGGTAGTTTATGAAAAGAATACACATGCAATGAACTCTAGTGGTGGTTTAGGATAAGAACACACATGCAATGACTCTATATGTGGTTTATGAAAATAAGACACATGCAATGACATTGGTGGATCCATGTGGTTTATGAAAATAACACACATGCAATGAACTCTAGTGGTGGTTTTGGAAAAGAACACACAGACAATGTCTCCAGATGTGGTTTATGAAAATAACACACATGCAATGATACTTATGGATCCATGTGGGCTATGAAAAGAACACACATCCAATGACACTTGTGGTGGTTTATGAAAAGAACACACATGCAATGACTCTAGATGTGGTTTATGAAAAGAACACGCATACAATGACACTGGTGGATCCATGTGGTTTATGAAAAGAACACACATGCAATGACACTAGTGGTGGTTTATGCAAAGAGCACACATCCAATGACACTGGTGGATCCATGTGATTTATGAAAAGAAGACAATCTAATGACTCTAGTGGATCCATGTGGTTTCTGAAAAAGACGAACATGCAATAAACTCTAGTGGTGGTTTAGGAGAAGAACACATGTGAAGTGACTCTAGATGTGGTTTATGAAAAGGACACACATGCAATGACACTAGTGGATCCATGTGGTTTATGAAAATAACACACATGCAATGAACTCTAGTGGTGGTTTAGGAGAAGAATAGACATGCAATGACACTGATGGATCCATATGGTTTATGAAAAGAACACACATGCAATGAAATCTAGTTGTGGTTTAAGAAAAGAACACACATGCAATGACTCTAGTGGTGGTTTAGGATAATAACACACATGCACTGACACTAGATGTGGTTTATGTATAGAACACACATGCAATGACTCTAGATGTGGTTTATTAAAAGAACAGACATCCAATGACTCTAGATGTGGTTTATGAAAAGAACACACATGTAATGACTCTAGATGTGGTTTATGAAAAGAACACACATGCAATGACACTGGTGGATCTATGTGGTTTATGAAAAGAACACAAATGCAATGAACTGTAGCGGTGGTTTATGAAAAGAACACACATGCAATGACAGTAGTGGTGGTTTATGAAAATAAACACAAATGCAATGACTCTAGACGTGGTTTATGAAAAGAACACACATGCAATAACACTGGTGGATCCATGTGGTTTATGAAACGAACACACATGCAATGACTCTAGATGTGGTTTATGAAAAGGACACACATGCAATGACTCTAGTGGATCCATGTGGTTTATGAAAAGAACACACATGCAATGACTCTAGTGGATCCATGTGGTTTACGAAAATAACACACATGCAATGACACCAAATTTGTGGTTTATGAAAATAACACAAATGCAATGAACTCTAGTGGTGGTATAGGAAAAGAACACAGATGCAATGACACTGGTGGATCCATGTGGTTTACGAAAAGAACACACATGCAATCACACTAGTGGATCCATGTGGTTTATGAAAAGAACACACATGCAATGACACTGGTGGATCCATGTGGTTTATGAAAAGAACACACATGCAATGACTCTAGATGTGGTTTATGAAAAGAACACAGATGCAATGACACTAGTGGTGGTTTATGAAAATAACACACATCCAATGACACTAGTGGATCCATGTGGTTTATGAAAAGAACAAACATCCAATGACTCTAGTGGATCCATTTAGTTTATGAAAAGGACACACATGCAATGATCTCTAGTGGTGGTTTAGGAGAACAACACACATGCAATGACTCTAGATGTGGTTTATGAAAAGAACACACATGCAATGACACTGGTGGATCCATGTGGTTTATGAAATAACACACATGCAATGACACTAGTGGTGGTTTATGAAAAGGACACACATGCAATGACTCTAGATGTGGTTTATTAAAAGAAAAGACATGCAATGACACTGGTGGATCCATGTGGTTTATAAAAAGAACACACATGCAATGACACTAGTGGTGGTTTATAAAAAGAACACACATCCAATGACACTGGTGGATCCATGTGGTTTATGAAAAGAACACACATCCAATGACTCTAGCGGATCCATGTGGTTTATGAGAAGGACACACATGCAATGAACTTTAGTGGTGGTTTAGGAGAAGAACACACATGAGTGACTCTAGATGTCGTTTATCAAAAGGACACACATGCAATGACAGTGGTGTATCCATGTGGTTTATGAAAAGAACACACATGCAATGAACTCTAGTGGTGGTTTAGGAGAACAACACACATGCAATGACTCTAGATGTTGTTTATGAAAGGGACACACATGCAATCACACTGGTGGATCCATGTAATTTATGAAAAGAACACACATGCAATGAACTCTAGTGGTGGTTTAGGAGAAGAATACACATGCAATGACACTAGTGGAGCCGTGTGGTTTATGAAAAGAACACAGATGCAATGACTCTAGATGTGTTTTATGAAAAGAACACACATGCAATGACACTTGTGGATCCATGTGGTCTATGAAAAGAACACACATCCAATGACACTTGTGGTGGTTTATGAAAAGAACACACATGCAATGACTCTAGATGTGGTTTATGAAAAGAACACACATGCAATGACACTAGTGGATCCATGTGGTTTATGAAAAGAACACACATGCAATGACACTAGTGGTGGTTTATGAAAAGAGCACACATTCAATGACACTGGTGGATCCATGTGGTTTATGAAAAGAAGACAACCCAATGACTCCAGTGGATCCATGTGGTTTCTGAAAAGGACACACATGCAATAAACTCTAGTGGTGGTTTAGGAGAAGAACACACATGTATTGACTCTAGATGTGGTTTATGAAAAGGACACACATGCAATGCCACTGGTGGATCCATGTGGTTTATGAAAAGAACACACATGCAATGACTCTAGATGTGGTTTGTGAAAAGGACACACATGCAATGACACTGGTGGGTCCATGTGGTTTATGAAAAGAACACACATTCAATGAACTCTAGTGGATCCATGTGGTTTATGAAAAGAACACACATGCAATGACTCTAGTGGATCCATGTGGTTTATGAAAAGAACACACATGCAATGACACCAAATTTGTGGTTTATGAAAAGAACACAAATGCAATGAACTCTAGTGGATCCTGGACATGGTTGGACACATGTTGTGGTGGCATCACTCCATGTGTTCTTTTCATAAACCACAATGATGCACACTCACACTCACACATCCAATGAGGTGCGGTGACGCAACATTTCATTGGAGAGCCCATTTCATTGTATTTAATTGTATAAGACACTCACTTTCCATTTTTATACTACTCAGTTTTGACCTTGGTTTTTAGTAGTACTTAGTGTTGCCCCTCTCTCTCTCATAGAAGCCCAAACTTGTGCTCACTCTGGCTGCTACGCCCTGATTGGTTGTCATAGTTGTCACGCGGATCATGCGCACCAACCGTTGATCCTGTGTGATCCAACGCGGATCGTTGCACACGTCCTGCCCTTCACAGTACGACATGGGATAACACAAACGTCTCTTAGTGAAACTTCTACAAGAAGGAACCCGAAGCCGTCCATGGAAAAATTCGTCGAGTGGTCATGTCATGTTTTATCACGTCTGAAAAGCCTACTACTACCACAACACATGCACGGGGCAACAGGGTCATCGAGTGCACGGTTGTCGATGGGACGCTGCAAATTACTGCCACTTGATTTTAATAAGACATATCCCATTTTTACGCAGTGCGCTCTAAATCTCACATCCAACTAAGCCCTATCTCAAGTAACTTCCATGCGTCAGGGGGCCTCTCGAGGAGATCTAACATTGCTAGAAATTGGTTTTCCACCATTTGCATGTAGTGGAATCGAGGTCTTCCATAAGCGTGTTTTCAATGCAGTTATAAAGTGGAGATCGTGGTTGTTTCAAAAAAAAGTGGAGATCGTGGTAGCCCCATCCCCACGCCCACTACATGTGTCCACTCGAGGACTACCAAAGGTCCAGTGTTTATAAACTAGCTCGACCTTCTTCTTCCGTGAGCTCGTATCATTCCCCCAATCTGTCCAGTCCCAAAACCCCAATCTGCACCTACCGCGTGCGCCGAAGCTCCTTCGCTTGCACCACCGCCTTCCCCTGGTGCGCCATGAAGCGTACGCGTGGAGACAAGACGGAGGTGAAGCTAGTTGAAGGCGTAGCAATAGATAGCTCGGTCGTCGCCAAGCAGGCGTAGGAATCTTCTCCGGACATGCACGCCGCTCTTCGCCGCGCCATCGAGGCTTCGAGGTCATTCGTCCAGCCAGTAGCCGTCACCATCAAGCAGCAGGTGGCCGACAACGTCGTGGTGCCAGCAGCAGATCTAGATGAGGGGCAGGCGGCAGGCGGAGGCAATCCGGTGCTCTACATCAACGACCCCATCGCCATCCAAGAAATTGTGGACGCAATCACAGAGAATGACAAGTTCGAGGAGGAGGTCCCAGATGAGGAGTCCGAGGTACTACATTACTAGTTTCTCTAGTCGCAGCCACAGATTTCACTGTTCATACATAAGATTTTCTCAAACATGTATAGATTCTTTTGCTCTTGAAGTAGGGTAGTATATATATGGTTCGAACGGTCGATTGATGCATCTTCCATCTAGTAACAAAACCCCAATCCGTCTAGTCACAAAACCCCAATCTGCTCATCTGCCATCTAGTAAATTTACATTTGCTTAACTCGTTGTTGTTCATATGGTTCTTCTTGTGCAGTAAATTTAATCGATCTGTAACATTTGATTTAGGGGTTTTAGGGTTTGCTATTTGAGTGTTGATTTCGATACACAACTGCATATAACATTACATTTCTATTCCTTACTGAGCCCAATGATTCAATTTTTCCCCAAAAGAGTGCAAGGGAGACACATCTGATGGTGTCGTTTTCTTAGGGATGGTTACGGAACCTGAGGCATCAATGTACAGAAACAATATAGGTTGTGCTGTTGGTATTTTGGTTCTCGAACTCCATCTTTGAAAAAAAATGAGGCCCTTGATTTTTCCTCATATGGAACCTATATATAATATTTGTATTGTTTCTGATCTTTGAATGAGTCGTATGATGCATATGTATATCCTTGAATATTGTTTCGTAGGATTACATTTCAAATTCTTATTGTGGCCAATGATTTAAATTTCCCCAAAAGAGAGGCAGACACATTGGTGTCAGATTTTTTCAGGGATGAGTTAGCGAAAATGAGGCGATGTACAAGAACAATATAGGTTGTGCAATTGTTACTTAGTTCGCTTACGTCATCCCTAAAGAAACTTATGAGGCTGCAATCTTTATTCTACATTCATAGAACTATGATATTTGAATTATGTATTGCATGCATTCATAGTGTATAAGAATTACATTTCGGTTTGTCACCGAGGCCGATGATTGAAATTTGCCCCAGAAGAGTTCAAGGGTAGACACATATGATGGTGTCGTTTTTAGGGATGGGTGGGTGAACCTAAGGCAACAATGCACACAAGCAATATAGGTTGTGCTGTTGGTACTTTGGTTCACCAACTCCATCTGTGAAAAAAATAATGAGGCCCTTGATTTATTCTCATATGGAACTACATATATGATCCTTGAATTGTTTCTGATCTTTGAATGATTGGTATGATGTATATTTATATGCATGGTTTTGATCATAAGTATTTTTAACATGTACCTAAAGACTAATTGTTTGGTTTTTATTTGTAATTACAATATTTAGGATTGTTTTTGTACCCTGAATATGTATATCCCTGAATATTGTTTCGTAGGTTTACATTTCAATTTCTTATTGTGGCCAATGATTCAAATTTGCCCTGAAAGAGAGGCAGACACATTGGTGTCAGATTTGTTCAGGGATGAGTTGGTGAACTTGGGGCGATGTACAAGAACAATATATGTTGTACAATTGTTACTTAGTTCACTGACGCCATCCCTGAAGAAACTTATGAGACCCCTAGATTTATTCTACATTCATAGAACTATGATCTTTGAATTGTTATTGCATGCATGTATTCATAGTGTATAAGAATTACATTTCATTTGCTCATCGAGGCTGATGATTGAAATTTGCCCCAAATGAGTGTAAGGGGAGACACATATGATGGTGTCGTTTTTTTAGGGATGGGTTGGTGAACCTGAGTAGGTTATGCTGTTGGTACTTTGGTTGGCCAACTCCATCTCTGAAAAATATTATGAGGCCCTTGATTTATTCTTATATGGAACTACATGTATGATCCTTGAATTGTTTATGATCTTTGAATTATTCGTATGATGCATATGTATATGCATGGTTTTGATCATAACTATTTTCAACATGTACCTAGAGATTAATCGTTTGGTTTTTTATTTATAATTACATTATTAAGGATTGTTTTTGTACCTGAATATGTATATCCCTAAATATTGTTTTGTAGGATTACATTCCAATTTCTTATTGCAGCCAATGATTCAAATTTTCCCCAAAAGAGAGGTAGACACATTGGTGTTAGATTTTTTTAGGGATGAGTTAGTGAACCTGGGGCAATGTGCACGAATAATATAGGTTGTGCAATTGTTACTTGGTTCACTCACGCCATCCCTAAAGAAACTTATGAGCCCACAATCTTTATTCTACATACACTCTGATGCAATTAATTGTCATTGTGTTGAGATGAAATGATATATGAACTGATCAAACTATTGCTGAGATACTTTCTCTTTTATATCCACGGATATATTGTCTTACATATACATGTTGTCAATTCTTGAGTTGTAATACAATTCAATCATATGTATGAGTTCTAAGTTATGTTCTTAAAAATCAATAGGAGGATGATGATGATGTGGACGCTAGCAAGGAATCTAGGGAAAACAAGAGCAGCTACGTGCTGAGGTGGTTACGGTGTGGGCTAATCCGTTTCTACCATAGGGAGACAGTTTTGCCCATTCCGTGGCAGAGCAATCAACGTGGACCTCGACAACATGATCTAGCATGCGGTGGGCACTGCCAAAGGCGGAGGCAGAAGGCATAGGCCGATTACCTTGGCGCGGCACGCAGCCTTCGGCAAATTTCTCTGGGATTATTTCAGGACTGGCATGTATCCCCTCGACTAGGATGTCCCTTCCTCCTGCTGATGCCCTGCCCTGCTAGGAGTCTCCTTGTCCCGGCCTCCTACTGCTACCCCTGGTTTTATTTTGTTTTAGTTAATTATTACCTGTGTGTGGTGTGTAAGACAATATATCCATGGTTTCTCTAGTGAACCTTCTCTCTCTATATATTGATCTACTCCTTTATATGGAGTGCCTTAAAATTTCTAGTGTTCAATTATATTACTCATCATGCTCATGCACACTACAAAATATTTCTAGTGCTCGATTATATTATAATTGTCAGGGAATACATCAACAAGTTAAATTGGTTGAAATTTCGAATTGAAGTAACTAAATGATCTCACATCTACGGTGGACTTTGGTAGAAGGCGAAGGCATCAGCCGAAGACCATGGTGCGGCACACAGTCTTCAGCAAATTCCTTACATGTTCGACAACGGGTTGCCGCTGCCCAGCTCCGAATTCGCTTACAGGTTCAACATGGCAAAACTTGAGCTACCACATAGTCCTCGGAAGGGGTGGCAGAATTGGTGTGGGTGCGACCATGGTGACGGCAAGCTCGGATTCTGGAGGAGGAAAACAAGACCGAGCATGGTCGACATGGTGACAGATCTGACCGAGAACCATTTATCGTCCCTGCGCCGTGCCATGGGTGCGACCATGGTGAGGGTGAGCTTCGACTCAGGATGGGGAGGAGAGTGGGGCCGAGCAGGTTCATCCATGTCCCAGCTTCGTGCCATGGCCGCGACCACAAATTGCCGCTCCGGGGAAGAAGAAGATGCGTAATGGATGCAGGCGCCAATGCTGCAAGCCTACATGGAAGAGAGCGGGGCCAGGCAGGTTTTGTCCATGTCCTTGCTCCACGCCATGGCCGCGACGCCCCAAAGATTGCCGCTCCGGGGGAGAAGAAGACGCGTAATGGATGCAGGAGCCAACGCTGCAAGCCTACATGGCAGTCACGATGACAGCGACATAACGGCAAAAACTGACAGGAGGGCCCCAACTCGACGGGCGTTAGGCTGATATTTTGTATTCAAGCATAAAGTTGAATTCATGCCGAAAAAGACCCTCTGAGTATTTGGCACGCCAACTGTGGTCAACGCGGCTGATTACAAGCAACTTGGGTACCGTGTTGCTTGGGCACCTCAACTTTCGGATCACAAAATGATATTCTCATTTATAGCCTCCCAAATAGAGCCGTTGCAGCTCACTAACCCCGGAGTCTCCGAGGGTGGCACATGAATCCGGTATGGACTCTAGGGGGTGTACTGAATGCATCTCGGGGAATCCCGGAGACTTGGCTGAAGACTTGCCCGGAGTCTCTAGGGGGAGCTTGACTCCAGGTCACACTCCGGGGGGGGGGGGGGCATAGAGAGTTTTCCGGGGCGGGGGGGGGGGGGGGGGGGGGGGGAGGGGCGGAGATTGGCCCGAAGACCAGGCCAGAGTCTCCGACCATGCACACTAGAGTCTCCGGACCCAGGGAGACAACTGGCCACATCTTCCATTCCAAGCATCCTTTTCTTGATGTAGTTTCGAACCCTTCTCAATTGTAGATAGAACACTGTCTTGTGCCTTTACAAGGATAAAACCTGCAATATACTTAGCACACGGTAAAAACTTAATTGTGTTGATAACAAACACCAAAACATCGTTAAGGCAGGAAGTGCCCTTTCAATCTCCCCCTTTTTGGTGTTTGATGACAACACAAGGATTTGCACAGATGAAAGGACAATAATAGATAAGCACAACAAGGTACACAAGAAGTAGAGAGGCTCCCCCTCGAAGTGTGCACCATTCGAGATTTTGTATTTGTATACAAGTGCACAAGAACAAGGAAGAACACTCCCCCTAAACATTTCAAACCTACCCAAGTGCAAGGAGATAAGATTGTGAAATGATACTCATACCTTTGCACCAACTAATGTGGTGAAGAGTTTGAAGTATTAACCACACACGAGATATGATTCCGCAAGATACAATACCACATAGTCTCCACTTATATAAAGGCACATATAACATAGGTTCACAAATAATACGAGGCGAACAAAAACAAGTTCACCATCAGCGAAAGATCAAATTAAAAACAAGCTTGTGTCTTCCCATGCAAATCCCACGCACAACTTAATATAGCAACTTCTACCCCTTTGGCATCAAGACACCAAAAAGGGGAAAAGAGCAAGACTACACGCCCCAACTGGATCACTCGTCATCATCATTCTTCTTTTCTTCTTCGGAGTGCTCCCCAGAACCTTGAGTATCATCAGCAGTTAGGCCCTTGCCATGAAGAGAAGAGGATACATCATCCTCAAACACTCGCCAATCAACATGACCTTGAGCCCGTGCAAGAGAGATGCCGCGGAGCTGATCCTGATCCTTTGGCATCACTATCCTCCCATTGGTCCAATTTCTGTAGAATCTTCCTGTCCCTCTTGTATGCTTCATATTGTCCCTTGCGAATATCAATGTTCATGCAGAGGAACATCCTTTCCCAAAAGGTGGTCTTCCTCACTTTCCCCTTAACATACTCACGAGAAAGAGGCGGCATCTGGGCATTACTGGCATTCTTGCTCCTAGGTCAAACGGGGTTAGCAGCAGGAGGGCTGTCCTCCTCATCCTCTCTAATCTCATCATCACCGGCTGGCATGGGAGCAGAATGGCCACGAGGATCCGTTGTGGTAGAAGGAGCCTTGCACTGCAACTGGAGACTAGGATGCTCAACAACAGGAAGACCGATAAGCGGGGAAGGCAAGTGCATCTTCGCGAAGTGGGAGAGCACACGCCTCATTACATAGGGAGCATAGGTGGCAGTCTTCTTCTCATCTAAGTTTATGGCCATCTCGATGAAGATAAAGTACATGAAATTGAGTGGAGGTTCAAGAGCTTAAGGGCCCTTGATGTATATGGAATGAGCAAGAGCCATGAGAGGTACCAAAGTTGAACAAATAGTGTCAAGATTACCTGCTTGAGAATAAACGTTCTCAGGGAACATGTAGAGCATAATATGGAACGGTGGACTTAAGTTCCTTACTTCACCAAGGACACCATTCTTGGTGTAGAGAGATGCAAGAGGCTTCTTCTTATACTCAAGGACGGTAGTCTCATGAATGCGAAGACCAACCGGTGCATCCTTGCCTTCAAACAGATACTTCAAGACTTTGGCAAACTCAATGAAGTTAGACTGACAATGCCCCTTGCCAGTCATCCAAGTCATAGGGATCTCGTTCCCTCCTCTGAACACAAGAGTGTGATGGCTCAAGATATCTTGATCTCGTTGGGAACCCCAACAGGAAGGTATGATGAGCACAATAGCAAGTTCCCCTCGGTTATGAAACCAAGGTTATCGAACCAGTAGGAGCAAGCAAACAACTCCAAGGTGTTGCCAACAACTTGGAATCCTGCACAACACAACCACAGAACTTTGCCCCAACTTACAGTGACGTTGTCAATCTCACTGGTTTTGCAGAAAACAAAGGATTAAACATATAGTGTGGAAGATAGTATTGCTTGTAGAAAGTAATCAGTAAACAGTAAATAGTAGATGGTATATCAATGGTAAAAGAATGGACCGGGGTCCATAGTTCACTAGAGGTGATTCTCCTTAAGATAAATAGCATGTTGGGTGAACAAATTACAGCGGGGCAATTGACAGACTTGAGAAAGCATACAGTGCATATACTAGACATATTCACTCCTATGAGATTTGATTGGGCATTACAACATTATACATAGAACGTAATCCAACTGCATCTATGACTAATAATCCACCTTCAGGTTATCATCCGAACCCCCTCCAGTATTAGGTTGTAAGCAGTAGATAATTGCATTAAGCAAAGTGTGTAAAGTAAACAATACGATTGTCCCATGGACAAAGAATTGCTATTTTCTCCCTAGTAGCAACAACACATCTACAACCTTAGAGATTCTTGTCACTTTCCCAGATTACTAGAGGCATGAACCCACTATCGAGCATAAATACTCCCTCTTGGAGTTGCAAGCATCTACTTGGCCAAGATAGTTACTAACAACGGAAAGCATACAAGATCACAAATAACATAGACATGATAGAATCAATAATCAATCTAAAATAGAATCTCAATATCCATCGGATCCCCTCAAACACAACATGTAAGATTACAAATAGATGATCTTGATCATGAACGGAGCTCACAAGATCTAAACATGATATCACAAAGGAGGAGTACAAACCATCTAGCTACTACATGGACCCATAGTCCAAGGATGAACTACTCACGCATCACACCGGAGGCAGTCATGGTGATGAAGAAGGCCTCCAGGGTGATGTCTCCCCTCCGGCAGGGTGCCGGGAAGAGATTCAGATCCACCTATCTAGGGATGGAGATGGCGGCAGCTACAAACTCTTTCGTGGATTTCTGATTGTGTCTTTGATCGGGTTCTTAGGGTTTTCATCCCGGGAGGCTTTTATAGGCGAAGGGGCAAGGTCAATGGAGCACTAGGGGGCCCACACCCCTGGTGGCGCACCCCCAGGCCACGCCGCCACTAGGTGTGGCCGCCCTGGTGCGCCACTTCGTCTCCCCTCCGGACTCCGTGTTGCTTCAGGTAAAATATTGACTTTGGCTTTTGTCCCGTTCAATTCCGAGAATATTTCCTTACTAGCTTTTCTGAAACCAAAATAGCAAAAAACAGGCAACTGGCACTGTGGCATCTTATTAATAGGTTAGTTCTAGAAAATGTATAAAAATACCCCAAGGTGTGAACAAAACATAAGAAAGTTGATATAAAACAAGCATGGAACATCCAAAATTGTAGATACATTTACGACATATCAAGCATCCCCAAGCTTAACTCCTGCTCATCCTCGAGTAGGTAAGTGATAAAAAAGAATAATTTTTGAGGTGACATGCACCATCACAATCTTGATCAAGGTATTTGTAAAACATTGGTAGCTAGGATCATAGTACTCTAACATAGACATGAATGGCATAGTTCTAACAGTAAGACATAGCAACTATGTTGTAACATGAAAAGGTACAAACAACAGATTCATGAATAACAATGCTTTGAAAGACGTTTGTTTGTTTCACATATAGAAAACATAATAAGAATGGTATTTAGCTTGTCCCTCATGGTGTAGCAAAACATAAATGCATATGACACCTTCAAAGTTCATAAGGGTGACTAGATACAAATAATTTAAGAACAAGCAATATCAAAGTTATGAATAAATCAACAAGTTTTGTGACAATGCACATTAAACTAAGAATGATCACTATGCTCTCTCAATTGGTGCATAAAGATAGAAGATGGAGACTCAACATAAAAGTAAAAGAAAGGCCCTTCATAGAAGGAAGCAGGGATTCAAGTTTCATAAAGAGCTTCCAGAAATTATGGTACTTATTAGCTTTCAACTCTCACTGCCCCTATCATAAGCATCTTGAGGTGAAAATCTCATGCCCCTTGCTTACGAGTACCAAACCTGATGCTACTCAACTTTAGTCACAAGTAAGTTCTTGTCATTGCAAGTACATGGGTATCATATAGAACCGCCAACGGGGTACCCCTTTCCCCATGATACATGAGCTATCCCATATCAAAATGACAAGGAAACAGACAATGAGAATCTCATCGATCTTTTTATTTGCTATTTGCATAGGTTTTTATTGAGGATGCTTCACAGATTGCTCACTATGGTTATGCTGCAAGTTTCCACCATGATTAGGCATGGATTAGGTTAGCCGCCCAGGCGTTTCTCTAACACATATACAAACTGCATGAGCTTACAAGCTCCCCTTTTATTTTACACCGCCGCGATCCATGAACAAAAGAACATGATATCAACTGAATAATAAGTGCAATGTTGAAAGCGTTCCCCATGGTAACATGGTTTTGCTAATCCATAACTTATAAAGAGCAAGCATATATGCAACATAGATGGACACAATGGTTCAAGTTTATTAAGTGCAAGAAAGTAAAGTGTGCCATCAAGTTTGTGAGAGCTTTAATCACTAATTTTCACATAACAAGTTTAATTCGGAAGGTAGATAAAAACATGAATATACTTGGAATAGCAACAATGCTAATAGGTAGGTATGGTGGACTCTTTGGAATAACTTGGTTTTATTTGGAGTTGGATGCATGAGTGGAACCCACACTTGGTACATGTGGAGGCTAGCAAAATACTAGGAGCGACCAACTAAGAGAGCAATAATGAGCATAATCATGCAAAGCGACAAAACATTATTAATTAAAGCATAACATGATATTACAAGTCGAAAACTAAATGATCATAGAGGCTATGACGACTGGTATAGTCTTAACATGGTGTAAGCATGCGCCAAGTCAACCCAAATAAAGCATCAAAGGTACCACAATATTATGCTTTTGTATGCTAAAACAACGCATGATTCTTTCAAGGCACATTAAGCCATCTCAATTATTTGTAACAAGTCATGCTACAGAAATAATCACTAAGCATAAAGTCAACGCAATATCAAACATGACATGATAAAGTCTAGGCCATAGTCAAAACAAACTCCTTTTGTACCACTTATTAGCATGAAACTTCCTACTCTTTTCCAACACAAATCATCTTATTTGAAACTATGTATGAATGTAGGGGTCCAACCAATTTATTTAAGCAAACCAAACAAAAGAAAACTAAAAACAAAAACAAAGACGCTCCAAGAACAACACAATTGTGCATGAAACAATAAAAATGAAGGGTTTGGAAGAAAACCTAAGATTTTTATTGATGAAGAAGGGGATACCTTGGGAATCCCCAAGCTTTGACGCTTGTACTTCTTGAATATTTCTTGGGGTGACATCCCCAAGCTTGATCTTTTGTCCATACTTCATCTCATCACATTATTCTTCCCTGCACTTTAAAATTTCCTTCATACAAAACTTCACACAATCTTCATTAGCACCATTAGTGTATTCAAGATAATAAGTCTTTGGGTTTAGTTTCAACACAAGTAAAACTTCCATTAAAACACAAGATGCTGGAGCAATTCCTTCTAAAAGCTCAAGTGATCAAAGAGAATTCAAAGATAAGAGTTTAAGAGGCAAATGCAAATAATGGCAGAAATCTGTCAAAACAGACCAGCAGGTAAAAACCGATTTTTTAGAAGACCTTATGTTGTTCAAATCTAAAAGTGTTACACTAACGAAAATTAGATAACAACCTGGGGAAGAAGCACAAAATATTACAGCTCAATCCGACGTACATGTAGTTTTCACGATTTTTTATAGTGAAGCACAAAAATCTATTTCAGGACAACAACTTTCCCAAGTCTTACTTCTCTCTCATTAGAGGTTATTGTTGGCACAAAAACCACACAAAAGGGATAAGGAGAGGTTATTACTGAGGCAATAACTTCCATGACTCAACAAAAGAAAAACTTACTGAATAAAAATTTGGGTTATCTCTCAATAGTGCTTTTCTTTAACACCTTTGAGCTAGGCATAGGAAGCAAGATTGAAGTATTCTCAAATGAAGAAGCATTAAGAGAAAACTTTGTTTTAATAAGAGAGGAGAAAGGTATATTTTATATCCTCTTAGGGAATTGTTCTATATCTTTCTTGAGTGGGAATTGATATTTAATGGTGCCTTCTTTCATATCAATAATGGCACGAACAGTTCTAAGAAAAGGTCTTCCCAAAATAATAGGACAAGAAGCATTGCGTTCAACATCCAAACCATAGAAATCAACGGGGACATAGGTATTATTAACCATAATAAGAACATCATTAATAGCCCCCATGAGTTTATTTTTAGCATTATCATCAAGTTGGACATCTAAATAACAATCTCCTAGTGGTGGCAAATCAAGCATTTCATAAATCTTTCTAGGCATAATAGAGACACTAGCACCAAGATCACATAAAGCTTTTAGATCAAAATCATTCACTTTCATATTAATGATGGGTTCCCAACCATCTTCTAATTTCATAGGAATAGAAGCTTTATGTTTCAATTTTTCTTCTTTAATTTTTATGAGAGCATCAGTAATGTGTTTTGTAAAGGCCATATTCATAGCACTAGCATTAGGACTTTTAGCAAGATTTTGTAGGAACATAATTACTTCAGAGATATTACAACCATGAAGATCAAAATCATAATTACCAGCCAAGGTAGTAGAGCTATTGTTTCCCATATTTCGAAGAATTTAAGCATTTTTATTGGAAAAGGTTCCATTGGTTTTAGGCATTGTTGCAAAAGGAATGGGGACTTTATGTGGTTTGCTAGCATCAACATTGGTGGTGGTAATAGTACATATACTATTATTTCTAGCACTTTCATCTTCTCTTTCCCACTTAGCATGTAATTCAGCTAACAATCTAACATTTTCATCGATTCTAACTTGTATGGCACTAGTAGCAGCAAAGGGATTTTCCATGGTTTCAGGTTTAGCAGCCCTTTTACTAATCAAAGAGGATTGTGCTTCAGACAAAGATGATATTTTTTTTCAGCATTAGAAATTTTGGATTGCAAACTAGGAATTTCCCTATTTAAACTCTCAAGTTGATGATTAATATTTGTCAAAATAGTAGATTGTTCCTCCATGGTTTTAGTAAATAATTTATTCTGCTCATATTACATTTGCATGAATTTTTTAGTGGCTCTTTCAACTTCGAAAATTCTTGCTTCACTAGGCATTCCAGATTTATCATGATAACCATTAGTATTATTAGGAGGATAAGGCCTAAAATTATTATTACCAAAATTATTCCTGTAGGAATTGTTGCTAAAATTATTATTTCTATTGAAGTTCACATCAACTTTCTCTTCTTGAGCGACCAAAGAGGCTAAGGGAACATGATTTGGATTAATATGAGCTTTTGCATTAACCAGCATAGACATAATAACATCAATTTTATCACTCAAGGAGGAGGTTTCTTCAACAAAAAATACCTTCTTACCTTGTGGAGCTCTCTCACTGTGCCATTCAGAATAGTTAGCCATCATATTATCAAGGAGCTTTGTTGTAGCACCCTAAGTAATGGTCATAAAGATACCTCCAGCAGCAGAATCCAACAGATTTCTTGAAGAATAATTAAGTCCTGCATAAAAAGTTTGGATAATCATCCAAGCAGTCAGTCCATGAGTGGGACAATTCTTTACCAAAGATTTCAGTCTTTCCAAAGCTTGAGAAACATGTTCATTATCAAATTGTTTAAATTTCATTATTTCACTTCTCATAGATATAATCTTAGTAGGAGGATAGTATTTTCCAATGAAAGCATGTTTGCATTTAATCCAAGAATCAATACTATATCTAGTTAGGGATAGCAACCATTCTTTAGCTTTTCCTCTCAAAGCAAAAGGAAACAATTTGGGCTTAATAATATCTCCATCTATATCCCTATGTTTTTTCATCTCACAAAGTTCAATAAAGTTATTAAAGTGAGCAGCAGCATCTTCAGTACCAACACCAGAGAATTGTTCTTTCATAACAAGATTGAGCAAAGCAGGTTTAATTTCAAATAAAGTAGCTTCAGGAACAGGTGGAGCAATAAGTGTGCACATGAAATCATTGTTGTTTGTGCTAGTGAGGTCACACAACTTAGTGTTTTCAGGAGTATTCATTTTTTTAAGATTAAAGCAAGCCAACAGAAATAGAAACTAAAATAGGGACTAATTTTTTGTGTGTTTTTGTTAAAAGAAACAAGCAAACAAAGCAAAAATAAACTAAGCAAAACAAAAAACAAAGTAGAGAGATTGGTTGTGAGAGACTCCCCTTGTGAAGCTGTCCTTAACTCCTCGGCAACGGCGCCAAAAAAAGGCTTGATGGCTCAAGATATCTCGAGCTCGTTGGGAACCCTAAGAGGAAGGTATGATGAGCACAACAAAAAGTTTCCCTCAGTTATGAAAGCAAGGTTATCAAACCAGTAGGAGCAAGGAAACAAATCCAAGGTGTTGCCAACAACTTGGAATCCTGCACAACACAACCACATAACTTTGCCTCAACTTATAGTGAGGTTATCAATCTCACCGGTTCTGCTGAAAACAAAGGATTAAACGTATAGTGTGGAAGATAGTAATTCCTTCCAGAAAGTAAATAGTAAATAGTCAATAGTAGATGGTATATCAATGGTAAAAGAATGGACTGGAGTCCATAGTTCACTAGAGGTGATTCTCCTTAAGATACATAACATGTTGGGTGAACAAATTACAGCGGGGCAATTGACAGATTTGAGAAAGCATACAATGCATATACTAGACATCTTGACTCCTATGAAATTTGATTGGGCATTACAACATTATACATAGACCGTAATCCAACTACATCTATGACTAATATGCCACCTTCAGGTTATCATCTGACCCCCCTCTGGTATTAAGTTGCAAGCAACAGATAATTGCATTAAGGAAAGTGTGTAAAGTAAACAATACGATTGTCCCATGGACAAAGGATTGCTGTTTTCTCCCTAGTAGAAACAGCACATCTACATCCTTAGAGATTCCTGTCACTTCCCCAGATTACTAGAGGCATGAACCCACTATTGAGCATAAATACTCCCTCTTGGAGTTGCAAGCATCTACTTGGCCAATATAGTTACTAACAACGGAAACCATGCAAGATCACAAATAACATATACATGATAGAATCAATAATCAATCTAAAATAGAATCTCAATATCCATCAGATTCCCGCGAACACATGTATGATTACAAATATATGATCTTGATCATGAACTGAGCTCACAGGATCTAAACATGATAGCACAAAGGAGGAAAACCAACCATCTAGGTACTACATGGACCCATAGTCCAAGGATGAACTACTCACGCATCACACCGGAGGAAGTCATGGTGATGAAGAAGGCCTCCAGGGTGATCTCTCCCCTTTGGCATGGTGCTGAGAAGAGCTTCGGATCCCTCCGATCTAGGGATGGATATGGCGGCGGCTACAGACTCTTTCGTGGATTTCTGACTGGGTCTTTGATCGGGTTCTTAGAGTTTTCATCCTGGGAGGCTTTTATAGGCGAAGGGGCAAGGTCGGTGACGCGCCCCCAGGCCGCACCACCAGGTGTGGCTGCCCTGGTGCTCCACTTCGTGTCCCCTCCAGAATCCGTGTTGCTTCAGATAAAATATTGAATTTGGCTTTTGCCCCGTCCAATTCCTAGAATATTTCCTTACTAGCTTTCTGAAACCGAAAACAGCAGAAAATAGGCAACTAGCACTGTGGCATCTTGTTAATAGGTTAGTTCTATAAAATGTATAAAAATACCCCAAGGTATGAACAAAGCATAAGAAATTTGATATAAAACAAGCATGGAACATCAAAAATTATATATACATTTACGATGTATCAGAGTGGCAAAGTACTGATGCACGATCATAGTTCTGCTGTAATCCCATGAGATGATGCAATCCAAGCTTCTCGGTGATCCAGAGAGCATCAGAGAAATAGGACTTTCTGTTCATGAAGGCATAGTCAAGGGGGCGCTACATGCACACAAGCTTCTTCGCAGATAGATTAGCATACACCTCAGTCATGATCAAATACCGCTCACGCTTCCAAAAACGACTGTCTGGGCTGTTGTTTGCCATCTCACAGAACTATTGTCTCCTCATAACCCGGTACTCATCGGTTTTCAGGCTCGTGAGGGTGGTGAGATTGTCATACTTCCTCTTCTTGGCGAGTTCCTCACGGCGAATACGCTCTTCCTCACTCCTTTGAAGGGATATGGCTTTGTTGCTCCGTTTCCTTGAAACATGCTCCTCACGACTATCATATGGATGACGACCAACAACCTTGCAAGGATTTCCCCCATTGACATGGGTATACTCTACAGGTACTCAAGTTTGGCATATACGGTCCAGATACAGTAGAAGCCCACGGCATTGCCAAGGCGCAATGAAGAATTCGAGTGGCCCACGGCCTCTCTGATTTCTGGCGAGACAAGAAGAAGCTTAAGATAGAAAGTTCAAAGGGGAAACCCTAAACTGTAACCGACTCGACCTGCTACCCGTGACCTAGCTTATCTATATAAAGGCTAGGAGGGGCGGCGAGGAGGAGAATCACAACCCTAGTTTCACCACCATCGCCAGATTGCATCTCCGCACCCCTGTATTCTTCGATTCCTTCGACAATTCCAAGAGCAGAAAAGCAGGAGTAGGGACCTCTACAAGGCCTGAACCTGGGTAAACCTTGCATCCCTGTGTGCTTGTTTGCTAGCCGACTGATGCCTCCAGCACTCCCTCCTTCTCCAAAACCCAAGTCCATAACAATGGGCATTGACGATTTGAACCCTCGTCACCCATAGTTTGGAGTCTTGGACCTGGTACGACGAGGACGAGAGCTACCGGAACTACCTGTGAAAAACAAGAGAACACGGAACCAAAGCAGGGGATAAGTTTGCTTGTCCTGGAACATATGGTGGAAGAAGGGAGGAATCCAGACCAATCGCAGAGAAAAACCCCAGAGTCCCCATCCTCCAGCCCCGGAGTTTCTGGCCAGACCGAAGTCTCTGGCCACGGGGGTCGGAGTCTCCGCCCCACCGGAGTCTCTGGTCATGAAGACCGGAGTCTCTGACCTAGAAACTTGGCAAGATGCAGGAGACTCGGGGAGTGATTCTTGCAATAGATCGAGGTCAATTGGCGCCATCTATGGGAATTGGGAGTGCTGATGTCGCGGGTTCTTCGGCGCCGTCAACCGTGATCTACAACTCCGCCATAGCGGAGACCTGCCAGCTCTTCGCGCTTTCGACTTCACCGTCCAAACGCCAGCCACTTTCCTGACTTTCGAGTCCATGGGCGACGGGATCAGCCCGACGATTGGGAGCTTCCGCTTCCAGGTTGGTCAACTGGGCACGCTTCATATGCCTGACCAGCCAACGGCACCCGCGATTACTCCAGCATCGTGGTTCCCGCCACCAATCGGCACCCTCAGCAAACTCAACACCTTAGCAACAGCTGGGAATACAGATAGCAACAGAAGTCGTGGATCCGATCTGGGTGACCTAGCTACAGAAGATGGAGCCCATGGCTCCAGATTTGAAAGTTGTGGGATCAACAGTTTCCCCAACCACTTCATGTGCGCCGTCATCAACGCAGGCGATACCGGCGTCAATCGCGAAAACACCGGCACCAGATCTGGCACTGGGCCGCCCAATGGCGGTATACCCAACGGCAGTACACCCAATGGTGGCCCCACCAATGGTGGCAATGGCGCGCCCACCATTGACGGGACAGGAGGGGAGCCACACCTCGTGACGAATGAGAACACTGGCGAGCGTATGCTGATCAAGCTCAATGACAACAAGTGGGCCTGTTGTCGAGAAGCTCTACGGGGCAATGCTCTAGCCCCCGACACACCGCAGGACATGCTGATGGGCTATCATTGGCTGTTGAAGGAGGAATTCAAGCGCCAGCAGCAGGTGATCGCGCAACTCGAGGTGCACAGAAAGGCGGCGGACGAGTCGAGTCTTCAACGAGATGGGCTCTCCTCCCACGGAGGATCCTCCTCCAAAGGCAACGAGTATGTGGCCAACAAGAGGCGGTCTCGACTGGCCTACCTCACTGAGCAAGAACGCGTAGAAGCCACGAAAGTCCTTGACTTCGGCTCTATGATGGTGGATACGCGGAGCAACGTGCTCCCGAAGATACCGCAAGCTGCGGTGATGGCGGCCACCATGTACCTTCTCAACAACTAGCCACCGGCTGGAGACCCGCGAGCTGCCATGCACCGATCTACGATCGTGGGCCTGTGGCTAATCGAAGCCGCCCTCGACAAAGAACCAACACAAGAGCCAAAGAAAAGTAAGGCTCTGGACAAATACTACTACCCGTACTCCTCCAGTGACGACAGTCACGATCTGACACGGCGACGTCGTTCACGACGGCATGGCCACAATTACGACGCGCGTGATGACATCACGCAACACAAGGTTGACAAGATGCGGGCAAGGCGTGCTCGTTCGACTGACTCTGAAGAAGACGAGACTGAGCTCTGCGGTGCCAGATGCTTCAACAGGGCCATCAGGCAGAAGCAAATGCCTAAGGGATTCAAGCTCCCGTCGGAGAACCCAAAATTTGATGGCCTACAGGACCCGAAAATCTGGTTGGAGGACCACATCTCCTCCGTCAGACTGCATGGCGGGAGTCGAAGCACGGCCATGCAGTGCCTGCAACTGCAGTTGCAGGGCGCCGCTCGCGCATGGCTCAACAACCTCCCGTGCGGATCCATTCGGAGCTGGGAAGAGCTGGTCTACAGTTTCGTGCGCAACTTCAAGGGCACTTACAAAAGGCCTGAATCAATCAAAGAACTGAAAAGCTGCCAGCATAGGTCTGGCGAGTCGCTGCGCTCATACATCCAGAGGTGGTCCATCATCAAGAACTCCGCATAAAACATCTCATAGGATCGCGCAATCGACGCGTTCAATGGTGGCGTTCGCCGTATAGAGCTCGGGGAGGATCTAGGTCGCTCGAAGCCCAAAACAATCAACCACCTGATGGAAATCGCGAATCGGTGGGCTGACGGAGAAGACTTGGTGAAAAACTAATCTGACGACGATGATGACCTCAGGTGCATACGTGACCGCCGAGGCAAACGTCGAATGCGCGTCTACGATGACCGTGACGAGGTCCATATGGTCGCAGCCGGCTACGTCGACAAACGCGACGACAACCGCAACAAAAGATATCGTAGCGGTGGATACCACGACAATGGGAAAACCACAGGTGTGGCAGCGCCGCACTCGTGAAGAGGCACCCGCAACATATATCCAGGACAAACTGTCCGGACCATGCAACGTGGACTTCTACATCGACAAGCATGACGGCAAGAAAAAATCGAGCCACGTTCTCAAGGATAGCCGTGAGTTCCTCAAACTCTACGAGGGCCTGGCTCAGATGAATCGCGACGCGATCAACATGGGCTATGGAGATGCCTAGGCACTATGGCACATGGAGCTCCTCCACCACCGCCCGAACCACCACCACCCACGGCTGTGCCGGTCCAACATCATGGAGGCGAGCCATACCCACGAGCCGTGGGTAACATGGGAATGATCCAAAAAGGGCGTCCCTCAAATCGAGTGCAAAAGGCCATCACTCGCCAAGTCAATCTGGCGATAAACTCTCCACCTTCCACCACTGAGTACCTCAGTGGAAGCGACTCCTGCATCACCTTTGACAAGCGTGATCATCCGTGCCAAGTTCCTCGTCCAGGCCACTATCCCCTCGTACTCGAGGCGCAGATCGGAGGCTTCGACATGAGTCGCATCTTCATGGACGGCGGGAGCGACATCAACCTCATGTTCGCAAGTACCTTGCGTGCGATGAGGATCCCTCTGACCTGTCTGGAAGTTTTAGACACGACGTTCCACGGCATCGTCTAAGGGAAGGGCATATATCCCCTAGCAAAATCAACCTTGACGTCATCTTGAGCACGCCGCAAAACTTTCGGCGAGAGCGCATCGACTTTGAGGTCGTCGATTGGCCATCACAATACCACTGCATCCTCAGACATGTCGCGTTCTCTAGGTTCATGGCAGTGCCGCACTACGCCTACCTGCAGATGAAAATGCCAGGTCCAAACGACGTCATCATAATCAATGTAAGCTTCAAGAGGTCCGATAGCTGCGATAGGGAATTCAACAGAATCTCCCAGTCCTTTGGCATGCAGGAGGAACTCGCAAGATTGAAGGAGTCGACAGACAACAGTCTGCCTCCCCTAAGCAGGCCAAGCTCACCTGACCTGTCCTTCGACTCGTCGGTGCACACGAAGAAAGTCTAGGTCCACCCAACGAACCCAACCAAGATGGCCCTCATCGCCAAAAACTTGAGTTCTGCATAGGAACTCGCGCTCGTCGAATTCCTCCATGAGCACTGGGAAATCTTCGCCTGGTGTCCAGCGGACATGCCAGGGGTTCCTAGGGAATTTGCCGAGCACTCACTCAACGTGAATTCAGACGCAAGGCCAGTCAAGCAAACAATTCGGCGACTGTCTGAACCAAGAGCAAAGGCAGTCGGAATGGAGATCAACAGACTCCTCGACGCAAAATTCATACACGAGATCAAGGAAAGCACCTGGCTCGCTAACACAGTGCTTGTGCCTAATAAAGACATGGATATCCTGCGGATGTGTGTGGACTTCACCTCCTTGAATAAGCACTGCCCAAAGGATCACTTCCCGTTGCCACGAATCGACCAAATCATCGACACCACCGCGGGATGTGAGCGTCTCTGCTTCCTTGACGCCTACTCAGGCTACAATCATATTCGAATGAAGGAGGAAGACCAGGAGAAAACAATGTTTACAACGGCCTTTGGTGTGTTCTGCTACAACACGATCCCCTTCGGGATAAAAAATGCAGGAGCCACCTATCAGCGGTGCATGTAGGCTTGCCTCAAGAACCAACTTGGTTGCAACATCCAAGTCTACGTTGACGACATCGTCATCAAAACAAAAGAGGAAGCCTCGCTAATCGACGATATCCGTGAGACCTTCGCTAACCTCGACCGCTACCGGATCAAGCTAAATCCGAACAAATGCGCCTTTGGCGTGCCATCTGGGCAATTACTCGAGTATCTCATCTCTGCAAGAGGGATCAAAGCAAACCTGAAGAAAATAAAGGCCATCCTGGCCATGGAGAAGCCAAAGAACATAAAAGGCATCCAGCAGCTGGCTAGACGAATCGCGACGCTCAGTCGATTCATCAGTCGAATGGGCGAAAAGGCACTGCCCTTCTACCAACTTCTCCACAAAGCTGACAAGTTCGAGTGGATAGACGAGGCGCAAGAAGCATTCGAAGATCTTAAGCATCTACTATCCACCTCGCTAGTACTAGTGACGCCTCATGAAAAGGAACCACTACTGCTCTACATCTCCGCCACCAACCAGGTGGTCTGCACGATGCTCGTAGTGGAACGAGCCGAAGAAAATAAGGTCCATGGGGTCCAGCGCCCAGTATACTACCTCAGTGAGGTGCTCACACCAACAAAGCAGTGGTACCCACACTACCAGAAGCTGGCCTACGACGTCTTCATGATAGCCAGGCGACTACGCCACTTCTTCTAGGAGCACCCAATCGTGGTGGTAAACGACGCCTCGCTCGGGCATATACTCAATAATCCCGACGCCACCGGACGAGTCACGCTTTGGGGAATCGAACACTCTCCACAAGACATCACATACGAGAAGCGTGACACGATCAAGTCACAAGTTCTGTCGGACTTTCTCCTGCACTGAATGGAGAACCAGCTCCCCGACAAGCTAGATATGTCCTATCTTTGGACAATGCACTTCGATGGGTCCAAGCAAAAGGACGGAGCTGGTGCAGGTGTCATACTATAATCACCCCAAGGAGACAATATGAAATACATTTTGCGAATGCAGTTCACTGCCTCCAATCATGAACCGAGTACGAGGCCTTAATCCATGGGATGCGGATGGAGAAAGCCTGCGGCGCCAAGGGGCTCATCATCTACGGTGACTCCAAGCTGGTGGTCAACCAAACGATGCACGAGTGCGACGCACTAAGAGATAACATGATCACCTATCGCGACCTCTAAGACACACTCGAGGGAGACTTCGACGGCTGTGAGCTGCGACATGTGGGCCGTGAAAGCAACGAAGAGGCAGATACACTCGCCAATATTTGCTCCACCTGCGCCCCCATACCAACTGGGGTATTCCTCGAGCGCATCTGCAAGCGCTCCATCAAGCCCAAAGCTCTAGAGAAGAAGGCAAGCACGTCACCAGACTTGGGGGCTGCGCCACCCAACAAGCCAGTGGCACTCGACGACATGGAGCTTGATATAGGACTCAAAGGGCCAATGGGGGTCATGATGATCGAGCCATCTTGGACACAACCCTACATCACATATCTACTCAGCAAGAGGATGCCAGATGACCCGACTGATGCGCAACACATTGCGCGGCGATCCAAGGCATTCACCCTCATCAACGGTGAACTGTATAAGCGCAACATCACAGGAGTACTTCAATGGTGCATCTCCAACAGGAACAAAAGGGCTGTCCTCCTCGACATCCATGAAGCCACTTGCGGGCACCATGCTGGCACTTGCGCCCTCGTTGCCAAAGCTCTATGAGCTGGATTCTACTGGCCTACGGCCATGCGCGACGCCAAGGACATTGTCCAGCGCTGCAACGCTTGCCAGCGATTCGTGGACAAATCACAAGCACCTGGCGTGGAACTCAGGCCAATACCGGCCCTTCGCACAATCGGGACTCGACATGGTCGGCAAGCTCCCAAAGTCCTCGTGAGGAGGTTATGTTTACCTCTTAGTCGTAGTCGACAAATTCACCAAGTGGATCGAGGCCATGCCGGTGATGAATCAATCAGGAGCCAGCGCTGTCAAATTCTTTGAGTCCATTGTCTACCGCTTTGGAGTGCCACATAGCATCATCATGGACAATGTGACGAACTTCACCTTTAAGGACTTCCAGGAATTCTGCGAAAACCTATGAATCAATATAAGATACGCCTCGGTGGCTCACCCACAGACCAACGGTCAAGTCAAAAAGGCCAACGGCCTCGTCTGCGGCGGAATCAAGAAACGACTCCTCCGACGACTTGAACAAGCCGCTGGATGCTGGCCAAACGAGCTGCAATCAGTTCTTTGGAGCTCGCGTACAACTCCAAATAGCGCCACGGGATACACTCCGTTCTTCATGGTGCACGGTGCTGAAGCGGTGCTACCCGTAGAAGTACGCTACAAAGCCCCACGGGTGGTCGCTTACAGCGAGCATGAGTCAACTCTTGCACTCGAAGACTCCATCGACCTCCTTGACGAGGCATGGGAAATCGCAGCGGAGAGATCAACGATCTACCAGCAGAGCCTCCGCAACTACCACAGTAGAAGGTTACACCCCAGATTCTTCGTGGAAGGAGACCTGGTCCTGCGACTGAAGCAACAAGGGCATCTCAAGCTCGAGTCCCCTTGGGAAGGACCTTACGTGATTACATAAGTAATCCCAAGTGGCGCCTATCGCCTTAAAGATTTTGAGACGTGAGTCGCATACTCCAATCCCTGGAACGTCGCGCAGCTACGTCGTTTCTACCCCTAGTCGTTTTTACATTACAAATAAGGCTATTCAGCCAGGCTACTTAGGCACACATTGTACCTCGTACTATTCTGCGAATAAATAAAGCTAAGTTCCCCAAAGCTCTATGATTTTCCTTATTTTCTTGCACTTCCATCACTCGGGGGCTACGCCACCCTTCACACTTTTGTTCTACGAACAAATCACAGTATCCTGAGTAGCTGACGCATTACCAATTGAACCCTTGATAAACACCAACCCAGCTGCAATGCACCTGACAGGTTGGCAAGGTGCTAAGATAAACACAAGTCAGGCTAACGAAAAGGAACTGCAGAGTACAATACACTCAAAAAATATACAAGATAGCAAGCTCTTCACATATCAATGGTTACTAATTACGCCCAACATAATCATACAAACTTTACAACACTCATAGATGTATGTGCAGGATACAAGATACGCTACTGCTGTAGAAGATGAACATTCGTCTGCTCTTCAAAGAAGTCTACGATGTCCTATGCTGGTTGATCAACCGCCTGGTAGTTCGGCACCATGTTCCTAGTCATCCCTTCTGGTGGCGAAGGAGGTCCAGCAACAACGGATGCCATGCCCACATCTGGCTGATGCAGTCGCACCATCGACAAGGCAGCCTTGGCACCAGCTACCAGTTGCTGCCGCACACACTCGTGTACCGCGCTTATATCTTGAAACTTCGTGGAAAGGGCCAACGGGCTTGAAGGAACAACATCCAGAGGAAACATCATCTGGTAAAGGTGCCTGAGGCATGACTGCGCCTTCTTCAAGCATTGAAGCACTCGAGAAGAACGATCTTGCAAGGTCGCCAACGCAATGGCACAGTAGTGGTCCACCCAAAAGTACCCACTCGCCTACAGCTGCTCCTAGGTCAAGTTGTTCATTCGAATGGCCACCTGGTCCTTCTCATCCTGCGGATGACGAGTGCTAACAACTACACCAATCAAGCAACAAAGTATGAAGACAAGGCATCGCCACGATTGACTAAAAGAAAAGATGAGAAGGCAGAAAGCTAACATTTGAACTGCTCATTCAACTGCGCCACCTCCTCCAAGAGCTACTTCTCGCGGGCGGTGGCCTTCTCCGCCTTTGACTTCCACACATCCGCACTACCGCAGGTGATGGGCAACTCACGCTCCAATTGCTTAATGCGATCGTGCAGTCGCAAAAGCAACGATAATTCCTCCACCTTTCAACACGGCTGCGCCGAGGTTTCATTGGTGGAGGGAGAATCACGAGGATCACTCAAAGGATCACTTGAAGGACCACTCGAAGGACCCTATGTACAATAAAATAAGAGGCAAATGAGACTCATCAAACATCGATAAACAGAGAACTATAGTCAAATTCGATAAAATGTCAAGGGAACACCCCCCACAAAAGCACGGTTCAGGCAAAAGGCTAAGCTATAGCTATTACACATGAAACTAGGGAGCATTTTGCTTCTTCGACTTTGACTTCGACTTCGGGGGATTCATCGCATCCATGGCAGTCTTCGACACCACGGACTTGCCGGTGGTAGCCCCAGATGCCGTGGTCTTCGCCGCCTTCGCTCGCCTTTGCTCCTTAGAGTATTTGGCGACTGTCTCAATAAGCTGAGGTCCATACTTAGCGCAGCTACCAGCGAAGGGAGCGAACACTACTTGCTGGCCTTCGGCGTCGATAGGCATTGCCTCAGAGATCGCGGCGGGATCCAACTCCACGCCATGGGCTTGCACCATCACGAGTGCCATGGTGGCACCGACGGACCACTGAGAGCTCCTGAATTCCGCGGGAATACCTCCAGCGAGGGATTCCACCAGGTCATCAAGGTTGTCGATCAGCCCGGCCTTGCGAGTTAGGTCCTCACAGATGTGACTAAGCACATCCTTGACCTTCCCAACGTCTCCTGGAGGGAAACACTGCGGTCTTCGACTGCAGCAACAACGCCAGCCAACGCATCTGTACGATGCAGGGACTAGGCGTCAAAGCTCAGGCCGCCGACATCTGCATACACAAGGTGTTACCACAGCAACATCATGACATGAAACAAGGAGCAACAGAAATAAAAACTGGGAATTACCTGAGAGGGCCTTGGCAATAGAGAAAAGTTGTTCTTCAAACAACTTCTCCCTTTTAGCAGTGGAAGAGCGCAATTCCTGTTCGCGCTTTCGCGACTCCTCCAGGGCTGCGACTGCTTCGTCATGATTCTTCACCGCGGCAGCAAGCCCCTTCTTGAGGGACGCAACACGACGAAGAAGGTCATTGTGCTCACCTACAAAAGGACAAGGCAAGCAACAATTGAGCCCACAAAATTTCCACGAAGACAAAGACAAAATCCAAAAACTAACCTTCGACTACGTGGTGGCGATTGTCCAACAGGGCGTGCTATCGACCCATAGTAAGAACTTTCTCCGCGAGGCATGCAGCTTCCTTCACAATGAGCTGCATCAAAAGGAAATGAAGATTCAACAGCAACACAAAGTATAAATTTGAGTGCCAAAACGGCAAAAAGGACGCTTCCGTGATCCTCCAGGGACTCCGAAGATGACTGTCGCGCTGTCATCCGGGCAACCATCTGGTGCTCCCCAGCATGTGGGGAAGTTGAAGAATTGGTGCTGGAGTGGGCCACCATCGGACGAGAAGGAGATCGTTCGGCCACCTCCTTGGTCTTGGAGTCTGCGACTCTGGACTCTTTCAAAAATTGGATGTCATCAGAAGATGACGACGCCGCTTGACTACAAAACATGCCCAGCACCACTTCAGAAAAAGCAACTTCAAAGAGAGAAAGACGAACTTGTGAACATTAAAAGCTTACCGGTTGAAATTGTCGAGGTCAGAAGAGTCATCCGATGACTCCTTCGACAGTCGCAGCTTCTTCCGAGCAGGAGGAGCCATGGCGCGCACAGGCACGACTGGGATTGGCTCCTCTGCAGCAACAGAAGGAACTTCCGGCGTCGTCGGGGAAGAAGCATCAGAATCCTCGCTGCGGGCACGCTTGCGAGTGTCGTGATCGCTGGACTCGGGGGATCCCTCCTCTTCTTCAATTGGGGCAGTCGATTCCAACTCGTCCTCTTCCTCTGCTTCACGAGGGATAACCCCTTCAGGCCGAGGAGGAAAATTGGAAGACACTTCCCAGTCCTGCATTCAGAAAAAACATCAGTACAGAATAAAACACTTGATGGAAATCGACAAAGAAAACTACTTCACAATACAGTTCTACCTCAGGAGGAAGGTTAGAGGAGTCGAAAGGAGGCACGACTGGTTCGCCTAGGAGAACCTCCTTGGCAGTGTACTTGGTCACCAATCGCAACCTCCTATCTACCTCACCCGCATAAATGCCTTCCACAGATATGCGAGTGACATCGCTCGCACCAGCCCAGCAGTACATCGGGTGGACTCTGGCCTGTAGAGGCTAGACGCGGCGGCGCAACCACGTGCGAATGAGAGCGGTGCCACCCTCTTCTTTGCCTATGCGGCCTTCGAGGTCGCAGACGCGCTTATACAACACTTCCATTTCATTGGACTCACCAGGCATCACGATGTTCTTCCAAGAATGCCTCCTCTTACAAGCTGCCATGGAGTCGAAGGGCACGAGTCCGTAGTTCTCTCCATCGGCCTTCTGGTTGCGGATGTAGAACCACTTGTCTCTCCACGCTTGGACGGACGCGGTGAGCTTGATGTCAAAGTAGGTGATAGAGGAGTCGACGTGGATCCCGCAGCCTCCTACATCGTAGACTACCGAACCCGATCGTGACTGATGCTTCAGCTTAAAAAGCTTCTTGAAGAGACCAAAGTGCGGCTCGATTTCGAGCTAGCACTCGCAAAGTGTGATGAAAAAAGAGATGTGGAGAATGGAGTTTGGGGACAGCTGGTGCAGCTGGAGCCCATAGAAACAAAGAAGACCCCTGAAGAAAGGATGTAGGGGGAAGAGAGAGACCTTGAATGATGAACGCAAGGAACATCACCCGGGAACCTGGAGGAGGACGAGGGATTACCTCATCGCCAGGCACTCGCGAGTCATCTTCCGCGGGCGGAAGATCTCCATCTTGACGATGAAGGTGCAGCTCAGAAGGCTTGATGATGGTCGCGTGCTAGGAGCCGTTGGTGATGCGGGTGCCCGCACCCTTCTTCTTCCTAGCACCGGCATCGCTGGTGCCCATGACGGTGGTGCTGCCCTTCTTATTGACGGCAACAATGATGGCCACAGATCTCGGCGCCTCCCTTCTTCTTGCCCATCTTTCGATGGCGATGCGAGCGAAGAAAGTAACTGGGGAAAACATGGAGCTCGTCTAGTGCCATGAAGAGGAAGCGCGCAAGGAAGCAGAGAGAACAACAATGGCGAAGGACGCACGAGCAAGAAGAGAGATGGGGAAATTACCACAGCTGCGCTTCTACTTAACCTCCTCGCAGGTTTCATCCAATGGCCAGCAAAAACCCTACTGAATGCGTGGTGCACATCGCCATCGACACGTGGCGAGGCTGAACCATGAACCATCCCCCACTACCCCCATTACACACGGAAATCAAGGAGACATAGTTAAAACAGAAGATTACGTAGCCCGATCAAATCAAAGTTAGAAAGTGGGACCCACCGTTCGTCACGTCCTACCAAAGCCTCTCACGCGGGCAACCGAGGTCATCACATTGTCAACACTAACATCGTCGATTCTAGCAGAAGAAGATTTTGACTACTTTAGTTCTTTCTCGAGTCTTCGACTCAACCAAGCACTCGGGGGCTACTCCTAACAGGAGCACTGGCCGCACACCTGAAAGAATTTTTTATGCAGGTGTATGAGCATTCAAGACAAACCCTTCACTCGAATCAACGATCCGATTGTGAACTTTGGGTTACTCCCATAGGGAGCGCTAGAAGCATATTCGACTGAAACAAGCAACCAAACACGACAGTAGTCGCAAATGTTTTTAGTCCCCACTCGAGTCTACGACTCGAATTGGCACACGGGGGCTACTCCCATAGGGAGCGGTGGTCGTGCACCCTATGATTATTTGTACATCGTACTGTGTGTCGATAACATCCACACTCAAATGCTATGGCAACTCTGCCTCATATTTTCCCTACAAAGAGATTACATCTCCTGGGCCACTCGAATCATCTCCATGATGACCCAAATTTCGGATGCCACGCTTGCAGCGTGAAGATAAGACCTAAATAAGGCCTGTCAACACATCTATTGTACACTACCAGAAATATATCCGTGCCTGCAGGTGCAATGAACATGCCTTGACAGACGCGTCGAGTGCTCACACTTATACACTAGAATTCAACTCGTGTAAGACCTTCGCGGCCTGAGTCAAATTATGCCAGCACTTTTCTGAATTCGAGTCCGGGGACTCAAGTTTGAGTAGATTGTGTTGTTTTGCCCTTAGACAGTTCACTGATATCGATACATCGGATGGATCAGGCACGTATATCAACAATCCCTATGACACAAAATAGAACACTCGAAAAATGTTCAGTCATACACTCGAAAGACTTCATAAAGTCTCCAGTCGAATCTATGATTCCACTGGACACTCGGGGGCTACTGACATGGGTATACCCTACAAGTACTCGAGTTTGGCATATACGGTCCAGATACGGTAGAAACCCACGGCATTTCCAAGGCCCAATGAAGAATTCGAGTGGCCCACGGACTCTCCGATTTCTTGCGAGACAAGAAGAAGCTTAAGATAGAAAGTTCAAAGGGCAAACCCTAAACTGTAACCGACCCGACCTGCTACCCGAGACCTAGCCTATCTATATAAAGGCTAGGAGGGAGCGGCGAGGAGGACAATCACAACCCTAGTTTCACCACCATCGCCAGATTGCATCTACGCACCTCTGTAATCTTCGATTCCTTCAATAATTCCAAGAGCAGACAAGGAGAAGTAGGGACCTCTACGAGGCGTGAACCTGGGTAAACCTTGCGTCCCTGTGTGCTTGTTTGCTAGCCGATTGATGCCTCCAGCGCTCCCTCCTCCTCCAAAACCCAAGTCCATAATAATGGGCATTGACGAGTTGAACCCACGTCACCCATAGTTTGGAGTCTTGGACCTGGTACGACGAGGACGAGAGCTACCAGAACTACCTGTGAAAAACAAGAGAGCATGAAACCAAAGCAGGGGATAAGTTTGCTTGTCCTGGAACATATGGTGGAAGAAGAGAGGAATCCAAACCAATCGCAGAGAAAAACCTCGCAGTCCCCGCCCTCCTGCCCCGGAGTTTCTGGCCAGACCGAAGTCTCCGGCCACGGGGGCCGGAGTCTCCGCCCCACCGGAGTCTCCGGTCATGATGACCGGAGTCTCTGACTTCGAAAATTGGCAAGAGACATGCGACTCGGGGAGTGATTCTTGCAATAGATCAAGGTCACAAACTCGTCAAGATGATAGGCATTGCTGCTATACAACAAAATCTAGGGAGAAAATAACCCCAATCCTCACAAAGTATCTAGAGGAAACCCTAGAGAGGGAGTGAGAGAGAGTGGCACCTTGCTCCATGGAGGGGGGTCCCTGCCGGTGGGGAGAGCCTGGCCGGCGGTAGCAGGTGGATCCGAGACGAAAGGCGGCCCCGATGGCAGCGGGCAGAGGAGGGGACGTGAGGAAGGAGAGAAGGGGAGTAAGGGGCGGTGAGGAGTAACTGGGGTTACCCCCACCCCGACTTCCCTTAACTGTATGAGTGAAACCGTCCAGGCCGGAGTCTCCGGGCCAACAGAGTTTCTGAGGTCAGACCCCGGAGTCTCCGACCTCCTTAGCTAGAAGATCCTAGAACAAGCAGGACAAGCAAGGAGCATGGTCAAGGGATGGAAGCAGGCTTGTGGTAGAGCAGCAAACTGGTGAGAAGCCAAGCACGAGAAAAATGACCATAAGATCCAAACCCTCAACAAGGTGTGGGTTGGTGGACGAGGCCACCATGTTTGAGTATACTTGGCTTGGCACCACGAAGATATATCTTGGGTCCATTATCAAAACTCGTCATTGAAGCTCACATATCAAAGAATGATATTAAGAGGATGATTTTCTTACTTTGGCCATAATAGGGGGATGGATAGCCAATCAATTAGGACCGCACTCCCAATATATCCATGCCTACATCTCGATAGGATAACACATATGAATGCATGAGTGAGGGTGCATGGTATCAAGCCACATTGCTCGAATCTATGATATTTAACTCATGCCTTAACTCTTGAAATCTCTTCTCATCAAGGGGCTTGGTGAACAAATCCGGTAGATTCTTCTCGGTGCTAATACAAGAGAGGTCAATATCACCATTGTTCACATGCTCCCGGATGAAGTGATGATGAATATCAATATGCTTCATTCTTATGTGTTGCACCGGGTTGTAGGAGATCTTGATTGCAATTTCATTATCACAAAGAAGATGCACTTTGTCACATGTGACACCGTAATCCTTTAAAGTTTTCCTCATCAACAACAATTGTGCACAACAACTTGCAGCCGCAATATACTTGGCCTCGGAGGATGACAAGGAGACAAAATTTTGCTTCTTAGATGACCAACGCACCAAGGACCTACCAAGGAATTGGCAATCCCCGGAGGTTGATTTCCTTCCAACTTTGTATCCTGCCCAATCCGAGTCCGTGAATCCATGGAGTACAAAGCTTGAACCCTTGGGATACCATAAGCCAAAGTTTGGGGTATCAACTAAATATCGAAATATTTGCTTGACTGCCACAAGGTGGCTTTCTTTTGGTCCCTCTTGAAATCGTGTACAAATACCCACACTCAACATGATATCCGGTCTAGATGCACAAAGATAGAGTAAAGAACCAATCATACAATGGTATACCTTTTGATCAACATATTTACCCCCGACTTGGGAGAAGCCTTGATCCACCAATCTTGACTTGTTGCAAATCACCATCCCATTTGCATCGTGCTTGTTCTTGAAGATCCACTTTATCCCAATGACATTATGGCATTCCTTAGGTCTCTCCACCAATGACCACACTTTGTTGCACTTGAAGTTGTGAAGCTCTTCATGCATGGCATCAAACCAATCCGGGTCTTCAAGCGCTTCATACACCTTTTGGGGCTCTACACAAGAAATGAAACTATTGTGGACAACAAAGTTAGCCACTTGGTTACGAGTAGTAATGCCCCTTTCAAGATCACCAACAACATTTTTAAGAGTAAGTCATTCTCGGATGAGCTTGGCAATCCTCCTTGCTTCATGATGGGCTTGAGCTTCCTCAATGGATTCTTCAGAAGCTACTTTGTCATCACCACTATTTTGATCCTCGTCTTGACCTTGAAATTGAGCTTGCTCCTCTCCTTGAGCTTTCTCGACATTTTGGCTTTGTCCATCTTCATGAGCTTGACCTTGGTCCATATGGGGTGATGCACACCCATCATTTGCTTGAGCTTGACCATGATCATGAACTATCTCTTCAACCATGGTATCTCGATGGCTATGGGGTTGATGTAGATCTTGAGTAGGTGAGGGCTCCACTTGAGTAGAGCATTGTCCTTATCCTTCCACCACAAGGGGTTCCTCAATGGGGCAGAAAATCCCACACCCATTCTTCGTATGGCTTGAGGAGGAATTTCATCACCTACATCACCAAGATCAGTTTGCCCCACTTACAAGCCTTGATGCTCATCGAACTTCACATTAGAAGATACTATAACTTGCCCGGAGGACTTGTTATAGACTCTATAAGCGTGAGAGTCCGATGCATAGCCAACAAAAATACCTTCAATAGCTCGAGACTCAAATTTAGATAACCGGTTACATTTCTTGAGAATATAGCACTTATACCCAAACACTCGAAGATAGTGGATACTTGGCTTCTTGCCGGTGAGGATATCATATGGAGTCATGTTCACGTGCTTGCGAAGATAAACCCAGTTGGTAATATGACGAGCGGTTGAGATAGCTTCAGCCCAAAAATTATACAGAGACTTGAAATCTGCAATCTAGGTTCTTGCTATATCCACAAGAGTCCGGTTCTTCCTTTCTGCCACACCATATTGTTGAAGGGTATATGGAGCGGAATATTGATGCTTGATCCCCTCATCACCAAGAAACTCATCTAAGGTGTAGTTTTTGAACTCGGTACCATTGTCACCTCTAATGGCCAAGATCTTGCTATTATGTTGACGTTGCACTTCATTGGCAAAGTTGATGACAGTTTGTTGAGTCTCACTCTTTTTCTCCAGGCCTCGTTTTGCACGAGTGGTTCAGTGTGTATTCTAGGGTTTTATCCCTAGTGTTTTGGGTGAAAACACTTCCATCACCCAATCCACTCCAATCCTCTTCCTTTCCAATCCCTAGCAAACCTCCTCCTACAAAATGTTGTTTTGTAAACCGGTAATGCTACACAGAGTAACACTACTATTATCACATAGAATTCAGAAACTTCACAGATTCAACACAGGCTTCAATTCATGTTTCTCTTAAGTATGAACGGAGATAAGCAACAAACCGTGCATAGTACATATAAATAAAAATACATTTTTATAGCAATAATAATACCAGATTTAAAGCCATATTTGTGAGAATCAGATTTGAAGCAATAATAATACCAAATTGCAAGTGCCAGCTGAGAGTAATGGCATCACAGAGTTCTATGTGACAACAATTCCAGATTACAACGAATGAGTAAGAGACAACTCTTAAATTTCAGTACAAGTTACAAACATGAAAATTTTCCAAATAATATGCAGCTACTTCATAATTTATCTTAGCCCTCCTCCTCTCTTATAACCTGTCTAGAGAATTCACCATCACCCTGTTGAAAAAACCGAAATGTCAGCCTTTTTTATAAGAAAGGAATTTCATTTTGGATATATACTTCCAAGTTCTATAACTCCTAGATGATATATATACTACAAAGCAATATAACTTGGGATAAATTGTGTACTACATATCAATTCCACCGGCTTCTTATACTACAAAGCAATATTGTACCATGATAAACATATTCCAGCATCAACAAGCCAAATCTAAATTGGACACAAGATATGGAGCTCCTAGCTCAGTATAGAGGAAACCTTGAGTCCTTCGTTCTGAATTTCCTGATCTTCTTGACAAAAGACTACAATAGTAAGATAAAGGAATGTCAGTATGATTAAACTTGTGACTGAATTCTATAACAAGAGATGGCCAGAATGAAGCAACTTACAACTTCTAAGTTGTCCCAAAGATGTGGCTCAGCTTGTATCATGCACCGGTGTTCATTCCACCCAACACCACTTTGCTTACGTGCATCCTTCAATGTTTTGTAGTCTCTCTTGAGTTCTTTTTCGTTATTCTGAATTTGAGCCTTTGTGAAGTGCACATGTGTGTATTTGGAGTTGAAGATTCCAACCAACATGTTCCATGTCTCACTACTCCACCCATTTTGGCTTCTATGGTAAGTATTATTTTGCTCAAGAAGTATCTCCACGAGAGCCTTTTCAAGTCCTCGATTCCACGATGCCCTTCATTTATCATCTACATAATTGACAATATGTAGACTATAATGAACTTCAAATGCAACAAAATAAAGCTACTAGAGAATATAAGAAACAGGAAATATTTGTGAGAAATGAATACCTCTTGGAGAAGCATCCCTCTTTGAAGCCTTTGGTGAAGTTCTTTTCATAAGCTTATTCCCCATTGTCTTGGACTGCATCGGGTTATACTTTGGAGATCCTTTTGGGTACATGGGAGAGCCTTTTCGATACTTTGGAGAACCTTTTGGATACATATCTGCTGAAAGATACATTATATCATGTTGAAAGATGAAAAATAGTTCAATTTATTACAAGAGATACATCATTACATGACAAAGATTACAAATAGTTTCTTAGTTCCAAAGATACATCATTACATGACAAATACTACATCTATGACACTAGCTACTATTGGTAATCATTCCACATCTCCCATGCAATTTGGTTCCTCAAGTTGTTACCATCGAGGTTGTTCTCTAGAAGATTGTTCTCTTGGTGGTTATCACCGTCATCATTGGGAAGATTCGCAAATGTTGCTGGGTTAATGTTAACATGTTGGTTGTCAAGCCATTCCTCATCTCTACCATGCATTTTAATAATATTATGGAAGATCGACGCAGCTGCTAGAATCTTGACTTGATTCTCTATTTGATGGAAGGCTGCAACATTAAGAATAGATAATCGCTTCTTCAGTATGCCCAAGAGCCTTTCTACATGATTTCTCATCACTGCATGAAGTAGATTAAACAATTCTTTATGGTTTTCTGGCCGACGGTGACCATGTCCCCACTCTTTCAAGTGGTAGCGCACACCCCGGTACGGTGCAAGGAAGGACCGGGTATTTGCGTAACCACCATCAACTAGGTAAAATTTTCCATTTGGTACTTTAAAACCTTTGAGTATTGCAGAATTTAGAACTCTTCTATCGGTGGGAGAACCCTCCCAATCACATGAAATGAAAGTGATATTTAGATCAAAATTACAAGCAATCATGACATTTTGACTAAGAGAGCCTTTCCTAATCCTCCATGGAGCTTGGTATTGAGGAGATAGACTGATAGGCACATGAGACCCATCTATAGCACCTATATAGTTCTGCAATGAAATGAAATGGAGATTATTTTTTGAGATTATACTAATAGGTAAGCGAGGAAAATTTTGAAGTTTTCACAGAAGAAGATGGAACCTTGAAGTATGGAAAGAAGCGATCGTCCATAGAGATCTTGGGATGTGGTTCATCAATGTATCGAGGCCTCATAAATCGAGTGGCTAGGATGGGAATAATGTCAAAGAACTCTGATATGTACTTGTGGAAGGTGTATCCACTATGCTCAAACTCCAATTGTAGATCTTCAAATGATGCATTATGTGATAGCATATAGAGAAAGAAGGCCAACTTCTCTTCCACCTTGAGTCTACTATCTAATATCAGGCGCTCATTCCTAAGATATGATGCCAACCACCTGAAAACTTCCGGTTCTATCCTAAAAGCTACCCGATAGTTCTTAACATGCCTATCTAGGATTTTTCTAAATCTTTTCCTACCGTAGAGGATGGAGATGTGGCGTTCAGTTCTTTCCCTACTACCCATCAAATGCGAGTAAAGTGCTGGAAATATAAAGAATATCATCTCATCATCATCCTCGTCCTTCCTTTTCCTAATACTTTCTAGGCTCCATGCAGTCATTTTAGGACTATTAAAAAGTAGACAGTACAAAATCAGCAAGGCTGAAACATGTATGTTTGCAATTTAAAGAATGCCTAAAAGCAAAGGCCATAGACATACCAAATTGAGGTGTGCTAACAGGATCCCACGACGGCGGCGGCTCGTCCAACCCCACTAAAACCAAAGGAGGAGGAACCTATAAAAAAGAGAACTACATCAAAACAACAACTCACAAGATAGTTTCAGGTATAAATTAATCGAAATGGAAAGAGATAGACGTATTGGGAACAGAATAGAGATACTAGTAAAAATTTCAAACAAAATAGATTAATTTCTGTGACAATCAAGTCCTCAATTCACTGTATATTAGTAGTAGTCGATTACACGGGGAACCATATCGGTTTTCTACTGCTAGTGCTATACACTAGTATTTTTCTAAATTTGAATGTATCTATATATTAGCATTTAGTATCTAGATTCATCGAAATTCAGACAAATTTGCGACATCTAGTACATAGTCGGTCATCGACGCAAGGCCTATACTAGACCCCATAATTCAAATTTGGGTCTCACACGATAACCAATATGGGACACTTACAATCTGAAGATAATAACCTCACATATCATCTACCAGTGTGTGTCTGTGTTCGTAGAAAAACAAATAGGTCCAGCCAATATAGCCAACATGCCCAAGATCAAACCACTCTCTCTGCAAACACATGTCATATATTACAACGCATACAAACAGAGACAGCAAACTTATCCATTATCAAGCTTCTTCTACGCAATTGATACACATGGCACAGCTTCTTTTATGCCCATGATACACCTGCCAAGGTGTATTCTACAAAATGACACTCCCATATATATGTTGTACATAAATTGGTTTTTAGCAGCTATAGTACTACAAGCTAAAGCTAGCTCATATGCAACCGGGAACTACATAAAAGGAGGAATATGATATTTCCTCATTTAACTTGCCTGTCTCAAAATGTATGACGCTGTAATTACTCCTTCCGATTCATATTAGTGTTAACTAGATTCATTCGTACCTAGACAAAGTTGATGACAATAATATGGACCGGAGGAAGTACATCTTTCTGTTGTTTGTTTGTTCAAGCATGGCAATACAGATCGAGACGATCTTCATGTCAGTTAGCAGGAAACAAGTATCATTGTGGTTCCTGTCAGCTAGGTCGGCTGAAGTACATGACTAGTGGTGACCTGAGCTGAATAACCTACCAACAGATCAACAAGGGTATGTGGAATTTGGAATAGGTTGCAGTCCATCTGAATCTATCACAATCAACAGCATGTATGGCATTGCCCCCCAAAACCTGCAACTTAACTGTTGACGCAAGTAATATCCCACAACACTCGATGGGCTTCCACTATCAACTGACAGAACATACATGTGAAGCCTCTCATTCTATGGTGTCGAGCAACGACGCCCTCTCATTCTGTGGATCCGAATTTGTTCTTAATCAAGAACTCATCGTCATCCATCGGTTTGAATCAAGAATCTTAGGACAAGAATCATATCTACAAAGGAATCAATCTAGGTTCTCATCTAGCAGATGGGAGAGGAGGGGATGAAGTGGACGGACTTACATGAGAGAAATCCAGAACTGCCGGAGAAGAAGGCAGCGTCGGTGATGTCGGAACGACTGGAGCATCCAGTTGTGGGCCGCTACGGGATGGGAAGAAGGCGGCGTCGGCATTGGACGGCTGCAGGATGGGAAGGCGGCGTCGGCGTTGGTCAGCTGCGAGATGGGAAGAAGGCAGGATGGAGCATCAGCGTTGTCGCCACAAGTGGTGGTCGGGCGGTCGAAACTCGCCACCAGCCAGAGAGAAACGCGAGGTGTGGGGAGATTTTTTGTTCCACCTCAAACCCGCTCGACCCTGTGTGGTTCTATCGGGTCACTGGGGTTGAGCCCAACTGAAACCAGCCTACAAAACGCTTTGATCAGGGTTTCGCGTGGATCCAAACTGGCCGGGTTTAGGCCCGCAGAAATCGGTTAATCCACTACAATAAAATGAGGCCTCAAGAAATATACCCAAGTGTATCTTGAGTAGTCATCCACAATAACCAAGCAATACTTCTTTCCTCCAAGGCTATCAAAGGATGGAGGACCAAAGAGGTCCATGTGAAGAACCTCCAAGATCCCATCGGAATAGATGGTTGTGGTGGTGGGATGAGCCGTCTCATGGATATTTCCTTCAATGCACACCCTACACACGATCTTTGACAAAACGCACATTATATTTTAGTCAAGGATATGACCTCCCGTGTGAAGGATTTGCAAAGACCTTGTGTTGACGTGGGAAAGACGGCGATGCCAAAGCCATCCCACGTCACCTTTAGGCATTAGGAAAGCCGCGGTAGGTGTGGGTTTCTTATCGAAATCTACGACATACAAACCATTGTCGGCATACCAACAAAGGCTATAGAGAGAGTCTTGCTCCACATGAGAACCACAACCTTAGGGGTAAAGTAGGCTACAAATACTATACGCATGAGTTGATGAACAGAAGGTAAATTGTATGAAAGGATTTTGACAAGCATAATGTCCACAATGGATATATCCGATGTGACCACTACCTTACCCAGACCCCATACCTTAGAGGTTGATCCCTCTCCATAAGTCACTACTAGGGAAAATGCTATGCGAGGCGCACCTAATACACTATGCGAGACGCATGTCATATGCGCCTCTAGCGCCGCGCCTCCAATATTTTTTATACGAGGCACATATGATATGCGCCTCTTATATCCTAGATATGCAAGGCGCATACCAAATATGCGCCTCCCATACTCTGAATGTACGCCTCCTATATTTTGCATATGCGAGGCGCATATTTATTCGAATGCGCCTCGTATATTATTTTTGAATTTCAAAAAAAGGCGGCCAGATCTAGATCTAGCCGGAATTTCGTCAGAGCTCGTCGAAGACCGTGCCCGTGGCCACAACCTACCACCGCAAGAATGTATGGGAGGCCATGGCCCTGGCGGTCACCAGAGATGGTGGAGGAGGATGAGGCTGCCGGAGGTCATCGCCACAGGTGGTCGTTGGAGGTGGTGGAGGAGGAGGTGGTCGTTTTGGTTTTGGAGGCCATGACCAAAGTGGTCGCCGGAGGAGGAGGAGGAGGTCGCCGGAAGAGGAGAAGGTCGCTGTAGGAAGAGGAGGAGGATGCTACCAGAGGTGGAGGAGGAGGAGGAGAGTGGAGGAGGAGGAGGAGAAGGGGAGAAGAAGGAGAGGTGGAGGAGAGGGAAGGAGGAGGAGGAGGAGGAGGGGTGGAGCAGAAGGAGGAGAGGTGGAGGAGAAGGAGAAGGAGAAGGAGAAGGAGGAGAGGTGGTAGGTGTGGTAGGTGGCTCTTTCGAATTTGAATCCGGCTTCACTTATGCGAGGCGCATATCATATGATATGTGCCTCGAATAGTTATTTGTTTTTTTGTAAAAACAAAACATCTGTCTGCCATAACTTTTTACTCTTTTCGAATTTGGGGAATCTATAAAATCTTCAACGGCTTTTAGTGGTTGAAATCGAGTAGGAAATTTCGAGACCATCATTTTGATATATTAATTTTTTTACGATATCGTATGCAAAAGTTAAGGCCGTTTTTTTACGATATCATTTCGAGACCATGTCTGGAGTGTTCCCGAACCGTAGGGTATCACGCTTAAGGGTTTTATGATGCTTAGAGAGTGTTTATATGATCGAAAGAATTGCCGAATAATAGTAGAGAGAAAATAGGAAGGGTTTCGGTAAGTCCAGAGGATGTCCGAAGTGGAGGTGGAAGGTGTTCCATAGCCACAGAGGTTCAATAATATGTTAATGAATGTTAAATATTGATTTAATCATTTATTCTTAATTATTTAATAAAGAGAAAATCAATTAAAAGGTCAAAGGGCTTAATGGGCCAATTCCTAGAGGGGAGAGGGCCCATTAGGGAAAGGTGAGAGGGAGAAGGGCCAGAGGGGGTGGCTGACGTCCTAGTGGGCCAGCACCACCGCGCGGGGCCCATGGGGGTGGCCGGCGGTGCCACCCCTCCCCCTCCTCTCCTTTAGTCCCACCCCGGGACTTTGAGGGAGGTAGTACTTCCCCTCCCCCTATATATAGTGGGGGTATTTGGCCAGATAAATACACACAATATTCAATAAAGGTCTTCTCACTTTTGGGAAGACCTCCAATTGATATTCTCTCTCTCTCTCTCTCTCTCTCTCTCTCTCTCTCTCTCTCTCTCTCTCTCTCGTGAGCGTGGTCCCAAGTTCGGACTGCACAAACGATAGACATCTTCACCACGGAGCACCGTCGCGCTGCATGATTCAAATCCAGGAGCTCTACTTCCGCAACTGCTGCTAGATCGGGGAAGCGGGAGTCATCGACGTGTGTAACTCCCTGCGAGGTGTCACACTTGAGGCACTCAAGTCATTGGAGCCAAGGGAGCACAGGGACTTCATCATGACCTTGAGGTCGGCTTCGGCTCGTCTACATCAACCACGCTCTCCTGAGCATTGACAACTCTTTTCAGTCCTCAAGGGTATGTTCGCGAAAAGTCCCTCCTGTTACTGTATTACTAATAGATAGGTACTGGCAGCATCATGGGTACAGGGGCGTAGGGTAAAAATTATTGTTTTCATAGGCGGAACCCCTTCAGTGGTATCAGAGCTAGATCTATGCGTAGTAATGCTAGTACGAGTAGAACACACGAGATGTAGCATGTGGGCGTTGATCTTTTAGTTATTACCCTCCCACGTGTACTTGTGTATACCGCTGCAATGCCTGATGAAGCGGCCCCCAAACGACTTTATGCATTCATTCGCGAGATTGGTCCACGCTTGACATACGGCTTGTACCATATAAAGTGGCTTAGGGCGGTGTCTATCTTTGTCGCATTAGTTGGTATGCCATTTGCAACGGAGGGCCCTAAAAGGGGTGTAGTAGAGACAACTACTTGATCAGCCCTGTGCTGAAAGTTCGTAGGTAAGAACGGTTCTTGTGCAAAATCCCATTCAGCCACGTAAAACATGCAAAAATAAAGTAGAGGCGCCTAACTTTGTTTTGCAGGGGGCGTTGCTTTGTGATATGGTTGTGGAAAAGGTAAAGTGATTACCTTATGTTACGTAGTAGTAGATAGTCACAGAGGTTATGGACTACCACGCCGGAATGACACTGGTACCCTGGTGTCTACGGCGCTAGAACCCTGGCACCGGAATCCGGTGACAACGGATGGATATCACGACGTGAAGGACCATATCACATCGCATTTACATTCAATGTTATTGTTTGTATATCTTATTGAGTGCTAGTATTAGATACTCAACGGTAGCCTAATAAGATGATCCCTATTAAAATTACCAATGATTGTGTTCCCCCTTAGTGTGTACCACCAAGAAAGTTCTTCGGTATGAGGCAACCCAGGGTGACTGGGTGTCAGACATATCTACGTTCGCATACAGTGGGTGTAAGCCATGTTGTACAGCGAATACACTAAGGTTGAGTTGGCAAGCCTAGCACGCCACAGAAGCGTGGCCTCGGAACACGGATGGTCGAAAGATTGAGCACGAGTCGCATGAATGATGTGACCGACATTTAGCGTCCACCCGTGAACCCACATTGATGGCCGTGATGATCGGGGGAGATGTGGCTGATAGGGGTCGTGTTATCACTATGAACCCTTATGGGGATAGGTGTTTCTGAGTGGAGTTATTATTAACTCATTTAATTATAAACTTAGTCCAAACTTCTTTTTGCAATTATAATCCAACTTTTCCGCATGGGTCATGCGCCTTCATGATCTCCTTAGCAAGAACAAAGTGGCTGACTACATGATCTACATGATGTACTTGGAGCCACCCTATTCTCATGAGACCCAGGAGCAGCGGGATCTCCGCTGCCGTCGTCGTGTGATGGCCACATTCATATCAGTAACGATGCACCTCAGGATGGAAGATGGGTTGTGGATGATTACGGGAAGTCTTAATCCCTGAACAGATATGGCACATCTGAGATCACATTTTGTGGAACGAGTGCGCATATGGGAGTATGAGCTGATGGGGGATTTCCTCTCCATAAAGATGGATGAGGGCTCCTCACTGGACGACCACTTGTTGAGCATATATGATGCATACATGAGTCTAGCATACTTCCTGGACAACTGGTTGGCAAGCTCTTTTGCAATAGGCGTTGTGCTGCGGTCGCTGCCACCAAGCTACCAAGCACAAGTCAGGACTTGCATTATGAGAGGCGACGTGGAAACACAGGATTTCCACGAGTTCATATCGCATTTCAGAGATGTGATGGTTGAACCCGTTGTCGCTGAGGTCATCAATGAAAAAGGTATATATTTGATATATAATTTTATGTTATAATCTTGCAAACACATTTGTAGTGTTAAGTATATTTGATACTTGTTCTATTTTGCCGAAAACAGGTCCTTCTGCATGAGAGGTGCTTGCTAGAGAGGAGGTGACGTTGCGTGTTGATGGCGAGCATGATGATGATGGCCAACGACACTCTTCCTCAACATTTATCATTTAGTTTATGTTTTGGATAGTTATTGTAATCAAAATATTATGAACTTCTTTAGTGTGTCTCACACTTTGTGAGACGGTCATTCATATGAGCTTGTAACAAACAGTTGTTCCACTTTTATGAATGATTTCTATTCGCGTTCATATCTTGTTTGATTATATGTGAATTGTCCTGGTTATTTTGAAACTATTTGATAATGCATGAACATTTGTAAAATATTGAAATGCCTTAAAATACCTAACTTAATGATATTTCATTAATGAATGGAACCATTGTTTAAATTCAAAGATATGTTGATAATATGTGAAAGTCATTCGATTTGTTGTCACATATAAATCATGCCTAAGTTCGGCAAAATAACTTGAGCACCGTGTATTACTTGAATACAAAGTGTTTTAATGAATTGTTAAAAGTAAATACATATTCGATGTATTGTGTTTTAACAAAATGGTAATTATCATTATATGATTGTTTAAATGTGTAAATAAGTTTACCAAAGGAAATATAAGAATAAAACTATTTGATATGATCAAAGTGTTTCATCAACAAAGCGTATAAATATAAAAGAGAATCCAATTACTACGATTTGATCAATAGTAATGAAATTCAACTTTATAAGATTAGCATAGAAGAAATTGTGGAATGCAAAGCGTTTTGAAACGTCAAAATGGAAACCATCACAATGTGATATTAGATATCAAAATGGGTGAATAGATGGCGCCAAATAAATCGTTGTAGTGTAGATGTAGAGACCATTAGTTATAAGTAGTTAACACTCAATTAGAAAAATATAGTGAACCATCTGGATTCGTGAAAGCGGCTCCATATCTAGTATGGATCGTCGTAAAAGTTTTGGGGCTATTCGATATAACCAAAAGAATTGTGAACAAGTCCTTGTAGAGTATTCATTGGAAACATTGAATACGAAATCCATAGCTGAAACTAAAAGAAGCAAAACTTGTATTGCTTGGATTTTGGTGCATTCTTAAGAAAGCTCACTTTTAGTGATATTTATCGATTATGAAGAAGATGGAAGATAGTGAAAAACACGATGAGGATTCAAAACCCTGCATCAGAGTGTTGAGAAGCGCAACAGACAACTTTCCTGAACGATTCTCTTCACAAAGGAAAGAACCAATGATAATGATCATTGTGTTGTAACTACCTCGGTGAATTACGCTCTTAGTTACATGCCTGGATGAACGAAAGTGGTTAAAATAGTACGGTGGGGCCCAGGGCCACTCACGGTAGACCTTTCGGCTGTCCTAACCACTTTCAGACATCGGGACATGAACGAGCGGCGTAATCGGCAGGCGAAGGGATCAACTACATACACAAATGAGTATGTATGCAAGCCACATACAACAGTCCTCAGAGCCATTCCATCTAAAAGAAATAGAAATATTGCAACGCCATACGGCAAGATTCAAATATCCTAGATAGAGATAATAATTTAGGATAGCTCCTCATACAACAAACATCAGAGTATCAGGCGGAAGCGGAAAACAAGATCCGACTACGGATAAGAAGCAAATCGGCATAAGATGCCCCATAAATAAACACATCCCGCCCACAGATCTTACGGATCCCCGTTTCCCGGAATCTCTACACCGAACGATCGTTGCCAACATCATTTGTCTCTTCCTCCCAGTATCCATCTTGCGGGTACACCTGTTCATCTGAATCAAACAATTTATCGTGTGAGACCCTAGGGGTACTCAGCAAGTCTTTATGCCACTAAAGGGACACAACCTGGGGTGACGCAATTGCAGCAAAAGATAGTACCTAACAATTCTACAGATACTCGCTAACCTTCCGCCTAGCCAATGATAGACGGAAGTCCGTGAATTAAGAACAATAGTTATAATAGTATAATTAACAGTTCCATCCTCCTCCTCGCTTACCAATGAGGAAGCGGACGAACAACCCCCATCATCCGTTGGCAGTTTTATTAACCATTCCATGAGTATTGCACTATTTACTAGTCAAGTACTTAGTCAAATTAAGAGCGGTACTTTAGTTATACTTGTCTATGATCGAGAAACTGTGCTCCAAGTCGTCCATAACCGCGGACACGGCTTTCAGAAAGATTTACCCTGCAGGGGTGCACGAATAGCAACACACACTCGATCAACCTCGGAAAAACCAAATCAAAACCCAACGAGGCATTCACACCAAAGCAATCACATGATTCAGAAATATTTCAGGGGGCCACCCCATTAAGCTACCCGCAACGAAGTTGGCCGGCTCCGAGACGGACCCAAGGTTTGTGTGGACGGCGGTAAACGACTGGGAACCCGAAAATGTAACTGGGCTTGTCGGTACAGCGAAAACGTGTCACGATCCAAAACAGTACAGGTGCTCCTCGCACAATCTTAAATAAAGCAAGAACATGGCATAAGTACAGGATAGTAATAAAGCGCCAAACTAATTGTGGCCCCAAGAAATAAGAATGAATCAAGCTCTGGCTCAGGGGGTTCCATAAGGCCTCTCGGATGTGGATAGTGCGAATAGTCAAGGAACAGGAATCAAGTACTCGGGGTCCTACGGGACACAAGTGAGCATGAAAAACCAAATAGCAGATATTGCTCACCGGTGCCTCTTTCATTAGTTATCCCATTACTACTCAGGTTAAGTTCTTTAGTACCTCGTTATTCATCAGACACTCACATACCCTACACCTGCTTTTCTACGCCTCGCATGGCTCAAACAACTCCTGTAGTAACGGCTCATGGGATGGAGGAACAAGCTTCGGTGGGGTTTAAAAGTAAGGCTATGCAGTACTTGGGATTCAATTTAATGCAATCGCGACTCAATGATGCAAGAATAAGATAGAGGCAATAGGTACTGTATGTATGCAAGCATGTGGTAGTGCTTGCCTGGCAACTCAGTTGAAGCGAGAGATGGATCTGGGTAGTACTCCTGTGATTCCTGATAATTCTCCTGCTGGGCGTCTATTCGACGAAGAACCAAACAAACAAGGGCCAACATAAATAAAGTGCACAAGCATATGAATTAAAATGCGACAAACAAACAAGCATGTCATGATGAATGATGCACAATTTACATGGCATTAAAGTAGCATGGCAAGGGTGAGGTGGGGATACAAGAAATAAAGCTTTTTGTTATTTATTTAACCAAGTTTTATTGTCATAAACAGTTCAGATTTTTCATAATGACATGATGCATTCTTCAATTCAGAACAAGGACTGCATAGATAGAACGGGCTCGTCGTGCTGATCGATTTAGACATATTATTTGCCAAATTTGGAGTTGTAGAATTAAAGTTATTAATTTATTAAGAAAAAGGGCATTTTATTGTAATTTTAATCATCTCGAAAAATTAAAGTGTCCAAATAATATTTTGAAGGGCATATTTGAATTCCTCACATTTTTCTGATTCCAAAACATATATCATTTGTATTATTTGGATTTGTATTTTAAAAATTATTTAAATCTGATTTGAATTTGAATCTAAATCAATTTTGAAAAGATTAAACTAAAACAGTCAACAGGGCAGACTTTTGTTACTCAGCCCGACCCAGCCACAGCCACTGACGGGTGGGCCAGCGGCTGGCGGGGCACACGCGCGCGGAAAACTCTTTTCCACCGCGGGCTTAGCTAGCCACTGAGGCTGACAGGCGGGGCCAGCGGCTTCGGCCCACATGACAGCGATCGGAGTCACAGAGACTGTCGGGTGGGCCGTTCGGGAGCGCGGGTTAGGATAAGAAAAGACTGAGGGGTTTTTTGGAAGAAGGTCACGGTGGCTGACAGGTGGGGCTAGCGAGGAGCGTGGGTTGAGCGAGAGTTAAAAAGAGGGGGTTAACTGTAAATCGACCATGGCCTGGTACTGTACTTTGTTCTCATCGGTCTGATGGAAAATCAGCGCGCAGCGTAGAGCGGCGAGACGGGGACTCGATCCCGCGACGCGGAGCGCACGCAGAGAGGCGGATCCAGTGCGGTAGGCTAGGGGAGTTGTTAGGAAGGTAGGTGCGGCCTAGTAATGGCGCTATGCGGCGCGTACCACGTGCAGACAACGGCGAGCGACGGCGCACTAAGACCGTTCGGCGGAAAGAGCGGCGGCGCTAGAGCTTTACGGCGGAGAGGAGGTTGTCTAGGAGGTGGAGGAGCTTACCGCGGGGAGGTTGCCGGTGTCAGAACGGGAACGGGTGCAGCGGATCGTGGACGAGGCTGGCGCTCCAGCGATCTAGGGTTTCGGGGAGCGGCGAGGATCTAGCGGTCCTGGGGGCTTCCTCCTTCGCGACGGCGTGTACAGGGTGATGCCGTGGGCCGTCCTTGATCTCCTCGGCCTCTCCCACGACGAGTTCGCCGGCTAGAACGGAGGGGCGTCGCGGTAGACGCCGGAGACTGGCGGCAGGAGCTGGGCGCCGGAGAGGAAGAAGGGGAAGGCGCGACAGAGCTTGGGGTGGATCTGGCGATGCAGAAGGCGTGCGAGAGGAGGAGAAAGGGAGGGAGAGGAAGGAGGGTTGCCGTGTGGGAGCGGTGGGGACGATGTGAAGTAGCTGCAGGGTGGGGCTAGGTAGATGGTTAGCCTCGGGTTAGGGTTTTGTGTAGGGGTTAGAGAGAGGGGTAGGGTTAGCTGAGGTGGGCCATGCATGGCAGGGAGAGGCCATTGACATCGTGTGAGGGAGGAGATGAGAGAGAGGTGGTAAAGGTTAGGGTTTTAGATTAGATCTAGGTTTAGATAGGATTAGATGCAACTAGAGCTAGGGTTTTAATTAGTGGTGTAGGTTTTTATTCTTGTTTAAAGGAACAACCCAAGAGGAGCTAGTGAGTGCTTTGGAACTCACATGAGACGAGGTGGAAGAGAAATCCAAGAAAATAGAAAGAAAAAGGAACATGGGAGAAGGCCTCATTTGGATCATGCATGGAGAAAATAAAATAAAATAAAATAAATAGATATGGATGAGAATATGGGGAGGGTGGAATGGAAGGAGATGGTGCACAAAGAAAATATCCATTGAAATAAAGGAAAAAAATCAATGGGATAAAGGTGGTGGTACTCTTGCATGGCCCATGCAAAATAATAAATGCTATGATTTATTTTGTGAAAACAAAAGTAGTGATATGGCATTATTCTAATGCATTCCCATGAAGTAGAATCAAGGCCAAGCAAGAGAATTTAAGGAGCTAGATCCACCCTATTTCCCATGAGCTAGATAAAATCAAAGAAAGACAAACAAGCTCATGGAGTAGTAGGATGGTGGAATTATAAAGTGGTGGAAAAGAAAGGTGATGGAGTTGAATAAAAGATATGCCCCCAACTCAACTTGGGCATTTAGACAATATATCAATAACCAAATACAATATCAAGAGGCAAATACAATTAATAGTGCATATGAGAGAAGAACCAAAGAACCAGGGTTTTATATGATGCTCAAATGCAAGGTGGCATGATGACATGAGCATGATATAATTATGATGCAACAATGGTATATAGGAAGTAGCCAATATCTTACTAGAACAAGTAGCATTACAATTGTTAGACAATTGGGATGCTACAACTCTCCCCCACTAAACAGGAATCTCGCCCCGAGATTCTAGGAAGAAGAAGAAGACTCAAAGAGGGTAGGGTACTTGGCACGGAGCTCATCTTCGCGTTCCCAAGTGGCTTCATCAACGGAATGGTGCGACCACTGCACCTTGCAGAACTTGATGGACTTGTTGCGAGTCCTTCTTTCTGCGACTTCAAGAATTTTTGTGGGGTGTTCTTGATAAGAAAGGTCTTCTTGGAGATTGATGAGTTCATGGTCCACGGTCCTGCCGGGATCCTTGAAGCACTTCTTGAGTTGAGAGATGTGGAAAACATCATGGACTTTGAGTTGTTCAGGGAGCTCAAGAGCATAAGCAACTTCTCCTCTTCTTCCACGAATTTTGAAAGGGGCGATGTATCTAGGAGCCAGCTTTCCTTTGATACCAAAACGGTGCGTGCCTCTCATGGGAGTGACACGAAGATAAACGAGATCACCAGGGACATACTCCATGTCCATGTGCTTTTTGTCATAATTGCTCTTCTGGCGACTTTGAGCAATCTTCAGATTTTCCAGAATGATGTGAACTTTCTCCTCCGCTTGAGTTACAATGTCGGGGCCAAACAATATTCTTTCACCTGCGCCCGACCAACCAATCGGAGTTCTGCACTTGCGACCATAGAGAGCCTCAAATGGTGCCATCTTTAGACTTTTCTGGAAGCTGTTGTTGTAAGAGAATTCAGCATAAGGAAGACATTCTTCCCACTTCATGCCGAAAGAGATAACGCAAGCACGGAGCATATCTTCCAGAATCTGATTGATCCTTTCAACTTGTCCTTGCGACTGAGGGTGGTAAGCTGTGCTGAAGTTTAGTTTTGTTCCCAAAGCATTTTGAAAAATTCCCCAGAACTTGGAAGTGAAGATGCTTCCACGGTCTGAACTGATCTCAAGAGGGACTCCATACAGAGAGACAATTCTGTTGATATAGAGCTCAACCAACTGAATTGCAGAAATTGTTTCCTTGACTGGAAAGAAGTGAGCTACTTTGGAAAGCCTGTCAATGACAACAAAGATTGCATTGTTGCCCTTTGGCGACCTTGGAAAACCAGTGATGAAGTCCATTTCTACTTTCTCACATTTCCATTCCAGAGGCTTCAATGGCTGTAGAAGACCGGAAGGTTTCCGATGGACAGCTTTAACTCTGCGACAAACATCGCACTCCGAGACATACTTGGCACAATATCGTTTCAAACTAGGCCACTAATATTGTGTTTTCAAGTCCATGTACATCTTAGTGCTTCCAGGATGGATAGAAAGAACAGAATCATGTGCCTCCTTGAGAACTTGCTCTCTTAAACCCGGGTAGTTCGAAACAAACATCCGGTGTTCAAAGAAAAGAGTGCCTTGGTCGTCAACATGGAAAGACTCATACTTCGGAAGTTGAATGTTGGAGATGATCTTTTTAGTGTAAGGATCCCCAAGTTGAATGGAACGGACCTTTTCTTCCAAGAGAGGTGTTGCTAGAAGGTTCAGAAGATACCCTTGATCCACAATTTCAAGGTTGAGCTTGCGGAATTCCTCGCACAAGAGAGGCTGTTGTTCTTCTACCATGAGATTGTTGACATAAGATTTTCGGCTGAGAGCATCGGCCATGACATTGGCTTTGCCCGGAATGTAGTTGATGGTCAAATCAAAATCATTAATTGTTTCAATCCACCTCCTCTGACGAAGGTTGAGATCAGGCTGTGTGAAGATATACTTCAGACTCTTGTGATCAGAAAAGATCTCACAACGGTTGCCAAGCAAGTAATGCCTCCATACTTTCAAAGCAAAGACAACTGCTGCGAGTTCGAGGTCATGTGTAGGGTAGTTGATCTCATGCGTCTTGAACTGTCGATAGGCATAAGCAACAACTTGTTTTTCTTGCATAAGGACCGCACCCAATCCTTGCAATGAGGCATCACAGAATATTTGGAAAGGCTTTGATGTATCTGGAGGAACCAAGACTGGTGTGGAAGTGAGCTTCTCTTTGAGTGTTTCAAAGCTTGCTTGACATGCAGGAGTCCAAAGGTATTTCTTGTCTTTCTTGAGGAGATCGGTAAGAGGCTTCGCAATCTTTGAGAAGTTTTGAACGAATCGCCGGCAGTAACTAGCCAAACCAAGGAAACTTCAGACTTCTTTGACATTTATGGGTGGAAGCCAGTCCATAATTGTCTTAATAGTTTCTGGGTTGACGGCAATGCCCTTGGCAGAGATGACGTGACCAAGGTAGGTGACTTGAGGCAGCCAGAATTCACACTTGGAGAACTTTGCATACAGGCGGTTCTCACGAAGCTTGTTTAGGACACACCGAAGGTGTTCTTCATGTTCTTCCTTTGACTTAGAATAGACTAGAATGTCATCCAGATAGACCACAATGAACTTATCAAGATACTCCATGAAAACCAAGTTCATAAGCCTCGAGAAGGTGGCAGGTGCATTGGTGAGACCGAAAGACATGACCGTGTACTCATACAGGCCATAACGGGTGATGAAAGCTGTTTTAGGAACATCTTCCTTGCGGATCTTGATTTGATGATAACCACTTGTCAAATCAAGCTTAGAGAATAACACAGCTCCAGCTAGCTGATCGAAGAGATCATTAATCCACAGAAGGGGATATTTATTCTTGATTTTTTTAGCATTGAGTGCCCGATAGTCAACACAAAGTCTATCAGTCTTGTCTCGCTTCTTCACAAAGATGGTTGGACTACCCCAAGAAGAAGTACTGTGCTGAATGAAACCCAACTTCTCTTGTTCATCCAACTAACGCTTAAGTTCAGCCACCTCGGCAGGACCCATTTTATAAGGCCGCTTGGAAATAGGAGCGGTACCAGGTTCAAGTTCAATGACAAACTCAACCTCACGATCCGGAGGCATACCTGGCAACTCTTCAGGAAAAACATCTAGAAATTCACAGACTACAGGACACTCTAAATACCTTCCATAGCATCATCATTTAGAGCTGCCAAAGAATAAAGCTGAATTGCAGGAGTCAGACTTGGAGAATAGACTATATGGCCTTTAGGAATTTTCAGAGAAACCGAACGTTTAGCACAATCAATCACAGCTGCATTTGCTGTCAACCAATCCATGCCCAAGATAACATCAATATCAGAATTGCCCAGAATAATTAAGGACGCCGGAAATGAAGAGCCACCAATCTCAATTTGATTGCCATGGCTGATATGAGCAGCCCTCATGTTTGACCCAGGAGATTGTACCACAAGACGGTGTAATAAAGGAACCATAGCCAGATCTTGCTCATGCGCAAACTTGTGAGAAACAAAAGAATGCGAAGCACCAGAATCAAACAAAACTCATGCAGGAACTGAGTTAACAGGAAGCATACCCATCACAACTCCAGAGGCATGCTCAGCTTGAGCGGCGTTGACACAGTTGGCACGAGCAACCGTAGACCCAGGCTTGGTGTTGATGTTGAGAGCCCGAGGTGGAGGTGCATGAATCATAGGAGCACTTGCTGTAGGTCTTGGAGGTGGTGGTGGAAGAGCTTTGTTGTTCATTGGACAATTCCAGTGCTGATGCCCAGTGTTTCCACAAGTATAGCAAGCACCAGGTGGACGTGGAGCAACGTAGCCAGGGACTCCGCCAGGCGCTCCAGGGTAGTTGTGGTTGTAGCCCCTAGGAGCCGCAGTGAAGGAGTTTGGTGGCCTTGGTGCGTAGCTTGATGGTCTTGGTGGAACAGGGAGCGACGGTAGGGTGTTAGGAACCCAGACACGACGCTTAGAAGGAGCTGACATAGCAAAAGTGCTTGCTGTATCACGGCTGTGTTTCTTTGACTCCTCAAACACTTGCCTACTTGCTTCTTCCTGCAGAGCTGTGTGTTGGAGTTCCAGAAAAGATGTCGGCCTTGCATGAGTGATTGCATATTTGATGGAAGCATTGAGGCCTTGCTGAAACCTCTTTTGCTTCTTCTTGTCATCAGAGATCTCATCGCCACCATAATGAGACAGGTTCATGAAGTTTCTGATGTAGGTGTTGACATTGTCAATGCCCTGCTTGAGGTTGAGAAACACTTCCTTCATCCTTTCCATGACAATTTCTGACAGATATTGCTCTTTGAAAGTAGTAGTGAATCGCTCCCAAGTAGGCTGAAAACCAGAAAGATCTGCCTTGAGGTAATTTTCCCACCAGAGAGCTGCATCTCCCTTCAGAAGGTGAGTAACACACTTGACCCATTCTTGCTCGGGAACATCCGCAGTCATCAGCAACCTTGACACTTCACGAAGCCAATCATCCGCATCAAGTGGCTAATCAGAAACCTCAAATTGGCGTGGGTTGAACTTGAGAAAACTCTTGATGTCTCCTCGCTTGGGAGGTGGAGGTAGCGGAACAAACTCATTCCTCCTCACGCTTTCCTCGAAGCGCTGCTGGTTCTGCTGCATAGTGCCCAAAGCATTTGCAATACTTGCCAAAGCAGCCTCGAGTTCAGGTGGTATGTCCTCCTCACAACGGTGTGGTGGTGCCATCCTGTGATTGATATAAAACACAAGTCAGTACTATAATGGAGAATGATAATAATCCAAAATAGTACCAAAATGGAATTAATCAAGATTAAAGAATGCAATTCACTGAGATGATATTAAAATATCAACAAAGTTCAAGGCAATTAGAAGATATTAAGCATAACACACACGACTGAACAAGGAGTGTGGAACACAACTAACAAAGAAAAATTTTCCGCAAATTTTTGGCATTAGAATACCACTATATGCGCAAAACCACTTAACGAATCAAGATTAGTAACTCTACTAGTTCAATATACAAAAGCAAATGATAAAAGTAGTGGTATGGTTGCGACTCCATCCCGCACTGAAATCATTACTCCGCACATGAATCAGTAAAACACATATCCCAACGCCTTCTTCTTAGATGAACCTAAAGATGGGTAACTACGAAAAGAACACCCGAACAAGATAACGTCGGATAACAAAGAATAAGATAGATCGCATCGGTGTAAAACGAATCAGAATAGATCGCGTCGGTTTACAAAGACCTGTTGGTATGGAATGTACCAACAGTTGATACCCAAAAGGCAGATAGCGATAACATTTAGATGCAACAGATAGACAAGGAATTCACACACACACACAACCTATGGTACTACGGAACCCAAAACACGTGAATCCTAGTTTGAATTTTAGAAGAGGATTGAAAACGTTACACTTCCTTACCAGAAAAAGGGTGGGTGGGTGGGTAAGAAGAAAAATGGAAGCAGTCCTACTCTCACGTTTGTTTTCCCCTAGTATACATAACTACCAAAATATTTGCTAGACTGACAACGACCATTTTGGCTGAGACCCTGAAGGGCGGGATGGCTCTGATACCAATTGTAACTACCTCGGTGAATTACGCTCTTAGTTACATGCCTGGATGAACGAAAGTGGTTAAAATAGTACGGTGGGGCCCAGGGCCACTCACGGTAGACCTTTCGGCCATCCTAACCACCTTCAGACATCGGGACATGAACGAGCGGCGTAATCGGCAGGCGAAGGGATCAACTACATACACAAATGAGTATGTATGCAAGCCACATACAACAGTCCTCAGAGCCATTCCATCTAAAAGAAATAGAAATATTGCAACGCCATACGGCAAGATTCAAATATCCTAGATAGAGATAATAATTTAGGATAGCTCCTCATACAACAAACATCAGAGTATTAGGCGGAAGCGGAAAACAAGATCCGAGTACGGATAAGAAGCAAATCAGCATAAGATGCCCCATAAATAAACACATCCCGTCCACAGATCTTACGGATCCCCGTTTCCCTGAATCTCTACACCGAATGATCGTTGCCAACATCATCTGTCTCTTCCACCCAGTATCCATCTTGCGGGTACACTTGTTCATCTGAATCAAACAATTTATCGTGTGAGACCCTAGGGGTACTCAGCAAGTCTTTATGCCACTAAAGGGGACACAACCTGGGGTGACGCAATTGCAGCAAAGGATAGTACCTAACAATGCTATAGATACTCGCTAACCTTCCGCCTAGCCAATGATAGACGGAAGTCCGTGAATTAAGAACAACATAATTAACAGTTCCATCCTCCTCCTCGCTTACCAACGAGGAAGCGGACGAACAACCCCCATCATCTGTTGGCAGTTTTATTAACCATTCCATGAGTATTGCACTATTTACTAGTCAAGTACTTAGTCAAATTAAGAGCGGTACTTTAGTTATACTTGTCTATGATCGAGAATCTGTGCTCCAAGTTGTCCATAACCGCGGACACGGATTTCAGAAAGATTTACCCTGCAGGGGTGCACGAATAGCAACACACACTCGATCAACCTCGGAAAAACCGAATCAAAACCCAACGAGGCATTCACGACAAAGCAATCACAGGATTCAGAAATATTTCAGGGGGCCACCCCATTAAGCTACCCGCAACGAAGTTGGCCGGCTCCGAGACGGACCCAAGGTTTGTGTGGACGGCGGTAAACGACTGGGAACCCGAAAATGTAACTGGGCTTGTCGATATAGCGAAAACGTGTCACGATCCAAAATAGTACAGGTGCTCCTCGCACAATCTTAAATAAAGCAGGAATATGGCATAAGTACAAGATAGTAATAAAGCCCCAAACTAATTGTGGCCCCAAGAAATAAGAATGAATCAAGCTCTGGCTCAGAGGGGTCCATAAGGCCTCCCGGATGTGGATAGTGCGAATAGTCAAGGAACAGGAATCAAGTACTCGGGGTCCTACGGGACACAAGTGAGCATGAAAAACCAAATAGCAGATATTGCTCACCGGTGCCTCTTTCATTAGTTATCCCATTACTACTCAGGTTAAGATGTTTAGTACCTCGTTATTCATCAGACACTCACATACCCTACACATGCTTTTCTATGCCTCGCATGGCTCAAACAACTCCTGTAGTAACGGCTCATGGGATGGAGGAACAAGCTTCGATGGGGTTTAAAAGTAAGGCTATGCAGTACTTGGGATTCAATTTAATGCAATCGCGACTCAATGATGCAAGAATAAGATAGAGGCAATAGGTACTGTATGTATGCAAGCATGTGGTAGTGCTTGCCTGGCAACTCAGTTGAAGCGAGAGATGGATCTGGGTAGTACTCCTGTGATTCCTGATAATTCTCCTGCTAGGCGTCTATTCGACGAAGAAGCAAACAAACAAGGGCCAACATAAATAAAGTGGACAAGCATATGAATTAAAATGCGACAAACAAACAAGCATGCCATGATGAATGATGCACAATTTACATGGCATTAAAGTAGCACGGCAAGGGTGAGGTGGGGATACAAGAAATAAACCTTTTGGTTATTTATTTAACCAAGTTTTATAGTCATAAACAGTTCAGATTTTTAATAATGACATGATGCATGCTTCAATTCAGAACAAGGACTACATAGATAGAATGGGCTCGTCGCGCTGATCGATTTAGACATATTATTTGCCAAATTTGGAGTTGTAGAATTAAAGTTATTAATTTATTAAGAAAAAGGGCATTTTATTGTAATTTTAATCATCTCGAAAAGTTAAAGTGTCCAAATAATATTTTTAAGGGCATATTTGAATTCTTCACATTTTTCTGATTCCAAAACATATATCATTTGTATTATTTGGATTTGTATTTTAAAAATTATTTAAATCTGATTTGAATTTGAATCTAAATCAATTTTGAAAAGATTAAACTAAAACAGTCAACAGGGCAGACTTTTGTTACTCAGCCCGACCCAGCCACAGCCACTAACGGGTGGGCCAGCGGCTGGCGGGGCACACGCGCGCGGAAAACTCTTTTCCACCGCGGGCTTAGCTAGCCACTGAGGCTGACAGGCGGGGCCAGCGGCTTCGGCCCACGTGACAACGATCGGAGTCACAGAGACTGCCGGGTGGGCCGTTCGGGAGGGCGGGTTAGGATAAGAAAAGACTGAGGGGTTTTCTGGAAGAAGGTCACGGTGGCTGACAGGTGGGGCTAGCGAGGAGCGCGGGTTGAGCGAGCGTTAAAAAGAGGGGGTTAACTGTAAATCGACCACGGCCCGGTACCGTACTTCGTTCTCCTCGGTTTGACGGAAAATCAGCGCCCAGCGCAGAGCGGCGAGACGGGAACTCGATCCCGCGACGCGGAGCGCGCACGCAGAGAGGCGGATCCAGTGCGGTAGGCTAGGGGAGTTGTTAGGAAGGTAGGCATGGCCTAGTTATGGCGCTATGCGGCGCGTACCACGTGCAGACAACGGCGAGCGACGGCGCACTGAGACCGTTCGGCGGAAAGAGCGGCGGCGCTAGAGCTTTACGGCAGAGAGGAGGTTGTCTAGGAGGTGGAGGAGCTTACCGCGGGGAGGTTGCCGGTGTCAGAACGGGAAGGGGTGCAGCGGATCGTGGACGAGGCTGGCGCTCTGGCGATCTAGGGTTTCGGGGAGCGGCGAGGATCTGGCGGTCTTGGGGGCTTCCTCCTTCGCGACGGCGTGTACAGGGTGATGCCGTGGGCCGTCCTTGATCTCCTCGGCCTCTCCCACGACGAGTTCGCCGGCTAGAACGGAGGGGCGTCGCGGTAGACGCCGGAGACTGGCGGCAGGAGCTGGGCGCCGAAGAGGAAGAAGGGGAAGGCGCGGCAGAGCTTGGGGTGGATCTGGCGATGCAGAAGGCGTGCGAGAGGAGGAGAAAGGGAGGGAGAGGAAGGAGGGTTGCCGTGTGGGAGCGGCTCAGGGTAAAGTGGCTTCGGCCCTTTCCCTTTTCTCCTCGAGCACGTGGGTGAGCTGGGGCTCGTCCTGGGCAGGGCAGTAGCAGAGGGGAGGCTGCAGGTGGGGACGGTGTGAAGTAGCTGCAGGGTGGGGCTAGCACGCGGTAGAGAGAAGAGAGAGAGGAGAGGGGGGTAGCTCGGGCTAGGTTGATGGTTAGCCTCGGGTTAGGGTTTTGTGTAGGGGTTAGAGAGAGGGGTAGGGTTAGCTGAGGTGGGTCATGCATGGCAGGGAGAGGCCATTGACATGGTGTGAGGGAGGAGATGAGAGAGAGGTGGTAGAGGTTAGGGTTTTAGATTAGATCTAGGTTTAGATAGGATTAGATGCAACTAGAGCTAGGACTTTAATTAGTGGTGTAGGTTTTTATTCTTGTTTAAAGGAACAACCCAAGAGGAGTTAGTGAGTGCTTTGGAACTCACATGAGATGTGGTGGAAGAGAAATCCAAGAAAAAGGATCATGGGAGAAGGCCTCATTTGGATCATGCATGGAGAAAATAAAATAAAATAAAATAAATAGATATGGATGAGAATATGGGGAGGGTGGAATGGAAGGAGATGGTGCACAAAGAAAATATCCATTGAAATAAAGGAAAAAAATCAATGGGATAAAGGTGGTGGTACTCTTGCATGGCCCATGCAAAATAATAAATGCTATGATTTATTTTGTGAAAACAAAAGTAGTGATATGGCATTATTCTAATGCATTCCCATGAAGTAGAATCAAGGCCAAGCAAGAGAATTTAAGGAACTAGATCCACCCTATTTCCCATGAGCTAGATAAAATCAAACAAAGACAAACAAGCTCATGGACTAGTAGGATGGTGGAATTATAAAGTGGTGGAAAATAAAGGTGATGGAGTTGAATAAAAGATATGCCCCCAACTCAACTTGGGCATTTAAACAATATATCAATAACCAAATACAATATCAAGAGGCAAATACAATTAATAGTGCATATGAGAGAAGAACCAAAGAACCAGGGTTTATATGATGCTCAAATGCAAGGTGGCATGATGACATGAGCATGATATAATTATGATGCAACAATGGTATATAGGAAGTAGCCAATATCTTACTAGAACAAGTAGTATTACAATTGTTAGAAAATTGGGATGCTACATGTGTTCTCCTCACTGGTGTTTTCACTACATGAAGTAGGATTCAAAATGTAACCCATATCTTGTATGGAGACATTTGTGAATCATTTGTCATGATTCTTGGAATATGACATACCTACGAACTACTACGGAAATAATGGTAAACTAAAAGTTATGAGAAATTCCATAGCAAAATTCCCTTGAGATTAGAAAGCAATTTGTTGCTAAATCTCACAAGTAAAAGGGGTTACTTGGAATTTTCCCAAATGACTGCAAAGCCATAGTGGAAAAGGGGGTGAATGACAAAAGCACAATTTGTCAAGTATTTGACAAATTCAAATGAATTTTATTCAAGTGTGTTGAATGTCTAGAGGATTTAAAACTAGTAAAAATACTAGTATCTCATAGTAAAACTCCAAGTTTTATATTTGATCAAAGGATTTTGAAATTGTTCAAAATAGTGAGTGGATATGCAAGTTGCATGAAATTGAGTGGGAGCTATGAAAGTATTCCTAAAACAATATGTGAATGCCATATTTTTGAGTGGGAGCAATATAAGTCTCAAATTCAAATATGTAGGAACATAGTTTGAGTAAGAGTAGTAACTCATACCCAAATATGTTATGAACATATTTTGAGTGGGAGCTTATAGAGTGATTCTTAAGTGTGTTAAGAATAAAAGCGCAAGTACCGATAAATAATGATTTATAAGGTGTAGATGTTCATAATAAGTGTATTATGATATTATGTAGTATTCCTTAAGGGATGGTGAAAAGGGTTTCAGAATAGATGTTAATTAAGGAATTGGTCCTTAATAACTCAAGTTAGGAATAGTATTAAGTTTAACATCAATGGTTGAAAGGAAGAAAAGCATGATCATCATCCACTATGTTGAGACATAGGTTCTATCTTAGAAAACCATGATGATAACTTAACATAATATATGATCCAATAAGGAACGTTTAAAAGTGATTAAGTTTGAATCGTGGAACTTTGAGCTAGGTTTGTCCGTAGTGTCTAATAGAGAACTACAGACATATTTTCCAAGTCCATAAAGGATGACATATCTTAAAACATAAAGGGTTATGTTATAAGGGAATACATTGCAAACTCCTGTAAATACCGATTAAAGTCAAGTAGGAAGCGAGGTGAACAAAAACATCGAAAGTTACATAGAGTGCACTAGTGTTTTGATGAATACATTTATAATAATAGATAAGGGTACCATCAAAGTGTTGTATAATGTTATGGCGGGGCTAGTTTGCTTTTAACGTAAAATGATGTGTCCCAGGGCACAGTGCCCATGAGAAAGCCCTCAAGGCTGATCTAAAGTCACTGTAGGCTCCTGGAATCAGGCCTCGTTCTGCTGCCATAGCGACGATGTATACACACAGATGTTATCATGTGATGATAAAGTGTTAATGTCAATCAAGGTGACATTAGTAAGCTGCAAAGGATTTGGGACTGTAAAGTACAAACCCAAGACTCAACCTCCTCATTGATCAAGCATGTTCAGGGTACCGGATATGGTGCCAATGATTAAGAACAAATGCAGCTAGTGGGTTTGTACTCCAGTGCAAGTAGGAGACTGTTGGAAATATGCCCTAGAGACAAATAGTTATAAGGAATATTATCATATTTCATATAGTTTAAGATTAAGTTTTATATCATGCTATAACTGTATTGAGTGGAAACATCAATACACGTGTGATATATAAACAACCAGGGGTTCCCAGTGAAACTCTAGTCACTAGTTCATTGGTCAATAGATGATCAAGTTTCCTAATCATGTGCCATTTATGCCAGTTGGAAATGGAGTCAACTCATTCTAAGAATGAGATGATGAACCAATACCCAACCTAAATATCGTGACCCGATCATGTCACGAAGTTCAAGTTATGATGATTAGAAATGGATCCTCGTAGACTATTCCTTAGACCGTGAGGCTATATCAATCACTGTCTCCCGAGGGTGCTTATATAACATCAAGTGTCATCTGGTAATACGGTGGTTATAAAGGTGTGTTCAGGTACTCAGAGGAAACCGTAGAGGCAATATATGTCAAGAGCAGGATTTGTCTGTCCACGTGACGGAAAGATACTCAAGGGCCCACTCGGAGAAGTTATATCCAATAGCTGCGCAACATGTGATTTGATCACAGGGATATCACTTGTCGGAACAAGTCAAGTAGCATTGTTCGGTAACGATGTTGAACACAACATGGTGATGTCATTGATCCGATCTCGAGCAATGCAAGTATCGAGAGACAAAGGGAATAAGACACGACTGTCCTGGTTCAAACGACGAAAGATCTTCGTGGAACGCACATGGGTCACATGGCCATCGAGGTCCCTCTGTTGATCATTGGTCCGGGAGTGTCCCGACCATGTCTGGAGTGTTCCCGAACCATAGGGTATCACTCTTAAGGGTTTGATGATGCTTAGAGAATGTTTATAGGATCGGATGAATCGCCGAAGAATAGTAGAGAGAAAACCGGAAGGGTTTCGGTAAGTCTGGAGGATGTCCGGAGTGGAGGTGGAAGGTGTTCCATAGCCACGGAGGTTGAATAATATGTGAATGAATGTTAAATATTTATTTAATCATTTATTCATAATTATTTAATAAAGAGAAAATCAATTAAAAGGTCAAAGGGCTTAATGGGCCAATTCCCGGAAGGGAGAGCGTCCATTAGGGAAAGGTGAGAGGGAGAAGGGCCAGAGGGGGTGGCCGGAGCCCTAGTGGGCTAGCCTGTGGGGACCCGGATTTATCCTCCGAGAATCCCTGTTATGCATACACCACGATCCCATGATCAGTTAGTCATGGCACATAACCGACAAGTATCAAAGTAAACATCCATTATTTAAACGGTACATGTCATACCTTATTTGCCATTATGGCTACATCGATCATCATCAGCGGAACTTCATAAAGCGTAGAGCCTGAGTCATGCCTTAACCTACATGCAACTGACTGGGAGAACGTCCTAGCACGCATAGTCGTCAACTCCACCATCTTCTTGATATCTGACCAAGTTAATAGCCAGGGACAATGCCAGTGAGTACTTTTGTTGAGGGCAAACCTCTAGGGTGGCCCGATCTTTCACGATTCCCTTTCAAATCGAGGGTGGAGTGCGGGGAAAGGAGGGGAAGATGAACACGATGAACACACGCACGAAGAACGCGATGAACACACACACGCAAAACCACGATAAACACCAATAGCTCACGCCGGCGGTGACCGGTCTGGCGCAATCCCTAGGATCGGCTTCGGGCGGAGGACTCTCTCTCGAACCGGCACGGCGAGATGGGAGACTCAGTGAGATCTTGACATCTAGGCAAAGGAACACCGATGCCTAAGCCTTGTACAACGCGGAGGCATAATGCAAACTCCAACGAGGTTTGGGGATATTGGTGCTCCTTAGTCAAGGAGCATGAGGCAAGAACTAGATAGATCCACAAAGGGGTTGCCACTAATTCCAATATCATGCCTAGGGTTTACAATGGAGGTGGGGGTCTATATATAGACCAGCCACAAGTTCAGGGGTAATTCAGGCATTAAAGTAGAGTTCTGGGCGAAGTAGAGGGGTACATGGGCCATAGGGCCCAGCTAGGCTCGCAAGCCCATCACTTGGGCCGGACACTCCGGGTCGCGTGGGCCGGACAGTCTGGGGAGGCCGGACACTCCGGGTCGAGTGGGCCGGACACTCCGGGGTGGCCGGACACTCCGGGAAGTATCCGGGCGTTGTCCGATTCGACCTTCTGAATGTCCACGCCAGGTCCGGGCTCGGGCAGGCCGGACACTCTGGCTGAGTCGGGACGGACATTCCGGTTGCGCCGAACACTCCGGCTTGATCCGGGCAGACACTCCGGTTCTGGCAGCTTCAGGACAGGTGCAGCTCCAGGGCTCGTGGGTCGATGCGGCGGGGGCTCGTACCTGATGATGCACACAGTAGTGGTATGAAGTAGCACGCCATCCAAGGAGGTATCGAATTGGCACGAAGAGAGGAGTGATTTCACCTTAGCTTGCAGGAGTTTGGCTCGGGCACGAGTCATGGGTCCACTTGGGGGACTTGTTGGTGTATATGTAGAAGCGTCCGTAGGACGGGCTGCATCAGCTCCCTCCCCTTGGGAAAGAGTCGTCCTCAACTCTTCATGGATATCATCTTGAACATCTCCATGGTAGGGTGAGAGATCCTTGACATTGAATGTATTGCTTGCAAGGTACTTGGAGGTCGGGATGTCGATGATGTAGGCGTTGTTGTTGATTCGTTTGAGGACCTTGAAGGGACCATCTCCTCTTGGCTTGAGCTTGGAGTCACGTTCCTTGGGGAAGCGGTCCTTGCTTAGGTGTATCCACACAAGGTCACCTTCTTCAAATATTATCTCCTTCTTGTCCTTGTTTAACCTTGAAGCTTGGCGAAAGACTTGTTGTTCGATAGTTTCTCTTGTTTCTTCATGAAGCTTCTTCATAGCTTGTGCGCTCTTCTTGATGTCCATGTTTGTGCGCTCATGGAGAGGTAGTGGTAGGATGTCGAGCGCGGTGAGGGGCTCGAAACCATAGACGATCATGAATGGAATCATCTTGGTTGTTGAGTGCTTGGCTCGATTGTAGGCGAACTCGGCGTGTGGAATGCATTCCTCCCAATCCTTCAGGTTTTTCTTGATCAACACACGAAGGAGGGTTCTGAGGCTTCGGTTGACAACTTCAGTTTGAGGTTGTGATGCGGATGAAAAGAGGAGCTTGACGCCGAGCTTGGCCATGAGGGTCTTCCACAAGTAGCTCATGAATTTGACGTCGCGGTCGGAGACGATTGTCCTTGGCACACCGTGAAGACGAATGATTTCCCTCAAAAATAGATTTGCAACATGTGAAGCATCGTAGGTCTTATGGCACGGTATGAAGTGTGCCATCTTGGAAAAACGATCCACAACAACAAATATAGAATCATGACCATGCTTAGATCTAGGCAATCCTAACACGAAATCCATGCTAATGTCGGACCAAGGTGTATGAGGAATAGGCAATGGCATATAAAGACCATAGGGATTAGCTTGCGACTTAGCTTGAACACATGTCATGCATCGTTGAACGTAGCGCTCCACGTCACGCTTCATCTTGGGCCAAAAGTAGTGATTGGAGAGCATGTCCAATGTCTTGTCATGACCAAAGTGACCCATAAGGCCTCCACCATGAGATTCTTGGAGAAGCAAAAGTTGAAGCGACGACTTCAGAATGCATAGCTTGTTTTGTTTAAAAACAAAGCCCTTATGAAAATAGAAATCATCAACTCCCTTGTCATTGGAGCACTTTGCGAAAATTGGTTCAAAGAACGGGTCGGAAGCATACAAATATTTTATTTCCTCAATACCCAACATGTTGATTTCAAGTCTCGTAAGAAGGCTTGTATGTTTGTGAGACAATGCGTCCGCAACTACATTATCTTTTCCCTTCTTATACTTGACAATGTACGGAAAAGACTCCATGAACTCAACCCACTTAGCGTGTCTCTTGCTCAAGTTAGCTTGGCCTTTGAGATATTTCAACGACTCGTGGTCGGAATGTATGATAAATTCCTTGGGCCAAAGGTAGTGTTACCAAACTTGAAGGACACGAACTAAGGCAAAAATCTCTTTGTCATAAATCGGATAGTTAAGGCGAGCACCATCAAGTTTTTCGCTATGGTAGGCTATAGGACATCCGTTTTGCATAAGGACTCCTCCAATGCCAATACCACTAGCATCACACTCTATGTCAAAAGTTTTTGTGAAATCTGGTAAAGCAAGAAGAGGTGCTTCGGTGAGCCTCTTTTTAAGTTCATCAAAAGCTTTTTGTTGTGCTTTGCCCCACACGAAGGTGACATTCTTTTTGGTCAATTCATTTAGGGGGCAAGCAATGGTTGAAAAGTCTTTCACAAAGCAACGATAGAAACCGGCCAACCCATGAAAACTTCGGAGTTCACTCACATTTGTTGGTATGCGCCAATCTCGTATGTCCTTTACCTTGGAAACATCAACTTCAATTCCCTTCGAAGAAATGACAAATCCAAGAAAAATCAACTTGCCTTTAGCAAAAGTGCACTTGGGAAGATTAGCATAAAGCTTTTCATGTCGAAGGATTTGCAAAACTTCCTTGACATGTGTTATATGGTCCTCAAGTGATTTGCTATAAACAAGAATATCATCGAAATAGACAACAACACTTTTTCCAATGAGAGAACGCAAGATGTGATTCATAAGGCGCATGAAGGTGGATGGGGCATTTGATAAACCAAAGGGCATAACCAACCATTCATAGAGACCAAGTTTGGTCTTGAAGGCGGTTTTCCACTCATCACCTTCAGCCATGCGTATTTGATGGTAACCACTATGAAGATCAATTTTCGAAAAAATAGTGGCTCCACACAACTCATCAAGCATGTCATCGAGACGTGGTATGGGATGTCGATAACGCACGGTGATAGCATTGATTGGATGACAGTCCATGCATAACCGTAACGTATCATCCGTCTTTGGAACAAGAATCACGGGTACGAGACTTGGACTAGTGCTAACTTGGATCAAACGTTTGGAGACGAGTTGGTTGATTTGACGTTCAATCTCCTTTGTCTCCTTCGGGTTCGTGTGGTAAGCGGCGCGGTTGGGAAGTGGTGCACCGGGGATGAGGTCAGTGCGATGTTCTATGCCGCGAAGAGGAGGTGGTCCATGTGGAAGCTCCTCGGGGAACACATCCTTGAATTCCTGCAAAACACTCATCAAAGATGGAGGAACGTTGGTTAATTCGTTAGTTCCTTGCGCTAGTCCCTTGCAAAGGAGGACATAGTGCAAGATGGATGGGTTGTTCCGAACATCTCTCATCTCACTTTTGGTGGCAAGGAGAACACTCTTAGTTTTTCCACTCGAATTTGGCTTGTGGCTCTCACTCACTATGAGGTGGTTCTCTCTCTCACCGCTCTTCTCACAAGTAGGTGTTGTGCTTTGCGCCCTCGCTAAAGCCTTTGCATTGTCCGCAATTATTTGGCTAGGAGTCATCGGTTGCAAAACACATGTTTTGTTGAGCCATTTGAAGGTGTATATATTGGTGCGACCATCATGTTGAGCAGCCTTGTCAAATTGCCATGGTCGACCAAGAAGCATGTGGCAAACTGTCATAGGAACCACATCACACTCCAGCGTATCTTTGTAAGGACCAATGGCGAAGGAGACCGATACTGTATGCTTGATCTTCATGGACCCTTGGTTACTTAGCCATTGCACGTGGTAGGGGTGCTTGTGTGGATGGAGGTTGAGGTTGAGCTTCTCACACAACTTGGTGCTAGCAAGGTTGTGACAACTCCCTCCATCAATGATCACCTTGATAGATTTGCCGTTGATGCCGGCTCGTGTTTGGAAGATATTGGAGCGTTGGTCTTCATGCTCTTGTGCTTGAGTGGTCAAGATTCTTGTGACGACAAGCGATGGACTTGCGTCATGTTCACACATGAGGAGTTCTTGATCATCTTCCACTCGTTGCCTTGCCATTGCTTCCTTGACACAAGCATCAAACTCATCTTCACTCAAGTACTCTTCATCACCATTGTCATGGATGAACAAGACTTTCTTGTTTCCACATTGGGCCGACTTGTGTCCTTTACCTCCACACTTGTAGCATTCACCGTTGAAAGGTGTATCACTCTTTGCTTGCTTGCCACTTGGGGGCATTTTTCCTTGAGGAAGTGTAGGCTTGAAGGAAGGCTTGGAGGTACTTGAGGAGCTACCATTGAAGGTTGTTGGTGTAGGGGTTGAAGCTTGCTTGTAGGTGAAGTACGTCTTGGGTTTGTTGTACTTGATATCCTCTTGCACTTGACGTTCAGCCTTTGTTGCAATGTGCACAAGCTCAACCATGGTGTTGTATGTTTGGAACTCAACGATGCGCTTGATTGGGTGATTCAAGCCAATAAGGAAACGTGCCATTGTTTGCTCCATGCGCTCATCAATGTTGGCGCGAATCAAGTTGAGTTCCATTTCCTTGAAGTATTCTTCCACGGTCTTTGTCCCTTGACGAAGCGCTTGAAGATTGTTGAAGAGGTCACGCGTGTAGTGCGCGGGGACAAACCGGGATCTCATGTGAGCCTTCATGTCATGCCAAGTTGTGATTGGCGGCTCTTGTCTTGCATCACGAGCAACTTGAACTTGTTCCCACCAAAGGTTGGCGTAATCATCAAACTCTAGTGAAGCCATGGCGACCATCTTCTCATTGCTATAGTTGTGCATGCGGAAGATCTTGTCGACTTTGAGTGCCCACGAGAGGTATTCTTCAGGGTCATTGGATCCGGTGAACTTGGGCATTGTAAACTTGAGCTTGCCAAAAGTTTCTTCATCGTTGTGGTCATTGCAACGAGCTTGGTGACCTTGTTGATGATCTTGTAGTTGGGGAGGTGGAACTTGGTTCTCGCGTCCTTGTTGCGGAGCTTGCTCTTGGTATTGTTGGTGATGAGGAGCTTGCTCTTGCTCTTGGCGCGGTTGTTGACGTGGTTGAGGTACTTGGGCCTCATGGTGGCGAAGGTGTGTAGCCTCTTGACGCGGTTTATGACAAAGAGGAGGCTCGTTCCTTGGTTGGTGATGTTGGTTAGGCACATGGGCCTCACGGCGAAGAACATGGTCATGAGCCTCTTGACGTGGCGGGCGTCGCTCAACTTGTATCACTTGATGCTCCAAGTTTTGTTGATGTGGAGGAGGCGCCTCGTGATGACCATGGTGTCGATGTTGACGTTCATGACGTTGATGACGAGGAGGAGGATCTTGAAGAGCTTGACGTCGATGACGAGCTGGATTCTCCAAATTGGAGTCATCACTTGTTGTGTCAAGAATGTGTCGTGGTCGGTGGTGGTAGACTTGCGGTTGCACTTGCGGTTCCTCTTGTTGTTGCTCTTGTTGAATCACTAGTGCCCTTGCGTGATGACGGTGTGCTTCTTGCCTTGCTCGTGGCCTTGAAGAGAGGTCACCGTCATAGCTTGACGTTGCGGCGTGCCGTGGGGAAGGTACATAGTTCGAAGAGATTCCATCTTCAACCACGGGGGCATCATTGCGTCTTGGAGCACTTTGATGTAGATCTTGTGGAAGAGGTACATGACGATGCGAAGAACTTGCCGAGCTTGATGCGCGTGAACGTGGTCTTGCTATGCCATCGATGAGGCGTCGAAGATTGTCATTTGTTTCGGCGACGGAGCGTTGGAGTGCTTCATTTTGGTGGCCGAAGTTGTGATGCATCGCATGCATTTGTCGTTCGAGGCCGTCGAAGCGGTTGTCGATGTTCTTGAACTCGGCTTGCGTCTCGCCAAATTGTTCATCTTGTCGCGTCTCAAGTGCTTGGCAACGTTCACAGAACTCTTGTCGAACGATGAAGTGACTTGTGTGCGTCATGTACGGACCTTGATCTTCTTCTTGGGGAGGTGGTTGGCTCGTCTCACCGTGCCTATCCATCATGCAAAACACACAAGTATTGTATATTGAAGTGGAATATGGTGGTGTTAGCCTTGTACCTCACCTTGGGGATTGCACCAAACTAGAAACCACAAGTGAGAGCTATTAGCGTGCAAAGTGGAAATGCAAAGAAAACTCACACTCTCAAAAGCTTGTTGGTGGTAGGTTAGGGTTGTGGAAAGCCAAAGAACCAACCAAAAGAAAAGGGATAGTCAAAAGTGGTAAAAATACAACAAAACTCAAGTCAAAGGCGAAGGTCAACAACTCAAAAGGGTGACGGAAACCTACGATTATGTACACACACATGGAGAAAGTTGGGATTGACACGACTATGAAAATGAGCAAACAAAATGTCCTAACAAAGACTAAGCTCGTTGTCGTGCCAATGCAAGGAGAGATCGTGGCTCGTTTGCAATGAGGAAAAGTGAGCAACGGATTTGTGCACTTGCCTTGGGAGCTCTTCTTTCTCTCTTGCTTACAAGCTTTGAGACTCTCTGTTGCAAGGGGAGACTATTTTTCTTTTGCTATTTTTTGCTCTCCCTTGATGCTACCTAGTCACACTTGATATTGCTCTTGCACTTTCACTATCCAAGGACAAATGTGCAATGCTCAAGCAAACACAAGATGAGCCACTCTCATGGGATAGGTACACACAAAGGAAGATGGGGGTTAACAAGGTGACGCAAGTTATACCTTCTTTGATGATGAACTTGGCGTCGGTGGTGCGGGATGATGTTCATGGTCCGTGGTGTCGATGAGCGCGGAAGTTGATGATGCGGAAGCTTGCTGGTAGTTGCTGACACGCACACGGGACACAAGCAAACAAAGGAGATTAGCCAATGCGAAAAATGAGGCAAAACTGTCAAAACTGGCGTTACAGCCGGACACTCCGGTGTGTTTCGGCCGAACACTCCGGTCGGGCTGGACACTCCGGTTGGTACCAGCCAGACACTCTGGCGCGGGTTTCCTGCTCGTGTTCTTGAGCGGAAATCCTCGCCTTCGGGCCTCAAATCCGTGAAAAACTTGCCAAATCGGGCTGGGAAAATGCAGGATAAAGCTGGACCAACTCCTTAGGCAAGGTTTGGTCAGATCAAAACCACAAATAACACTCCAAATCAAGAGATCGATCCAAAGGCAAATATGGGCTATTTTTTGTGGGATTTTCGAATTTTTGGTGGATAGAAGAAAATTTTGTGGGGGAAATCGTGAGCAACGAAGCTCTTGATACCAATATGTTGAGGGCAAACCTCGAGGGTGGCCCGATCTTTCATGATTCCCTTTCAAATCGAGGGTGGAGTGCGGGGAAAGGAGGGGAAGATGAACACGACGAACACACGCACGAAGAACGCGATGAACACACACACGCAAAACCACGATAAACACCAATAGCTCATGCCGGCGGTGACCGGTCCGGCGCAATCCCTAGGATCGGCGTCGGGCGGAGGACTCTCTCTCGAACCGGCACGGCGAGATGGGAGACTCGGTGAGATCTTGACGTCTAGGCAAAGGAACACCGATGCCTAGGCCTTGTACAACGCGGAGGCATAATGCAAACTCCAACGAGGTTTGGGGATATTGGTGCTCCTTAGTCAAGGAGCATGAGGCAAGAACTAGATAGATCCACAAAGGGGTTGCCACTAATTCCAATATCATGCCTAGGGTTTACAATGGAGGTGGGGGTGTATATATAGACCAGCCACAAGTTCAGGGGTAATTCAGGCATTAAAGTAGAATTCTGGGCGAAGTAGAGGGGTACATGGGCCATAGGGCCCAGCTAGGCTCGCAGGCCCATCACTTGGGCCGGACACTCCGGGTCGCGTGGGCCGGACAGTCCGGGGAGGCCGGACACTCCGGGTCGAGTGGGCCAGACACTCCGGGGTTGCCGGACACTCCGGGAAGTATCCGGGCGGTGTCCGATTCGACCTTCTGAATGTCCACGCCAGGTCTGGGCTCGGGCAGGCCGGACACTCTAGCTGAGTCGGGACGGACATTCCGGTTGCGCCGAACACTCCGGCTTGATCCAGGCGGACACTCTGGTTGTGGCAGCTTCAGGACACGTGCAGCTCCAGGGCTCGTGGGTCGACGCGGCGGGGGCTCGTACCTGATGATCCACACAGTAGTGGTATCAAGTAGCACGCCATCCAAGGAGGTATCGAATTGGCACGAAGAGAGGAGCGAGTTCAACTTAGCTTGCAGGAGTTTGGCTCGGGCACGAGTCATGGGTCCACTTGGGGGACTTGTTGGTGTAGATGTAGAAGCTTCCGTAGGACAGGCTGCATCAACTTTGAATGTACACATAAACCACCTTAAGATAATAATAATAATAACAAGAGGATATGCAATATGGCTGTGGTAGTAGGAGGGCTCCAAAAGAGGTCCTTTTCTCAAATAGTTTCTCTTGTAGATGTAGCGTCTACATATCTTTGTTGAAAACCTTTGTAAACATTTTGGAAATCTTTTTGAAAAGTTTTGGAAAACATTAGGACTAGGTCACCCATTTGTTCCTCCTTCCGGTCATCCCATGACCAAACTCCTTTCATTCCTTTCCGACCATCCCATGGTCAAAACATGTATTCCTTCCGACCATCCCATGGTCAAAACATATCCGAAGCCATTGCTTTTCCGAAATCATTTTTGAAATCAAAACCAGCACCGCTCTACAGCAACCTTCCCAACCATCCATGACCGCGTACACGGCTATTCGAATAGATTTACACTCTGCAGAGGTTGTACACTTTACCCATACCATTCGGGTACCCTCCCCTGATCTACACCGATCGTGGGTCGAGTAACCGATCAAGACTTCTGAATGCCACTCCAGTATAAGTGCCTACCCTATGAGTGTTCTTCCCCTCGACACGGGGACGCCCTATATAGTACACAAGCCAACCGGAGCGTTTTTTCCACTTCCCAAGTGTGCGCTTTCAATGAGGGGCTCATAGTAACGCGTGGAGGCCCGCAGACCCTTCGTTTCTTCTCCTGGTCGATGTTTTACATGGACTCAGCCAGAGAAGGCCCACCCTCCAGGGATTTTTATCCCATGTAGTTGTTGCGAGGAAGCTTATACTAGAATAAACAATCATCAAATCCAGCACTATCCCATTCCAGAGTAATGTGGTTGCACGGGTTAATTGTTCTAGCAAAACTGCAAAGAACCGGGTGCGTTTTTGTAAACCTTTTTCCTCCAGCTTCCCTTCAGCATTTTCAAAACAAAACCTTTTTCTTTCTCAAGATCTCTTGGGAGGTCCCACCTCACCATGGTTTTATCATAAAACATTTAGTAAAACTTTTTCGGGGGTCTTCCCATCCTCTAGTTTTGCTTCGGCTAAAACGGGGTCTCCAAAGGGGTATGGTGTAATACACCATCTATCATACTAGGGTTAAATAGGTGTCATCAAGAGGGTTGTACTTAATAGTACAAAAGCGTAATGGTTTGCAGAAAGCCAAGCCACTACCAAGTAGAGATCAACATATAGTAAAACAATGCAGTTTTCATAAAGCAGAAGATAAAACATGCATAAGTAAGATAGTAGGACAAGTCTTATGAGCAAGAAGGTGGCTTGCCTAAGATCAGCACTCTGGCAATAAATGTCCCTGGACTTCTCCTTAAAAAACCATAATAACCAATAATAATAACCAACTTCTTCTAGTCTCCGATATAATCGCATCTATCATCGATATGGATCACATGCAAGCAAACAAATGACACAATCAACACCAGGCATACAAACATCAATACATACAGCAAGCAATGAACAATACAAGTTTACAAATCAGTAGGTCTTAGGAAGAATGGATTTAATAAGATTGGCGTTCTCTTGGAAACATGGAAGAAAATCCCTTAGGATTTATAGTCTAGAAACTACCTAAGAGATGGGTTTTGGACCAAGACCATATCCTGTATGATTTCATTATATAAAAAAATGGTACCATCAGATAGGTATTGCTAAAATGAAGCCAGCAAAAGTGGTTTCACTATTTTATCAATCTCCCTTGATTTATAAAGCATTTTCTAGTGATTAAAACTCTAGTTTTAGGAAATAATTCACCATAAATGTTCTGTATGTCAAAAATTATTTACTTTGATGGTTAGGTAGAGTTTTTTGCAGGTAGGTAGAGTTTGATGTACTGATTCACTGAGAGTTTGAATCATATAAAAATATTTACCAGAATTCCCTCTAGAATTTCCCAAAGTTAGTTCTGAAGCTGTTTTGTATTTTTCACCAGATTAATTATACAGAAGCTTTTGATATTATTCCAAGGACAGATGTTAGGTCCAATGAATACCTTTCTGTAGTAATTGGAATCACTATTTTTGGATATACATAAATACTGGAGTGATTTATTTAGTGAATTATCCATACCCAGAATAGTTTTATGCATTATAAATCAACCAGAGCTCAATAAAAATTGAGATACTAGGGTTTGATAAATATGAGGGTTTGTGAGATCTCAGAGTTGGAATTAGGTTGAAATCACTCCTGTTATGACGAGGAGAATTTTCTAAAGGCGGAAAGGTCATGTTTTTGTTATTTTTACTGAGGACCAACTAGGAAGAAGATAACTAGGGGGACAAGGTGTCATGCAAGGCATGACCATTACTTTGTCGTACACAAAGGTTTCATGTCATTTGGGGTTGTAAAACTACATGTAGGATTTAATGAGTGTTTTAGATACTTTCTAGAAATTGATTTAATATAATTAATTTATAGATATTCTGAGATAACCAAGGGTACATAATGTTTAGGAAAACATGGGGGTATCTAGAGAATTTTAGATCTAGGCATTTTGGGTCATTTTCCATTTTCATTTCGATTTAAACTAAAGGCCAAATTTCTGGATCTGGACAAAAGAATAAAGGGGAAATAGGTCATGGGCCAGATCTAGGAGGAAAATGGGTCGCACAGGGGGAATCGGCCCACCCAGGCTGTGCCTCACGCGGGAGGCCGTGGTTTGAAACAGCTGGGTGGGGCCCGTCCGTCAGCGACTCCCCCTACTGAAGGGGTATCAGGCGCCCCTAGTCGTCCGATCAGAAGGGCCATCGACAGCTATCGCCCTTCTTCAACCTAACGACCAGGCAACAGGGTAGAAACCCTAGGGGCGACGTCGACAGCGTAGGGGCTCATTAGGGGAGCTCGGGAGACGACAGGGAGGCGATGGGGCGACGCAGAAGTCGGCGACGACCTCGAGGATGGGCGGCAAGGTGGCGTTTGCCTGCGGGAAAAAGCCCACGCGAAGACGCCCGAACGGAGCTCGTCGGAGCTCGCCGGAGAGGCTGCTGCGGTTGCTACATGTTGAAAGGAATACCAGGGTTAGATGCAGAATCGAGAGATCTTGGGAGGGTGACACGCAGAGAGGGAGGGGCAGAGGAGAGAGCACCATGCTCGATTTTTTGGGGAGGCCAAGGTGCCTTCTCTTTCTTCCTATGGGCAAGACAGAGCACAGGAAGGGTGGAGGAGCTCTGGGGAGGGGAGTGGAGAGGAGAGGAAACAAATGAGTGGCCAGAGAGGCTCCGGGGTGGCCTCCTAGCCTTTTATCCGAAGGGGGTTGGGTGTATGGTGGGCATTGTCCATGGGAGAAAGGGGGTGAGGCAGGGATCCTCTGGTTGGTCGAGTGGGCGGTGGAGAGGTGAGTGGTGGGCTCTGAGTTGAGCCAGGAGATAGGGAGGGATTGGTGGGGGCTGTTGCTACCCTATTACTTTACAAGATTTGCAATAAATGGCTTCTCTCTCTTTCCCTAGTCTCTCTCTCCAAGAGGTAAGGGCAAGGGCAGAGGGTGCTGCAGGGTTGACCACGACCAGGGGTGGGTGTGGTTGCTATGGAGAATTTCTTGGCAGGATTTGATAAGGATTTGAGACCATTTGATAGTGGTTTGGTGTTATGTCAATCTTCCCATAATTGATGATTATGAAGTAACTCTTGAATTTTGATGTTTCCAAAGAGAGATAAGGGCGCTGCTAGATGGGTAAGGTTAAGATACATCTCCAAGATTTATTTGGGATTTTTCAGATTATTTTAGGTTTTCCATATAGAAAATATTCAAAAAGGGCTGAAATGGTTTTAAAAAGTTGTTTTCATATTTTTGAGTTGTACAAGGTAAGTTTTTGATGTGAAAATGTCCCAGATATGAATTCACACTTTTGGGAATTTTCCCAAGATTTACTGATGAATAAAAGTATTTAATATATTTAAATTCTTGTTTCTGCCATTTAAGAAAATGGGCAAAAAGAATTATTAAGTCTCTTCAAAAATAATTATTTTTGAAGTGGGAGGATAGGGTAGGGTTTATAGGTATCAAATGTGCATTAATTTGGGAAAGTGTTTTGGAGAAAAACAGACTTTCCTTAATAGAAGGAGTTTTTAGGTGTTTGTCAATTAAAGGAATTTAATTGCTTTTGGGTCACAATAATTATGGAAAATATTTGGTAAATTTTTATTTACATGGTAGATGATATCCACATGATGTTTCCATCATTTTAAGCATGGGGACTTGAGAAAACAACTTTATTTGGAAGAAAGGCAAGGGATCAAGGATCTTGGGCATTATTATTTTTGTACCCTCAAAGGTTTGTTGGATATTGGAGCTTAGATCTCCCCTTGGGTTATTGAATATATGGATGGATATAACAAGTGATTTAGATCACCATGGTACAAGAAGTTGAGATTGATCATTCTTGAGTTCTCCAAGAATTGATTTCAAACTTGAATAAAATAAGGGTGCCAAAGAAGATTGTCAAGTAGCCTTCAAAACCTTGTGGGTTTTTTAAGCACAAGGATCCATTGGGAACAAGTGAAGTAGGTATTGCAAGACCTTTATGAGAAAAACACAATCATGCAGGGAGTTGGTCCAAGGAAGATAGCATGGAGCTGTGAGCTTCTTCCAAAGTAGGCTAGTTGACAAGATTTGCAGAAGTTATTATTTTTTTGCCTACAAAACCATCAAGAGAAGTGGTTTGGAGGATGATATAGCCAAGGGAAAAAGTGGGCCTTGGTAGTCCTTATGATGGTTTACAATATGGTTCAAGTGCATTACCAAAAATGCATAAGGGATGCAAATGAGGGAGACTCAAAGATGAGACATTGATAGTAGTTTTCCAGACCCATTTTTGGCAGATCTAGAGTTTTTGACTAGAACATAAGAGGGGATGATTTGGAGATGATGCAAGGTTCCAAAGTATCATCAAGTGGATTATGTTTAAGGGTAGATTGAGTAGAATAGATTCATGCTTTATTTCGGTCTTCATTGACTTGGAAGCTCCTAGATTAGATCTCTTCAGAATTGATCTGGTTATGGGTTTTAGATGATCACCTAGTGGCTGGAGATCAGATCCATCTTGTATTCTTCCTTAGGGTTTGGTGATCTTAAAGTATCTTGATCCTAGAGTATGAGCTTCTAGAGTAGCTCATGCCACTTCTTAAGCAAGCAAGTCAAATAGCAGATCAAGGCAATTCATCTTCCAAGCAAATCAATCTACTACTATGGATACCATCAAGCCTAGATTGAGGTAGATATGGGTATTTTGAAAGGTTGGAGTTGAATAAAGTGAGAGTCCTTGGTATTTCTACCAAGAGTAGGATTCAATAGCTTTTGTAAAAAGGTTATGGAAAATCATAGAGATAAGAGTAGTTGAAAGTCCTGTCTGGAAAACATAAGTAGATTATATTATGTAGCTCTCCATATATTTGTTAATAGAAGCTACTAAAATAGTTTTGGTTTGCAAAGGCATCTTGGCTCAGGTTTTGAAATGCCAGAACATTTGAGAACATGTTAAACGAGCCAGGGTAGTTTTGTTAAATAGTTTTTTTTGTCAACTGATATTGAGGTAAGGAGTATATCCTATGTTATACATTCAGATGCACAAACACAAACAAACACAAGCAAACACTACAGCACTTAACAAGAAAAAGTTTTTGTTCCCCCTGATTTTTGCATTCTGGACAACTAATCAGGGTTACTGAAATTGGGATGTTACACAGCCCCCCCGTGCGGGGCCCATGGGGGTTGCCGGCGGTGCCACCCCTCCCCTCCTCTCCTTTAGTCCCACCACGGGACTTTGAGGGAGGTAGTACTTCCCCTCCCCTATATATAGTGGGGGTATTTGGCCAGATAAATACACACAATATTCAATAAAGGTCTTCTCACTTTTGGGAAGACCTCCAATTGATATTCTCTCTCTCTCTCTCCATCTCGTGACCGTGGTCCCAAGTTTGGACTACACAAACGATAGACATCTTCACCGTGGAGCACCGTCGCGCTGCAGGATTCGGATTCAGGAGCTCTACTTCCGCAACTTCTGCTGGATCTGGGACGCGGGAGTCATCATTAGGCACCGGATGTGTGTAACTCCCCGCGAGGTGTCACACTTGAGGCACTCAAGTTGTTGGAGCCAAGGGAGCACAAGGACTTCATCATGACCTTGAGGTTGGCTTCGGCTCGTCTACATCAACCACACTCTCCTGAGCATTGACAATGCTTTTCGGTCTTCAACGGTAAGTTCATGAAAAGCCCCTCCCATTACTATATTACTAATAGATAGGTCCTGGCAGCATTAGGGGTTCAGGGGCCTAGGGTAAAAATTATTGTTTTCATATGCAGAACCCCTTCAGTGGTATCAGAGCTAGATCTATGCGTAGTAATGCTAGTACGGGTAGAACACACGAGATGTAGCGTGTGGGCGTTGATCTTTTAGTTGTTACCCTCCCACGTGTACTTGTATACACACGAGATGTAGCGTGTGGGTGTTGATCTTTTAGTTGATCTTTTCATAAACCACATGGATCCACTAGTGTCATTACATGTCTTTGCATGTGTGTTATTTTCATAAACCACCACTAGTGTCATTGCATGTGTGTCCTTTTCATAAAACACAACCAGAGTCATTGCATGTTTGTTCTTTTCATAAACCACCACTTGGATCCACTGCATGTCATTGCATGTGTGTATTTTTCATAAACCACAACTAGGGTCATTGCATGCTTGTTCTTTTCATAAACCACCACTTGGATCCACCAGTGTCATTGCATGTGCGTGTGTGTGTGTTAGTGTGCATCACTTTGGTTTTTGAAAAGAACACATGCAATGATGCCACTCCAGCATGTCATGTTCTTTTCAAAACTACCTGGATCCACCAGTTGTCATTGCATGTGTGTCCGTCTCATAAACCACATGGATCCACCAGTGTCATTGCATGTCTTTGCATGTGTGTTCTTTTGATAAACCACCACTAGTGTCATTGCATGGGTGTACTTTTCATAAACCACAACTAGAGTCATTCTATGTTTGTTCTTTTCATAAACCACCACTTGGATCCACTACATGTCATTGCATGTGTGTCCTTTTCATAAACCACGACTAGCGTCATTGCATGTTTGTTCTTTTCATAAACCACCACTTGGATCCACCAGTGTCATTGCATGTGTGTCCCTTTCATAAACCACCACTAGAGTCAATTCATGTGTGTGTGTTAGTGTGCATCACAGTGGTTTTTGAACAGAACACATGCGATGATGCCACTCCAGCATGTTGTGTTCTTTTCATAACCACATGGATCCACCAGTTGTCATTGCATGTGTGTCCTTCTCATATACCACATGGATCCACCAGTATCATTGCATGTCTTTGCATGTGTGTTCTTTTTATAAACCACCACTAGTGTCATTGCATGTGTGTCCTTTTCATCAACCACAACCAGAGTCATTGCATGTTTGTTCTTTTCATAACCACCACTTGGATCCACTGCATGTCATTGCATGTGTGTCCTTTTCATAAAACACAACCAGAGTCATTGCATGTTTGTTATTTTCATAAACCACCACTTGGATCCACTGCATGTCATTGCATGTGTGTCTTTTTCATAAACCACAACTAGGGTCATTGCATGCTTGTTCATTTCATAAACTACCACTTGGATCCACCAGTGTCATTGCATGTGCGTGTGTGTGCGTTAGTGTGCATCACTTTGGTTTTTGAAAAGAACACATGCAATGATGCCACTCCAGCATGTGATGTTCTTTTCAAAAACCACATGGATCCACCAGTTGTCATTGCATGTGTGTCCGTCTCATAAACCACATGGATCCACTAGTGTCGTTGCATGTGTGTTCTTTTGATAAACCACCACTAGTGTCATTGCATGTGTGTACTTTTCATAAACCACAACCAAAGTCATTCTATGTTTGTTCTTTTCATAAACCACCACTTGGATCCAATGCATGTCATTACATTTGTGTCCTTTTGATAAACCACGACTAGGGTCATTGCATGTTTGTTCTTTTCATAAACCACCACTTGGATCCACCAGTGTCATTGCTTGTGTGTCCCTTTCATAAACCACCACTAGAGTCACTTCATGTGTGTGTGTTAGTGTGCATCACAGTTGTTTTTGAAAAGAATAGATGGAATGATGCCACTCTAGGATGTTGTGTTCTTCTCAAAACCACATGGATCCACCAGTTGTCATTGCATGTTTGTCCTTCTCATATACCACATGGATCCACCAGTATCATTGCATGTCTTTGCATGTGTGTACTTTTCATAAACCACCACTAGTGTCATTGCATGTGTGTCCTTTTCATCAAGCACAACCAGAGTCATTGCATGTTTGTTCTTTTCATAACCACCACTTGGATCCACTGCATGTCATTCCATGTGTGTCCTTTTCATAAACAACAACTAGGGTCATTGCATGTTTGTTCTTTTCATAAACCACCACCTTAATACACTAATGCCACTCCAGCATGTGGTGTCCTTTCCATAAACCACCACTAGATTCATTGCATGTGTGTGTGTGTCACTATGCATCACTGTGGTTTTTGAAAAGAACACATGCAATGATGCCACTCCAGCATGTGGTGTTCTTTTCATAAACAACATGGATCCACTAATTGTCATTGTATATGTGTCCTTCTCATAAACCAGATGGATCCACCAGTGTCATTGCATGTCTTTGCATGTGTGTTCTTTTCATAAACCACCACTAGTGTCATTGCATTGTGTCCTTTTCATAAACCACAACCAGAGTCATTGTATGTTTGTTCTTTTCTAAACCACCATTTGTATCCACTCCATGCCATGGCATGTGTTTCCTTTTCATAAACCACAACTAGGATCATTGCATGTTCGTTCTTTTCATAAACCACCATTTGGATCCACTAATGCCACTCCAGCATGTGTGTCCTTTTCATAAACCACCACTAGAGTCACTTCATGTGTGTGTGTGTTAGTGTGCATCACTGTGGATTTTGAAAAGAACACATGCAATGATGCCACTCCGGCATGTGGTGTTGTTTTCATAAACCACATGGATCCACCAGTTTTCATTGCATTAGTGCCTTCTGATAAACATCATGGATCCACCAGTGTCATTGCATTTCTTTGCATGTGTGTTCTTTTCATAAACCACCACTAGTGTCATTGCATGTTTGTCCTTTTCATAAACCACAACAAGAGTCATTGTATGTTTATTCTTTTCAGAAACCACCAATTTGATCCACTGCACGTCATTACATCTGTGTCCTTTTCATAAAGCAAAACTAGAGTCATTACATGTTTGTTCTTTTCATAAACCACCACTTGGATCCACGTCATGTCATTGCATGTGTGTCCTTTTCATAAACCACCACTAGAGTCACTGCATGTGGTGTCCATTTCATAAACCACCACTAGAGTCATTGCATGTGGTGTTCTTTTCATAAACCACCACTAGAGTCATTGCATGTGGTGTTCTTTTCATAAACCATCTGGATCCACCAGAGTCATTGCATGTGGTGTCCTTTTCAAAACCACCACTAGAGTCATTGCATGTGTGTGTGTCAGTGTGCATCACTGTGGTTTTTGAAAAGAACACATGCAATGATGCCACTTCAGCATGTTGTGTTCTTTTCATAAACCACATGGATCCACCAGTTGTCATTGCATGTGTGTCCTTCTCATAGACCACATGGATCCACCAGTATCATTGCATGTCTTTGCATGTGTGTTATTTTCATAAACCACCACTAGTGTCATTGCATGTGTGTCCTTTTCATAAACCACAACCAGAGTCATTGCATGTTTGTTCTTTTCATAACCACCACTTGGATCCACTTCATGTCATTGCATGTGTGTCCTTTTCATAAACCACAACTAGGTTCATTGCATATTTGTTCTTTTCATAAACCACCACCTTAATCCACTAATGCCACTCCAGCATGTGGTGTCCTTTTCATAAACCACCACTAGAGTCACTGCATGTGTGTGTGTCAGTGTGCATCACTGTGGTTTTTGAAAAGAACACATGCAACGATGCCACTCTAGCATGTGGTGTTCTTTTCATAAACAACATGGATCCACTAATTGTCATTGTATAGGTGTCCTCCTCATAAACCAGATGGACCCACCAGTGTCGTTGCATGTCTTTGCATGTGTGTTATTTTCATAAACTACCACTAGTGTAATTGCATGTGTTTCCTTTTCATAAACCACAACCAGAGTCATTTCATGTTTGTTATTTTCATAAACCACCACTTGGATCCACTGCATGTCACTGCGTGTGTGTCCTTTTCATAAACCACAACTAGGTCATTGCATGTTTGTTCTTTTCATAAACCACCACTTGGATCCACTAATGCCACTCCAGCATGTGGTGTCGTTTTCATAAACCACCACTAGAGTCATTGCATGTGTGTGTGTGTCAGTGTGCATCGCTGTGGTTTTTGAAAAGAACAAATGCAATGATGTCACTCCAGCATGTGGTGTTCTTTTGATAAACCACATGGATCCACCAGTTGTCATTGCATGTGTGTCCTTCTCATAAACCAGATGGATCCACTAGTTGCATTGCATGTCTTTGCATGTGTGTTTGATACGTTGCAAACGTATGTATAATTTTTATGTTCCATGCTTGGTTTTTATCTACTTTCTTATGTTTTGCCCACACTTTGTAGTATTTACATACACTTTCTTGGACTAACCTATTAACAAGATGCTACAGTGCGAGTTGCCTGTGTTCTGCTGTTTTTGGTTCCAGGAAAGTCAGAAAATAAATATTCTCGGAATTGGATCGGACAAACAATGTGGTGGCACGGGTTTAGAGTTTAGGGTTTAGGGTATCGGAAGTCTCACGGAGCCAGAAGATGATACGGAGAGGGGCCACAGGGCGGCCACACAATGTGGTGGCACGGGTACACCCTGGCCGCGCCACTGGGTGGTCTGGGCCCCCTGGCTGGCCACCGACCTTGCCCCTTCGCCTATAAGAAGCCTCCCGATGCGAAAGCCCAAAATCGTCAAACCTCCAGCCACGAAAAGTTCCCCAGCACCGCCGCCACCGAAGGGGAGATTTGGGGGACAGAAAGTCTTTGTTCCGGCACCCTGCCAGGATGGGGAAGTGCCCCCAGAGCCATGTCCATCTATCTCCACCACCATCTCCATTACTGTTGCTGATTCCCATGATGATGAGGGAGTAGTTCTTCCTTGAGGCTAAGGGTTCTACAGGTAGCTATGTGTTCATCTCTCTCTCTATGCATGATCTTATTGTGATCATGAGCTTTGTAATCAAGTAGATCTACCTTGCTACTCAAGTTCTGTATTAGATCTCTGCTCTCCCCATGTGTGTGAAAGTGATAGTGTGCACACCATGGTGGCACTTAGGCTAGAGATTACAAATACTTGTTATGAGTTATATTTGGAGTTGGATGTTTCTATGAAATTGTGGTGTTTGTTGGAACCATCTAGTGCTCAAGGTGATAGTGTGGGGTTACCTAGATGTGGAAAGCGAACTTTGAGGTGTGCTGCTATAGCCCTACCATGGATTAGAGTGTCCAACCAGAGAGTAGTTCAGAGTAGTATCATAAAGAGAAGATATTTATATGAGAGTGTTCACTAGTGAAAGTATGATCCCTAGGCCTTGTTTCTAAGCATTGAAACACCGTTTGCAACTAGATCTGTTACATGTTTTCTTGCTTCCATCTTTTTGCCTTTAGTCTTTTCCATGCCATCAAGCTATTTTCTGGCACCGTCACCACTTATAATTATCCGTACCACTTGTATTTCACTATCTCTTTGCCGAACTAGTGCACATATATACCTGACAAGTGTATTGGGTGTGTTGGGGACACAAGAGACTTCTTGTATCTTGATTGCAGGGTTGCTTGAGAAGGATACCTTTGACCACTTCCTCCCTGATTTCGATAAACCTTGGGTGATCCACTTAAGGGAAACTTCTTGCTGCTCTACAAACCTCTGCACTTGGAGGCCCAACAAATGTCTACAAGAATAGAAGTGCGTAGACATCAAGCTATTTTCTGGCACCATTGCTAAGGAGGTAAGGTAAAAGGTACTCACATCCTCCGGTGTGAGTGCTCGAAGTTATTTCCTTTAGATTCTGCAATTTTGTCTTTTTGTTTCTTGTTTTCACTAGTTAGGCTTAATGGAAAACAACAAAAAAATTAGAGAGCTTTATAGTATTTATCTTGAGTTAGGACATGAAGTGTTTGAAGAGAAAATTAAAAAACCTATGGAACTTTATTTGCATGCTAATAGTAATGTTATTAGTATGAATTCTTTGAACACCATTATTGTTAATGCTATAGAAAAGTCTAAGGTTGGGGAAGATTGTTTTTATGAAGATGATCTTTTTAGTCCCCCAAGCATGGAGGAGAAAATTTACTTTGATGATACTATACCTCCAATATATGATGATTACAATGATGAATATGATATTTTCAGTCCACTTACTGAGGAGAAATTATTTATGATTACAATATGCCTCCTATATTTGATGATTATGGTGATAAGAATAATAATGATAGCTATTTTGTTCAATTTGCTCCCACTACGATTGATAAGGATGACTATGCTTATGTGGAGAGTAATAATGATTATATGCATGTGGATCATGATAATAATGTTTTAAGTGATAGTTATATTGTTAATTTTATTCATGATGCTACTGAAAGTTATTATGAAATAGGGAAACATGGTTTTATGTATCTCAACAATATTAAGTTTACCCTCTTTATGTTGAAAGTCTTGAAGTTGCACTTGTTTTGCTTTACTATGCTTGTTGCTTTGTGCTTTCATGACTTGTTTCTTTACAAGATTCCTATGCATAGGAAGTGGGTTAGACTTAAATGTGCTTTGAATTTGCTTCTTGATGCTCTCTTTTACTTCAATTCATATTTCTTATGTGAGCATCTTCTCAAACTATCATGCTTAACTTAAAGGCGTTAAAGAAAAGTACTTATTGGGAGATAACCCAAAAGTTTTAGATGAGTCTTGGAAGTTATTACCTCTGTAATAACCGCTCCTTATCCTTTTTATTTGATTTTTGTGCCAAGATTAACCTCTAATGAGAGAGAAGTAATGATTGGGAAAGTTATTGTCCCGAAACAGATTTATATGCTTCACTGTAATGATTCGTGTAAAATCTATGTATGTTGTTTTGAGGCGTGAATTTTTGTGCTTCTGCCCCAGGTTGTTATCTAACTTTTGTTAGTTTAACAATTTTTGATTTCAGCAACAGAAGGTCTTCGAAAAAATTCGTCTTTACCTACTGGTCTGTTTTGACAGATTTGTGCCATTATTTGCATTTGCATCTTGTTGGTTCCTTTTTGAGTTCTTTTGGGGAAGTGCGATTTTTGAGGGAAGTGCTACAGTAGCTTGTGTTTTAATAGAAGTTTTATTGGTGTTGAAACTGAACCCAAAGACTTATTATCTTGAGTGCACTAATGTTACTAATAAAGATTGTGTGGAAGTTTTGTATGAAGGAAAATTTCAGGTGTATGGAAGGAATGAGTAATGAGATGAAGAATGGACTAAATCTCAAGCCTGGGAATGCCACGCGTATCACCCCAAGAAATATCCAAGAAGTACAAGTGTCAAAGCTTGGGGATGCCCAAGGCATCCCCTTCTTCATCAATAAAAATCCCAGGTTTCTTCCAAACACTTCATTTTTATTGTTTCATGCACAGTTGTGTTGTTCTTGGAGCGTCTCCTTTTTTGTTTTCTTTTTGGTTTTTCGTTTGCTTGGTTTTCTTAGTTTGCTAAATAAATTGGTTGGACCCCCTCTTTCATACATTGGTTTTCAAATAGTTTGGTTTGGATTGGAAAAGAGTAGGAAAGTTCATGCTTAAGTGGTAAAGAGAGCTTGTTTTTTACTGTGGCCTATGCTTTGTCATGCCATGCTTGATATTGTTTTGGCTTTATGCTTAGTTTTCTTTGCTGTAGGATGACTTTTTATAAACAATTGAGATTGCTTAATGTGCCTTGGAAGAATCATGCGTTGTTTTAGCATATTAAAGCATAGTATTGTGGTGTTCTCCTTTGATGATTTATTTGGGTTGACTTGGCGCATGCTCACACCATGTTATGACTATACAAAGTCACCATAGCCTTGATGATCCTTTAGTTTTCGACTTGTAGTATCACTTTATTCTTTAATCAATGAAGTTTTGTCGCTCTGCATGATTATGGCCATTATTGCTCTCTTAGTTGGTCGCTCCCAGTCTTTTGCTAGCCACCATAAGCAAGTATGAGTTCGACTCATGCATCCAACTCCTAAAACCAAGTTATTCCAAAGAGTCCACCATACCTACCTATTAGCATTTGCTATTCCAAGTATAATCAAGTTTTTATTTACCTTCCGAATTAAACTTGTTATGTGAAAATTAGTGATTAAAGCTCTCACGAACTTGATGGCACACTTTACTTTCTTGCATTTTATAAACTTGAACCATTGTGTCCATCTTTGTTGCGTATATGATTGCGCTTTATAAGTTGAAGTTAGCAGAACCATGTATCATGGGGAACGCTTTCAACATTGCACTTGTACATTGTACCCCGTAGATATCATGTTCTTTTGCTTATGGATCCCGACGGTGTGAAATAAAAGGGGAACTTGTAAGATCATGGAGTTTGTTTGTGTGTTATAGAAACGCCTGGGCCGCTAGCCTAAGCCATGCCTAATCATGGTGGAAACTTGCAGCATAACCATAATGAGCACTCTATGAAGAATCCTCAATAAAAACCTATGCAAATAGCAAATAAAAAGATCGTTGAGATGCTCATTGTCTGCTTGCCTTGTCATTTTGATTATGGGATATCTCCTGTATCATGTGCAAGGGGTACCCTGTTGGCAGTTCTTTATGATACATATATACTTACAATGACAAGATATTACTGGTGACTCAAGCTGAGTAGCATGAGGTTCGGTCTTCGTAAGTAAGGGGCATGAGATTTCGGTTTATAACTTGTCAAGCATATCCTCTTAGTTGTGTCACTTTAACCTTAATCACTTAAAGATGCTTATGATAGGGGCAATGAGAGCTGAAAGCTAACAAGTACCATAATTTTTGGAAGCTCTTTATGAAACTTGAACCTCTACTTCCTTCTATGAAGGCCTTTCTTTTACTTTTATGTTGAGTCTCCACCTTCTATCTTTATGCACCTACTTTGAGAGCATAGTGGCCATTCTTAGTTCTATGTGCATTGTCCCAAGACTTCTCGATTGATGCATAACTTTGATATTGCTTGTTTTAAACTATTTGTATCTAGTCACTCTTATGAACTTTTAAGGTGTCCTATGCATTTATGTTTGCTACTCTATGGGGGACAATCTGAATGCCACTATGTTATGTTTTCTTTATGCGAAACAAACAAACGTCTTGCAAAGCATTGTTACTCGTGAATCTTTTGTTTGTGAATTTTCATGTTACAACATAGTTGCTATGTCTTATTGTTAGAACTTTATCTTTCATGCTATGTTGAAGTACTTTGATCCCAGCTATCCATGTTTTACAAATACTTTGATCAAGTTTATGATAGTGCATGTCATCTCAAAAATTATTCTTTCTTTTTATCACTTACCTACTCGAGGACGAGCAAGAGTTAAGATTGGGGATGTGTGTTCTTTTCATAAACCACCACTAGTGTCATTGCATGTGTGTCCTTTTCATAAAACACAACCAGAGTCACTGCATGTTTTTGCATGTTTGTTCTTTTCATAAACCACCACTAGTGTCATTGCATGTGTGTCCTTTTAATAAACCACCACTAGAGTCACTTCATGTGTGTGTGTGTGTTAGTGTGCATCACTATGGTTTTTGAAAAGAACACATGCAATGATGTCACTCCAGCATGTGGTGTTCTTTTCATAAACCACATGGATCCACTAGTTGTCATTGCATGTGTATCCTTCTCATAAACCACATGGATCCACCAGTGTCATTGCATGTCTTTGCATGTGTGTTCTTTTCATAAACCACCACTAGTGTCATTGCATGTGTGTCCTTTTCATAAACCACAACCAGAGTCATTGGATTTTTGTTCTTTTCATAAACCACCACTTGGATCCACTACATGTCATTGCATGTGTGTCCTTTTCATAAACCACCACCAGAGACACTACATGTGGTGTACTTTTCATAAACCACCACTACAGTCATTGCATGTGGTGTTATATTCATAAACCACCACTAGAGTCATTTCATGTGGTGTGCTTGTCATAAACCATCTGAATCCACCAGAGTCATTGCATGTGGTCTCCTTTTCATAAACCACCACTAGAGTCATTGCATGTGTGTGTGTGTCAGCGTGCATCACTGTGGTTTTTGAAAAGAACACATGCAATGATGTCACTCCATCATGTGGTGTTCTTTTCATAAACCACATGGATCCACAAGTTGTCATTGCATGTGTGTCCTTCTGATAAACCACATGGATCTACTAGTGTCATTGCATGTGTATTCTTTTCATAAACCACCACTAGTGTCATTCCATGTGTGTCCTTTTCATAAACCACAACCAGAGTCATTGCATGTTTGTTCTTTTCATAAACCACCACTTGGATCCACTGCATATCATTGGATGTGTGTCCTTTTCATAAGCCACAACTAGGGTCATTGCGGTTTTGTTCTTTTCATAAACCACCACTTGGCTCCACCAGTGTCATTGCATGTATGTCGTTTTAAACCACCACTAGAGTCACTTCATGTGTGTGTGTCAATGTGCATCACTGTGGTTTTTGAAAAGAACACATGCAATGATGCCACTCCAGCATGTGGTGTTCTTTTCATAAACCACATGGATCCACCAGTTGTCATTGCATGTGTGTCCTTCTCATAAACCACATGGATCCACCAGTGTCATTGCATGTCTTTGCATGTGTGTTCTTTCCATAAACCACCACTAGTGTCATTGCATGTGTGTCCTTTTCATAAACGACAACCAGAGTCATTGCATGTTTGTTCTTTTCTAAACCACCATTTGGATCCACTGCATGTCATTGCATGTGTTTCTTTTTCATAAACCACAACTAGGATCATTGCATGTTTGTTATTTTCAGAAACCACCACTTGGATCCACTAATGCCCCTCCGGCATGTGGTGTCCTTTTCATAAACCACCACTAGAGTCATTTCATGTGTGTGTGTGTGTCAGTGTGCATCACTATGGTTTTTGAAAAGAACAAATGCAATGATGTCACTCCAGCATGTGGAGTTCTTTTCATAAACCACATGGATCCACCAGTTGTCATTGCATGTGTATCCTTCTCATAAACCACAAGGATCCACCAGTCTCATTGCACGTATTTGCATGTGTGTTCTTTTCATAAACCACCACTAGTGTCATTGCATGTGTGTACTTTTCATAAACCACAACCAGAGTCATTGCATGTTTGTTCTTTTCATAAACCACCACTTGGATCCATACATGTCATTGCATGTGTGTCCTTTTCATAAACCACCACCAGAGTCACTAGATGTGGTGTACTTTTCATAAACCACCACTAGAGTCATTGCATGTGGTGTTCTTTTCATAAACCACCACTAGAGTCATTGCATGTGGTGTTCTTTTCATAAACCTTCTAGATCCACCAGAGTCACTACATGTGGTCTCCTTTTCATAAACCACCACTAGAGTCATTACATGTGGGTGTGTCAGCGTGCATCACTGTGGTTTTTGAAAAGAACACATGCAATGATGTCACTCCATCATGTGGTGTTCTTTTCATAAACCACATGGATCCACCAGTAGTCATTGCATGTGTGTCCTTCTGATAAACCACATGGCTCTACCAATGTCATTGCATGTCTTTGCATGTGTATTCTTTTCATAAACCACCACTAGTGTCATTGCATGTGTGTCCTTTTCATAAACCACAACCAGAGTCATTGCATGTTTGTTCTTTTCATAAACCACCACTTGGATCCACTGCATGTCATTGCATGTGTGTCCTTTTTATAAACCAAAACTAGGGTCATTGCATGTTTGTTCTTTTCATAAACCACCACTTGTCTCCACCAGTGTCATTGCATGTGTGTCGTTTTAATAAACCACCACTAGAGTCACTTCATGTGTGTGTGTCAATGTGCATCACTTTAGTTTTTGAAAAGAACACATGCAATGATGCCACTCCAGCATGTGGTGTTCTTTTCATAAACCACATGGATCCACTAGTTTTCATTGCATGTGTGTCGTTCTCATAAACCACATGGATCCACCAGTGTCATTGCGTGTCTTTGCATGTGTGTTCTTCATAAACCACCACTAGTGTCATTGCATGTGTGTTCTTTTCATAAACCCAACCAGAGTCATTGGATGTTTGATCTTTTCTAAACCACCATTTGGATCCACTTCATGTCATTGCATGTGTTTCCTTTTCATAAACCACAACTAGGGTCATTGCATGTTTGTTCTTTTCATAAACCACCATATGGATCTAGAAATGCCACTCCATCATGTTTGTCCTTTTCATAAACCACCACTAGAGTCACTTGATGTGTTTGTGTGTCAGTGTGCATCATTGTGGTTTTTGAAAAGAACACATTCAATGATGCCACTCCAGCATGTGGTGTTATTTTCATAAACCACATGGATCCACCAGTTGTCACTCCATGTGTGTCCTTCTAATAAACCACATGGATCCACTAGTGTCATTGCATGTCTTTGCATGTGTGTTCTTTTCATAAACCACCACTAGTGTTATTTCATGTGTGTCATTTTCATAAACCACAACTAGGATCATTGCATGTTTGTTCTTTTCATAAACCACCACTTGGATCCACTAGTGTCATTGCATGTGCGTCCTTTTCATAAACCAGCACTAGAGTCACTTCATGTGTGTGTGTGTGTGTTAGTGTGCATCACTCTGGTTTTTGAAAAGAACACATGCAATGATGCTACTCCAGCATGTAGTATTTTTTCATTAACCACATGGATCCACCAGTTGTCATTGCATGTGTGTCCTTCTGATAAACCACATGGATCCACGAGTGTCATTACAAGTGTTTGCATGCGTGTTCTTTTCATAAACCACCACTTGTGTCATTGCATGTGTGTCCTTTTCATAAACCACAACCAGAGTCATTGCATGTTTGTTCTTTTCATTAACCACCACCTAGGTCCACTGCATGTCATTACATGTGTGTCCTTTTCATAAACCACAACTAGGGTCATTGCATGTTTGTTATTTTCATAAACCACCACTTGGATCCACTAGTGTCATTGTGCATGTGTGTCCTTTTCATAAACCACCACTAGATTCACTTCATGTGTGTGTGTGTGTGTGTAATTGTGTATCACTATGGTTTTTGAAAAGAACACATGCAATGATGCCACTCCAGCATGTGGTGTTTGATACATTGCAAATGTATCTATAATTTATGGTGTTCCATGCTTGGTTTTATCTACTTTCTTGTGTTTTGTGCACACTTTGGAGTACCTTTCATATGATTTCTTGGACTAACCTATTAACAAGAGTCACAGTGCCAGCTGCCTGTTTTCTACTGTTTTTGGTTCTAGGAAAGTCAGAAAATGAATATTCTCGGAATTGGACGGGACAAAAGCCAAAGTGCCTATTTTTCCGAAAGTCATCAGATGCCAGAATACGAGACGGAGAAGGGCTGGGTGCCAGCTGTAACATCCCAATTTCAGCAACCCTGATTAGTTGTCCAGAATGCAAAAATCAGGGGGAACAAAAACTTTTTCTTGTTTAATGCTGAAGTGTTTGCCTGTTGTTTGGATATGCTTATGTATAGGAATGTGTATTAGATGATATACTCCTTACCTCACCGTCAGTTGACAAAATCTATTTAACCAAAACTATCCTGGCTCATTTTACATATTCTCAAATGTTCTGGAATTTCAAAAACCTGAGCCAAGAAGCCTTTGCAAACCAACTATTTTAGTAGCTTCCATTGATCAAAATATGGAGAGCTATATAATACAATCTCCTTATGTTTTCAAGACAGAACCCTCAACCACTCTTACCTCTAGGATCTCCAAAACCTTTTTGGTAAGCTTTTGAACTCTACTCTTGGTAGAGATACCAAGGACCTTACCTTGTTCAAACTCCAACCTATTCAAAACACCCATCCTTACCTCAAGCTAAGCTTGGTGGTAACCCCAGTAGTAGTTGATTTGTTTGTAAGATGAGTTGTCTTGATCTGCTGTTTGACTTGATTGCTCAGAAGTAGTATGAGCTACTCTAGGAGCTCATCCTCTAGGATCAAAATACTTCAAGATCACCAAATCCTAAGAAGGAATACAATCTGGATCTATCTCTAACCATCAGGTGATCATCTAAAACCCTTACCCAGATCAATTCTACAGTGATCCATTCTAGAAGTTTCCAAGTCAATGAAGACCAATATCAAGCAAGGATACTTTATACTCAATATACACTTCAAGATCAACCACTTGATGATGCTTTGGTACCTTGCCACCCATCAAAATCATCACCACCCGCAATCTAGTCAAAAACCCTAACTCTGCCAAATTTGGCGAAGTCTAGAAATATGTTTCCAACGTCACCTTTTTGAATGCCTCCCTTTCTCAAGCCTTGTGCATTTTTGGAAATGCATCTGAACCATCTTGTTAACCATTATAAGTACTACCAAGTCCCTCTCTTTCCCTTGGTTAGATCATCTTCCAACCCACTTGTTCTTGATGGTTTTGCAGGCAAGAAAATAACTATTCCTACAAATCTAGTCAGCATGCCTACTTTGGTAGAAGCTCACACCACCATCCAACCTTCTATGGACCAACTATTTGCATGGTTGTGTTATACTCATATAGGTGTATTATTACCTACTTCACTTGTTCCAATTGGATCCATGAGATGTTTAAACCCACAAGGTTTTGAAGGCTAGTTGATAATATGCTTTGGCAGGCTTATTTTATCGAAAGTTTGAAAGCTTGTCATGGTGAGATCAAGAAGGATCAAGCTCAAACCCCCAAACCATTGCAATCTACATCACTTGGTCTATCCATCCACATATCTTATGCCCCAAGGGGAGATCTGAACCCCAAGATACAACCATGTTTTGATGGTATGAAATTAACATCACCCTAGATCCTTAATCTAGGGTATTCCACCAAAATCAACTTGGATTCTCCAATCCCAAGGTTGCAAATGCGTGATACACCTTGTCTACATTATCTACCTTGATAATCAAGATTTATCAAATATCACCCATAATTATTTTGGCTCCAAATCTATTTAATCTCTTTAATAGTCAAAATCTCCAAAACTCCTCTCACAAAGGAAAGTTTGGTTTTTGCCAAAACACTTCCCCAACTTGTTGCTCAATTGAGGTCCACACATCATACCCTATCTTCCTAACTCAAAAATAAATATTTTTGAAGAGCTTTATTATTTCTTTTTACCCATTTTCTTAAATGGGTGAAATTGGAATAATAATTGTTTTAAATACTTTTAAGCCCCAATAAATCTTGGGAAAATTCCCCTAGGTGTGTATTCACATTTGGGACCATCTCAAACTAAAAACCAACCTTGTACAATAAAAATTTATCAAATGATCTTCTATAAACTACTTCTATACTTTTTGAATAAATAGATTTAAGTGGACTAAAACTCAATTTAAAAATCTCAAATAATTCTAGGAGAGATACCTTGGCTATATCTATCCACTAGTACCAATCCCTCATCTTATAGAAACTACATCTATGTACTTCCTTCATATCCCCTTGTTTTGACCAATATTGCAAACTAATCAAAACTCATTACTCAAACCACCTCCAACCATCCCCAAAGCTTGAACAAGCACTTCCCTCCACCACCCATCACACCTCTGGTCGTGCACCACTATAGCAGCAGCCCTCTCCCTTGTCCTCTACCTATTGGAAGCTTAGAGAGAAGAGAGATATGGCATAACTCCTAAAGATCTTGACAAATCAATGCAGCTATCTCAGCAAGCTCCCCATCCCTCTCTAGTCAATGCATGGCCCCACTCCCCTCCCCTCTACACCACTGAGAGCTTCCCTAGCTACCCCTAGCCCTCTCTACCTCCCTCCTTTTTCTTTCACCCGAGGTAAAAAGGGAGGAGCCCCCAAGGCTCCTGGGGCATGGACACTACTCCTCCTCTGGTCCCTGGCACCACACCGACCCCTCCACCACCCTTGAGAACCAATCCCCTACCTGCAACTCCTCCCCTTTCTCTCTATGGACTATGTCCATCATGGACCTCCACCTCTCCAAATAAATAGGCCAGAGGCCCTCCCCACACGCCTCTTCCCCTCTTTCACTCCCTCATCTCCCCACTCACCTCCCAGCTCCTTCCCTACCTCTCCCTTTCCCTGTCCTTCCCGAGTAAGGAGAGAATAAATCTCTCGGCCATGGCACAAATCTGAGCATAGCTCTCTCCTTACTCCCTCTTTCCCTCTAGTTCTTGCACTAGACTGATCTACTCCTCAGGGCTGGCCTAACCCTCCTCTTGTGCAGCATCCCTGGAAGCAGCTCCAGTGAGGTCCCGAAGCTACCCCTCGGTCCATGTCGCGCGAGCCCCTCCCCTGAAGCGAACAACACCTTGACGCCCCTCTATGGAACCGCCGTGCAGAACCGCGTCTCCTCCGCCAAGCCACGGTCGCCCTCAAGCCCCCTGGTGAGCCCCCGCCGCCGCCTAGACACCGCTAGGGTTTCCTCCCTGTCCCGCGCGGTTAGAGGAAGGAGATGACTGGGCGTCGTCTATCTCTGCTGGATCAGACGGCCCTCATCTCTCTATACCTCTTCGCGCCCCTGGGTGACTGACAGCCAGGCCCCGTCGCGCGGGATTTAAACTTCCTCCCACGCATGGCTCGCCCCCGGGATGGGCCGATTCCCCTCTGTGGCCCACCTCCCTACTGGATCCAGCCCGGCCACCCCTGCCCCTTTTCTTTTTATTCTAGATAATTAGAGATCTGTAGAAAAGCCGCGCAGATTAATTCAAAATAAAAATGAAAACTATCTCTTTTTACCCGGATTCAATTTTTGACATGTCCCTGTATGTTTTCTCTAACATGCAAAACGAACCCTAGTACAAAAAGGTCTACCAATATATTCTAGAAATAAATATACAAACAGGAACCTATTCTAGTAAATAAATTCCCTAGAGAACCATCCTCATCCAAATGTGGTGAAACAAACCTTACCTGGTAGGTATTCCCCATACCTTCTATCTAGCATTGGTCCCATGCCAGTTTGAGGTCTGGTCCACCAGTAGCAAAAATAACAAAAAACAGGGCATTTCTGCCTTTACGATTTTCTCTGGGCCAAATTAAAATAGGTACTGACCTAAACCCAACTCTCCTAGTTCCTAAAACATAAGATCTATCAAAATACAGGAGCCCATAATTTTCTAAGCCTAAGTTGATTTATTGTGAATTAATCTGTTTTGGGCTTAGTCAATTCAGTAGATAAATCACCACACTAGTTCCACAACTGCAAAAAGGTTGTTTCCAATTTCTAAAGAAAGGTACTCTATATGCCTACACTTTGTCCCTAGAACCAACTCAAAAGCTCCTGTAGATTCAATCTGGTGAAAAAGACAAGTTGCCTACATAACTACTTTTGGGAATTTTCTGAGGGCATTCTGGTAAATATTTTGGAGTGATTCCAACTCTCAGTGAACAAGTTCATCAAGGCCTACCTAACCACCCAAGGAAATTATTTTTGGAGCTCCAGAACTTCTCTGGTGAATTATCTCCTAAAACTACAGCTTTTATCACTAGAATATTCATAACTATTTAAAGAAAAGGGATAAATTAGTGAAACCACTTTTGTTGGTTTCATTTTATCAACATCTACCTGTAGGTATCATTTTTATACAATGGTATCATACAGGATATGGTCTTGTTCCAAAACCCATCTTGTAGCTAGTTTCTAGACTTTAAATCCTAAGGGATTTTCATCCCCCTTCTCCAAGGCCATCTCAATCTCCTAAATCCAATCCTCTCAAAACCTACTGAATTGAGTAATGTGTGGTATGTTTGTTTGCTGTATTTTATTGATGCTTGCATTGCTTTATGTTGATTGTGGCCTTGTTTGTTTGCATGTGTTATCCGGACGACGATAGTTGCGATGAAATCGGAGAGCAGGAGAAGTGGTAATTATTAGTGTTATGGGTATTCTTCGTTATCTAAAGAAGAAGTCCATGGACATTATGCCATATTGCTGATCATCAGGAAAGCCACCTTCTTGCTCATAAGTCTTGCCCTACTATTTTACTTATGCATGCTTTATCTACTGTTTTTATTAAAACTGCATCGTTTTACTTTATGTTTATGTATATATATATACATATATGGTAGTGGTTTGGATCCTCCGAACTATTACACTTCTGTACTATTAAGTACAACCCCCTTGGTGATACCTAATTGTCCCTAGTAGAGTAGATGGTGCATATCCACCATACCCCTTTTGATACCTCGATTTTAGCCAAAGCAAAACTAGAGGATGTGAAGACCCCCGAAAAAGTTTACCAAATGTTTTATGATAAAACCTTGGTGAGGTGGACCTCCCAAGAGATGTTGAAACAAAAGAAGGTTTTGTTTTACAAAATGTTGAAGGAAAGATGGACGGAAAAGGTTTACATAAATGCACCCGGTTCTTTGCAGTTTTGCTAGAACAATTAACCCTGTGCAACCACATTACTTTGATATAGGACAGGGCTAGATTTGATGCTTGTCTATTCTGGTATAAGATGCCTCACAACTACTACATGGGATGAAACTCCCTAGAGGGTGGGCCTTCTCTGGACAAACGGTCCATGTGAGACATCGACCGGGGGAAGGAACAAAGGGTCTACAGACCTCCGCGCGTTACTATGAGCCCCTCATTGAAAGAGCGCACGTGGGACGTGCAATATGCGCTCTGGTTGGTCCTCGGTACCCGATGTCCCGGTGTTGAGGGGAATAACACTCAAAGGGTAGGCATTTATATTGGAGTGGGCATCCGGAGAGTCTGATCGGTTACTCGACCCACGATCGGTGAAGATCAGGGTAGTGTACCTGGATGGTGTGGGTAAAGTGTACAACCTCTATAGAGTGTAAATCTATTTGAATAGCCGCGTCCGCGGTCATGGACGGTTGGGAAGGTTGCTGTAGAGCGGTGTTGGTTTTGTTTTCAAAAAAGATTTCAGAAAAGAAATGGCTTTGGAAATGTTTTGACCATGGGATGGTCGGAAAAGATCCCTGTTTTGACCATGGGATGGTCAGAAGGGGATGGAAGAAGTTTGGTCATGAGATGACCGTAAAGGAGAAACAAATGGGTGACCCAGTCCTAAGGTTTTCCAAAAAAAAATCAAAATGCTTTCCAAAATGGTTTACAAAAGTTTTCAACAAAGATGTGTAGATGCTATATCTACAAGAGAAACTATGTGAGGAAAAGAACCTCTCTTGGAGCCCTCCTACTACCACAGCCATATTACATACCTTCTTCTTCTTTTATTGGTATCTTAGACCTTCCGACCACCTCAGGAAACTAACAAATCTAATCGACCCTACCCCAACCGATGGGAAGATCCTCCCTAGAGGCCAGAACTACCCCTGAAGCTAGATGATAAGGAAGCATGGAGACCCCGAGTCTACTCCGTCTTCGAGCAGGAACAATGCCAAGTGTTCAAGAGATGACAACCCCTCTAAAACTAGATGCCTTTACCCGGACAAAGCACTATAAAGAAGAGTCGTAAACCACTGATTTACCTTGAGCTCATCACCCTAAAGGCTATGTTAGGAAACCCACCCCGCCGAGGTTGATAAAATAAGGCATCACTCGACGACCTCAGCTCAAGACTCCGGGAAGATACAACCTTCCACTAAAATCGGGTCCGCACTCCACGACGGAAGATCAGCATCACTCCCAAAAGGACCTTGGTGAAGCTCTAAGGAGGAAAGACTGCGTATTTCCACTCAATCTTCAGAAGACTGTCTACCAGAAAATACCTCATAAAATGTTCCCATATCCGAGGTCATTCCGCCAAACAACTACCCATGAGTATCTGAAGAGAAACTAATTGAAGATTCTATGAAATCCCTTCACTTCTTCAGCTGAAAACATAACTGAAGGACCCCAAGGTCGCCAACCGTTCAGCTCCAATCGCTTAGAGGACGTGAGACTCCAACTCTCTGATCTACCCTAGTTTAATCCTAAGGGGGAAAGACTGCGTCTTAACCACTGAAAGGGTAATTTCCCCTATGTGTGGTTTTGGTGATTAATGACAATCCCTATGGACTAATGTTTTCATTGAGTTTTATATGAAGGAATATTCCATAGGTCATGCTTGTAGTCCATATGTTGGATTAAGTATGGATGCCATGAAGATAAAGATATACCTTGAATATTGGCATCAAGATCCTTGAGTTGAACAAGAATATGATATGTTCAAGATCTTGAGAGTGTGATCTCAATAGAAGAATTCAAGATATGGCTCTAAGTCGGTGTCATGATAGCCTCATTAGTTGAGCTATGGTTGATTAAGATTTAGAGCATGTAATCAAATGAAGAGTTCCTTATGTACCTCAAGATATTAAGATGGAGCATGAGAAGACACTTGGTTGACCAATGCAAAGAGTGAAGAGTGATTTCAAGTTGGTCAACACATGAAGCATAAAGAATGTACCACATGGATCTTGTGGTGTGGTAAGCCTTGTCATTTATGCATCATGAACTAAACCATTATATATGTTCCTTTGTGTTTTATATATGGGATATGTATCTTTCCATGGGCATGCTTCAAAAGTAAAGATCTCAATATCCCATGAGAGGATGGCATCAAGTGGTGATCGCCATCAAGGTTGAGAAGGGAAAGTTCAAGATAAGCATCTCGAGAAGATCATTTTCTTGAAGCTTGCCGTCCATATTGGTGATAATGGACATTTTAATATGTGTCTTAATGAAGCTATCCAATAGTGGTGTATGGGGGAGCAAATTATGAGTCTTCACGAAGCAACAATGATCAAGTGGTGCATTCCGACTTGGATGGAGCTTGAAGCGTTGTCATCAAGATCAAGCGGGATGCGCAAGGCAAAGGTATGGCCTTTCTAGGTTTTCATTTTACCGGTCTCAAGGTGGTTGTTGGGAGACCGGGTTATAGGATAGATAGCCGCACTATCAAGAGGGGCTTTCGGTTGGGTAACTTGATCACATCGTCGTAGGGAGCTCAATCCTTGGCATACTTTGCATCTTCCTATTTTGTTGCTTCTTGGTATTTTCTCTATGTGAGGTTCTTGAGCTTGTTGCTAGCTCTTCAACAAGCCCAAGTTCATTGAAAACGGAATTCGTATGCATCTTATATGGCGTTTTCGAGTTTGAAGGTTTTACCGGTTCTTCTTATAGGGAGTCTCCATACCTTTCCTCATTTGGTTCTATCTTCCTTTGTTGTAATATGATGTTTTCATGCACCATATTGCAGAGCTTGTTGTCCTCGTCAAAACAAGCCCAAGATCATCGAAATCGGAGTCCGGATGCAAAAGTTATTGCGTTTTTCATGAAGTCAGTTTCATCCCGGTTATGGATCCGGTTCAACTGAGCCCCACACCGGACGGTCCGGTTCCAGCTCCAGTAGACCGGATCTCAGACCGGATTTTCTGGTTTTCGCGACCGATTCTATTCCGGGTTGGCAAACATAGGTATTTCGGTTTGTAGGTCGGTCCTCCGGCCTGGGGACCGAGTTTCCCGGTTCTGGGGCCGGTCCAACCGACTTTGGAACCGAGTTTTTGCTGTTTTCTATCCAACGGCCATATTTGCTTTTCCCTATAAAGGGGGGTTCTTCCCCCAACGTTTTTGGGTGTTCTTGACCACGAAATTGACCTCCAGTTTTGAACCTCTTGAGCTTGCTTCCTCTCCCTTCCCTCCTATGATTCTTGCATCTTTTTGAGGGATTTGGAAGAGGAGATCTAGATCTACAATCCCCACAATCAATTCCTCCTCCAAGTGAGGGGAATCCTTTGGATCTTGATCTTGAAGTCATTGGTTCACTTCCACCATTGTTCATCCTCTCTAATCCCTCCCTAGCACTTGTTGCTTTGGTGGGATTTGAGAGTGAGGGATTTGAATGCCCTTGGTGGTCTTGCTTTGCATTCTTGCATAAGTTGTGAGCTCTCCACTATGATTTGTTCGAGTGAGAGACCGTGAGATTATTCCTCTTGGAGGGTGACCTCCTAGTTGGCTTGGCGGTTGGTGCCGCGGTGTCCTCTTCGTGGAAGATTGTGAAGGGACCCGAGCTTCTCCTTCGTGGAGCTTGTAAAGTGGTTGTGGAGCTTGCCATCTCCGGAGTGGAGGAAAAGCTAGCCGTAAGGAAAGGGCCTATTCCTTCGTGGGATAGACTCGGAGAAGAAGGTGAGCCTTCGTGGCATTGGGAAATCCTTCGTGGAATCCCACACCTCTCCAACGTGACGTACCTTACTTGTAAGGGAACACGGGAATACATCTTCGTCTCCGCGTGCCTCGGTTATCTCTATACTCGAGCTTACTTTCCTTGTGATAGCCATCGAGCTTGAAGTACTTATATCTTTCTTATCACTTGTGTATATTTATCTTGTGCTATCTTGCTTATCTTATCTTGTTGTTGGTGCACTTAGTTGAGCCTAGTGTATTTAGGTTTTGTGCTTGTAAAATAAACGTTAGTTTAATTCCGCATTCTATCAAGCCAAAACCGTAATAGTTTTGAAATTGCCTATTCACCCCCCCCCCCCCTCTAGGTGACATCTCTATCCTTTCAATTGGTATCAAAGAGCTCAAGGCCCAAGTCACTTCTTTGAAGAAAGACTTGGAAAAGAGTCATGAAGGAAAATCCAGACTCAATAATATTTTGAGTGTGAAAAAATACCCCAATGATAAAAGTGGACTTGGATTCAACTCCAATAACAAGAACAAGTCCAAGAGCAACAACAAGAAGGGCCAAAACCAAGTCAAGGATTCGGCCAAGATTATTTGCTTCAAGTGCAAGGTTGTAGGACATCATGTAAGATCTTGTCCATTGAAGAAAAATCACTTGAATGAGAAGCAACAAGGGAAGCGGCCACAAGGTCAAGGTCAAGCCCAATATCAACCTCAAGTTGAAGCTAGGCCACTTCCCAAGAAGAATCAAGATAAGGCTCCCCAAGACAAGAAATCAATAAAGAAGAGAAAGGGGAGAACTTGTTGCTACATATGTCGTGAGAAGGGGCACTTGGCCTCTTCATGTTCAAATGGTACCTTATCTAACCCTATCATTGTTGATGATTTTTATTCTCTTGGGAAGGATAAGGATGGTAATGTGTTTGCCAAGTTTGTTGGAACTCAAAGTGGTGTCAAGAAACGAACCATTTGGGTTGCCAAGCCTATTGTGACTAACCTCTTAGGACCCAACTTGGTTGGGGACCAACAAGCTCAAACTTGATCAATAGGTGTTTTTGGAGGGCATTGGATACTTGGCTAACTCATGAAGAATTAAGGGATCTTCATATATTATATTTTATCAAGCCAAGTTATAAGTATTATCATTTCCCTACCATATACCCAATGCGCCTCTTTGCGATAACTCGAACTAAACTCTTTTCTATTGTAAGTTACTTGCCCCTTTACATGTTTTGGTTTTGTACCAAGTATGTGTTTGTATTTGTTGTGCCTCATGCTTGCTTATTTTGTGTATTCAAGTATGTCTATGTGTTTGGCACATCATTTACTTGTGTGTTTTGCTTTGAGCCTCTAATGAATCTTGATGATATCTTTTTTGGCTCTTTTAGAGTGGTTAATGGAACATCCCATTTTGGGGGAGTGATATGCCTCGCGCATCTCTCAAACCTTAAAATGTGTGTACATGAGTACTAGCACTTGGTATTGATATTGCAAGCTTATCTAGTCACTATGTGGTGTGTCATACTCATGAGAAATTCAAATTCTAAATGTCCATTAATTATCTCTAGTTGAGGTTTTTTTTCCTCTTATTAAGAAAAATTGAATACCACATTATGGGGGAGTAATGTGCTTCTTTTGCATATGACAATCCTAGTAAATGTGAACATATGGGGTGGTGCCAGTTAGAGTTGATATTGTTGATTATATTGTCTCTAGGTGGCATGTTAGCTCAAACAAGATCCTATTTTTTGTTAGAAGCTTTTATTTCTCATCTTTTCGGTCTTTGCTTGAGTAAGAAATTCTTGGTGTGGCCTTCCTCAAATGCATATCTCTATATCTTATTTGGGATACCATTTTCTTCAAGTTATTCTAATCATTGCTTTGCATGATTGTGTGGCTAGTTGAAGCTATCAAGAATCTCTACCTTTGCATAGTGTTTAATCTTTTTATTCCTATCCTATGCTTTTTATTGTGAAGATTTATCTTTAATATCCTTGCAATATACCACCAGAAATAAATTCCAATACACTCATTGTCTTCAACAGTTGATATACTTGGGTGTGGTAGCATTTGTGGATCATCTTCACCTTGGATTTCACCTCCTATTGCCTTTTTTTTCTTTACAAAAATTGTTGTGGCTCCCATTTTCTTCCTTGGCTTTTGAGCATCTCTTTGATGGTGTTTTTGATTATTATCAAATGTGTTTTTAGTGGAAGACAAACCTTTTCTTCTCGGGACCTTGTGCCATTGTGAAAAGTGTTAAGGGTTTGGTTTATTTGTTGAAACCTTGCTCTTTTGGGAGTTTGTTATCTCATTCTTTCTTCTCTGTGTTATTTGCTTGAATGGGATAAATCTTTGAGCATTTGTGTTTTTATCCCATCTTTATGCTCAATAGTTTTTGCTTGGTTCATTTGTTGAACTTTGTTGAACAAATATTGTGTTGATTTGATTCTTTGATATAGTTTGGACAACAAATGTGTTTTGTCACACCTTGTATGCCTTCTTGAATATTTTGGTGTTTTTTCCAAATTATATATTCATTGGTTCTTGAAAGTCTAGTGCATGCATGTTTACTAAATGTATATCTTAAATCATGTTTTGCTTTTTTTGATCCAATATATAGGGTATACTCCATCAAATCGTTAAACGGCTATGATGTGCATGAAATTCAAATTTCATCTCTAAATATGCACATATTTTTATGGACTATGTCCTATGTGTTGTGGTTAGTCTAACCACTTTGGACCCAATAAGTTTGGGAACCAAGATGTACTTCAATGTTGTTTTTGGTACATTGGACATGCAATGGATGCTTGTCTTATCTATAAGGAACGTGTTGTCACCACATGATAATTGGAGCCAAGCTAGGATGATCGAAGAATTCTTATCTACTACACCATACCATTGCTATCTCGGTAACAAGTATCTTATTCATGCATACTATTCTTCCATCCAATCTCTTGTAGGTTGCATCTTGGCATGAATTTATTTGTTTGTAAATGTTGCGGTTCTTGCAAGGATCCTTGAAAGACTTTTCTATCCTTATTTCTTATGTGAGTAATTTGAGATGATGCATATAATGGGGAGTATATAAAATCATGTTCATGGTTCACCAATCCCAAATATTCCTTCTAGCAATTTATTGCATATCAATTCCTCAAGGTACTCCCATGTGCAATATTGTTGAAATTGCATTGAATCCTTCCATTTGATACTTGTTGTCTTTCTCAAAATATCCCAACTAGCATTAGTTACCTTAGTGTTAGTTGTGATGTTTTTGAGGTTTTACTTTTTTTCTTTGTTGAAGTTCATTCATATACCATAAGATAAAATAGAGCCATGGGTTATATATATGCACTTAAGCAAAATATCATTTTTTTGGTATATCTTATGACTTCCTCTTGGATATCATGTTTTCTTATCTTTATTAACCTCTTATGTATGGATGTTTACTTATGGATTATTCTCATGTTTTCCCAATTAGAGACTTATATACACAAGAGTGTTAATCTCTCGCCTTGATATCCTCGCCTTTTGCCAACCATCTCACTTATCCGCTTAGTTTTTAATGGTTTTGGTAAGGTCTTGATTTAAGAGTGCTCGGTTTACTTTTATTGCATCTTCGCGCACTCATATCTCATATTTGGTTTCTTTTGGACTTAAGCTGGTCTTAACAAGTGTATTGATTTATATCTCTACTCCTTGTATCTTGGTTGTGTTCTAAATGATATAGAGGAAGTGAGGATTCCATGCTTGTGCATATCGTATTCAAATGAAACAACTCATTTATGCACAAACCTTGGGGAGCTTCCTTATTTCATTTAGATCACTATTTGTCCATTTGATTATTTGGATCTTTTGATTGCTTGCTTCATCTGTTGAAGTTTCTTGACCTTGTTATCTTTTTAGCAATATTTGATCCTAAATATGGTTGATTTCCTCCAAGTATTCATCATTGGATATGTGCATATGATTTCACTCATATTATGAGAAATTCACACCTTGGGAGGAACTTGAACTATATTGGCCTTCTAACTTTGTCATCCATTTTGGCACTTGTTGCCAAAGGGGGATAAGTTTAGAGGGTTTTAAGGGAAATGGTTTTTCTACTTAAGATTGGTTTGTTCTTAAGTGTTTGACTTTCATGCATTTCATCTTTATTATGTATTGCATGGTTGAATATATATAGTGGAAAGTCTCCCAAAGGTTATGCTTGACAATGTATGCAATGAAATTCAAGTTCATCACACGTGCATATATTGTGGGGGAGTTTGCTCTATATATGTTGGTTCTACTCACATCTCTTACATTAGTTGTAGTTTGTGTGAGTAGAAGCAGTTTTGATATGGGCTAGTATCTTTGTGTTACTTAACCATATCAAATACAACCTCTTGTATACAACTTATTCTCAGATAAGTTGCGTACTTGTTTCTAATATTCATTATATAAACCCTCTTGTTGTGATTGTCATCAATTACCAAAATGGGGGAGATTGAAAGGGTAATTGCCCCTATGCGTGGTTTTGGTGATTAATGACAATCCCTATGGACTAATGTTTTCATTAAATTTTATATGAAGGAATATTCCATAGGTCATGCTTGTAGTCCATATGTTGGATTAAGTATGGATGCCATGAAGATAAAGATATACCTTGAGTATTGGCATCAAGATCCTTGAGTTGAACAAGAATATGATATGTTCAAGATCTTGAGAGTGTGATTTCAATAGAAGAATTCAAGATATGGCTCTAAGTCGGTCTCGTGATAGCCTCATTAGTTGAGCTATGGTTGATTAAGATTTAGAGCATGTAATCAAATGAAGAGTTCCTTATGTACCTCAAGATATTAAGATGGAGCATGAGAAGACACTTGGTTGACCAATGCAAAGAGTGAAGAGTCATTTCAAGTTGGTCAACACATGAAGCATAAAGAATGTACCACATGGATCTTGTGGTGTGGTAAGCCTTGTCATTTATGCATCATGAACTAACCCATTATATATGTTTCTTTGTGTTTTATATATGGTATAGGTATCTTTCCATGGGCATGCTTCAAAAGTAAAGATCTCAATATCCCATGAGAGGATGGCATCAAGTGGTGATCGCCATCAAGGTTGAGAAGAGAAAGTTCAAGATAAGCATCTCGAGAAGATCATTTGCTTGAAGCTTGCCATCCATATTGGTGATAATCTACATGTTAATATGTGTCTTAATGAAGCTATCCCATAGTGGTGTATGTGGGAGCAAATTATGAGTCTTCACGAAGCAACAATGATCAAGTGGTGCATTCCGGCTTGGATGGAGCTTGAAGCGTTGTCATCAAGATCAAGCGGGATGCGCAAGGCAAAGGTATGGCCTTGCTAGGTTTTCATTTTACCGGTCTCAAGGTGGTTGTTGGGAGACTGGGTTATAGGATAGATAGCCGCACTATCAAGAGGGGCTTTCGGTTGGGTAACTTGATCACATCGTCGTAGGGAGCTCAATCCTTGGCATACTTTACATCTTCCTATTTTGTTGCTTCTTGGTATTTTCTCTATGTGAGGTTCTTGAGCTTGTTGCTAGCTCTTCAACAAGCCCAAGTTCATCGAAAACGGAATTCGTATGCATCTTATGCATCGAAAACGGAATTCGTATGCATCGAAAACGGAGTTCTTGAGCTTGTTTTCGAGTTCGAAGGTTTAACCGGTTCTTCTTATAGGGAGGCTCCATACCTTTCCTCATTTGGTTCTATCTTCCTTTGTTGTACTATGATGTTTTCATGCACCATATTGTAGAGCTTGTTTTCCTCGTCAAAACAAGCCCAAGATCATCGAAATCGGAGTCTGGATGCAAAAGTTATTGCGTTTTTCGTGAAGTCAGTTTCATCCCGGTTGTGGATCCGGTTCAACCGAGCCCCATACCGGACGGTCCGGTTCCAGCTCCGGTAGACCGGATCTCAGACCGGATTTTCCGGTTTTCGCGACCGGAGTCTATTTCGGGTTGACAAATAGAGGTATTTCGGTTTGTAGGTCGGTCCTTCGGCCTGGGGACCGAGTTTCCCGGTTCTGGGGCCGGTCCAACCGACTTTGGAACCGAGTTTTTGCTGTTTTCTCTCCAGCGGCCATATTTGCTTTTCCCTATAAAAGGGGGTTCTTCCCCCAACGTTTTTGGGTGTTCTTGACCACGAAATTGACCTCCATTGTTGAACCTCTTAAGCTTGCTTCCTCTCCCTTCCCTCCTATGATTCTTGCATCTTTTTGAGGGCTTTGGAAGAGGAGATCTAGATCTACAATCTCCACCAATCAATTCCTCCTCTAAGTGAGGGGAATCCTTAGGATCTAGATCTTGGAGTCATTGGTTGACTTCCACCATTGTTCTTCCTCTCTAATTCCTCCCTAGCACTTGTTGCTTTAGTGGGATTTGAGAGTGAGGGATTTGAATGCCCTTGGTGGTCTTGCTTTGCATTCTTGCATAAGTGTTGAGCTCTCCACTACGATTTGTTCGAGTGAGATACCGTGAGATTGTTCCTCTTGGAGGGTGACCTCCTAGTTGGCTTGGCGGTTGGTGCCGCGGTGTCCTTTTCGTGGAAGATTGTGAAGGGACCCGAGCTTCTCCTTCATGGAGATTGTGAAGTGGTTGTGGAGCTTGCCATCTCCGGAGTGGAGGAAAATCTAGCCATAAGGAAAGGGCCTATTCCTTCGTGGGATAGACTCGGAGAAGAAGGTGAGCCTTCGTGGTGTTGGGAAATCCTTCGTGGAATCCCACACCTCTCCAACGTGACGTAACTTACTTGTAAGGGAACACGGGAATACATCTTCGTCTCCGCGTGCCTCGGTTATCTCTATACATGAGCTTACTTTCCTTGTGAGAGCCATCGAGCTTGAAGTACTTATATCTTGCTTATCACTTGTGGTATATTTATCTTGTGCTATCTTGCTTATCTTATCTTGTTGTTGGTGCACTTAGTTGAGCCTAGTGTATTTAGGTTTTGTGCTTATAAAATAAACGTTAGTTTAATTCCGCATTCTATCAAGCCAAAACAATAATAGTTTTGAAATTGCTTATTCACCCCCCTCTAGGCGACATCTCTATCCTTTCACCCACAAAATAGAATAACCCTCTACTGGAAGCAACCTCAGGAGTCCCGACCCTAAAATCGTTAAATAGGATACGCTACGACCCTAAGGAAAAGCGGTGAATCCCTAGTCAAAGGTACACCAGGCTGTAGATTCTATCCACCGACGAGTACTCCGTAAAGTTCAAAACCGAGATAGTCTGCCCAGTCTAATCCCTTGAGAAATAGAGTCCGGAAGGAAAAGACGGTCATCCCTCGCAATCAGGACTGGACTCTGCTCAACTCTCCGTGTATTCCGGAAGACTGAAGCTCAAGTTCATCAGAGTAGTCATTTCAAAGGCGGAGTTCGTAAGATAGCACGCTTGAAACTACTAGCGCTGACCTTGGCTCAAAATCCCCTAACTCTACTCTCCTCAATCTCGGGACGAGATTCTTTTAAGGGGGAAAGGTCTGTAACATCCCAATTTCAGCAACCCTGATTAGTTGTCCAGAATGCAAAAATCAGGGGGAACAAACACTTTTTCTTGTTTAATGCTGAAGTGTTTGCCTATTGTTTGGATATGCTTATGTATAGGAATGTGTATTAGATGATATACTCCTTACCTCACCGTCAGTTGACAAAATCTATTTAACCAAAACTATCCTGGCTCATTTTACATATTCTCAAATGTTCTGGCATTTCAAAAACCTGAGCCAAGAAGCCTTTACAAACAAACTATTTTAGTAGCTTCCATTGATCAAAATATGGAGAGCTATATAATATAATCTCCTTATGTTTTCAAGACAGAACCCTCAACCACTCTTACCTCTAGGATCTCCAAAACCTTTTTGGTAAGCTTTTGAACTCTACTCTTGGTAGAGATACCAAGGACCTTACCTTGTTCAAACTCCAACTATTCAAAATACCCATCCTTACCTCAAGCTAAGCTTGGTGGTAACCCCAGTAGTAGTTGATTTGTTTGTAAGATGAGTTGTCTCGATCTGCTGTTTGACTTGATTGCTCAGAAGTAGTATGAGCTACTCTAGGAGCTCATCCTCTAGGATCAAAATACGTGAAGATCACCAAATCCTAAGAAGGAATACAATCTAGATCTAATCTCTAACCATCAGGTGATCATCTAAAACCCTTACCCAGATCAATTCTGCAGTGATCCATTCTAGAAGTTTCCAAGTCAATGAAGACCAATATCAAGCAAGGATACTTTCTAGTCAATATACACTTCAACATCAACCACTTGATGATGCTTTGGTACCTTGCCACCCATCAAAATCATCACCACCCACAATCTAGTCAAAAACCCTAACTCTGCGAAATTTGGCGAAGTCTAGAAATATGTTTCCAACATCACCTTTTTGAATGCCTCCCTTTCTTAAGCCTTGTGCATTTTTGGAAATGCATCTGAACCATCTTGTTAACCATTCTAAGTACTACCAAGTCCCTCTCTTTCCCTTGGTTAGATCATCTTCCAACCTACTTGTTCTTGATGGTTTTGCAGGCAAGAAAATAACTATTCCTACAAATCTAGTCAGCATGCCTACTTTGGTAAAAGCTCACACCACCATCCAACCTTCTTTGGACGAACTATTTGCATGGTTGTGTTCTACTCATATAGGTATATTAGTACCTACTTCACTTGTTCCAATTGTACCCCTGCACCATTGCAATCTACATAACTTTGTCTATCCATCCACATATCACATGCCCCAAGGGGAGATCGGAACTCCAAGATACAACCATGTTTTGATTGTATGAAATTAACATCACCCTAGATCCTTAATCTAGGGTATTCCACCAGAATCCAAATCTATTTTGGCTCCAAATCTATTTAATATCTTTAATAGTCAAAATCTTCAAAACTCCTCTCACAAAGGAAAGTTTGGTTTTTGCCAAAACACTTCCCCAACTTGGGAAGTGTTTTGGCAAAAACACTTTTAAGCCCCAATAAATCTTGGGAAAATTCCCCTAGGTGTGTATTCACATTTGGGACTATCTCAAACTAAAAACCAACCTTGTACAATAAAAATTTATCAAATGATCTTCTATAAAGTACTTCTGTACTTTTTGAATAAATAGATTTAAGTGGACTAAAACTCATTTGAAAAATCTCAAATAATTCTGCGAGAGATACCTTGGCTATATATATCCACCATTACCACTCCCTCATCTTATAGAAACTACATCTATGTACTTCCTTCATATCCCCTTGTTTTGACCAATATTGCAAACTAATCAAAACTCATTACTCAAACCACCTCCAACCATCCCCAAAGCTTGACCAAGCACTTCCCTCCACCACCCATCACACCCCTGGTCGTGGACCAGTATAGCAGCAGCCCTCTCCCTTGTCCTCTACCTATTGGAAGCTTAGAGAGAAGAGAGATATGGCATATCTCCTAAAGATCTTGACAAATCAATGCAGCTGTCTCAGTAGGCTCCCCATCCCTCTCTAGTCAATGCATGGCCACACTCCCCTCCCCTCTGCACCACTGAGAGCTTCCCTAGCTACCCCTAGCCCTCTCTCCCTCCCTCCTTTTTCTTTCACCCGAGGTAAAAAGGGAGTAGCCCCCAAGGCTCCTGGGGCATGGACACTGCTCCTCCTCTGGTCCCTGGCACCACACTGACCCCTCCACCACCCTTGAGAACCAATCCCCTGCCTGCAACTCCTCCCCTTGCTCTCTATGGACAATGTCCATCATGGACCTCCACCTCTCCAAATAAATAGGCCAGAGGCCCTCCCCACACGCCTCTGCCCCTCATTCACTCCCTCAGCTCCCCAATCACCTCCCAGATCCTTCCCTACCTCTCCATTTCCCTGTCCTGCCCGAGAAAGGAGAGAAGAAATCTCTCGACCATGGCACAAATCTCAGCATAGCTCTCTCATTACTCTCTCTTTCCCTCTAGTTCTTGCACTGGACTGATCTACTCCTCAGGGCTGGCCTAACCCTCCTCTTATGCAGCATCCCTGGAAGCAGCTCTGGTGAGCTCCCGAAGGTACCCCTCAGCCGATGTTGCGCGAGCCCCTCCCCTGAAGCGAACAACACCTTGCCGCCCCTCTACGGAACCGCCGTGGAGAGCCGCGTCTCCCCCACAAAACCACGGTCACCCTCAAGCCCCCTGGTGAGCCCCCGCTGCCGCCCAGACGCCGCTAGGGTTTCCTCCCTGTCCCGCGCGGTTAGAGGAAGGAGACGACTGGGCGTCGTCGATCTCTGCTGGATCCGACGGCCCTCATCTCTCTATACCTCTTCGCGCCCCTGGGTGACTGACAGCCGGGCCCCGCCGTGTGGGATTTAAACTTCCTCCCGCACGTGGCTCGCCCCCGGGATGAGCCGATGCCCCTCTGCGGCCCACCTCCCTGCTAGATCCATCCCGGCCACCCCTGCCCCTTTTCTTTTTATTCTAGATAATTAGATCTCTGTAGAAAAGCCGCGCAGATTAATTCAAAATAAAAATGAAAAATATCTCTTTTTTCCCGAATTCAATTTTTGACATGTCCCTGTATGTTTTCTCTAACATGCAGAACCAACCCTAGTACAAAAAGGTCTACCAATAAATTCTAGAAATAAATATACAAACAGGTACCTATTCTAGTAAATAAATTCCCCAGAGAACCAACCTCATCCAAATGTGGTGAAACAAACCTTACCAGGTAGGTATTCCCCATACCTTCTATCTAGCATTGGTCCCATGCCAGTTTGAGCTCTGGTCCACCGGTAGCAAAAATAATAATAACAAGGCATTTCTGCCTTTACGATTTTCTCTGGGCCAAATTAAAATAGGTACTGACCTAAACCCAACTCTCCTAGTTCCTAAAACATAAGATCTATCAAAATACAGGAGCCCATAATTTTCTAAGCCTCAGTTGATTTATTCTGAATTAATCTGTTCTGGGCTTAGTCAATTCAGTCGATAAATCACCACAGTAGTTCCACAACTCCAAAAAGGTTGTCTACAATTTCTACAGAAAGGTACTCAAAATTCCTACACTGTGTTCCTCGAACCAACTCAAAAGCTCCGGTAGATTCAATCTGGTGAAAAATACAAGTTGCCTACAGAACTGCTTTTGGGAATTTCCTAAGGGCATTCTAGTAAATATTTTGGAGTGATTCCAACTCTCGGTGAACGAGTACATCAAGGCCTACCTAACCACCCAAGAAAATAATTTTTGGAGATCCAGAACTTCTCTGGTGAATTATCTCCTAAAACTAGAGCTTTTATCACTAGAATATTCATAACTATTTAAAGAAAAGTGATAAATTAGTGGAACCACTTTTGTTGGTTTCATTTTATCAACATCTACCTATAGGTATCATTTGTATACAATGTTATCATACAGGATATGGTCTTGTTCCAAAACCCATCTTGCAGGTAGTTTCTAGACTTTAAATCCTAAGGGATTTTCATCCCCCTTCTCCAAGGCCATCTCAATCTCCTAAATCCAATCCTCTCAAAACCTACTCAATTGAGTAATGTGTGGTATGTTTGTCTACTGTATTGTATTGATGCTTGCATTACTTTATGTTGATTGTGGCCTTGTTTGTTTGCATGTGCTATCCGGACGACGATAGTTGCGATGAAATCGGAGAGCAAGAGAAGTGGTAATTATTAGTGGTATGGGTATTCTTGGTTCTCTAAAGAAGAAGTCCATGGACATTATGCCATATTGCTGATCATCAGGCAAGCCACCTTCTTGCTCATAAGCCTTGCCCTACTATTTTACTTATGCATGCTTTATCTACTGTTTTTATTAAAACTTCATCGTTTTACTTTATGTTTATGTATATATATATGTATATATGGTAGTGGTTTGGCTCCTCTGAACTATTACACTTCTGTACTATTAAGTACAACCCCCTTGGTGATACCTAATTGTCCCTAGTAGAGTAGATGGTGCATATCCACCATACCCCTTTTGATACCTTGATTTTAGCCAAAGCAAAACTAGAGGATGGGAAGACCCCCGAAAAAGTTTACCAAATGTTTTATGATAAAACCTTGGTGAGGTGGGACCTCCCAAGAGATGTTGAAAAATAAGAAGGTTTTGTTTTACAAAATGTTGAAGGAAAGATGGACGAAAAAGGTTTATGAAAACGCACCCGGTTATTTGCAGTTTTGCTAGAACAATTAACCTTGTGCAACCACATTACTCTGATATAGGACATGGCTGGATTTGATGCTTGTCTATTCTGGTATAAGCTGCCTCGCAACTACTACATGGGATGAAACTCCCTGGAGGGTGGGCCTTCTCTAGACAAACGGTCCATGTGAGACATCGACCGGGGGAAGGAACAAAGGGTCTGCAGACCTCCACGCGTTACTATGAGCCCCTCATTGAAAACGCGCACATGGGACATGCAATATGCGCTCCAGTTGGTCATCGGTACCCGACGTCCCGATGTTGAGGGGAACAACACTCATAGGGTAGGCACTTATATTGGAGTGGGTATCTAGAGAGTCTTGATCGGTTACTCGACCCACGATCGGTGAAGATCAGGGTAGTGTACCTAGATGGTGTGGGTAAAGTGTACAACCTCTGCAGAGTGTAAATCTATTCGAATAGCTGCGTACGCGGTCATGGATGGTTGGGAAGGTTGTTGTAGAGCAGTGCTGGTTTTGTTTTCAAAAAGGATTTCAGAAAAGAAATGGCTTTGGGAAATGTTTTGACCATGGGATGGTCGGAAAGGATCCCTGTTTTGACCATGGGATGGTCAGAAGGGGATGGAAGAAGTTTGGTCATGGGATGACCGTAGAGGAGAAACAAATGGGTGACCCAGTCCTAAGGTTTTCCAAAAAGTTTTCAAAACGGTTTCCAAAATGGTTTACAAAAGTTTTCAACAAAGATGTGTAGATGCTATATCTACAAGAGAAACTATGTGAGGAAAAGGACCTCTCTTGGAGCCCTCCTACTACCACAGCCATATTGCATACCTTCTTGTTATTATTATTATTATCTTATTGTGGTTTGCGAGATTCAAAGTACTCACTGGCATTGTCCCTGGCTATTAACTTGGCCAGATCTCAAGGAGAAGGTGGTGTGGCGACTATGCGAGCTAGGATGTCTCCCTAGTTAGTTGCATGTATGTAAGGGCATGGCTTGGGCTCTACGCTTGATGAAGTTCCGCTGATGGTTATTGATGTAGCCATAATGGCATTTATGTAAGTCTTGTAATTCGGTATATTCTCGGATGTTGTAATGATACTTGTCGGTTATGTTCCACGACTAACTGATCATGGGATCGTGGTTGTATGCATAACAGGGATTCTCGGAGGATTAATCCGGGGGCCCCATAGCAAGTGTGTTGTTTTGATAAACCACAATGAGAGTCATTGCATGTTTGATCTTTTCATAACCACCACTTGGATCCACTTCATGTCATTGCATGTGTGTCCTTTTGATAGACCACAACTAGGGTCATTGCATGTTTGTTCTTTTCATAAACCACCACTTTGATCCACTAATGCCACTCCAGCACGTGGTGTCCTTTTCATAAACCACCACTAGAGTCATTGAATGTGTGTCTCAGTGTGCATCACTATGGGTTTTGAAAAGAACACATGCAATGATGTCACTCCAGCATGTGGTGTTCTTTTCATAAACCACATGGATCCACGAGTTGTCATTGCATGTGTGTCCTTCCGATAAACCACATGGATCCACCAGTGTCATTGCATGTCTTTGCATGTGTGTTCTTTTCATAAACCACCACTAGTGTCATTGAATGTGTGTCCTTTTCATAAACTACCACTAGTGTCATTCCATGTTTGTTATTTTCATAAACCACCACTTGGATCCACTACATGCCATTCCATGTGTGTCCTTTTCATAAACCACCACCAGAGTCACTGCATGTGGTGACCTTTTCATAAACCACCACTAGAGTCATTGCATGTGGTGTTCTTTTCATAAACCACCACTAGAGTCAATGCATGTGGTGGTCTTGTCATAAACCATCTAGATCCACCAGAGTCATTGCATGTGGTCTCCTTTTCATAAACCACCACTAGAGTCATTGCATGTGTGTGTGTGTGTCAGTGTGCATCACTGTGGTTTTTGAAAAGAACACATGCAATGATGCCACTCCAGCATGTGGTGTTCTTTTCATAAACCACATGGATCCACCAGTTGTCATTGCATGTGTGTCCTTCCGATAAACCACATGGATCCACCAGTGTCATTTCATGTCTTTGCCTGTGTGTTCTTTTCATAAACCACCACTAGTGTCATTAGATGTGTATCCTTTTCATAAACCACAACCAGAGCCATTGCAAGTTTGTTCTTTTCATAAACCACCATTTGGATCCACTTCATGTCATTGCATGTATTTCCTTTTCATAAACCACAACTAGGGTCATTGCATGTTTTTTATTTTCATAAACCACCATTTGGATCCACTAATGCCACTCCAACATGTGTGTCCTATTCATAAACCACCACTAGAGTCACTTCATGTGTGTGCGTGTAAGTGTGCATCACTCTGTTTTTTGAAAAGAACACATGCAATGATGCCAGTCCAGCATGTTGTGTTTTTTCATAAACCACATGGATCCACTAGTTGTCATTGCATGTGTGTCCTTTTGATAAACCACATGGATCCACTAGTGTAATTGCATTCCTTTGCATGTGTGTTCTTTTCATAAACCACCACTAGTGTCATTGCATATGTGTCCCTTTCATAAAACACAACCAGAGTCATTGTATGTTTGTTCTTTTCATAAACCACCACTTGGATCCACTGCATGTCATTCCATGTGTGTCCTTTTCATAAACCACAACTACGGTCATTGCATGTTTGTTCTTTTCATAAACCACCACTTGGATCCACTAGTGTCATTGCATGTGTGTCCTTTTCATAAACCACCACGAGAGTCACTTGATGTGTGTGTGTCAGTGTGCATCACTGTGGTTTTTGAAAAGAACACATGCAACGATACCACTCCAGCATGTGGTGTTCTTTTCATAAACCACATGGATCCATGAGTTGTCATTGCATGTGTGTCCTTCTCGTAAACCACATGGATCCACCGTGGCATTGCTTGTCTTTGCATGTGTGCTCTTTTCATAAACCACCACTAGTGTCATTGCATGTGTGTCCTTTTCATAAACCACAACCAGAGTCATTGCATGTTTGTTCTTTTCATAAACCACCACTTGGATCCACTACATGTCATTGCATTTGTGTCCTTTTCATAAACCACAACTAGGTCATTGCATGTTTGTTCTTTTCATAAAAAACCACTTGGGTGCACTAATGCCACTCCAGCATGTGGTGTCCTTTTCACAAACCACCACTAGATTCATTGCATGTGTTTGTGTGTGTCAGTGTGCATCACTCTGGTTTTTGACAAGAACACATGCAATGATGACACTCCAGCATGTGGTGTTTTTTCATAAACCACATGGATACACCAGTTGTCATTGCATGTTTGTCCTTCTGATAAAACACATGGATCCACTAGTGTCATTGCATGTCTTTGCATGTGTGTTCTTTTCATAAACCACATAGTGTCATTTAATGTGTGTCCTTTTCATAAAACAATACCAGAGTCATTGCATGTTTATTCTTTTCATAAACCACCACTTGGATCCACTTCATGTCATTCCATGTGTGTCCTTTTCATAAACCACAACTAGGGTCATTGCATGTTTGTTCTTTTCATAAAACACCACTTGGATCCACCAGTCTCATTGCATGTGTGTCCTTTTCATAAACCACCACTAGAGTCACTTCATGTGTGTGTGTCATTGTGCATCACTATGGTTTTTGAAAAGAACACATGCAACGATGCCACTCCAGCATGTGGTGTTCTTTTTATAAACCACATGTATCCACCAGTTGTCATTGCATGTGTGTCCTTCTCATAAACCACATGGATCCACCAATGTCATTGCATGTCTTTGTTGGGCCGCAGCATAGAAAACAAAACAATTCCTACGATGAGAACTATACGCCAAGATCTATCTACTAGATATAGAGCAACGGGTGGACATACATCCATGGAGAACTTACCCTCGAAGTCAACGACTTTTGTTAACGAGTGGGAACTCGTGGTTGATGTAGTCGTACGCTTGCCGATCTCAAGATCGTGTGGAAGTTCGAGTGCCGCAAATCAGCAGCGCATCCGTCCTCGGACACACGTTCATGCCACCTGACAACCTCCACCTCCTCGCTCCAGTGAATTAGCGGAAGCAGCAACTCCTTCCAGACGCAAGGCCACCGGGAACATGTATCTCGCTAATCCGAGACCATGGGGGAATATCTAGAGGGGGAGAGAGATCCTTCACGAGGAGGTGTGCTTTGTGAGGGAGGAGAGGGGGGCCTTTTATAGGAGAGGGGGGCTCCTCCCCTACCATGGCCGGCGGCCAAGGAGGGTGCCCCCACCTCTTCCTCATTCATGTGGTGGAAGCTCCACTCACATCAATTTTGACTCCACCCAAAATTCCACTCACATGCATTAAATTTCCACCAAATTTAATGCAACTTTAATAAAACTCTTTTATTTATTTTATTCAGAATTTTGTTAATTACTTTAATTAACAAACATTCACATAAACCCCTTGCAACATTTCAATATCACATGTAGAACCACTTTCTGCAATTTCACCCGAAACAATTCCAGTTGCTATTGAAACAATTCCTGTGCTTTGCAAACCTTTTGTCTAAAACATTTGTGCTCCTAAATGGTGTCCGGCAACCCTTAAGTGTCTCACCCTACGGTTCGTGAATAATGCAGACATGATTGAGACTCCTCTCAGATCAATAATCAGAAGTGGGACCTGGAGATCCATATTGACTCCTACACATTCAACGACGACTTCTGTGATCGTGAGTACCTTTAATGCTAGTAACTTAATCCCTTTGTCTCATGATATAATACATGTCCAAGATTCGATCATTGTTATCCAAATACCTAATTTGATCTCGTTACCGACATGCACTCTTTTCTCGTTCCTGTGATATAACATTCTAGTGATCAAATCACTTGCTTGCAAGCTACCTTAATGTCATATCACCGAGAGGGCCCAGAGTATATCTATCTGTCATCAGGATTGACAAATTCCACTCTTGATCCATGAGCCTCAACGTAACACCTTCGTAGCACTGAACCCACCTTTATAGTCACCCTGTTACGGTGTGACGTTTGATCTTATCAAGATACTCTTTCGGTGTTAGCAATTAACATGATCTCATGGTCTAAGGACTAAGAGTACTTCATATGATGTTATAGCAATATAAACATAATGACTTTGATCGTAATGCTATACTTCAGATGAATGTTCATCACATCATTTCACAAATGATGTGACCTCGTTATTAACAACATCCAATGTCCATGATCAGGAAAATTTGATCATCTTGTTAATCAACGAGCTAGTCTATAAGAGAGGCATAACTAGGAACCCTTTTTGTTTATTAAACACACATGTATTGACGTTTCCGATCAATACAATTATAGCATGCAAAATAAACATGTATCATATACAAGGAATACATAATAACAACTTTATTATTGCCTCCCAGGGCATATTTCCTTCAGTCTCCCACTTGCACGAGAGACAATAATCTAGTTTACATAGTGACAAATCTAACACCCATGGAGTTCTGGTGTTGATCATGTTTTGCCCTAGGGAGAACTTTAGTCAACGAATGTGCTACATTCAGGTCCGTGTGTACTTTACAAATCTTTATATCTCCATCCTTGACATGCTCGCGAATGGAGTGAAACTAGCTCTTAATATGCTTGGAATTCTTGTGAGACCTTGGTTCCTTGGCATTGGCTATGGCTCCATTGTTCTCACAATAGATCACCATTGGGTCCAATGCACTCGGAACCACACCTAGTTCCGTTATGAACTCCTTCATCCAAACCGCTTCCTACGCCGCTTCTGAAGAAGCAACATATTCCGCCTCCCTCGTTGATCCAGCCACCACAGGTTGTTTGGAACTGCTCCAACTAACTGCTACTCCGTTCAAGAGAAATATGTATCCGGATTGAGACTTAGAGTCATCCGGATCAGTGTCAAAGCTAGCATCGACATAACACTTAGCGACTAGCTCTTCTTCACCTCCGTATACAAGAAACATATCCCTAGTTCTTCTTAAGTACTTAAGGATATTCTTGACCGATATCCAGTGTTCCGAACCTGGATCGGATTGGTACCTACTAGTCAAACTAATAGAATGTGCCACATCCGGTCTTGTACATAGCATGTCGTACATTATAGAGCCTATGGCTAAGGCATAGGGGGTCATATCCATTATCTCTCTTCTTCCACCGTAGCCGGACTTTGAGTCTTACTCAATGTCTTGCCTTGACACATAGGTAAGAACCCCTTCTTACTTCCGTCCATATTAAACTTCTTTAATATCTTATCAAGGTATGTACTCTGCGATAGCCCAATTAGGCGCCTTGATCTATCTCTATAGATTTTAATGCCTAATATATATGAAGCTTCACCAATGTCCTTCATCGAAAATTTGTTGTTTAGATAACTTTTAACACTGTTTAAAAGATCTATATCATTTCCAATCAATAATATGAAATCCACATAAAATATCAAAAATGCCACATTGCTCCCACTCACTTTCTTGTATATACAAGCCTCTCCATAAGTTTGGACAAATCCAAACTCTTTGATCACCTCATCATATACAACTCTTCTTCAATATTACCATTAAGGAACGTAGTTTTGACAACCAACTGCCATATTTCATAATTGAAATATGCAGCAATTGCTAACATAATTCTAACCGACTTTAGCATCGCTACGGGAGAGAATGTCTCATCGTAGTCAACTCCTTGAATTTGTCGAAACCCCTTTGCAACAAGTAGAGCTTTATAGATGGTCACATTACGATCAGCATCAGTTTATCTTTTGAAAATACATTTATTCTCAACGGCCTTTCGATCGTGAGGTAAGTTCACCAAGGTCCAAACCTGGTTTTCGTACATGGATTCCATCTCGGATTTCATGGCTTCTAGCCATTTGTTGGAATCCGGGCTCGTCATCACTTCTTCATACGTCGCAGGGTCATCTATTTCATCAATCATGAAATTCATAACAGGATTGTCGTATAGTTCAGGATCTGCACGTGTCCTGCTTGACCTACGAGGTTTGGCAATATCCTCTTTTGGAGTTTCATGATCATTATCATTAGCTCTCTCTTCATCAGGTGAAGTCAACTCCGAAAAAACTTCCGGTGCTGCGCCACTCGCCAATTCATGAAGAGAAGGTTCAATAACCTCTTCAAGTTCTACCTTCCGACTACTCACACCTTTCGCGAGAAACTCCTTCTCAAGAAAGGATCCATTCTTGGAAACAAAAACCTTGCCCTCGGATCTGTGATAGAAGGTATACCCAATCGTTTCCTTAGGGTATCTTATGAGGACGCATTTTTCCGCTTTGGGTTCGAGTTTATCTGGCTAAAGTTTCTTCACATAAACATCGCATACCCAAACTTTAAGAAATGACAACTTAGGTTTGTTTCCAAACCATAATTCATACGGTGTCGTTTCAACGGATTTAGATGGTTCCCAATTTAAAGTGAATGCAGCGGTTTCCAGTGCATAACCCCAAAATGATAGTGGCAAGTCAGTCAGAGACATCATAGATCGAACCATATCCAATAAAGTACGATTACGACGTTCCGACATACCATTACTTTGTGGTGTTCTGGTAGGCATGAGTTGTGAAACTATTCCACAGTCTTTCATATGTGTGCTAAATTCGTAACTAAGATACTCTTCTCCACGGTCGGACCATAGAAATTTGATCTTTCTGTTACGATGATTTTCCACTTCATTCTGAAATTCCTTGAACTTTTCAAAGGTTTCAGATTTATGTTTCACCAAATAGATATACCCGTATCTACTCAAATCATCCGTGAAAGTAACAAAATAACGATATCCACCTCGCGCCGACACACTCATTGGTCCACACACATCAGTATGTATGATTTCCAATAAATCTGTCGCCCGTTCCATTGAACCAGAAAACAGCGTTCTATTCATCTTGCCCATAAGGCACGACTCACATGTATCAAATGATTCAAAATCAAGTGATTTGAAAAGTCCATCAGAATGGAATTTCTTCATGCGTTTAACGCCAATATGACCTAGACGGCAGTGCCACATATATGCTGATATATCATTATCAAGTTTAATCCTTTTAGCATCAACATTATGAATATGTGTAATACTACTATCGAGATCCAACAGAAATAAACCATTCAACACAGGTGCATGACCATAAAGGATATCATTCATATAAATCGAATAACCATTGTTTTCAGATTTAAAGGAATAACCACTTTGCATCGAACACGATCTGGATACAATGTTCATGCTCAGTGGAGGCACCAAATAACAATTATTTAGATTTATCACTAATCCCGACGGCATATGGAGAGTCAGCGTTCCGACGGCGATCACATCAACTCTTGATCCATTGCCGACCTGCATCGTGACCTCATCCCTTGCTAGCTGTCACTTGTTCCGCAGCCCCTGAATCGAGTTACATATATTAGCAACCGATCCCATATCAAATACCCAGGTGCTAATACGAGTACTAGTCAAGTACACATCAATAACATGTATATCACATATACCTTTGTTTGCCTTGCCGGCCATCTTGTCCGCCAAATACTTGGGGCAGTTGCACTTCCAATGGCCAGTCCCCTTGTAATAGTAGCACTCGGTATCGGACTTAGGGCCAGCTCAGGATTTCTTTTCAGGTGCAGCAACAGATTTGCCGCCCTTCTTTCCCTTCTGGTTGCCTTTCTTGTCCTTATTGAAACCGGTGGTATTATTGATCATCAACACTTGATGTTCTTTCCTAATCTCCACTTCTGCAGTCTTAAGCATTGACTGAAGCTTGACAAGAGACTTCTTCATGCCCTGCATGTTATAGTTCACCACGAAGCTCTTGTAGCTAGGTGGCAGAGATTTGAGAACACAATGTATGCCTAAGTCAATGGGAATCGATATTCCCAAGGACACAAGCTTATCAGCGTACCCAGACATTTTGAGTACTTGCTCACTAACGGAGCTATTCTCCTCCATCATGCAGCTAAAGACTTTTCAGAAGCATTATAACTCTCTACGGCAGCATGGGTATCGAAAATCATTTTCAATTCCCCATGGTATCAAAGGCATTGCCATTTTCGAAACGCTTTCGAAGTTCTGGATCTAGCCCATACAGTATGCCGCAATGAACTAAGTTGTGGTCCTCCTGACGAGTTATATAGAAATTCTTTTCCTCGTCAGGGGCATCAGGAGCTGGTGGGGGGCCTAGAAGCAGTGCGGAGAATCCTCAAATTCATATCCCAGTTGGTCAAGTTGCTACCATTCGCACCAAGTTTCTCTTTCTCCATGAACACATTGAAATTAAAAGCAGGTGGTGCCATCTACAACAGAATTTGTAAAGTTTATTTAGACTAAGTTTATGATATATTGAGTTCAACTAATCCAAATTACTAATGAACTACCACTCAAAAACGACATCCCTGGTGTCTTTTTGGTGATTACATGAACCAAATCCACTACTCCAAGTCCGATCATCACGTGAGTCGGTGTAGCTTCAAAGGCGAGCATCTATATGGGAATCATATCAACTATATGACTCATGCTTAACCTTTCAGTCCGTGTTCCGAGGCCATGTCTGTACATGCTAGGATCGCCAAGTAAGAACCTTAGTATTTGCGTGTGTAAAACTGTCTTACGCCCGTTGTATGAAAGCGTATATTCGAGTACACCTGATCATCACGTGATGTCTCAAACACACGATCCATAGAATGGTGCATACTTAAGGAAGAACACATTTTATCTTCATATCTAAATGAGGGATCATCTTACAGTGCTACCGAAAGCGCCAAACTAGCAGTATAAGATGCTAACATCTAATGTGTAAAGTGAGATGATATGGTCCATGCATTTGATCTCTATCATTTGCATCGTGGTATGATCTCTATCATTCCTTTGTGTGTAAGGCCAAGGTCTATGGAACTTACACGTTGACTGTGTTGTAAGAGTATCTATCATACATCTACTTACAACAATACCATATCAAGACACTAGCCCAGCAACGATCTTAACTAGACGCCTCTAATTTATCAATTGCAAGTTTTGCGTGGCTTAGGGCTTTTGGAGATAGAACATGTCTTACCTATAAAAATAAACCACAACGAGGATAACCAAGTTATTAGCAACTCGTTGTAAATCAGATATTGACTATAGTAGGAGAGACAGACACCCGCTAGCCACTTATGTAAAACTAGTTGCATGTCAGTCGTGGAACCAGTCTCATGTACAATGACATGTAAGGTTGCTCTGGGCCGCTTCATCCCACTGTGCCACCAATATCCAAAATACATAGAATATGCAATACCATGATCATCATCTCCCACATATAAACATATATGTACTACCCGTGCAAAGCACCTACGCATAGATCAGGCTCTCATACCAGTGTTGGGTCCATAGCATAGAAAACAAAAAAATTCCTATGATGAGAACTATACGCCAAGATCTATCTACTAGATACAGAGCAACGGGTGGCCATACATCCATGGAGAACTTACCCTCGAAGACAACGATTTCTGTTAACGAGTAGGAACTCGTGGTTGATGTAGTCGTACGCTTGCCGATCTCAAGATCGTGTGGAAGTTTGAGCGCCACAAATCAGCAGCGCATCCGTCCTCGCACACACGTTCAAGCCACCGGACAACCTCCACCTCCTCGCTCCAGCGAATTAGCGGAAGCAGCAACTCCTTCCAGACGCAAGGCCACCGGGAACATGTATCTCGCTAATCCGAGACCATGGAGGAATATCTAGAGGGGGAGAGAGATCCTTCATGAGGAGGTGTGCTTTGTGAGGAAGGAGAGGGTGGCCTTGTATAGGAGAGGGGGATCCTCCCCTACCATGGCCGGCGGCCAAGGAGGGTGCCCCCACCTCTTCCTCATTCATGTGGTGGAAGCTCCACTCACATCAATTTTGACTCCACCCAAAATTCCACTCACATGCATTAAATTTTCACCAAATTTAATGCAACTCTCAATTAATAAAAATCTTTTATTTCTTTTATTTATAATTTTGTTAATTACTTTAATTAACAAACATTCACATAAAACCCCTTGCAACATTTCAATATCAGATCCAGAACCACTATCTGCAATTTCACCCGAAACAATTCCGGTTTCTATCGAAACAATTCCTATTTCTATTGAAACAATTCTTGCGCTTTGCAAACCTTTTTTTGAAAAATTTGTGCTCCTAAATGGTGTCATGCAACCCTTAAAGTGTGTCACCCTATGGTTCGCGAATAATGCATACATGATTGAGACTCCTCTCAGATCAATAATCAGAAGCGGGACCTGGAGATCCATACTGACTCTATCAACACCTGGATTTTTAATCCCAGACGCCTATTATGCCATACATCGCAATCCCAGGATTACCATTTCTGCAAGACATATAGATTGGATATCGCAGTACATCATCTATTACAAACCATAATAAGGTCTTACACGAAATAAAGGATCTCATGATCCAGTCTTAATACAACAAGCAGCGGAATAAATCATAAGCTTAGCAGTGGGGTCCATCTTCAGAGTCACAGGCAATGCTGAAGATGGAAGATAGTCCTAGTTATCATAGCCGTCATGCTGTCCTTCATGTTGCCATGAGTACTCTTTAAGTACTCGCAAAATATCACTAACAGGTAAGGTAGTGCTAGTAGGAATGCCAACTCTAAGTTTACTTGTGAAGTTAAGTTTGAAACCTAAGCTGAGTTCAGAGACAAAGAAAGATAAAATAAAGTTCTAAAATCACTTAAGTTGGGAAACTAGTTTCATAGTCACAACCTTGTTGTGGTCAAGTCAAGTTTCATCATTCATTTCATAAGCCATTTTGAAAACATCTGACAATGGAACAGTATGGCCACTCCAACAGTCCATAACCGCGGACGCGGCTATTCGAATAGTTTGACACTCTGAAGAGGTGGTACACTTTCACCACAAGATTCGATACATCTGTCAGGGATAACCCTAAATCATTATACTTAGTATGCAGATAATCAAACAGAACCTTTCAATTACACACCCTAGTATAAGCACCTCTCCTATGAGCATGGCCTCCCAACCATGACCATCTGTCATCTTGGGCACTACATAGGTGGACAACATTGAGAGGTAGCCTCAGCTCAAACCTCTCCTGTGAGGGAACTAATACTAATGCATATAAACTTCCGGCTAAGCCTTACCCAATTCAGGTATTATGGTTGTACGGTAAAATTGGAATGGTATCGCATCCGAACCCAACCATCAGTTTTGGAAAAGGGGCTAAGGCTCATGCCTCAACATTTTCATCATCATAAACCATTTGTGTTTCTCAACACATGTCAAAACATCTCAATAGAATGACTCATCATTCCAAGGTTTTCACAAGTCATTTTCACCAAGTATTCCCATCTAAAGTGATCAAGTTTTTGGATTAGCTCTAAGCCACTAAGTTAAGAGTGTTCACTAATGTGGGATGCTAATGTCAATCTCATGCCATAGAATGACATCTAAGTTTATCCAGATAGGTCAAGTTTTATACTTTTTATGCTACCTAGAAACAAAGTAAAGAACTTTAGTAAAGCAAAAGAAAGTAAAGCTTGTAAGAAACTTGGGGTAGGTATAAGGCAAAGGGCATAGCCAAAGCATGCCTAATGCATTTACTTAGTTTATCTAGTTTGCAAGGTCTAGATTGCATTGTTAAATGATGGCTTGCTAAGTATAATACTTGCAAGTGTTAGCTTGCCAATAATAGCTTTCTTAGTTTACTTGAAGTTCTAGGCTTGCCTTGTGTAGTGCAGTGGTTGAAGTTTTCTTCCTCCTCCTCTTGGTAGAACTCCTCCTCCTCAAAAGCTTGGTCGGTACTATCATCTATAAATACATACGGGGTACACAATCACCAAACAAAGCTTAACTAGTCTACTTAGCATACTAAGGCACACATTTGATGATCTATTATCATCACAAGCATCACAAGGTTTAATTATCTAGCTTCATTCCTTTCATTTGAGAAGAGTAATTTATACTCATTGAAATTAACTAAGATTTAATATTCTCCAATTAAAATATGGGATCATGTGGACACATGTCATCACCACATATTCTAACATATGGGAATGTGATTTAAATGTTGGATCACATTTTAATAAGTTTGAGTTTAATATTTAATGATTTAAAGTGACTAGAAATGCCTATATATATTTTGGTACTAGTCCAAAGTCACTGCATGCAAACCTTAATATTATTATATATTCAGATAGGTATGGTTAAATGTGATTTTTGAGAGTTTGAATCAACTCAAAAGCTATTGTGGTTGATTTTAGAAAAATGTTTGAATGTGCAAATGCTCCTGCCTTGTTATATTTACTAGGAGAGATCTCTAACTCGAAATGATTTCCATCCAACGGGCTTGGATAGATATTTTCATTACCTTTCCAACAAAATTGGAATCGTTCGATTTGGATTTATAAAATTCTCTGAATTGATTTTTGAACTAAGGGACATAATTGATTTTAAACCTAAATAGAAAAATCCTAATTTGGATTACTGGGTCAATGCGGGAAACTAAGTGGGCCGGCCCAGTGGCAATCCGCTATGCAGAGGGCTGCTGATAGGGGGGTCCTGCCTGTCAGTTACTCTTTAAATGCGAAGCGGTACGGGGCGATCAGGACCACACGATTAGAATACAATCTAACGGTCCACGGTCGTCGTCAACGACGGACTCGTCCCCGGCGAGACTGAACCCTAAACGGCCGGTGGGGGTCTACTGGGGACGTACCAGGCCTCCAACTAGTGCGGCGAGGCGGGCGAACGAACAAGTCGACGACGGCGGTTCTCCTGCTACTGGCGGCAGGGGCTGAGGTGGACGAAATCGACGGGGACTTCTCCTCCTCTGCAGCGGCTACCTCCGGTGGAATTCTGGCGAATAGTGGCTCGAGCGGCTCTGGCGAGAGAGGGAAAATGGTCAGTGGAGAGAGGGGAGTGAGATGGTGTGAAGAAATGGTGTTGGGGTGGCCTCCTTATATAGGCTCGACGAGGGGACCGCCGGGTATGGGCGGAGCTCGTTGGTTACGGCGATACATGGGGCTACCAGCGTGGGCAAGGTAGGTGAACGGTGGATGGTCTTCTGGTGGTCGTCTAGATATTAAAGGTGTGGCTAGGGGCGGTGGAAATCGGTCGAGAGCTTCCTACGCTCTGGGAGACAGAGGCGATGCTCGACGGTGATCATGGCGACTATGGGTCGCGTGGCGATGCACGGCCGTGTCTTCGGGTTGCTGGGTTCAAGGCGGAGCTGCGTGCGCGATTTGGTGTCGAGGCTTGGTATGTGGTGTCCTAGCGACGATCGCGCTCTGGCATGTGCCGCGCATGGCGTAAAGAGAAAGGGCGGCGAGGTTGTGGGGTGGTCCAGTGGCTGGGGTTGATCGAGGGGTGGACAGGGAGTGGCGGTAGGGTTAGGCAGTGCTAGTGGGCACGCTGGTTTGGCGCGGCACGGTCTGCTGTGAGTTGTCCATGTTCGGTCGGCGGCGACCAAAAACGGGCGGCGCGCTACTGCTGCTCTATTCCAATGGGTAGGCTGGTTAGGGGTTGGTTAGAGCTTGGGGAGACCAGGGGACCAAAGTTTTCCCAAATACTCGACAATGCATTGATCATCAAATAGTAATAGTTAGGCAGAATTTTTGTGCATGCCACCTGTTCGACACAATGGTCGCATGAGAAAAGGTTTTGAATTTTTGAAAGATTTTTAGTGGAGTGATTCATCTCATGCTTGAGCATCTAGGTTTTCTTGGGATTTTAAAATGGAGTTCATTTGAGTGGTTTTTGAAAAAGTGTGATCTATACATATGAACTAGATTCAATTTTCAAATGTCATTTAAAATTAGAGTTTGAATGATTTTGGAAGATCACAAAGTGGGCCTTGGCACATCACTACTTGTACTAGCAAGGGGTGCAAAGAACCACAATTATCTCGGTTGGCATTTGAGGCCTAGGAACACCCAAAGTGTCCTAGCTAGTTAAAATGGCACAAATGACCATTTCCTTATTTTATTCTTTTTGATTTATTTTTCTTTGGGATTTGCTTGGGGATGATCTAGATGATGTGTAATTAACCTTAGAATCATTTTACAACCAAAGGATCACTCAAACATGACAATTCAAATCAACTCCTATTTTAAATGCACACACATATGAATGCTCATGAATTTTAAATGGAAAAGATTTTGTTAACCCTAAATTGGGTAGGTTTGATCTTGATTAACTTTGGATTAAGTTTTTGGGATGTTACAGACTCCTACACATTCAGCGATGACTTCTGTGATCGTGAGAACCTTTAACGCTAGTAACTTAATCCCTTTATGTCATGATATAATACATGTCCGAGATTCGACCATTGGTATCCAAATACCTAGTTTGATCTCGTTACCGACCTGCGCTCTTTTCTCGTTCTCGTGATATAACATTTTAGTGATCACATCACTTGCTTGCAAGCTACCTTAATGTGATATCATCGAGAGGGCCCAGAGTATATCTATCCGACATCAGGATTGACAAATTCCACTCTTGATCCATGAGGCTCAACATAACACCTTCATAGAACTGAACCTTCCTTTATAGTCACCCTGTTACGGTGTGACGTTTCATGTTATCAAGATACTCTTCCGGTGTTAGCAATTAACATGATCTCATGGTCTAAGGACTAAGACTACTTCGTATGATGTTATAGCAATATAAACATAATGACTTTGATCGTAATGCTATACTTTGGATGAATGTTCATCACATCATTTCACAAATGTTGTGACCTTGTTATTAACAACATCCAATGTCCATGATCAGGAACTTTGATCATCTTGTTAATCAGCGAGCTAGTCTATAAGAGAGGCATAACTAGGAACCCTTTTTGTTTATTAAACACACATGTATTGACATTTCCGATCAATACAATTATAGCATGCAAAATAAACATCTATCATATACAAGGAATACATAATAACAACTTTATTATTGCCTCTCCGGGCATATTTCCTTCAGTCTTTGCATGTGTGTTCTTTTCATAAACAACCACTAGTGTCATTGCATGTGTGGCCTTTTCATAAACGACAACCAGAGTCATTGCATGTTTGTTCTTTTCATAAACCACCACTTGGATCCATTGCATGTCATTGTATGTGTCCTTTTCATAAACCACAACTAGGGTCATTGCAGTTTTGTTCTTTTCATAAACCACCACTTGGATCCACTAATGCCACACCAACACGTGGTGTCCTTTTCATAAACCACCACTTGGATCCACTAATGCCACACCAACACGTGGTGTCCTTTTCATAAACCACCACTAGAGTCATTGATGTGTGTGTGTGTGTTTAAGTGTGCTTCATTTTGGTTTTTGAAAAGAACAAACGCAATAATGTCAATCCAGCATGTGGTGTTCTTTTCATAAACCACATGGATCCACTAGTTGTCATTGCATGTGTGTCCTTCATATAAACCACATGGATCCACCAGTGTCATTGCATGTCTTTGCATGTGTGTTCTTTTCATAAACCACCACTAGTGTCATTGCATGTGTGTCCTTTTCATAAACGGCAAACAGAGTCATTGCATGTTTGTTCTTTTCATAAACCACCACTTGGATCCACTGCATGTCATTGCATGTATGTCCTTTTCATAAACCACAACTAGGGTCACTGTATGTTTGTTGTTTTACTAGACCACCACTTAGATCCACTAATGCCACTCCAGCATGTGGTGTCCTTTTCATAAACCACCACTAGAGTCATTGTATGTGTGTGTCATTGTGCATCACTGTGGTTTTTGAAAAGAACACATGCAATGATACCACTCCAGCATGTGGTGTTCTTTTCATAAACCACATGAATCCACCAGTTGTCATTGCATGTGTGTCCTTCTCATGAACCAGATGGATCCACCAGTGTCATTGCATGTCTTTACATTTGTGTTCTTTTCATAAACCACCACTACTATCATTCCATGTGTGTCCTTTTCATAAACCTCAACCAGAGTCATTGCATGTTTGTTCTTTTCATAAACCACCACATGGATCCACTGCATGTTATTCCATGTGTTTCCTTTTCATAAACCAGAACTAGGGTCATTGCATGTTTGTTCTTTTCATAAACCACCACTTGGATCCACCAGTGTCATTGCATGTGTCTCCGTTTCATAAACCACCACTAGAGTCACTTCATGTGTGTGTGTCTGTGTGCATCAGTGTGGTTTTTGAAAAGAACACATGCAACGATGCCACTCCAGCATGTGGTGTTCTTTTCATAAACCACATGGATCCACCAAGTGTCATTGCATGTGTGTCCTTCTCATAAACCACATGGATCCACCAGTGTCATTGCATGTCTTTGCATGTGTGTTCTTTTCATAAACCACCACTAGTGTCATTGCATGTGTGTCCTTTTCATAAACCACAACTAGAGTCATTGCATGTTTGTTCTTTTCATAAACCACAAATTGGATCCACTACATGTCATTGCATGTGTGTCCTTTTCATAAACCACAACTAGGTCATTGCATGTTTGTTCTTTTCATAAACCACCACTTGGGTCCGCTAATATCACTCCAGCATGTGGTGTCCTTTTCACAAACCACGACTAGAGTCATTGCATGTGTGTGTGTGTGTTAGTGTGCATCATTGTGGTTATTTAAAAGAACACATGAAATAATGTCACTCCAGCATCTGGTGTTCTTTTCAAAAATCACATGGATCCACCATTTGTCATTGCATGTGTGTCCTTCTCATAAACCACATGGATCCACTAGTGTCATTGCATTTCTTTGCATGTGTGTTCTTTTCATAAACCACCACTAGTGTCATTGCATGTGTGTCCTTTTCATAAAACACAACCAGAGTCATTGCATGTTTGTTCTTTTCATAAACCACCACTTGGATCCACTTCATGTCATTCCATGGGTGTCCTTTTCATAAACCAGAACTAGGGTCATTGCATGTTTGTTCTTTTCATAAACCACCTCTAGGATCCACCAGTGTCATTAAATGTGTGACACTTTCATAAACCACCACTAGAGTCACTTCATGTGTGTGTGTCTGTCTGCACCACTGTGGTTTTTTAAAATAACACATGCAACGATGCCACTCCAACATGTGATGTTCTATTCATAAACCACATGGATCCACCAGTTGTCATTGCATGTGTGTCCTTCTCATAAACCACATGGATCCACCAGTGGCATTGCATGTCTTTGCATGTGTGTTCTTTTCATAAGCCACCACTTGGATCCACTTCATGTCATTCCATGTGTGTCCTTTTCATAAACCACAACTAGGGTCATTGCATATTTGTTCTTTTCATAAACCACCACTTGGATCCACCAGTGTCATTACATGTGTGTCCTTTTCATAAACCACCACTAGAGTCACTTCATGTGTGTGTGTCTATGTGCACCAGTGTGGTTTTTGAAAAGAACACATGCAACGATGCCACTCCAACATGTGGTGTTCTTTTCATAAACCACATGGATCCACCAGTTGGCATTGCATGTCTGTCCTTCTCATAAACCACATGGATCCACCAGTGTCATTGCATGTCTTTGCATGTGTGTTCTTTTCATAAACCACCACTAGTGTCATTGCATGTATGTCCTTTTCATAAACCACAACCAGAGTCATTGCATGTTTGTTCTTTTCATAAACCTCCACTTGGATCCACTACATGTCATTGCATGCGTGTCCTTTTCATAAACCACAACTAGGTCATTGCATGTTTGTTCTTTTCATAAACCACCACTTGGGTCTGCTAATGCCACTCTAACATATGGTGTCCTTTTCACAAACCACCACTAGAGTCACTTCTTGTGTGTGTGTCTGTGACCATGACCCCGGTTTTTGAAAAGAACACATGCAATGATGCCACAACAGCATGGGGTGTTCTTTTCATAAACCACATGGATCCACCAGTTGTCATTGCATGTGTGTCCTTCTGATAAACCACATCGATCCACAAGTGTCATTACATGTCTTTGCATGTGTGTTCTTTTCATAAACCACCACTACTATCATTCCATGTGTGTCCTTTTCATAAACCTCAACCAGAGTCATTGCATGTTTGTTCTTTTCATAAACCACCACATGGATCCACTGCATGTTATTCCATGTGTTTCCTTTTCATAAACCACAACTAGGGTCATTGCATGTTTGTTCTTTTCATAAACCACCACTTGGATCCACCAGTGTCATTGCATGTGTCTCCTTTTCATAAACCACCACTAGAGTCACTTCATGTGTGTGTGTCTGTGTGCATCAGTGTGGTTTTTGAAAAGAACACATGCAACGATGCCACTCCAGCATGTGGTGTTCTTTTCATAAACCACATGGATCCACCAAGTGTCATTGCATGTGTGTCCTTCTCATAAACCACATGGATCCACCAGTGTCATTGCATGTCTTTGCATGTGTGTTCTTTTCATAAACCACCACTAGTGTCATTGCATGTGTGTCCTTTTCATAAACCACAACTAGAGTCATTGCATGTTTGTTCTTTTCATAAACCACAAATTGGATCCACTACATGTCATTGCATGTGTGTCCTTTTCATAAACCACAACTAGGTCATTGCATGTTTGTTCTTTTCATAAACCACCACTTGGGTCCGCTAATATCACTCCAGCATGTGGTGTACTTTTCACAAACCACGACTAGAGTCATTGCATGTGTGTGTGTGTTAGTGTGCATCATTGTGGTTGTTTAAAAGAACACATGAAATGATGTCACTCCAGCATCTGGTGTTCTTTTCAAAAATCACATGGATCCACCATTTGTCATTGCATGTGTGTCCTTCTCATAAACCACATGGATCCACTAGTGTCATTGCATTTCTTTGCATGTGTGTTCTTTTCATAAACCACCACTAGTGTCATTGCATGTGTGTCCTTTTCATAAAACACAACCAGAGTCATTGCATGTTTGTTCTTTTCATAAACCACCACTTGGATCCACTTCATGTCATTCCATGGGTGTCCTTTTCATAAACCAGAACTAGGGTCATTGCATGTTTGTTCTTTTCATAAACCACCTCTAGGATCCACCAGTGTCATTAAATGTGTGACACTTTCATAAACCACCACTAGAGTCACTTCATGTGTGTGTGTCTGTCTGCACCACTGTGGTTTTTTAAAATAACACATGCAACGATGCCACTCCAACATGTGATGTTCTATTCATAAACCACATGGATCCACCAGTTGTCATTGCATGTGTGTCCTTCTCATAAACCACATGGATCCACCAGTGGCATTGCATGTCTTTGCATGTGTGTTCTTTTCATAAGCCACCACTTGGATCCACTTCATGTCATTCCATGTGTGTCCTTTTCATAAACCACAACTAGGGTCATTGCATATTTGTTCTTTTCATAAACCACCACTTGGATCCACCAGTGTCATTACATGTGTGTCCTTTTCATAAACCACCACTAGAGTCACTTCATGTGTGTGTGTCTATGTGCACCAGTGTGGTTTTTGAAAAGAACACATGCAACGATGCCACTCCAGCATGTGGTGTTCTTTTCATAAACCACATGGATCCACCAGTTGGCATTGCATGTCTGTCCTTCTCATAAACCACATGGATCCACCAGTGTCATTGCATGTCTTTGCATGTGTGTTCTTTTCATAAACCACCACTAGTGTCATTGCATGTGTGTCCTTTTCATAAAACACAACCAGAGTCATTGCATGTTTGTTCTTTTCATAAACCACCACTTGGGTCTGCTAATGCCACTCTAACATATGGTGTCCTTTTCACAAACCACCACTAGAGTCACTTCTTGTGTGTGTGTCTGTGACCATGACTCCGGTTTTTGAAAAGAACACATGCAATGATGCCACTCCAGCATGTGTTGTTTTTTCATAAACCACATGGATCCACCAGTTGTCATTGCATGTGTGTCCTTCTGATAAACCACATGGATCCACAAGTGTCATTACATGTCTTTCATGTGTGTTCTTTTCATAAACCACCAATAGTGTCATTGCATGTGTGTCCTTTTCATAAAACACAACCAGAGTCATTGCATGCTTGTTCTTTTCATAAACCACCACTTGGATCCACTTCATGTCATTCCAGGTGTGTCCTTTTCATAAACCACAACTAGGGTCATTGCATGTTTGTTCTTTTCATAAACCACCACTTGGATCCACCAGTGTCATTGCATGTGTGGCCTTTTCATAAACCACCAGTAGAGTCACTTCATGTGTGTGTGTCTGTGTGCATCACTGTGGTTTTTGAAAAGAACACATGCAACGATGCCACTCCAGCATGGGGTGTTCTTTTCATAAACCACATGGATCCACCAGATGTCATTGCATGTGTGTCCTTCTCATAAACCACATGGATCCACTAGTGTCATTGCATGTCTTTGGTTGTGTGTTCTTTTCATAAACCACCACTATTGTCATTGCATGTGTGTCGTTTTCATAAACCACAACTAGAGTCATTGCATGTTTGTTCTTTTCATAAACCACAAATTGGATCCACTACATGTCATTGCATGTGTGTCCTTTTCATAAACCACAACTAGGTCATTGCATGTTTGTTCTTTTCATAAACCACCACTTGGGTCCGCTAATGCCACTCCACCATGTGGTGTCCTTTTCACAAACCACCACTAGAGTCATTGCATGTGTGTGTGTGTCAGTGTGCATCACTCTGGTTTTTGAAAAGAACACATGCAATGATGCTACTCCAGCATGTCGTGTTTTTTCATAAACCACAAGGATCCACCAGTTGTCATTGCATGTGTGTCCTTCTGATAAACCACATGGATCCACGAGTGTCATTACAAGTCTTTGCATGTGTGTTCTTTTCATAAACCACCACTAGTGTCATTGCATGTGTGTCCTTTTCATAAAACACAACCAGAGTCATTGCATGTTTGTTCTTTTCATAAACCACCACTTGGATCCACTTCATGTCATTCCATGGGTGTCCTTTTCATAAACCAGAACTAGGGTCATTGCATGTTTGTTCTTTTCATAAACCACCTCTTGGATCCACCAGTGTCATTACATGTGTGACACTTTCTTAAACCACCACTAGAGTCACTTCATGTGTGTGTGTCTGTGTGCACCACTGTGGTTTTTTAAAATAACACATGCAACGATGCCACTCCAACATGTGATGTTCTTTTCATAAACCACATGGATCCACCAGTTGTCATTGCATGTGTGTCCTTCTCATAAACCACATGGATCCACCAGTGGCATTGCATGTCTTTGCATGTGTGTTCTTTTCATAAGCCACCACTTGGATCCACTTCATGTCATTCCATGTGTGTCCTTTTCATAAACCACAACTAGGGTCATTGCATATTTGTTCTTTTCATAAACCACCACTTGGATCCACCAGTGTCATTACATGTGTGTCCTTTTCATAAACCACCACTAGAGTCACTTCATGTGTGTGTGTCTATGTGCACCAGTGTGGTTTTTGAAAAGAACACATGCAACGATGCCACTCCAGCATGTGGTGTTCTTTTCATAAACCACATGGATCCACCAGTTGGCATTGCTTGTGTGTCCTTCTCATAAACCACATGGATCCACCAGTGTCATTGCATGTCTTTGCATGTGTGTTCTTTTCATAAACCACCACTAGTGTCATTGCATGTGTGTCCTTTTCATAAACCACAACCAGAGTCATTGCATGTTTGTTCTTTTCGTAAACCACCACTTGGATCCACTACATGTCATTGCATGCGTGTCCTTTTCATAAACCACAACTAGGTCATTGCATGTTTGTTCTTTTCATAAACCACCACTTGGGTCTACTAATGCCACTCTAACATATGGTGTCCTTTTCAAAAACCACCACTAGAGTCACTTCTTGTGTGTGTGTCTGTGACCATGACTCCGGTTTTTGAAAAGAACACATGCAATGATGCCACTCTAGCATGTGTTGTTTTTTCATAAACCACATGGATCCACCAGTTGTCATTGCATGTGTGTCCTTCTGATAAACCACATGGATCCACAAGTGTCATTACATGTCTTTCATGTGTGTTCTTTTCATAAACCACCAATAGTGTCATTGCATGTGTGTCCTTTTCATAAAACACAACCAGAGTCATTGCATGCTTGTTCTTTTCATAAACCACCACTTGGATCCACTTCATGTCATTCCAGGTGTGTCCTTTTCATAAACCACAACTAGGGTCATTGCATGTTTGTTCTTTTCATAAACCACCACTTGGATCCACCAGTGTCATTGCATGTGTGGCCTTTTCATAAACCACCAGTAGAGTCACTTCATGTGTGTGTGTCTGTGTGCATCACTGTGGTTTTTGAAAAGAACACATGCAACGATGCCACTCCAGCATGGGGTGTTCTTTTCATAAACCACATGGATCCACCAGTTGTCATTGCATGTGTGTCCTTCTCATAAACCACATGGATCCACCAGTGTCATTGCATGTCTTTGGTTGTGTGTTCTTTTCATAAACCACCACTAGTGTCATTGCATGTGTGTCCTTTTCATAAACCACAACTAGAGTCATTGCATGTTTGTTCTTTTCATAAACCACCACTTGGATCCACTACATGTCATTGCATGTGTGTCCTTTTATAAACCACAACTAGGTCATTGCATGTTTGTTCTTTTCATAAACCACCACTTGGGTCCGCTAATGCCACTCCAGCATGTGGTGTCCTTTTCACAAACCACCACTAGAGTCATTGCATGTGTGTGTGTGTCAGTGTGCATCACTCTGGTTTTTGAAAAGAACACATGCAATGATGCTACTCCAGCATGTCGTGTTTTTTCATAAACCACAAGGATCCACCAGTTGTCATTGCATGTGTGTCCTTCTGATAAACCACATGGATCCACGAGTGTCATTACAAGTCTTTGCATGTGTGTTCTTTTCATAAACCACCACTAGTGTCATTGCATGTGTGTCCTTTTCATAAAACACAACCAGAGTCATTGCATGTTTGTTCTTTTCATAAACCACCACTTGGATCCACTACATGTCATTCCATGTGTGTTCTTTTCATAAACTACAACTAGGGTCATTGCATGTTCGTTCTTTTCATAAACCACCACTTGGATCCACCAGTGTCATTGCATGTGTGGCCTTTTCATAAACCACCACTAGAGTCACTTCATGTGTGTGTGTCTGTGTGCATCACTGTGGTTTTTGAAAAGAACACATGCAACGATGCCACTCTAGCATGGGGTGTTCTTTTCATAAACAACATGGATCCACCAGTTGTCATTGCATGCGTGTCCTTCTCATAAACCACATGGATCCACCAGTGTCATTGCATGTCTTTGTTTGAGTGTTCTTTTGATAAACCGCCACTATTTTCATTGCATGTGTGCCGTTTTCATAAACCACAACCAGAGTCATTTCATGTTTGTTCTTTTCATAAACCACCACTTGGATCCACTACATGTCATTGCATGTGTGTCCTTTTTATAAACCATAACTAGGTCATTGCATGTTTGTTCTTTTCATAAACCACCACTTGGGTCCGCTAATGCCACTCCAGCATGTGGTGTCCTTTTCACAAACCACCACTAGAGTCATTGCATGTGTGTGTGTGTCAGTGTGCATCACTCTGGTTTTTGAAAAGAACACATGCGATGATGCTACTCCAGCATGTGGTGTTTTTTCATAAACCACATGGATCTGCCAGTTGTCATTGCATGTGTGTCCTTCTCATAAACCACATGGATCCACCAGTGTCATTGCATGCCTTTGCATGTGTGTTCTTTTCATAAACCACCACTAGTGTCATTGCATGTGTGTCCTTTTCATAAACCACAACTAGAGTCATTGCATGTTTGTTCTTTTCATAAACCACCACTTGGATCCACTACATGTCATTGCATGTGTGTCCTTTTATAAACCACAACTAGGTCATTGCATGTTTGTTCTTTTCATAAACCACCACTTGGGTCCGCTAATGCCACTCCAGCATGTGGTGTCCATTTCACAAACCACCACTAGAGTCATTGCATGTGTGTGTGTGTCAGTGTGCATCACTCTGGTTTTTGAAAAGAACACATGCAATGATGCTACTCCAGCATGTCGTGTTTTTTCATAAACCACAAGGATCCACCAGTTGTCATTGCATGTGTGTCCTTTTGATAAACCACATGGATCCACGAGTGTCATTACAAGTCTTTGCATGTGTGTTCTTTTCATAAACCACCACTAGTGTCATTGCATGCGTGTCCTTTTCATAAAACACAACCAGAGTCATTGCATGTTTGTTCTTTTCATAAACCACCACTTGGATCCACTACATGTCATTCCATGTGTGTTCTTTTCATAAACTACAACTAGGGTCATTGCATGTTCGTTCTTTTCATAAACCACCACTTGGATCCACCAGTGTCATTGCATGTGTGGCCTTTTCATAAACCACCACTAGAGTCACTTCATGTGTGTGTGTCTGTGTGCATCACTGTGGTTTTTGAAAAGAACACATGCAACGATGCCACTCCAGCATGGGGTGTTCTTTTCATAAACCACATGGATCCACCAGTTGTCATTGCATGCGTGTCCTTCTCATAAACCACATGGATCCACCAGTGTCATTGCATGTCTTTGTTTGTGTGTTCTTTTGATAAACCGCCACTATTTTCATTGCATGTGTGCCGTTTTCATAAACCACAACCAGAGTCATTTCATGTTTGTTCTTTTCATAAACCACCACTTGGATCCACTACATGTCATTGCATGTGTGTCCTTTTTATAAACCATAACTAGGTCATTGCATGTTTGTTCTTTTCATAAACCACCACTTGGGTCCGCTAATGCCACTCCAGCATGTGGTGTCCTTTTCACAAACCACCACTAGAGTCATTGCATGTGTGTGTGTGTCAGTGTGCATCACTCTGGTTTTTGAAAAGAACACATGCAATGATGCTACTCCAGCATGTGGTGTTTTTTCATAAACCACATGGATCTACCAGTTGTCATTGCATGTGTGTCCTTCTCATAAACCACATGGATCCACCAGTGTCATTGCATGTCTTTGCATGTGTGTTCTTTTCATAAACCACCACTAGTGTCATTGCATGTGTGTCCTTTTCATAAACCACAACCAGAGACATTGCATGTTTGTTCTTTTCATAAACCACCACTTGGATCCACTGCATGTCATTCCATGTGTGTCCTTTTCATAAACCACAACTAGGTCATTGCATGTATGTTCTTTTCATAAACCACCACTTGGATCCACCAGTGTCATTGCATGTGTGTCCTTTTCATAAACCACCAATAGAGTCACTTCATGTGTGTGTGTCAGTGTGCATCACTATGGTTTTTGAAAAGAACACATGCAACGATGCCACTCCAGCATGTGGTGTTCTTTTTATAAACCACATGTATCCACCAGTTGTCATTACATGTGTGTCCTTCTCATAAACCAGATGGATCCACCAGTGTCATTGCATGTCTTTGCATGTGTGTTCTTTTCATAAACCACCACTAGTGTCATTGCATGTGTGTCCTTTTCATAAACCACAACCGGAGTCATTGCATGTTTGTTCTTTTCATAAACCACCACTTGGATGCAATGCATGTCATTGCATGTGTGTCCTTTTCATAAACCACAACTAGGGTCATTGCATATTTGTTCTTTTTAGAAACCACCACTTGGATCCACTAATGCCACTCCAGCATGTGGTGTCCTTTTCATAAACCACTACTAGAGTCATTGCATGTGTGTTTGTCAGTGTGCTTCACTTTGGTTTTTGAAAAGAACAAATGCAATAATGTCACTCTAGCATGTGGTGTTCTTTTCATAAACTACATGGATCCACCAGTTGTCATTGCATGTGTGTCCTTCTCATAATACACATTGATCCACCAGTGTCATTGCATGTATTTGCATGTGTGTTCTTTTCATGAACCACCACTAGTGTCATTGCATGTGTGTCCTTTTCATTATCCACCACTAGAGTCATTGCATGTGTGTGTGTGTTAGTGTGCATCACTGTGGTTGTTTAAACGAACACATGAAATGATGCCAATCCAGCATGTGGTGTTCTTTTCATAAACCACATGGATCCACCAGTTGTCATTGCATGTGTGTCCTTCTCATAAACCACATGGATCCACCAGTGTCATTGCATGTCTTTGCATGTGTGTTCTTTTCATAAGCCACCACTAGTGTCATTGCATATGTGTCCTTTTCATAAACCACAACCAGAGATATTGCATGTTTGTTCTTTTCATAAACCACCACTTGGATCCACTACATGTCATTGCATGTGTGTCCTTTTCATAAACCACAACTAGGTCATTGCATGTTTGTTCTTTTCATAAACCACCACTTGGGTCCACTAATGCCATTCCAGCATGTGGTGTCCTTTTCACAAACCACCACTAGAGTCATTACATGTGTGTGTCAGTGTGCATCACTCTGGTTTTTGAAAAGAACACATGCAATGATGCCACTCCAGCATGTGGTGTTCTTTTCATAAACCACATGGATCCACCAGTTGTCATTGCATGTGTGTCCTTCTGATAAACCACATGGATCCACGAGTGTCATTGCATGTCTTTGCATGTGTGTTCTTTTCATAAACCACCACTAGTGTCATTGCATATGTGTCCTTTTCATAAACCACAACCAGAGTCATTGCATGTTTGTTCTTTTCATAAACCACCACTTGGATCCACTACTTGTCATTGCATGTGTGTCCTTTTCATAAACCACAACTAGGTCATTGCATGTTTGTTCTTTTCATAAACCACTACTTGGGTCCACTAATGCCACTCCAGTATGTGGTGTCCTTTTCACAAACCACCACTAGAATCATTGCATGTGTGTGTCAGTGTGCATCACTCAGGTTTTTGAAAAGAACACATGCAATGATGCCACTCCAGCATGTGGTGTTTTTTCATAAACCACATGGATCCACTAGTTGTCATTGCATGTGTGTCCTTCTGATAAACGATATGGATCCACTAGTGTCATTGCATGTCTTTGCATGTGTGTTCTTTTCATAAACCACATAGTGTCATTGCATGTGTGTCCTTTTCATAAAACACAACCAGAGTCATTGCATGTTTGTTCTTTTCATAAACCACCACTTGGATCCACTTCATGTCATTCCATGTGTGTCCTTTTCATAAACCACAACTAGGGTCATTGCATGTTTGTTCTTTTCATAAACCACCACTTGGATCCACCAGTGTCATTACATGTTTGTCCTTTTCATAAACCTCTGATGGCTCTGAGTATGGCTCCCAGAAAAATGCTGGAGCAATGATGATGTAGAGCTCGTTTGGAACCCTAAGAGGAAGGTATGATGAGCACATCAACAAGTTTCCCTCTGTTATGAAACCAAGGTTTAATCGAACAAGTAGGAGCAAGGAAACACCCCAAAGGTGTTACTAGCTGAGCTTTGGTAGGGCACACTACCGGTGCTATTAGCAATGTCGAGACCTGCACAACACAACCACATAACTTTGTCCCCAACTTGCGATGAGGTTGTCAATCTCACCATGTTTTGCGGAAAACAAAGGATTAAACGTATCGAATGGAAAGAAGTAATTGTTTGCCGAAAGTAAACACAAAGAAGTAAATAGTTTGTAGATTGTATGTAAAAGACAAGGACCGGGATCCATAGTTCACTAGAGGTGGCTCTCCTTAAGATAGATAACATGCTGGGTGAACAAATTACAGCGGGGCATATGACAAACATCGAGAAAGCAATACATGCATATACTAATCATCTTGACTCCTTTGAGACTTGATTGGGAATTACTACATTATACATAGACCGCCATCCAACTGCATCTATGACTAATAATCCACCTTCAGGTTATCATCCGAACCCTCTCCAGTATTAAGTTGCAAGCAACAGGTTATTGCTTTACGAACTGCATGTAAAGTAAACAATATGATTGTTCTATGAACAAAGGATTCTTGTTTTCTCCCTAGTAGCAACAACACATCTAGTACCTTAGAGATTTCTATCACTTCCCCAGATTACCAGAGGCATGAACCCACTATCGAGCATAAATACTAACTCTTGGAGTTGCTAGCATCTACTTGGCCAAGATAGCTACTACCAACGGAAAGCATGCAAGATCACAAATAACAAAGACATGATAGAATCAATCATCAATCTAAAATAGCATCTCAATATCCATTGGATCCCCGCAAACACAACATGTAGAATTACAAATAGATGATCTTGATCATGAACGGAGCTCACAAGATCAAGACATGAAAGCACAAAGGAGGAGAACCAGCTGATACATTGCAAATGTATCTATAATTTTTGATGTTCCATGCTTGGTTTTATCTACTTTCTTGTGTTTTGTCCACACTTTGGAGTACTTTTCTTATGATTTCTTGGACTAACCTATTAACAAGTGCCACAGTGCCAGTTGCCTGTTTTTTCTGTTTTTGGTTCCAGGAAAGTCAGAAAATCAATATTCTCGGAATTGGACCGGACAAAAGCCAAAGTTGATATTTTCCCGGAAGAGTCACGGAGCCAAAAGGAGAGTCGGAGAGGGACCACAGGGTGGCCACACCACCCCATCGTGCGGGTCCCCCAGGCCGCGCCAGGGCATTGTGTGGGCCCCCTGGCCGCCCACCGACCTTGCCCTCTAGCCTATAAGAAGCCTCCCGAGGCATAAACCCTAGATTATCAAGCCTCCAGCCACGAAAAGTTCCGCTGCACCGCCGCCACCGAAGGGGAGATTCGGGGGACAGAAAGTCTCTGTTCCGGCACCCTGTCGGGACGGGGAAGTGCCCCCGGAGCCATCTCCATCGATCTCCACCACCATCTCCATCACCACTTCTGATTCCCATGATGAGGAGGGAGTAGTTCTCTCTCGAGGTTAAGGGTTCTACCGGTAGCTATGTGTTCATGTCTCTCTCTATGCATGATCTTATTGAGATCATGAGCTTGTAATCTATAGATCTACCTAGCTACTCAAGTGCTTTAATAGATCTCTGCTTTCCCCATGTGTGTGAAGTTGACAGTGTGCTCACCATGGTGGCACTTAGGCTAGAGATTACAAATACTTGTTATGAGTTATATTTGGAGTTGGATGTCTTTATTAAATTGTGGTGTTTGTTGGACCGATCTAGTACTCAAGGTGATAGTGTGGGGTTATCTAGATGGGAAAGATGAACTTTGAGGTGTGCTGTTATAGCCCTACCAACGATTAGAGTGTCCAATCGGAGAGTAGTTAAGAGTAGTATCATAAAGAGAAGATAATTATATGAGAGTGTTCACTAGTGAAAGTATGATCCCTAGGCCTTGTTTCTAAGCATTGAAACACCGTTTGCTACTAGATATATTACATGTTTGCTTGCTTCCACCTTTATTTCAGTTTGCCTTTAGTCTCTTACACGCCATCAAGCTATTTTCTAGCACCATTGTCTTATATCCATACCACTTGTATTTCACTATATCTTCGCCGAACTAGTGCACCTATACACATGACAAGTGTATTGGGTGTGTTGGGGACACAAGAGAGTTCTTGTATCTTTATTGCAGGGTTGCTTGAGAGGGAATACCTTTGACCACTTCCTCCCTGAGTTCGATAAACCTTGGGTGATCCACTTAAGGGAAAACTTGTTCCTGTTCTACAAACCTCTGCACTTGGAGGCCCAACAACTGTCTACAAGAATAGAAGTGCGTAGACATCAAGCTATTTTCTAGCGCCGTTACCGGGGAGGTAAGGTAAAAGGTATTCACACCGGAGGATTAAAGAAGAAGAACCTCCCACGGCAAACGCCTATTTTCTGGCGCCGTTGTCGGGGAGGTAAGGTTAAAGGTACTCACATCCTCCGGTGTGAGTGCTCGAAGTTATTTCCTTTAGATTCTGCAATTTTGACTTTTTGTTTCTTGTTTTCAGTAGTTAGGCTTAATGGAAAACAACAACAAAATTAGAGAGCTTTATAGTCTTTATTTTGAGTTAGGACATGAAGTGTTTGAAGAGAAAATTAAAAAACCTATGGAACTTTATTTGCATACTAATAGCAATGTTGTTAGTATGAATTCTTTGGACACCATTATTGCTAATGCTATGGAAAAGTCTAAGATTGGGGAAGCTAGTTTTTATGATAATGATCTTTTTAGTCCCCCAAGCACGGAGGAGAAAATTTACTTTGATGATACTATGCCTCCAATATATGATGATTACAATGATGAGTATTATATTTTCAGTCCAACTACTATTGAGGAGAAAATTAATTATTATTACAATATGCCTCCTATATTTGATGATTATGGTGATGAGAATAATAATGATAGCTATTTTGTTGAATTTACTCCCACTACGATTAATAAGAACAACTATACTTATGTGGAGAGTAATAATGATTATATGCATGTGGCTCGTGATAAGAATGTTTCATGTGATAGTTATATTGTTAATTTCATTCATAATGCTACTGAAAGTTATTATGAGAGAGGGAAACATGGTTTTATGCATCTCAATAATATTAAGTTTCCCCTCTTTATGTTGAAAATCTTGAAGTTGCACTTGTTTTGCTTTCCTATGATTGTTGCTTTGTGCTTTCATGGCTTATTTCTTTACAATATTCCTATGCATAGGAAGTGGGTTAGACTTAAATGTGCTTTGAATTTGCTTCTTGATGCTCTCTTTTTACTTCAATTCATATTTCTTATGTGAGCATCTTCTCAAAGTATCAAGCCTAACTTAAAGGCATTAAAGAAAAGTACTTATTGGGAGATAACCCAAAAGTTTTAGATAAGTCTTGGAAGTTATTAATTCAGTAATAACCGCTCCTTATCCTTTTTATTTGATTTTTGTGCCAACAGTAACCTCTAATGAGAGAGAAGTAATGCTTGGGAAAGTTGCTGTCCCGAAACAGATTTCTGTGTTTCACCGTAAAAATTCGTGTAAAATCTTTGTACATCCTTTTAAGTAGTGATTTTTATGCTTCTTCCCCAGGTTGTTATCTAACTTTCGTTAGTTCAACACTTTTTGATTTGAGTAACAGAAGGTCTTCGAAAAAATTCGTCTTTACCTGCTGGTCTGTTTTGACAGATTTCTGCCATTTTCTGCATTTGCTTCTTGTTGGTTCCTTCTTGAGTTCTTTTGGGGAATTGAGCTTTTTGAGGGAAGTGCTATAGTAGATAGTGTTTTAATGGAAGTTTATTTGGTGTTATAACTGAACCTTAAGACTTATTTATCTTGAGTGCACTAATGTTGCTAATAAAGATTGTGTGAAGTTTTGTATGAAGGAAAAATTTCAGGTGTATGGAAGGAATGAGTAATGAGATGAAGGATGGACTAAAGCTCAAGCTTGGGGATGCCACGCGTGTCAGCCCAAGAAATATCCAAGAATTACAAGCGTCAAAGCTTGGGGATGCCCAAGGCATCCCCTTCTTCATCAATAAAAATCCCAGTTTTCTTCCAAACGCTTCATTTTTATTGTTTCATGCACAGTTGTGTAGTTCTTGGAGCATCTTCGTTTTTTTTCATTTGCTTGGTTTTCTTAGTTTGCTTGAATAAATTGGTTGGACCCCCTCTTTCATACATCTCTTTTCAAATGAGTTTGGTTTGGATTGGAAAAGAGTAGGAAAAGTTCATGCTTAAGTGCTAAAAGGAGCTTGTTTTTGACTGTGGCCTATGCTTTGTCATGCCATGCTTGATATTTTTTTGGCTTTATGCTTAGTATTCTTTGTTGTAGCATGACTTGTTATAAACAATTGAGATTGCTTAATGTGCCTTGGATGAATCATGCGTTGTTTTAGCATATTAAAGCATAGTATAGTGGTATTCTCCTTTGATGCTTTATTTGGGTTGACTTGGCGCATGCTCACACCATGTTATGACTTTCCAAAGTCACCAATAGCCTTGATGATCCTTTAGTTTTCAACTTGTAGTATCACTTTATGCTTTGATCAATGATGTTTTGTCGCTCTGCATGATTATGGCCATTATTGCTCTCTTAGTTTGTCGCTCCCAGTCTTTTGCTAGCCTCCACAACCAAGTATGCGTTCCACTCATGCATCCAAATCCTTAAACCAAGTTATTCCAAAGAGTCCACCATACCTACCTACTAGCTTATGCTATTCCAAGTATATTCTTGTTTTTGTCTACCTTCCAAATTAAACTTGTTATGAGAAAACTAGTGATTAAAGCTCTCACAAACTTGATGGCACACTTTAATTTTTTGCATCTAATAAACTTGAACCATTGGGTCCTTCTTTGTTGCGTATATTCTTGCGCTTTATAAGTTGAAATTAGCAGAACCATGTATCATGGGGAACGCTTTCAACATTCCACTTGTACTTTGTACCCCGTTGATATCATGTTCTTTTGCTTACGGATCCCGGCGGTGTGAAATAAAAGTGGAACTTGTAAGATCATGGAGTTTGTATATGTGTTAGACAAATGGCTGGGCCGCTAGCCTAATCCATGCCTAATCATGGTGGAAATTTGCAGCATCACCATAATGAGCACTCTGTGAAGCATCCTCAATAAAAACCTATGCAAATAGCAAATAAAAAGATCACTGAGATGCTCATTGTCTGCTTTCCTTGTCATTTTGATTATGGGATAGCTCCTGTATCATGTGCAAGGGGTACCCCATTGGCGGTTCTTAATGATACACATGTACTTACAATGACAAGAGCTTACTCATGACTAAAGTTGAGTAGCATGAGGTTCGGTCTTCGTAAGTAAGGGGCATGAGATTTCGGTTTATAACTTGTCAAGCATATCCTCTTAGTTGTGTCACTTTAACCTTTATCTCCTGAAAGATGCTTATGATAGGGGCAATGAGAGCTGAAAGCTATAAGTACCATAATTTTTGGAAGCTCTTTATGAGACTTGAATCCCTACTTCCTTTTACAAAGGCCTTTCTTCCACCATTACATTGAGTCTCTACCTTCTATCTTTATGCACCTACTTTAAGAGCATAGTGGCCATTCTTAGTTCTATGTGCATTGTCCCAAGACTAGATGATTGATGCATAACTTGATATTGCTTGTTTTAAACTATTTTTATCTAGTCACTCTTATGAACTTTGAAGGTGTCCTATGCATTTATGTTTGCTACTCTATGAGGGACAAGCTGAATACTATTATGCTATGTTTTCTTTATGTGAAACAAACAAACATCTTGCAAAGCATTGTTATTCATGAATCTTTTGTTTGTACCTTTTCATGTTGCATCATAGTTTCTTTGTCTTATTGCTAGAACTTTGTCTTTCATGTTATGATTGAAGTACTATGATCCTAGCTATCCATGTTTTACAAATACTTTGATCAAGTTTATGATGGTGCATGTCACCTCAAAAAATTATTCTTTCTTTTTATCACTTACCTACTCGAGGATGAGCAGGATTAATCTTGGGGATGTTGATACATTGCAAATGTATCTATAATTTTTGATGTTCCATGCTTGGTTTTATCTACTTTCTTGTGTTTTGTCCACACTTTGGAGTACTTTTCTTATGATTTCTTGGACTAACCTATTAACAAGTGCCACAGTGCCAGTTGCCTGTTTTCTGCTGTTTTTGGTTCCAGGAAAGTCAGAAAATCAATATTCTCGAAATTGGACCGGACAAAAGCCAAAGTTGATATTTTCCCGGAAGACTCACGGAGCCAGAAGGAGAGTCGGAGAGGGGCCACAGGGTGGCCACACCACCCCATGGCGCAGGTCCCCCCAGGCCACGCCAGGGCATGGTGTGGGCCCCCCTGGCCGCCCACCGACCTTGCCCTCTGGCCTATAAGAAGCCTCCCAAGGCATAAACCCTAGATTATCAAGCCTCCAGCCACGAAAAGTTCCGCTGCGCCGCCGCCACTGAAGGGGAGATTCGGGGGACAGAAAGTCTCTGTTCCGGCACCCTGCCGGGATGGGGAAGTGCCCCCGGAGCCATCTCCATCGATCTCCACCACCATCTCCATCACCACTTCTGATTCCCATGATGAGGAGGGACTAGTTCTCTCTCGAGGCTAAGGGTTCTACCGGTAGCTATGTGTTCATCTCTCTCTCTATGCATGATCTTATTGAGATCATGAGCTTGTAATCTATAGATCTACCTTGCTACTCAAGTGCTTTAATAGCTCTCTACTCTCCCCATGTGTGTGAAGTTGACAGTGTGCTCACCATGGTGGCACTTAGGCTAGAGATTACAAATACTTGTTATGAGTTATATTTGGAGTTGGATGTCTTTATGAAATTGTGGTGTTTGTTGGACCAATCTAGTACTCAAGGTGACAATGTGGGGTTATCTAGATGGGAAAGATGAACTTTGAGGTGTGCTGTTATAGCCCTATCAACGATTAGAGTGCCCAATCATAGAGTAGTTAAGAGTAGTATCATAAAGAGAAGATAATTATATGAGAGTGTTCACTAGTGAAAGTATGATCCCTAGGGCTTGTTTCTAAGCATTGAAACACCATTTTCTTCTAGATCTATTACATGTTTGCTTGCTTCCACCTTTATTTCAGTTTGCCTTTAGTCTCTTACACGCCATCAAGCTATTTTCTAGCACCATTGTCTTATATCCATACCATGTGTGATTCACTATCTCTTCGCCGAACTAGTGCACCTATACACCTGACAAGTGTATTTGGTGTGTTGGGGACACAAGAGATTTCTTGTATCTTGATTGTAGGGTTCCTTGAGAGGGAATACCTTTGACCACTTCCTCCCTGAGTTCGGTAAACCTTGGGTGATCCACTTAAGGGAAAACTTGCTGCTGTTCTACAAACCTCTGCACTTGGAGGCCCAACAACTGTCTACAAGAATAGAAGTGCGTAGACATCACCAGCCATCTAGCTACTACATGGATCCGTAGTCCAAGGATGAACTACTCGCGCATCACACCGGAGGCTTGCATGGTGATGAAGAAGGCCTCCAGGGTGAATTCCCCTCTCCGGCAGGGTGCCGGGAAGAGCTTCAGATCCCTCCCGATCTAGGGATGGAGATGACGGCGGCTACAGACTCTTTCGTGGATTTTTGATCGGTTACTTAGGGTTTACGTCCCGAGGGCATCTTATAGTCGGAAGGGGAGGCCGAGGGGGTGCCTGGGCTAGCCACACCGCCCCCAGGCGCGGGCCAAGCCTGGCCGCGCGGCCAGGTGGTGTGGCCGGCATCTAGCCCTTCTCCGTCTCGTATTCTGGCACTTGATGACTTCCGGAAAAATAGGCACTTTGGCTTTTGTCCCGTCCAATTCCGAGAATATTCATTTTCTGACTTTCCTAGAACCAAAAACAGCAGAAAACAGGCAGCTGGCACTATGGCTCTTGTTAATAGGTTAGTCCAAGAAATCATAAGAAAAGTACTCCAAAGTTGGAACAAAACAAAAGAAAGTGGATAAAACTAAGCATGGAACATCAAAAATTATAGATACATTTGCAATGTATCAACATCCCCAAGCTTAACACCTGCTCGTCCTCGAGTAGGTAAGTGATAAAAAGAAAGAATACTTTTTTAGGTGACATGCACCATCAAAGACTTGATCAAAGTATCTGTAAAACATTCAAAGCTGGGATCATAGTACTTCAATCATAACATGAAAGACAAAGTTCTAGCAATAAGCAAAGAAACTATGTTGAAACATGAAATGGCACAAACAAAAGATTCATGAATAACAATGCTTTGCAAGACGTTTGTTTGTTTCACATAAAGAAAACATAGCATACTAGTATTCAGCTTCTCCCTCAATAGAGTAGCAAATATAATTGCATAGGACACCTTCAAAGTTCATAAGAGTGACTAGATACAAATAGTTTAAAACAAGCAATATAAAGTTATGCATCAATCAACTAGTCTTGGGACAATGCACATAGAACTAAGAATGGCCACTATGCTCTCAAAGTAGGTGCATAAAGGTAGAAGGTGGAGACACAATATAATGATGGAAGAAAGGCCTTTATAAAAGGAAGTAGGGATTCAAGTGTCATAAAGATCTTCCAAAAATTATGGTACTTATAGCTTTCAGCTCTCATTGCACCTACCATAAGCATCTTGAAGTGATTAAGGTTAAAGTGAACAAACTATGGTGTACATGCTTGACGAAGTATAAGTCCGAAATCTCATGTCCCTTGTATACGAGGGCCGCTCCTCATGCTACTCAAGTTTAGTCACCGGTAAGTTATTGTCATCGTAAGTACATGTGTATCATAGAGAACCGCCAACGGGGTACCCCTTGCCCGATGATACGGAAGAATCCCCATATCAAAATGACAAGGCAAGCAGACAACAAGCATCTCAGCAATCTTCTTATTTACCATCGGAATATGGTGCTTTTTTCTCTCTTTCCTCTTTTCATAATCTCTTTTTTTCTTTTCTCTTTTTTTCTCAATATAGGACTCTTTTTGTATAAGAAGAATGCTTCATAGACAGCTCATTATGGTACGCTGCAGGTTTCCACCATGTCAGCATGGATTAGACCAGCGGCCCAGGCGTTTCTCTAACACATATACATAAATCCATGGACTTACAATATCCCCTTTCATTTCACACCGACGACATCCATATACAAAAGAGCATGATATCAATTAGGTACAAGTACCAAGTGCAATGTTGAAAGCGTTCCCATGAAAGCATGGTTCTGCTAATTCCCAACAAATAAGTGCAAGCATAAACAACATAGATGACACAATGGTTGAAGTTTATTAGGGGCAAGAAAAGTAAAGTGTGCCATCAAGTTCGTGAGAGCTTTAATCACTATTTTTCTCATAACAAGTTTAATTTGGAAGGTAAACAAAAGCATGAATATACTTGGAATATCATAAGCTAGTAGGTAGGTATGGTGGACTCTTTGGAATAACTTGGTTTAGGGAGTTGGATGCATGAGTGGAAATCATACTTGGTTGTGGAGGCTAGCAAAAGACTGGGAGCTACAAACTAAGAGAGCAATAATGGCCATAATCATGCAGAGCGACAAGACATCATTGATCAAAGCATAAAGTGATACTACAAGTTGAAAACTATAGGATCATAAAGGCTATGGTGACTTGAGATAGTCATAACATGGTGTGAGCATGTGCCAAGTCAACCCAAATAAAGCATCAAAGGAGAATACCACTATACTATGCTTTAATATGCTAAAACAACGCATGATTCATCCAAGGCACATTAAGCAATCTCAATTGTTTATAATAAGTAATGCTACAGCAAATAATACTAAGCATAAAGCCAAAACAATATCAATCATGGCATGACAAAGCATAACCACAGTCAAAAACGAGCTCTTTTTACCACATAATTATGAGCTTTCCTACTGTTTTCCAGTCCAAACCAAACTATTTGCAAACCAATGTATGAAAGAGGGGGTCCAACCAATTTATTCATAAAACTAAGCAAACCAAAGCAAACGAAAAACCAAAACAAAAACAAAAATAAGACGCTCCAATAAAAACACAACTGTGCATGAAACAATAAAAATGAAGCGTTTGGAAGAAACCTGGGATTTTTTTTGATGAAGAAGGGGATGCCTTGGGCATCCCTAAGCTTTGACGGTTGTACTTCTTGGATATTTCTTGGGGTGACACGCGTGGCATCCCCAAGATTGAGATTTAGTCCATCCTTCATCTCATTACTCATTCCTTCCATACACCTGAAAATTTTCCTTCATACAAAACTTCACACAATCTTTATTAGCAACATTAGTGCACTCAAGATAAATAAGTCTTAAGGTTCAGTTCTAACACCAAATAAAATTCCATTGGAACACTAGCTACTGTAGCACTTCCCTCAAAAAGCTCAATTCCCCAAAAGAACTCAAGAAGGAACCAACAAGAAGCAAATGCAGAAAATGGCCGAAATCTATCAAAACAGACCAGCAGGTAAAGACGAATTTTTTCGAAGACCTTCTGTTTCTCAAATCAAAAAGTGTTGAACTAACGAAAGTTAGATAACAACCTGGGGCAGAAGCAGAAAAATTCACGCCTCAAAAAGACGTTCAGAGATTTTACACGAATGTTTACGGTGAAGCACAAAAATCTAATTCGGGACATCAACTTTCCCAATCATTACTTCTCTCTCACTAGAGGTTTCTCTTGGCACAAAAAGCAAATAAAAGGGATAAGGAGAGGTTATTACAGAGGTAATAACTTCCAAGACTCATCTAAAACTTTTGGGTTATCTCCCAATAAGTACTTTTCTTTAACGCCTTTAAGTTAGGCATAAGAAGCAAGAAAGAATCAAGTGTTCTCAAATGAAGAAGCATTAAGACCAAATTTTGTTTTCATAGGAGAAGCAAAAGAAATCGTTTCTCTCTTTTTATGGAAGTGTTCTGTACCTTTCTTGAGTGGGAGTTGATATTTAATGGTGCCTTCTTTCATATCAATGATGGCACCAACAGTTCTAAGAAAAGGTCTTCCCAAAGTAATAGGACAAGAAGCATTGCATTCGACATCCAAAACATAGAAATTAACAGGGACATAGGCATTGTTAACCATAATAAGAACATCATTAAGACTCCCCATGAGTTTCTTTTTAGCATTATCATCAAGTGGGACATTCAAATAACAATCTTCAAGTGGAGGCAAATCAAGCATATCATAAATCCTTCTAGGCATAATAGAAACACTACTATCAAGATCACATAAAGCTTTGAAATCAAAGTCATTCACTTTCATATTAATGATGGGTTCCCAACCATCTTCTTGTTTTATAGGAATAAAAGCTTTATGTTTCATCTTTTCTTCTTTAATCTTTATGAGAGCATTAGTAATGTGTTTTGTAAAGGCCATGTTCATTGCACTAGCATTAGGACTTTTAGCAAGCTTTTGTAGGAACTTAATAACTTCCGAGATGTTGCAACCATCAAGATCAAAATCAAATTTATCATCTAAAGTAGTAGAACTATTACTAGCCTCAACACTAGTGGTGGTAATAGTAGAAACACTAATGTTTCTAGCAATTTCATCTTCTCTTTCCCACTTAGCATGTAATTCAGCTAATAGTCTAACATTTTCATCAATTCTTACTTGTATAGCATTAGTAGCTGCAAAGGGATTATCATTAGTTTCAGGTTTAGCAGCCATTTTATTCAAAGAAGATTGAGCTTCAGCCAAAGGTGCTATATTTCTTTCAGCATTAGAGAGTTTTTCCTCAATAGTTTTATTGAAAGCAGTTTGTTTGCTAATAAACTCTTTAAGCATAACTTGAAGTTCAGAGGGAGCACTCTTATTATTGTTGTAAGAATTTCCATAAGCATTACCATTGTTGGGAGGATATGGCTTATAATTGTTGTTACCAAAATTGTTCCTATAAGCATTATTACCATAAGCATTGTTTCCAAAATTGTTATTTATTATGAAGTTCACATCAACTTGCTCTTCTTGAGCAACCAAAGAGGCTAAAGGAACATTATTTGGATCAATATGGGCTTTCCCATTAAAGAGCATATACATAATAATATCAATCTTATCACTCAAGGAGGAGGTTTCCTCAACAGAATTTACCCACCTACCTTGTGGAGCTCTCTCAGTATGCCATTCAAAATAATTAACCATCATATTGTCCAGAAGTTTTGTTGCAGCACCCAAAGTGATGGTCATAAAGGTACCTCCAGCAGCAGAATCCAATAGGTTCCTTGAAGAATAGTTCAATCCTGCATAAAAAGTTTGGATGATCATCCAAGCAGTCAGTCCATGAGTGGGACAATTCTTTACCAAAGATTTCATTCTTTCCCAAGCTTGAGCAACATGCTCATTATCAAGTTGTTTAAACTCCATTATTTCACTTCTCATGGATATAATCTTAGCAGGAGGATAGTATTTTCCAATAAAAGCATCTTTGCATTTAGTCCAAGAATCAATACTATTCCTACTTAAGGAATTCAACCATTCTTTAGCTTTTCCTGTCAAAGAGAAAGGAAACAATTTCAGCTTAATAATATCACCATCTATATCCCTATGCTTTTGCATCTCACAAAGTTCAACAAAGTTATTTAGATGGGAAGCAGCATCTTCATTACCAATACCAGAAAATTGTTCTCTCATAACAAGATTGAGTAAAGCAGGCTTTATCTCAAAGAAAGTATCTTCAGGCACATGTGGAGCAATAGGTGTGCTCATAAAATCATTGTTGTTGGTGCTAGTGCAGTCACACAACTTAGTGTTTTCAAGAGTAGTCATTTTTTGTTTTTTCAAATAAGAAAGGAAACTTGTAAAACTAATTTTTTGGGGTTTTTGATAACAAAACAAGCAAACAAAGCAAAAAGAAACAAAGAAAAACAAAAATAACAAAGTAAAGAGATTGGTTATGAGGGACTCCCCTTGTGAAGATGTCCTTAACAAAGAAAAATGCTTGATGGCTCTGAGTATGGCGCCCAGAAAAATGCTGGAGCAATGATGATGTAGAGCTTGTTGGGAACCCCAAGAGGAAGGTATGATGAGCACAGCAGCAAGTTTCCCTCAGTTATGAAACCAAGGTTTAATCGAACTAGTAGGAGCAAGGAAACACCCCAAAGGTGTTACTAGCTGAGCTTTGGCAGGGCGCACTACCAGTGCTAGTAGCAACATGGATACATGCACAACACAACCACAGAACTTTGTCCCCAACTTGCGATGAGGTTGTCAATCTCACCATGTTTTGTGGAAAACAAAGGATTAAACGTACCGAATGGAAAGAAGTAATAGTTTGCAGAAAGTAAACACAAAGAAGTAAACAGTTTGTAGATTGTATGTAAAAGACAAGGACCAGGATCCATAGTTCACTAGAGGTGGCTCTCCTTAAGATAGATAACATGCTGGGTGAACAAATTACAGCGGGGAAATTGACAAACATCGAGAAAGCAATACATGCATATACTAATCATCTTGACTCCTTTGAGACTTAATTTGGAATTACAACATTATACATAGACCGCCATCCAACTGCATCTATGACTAATAATCCACCTTCAGGTCATCATCCGAACCCCCTCCATTATTATGTTGCAAGAAACAGATTATTACTTTACGAACTGCGTGTAAAGTAAACAATACGATTGCTCTATGAACAAAGGATTGGTGTTTTCTCCCTAATAGCAACAGCACATCTAGTACCTTAGAGATTTCTGTCACTTCCCCAAATTACCAAAGGCATGAACCCACTATTGAGCATAAATACTAACTCTTGGAGTTGCTAGCATCTACTTGGCCAAGATAGCTACTAACAACGTAAAGCATGCAAGATCACAAATAACAAAGACATGATAGAATAAATAATCAATCTGAAATAGCATCTCAATATCCATCGGATCCCCGCAAACACAACATACAGAATTACAAATAGATGATCTTGATCATGAACGGAGCACACAAGATCTAGACATGAAAGCACAAAGGAGGAGAACCAGCCATATAGCTACTACATGGATCCGTAGTCCAAGGATGAACTACTGACGCATCACACTGGAGGCTTGCATGGTGATGAAGAAGGCCTCCAGGGTGAATTCCCCTCTCCGATAGGGTGCCAGGAAGAGCTTCAGATCCCTCCCAATCTAGGGATGGAGATGACGGCGGCTACAGACTCTTTCGTGGATTTTTGATCGGGTACTTAGGGTTTATGTCCCGAGGGCATCTTATAGTCGGAAGGGGAGGCTGAGGGGGTGCCTGGGCTAGCCACACTACCCCCCGGCATGGGCCAAGCCTGGCCGCGCGGCCAGGTGGTGTGGCCGGCCTCTGGCCCTTCTCCATCTCGTATTCTGGCACTTGATGACTTCTGAAAAAATCGGCACTTTGGTTTTGTCCTGTCCAATTCCGAGAATATTCATTTTCTGACTTTCCTGGAACCAAAAATAGCAGAAAATAGGCAGCTGGCACTATGGCTCTTGTTAATAGGTTAGTCCAAGAAATCATAAGAAAAGTACTCCAAAGTTGGAACAAAACACAAGAAAGTGGATAAAACTAAGCATGGAACATCAAAAATTATAGATACATTTGAAAAGCACACATGCAACGATGCCACTCCAGCATGTGGTATTCTTTTTATAAACCACGTGTATCCACCAGTTGTCATTGCATGTGTGTCCTTCTCATAAACCACATGGATCCACCAATGTCAATGCATGCCTTTGCATGTGTGTTCTTTTCGTAAACCACCACTAGTGTCATTGCATGTGTGTCCTTTTCATAAACCACAACTAGGGTCATTGCATTTTCGTTCTTTTCATAAACCACCACTTGGATCCACTAATTCCACTCCAGCATTTGGTGTCCTTTTCATAAACCACCACTAGAGTCATTGCATGTTTGTGTGTGTCAGTGTGCTTCACTGTGGTTTTTGAAAAGAACAAATGCAATGATGTCACTCCAGGATGTGGTGTTCTTTTCATAAACCACATGGTTCCACCAGTTGTCATTGCATGTGTGTCCTTCTAATAAACCACATGGATCCACCAATGTCATTGCATGTCTTTGCATGTGTGTTCTTTTCATAAACCACCACTAGTGTCATTGCATGTGTGTCCTTTTCATAAACCGCAACCAGAGTCATTGCATGTTTGTTCTTTTCATAAACCACCACTTGGATCCACTTCATGTTATTGCATGTGTGTCCTTTTCATAAACCACGACTAGGGTCAGTGCATGTTTGTTATTTTCATAAACAACCACTTGGATCCACTACATGTCATTGCATGTGTGTCCTTTTAATAAACCACAACTAGGGTCATTGCATTTTTGTTCTTTTCATGAATCACCACTTGGATCCACTAATTGCACTCCAGCATGGTGTGTCCTTTTCATAAACCACCACTAGAGTCATTGCATGTGTGTGTGTGTCAGTGTGCTTCACTTTGGTTTTTGATAAGAACAAATGCAATCATGTCACTCCAGCACGTGGTCTTCTTTTCACAAACCACATGGATCCACCAGTTGTCATTGCATGTGTGTCCTCATAAACCACATGGATCCACCAATGTCATTGCATGTCTTTGCATGTGTGTTCTTTTCATAAACCACCACTAGTGGCATTGCATGTGTGTCCTTTTCATAAACCGCAACCAGAGTCATTGCATGTTTGTTCTTTTCATAAACCACCACTTGGATGCACTGCATGTCATTGCATGTGTGTCCTTTTCATAAACCACAACTAGGGTCATTGCATGTTTCTTATTTTCATAAACCACCACTTGGATCCACTACATGTCATTGCATGTGTGTCCTTTTCATAAACCACAACTAGGGTCATTGCATTTTTGTTCTTTTCATGAACCACCACTTGGATCCAATAATTCCACTCCAGCATGTGGTGTCCTTTTCATAAACCACCACTAGAGTCATTGCATGTGTGTGTGTCATTGTGCATCACTGTGGTTTTTGAAAAGAACACATGCAATGACGTCACTCCAGCATGTGGTGTTCTTTTCATAAACCACCACTAGAGTCATTGTATGTGTGTGTGTGTTAGTGTGCTTCACCGTTGTTTTTGAAAAGAACAAATGCAATGATGTCACTCCAGCATGTGGTGTTCTTTTCATAAACCACATGGATCCACATGTTGTGGAAATGGCCACGACAGTCGCTTCCACTAGCAGCGATTGAGTGTTTCGTGAAGAAGAGTTGGCGGCCATCTGTGGTGCGAGATGGGGGCGGATGCACGTGGGTTTACCCAGGTTCGGCCCCCCGGAGGGTAAAGACCTACTCCTGCTAGATTAGATTATGGGAGAGCGAGCTGCAGGGGTGGCGAGCTCGGTGGCTAGGCAGCGAGTCACCTGAGGAGGTGTATGATGGAACGTGCGTCTCTAGGATACCCTAGGGAGGTTTATATATGAAGCACCTCGCTAGGGTTTACAAGTTATCACCGAACAAGATAAGGAACCGGAGGCTTTGACCGAGTTCGACTGGGCTTCTGTTACGCTCCTGGGCCTCCAGTCGCCAGTCGCTGGGCCTTTCCTTCCTTCATAGTCCAGTCGCCGTCCTTCGGACGCACTCGCAGGCCTTTCGGCCCCATTGGAACGTCCTGCTGGGCATACCCCCTTCGGCATATCCCCATCAGTAGTCCCCGAGGCCATCGTTGATGCAGGCGCAGGCGTCCTTTTGGCGTTCGGAGTAGGCAAACCCAATTTGGGCGTCCAGTCGAGTCGGCGATGGACTCCATTAGAACCAAGGAGAATTTCCCCATGTTTCCACTCATCGTCTCAATGAATGTCACTACCGCCCAGTCGTCATCTCGGCGAATGGAAATACTAGCGGGTGGCGGGTGAACTAAAGGAGTTGGACCGTCAAACCTGGTCAAACTATCCGTTGGAATTTCCAACGGTAACTACGACGCAATTACCATGAGTAACGGCTACCCCGATTTTGGCGGGTTGCGTTTCCCATATAAGGGGAGTGATGGTTCAGCTCCATAGTCCTTCTTCCTCATTCGTTCTTCCTACCTCCCATCTTCCTGCCTGCGTCCTTCCGACTTTTTCTTCCCGCATCGTGTGACTCCACATCCTACCCGATGGCACCTCCAAAAGGCTCATGGGGAAAATCCAAGTATACCAAAGCCCAGCTTAGATCCTTTGAGGATGCCGGGGTGCTCCGCAAGGGGAATTGGCGGGTTCCCCCTCCTCCGAGACTGAGCTGAAGCCACGACCCGACGAGTTCATCTGCTTCCCGAGTCATCTTGAGAGGGGTCTGGGATTCCCCACCTCACTCTTTTCCGCCGCTTCTGCGTGTATTACGCGATCAAGCCATCGGATCTTGGTCCGCATAGCATCGAGCAGCTGGTGATCTTTGTCGCCTTCTACGAATGTTACCTCGGCTGCATACCGTACTTCCCGCTATGGCTGGAGCTCTTCCACGGTCGCATTGGGCGCGAAGCGTCCAGTGGCTTGATGCTAGCCGCAGGTGGAGTCACCTTTCAACTGAAGCCAAAGGCCAATTTCGTCAAGCTCCTCCTACCGAAGAAGGCCGCCAGCGAGTGGAAGAAGAGCTGGTTCTATGTTAAAGAAGCCACTCCCTCTAGCGAGGTGGCTCTTCCCGAGTTCGTCGCCGAGAGGAGCGAGCCCCGTCGGTTGGTGCCGAAGAAGCTTCCCGAAGACCAGAGGATGGCCGTCGCGGAAATGATGGATCAGATCCAGAAGTTGAAGGACCAGGGGTTGATTCCGATCAACCTCTCAACTGCTGGCTCGGGCGGCGCCTGGTTCCGCTGGCGGTTCGACTGCACTGGATGTATGAATACAACCGGAAGCATGATCCATCCCGAACCAGCAAGGAGTCATGGGAGGCCGAGGACTACAAGGCCGCCTTGAAGAAGATCACCGACGCGGAATTCACCAGTGTGGCGGTCGGGGTCGCCCCGTACACTCCTGTGAAGAATGAAGCCCCACAGTAAGTTCTCTTCCCAATCATTACATCCATGTTTTATTTTTCAGTCTCCTCGTTTGGTGTTTTACTCGCGGTGGTTCTCAGCTTTTTCAGGTGCTGGAGGGCTGGCTCCCTCCGCTCGATGAAGAGGTTCCCCAAGATTTGGAGGAATACTCCGAGGGGGACCCTTCCGACAGCGACGGGGAGGAGGAAGAGGTTCCTCCTCTAGCGCCTGTGGCTCACAAGACCCGCATGTAGAGGCAACGTGAAGTCGAGGCGAGCTGCAGCCTAGACGAGCACGACGGAGGCGACGAGGTCGCGCAGGAGCACACTTCCCGGCATACTGCTACGCCATCGAAGCCCGCACGCAAGCCTAAGTCACCAGCGAAAAGGCCCACGTCGCCGTCCAAGTCTTCGGTGGTGTTCGAGTCGGATGACGATTCTAATGACGAAGGTTCTCCCGAAGTCTCGCACAAGGCCTCAAAGGATGCAGTCCTGACGAAGGGGTTGGAGGGAAAGGACACGGAGGTAGTGGTAGAGGTTTCCCTGGCGGCGACTGCGCCGACGTCTACGGGGGTTCTGATCCAAGAAGCGGCTGAGGCGACAACGTCCAAGTCGCCACAGCCGCCAAAGGCGGCCGCGTCGGAGCCAGAGATCCCGGCGACTACAGCTTCATCATTGAGGAAGCCCATGGAATCGTGGGCTTCAGATGTCTTCGAGAGGGGGCTCAGCTGCAAGCGGGGTCCTGAGTTGGACAAGCCCGCCCATATTAGCACTGGGCTTCGCGTCCTTCTAATGGCTAAGTAACTACTGCTCCCTCGTCCCAATTCGCCTTGCTGTTTTGTATTGTCGTTATATTGATTGAGGGGGCTCGTGCAGGTCAGGGGCCAAGAAGATTGGCCGTCCTTCGGTGGCTAAGATTCCACCGGCCACCGACATGGGAGAGGGCGACTTGCCCAAGAAGAGAAAGGTCACCGGAGATGTGGCGACCGCCGAGGTCGCGAAGAAGCAGAAGGGGGGCGCCGACGACGCTGCGACCAAGGGCAGCGCCGCGGAGTCAGTTGCTGCGCTAGTCGCTGAAGAGGTGGTGGCGACGCGATCGGAGCCAGCATTGGTTGCGTCCGTGCCGGAAGCGCCGGTCCCGACAACCAGAGCCCCTGCCAGAGCGTCGGCGATGTTCCCGCGTTTTATGGCGAGGGGGTTTCTAGGTGTGGTGGACACGCAGTCTTCGCAGAGTCTAAAAATCGTGGATGCGGACATTGGGTCCCGCCGCGGGCGCACTTCCTTCACGATCCCGTCGACTGACGCCGAGGAACTTCAAAAGATGCTCGGTGCTGCTATTCAGATATGTCCAGTCCCCGAGTTCCTGGTCGCTGAATGTCAGCGTCTGGGAACTGAACCTCTTGCTCCTTTCCAGTCCCCGAATTCCTAGTTGCTAAATTTCGGCGGCTAGGAATTGATTTTCTTTTTCCTCTTTCTCTAGTCCCCGAGTTCCTGGTCGCTGAATTTCAGCGGCTGGGAACTGGGTTTTGTTTTGGCAAATGCTTAGGTGAGTTATTTGTTTGCAGGGATTGCAAAGGGAGTCGACCGATCGGCAGGCCGCAAGAGAGCGCTTGGAGCGTGACTTGCGTGAAGCGCAAGAGGTGAACCGGCGGATTCAGGAAACTATTGGTGAGTATTTTTTTGTCTGTATTCTCCTCTTTCGGGTGTGAGCTGGTTGTGTACAGTACTCTAATGTCTTCTCTTGCAGATGGTTTCCCGGCTGAGATCTCCAAGGCTCGTGAGGGGTATGTCCCAGTCGGCAAACTGGACGCGGCGAATGGACGAATAGCCTCCCTGGTCAAGGACTTGGAGGAGGCGAAAGCGGCCTCAATTTCTTCAGAGGAGCGGGCGAAGGCTGCCGTCGCTGCGGCTGAGGAAGAACGCAAAGCCACGGACTCCATCATCATGGGGCTGCACAACGAGCAGACCTCCTTGGAGAAGCACGTCAAGGAGAACTGCCGCTAACTCCTTGGTAAGTCTCTGTCTTTGCCTGACCTGCTTGTTGAGTCCCTGTTTTGGGGTTTCCATAGGTTCACTAACACCTGACTGTGCAGCTGTGGTAGGCCAAAGCGACCCGGTGGTGCAAACTTACAACACCGCGCAGTGCGTGACTGCCGTGGTGAACGCGGTCACGGCCTCAGCACTGTGCGTCCAAGCGGCTCTTCAGGTCATGTCCCCCACTGAAGTTATTCCTGGGGGGCTTACGGAGGTGTGGCGCTATTTGGAGGAGGTGCCTACCGTCGTGGAGTGCATGACGCGCTCGGCGTTCAGGCGTGGGCCGCCACAGCATTGAGCTTGGGTCTCGCCCACTTCCCGGACGACTTCGACCTTGACGATGTGACGAGTGGCTATCCATCGGCAACCGGCACGGTGGAGATGTCAGAGGTGCTAAAGCTGACCGTGAAGGCCACCCCTTATGCTGATCGGGTCTTGGCGATGGGCGATCTGCTGCCGTACCAGGAGACGGTGTTGGCGCCTAGCGACCCCGAGCCAAAGCATCGTGATATGAAGTCGGAGCAGCCCTTTCGGTCATCGTTGTCGAAGTTTCTGACGACGTACCCAACGAACCTGTGGCAGCCTTTTGTTCGCGTCAAGGGGGGTGGCGCTGCTTCTTCATCAGGGCCTGCAGAGTAAACAATGTAATCGTCCGAGTTGTGATGTATGCCAAGTGGTGAGTGCTGTAAGATATTTTTGCAATATATGCCACGGGGAGTCGATCGACTCGTATTGCGATTAGGAATGTGTGTTGTGTTTTGTTTATGTATTGGTTTAATTGAGCCAGTCCCCGAGCGAGTCCGCCCTTTAATGGGGTATAACTTGATTGTATACTTTTTTGTATTGTTTTGTTTATGCATTGTTTTTATCCCTCGTGTCTTCTGAGTGGCGAGTCCCCGAGCGCGAGTAGGGCTGACTTATAAGCGACTGCCCAAGCGTGGTGCTCGACCGCATTGGTCATGCTCCTGTTGCAGGTTGTGAGTGCGTTGTTTGTAACATGTCTCCTCCCCTGGCCTGGAGAGCCAGTCGCTTGGCGAGTCCTAGGCAGCTCTCTTACTTGGTGTGTTCCTGAGCCGCATGGTGGTTTCCTTTTTGCGGAGTCCCCGTGCGTGGTACTTAACCGTTCGAGTCGCTTTGCACGAGGGTGGAAGGGACAGGTCGCTGTGAGAAGCGTGTACCGGATGTGTTGGCCTGGTGGGCCAGTCGGGCTAGGCGGCTCCAATGGTTGCTCCGGGTTGGCTTTTTTTGTGGACGACCCAAGGCCCGAATATTTCCGGTGCCCTTGTGCCGCACTACTTAGCCATGTCGGTCGCCCGACCAGAGGTTGACTTCCGTAAGTAGCGTATTGCTAGTATGTACGAGTGCGAGTGGCACAAGAATATGGCGAGTGGACACAATTTGTGCGATCCAGATGAATTTCATTATATGTTCCGATGGAGTACAATCTGAGGTTCTAAGTATAGAAGTTTCTGAGGAGGTTTACATTCCATGGAATACCGACCTCCAGTTGGCCGTCACCCCGTATGTAGATGAGGTAGTAGGCATCATTGCCGAGGACTCGGCCTATGGCGAATGGTCCCTCCCATGGGGGGGAGAGTTTGTGCATGCCCTTCTTGTCTTGGGCCAGTCACAGGACCGGGTCGCCTTCCTGGAAGGTGCGAGTTTGCACTCGGCGGCTGTGGTAGCGGCGGAGTCCTAGCTGGTATATGGTGGTGCAGGAGCGAGCCAGGTCGCGTGCCTCGTCAAGTTGATCGATGCTGTCTTGGCGGGCGACCTCGTTGGCCGCCTTGACGTAGTTGGCGACTCGAGGTGAGTCATGCTCCAGGTCGGTTCGCATTACGGCCTCGGCGCCATACACCATGAAGAAGGGCATGAACCCGGTTGAGCGGTTGACGGAGGTGCAGATCCCCCATATCACGGAGGGGAGCTCATCGACCCAGCATCTAGGGTGCGCTCGAGGGGCACCTGCAGTCGCAGCTTGAGCCCATGGAGGACGCTCTGGTTGGCGCGTTTGGCTTGGCCATTCGATTCCGGGTGAGCGCCTGATGCGAGGTCGAGTCGGATGCCATGTTCTTCACAAAATTCCTCCATGGCCCCCTTGGCAAAGTTGGTGCCGTTGTCTGTTATGATGCTATGTGGGTAGCCGTACCGGTAGATGAGTTCGCGTAGGAACTTGGTGGCCGTCTTGCCGTCGCACTTTTTTATCGGCTTGGCCTCGACCCATTTGGTGAACTTGTCGACTGTGACCAGGAGGTGAGTGAAGCCAAACGGGGCCTTCTTGAATGGTCCTACCATGTCCATGCCCCATACGGCGAATGGCCACGTGATGGGGATGGTCTTGAGTGCCGAGCGAGGGAGGTGCGTCTGGTTGGCGTACTTCTGGCACCCGACGCATCGTTGGACGATGTTGGTGGCGTCGGTGTGTGCGGTGAGCTAGTAGAAACCGTGTCGGATGGCCTTTGCGACTAGCGACTTGGCGCTGACGTGATGGCCGCAGTCGCCGGCATGAATGTCCTGGAGGATCTTGCGGCCTTCTTCTGGCTGTACGCAGCGCTGGAACACGCCAGTCACGCTGTGCTTGTGGAGCTCGCCGTTGATGATGACGAAGGATTTGTAGCGGCGCATGATCATTCGCGCCTCTGTCTCATTGCTAGGTAGGAGTTGGTGTTCCAGGAAGGCGACGTATGTTGCCGTCCAGTCGCTAGGTTCCACAACCATGGCGACTAAGGCCAGTTCTGGTTGCAGTGGGATCCCGATGTCGATCTCCTTTGGTGGGCTGACCGAAGGTTTGTGGATGATGTCGAGGAAGACGCCTACTGGTGGCTCTTGTCGGGTCGATCCGATGCGGGAGAGGGCGTCTGCCTCCTCGTTTTTGCGCATGTCGATCCACTCGATGGAATAGCCGTCAAATATGTGTTCCCCCAACTGGTCGACAGCTTGGCGGTATGCGATCATTGTTGGGGATACGGCGTCGCACGTCCCGGCGACTTGGCCGGCGACTAGGTCGGAGTCGCCATAGCATCGTAGGCGGTTGACGTTCATCTCCTTAGCGGCTCTCATGCCGTGAAGGAGGGCCTCATATTCTGCCATGTTGTTGGTGCAGGGCTTGAAGTTGAGGTGGAGCATGTAGCGGAGCTTGTCTCCTTTGGGGGAGGTCAGGATGACCCTAGCCCCTGCGCCGTCGGCGTTCTTGGAGCCGTCAAAATGGAGCGACCAGTAGTGGAGGTATGGGAGCTTCTCTGGATGCTGTGCTTCTTCCCAGTCTACGAGGAAATCAGCCAGGGCTTGTGACTTGATCGCTTTGCGGGGCTCGTACTTGATGTTGTGGACGCTGATTTCGACGGCCCACTTGGCGACTTGCCCGGTCGCCTCGCGATTGCGTATGATGTCCTGCAGGGGCGCGGAGGAGACCACCGTGATTGGGTGCTCCTGGAAGTAGTGTGGGAGTCGCCGATGTGCTCGGAATACCGCGTACACCAGTTTTTGGTATTACGGGTAGCGCTGTCGTGAGTCCGTTAGGACTTCGCCGATGTAGTAGACGGGGCGCTATATGGGGCGCTCCTTGCCCTCTTCCGGTCGTTCGACGACCATCACGACGCTGACGACTCGAGTAGAGGCCGCGATGTAAACGAGCATTGGCTCTTTGTCAAGTGGCGCGGCGAGTAGTGGTGTCGCGAGTAGCACTTCTTTGAGTGCTTTGAGCGCGTCATCGGCCTCCGCGTCCCACTGGAATGTTGGGTTCTTGCGCATCAGGCGTTAGAGGGGCATTGCCTTCTCGCCTAGTCGGGGGATGAAGCGACTGAGGGCCGCGACTCGCCCTGCCAACTTTTGGACGTCGCGCAGGCACATGGGTTTCCCGAGTTGCGCGATGGTGTCGATCTTGGTGGGGTTGGCTTCCATGCCTCGCTTGGAGACTACATAACCCAGGAGTTGTCCGGTGGGGACGCCGAAGGTGCATTTTCCGGGATTCAGCTTGATGTTGTACCTCCGCAAGTTTGCGAAGGTTTCGGCTAGGTCGGCGAGCAGATCGTCCTGGCGGGTGGATTTTACCACCACGTTGTCGATGTAGACGTGAATGTTGCGGCTAATTTGGCTCGCTAGACACTCCTGCATGCACCTCTGGTATGTGGCGCCTGCATTCTTGAGGCCGAACGTCATGGCCGTGTAGCAGAATGCGCCAAATGGCGTAATGAATGCCATCTTCTCCTCGTCCTCGACCGCCATCTTGATCTGGTTATAACCATAGTAAGAGTCGAGAAAGCACATCGACTCTGATCCCGCGGTCGAATCGATGATCTGATCGATGCGCGGTAGGACGAACTCCTCCTTCCGGCAGGCGCTGTTGAGGTTGGTGTAGTCAATGCACATTCTCCATGTGTTGTTCATTTTTAGAACCAGTACTAGGTTTGCCAGCCACTTGGAGTACTTGATTGGCCGGATGAAGCCTGTGGCTAGCAGGCGCTAAACTTCCTCGGCGATTGCTCGACGGCGCTCTTCATTGAAGGGCCGTAGCGACTGCTTTACTAGTCGCACTTTGGGGTCGGTGTTGAGTTTGTGCTCAGCGAGTTACCTCGGGACACCTGGCATGTTAGATGGCTTCCATGCGAATATGTCGCGGTTCTCAAGAAGGAACCCGATGAGCGCGCTTTCCTATGTGGGGCTCATGTGTGCCCCAATGGTGACTGTCTAGCTGGAGTCGCCTGGGACGAGCTCGACGTTGCGGGTGTGCGTGGTCGCCTCGAACGTGGAGTTCGTGGAGGTTGGTTTCTTCAGGATGGTAGGGTCATCCTTGTTGATGTTGCCCGCATATTTCGCGAGCTCCTCCGCGTGGTCAGTCTCCGTGGCGATGATGGTGTTGGCGAGCTCGGCGCCCTTGTCCTCGCATTCCACGGCCATGTCGGGATCGCCGTGGACGGTGATGATGCCGCTTGGCCCGGGGAGCTTCATCATGTTGTAGGCGTAGTGTGGGGTCGCCATAAACTTGGCAAATGCCTGGCGGCCCAGGACGCAGTGGTAGGGGCTACGGAAGTTCACCAGCTCGAAGATGATCCTCTCCGTGCGGTAGTTTGCTGGAGTGCCGAAGGTGACCGGCAGCGTCACTTTCCCGATCGGGTACGCCTTCCGACCGGGGACGGTGCCGTGGAAGGTCGTCAGTGTTGGCTCGATGGCTGCTTCTGGGAGCTGGAGCCTTTTGAACATGTCGAGGTACAAGATGTTGATGGAGCTCCCACCGTCCATTAGCATCTTGGGCCGCTAGTAATCGGCCACCTTGGGCCTGACTACCAGGGCGACTCGCCCTGGGTATTCAATTCTTGGCGCATGGTCCTGGCGACTCCAGGTGATGCTCTGCTCGGACCAGTTTAGGAAGCGAGGGATGTCGACTTGCGTCACCGCATTGACGGCGACCATGCGGGTGAGCACCTTCTTCTCGCGCTTGGTGCCGAGTCCGGTGAAGGTATGTAGCGAGCCGACGGCGGTGCCGAAGCCGCCGCCGTTCCCGTTGTACCTAGGTGGGTTGTTGTTGGGGTCCTCCTTTGAGAGAGTGGCAATCGGGGGTGGTGTGGGTGGTGGGTTTTCCCTTCCTGCTATCGTAGATGCAGGGCTGATTGAGCAGGGCGGCGGGGTTGAATTTCGGCCTCGTCATGTTGTTGGCGCAGTAGTTCCCGCTGTCGCGGTAGTTTCCTCTGTCACGGCGGTCGTTCTTGGAGTCGCGCTGGCTGTGGCTGGCGTTGGCGACGAAGTCGACTCGCCCGTCCGTGTGGCGCTTGCCAGTGATGCGGGAGTTGCTGTAGCGCATGTGGCGTAGGCGCCCGCTGTCGTGGATGCTAGTGCGGCGTCTTCCCCCCGACTTGTCATCGGAGTCTTGGTTGGGGTCCTCCTCCGCATAGCGCTTGGAGATCTCGAGGAGGTTGGGGATGTTGTCGAGCATCCGGTAGACCCTCTTGATCTTGGCGACCAGGGGTTCGTACCCGCACGCGTACTTGAAGCAGTGTATCGTCGTGTCTGGGTGGATGCCGGAGGCATTTATCCACAGTTCTTGCCATTTTTGGGTCCACCGGCGAGTCGACTCGCGTTGTCCCTGGATGAATCCCACCAGGTCCTCTATGGTGGTGGCGCAGGTGTAGGAGCCCTCGAAGTGCCTAACGAAGGCGTCCCGCATTTCTTCCCAGGAGTTGATGCTGTCGGCGGGGAGCGTGCTGATCCACTGCTGGGTCGCACCCTCCATCATTAGGGGGGAGGTAGCGAGCGGCGAGCAGGTCGGTGTGGCCTGCGATCCCATTGCCATGAGGTATGTATCCAGCCAGACAGCGGGGTCGTACGTCGGGTCGTACTTATCGATCTCCTTGGGGGCCTTGAAGTTGGCGGGGTATTTTTCCCTATGAATCATTGGTCCGAAGCATTGCGGCCCGACTCAGCTGAGCGAGCCTGTTGGTTCCGGGTCGCTGCGGTTGGTGAGGGTGTGCTGCAGGTCGTAGGGCTGGCGCGACCGCCACGCCTGATTGTTGATGATGTTCGTTCGGGCATCGAGTGGCTGCCCGTTGGCAGTGACCGTGTTGTTCGCCGGTCGCGGCTAGTTGGTTGACAACGCGGGATTGGCGTCCCATGGTTGGTTCGCCAGGGGCTGGGGTGATGGGCAAACTAATGCGTTAGCCACGGTGGGGTGGCCGCTTGATGCCGCCCTGCTTGCTGATGAGCGGGAGTACATCCACCCCCGCGGGTCGACTCCCGTGGCTTCTAGCTCGACGGCCCTGACGAGTAGGGCCTTGGCGTACTGGATCTGTAGCACGCCGTCGCCTTGGACGTCGAGGTTGGCGATCGCGGCGTCGACCGCGACGACATTGTCCATCGGGGTGGAGTATAGTGGTTTCCCGTTGGCGTCACGGGCTTGAGGCGAGATGATGATCCGCGGTTGGTCTGGCGGGGGCGCGCGACCCATGGGTGGTGGGGGGCTCCAGTCACCGGCACACCAGGTGGTGGTCTTGCGGGGTTGCTCCCGCCTGGCGGCGCGTTCTCACAGTATTCGTGGTCGGCAGCGCATGTGGGGTCGCCTTCGTCGTTGAAGTTCAGGATGCGACCCTAAACGTTGGAGTTCAGGCGGGTCCTGATGCGGCGCTGGTGATAGAGCAACAGCTCCCGTACCGTCTCTCGTTCAAGGAGGTATTTCTTGCGCTCGGCGAGTTCATTGCGTTGCGCCTCTGCGAGCCGCAGGCGGGCTTGCTCCACCTTCGTGGCCGTCGCAGTCCGCGGGATCGGCATGGAGAACGGATCTGGCGGGGCGGCCGTGCTGCCCGCCATGTAGATCGTGTTGAAGCGATTGGATCTGGCCAGTCGAAGATCCCTAGGATGGAGGAATCCTTGAAGTCCTCTGGGTTGGAGACTCGCGTGATGGAGTCCTCCCGTGATGCGGCAGTGATGGATCCGTCGACCGATGCAGGGGCCGCGGAGTCAGCATCGTTGTTTAGGGCGTCGTCGTTGGTGACGGCGTTAGTATCGACCGCATCGCTGGCGGCCGAGTCGTACTCGGTGACGAGGCCCCTTTTGGAGCGGACCTGCTCCTCCGAAAGCAGATCGCGGTGTGGCGGCGATCCGCCGACGATCACCGTCGCGGCTGGGTTGATCGTGCCGGTGAAGCCGACGAAGAGGTTGATGGAGCCGACCGGCATCACCACGGCGTGAGTGACCGGACGTGACGCCGGGATGTAGCTGCTGGGCAGGATCTGTAAGATCCCGCCGATGGCGATCATGCGACCGGTGGCGAGCGGCCGATCGATCGGCGAGTAGGGTCTCGCGCAGAACTCGGGCCAGTCCCGCTATGCCCCACGGTAGGCACCACTATCGTAGAAATGGCCACGGCAGTCGCTGCCACTAGCAGCGATTGAATGTTTTGTGAGGAAGAGTTGGTGGCCATCTGCGGTGCGAGATGGGGGTGGATGCACATGGGTTTACCCAGGTTCGCCCCCCGAAGGGTAAAGACCTACTCCTGCTAGATTAGATTATGGGAGAGCGAGCTACAGGGGTTGTGAGCTCGGCGGCTAGACAGCGAGTTGCTTGAGGGGGTCTATGATGGAACGTGCGTCTCTAGGATACCCTAGGGAGGTTTATATATGAAACACCTTGCTAGGGTTTACAAGTTATCACCGAACAAGATAAGGAACCGGAGGCTTTGACCTAGTTCGACTGGGCTGGTGTTACGCTCCTGGGCCTCCAGTCGCCAGTCGTTGGGCCTTTCCTTCCTTCGTAGTCCAGTCGTCGTCCTTCGGATGCACTCACAGGCCTTTCGGCCCGATCGGAACGTCCTGCTGGGCATACCCCCTTCGGCATATCCCCATCACCACCAGTTGTCACTGCATGTGTGTCCTTCTCATAAACCACATGGATCCACTAGTGTCATTGCATGTCTTTGCATGTGTGTTCTTTTCATAAACCACCACTAGTGTCATTGCATGTGTTTCCTTTTCATAAACCACAACCAGAGTCATTGCATGTTTGTTCTTTTCATAAACCACCACTGGGATCCACTTCATGTCATTCCATGGGTGTCCTTTTCATAAACCAGAACTCGGGTCATTACATGTGTGTCCTTTTCATAAACCACCACCAGAGTCACTACATGTGGTGTCTTTTTCATAAACCACCACCAGAGTCACTACATGTGGTGTTCTTTTCATAAACCACTACTAGAGTCATTGCATGTGGTGTTCTTTTCATAAACCATCTAGATCCACCAGAGTCATTGCATGTGGTGTCCTTTTCATAAACCACCACTAGAGTAATTGCATGTGTGTGTGTTAGTGTGCATCACTTTGGTTGTTTAATAGAACACATGAAATGATGCCACTCCAGCATGTGGTGTTATTTTCATAAACCACATGGATCCACCAGTTGTCATTGCATGTGTGTCCTTCTCATAAACCACATGGATCCACCAGTGTCATTGCATGTCTTTGCATGTGTGTTCTTTTCATAAACCACCACTTGGATCCACCAGTGTCATTGCATGTTTCTCCTTTTCATAAACCACCACTAGAGTCATTGCATGTTTGTGTGTGTGTCAGTGTGCATCACTGTAGTTTTTAATAAGAGTCATTGCAATGATGCCACTCCAGCATGTGGTGTTATTTTCATAAACCACATGGATCCAACAGAGTCATTGCATGTGTGTTCTTTTCATAAACCACAACTAGAGTCACTGCATGTTTGTTCTTTTCATAAACCACATGGATCCATTAATGCCACTCTAGCATGTGTTGTTCTTTTTATAAACCACCTGGATACACTAGAGTCGTTGCATGTGTTGTTCTTTTCATAAACCACCACTAGAGTCATTGCATGTGTGTGTGTTAGTGTGCATCACTATGGTTTCACAAAACATTACATCACTTTGTGCCAATCCTAGCTCCGCCACTGTGTCATTGCATGTGTGTTCTTTTCCTCAACCACCACTAGTGTGATTGTATGTGTGTTCTTTCTATGGAACCACCAGAGTCATTTGCACGTGTGTTCTTTTCAATGAAAGCCGTTGGCCACAAACAATCGGGCCACAGACCTAACCAGCAATCGCTCCGAGCTTCTAGAAGACCTGATTCTCCATTGTTAGGCGCCGTTGGATAGAGGTACATGGATGATAAGGATGTCCTTTGTGAGGGCGATCCGCGAGAAGTCTGTTCTCCGAAATGATTGGCAGTGGCATCCACGACTGGGCCTACGTCCTTTTCCTTATCCCCTTAACCTCAGGGCCAAAGCTCAGATCGTGTTCCTTCATTGCCATGGAGAGGGAGAGGCACAAACTCAGCTTGCACGAGCCTCAGATGTTCGCCCACTATGACATACTCGCGTCGCCATTTGTGAGGCTTCTGGCTGGCTTCTAGCTCAGCTACGCCAGGGTGCCTGTCACGCCGCTCTTGCATGATAACGCGTTGGCGAGGCAGATCGAGGAGCACCGCCGCCAGCTGCCGGAGCGGAAGAGGGCAATGGCACGGTACTCGCGCACGAGCACATACTGGCGAAAGATGTTCAAGAAGGAGCGGATGGCGTTGATTGAACTGTGCGGAACCCACCGGCGGGATATCCACCCAGATTTGTGCAACCCCGAAGGGATGCAGTGCTTCTGGGCAGTGCCTGGGCGTATGACCTCCACCGTTATTGATACGGTGCACCGTGAAGAATGCATGAGGAGGAATGCTATCGGGAACGTCGACATCGATTCCAACATGGAGGAGGCTGACGGCGACATGGACAACGTCGTCGATGATGGAGACTGCCGAAGCGTCATAGTCAATTAGGGCCACTTAAGCCTAAATTAAATCTATGTACGGTATCTTAATGCCCTCTTTGGATCAGGGTCACTTGAGTCATAGTCGATTAGCTTCATAATCTATATATGTTGGCTATGTTTTAGGTGTGTTTGACTTTGAAACTAGTAGAAAATCGTCTGATCCTGAAAATAAAGTCCGTGCGTTACTGGCATATCGGTTGCGACAATACGTTGACGCTGCTCCTAACACTTGATGGCACATCCATAATTTGGAGTGCGCTAGAGGAGAAGGGGACGAGCGGGTTGTAATAGTGTACTACTTCTGTCCAGATATAACTGACTTAGCTTTTTTAGATATTTAAATGTATCTATACCCAAAACATGTCTAGATACATACAAATCTACACAAATTAAAGTCACTTAGTTCTATACGGAGGAGGGAGTAATAATATTTTTTGAGGAATAGTTTTTGATGGCATATATTGGCCATGTTTTAGGTTTCTCTGTCTTTCAAACTAATCAAAAGTCGTCCAATTCTAAATAAAAAGTCATTGCATTCACATCTGATGGGACAATACGCTGACTCTGCTACCAGCACTTGATGGCATAACCATAATTCTGGAGTGCCCCAGAGGAGATGGGAATCCAAGGGAGATGGCAACTAGTAGCTGCATCCATACGCAGGTCAAAAATTAATGTAATGATATTTAAAAAATTGTAATATGGTCCACATGACCCCATCACAGACACGTTACACGCGCCAGATATAAATAAAGACGACACGACTAGAGTTTGAATGATAATTCAACATACAACGTTACTATGCCTGCTTCTTTCTACTCCTCTTATTAGTATGCTAGCCCACACTGCATTAAGCAATAGTTGATGAGGATGGAAAAAAGATAAAATGGCAAATAAAACAATTTTTAAGCTTACCTTTCATCTGGAGAATCGTACAAATATGAAATTGGTAGGGATTTATTATTTCTCCTGCAGTTAGCCGAAAGATCCTTAAGAACATCCTCAATCACCCCTGCAACAACTTCATATTCTAATACACCTCCATTATTTTCCTTTTCCTCCATGTTCCGCTTGCCCTTTTGTTTCTTTTCACACCCTTTTCTTGCCGGCACTTCCACTTCTTCATAAATTTGCTGCTTACCTACGTTTTCCTCCGAGTGCTCATCACCGTTTTCCTCCACCTGCTACACTTCCTCAAGTTCTTCGTCTCCGTGCTGCTCTTCCTCCAGTTCTGGCTGAGAAGCCTCATTTTTTGCCACATGGGTGTGAACAGGGACAAGATCATGTGTAGCTGGGTTTTTGCACAACCTCTTGATATGGATGAATCCTCCACAATGTTTGCATTTCCTTTTCCTAGCTCCCATACTTGAACCTTTACTGGTGGAGGCTTCGATCCTTAGCTTTCTAGGCCGCCCAGGTGGCCTCCTAAGAACTAATGGTTGAAGTTTGAACCCTGGATCGACAATCTCCCACTCATTTTCATCAGCCATAGGTGGTATGTTTTTTGCATAAGTTGTAGAAAACTTGTCCACGGAGAAATAGTTGTCAACATAGTTCTCTATTTCAGGTCCACTACCTCTAAGCTTTAAGATGAAGTACAGTGCATGGTGACATGGCAGACCAGTAATCTGGCACTGCCTGCATGAACAAGTCTTGTTTCCAATGTCTATAGTGTACCCCAATTTAGTTCCACATTTGTATTCTGCATAAACCCCAGCCAATGTTCTGGAACTTTTGACCATCCTCATCTTTATCATTCTCATTGCCCTGGTTCTTGCATTCAGTAACATAACCACCTTTGGAACTATTTTATGACCTAAAAAATTTCTTGCACAGATTCTTTGCCTTAAATCTATCTTCAGCATTATGCATTGTCTTATTCCATCCAAGAAAATAAGAATTCCAAATGTCTTCATGCCCGAAATCTTAGCATTGAAACTCTCTGCCAAATTATTGCAAACAAAATCCACCTTGCTTAACTCACCAAACTTGCTTCTGGCCCATAGCTTGGTGTGATGTTCTTCAAGGTATTTTTTCACCTTTGGCACTACATACATGTTCTGCAAGTAAGTAGCATGCGTGCTTGGGGTGTATGTGTATGCTGATTAACACAAGTCCTCTTCAAAGCTCTTTCCTTTGAACTTCTGCGTGAAGTTAGTAGCAAGGTGCCGCATGCATTCCGTATGCTCAACCCCAGGAAACACAGCATCAACAACATTCTCAAGACCCTTGCATGCACCAGTGTGTATCACCAAGCCTTTAGTGTGACCAATTACTCCCCGTAGTCTCTGTATGAACCATGTCCAGCTTTCATTTGATTCACCCTCAAGAACAGCATAAGCTGCTGGTAGAAGCCAATTATGCGTGTCCAAAGCACAAGTAGAAGCAACATGTCCCCTAAACTTCCCTATTAAAGAAGTTGCGCCTATTGCCAAGTATGGCCTCCAGCCGTCTAGGAACCACTTCCAGCATGCCTTCAGGTAGACAAAACATCTCCTGAAGCATTTCTTATCTGCCTTCTTATACCTGACCCCCCTTGAGACCTTTTCTCTTCCTTTCAGAACCTCGTAATCGATGTCAACAACACTACCAGGTGGTGTTTTCTCTACCTGAGCTTTGAAACTATACAACATGTAAAAACTATCATTCCACTTTCCTTGAATGAAGTCTAGAGCCATCTCATTCCCATCAAAGACTCTGTGGTAAGGAATCAGAATGTTAAACTTATTGCTAACCTTTGCTCTGAGTTCAGCAGGTCCAATGTTATGATCCTGCCTCACCCAGTTTCAAGTACAGTAGCAGCAATCCACTTGGTAGTCGTTGGTCTAATTTTATCCCTTAAAGAAGTATTAGGGAAGTTGTGTTTCTTCGTGTTTACTTTGATCTGCATTCGATAAGAATCCAAATAAATCAGAGATAAATATCAGCAGAATAAATATGAGAAAGACTGAAACTAAATGTAGCTATTGCAACCTGAAATGGGTGTCCACCCCGCATTGGATATGCATGTAATCTCCATTTACACACATTACTTTCCCTACAATGCACCCTAAATCTCTTTTGGTCGCTCCTTTCAATGACAAATTTGATCCCAACTCTAATTGCATAGGCTGCAACTGCATATCTGCAGTCCTCCACATTCTCAATGACAGTCCCCTCATCAATTGTAGGATTGTCCCTGTCAAAGTGTATCACTGGCCTTTCCTCGTCTTTGTCGTCGTATCTACATCCCATTTCCACATCTTCACATTCCTCTTCCTCATTAGTCCCATAGTCAAACTCAAAGTTTGAATCAACCAAATATTCCCTACTCTCCATCCTATCAGGGTCAGCAGCCACGTCTAGATATGCTTTCTCATCATCATCCGCACCGCCACACATTTCAGTGTCTTCATGCTCGCTTGACAAAGCATCATGCTAAAGGAAAAGCTTTACAGACATCCTGCGGTTACCAACACATATCCTCGCAATAACCACGAGACTAGAAACGCTAATTGGGCTATGCAGAAAAGGAATCACAGTTCTTGCCCTTCAATGGGGACGTACGGCACCTTCTCCGGGCTCCATACCTCCAAAGCTCTGCACCCCACTTCCTCTTCCGCTATTTTGTTCTCCTCTATGCTCTCCAGACTTGAAGGAGATTCCATGCTCTCAAGTGGCGCAGGACCCATCTCCGTGTTCTCAAGCCTTGCATGATCCATCTCCGAGCAGGATCCGGCCAACGTCGTGGGGAGCCTAACCCAATGGCCGACTCTCGGTTTTCATTTCCAGACGCGCCTGGGTGGTGGACGGCGGCAAGGAGACAGAGCATGGAGGGGAGGAGAGGAGACGTGAGGGGATGGCAGGGAGGGGAGGGCGGGAGGACGACGGCCAAGGGGAGGACGAGAGCGGTGCACGACTGAACGGAGTGGCAGCGGCAGGAGCAGAGGAGCGGAGCGGAGCTGGTTGCGATAGAACATGGAAAATTGCACAATAATGTGTTGGTGGGCGGCACTAGTCCTTGCACATGGGATGCGTGTCTTCCAAGGTGGAGGAGGCGGTCCCACCAGTCAGAAAACATGCCACGTCGTCATCCCCTGTTTCTAATGCCCTTTAAAAAAAGAAAACATGCCATGTCATCATCCCCTGTTTCTGATGGTGTTGCTATAATTCAACGGTACATAGTTTCATAGAAATAATATCGTATAAACATAAGGGCAGTGGCATGGGTATACCCTACAGGTACTCGAGTTTGGTATATACGGCCTGAATACAGCGGAAGCCCACGGTGTAGCCAAGACCCAAGAGAGGACTGGAGTGGCCTACGGACTCTCAATTGCTTGAAGAACAAGAAGAAGCTAAAGATAGAAAGTTCAAAGGGGAAAACCCTAACCTATAACCGAGTCGACCTGCTACCCGAGACCTAGCTTATCTATATAAAGGCTAGGAGGGGGTGGCAAGAAGCACACACACAACCCTAGTTTCCACAACCCTCGCCAGATCACATCTGCACACCATTGTAATCTTCGATTCCTTCGATAATTCCATGAGCAGACAAGCAGTAGTAGGGACCTCTACAAGGCCTGAACCTGGGTAAATCTTCGAGTCCCCTGTGTGCTTGTTTGCTAGATGATAGATGTCTCCAGCGCTCCCTCCTTCTCCAAAACCCAAGTCCATAACAATGGGCATTGATGAGTTAAACCCTCGTCAATTGGCGTCGTCTGTGGGAATTGGGAGTGCTGATCTTGCGGTTTCTTCGGCCCCATCAACCGCGATCTACAACTCCGCAACAGCGGAGATTCGCCAACTTTTCGGCGTGTTCGACTTCACCGTCCACATGCCGGCCACTCGCCCGGCCTTCGAGTCCATGGGCGATGGAATTAGCCTGGCAATCGGGAGCTTCCGCTTCCAAGTTGGTCAGATGGGCACGCTTCGTATGCCTGATCAGCCGACAGTGCTGGCGATTGCCCAGCATCATGGTTCCCTCCATCGATCTGCACCCTCAGTTAACTCAACACCCCGACAACAGTCGGCAACACGGTTAGCGATAGCAGTCGTGAGTCCGATCTGAGCGATCTGGCAACCGAAGATGAAGCCTACGACACCGGATCTGAGAGTTGCGTGAGCAGCAGCTTCCCCAATCACTTCATGTGCGCCGTCATCAACGAAGGCGACACCTCCGCCAATCGCGACAACACGGGCTACCGTGGCAACGAAACCGACCCGCCGAACCGTGGCAACGGCGGCAACGGTGGAAATGGTGGCGCTCCCGTCAACAACGGAGGGAAAATCGAACCTCCAACCATAACCAATGAGCAAACTGTCGAACGCGTCGTAGTCAGGCTCAATGAGCTTGAATGGGCTCGCTGCCGCGAGGCCCTACGGGGAAACCCTCTACCCCCCGGATCCTTGCAAGAAGTTCTGATGGGCTACCATTGGCTCCTGAAGGAGGAATTTAAGCGCCAAGCACAAACAACAGCACAGCTCGAAGCGCGTAAAAAGGCGGCAGACGAGTCGAGCCTTCGTCGTGCTTGGCTCTCCTCCCACGGAGGATCCTCCTCAAAGGGCAACGAATACATCGCCAAAAAGAGGCAATCTCCGATGGGCCACCTTACCGACTAAGAACGCATAGAAGCTGCAAAAGTCCTTGACTTTAGCTCTATGACAGTCGATACACGGGGCAATGTGGTCCCCAAGACGCCAAAGGCTGCGGTGGCAGCAGCCACCATGTACCTCCTCAACAACCAGCCACCAGCTACAGATCCCCGAGCCGCCATGCACCGATCTACGATCGCGGGCTTGGGACTAATCGAGGTTGCTCTCGAAAAAGAGCCAACACCTGAGCCGAAAAAGGGCAAAGCACTACTCCTCGCCCTCGTCCAGCGACAACAGTCACGACCTGTCTCGGCACCGCCGCTCACGGCGACACGACCGCGACTATGATGCGCGCGACGACCTCATGCAGCGAAAGATTGACAAATCAAGGGCACAGCATGCTCGGTCGACTGACTCGGAAGAAGAAGATGTGGAGCTCTGCGGCGCCAGATGCTTCAGTAGATCCATCTGGCAAAAGCGAATGCCTAAGGGATTTAAACTCCCATCGGAGAACTTGAAATTTGACGGCCTACAAGACCCGAAGATCTGGCTGGAGGACCACATCTCCTCCGTTAGGCTCCACGGCGGCAGTCGAAGCACGGCGATGCAATGCTTACAGCTACAGCTGCAAGGCGCCACCCGAGCATGGCTCAACAACCTCCCACGCGGATCCATTCGCAGCTGGGATGAGCTGGTTTACAGCTTCGTGTGCAATTTCAAGGGCACGTACAAGCGGCATGCATCAATTGAAGAGCTAAGATGTTGCCAGCAACGATCAGGTGAATCTCTACGCTCGTACATCCAAAGGTTGTCCATCATCAAGAACTCCACAGAGAACATCTCGAAGGATCACGCGATTGACGCATTCAACAGCGGCGGCCACCGCCTAGAACTCAGGGAGGAGCTGGGTCGCTCAAAACCCAAGACCATCGACCACCTGATGGAGATCACGAATCGGTGGGCAGATGGAGAAGATTTGGTGAGGAATCGCGTTCACTCCGACGAGGAGGCGGAACTCGAGCGCAGACGCGATCGCCGAGGCAAGCGTCGCATGCGCATCTACGATGACCGCGACGACGTTAACATGGTTGCGGCTAGCTATGCCGACAGACGCGACGATAACCGCAACAGCGGATACCGTAGCGGCGGATATCGCGACTCCGGGAAAACCACGCAAGTGTGGCAATGACGCAATCGCGATGAGGCACCCGCGACATCCATTGAGGACAAACTGTCCGGGCCATGTACGGTACACTTCTACATCGACAAGCATGATGGAAAGAAGAAGTCCAGCCACCTCCTCAAGGATTGCCGCGATTTTCTCAAGCTATATGAGGGATTGGTTCGGATGAACCGCACAGCAGTAGAAAGAGGCTATGGAGCCGCTCCAGGTGCCGTGGCACATGGCGCTCCACCACCACCACCTGCGCCACCCCCGAATGCAGTTGCGCTGGACCAGCACCACGGAGGCGAACCGTACCGACGAGCCATGGGCACCATGATGATCCAAAAGGGACGCCCCTCGAATCGGGTGCAGAAGGCCATCACTCGCCAAGTCAACCTGGCCACACACTCGCCACCATCTACTACTGAGTACCTCAGCGGGAGCGAGTCCTGCATCACCTTCGACAAACGCGATCATCCCCCTCAAGTACCCCATCCAGGCCAATGCCCCCTCGTACTCGAGGCGCAAATCGGAGGTTTCGACCACGTCTTCATGGATGGCGGGAGCGGCATCAACCTTATATTCACGAGTACCTTGCGAGCAATGAGGATCCCTCTAACCTCCTGGAGGCCTCGGACACAACATTCCACGGCATCGTCCCAGGGAAAGGCGTATACCCCCTGGGAAAAATCAACCTCGACGTCATCTTCGGCACGCCGAAGAACTTCCGGCGCGAGCGCATTGACTTTGAGGTCGTTGACTAGCCCTCACAGTACCACTACATCCTCGAGCGCGTCGCATCTGCTAGGTTCATGGCAGTGCCCCACTACGCCTACCTGTAGATGAAAATGCCAGGTCCCAATGGCGTCATCACGATCAACGGGAGCTTCGAGAGATCCGACAGTTGCAACAGGGAATTCAACAGAATTTCCCAGTCCTTTGGCATACAGGAGGAACTCGCGAGACTAAAGGAGTCGACAGACAACAGCCTGCCTCCCCTGAGCCGACCAAGTTCACCTGATCTCTCCTTCGACTCATCGGTGCACACAAACAAAGTACAGGTCCACCCATCGGATCCCGCCAAGACGGCCCTCATCGCCAACAACTTGAGTCCCGCATAGGAACTCGCGCTCGTCGAATTCCTCCGTGAGCACTCGGAAATCTTCGCCTGGTGTCCAGCGGACATGCCAGGAGTTCCCAGGGAATTCGCTGAGCACGCATTCAACATCAACCCAGACGCAAGGCCAGTCAAGCAAACAATACGATGATTATTTGAGCCAAGAGCAAGGGTAGTCGGGTTGGAGATCAACAGACTCCTCGACGCCAAATTCATACGCGAGATCAAGCAAAGCACTTGGCTCGCCAATACGGTGCTAGTACCAAAAAAGGACACGGATATCCTACGGATGTGCGTGAACTTCACCTATCTAAATAAGCACTGTCCAAAGGATCACTTCCCGCTACCGAGAATCGACCAGATCATCGGCTTCACCGCAGGATGCGAACGCCTCTGCTTCCTCGACGCCTACTCAGGCTATAATCAGATTCAAATGAAGGAGGAAGATCAAGAAAAAACAGCGTTGACAACTCCCTTTGGTGTGTTCTGCTACAATACAATGCCCTTCGGGCTAAATAACGCAGAAGCCACCTATCAGCGGTGCATGCAGGCTTGTCTCAAAGAGCAACTCGGTCGCAACATTCAAGTCTATGTCGACGACATAGTAATCAAGACCAAGGAGGAAGCCTCCCTAATCGACGATTTGCACGGAACCTTCGCCAACCTCGACCGCTACCGGATCAAGCTAAATCCAGACAAATGCGCCTTCGGCGTACCATCTGGGAAACTGCTCGGGTATCTCATCTCCGCAACGGGAATCGAGGTGAACCCGAAGAAAATAAAAGCCATACTAGCCATGGAGAAGCCGAAACACATAAGGGGTGTCCAGCGGCTGGCCGGGCGAATCACAGCCCTCAGTCAATTCATCGGCCGGATGGGAGAAAAGTCACTGCCCTTCTACCAGCTCCTCCGCAAAGCTGAAAAATTCGAGTGGACCAATGAAGCACAAGAAGTATTCGAAGACCTCAAGCGCCTGCTGTCCACTTCGCCACTACTAGTGACCCCACGAAAAAGAGAACCACTTTTGCTGTATATCTCTGCCACCAACCAAGTGGTTAGCACAGTACTCGTAGTCGAACGAGCCGAGGAAAACAAGGTCCACGGAGTACAACGCCCAGTCTACTACCTCAGCGAGGTCCTCACGCCAAAAAAACAGCGGTACCCGCACTACCAGAAGCTGGCGTACGGCGCCTTCATGACCGCCCGGTGACTGCGCCATTACTTCCAGGAGCACCCAATCATGGTGGTCAACGACGCCCTGTTGGGACATATACTCAATAACCCTGACGCCACGGGACGAGTCGCGCTTTGGGGAATAGAATTCTCTCCACGAGACATTACATACGAAAAGCGCGACGCAATCAAGTCGCAAGTTCTCCCTGACTTCCTCGTGCACTGGATGGAGAACTAGCTGCCTGACAAACCAGATATGTCCTACTCTGGACAATGCACTTCGATGGATCCAAGCGGAAGGACGGAGCAGGTGCCGGTGTCATACTGACATCACCTCAAGGGGACAAGCTAAAATACATCCTGTGAATGCAGTTCACCGCCTCCATTAACGAAGCTGAGTACGAAGCCCTTCTGCACAGGATGAGGATGGCAAAGGCCTGCGGCGCCAATAGGCTCATTATATCCGGCGACTCCAAGTTGGTCGTCAACCAAACGATGCATGAGTGCGACGCACTGAATGACAACATGATCGCGTACCGCGACCTCTACGACACACTCGAAGGAGACTTCGACGGTTGCGAGCTGCGGCACGTAGGTCGCAAAAGCAACGAAGAGGCGGACGCACTCGCCAACATAGGCTCTACCTACGCCCCCATACCACCTGGGGTATTTCTCGAGCGCATCTGCGAACGCTCCATCAAGCCAAAGGCCGCAGAGAAGAAAACAAGCGCAGTAATGGACTCGGGGGCTACACCGCCCAATGAGTCAATGGCACTCGATGACCTGGAGCTGGACACAGGACTCGAGGGACCGATGAGCGTCATGATGATCGAACAATCTTGGACACAACCGTACATCACGTACCTCCTCAGTAAAAGGCTACCGGACGATCCGACTGATGCACGGCACATCGCACGGCGGTCCAAGGCATTCGCTATTATAAACGGTGAACTGTATAAACGCAGCATCACAGGAGTACTCCAACGGTGCGTCTCCACGGCCGATGGAAGAGTCGTTCTCCTCGATATCCATGAGGGAACCTGTGGGCACCACGCCGGCAGTCGCGCCCTCGTTGCCAAAGCTCTACGAGCTAGATTCTTTTGGCCTACGGCCATGCGCGATGCCAAGGACATCGTCCAAAAATGCAACGCTTGCCAACGATTCGCGGACAAGCCGCACGCACTTGGCACAGAGCTCCGGCCAATTCCATTGGCCTGGCCCTTCGCGCAATGGGGACTTGACATGGTTGGAAAACTCCCAAGGTCCTCACAAGGAGGCTACGTCTACCTCTTGGTCGCAGTCGACAAATTCACGAAGTGGATTGAGGCCATGCCAGTGACTAACCAGTCAGGACACAGCGCAGTTAAGTTCTTCGAATCCATCGTCTACAGCTTCGGAGTACCCCATAGCATCATCACCGACAATGGGACGAACTTCACATCCAAGGAGTTCCAAAAATTCTGCGAGAATCTGAGGATCAACATCAGCTACACCTCGGTAGCACATCCACAGACCAACGGTCAAGTGGAAAAAGCAAACGGGCTCGTAGGCGGCGGCATCAAGAAGCGACTCGTCTGGCCACTCGAGCAAGCCGCGGGTTGCTAGCCAGACGAACTACACTCAGTACTCTGGAGCCTACGCACAACTCCAAACAGTGCCACGGGCTACACTCCATTCTTTATGGTGCACGGAGCCGAAACAGTGCTACCCGCCGAGGTACGGTACAAGGCGCCATGCGTGGTTGTTTACAGCGAACAAGAGTCATCCCTCACACTCGAAGACTCCGTTGACCTCCTTGACAAGGCAAGGGAAATCACCACAGAAAGATCAACGATCTATCAGCAGAACCTGCGCAACTACCACAGTAGGAGGCTACGCCCCAGATCCTTCGTCGAAGGCAACCTGGTCCTGTGACTAAAGCAGCAAGGACATCTCAAGCTCGAATCCCCCTGGGAGGGACCATACGTGATTACAGAAGTAATCCCAGGTGGCGCCTATCGCCTTCAAGATTTAGAGACAGGAGTCCCATACTCCAACCCATGGAACGTCGCACAACTGCGACGCTTCTACCCTTAGTCGTTTTTCTTTTACATTACCAATAAGGCACTCAGCCAAGGCTACTTAGCCACACATTGTACTTCGTACTGTCCTTTGAATAAATAAAGCTAAGTGCCCCGAAACTCTGTGTTCTCCTTTATTTTTCCAATTTATCTACTCGGGGGCTGTGCCACCCTATATACATATGTTCTACGAACCAAAACATGATATCCTAAGTAGCTGGCACATCAATCGAAACCCTTGACACAACATCAACCCAGCCACAACGCACCTGACAGGTTGACAAGGGACTGAGATAAGAGCATGGCCAGGCTAACGAAAAGGACTCGCATAGTGCAACGCACTTCATGCTAACAAGCTATTTATACATAATCAATAGTCAGTTATACACCATATACACAACCTTTAAAACACTGGTACACTTATGTGTAGGTTACAAACTAAGCCACTATTGCAACAAAAGAACGTTGGTCTGCTCTTCGAAAAAATCGACGATCTCCTCTGCTGGGCGATCCACCGCCTGGTAGTGCGGCACCATATTCCAGGCAGAGCCTGCTGGTGGTGCAGGCGGCCCAGTCGCAATTGCCGCAACATCTACGTCAGGCCTATGCAGTCGCACCAGCGATAGAGCGGCCTTGGCACCAGCCACCAACTGTTGCCTCACGCACTCGCGAACCGCGGTCAGGTCTTGAAACTTGGCAAGGAGGGCCAGCAGGCTTGATGGAGCAATATCTAGTGGAAACATAGTCCGACAAATGTTCCTCAAGCAGGACTGCGACTTCTTCAGAAAGTGTAGCACTCGCGACGCACGATCCTGTAGGGTCGCCAGCGCAATCGCATGATCATGATCTACCCAGAAGTATCCACTCTCTTGAAGTTTCTCCTGGGTAAAATCATGCATACAAATGGCAATTCTATCCTTATCATCCTGTGGATGACGCACGCTGACAACTACACGAAGAAACAACAGAAGCATAAGGACAGCGCACTATAGCGAGCGACTACAAGGAAAAGATAAGAGCAAGCAAACTAACACTTGAATTGGTCGCCCAACTGCGTCACCTTGCCAAGAAGATACTGCTCTCAAGCGGCGGCTTTCTCCGCCTTTGACTTCCATACATCCGCGCTACCACGGAGCACGGGCAACTCACAATCCAGCTGCTTCACGCGGTCACGCAGTCGCAAAAGCAGCGACAACTCACTTACCCTGGAATGCGGCGGTGTCAAAGTATCATCAAGAGGCGGCGAGTCCTGAGTTTCCCTCAAAGGATCACTTGATGTACCCTACCACAAGCCAAGATAGAAACAAATAAGACGACCAAATCAACACAAAGACAAAAGAATCAAGTGCATTCTAGAGTAGAAAAAGTATCAGCAGATACACTCGCCAGCAGGCATGTTCTTAACAAAGGACACAAACTAGTTAACTATTACAAAAACTACTGAGGAGCGATTGGCTTCTTCGACTTCGATGGCTTCGGGGGCTTCATCGAGTCCGTGGCAGTGTCAGACGCCACTGACTTTCCGCCAGCCCCTGATGCCGCAGCCTTTGCCGCCTTCTTGGCGCGTTGCAGCTCCTCAGAGTACTTCGCAACCGTGTTTATCAGTTGCGGACCATATTTGCCACAGGCAGTCGTGAAAGGAGCAAAGACTACCTGCTCGCCATCCGCGCTAAGGGGCATTGCCTTCGACACTGCGGCAGGATCGACCTCGACTTCGTGGGCCTGCACCATGGCAAGTGACATGGACGCGCCAGCCGCACGGAGGGAGTTCTTGAAACTTGAAGGAATGCCCCCGGCAAGAGACTCCACCAGCTCGTCCATGTTCTCGATTAGCTCAGCCTTGGGCATAAGCTCCTCCCGGAGGCGACTGAGAACGCCCTTGGCCTTGGAGAGCGTATCTTAAACGGCGGCGTGGCGGTCCTCGACTGCTGAAAGCGCATCCGCCAAAGCATCATCGCGGCGGAGGGCCTGAGGATCGAAGCTCAAACCGCTAGCATCTGCACACAAACCAACACACGGATATAAACATCAACGCCAATGGCAAGCAACAAACAGAGAACAACAATGATATCCAACCAAGGTACCTAAGAGGGCTTTGGCAATGGAGAAAAGTTGTTCTTCGAACAACTTCTCCCTAGCTGCAATAGAGGCACGGAGGCCCTCTTCACGCCTTTGCGCCTCGTCACACGCCGCGATTTCCTCATCACGGCTCTTTACAGCCGCGGTGAGCGTCTTTTCCATAGCGGCAGCGTCACGAAGAAGGGCATTATGTTCAGCTGCAAGACAGCACAAAAGGGATTGGCTATCAATCGACTACAGGGCAACGATGTCGAAGAATGAGAAGGAAAGATACTTACTTTCCACCACGCGATATCGCGTATCTAGCATTGCATGCTGGCGACCCATCGCAAGCACTTGGTCCGCCAGATGAGCAACTTCCTTCACAAGGAGCTTTCGCAACAAAGAAAACAACAAAGTTAGCAGATGTCATAAGCAACATCGACTGTAGCACAAGGAGAAGAAATACTACACTTACATGATCCTCCAATGACTCTGAAGTTGTTTGGTGTGCTGTCATCCGGGCAACCATTCGATGCTCCCCTTCATGTGGAGAGCTGGAAGAGTTGTGCCCGGAGTGGGCCGCCAATGGAGAAGAAGGAGCACGCTCAACATCTTTCTCGGCACCGGAGGTTGCGACTCTAGATTATTTCAGAAATTGGACATCGCCAGAAGATGACGACGCCTGCTGACTGCAAGATAAAATCAACATCAAGAAAAGGCAACTGCAAAGAAGAACCAAAAAAGGAAGATTTGAATACTTACCAGTCAAAATTATCAAAGTCAAAGGTTGGTTCCCCCGACTCCGAAGAGGACTCCTTTGGCAGTCGCATCTTCTTGCGAGAAGAAGGCGCCATGGCACTCACAGGAATGGAAAGGATCGGCGACTCCGCACCAAGGCCTGCACCTTCCGGAGTCGAAGGAGACGATGCATCGGAATCCTCGCTACGCGGACGTTTGCGAGTATCCAGACTTCCAGACTTGGGGGCTTCCTCCTCCACATCAGATGGGACGGTCGACTCCGACTCGTCCTCTTCCAAGGCTTCGCGAGGGATAATCCCCTCAGGAAGAGGGGGCATACAGGGTGAGACTGCCCAATCCTACATACAGGCAACAATTTAGCGCAATGGTAATCGACAAATTAAGCTACTGCGTAGCACAACTATACCTCAGGAGGAGGGTTAGCAGCATCAAATAGAGGAACAACTGGTTCACTAGGAAGCACATCCTAGACGGTGTACTTGGTGACCAGTCGAACCCTTTTATCCACTTCACTCGCGGGCATGCCATCGGCAGACACGCGAGTGACATCGTCAGCGCCAGCCCACTGAAACATGGGGTGGACTCTGGCCTACAGGGGCTGGACGCGACGGCGCAGCCACGTGCGAATGAGGGCGCAGCCTCCCTCCTCTTTACCTATGTGACTCTCGAGGTTGTAGACGCACTTGTACAACACATCTGTCTCTGCAGACTCGCTAGGCATGACTACGTTCTTCCAGGAGCGCCTCCGGTTGCACGGCGTCGCGGGATCGATGGGTGCGAGTCCGAAGTGCTCCCCATTAGCCTTCTCGTCGTGGATGTAGAACCATTTGTCCCTCCACCCTTGGACAGACGCCGTGAGCTTGATGTCGAAATAGGTGGCGGATGGGTCGACATGGATTCCACAGCCACCTACATCGTAGACTAAAGAGCCAGATGCAGATTGGCGCTTCAGCTTGAAGATGCGCTTGAAGAGGCTGAAGTGCGGCTCGATTCCGAGCCAGCACTCGCAAAAGGGTGATGAAGCAAGAGATATGGAGGATGGAGTTCGGGGACAACTGATGGAGCTGAAGCCCGTAAAAACAAAGGAGGCCCCTGAAGAAAGGATGCAGGGGCAAGGAAAGGCCGCGAATTATGAAAGCCAAGAACATCACTCGAAAACCAGCAGGAGGAGAATGAATTATCTCACCGCTGGGGACTCGCGCGTTGTTGGCTGCGGCGGACAACACTCCGTCTTCGTGAAGAAGACGGAGATCCGAAGACTTGATGATGGACGGACGCCACGCACCATTCGTGACGCGGGTGCCCATGCCCTTTTTCTTCCCACCGGCGGCGGTGCTGGTACCCATGGCGGCGGAGCCGCCCTTCTTCTTCGCCGCAGTAGCAGTAGCCGCGGAATCGACTGCAGCACCTCCCTTCTTCTTTCCCATTGCGTGACGGCGATGTGATCAAAGAAAATAGCTGGGAAATGCACGAAAATGGTCCAGCGCCGCGGAGGAAAAGAGAGCAGAGAAAGCAATGGATCAGCGACAATGGCGATGAGAGTAGAGGATGAGCGAAAAGCAGATGTGAATTTTACCGTCGCAAACGTCACTACTTAACCCCTGGAAGATGCAATCCAACGGCTCAGAAAAACCCTACTAGACGCGTGGCAAACATTGTGCTTGACACGTGGAGGAGCGGAAACGCAAACCGTCCCCCCATTGCTCCCATTACGCGCAGAAATCGAGGAGGCACAGTTAAAATAAAGATTATGCATGCCTAGTCAAATCAAAGTCAGGGAGTGGGACCCACTGCTCGTCACGTCCCGTCAAACTCGCTCACGCGGGAAACTGAGGTCATGAAAATCGTCAGCACTGACGTCATCAAAGCTACGTAGGAGAAGACTTCGACTACTTTAGTCCTTGCTCGAGTCTTCGACTCCACCAAGCACTCGGGGGCTACTCCCATAGGGAGCGCTGGTCACGCACCCTATGATTTTTCTTATTATTTTGCAGGAACATGGACAATAAAGCCAAACCCAACCACTGGAAACACGGTTCGACTATGGACATGGGTTACTCCCATAGGGAGCGCCGGAAACAAATTCGACTGAAACAAGAGAACAAAAGACGACAGTAGTCGTGAAAGTTCTTTAGTCCCTGCCTGAGTCTTCGACTCAACCAGGCACTCGGGGGCTACTCCCATAGGGAGCGCTGGTCGTGCACCCTATGATTTTTGTACAAAGTACTGTGTGTTGATAACATCCACACTCAAAGTTTATGGTGACACCGCCTCATAGTTTTTCCCTACAAAGAGACTGTGTCTCCTGGGTAACCCGAATCATCTCCGCGATTATAAATTTTGGATGCCGCGCTTACAGCGTGAAGGTAAGACCTGGCAACGCATTTGTTGCATACTACCAGAAACATATCCGTGCCTACAGGTACGACGAATATGCCTTGACGGACGCGTCAAGTGCTCACATCCATACAACTGGAATTCGACTCCTGTAAGACCTCCGTGGCTTGAGTCGAATTACGCCAGCACTTTTCCATATTTGAGTCAAGGGACTCGAGTTCGAGTAGATTGCGCTGTTTTACCCTAAGGTAGTTAACTGACACCGATACATCGGTTAAATCAGGCACGCATATCAACAATCCCTATGACACAAACAAAGCAGTTAAAAATATACTCATTCATGCACTCGAAAGGCTTCATAAAGTCCCCAGTCGAATCTGCGATTCCACTGGACACTCGGGGGCTACTGACATGGGTATACCCTACAGGTACTCGAGTTTGGTATATACGGCCTAAATACATCGGAAGCCCAAGGTGTCGCCAAGGCCCAAGAGAGGAATCGAGTGGCCTACGGACTCTCAATTGCTTAAAGAACAAGAAGAAGCTAAAGATAGAAAGTTCAAAGGGGAAAATCCTAACCTGTAACCGACTCGACCTGCTACCCGAGACCTAGCTTATCTATATAAAGGCTAGGAGGGGGCGGCGAGAAGGACACACGCAACCCTAGTTTCCACAACCCTCGCCAGATCACATCTGCGCACCATTGTAATCTTCGATTCCTTCGATAATTCCACGAGCAGACAAGCAGGAGTAGGGACCTCTACGAGGCCTGAACCTGGGTAAATCTTCAAGTCCCGTGTGTGCTTGTTTGCTAGCCGATAGATGTCTCCAGTGCTCCCTCCTTCTCCAAAACCCAAGTCCATAACAATGGGCATTGATGAGTTAAACCATCGTCAGGCAGAGTCATCAACATTTCTAAAATGGAACCCGGTCTCCTACATGTCCTGGTACATTGCCCGATGAGGTGGATAGCCACGACCGATCTTTTTAATACGTTCGCACTCTTATGCGAAGATTGAGCGGTTAATGCAACGAGTGTCGAATTATTACCCTCTCAGGAAATGGGAGATAATTATTTTCACGTGTGCCTGTAGTCCAAACCTACTGTCAGTCTGTCACTCCGCTTCTCCAACAAACCACAATTCACCCTGCGCAGCTCCGCCACACTGCACCACCTAGGTTAACATGGCCCCGCCTAAGTAGCCGCCGCCGCTATCGCTTCAGCCACCGAAACTGGGGTATTTAGCCCCACTAAGGCATGCCATGAAGCTCTACTTCAAGGCCGGTCTCCCATTGCCCTGCCAGGCGGATGATTTCGTTGAATGTGCCGAATCGGCTGCAGCGGTGGCGCCAGCGGCGGCAGCGTCGGATGCGGCGAGCAGGGCCAAGAGAGCACCGTGGAGAAATTGCGTGGCGGCATTACGGCGTGCTATAGGCAGAGGGAACAAGGTACATATCAAATCGTTCATGAGAGCATGCCGCTAAGGGTACACACCCTCGCACAGGGCAGCGCCAAGTTCTAGGAACTCTCGCATCCATGCTTTGGCACGGGCTACCTACCGCAGTGTGGGAGGCTGGGAACACGCCGTTTGTGGCAAAGATGCTCCATCCAACGCACCGTCGGAGGCAATACCGTGACGATGACCAAACGTCTAAACTCAGCATGTTGGATTGTTCGACAGCTGGAGCCGGTGATGGGCATCAGCTCAGCGCCGGAATTCAGGTTCCAGTTCACACAGACCTACGATCCCAAAAAGATGCCGAATTTCAGTTTCAAAGAAATCGTTGCGGTGGCGCGGATGGTCCTACTGAACCGGGGCTGGCGCATGCAAAGCGGTCGTGCATGAACGATGTAGATTTCTTGTAGTTTGGTGGGAATGCAATAGATCTGTTTGGGTTAAATGATCAAAGAACTTATGTCCTCTGAAGGCAATTGGCCAGCCAAGTTTTCTAGTGGAGATCTGCAGTTTCTTCAGTGTAGAATAGTTAAAAAAATAGATCAGTGTGGGTTAAATGATCAAAGAACTTATGTCCTCTGAAGGCAATTGGCCAGCCAACTTTTCTAGTGGAGATCTGCAGTTTCTTCAGTGTAGAATAGTTAAGTTCAGACTGAAGAATGGCTTTTGTAGATGAAATGCTAACACATTGTTCTATAAACTAGTAGGAAGTTTAGCCCAATTTTTTGTAGATATAAGACCCTTTTGTATGGAACTACTACTGTTGTAAACAAATATTATCAAGTATCTATTTCCTTCAATTACTACTCGTGGTTAAATCCAGTTAACTACCATTTTTATCCCTTACAGATAAAATTCAGACGACAGTTTATGTATAGATTCTCGTCTGTTGTCTGTGTTGTAAACCATTTTTCATTTGTCTTGTGTGGTCTAAAAATGGTCCTGTAGTTCAACATGTTACAAATCTAGCTACCTTGTACTTGAAGAGGAGATGGACTACATTTTCATGGCATCCACAGAATTGACATTGCTCATTTCCAGTCCACCCTCTTTTCATGAGGTTGTCCTTGGTTATTCACAGAAATTATAAAGCATGGTGTTCAACACAGATGCATTAGATGCACATACTTCAAATTCATTACCCACGCATACTACATCGATGCAAACTATTACACATTTTTAGTCGATGCTAACTTCCTACTACGCTCTCCATACTACAAATTCATTAGCCACACATACTATAGCAATTCACTAGAGTTGTACCTTCACTCGAGGGAAATCAGAACCACCAGCTTGTCCAATCCTAGTTCCCCCACTAAAACTATGTGTGCCGTCGCGAAACGATGGTGGTCCTGTGCCATCGATCCTTCCAGGCCAACACCGCAGGCGACGAGTACGCTTTCTGGCCGCCTCTTCAGGGTCTTGAATGCCATGTACCGATTCCAGAACCTCCTCCGAGTGGATGATGCCTGCGTGCTTCCAGCAAAGCTATTGCCCTGCCCTACTTGGAATCTGCACCTCGTACATCTTAGGAACAGCGTCAGGATCTTTCAACCACGCCTTTACCTCGATGACCCATCTGTCGCTCGGTGGCATGATTTCCACCAGCTCGCCACCAAGGCTCCTAACGACCTGCTTGAGGGCCTCCGGCTCACAAGCATCCAATGGGAGGTCATCAAAGCTGAGTTTGGAGAAGAAACGAAGATGCCCCAAGCGATCATCCCACCCACAGGCGCAATGCCAACACATGAAGCTCATTTTCTCCCTGCATCACTCGAAAGAATAGGAAGAATGCAGAACGCGCTCGGTGTCTAAGCTGTGCTCGAACCGGACAAAAAAATTGAATGGCGGTGCACATACCTCAATCTTGACCTCATTTCGTCTGACCCCAAAACGAGATGTAAAAGCCGACATCAACTCTGCCGGCGACACGGCGGAACGGACGCCCAGCACGGTGGCCATGAGAGCGTGGTCGTCGAATTGTTGTGCCTGGGCTAACATGCCTGGGGTGCGTGCAGCACGCAACTGCCCGAGGCGGGTCACCGGCAAGGATCGCCCGACAGGACGTGCTCCGTCATGTGAGAAGGACTAGCCAAATGCGAGATATTAGTCCGGGGACGCGGAGCTCTGATACGGCAGACAATGCAACAGCGACAGCTGCGAGCTTCGATTAGGGGCGTGGGAGGTTGACCGGACATGGTGGGGACGCAAATTAGAGCAAGTGCAAACTCCAATCTGAGACGAGCAGCCAAAGCTAAGCAAAGGTTATGGGGAGGGGAGCAGGGGAGAAGAGCAGAGCAGAGCAAAGAAATAGATCTGGTCCACACAGGGGTAAACTTGTCCGCGACTGCAAAAGATAACGGGGAATACTGATGTGGCAGGCCAAGAAGAGTTGACCTAACAGCGGTATTTGAGTTCAACCATTTTTCGTCTGGTTCAAACGATCGTTTTGCCATTAGATATGTATTCACCCACATTTGACCCTTGTGGACAATTGGTGATTCTACTACGGCCCCTCCGCGAGACTGATGAAAACTCGGGTACCGGGATTCACTCGCCCGGGAACTTTCGGGCCGCAAACCAACAAGCCCGTTGGTGCTAGTACTGGTGCTGATGCTGGTGCTGGTACTAGTGCTAGTGTAGGTGGAGAAGAAATTTGGGTCGGTGCCGATCTAACTGGCACCTCGGTGATGGCAGGTTGTGGCTGAGCTGAAGAGGAGCTAGGGAGATCTGGCATAGCCGCATCCTCGGCAGTTCCACTTCCCCCCACACCGACGTTTCCCTCCTCATGACGAGGTGGGCTAAGATTCGGAGCAGCCGTCGAGCTCTCCTAAATAGCGAGGGGGTGATGGGGCACTCTGGATAGGCGAAGCAATGCTTGAGCAGCTCTAGGGGATCTCCCTAGCTGCCCTGCCGAATCAGACAACAAACAACAAGTTATAACAGAAAAAGAGAAACAAGAAATACATGAAGATAGGGAAATGTGATCCAAAAAATGGACAAGGAAGGAAAAAGGACTTACTCGGATGAGGTTGGAGGTTCCCTGGGCTTGGGCGCTCTCCGGATCGTGGCCTTGGGCACGGATTTGCCAGCACTCTTGACCCCAGGTTTCTTATGCCTCTTATTAGCTGGGGGCAGCTCCGAAGAAGCAACCGAGGTAGCCGCACACTTCTTGGAGGGAGCAGGAACCAGGTCACCCATGGCAAGAGGAGGATCCTCATGGACCTGCCCAACCGGATTAGCTGAAGCCAAGTCAATCGGAAACGCGTAAGAAATGGGCATCCAGTCAAGTACCTCCATAATCTCAATATCAGAGTCTTCATCGTCATCAAGACAATCCCTTAAAAAAGAGGCCTTACCAGAAGTTAGTCTGGAGCCATCCGGAGTGGGCAAAAACATTTCCGAGTCCGGCTCCATCGTGTCTGAGACTTGATGGTCCTTCCCCCATTTAAGGGACGGCTCGGTACCATCTTCAATGGTCTACTGAAGGAACAACTAAAGGTAAAAATATAAAGGAATCAAGTAAGAGGATTATCTGACATTAGACAAAACTCCGAAAAGGGAACAAGTGGGAAACATACCGGAGGAGGCATCTTATCCTGGCAGAAATGTTCCAACCCCCATTCCCACTCTTTGATGAACTCCTTCTCTATCTTGAAGATAGCCTTAACCCGGTGGAAAATCTCGGTGTTGTTCAGCTCGAAGGAGGAGGTTCGGTTGGAGTCAAGATGCCCACTCATATGGTAGAGCTTGTGTGTATGTTTCTACAGGGGAGAGATCTGGCTACGGATGAAGGTGATCATCACGTCCTCGCTGCGTAGCCCCAACTTCTCTAGCTCCTTGATTCGTTTATCCACCTGATTTGCCAAGGCAGTTGGCCGCCTTGGTATTCGGTTCCACAAGGATATATCTAGAACACCCAGCTTGAAGGGGCGCAGACAGATCAGGTCTTCATCCATGTTGTTCCTCACGTAGAAGAACTTCCAGGCCCAGCCTTTGCAAGACTCGAGGCTAGTGACTCGGGGGAAGGCGGAGTTTTTGTGGGGAGAGATAGAGGCTCCACCGCTCTGGGTTAAGGATTTGTCGACAGGGGCAAGAAAAGGATCAGGGATGACATTTTTGTGGAGGCCAAAGAACATGATCCAAAGCTCGTTGGTGGTCCAAAGGCCGATGTACCCTTCTATGCCAGATGCAAAGGAAGAAAGGGAGGTGATGGCTTTCGCCGGAAGATGATGCGGTTAGATCTCATATATGTTGATGAAATCATGGAAAAAGTCGCTGACTGGGAGACCAAAGCTGCGTTGGAAGTGATAGAGGAAGACCACGAACTCACCCGGATTGGGAGAGGGAGTGATCTCCTGGGAGGCAAGGCGAAAGGTTACTCCTTCGGGGATGCGGCGGGTCTGGTAGAGCCAGTCAAGGTCATCTTGACAGACCCAGGAGTCGGCCTAGGCGCCACGTTCGTGTGCCTCGCCTTCCTCCTCCTCCTCAATAATGGCGATCTCGTCTTTTGTCATCTCCAACTCGCTGTCCTCACATGCCCAATCAGACATGGGGGACAGTGGCCTGGACTAGCGAGGCCCCATAGCGGTGAGGTTGCACGGGAGCGACAGTGCAGCTACGACGAAGAAGCAACAAGGCGCGACGGCAGCGGTGCTATGAGGAGAAGAAGTAGCGGCGATGGCGGTGCTATTGTGGGAAAGAAGGAAGAGGAAGAATAGAGGCGCATGCGAAGTGGGGGAAAACAACCAAGGGGCGCCCCCTTTCATATTTAACCACGCCCCTAAGGGGGAAGTGAGATCCAGCGATACAGGGGAGCCACACAGTGTGGCCATGTATTTGTTGGGTCAGCCCATCAGAGGCGGGCCACAGGAAGGGCCACAGGGAGCAGCAGATCCCACGACATGACATGGTGATATAGTTAACGAGGAGGCAACCACAATGTGACGTTTGCAGTAGTTGTCCCTGATAGTAAATATAGTAACTAACATAGTAACTAGCACAGGCCCTTAAAATGAGGCAAGACAATGATTACCCTCCATGTAGGGTGGGGAAGCGTACGAGAGAAGGAAAGATGACCCGGATAAATAAAAAGTAACCCGACCAGCGAGTAGTATCTCGGAATGAGCCAAGGGAATGTCAAGTCACAAGAGTGGAGTTATAGGACCACTCAGTCAGGAGAGCACAAAGCTTGGTGGGTTGAACCTGCTATGGCCTTATTAGCTGAAGTTGCTAAGACCGCACCAGCTTCAGGGACTAATGTTGGGGGGATACTGATGACTGCAAGTGCACACATCGTTTGTAGCTACTTTCAAAATAAAGATATCGATCCCACGGGGAGTAGTAGGCGAAAGACTAAAATTCTTTTAACTATAACTAAACTAAGTACTTAAGAAATAACTTTAAGATGCAAGGAAGATAAAGTTGTTTTTGGGTTTTGGTTGAACAAGGTAATTTAAAGTAAGCAAAACTTAATGCAGAAAGTAAGAATCGCTTGTGTAATAGAACTTTGGAACTACAATAGGGGAAAAGGCGTTCTCAGGGATTAGTGGATCCACCACTAGCAATTTAGACTAAGTAATCGATAGTATTATAATGGATATTCTCCTAGTGTGTATGTATGTGGGAGGAGCTCCATATATGGACGAATAGCCAGCAATCGCTGCACACATCATCCTCATAACCACAGCAGACAGTAATCGACAACCATTGCATTACCGCGCTATTAATGGATTCCTCTCGTGGCATGGACATGGCTCGATGAGTTCTCCCTGGTTCCCCAAGCTAGTACATAAAGAATCACAACCGCTTTATAGTCACAGTAAGCGCTATCATCCCTCTGCCTACTAACAAGTAATCCCCTCCATCGAGTCCCCACAAGAGGCAAATATTAAGAAGGTCCACTTCTCCTTAATATCAAGACGAAGACAATTAACACATACACATAATGATATCTAACATAATAATCTTTATCTCATCTCAGTCATATGCTAGGGTTTCTCCATCTCCCCAAGAACTAAAGATCTACTCAGACATGGAGGCAATCAACATCATGGCAATGGTAATGGAAACAATAATAGATGAATAGTACTTGTATAAATCCACAACGATTATAGGAATTACAACAAGATCTAGGCAAGATATAGATGGGATGGATGGAGATGGTGGTGATGCAGGGGTGGATGATGAAGATCGATGCCTTAGCCTCCCAGATCTATGAAGGGCGAAGATGGATCCCTTTTGGATGAGTTCCCTCTCCAGATGCCTTCCGGAGGTGAGGTTTTCACGATTTCTGGGTGTTTTGTATGTCGTCCCCGAACCAATTGCATGGGGTGGAACTATTTGATGAGGCGGAGGCGGCGCCAACTATATAGTCAGAGCTATACGGCCGGAATACTTCTTCTGCCCGTATAGTTGGTCGTTATGTCCTTTGTCTCCTTTGTCCGCTTCTGGTTTTATTCTAGTAATAATAATATTTCCCAAATAAGCGATTTACGTTGTTTTTTACTCCTTTTCTCCACAGTAAAACTACTTCAATAATTGTATCCATTGGATCTATCATCTGTCCTGATCCTGATGAAAACAGACATAAAATGTGCGTGCGAACGCCATAAAATACCAAGATCCTACATCTACAATGTAAAATAATAATATAAAACATGATGCAAATATGCACTCATCAACTTCCTCAAGCTTAGACTCTTGCTTGTCCACAGCAAGCTCTATCTTAATGGATGTGATCCTCATATTCATGAAGGTGAGTCGATAAAATAAATGAGGCTATTGCAGCATGCGTTTATCATATACAATACATAGGAATAAGTTCAAGAATAGTACCTACTCGAACCATCAGAATAGTATTAGAAGGCTTCCACACCTTAGTGATCAATAGTTCATAAAAGATGAATCAAAATATAATGTAAAAGAATCCGGTTCAACCGAATAAGTTAATGAGGTAGCCCCAAGTGTTTTAGGATCAACGTATTCACTTGGGATTCAAAATCTCAAAACCTTTTCTTTGTCATACTACAGTACAGTGGTATATGCCTACTTTCTCTTTGCACATTCGCTCTTTTTCTTCTCCCTTTTTTTATGCTCACACTTTTGATTTGAGTGTTGTGCAAAGAAGCTAGCCATATGTTCCACTTCATGTAGGAATTCAAAGTTCAATGATCTCAATTATCAAATTCCAACTGTATATGAAGCATTATTATGACTTGGAGATTCTACCTCGACTTGTTCTCACTCTATTTAGATAGCACTTTATTTTCCTTTGTTCAAGGTTATTTTTTCAACTTAATAGATACTTTTTCTTTTGTAAGTCAAACCGTATACTTACAACCTATTGATTAAATTATCTTTAGGTGTTCTATTAATACCAATGACGTGGAAGACTCCTATTGCTATAATCAAGTGCAAGTAAAATCGTACTCAAGCCATTCATATATCAAATAAAGCAAAAACAAAGTCAATGTTGCTCCATATATAATAATAAACTCAGAATTTCATAAACAGGATCGACTATTCCTGAGGGAATCCTAATGATGCAAACCTTAATTTATAGTTTGGACTAATGCAAAAATAGGAAATAAAAACTTATAAGAAAGATTACAAGGTCTTTAAAGATCTCCCCAAGCTTGGAATCAAGCTAGGCGGGATCAATTAACTCCATGTGGGTACCTATTCCTATTCTTGGGTGGATAGAGCGTCGCCTTCTTCCTTTATGTTGCGCGCTTTTACTATGCTTTCAAAGCGGATGCTAAGCTTGGCCATGTCGTATTGGAGCTTCAACATTTTCCTCTTGAGGAATTTCTTCTCATCTCTTAACTCAAAGACAATTTTAATCAAGAAACCAACTCTACCATCGATCGCATCGACCTTCTTCTTGAGGTCTTTGCTTATCATCTAGTAGGAGTCATTTCCTTCTCCAATTGTTTCAACGCATGCCTCAGAAGCCTTTTCTAACTCACAGATCTTATCATGAATCTCATCTTGCCGCACCTTCTTAGGTTTAAGAGGTGATGGACCAAGAGGAGGTTTATAATAGGATTCAATGTTGTAACGATAAGGATTAGGGAGGTACTCATCCCTGTTCCTTCCCCGCTCAGCTTGTCTCATCATCTCCATCCTCTAAGGGAATAGGTCCTCCCAATTTGGGAGAGGCTTGATCTCCAGGCCAGAAGATGATGATGATCTTTTAGATTCTGCTTCCTCGATCCTGTTCATGGGCTTCTCATCTTTCTTCTTCTAGATCTGGTTGACGTGGAAGGGCTGCATGGATTCGCTACATGGATTTTATTAGAGGGCTTGTATGGGGATGGCGAGGAGTTTTCAAGGCTGGAGGATGTAGCTCTACGAAAACTTAATGAAAAAGGTTAGATGCGATCAGCTTTAAAAGGAGGGCTCAAAAACCCTAGCCGTCTTGCATAACGAGCAACTATACGGGCACAACCCGTATAGCTCCCACCATATAGTTGTGAACCGACTATAGATTTGATCTACAACGGAACCAAACTATACGGCCAAAACTATACGGGCGGAATTTTTAATTCCGGTCGTATAGTTGGTCGTTAAACTCTTAGTATCCCGGAAATTATTTTTTCAAAGGTGTAGACAACTATACGACCGTGACTATACGGGCGGAATTTTTAATTCTATCCGTATAGTTGGTCGTTAAACTCTCAGTACCTTTTTGTGGATGGAAGTGTTGATGTCGCAACAACTATACGGCCAGAATTTTTATTCTCGTCGTATAGTTGGTCGTTAAACCTTCTGTGTCCAGCAAAAAAATTCTGCTTCTCCAAAAATTCTTTATTAATCTAAAACTTAACAAAATATCGAGTTTTCACAGAGAAATGCCAGCCTAGACTTTTGAACAATTTTGGCAATATCAATCTTCCTTCTTCTTTAGGAGAGTATATATAATTCTCATAAAAAGAACAATACTCAAACTACACTTTAATTGAAAGTTTAAAAACCCACTCAACCTTTATTTCACATGGGTTGCCTCCCATGAAGCTCTCTTTTATGGTCAATAGCTTGACCATAGTACCGCTCATTCTGTCTTGAGTCCATTCTTCTTGTATTTTTAATTTATCACTTATTCGGGGGTGCTCAACACTATAGTGATTGCACTTATATCTTATTTTACCCGATAATGCTTCAAGTGTTGTCCATTTACTATCCACGCAAGAGTGGGTGTTTTTCCTTTGAGCTTAACTCCTCCTGACGAATAAGCTTCTTCCACTACATATGGACCTTCCCACTTTGATCTGAGTTTTCCTAGAAACAACTTAGGACGAGAATTATAGAGCAACACTTTATCTCCACTTTTGCAAGTCTTATTCTCAATTTTCCTATCATGCCATCTTTTAACTTTTTCTTTAAACAACCTAGCATTCTCATAGGTGTCACTTCTAAACTCATCTAAAGCATGCATATCTAATAAACGCTTTTCTCCTGCTGCTTTGAGATCATAATTTAAATTCTTGATTGCTGAAAAAGCTTGGTAATCTAGTTCTAAAGGTAAATGGCATGCCTTACCGTACACCATCTTATAAGGTGTCATACCCATTGGATTTTTAAACGTAGTACGGTATGCCCATAGAGTGTCATTTAATTTGTATGATCAATGTTTTCTTGATTTGTCCACCGTTTTCTCGAGTATGGTCTTTAGTTCTCTATTCGAGAGTTCCACTTGAACACTCGTTTGGGGATGATATGGTGAAGCAACACGGTGAGTTACTCCATACTTGCTGAGGATTTTCCTGAAAGTCCCTTTCATAAAATGAGAACACCGCCAGTAATTAAAAATCTAGGAACTCCAAACCTGTAGAATATAATGTCCTTGATCATCTTCACTGAGGTAGCTACATCTACATGATTTGTTGGGATAGCTTCAACCCATTTAGTAACATACTCAACAACAACAAGAATATGAGTATAACCATTAGACTCTATAAATGGTCCCATATAATCCATTCCCCATACATCAAAGGGTTCAATTATGAGACTATAGTTCATTGCCATTCCGTGTAGCTTACCTATATTACCTCTTCTTTGGCAGACATTGCAATATTCCACATACAAGTGTGCATCATTGAGCAAGGTGGACCAATAGAATCCGGATTGAAGTACCTTTGCAGCAGTCCTTTTACCTGCATGATGCCCTCCATATGGACTGTCATGACAAGCCTTTAATATTGCATTCATTTTGTGATTAGGAACACACTTCCGAATCATTCCTTCAAGTCCATGATGATATACATACGGGTCATCCCAAAAGTAATATTTAAGATCATTAAAGAATTTCATTCTTTGATTTCTTGACATACCGGGAGGTAAAAATTTTGTTGCTAGATAGTTAGCATAATCCACATACCATGGATCAAAAATCTCTACCTTTGCTAAATATTCTCCTAGAAATGATTCATTAATAGGTACGTGGTCATTAATTATTCCTTCCATCCTAGAGAGTTGATCTGCTACCAGATTATCCCTACCCCGCATATCTTCTATTTGCAAATCATATTCTTGTAGTAATAAGACCCACCTAATGAACCTAGGCTTAGCATCTATTTTTACAAGCACGTGACGCAAAGCTTGGTTATCCGTATGAATTATTACCTTAGATTTAATTATGTAAGATCAAAATTTATCACAAGCAAAAATTATAGCTAGAAACTCTTTTTTGTAGTAGCATAATGTTTCTAAATCTTACTAAGAGGTCTACTAGCGTAATAAATAACATTTAAATTCTTTCCATCTTGATGTGCCAACACAGCCTCTAAAGCATAGTCACTAGCATCACACATAATTTCAAAAGGTTCATCCCAATTTGGAGGTTGCATGATAGGTGTTGAAACTAGTTTATCTTTAAGGTTCTCAAAAGCCGCAATACAATCGTGGTCTAAATAGAATGGAGTTTCTTTATAAAGAAGATTGGTAAGGGGCATAGCTAGTTTAGCAAAATCTTTTATAAACCGTTTATAAAATCCTGCATGTCCCAGAAACATTATTAAACATTTCATTTCCTACAGTATTGGGAGATTTTTTATAGCATTTATATTAGTTTTATCTATTTCTATTCCCTTCTGTGAAACTTTGTGCCTAAAAACTTTACCTTCTCTTTCCATGAAAACACATTGCTCCCAATTTAAGACCAAGTTTGATTGCCTAAATCTTTGCAAAACTCTGGTCATATTGTAGAGACAATTATCAAAAGTTGTTCCACAAACGACAAAATTGTTTGTTAAGAATTCCATAGTCTTATCAAAAAAATCATGAAAAATCTTGAGAACACATTCCTGAAATGTTGCTGGTGCATTACATAAGACAAATGGAATTAATCTATGAGAATATGTGCCATAAGGACAAGTAAAAGTTGTTTTATCTTGATCTTCTGGCTGTATGGCAATTTGAGAATATCCAGAATAACCATCAAGAAAACAAAAATAAGAATTATTACTAAGTCTTTCTAAAATTTTATCCATGAATGGTATTGGTTTGTGATTCTTTTGTGTCTCGTGATTTAATTTACTAAAATCAATCCACATACGATATCCTTCAACTGGTCTCACATGAACTAGCTCACCTTCCTCATTCATAGCAGCACCAAGACCACCCTGTCTAGTTATGCAATGAGCTGGGCTAACCCACTTACTGTCAGAAATAGGATATGTTATGCCAGCATCAAGTAGGCGTATAACTTCTTTTCTTACTACTTCCTTCATCTTAGGGTTAAGCCTTCTTTGTGTATCTACTACTGGTTCAGCATCATCAAGCATGGTAATCTTATGTGTTACAATAGATGGCTCTATTCCTTTAATATCACTCAATGTATATCCAAAGGCTTCACGATGCTTAACCAAAACTGAAATGAGTTTATTAGTTTCATTTTCTGATAGATTCTTGCTAATGATACCAGGACACTTATTTTCATTATCTAAAAACTCATACCTCATATTATCTAGAAGTTTTTTCAATTCTATTGGTGGAGGTTCTTCATCACCTATTCTTACCAATTCTTCATAGTCATGTGGATTTTGTGCCTCCAGAATTGAATTAAGGTAATCATTGATGTCTTCTTTGTTCTCATCTTCTGGTGCTTCTTCCTAGTTAATCAAGCTCCTTTTTAGTTCATCTTGTTGAGAACTGAAATGAATTGCCGCAAGCTCGACAATCGTCTTTTCTTCCTTAATATCCTCCGCTTCATATGGCCTCTTCTTTAGTTTGGCGAAGTAGAATGTCATTTCCTTTTCTCCAAACCTCAGTGAAATGGTTTCCTTTTGATTATCCACTGGAGCTTTAGTGATGGAAATAAAAGGCCTGCCTAAAAGAACAGGACAAAAAGTATCTCGAGGCATATCAACAATATGAAAATCAAGGGGGTACATGAGTGATCCAATAAAGACATATATATTTATGATAACCCCTTCCGGTTTTATATTGGTTCTATTAGACAATTTAATAATAGTGTCTACCGGTTCAACATCTGGATTATTTAAGTTGTAGCGAAGTTCTTGATAAAGTGATGATGGCATAATATTTATGGTGGAAATCGGTTCAGAAATTCCGTATAAGAAAGTTTCTCCACAATATATAGGGGTTATAGGTTTTGAAGTCTCGTTACCTCGAACCTTACCTCGGATGAATTCCAAAGTTTCATGGTCTAACATAACCACTTCATCCTCTACTATTCATGCTTCCATAAGGTCTTTTATTATAACATTATTTATATATGTAGCTTCAGAATTCCTTTCTGGTTTCTTCAGCCTCTTCTTTATTTGCTCTTCCTCTCTTTGTCCTTTTTCAAAGATTCCATGTATAGTTATCAAGGTGAACTCTTCCATTAGTTCTCTTGCACGCTTCTTTTCTTCGAGAGGTTTATGAGGTTCCCATTTTGTAGGTACCTGCAAATGCCCTACATAATTCTCAATAATTTTCTTTATTGAGTAAGAATCAACACCGAGGGTTATAATCATTGTATCTGTCCTCTCATCTACAAGGAAATCATTAATGCAAGCATATTCTGAAAAAACAAATTGTAATATTTTCCTTATCCTTCGAATTTTCAGTTGCTTCTTTCATTTTTATTATTAGATTCCAAGCCTCATCATAAGTATCAGATCGAAAACTGCCATTTCCAGTAGTGTCTAGATTCATCCTATTTTTAATATTTAGGCCTCCATAAAATGTATGGATGATTAACCAATCAGGTAACCGATGATGTGGGCAATTATCTAGGTAACTTTTATACCTTAGATATCCTTCATGTAAGCCTTCACTAGGATTATTTTTCAAACTAATAATAATACCTCTCATCCTGTGAGCTTTGCTTTCAGAATAATATTTTGTTAGGAACTTGGTTGTCAATTCCTCCCAAGTTCTTAGTGCTTCTGCACAAAAAGATCTGTACCAGTCACAAACATTATTAGAGAGAGTTTGTCTAAATAACTAGATTTTAACCATATCAAGATTGTAGTCATCAAACATAAAGGAATTGAGAACATCTTCAAAGAATTGTAAGTGTCCATATGGACTTTCTTCATTGGTTCCTGCAAATTTCTTAGAGTGTAACAATTCAAATAATAAAGGATGGATCTTGACTCCATCAGAATTTATGCTTTTATTGACAGTTATAAAATCGTCCATGGGCGAACCCATTTTCCTTACTCCCTCAAGCTAGTTTAAATGCTGAGTATTATCCATTGTTGTGGTCCAGCAACTTAAGTAAAAATTAGTACAACGAAAGTAAATAACTAAAAGTAAAGTGACTTATAGCGCTAAGCTCCCCGGCAACGGCGCCAGAAAATAGCTTGATGACTGCAAGTGCACATATCGTTTGTAGCTAGTTTCGAAATAAAGATATCGATCCTACAGGGAGCAGTAGGCGAAAGACTAAAATGCTTTTAACTATAACTAAACGACGTACTTAAGAAATAACTTTAAGATGCAAGGAAGATAAAGTTGTTTTGGGGTTTTGGTTGAACAAGGGAATTTAAAGTAAGCAAAACTTAATATAGAAAGTAAGAATTGCATGTGTAATAGAACTTTGGAACTACAATAGGGAAAATGGCATTCTCAGGGATTAGTGGATCCACCACTGGCAATTTAGACTAAGTAATCGAGAGTATTATAACGGATATTCTCATAGTGTCTCTGTATGTGGGAGGAGCTCCATATATGGACGAATAGCTAGCAACTGTTGCACACATCATCCTCATAACCACAGCAGACAGTAACCGACAACCATCGCATTACCGTGCTATTAAGAGATTCCTCCCATGGCATGGACATGGCTCGATGAGTTCTCCCCGGTTACCCAAGCTAGTACATAAACAATGACAACCGCTTTATAGTCACAGTAAGCGTTATCATCCCTCCGTCTACTAGCTAGTAATCCCCTCCATCGAGTCCCCACAAGAGGCAAATATTAAGAAGGTGCACTTCTCCTTAATACCAAGATAAAGACAATTAACACATACACATACTGATATATCACATAATAATCTCTATCTCAGCTCAGTCATATGCTAGGGTTTCTCCATCTCCCCAATAACTAAAGATCTACTGAGACATGGAGGCAATCAACGTCATGGCAATGGTAATGGAAACAATCATAGATGAATAGTACTTGTATAAATCCACAACGAGTATAGGAATTACAACAAGATTTAGGTGAGATATAGATGGGATGGATGGAGATGGTAGTGATGCAGCGGTGGATGATGAAGATCGATGCCTTAGCCTCCCAGATCTGCGCAGGGCGAAGATGGTTCCCTTGTGGATGAGTTCCCCCTCTAGATGCCTTCCGGAGGTGAGGTTCTCGTGATTTCTGGGTGTTCTGTATGTCATCTACCTGAACCAATTGCACGGGGTGAAACTATTTGACGAGGAGGAGGAGGCGCCAACTATACGGCCGGAGCTATATGGCCAGAATATTTCTTCCGCCCGTATAGTTGGTCGTTATATCCTCTGTCTCCTTTGTTCGCTTCTGGTTTTCTTCTACTAATAATAATATTTCCCAAATAAGCAATTTACGTTGTTTATGACTCCTTTTATCCACAGTATAACTGCTTCAATAATTGTATCCATTGGATCCATGATCTGTCCTGATACTGGTGAAAACAGACATAAAATATGCGCGCGAACGTCGTAAAATACCAATATCCTACATCTACAATGCAAAATAATAATATAAAACATGATGCAAATATGCACTCATCAGATACCCCCGGGTAGGTGATGGCTCTGAAATATAGCCATCTACGTCCACATTTAAACTGGATATTATTCATATTTTTGATGAAATATCTCTCCAAATCCTTGCACTAATGCCTAATGATCAAAGGGGTATGCAATTCTTTCTATTTTACCATGCACGGATAATGACATTTGATGATGGGAATCACTAAATTAAAGTAAAAGATACAAGATTTCCAATAACCCGAAGAAACCATGAGTCGTGAAGTGGCGACAGACGCTTTAATGACCAACTATACGGCATGAATAAAATTCTGGTCGTATAGTTTTGGTCAAATAGTTGCCATCGACACCGCTAGGTCAAATAGAACGACTTTTGTGAAGCGACCCCTATATAAAGAGGCCTCGGGCGACGAGAAAAGAGAGCTCTTCCCGACCATCAGCCGCCTCCAGATCTCCATCCACAACACCGAAGAGCCGCCGGAGGAATAGACTTAGATCTAATCTCACCACCACCATATCCATATTCCACCACTTGTAATAATAGATCTCTTCTTCGATTGGCGACATGGTGAGAATATTTTCTATCAATCTCATGATTTCCACTACAATGTTTATGATCTTTCATCTCATCTCTATGTGTGAGTAATTCTCCTTGGGCTAAGGGCTTCGGCCTAGTCTTATAGCTTTTGTGCATGTTATTTATCATAGATGGGATCATGTATTAGTTTGTATGACATGATGATTATTGTATCCTCTCTTGCCTCATTCTAAGGACTTCAGGTACCCAAGACCCTGAGGATTGAGCCAAGTTGGGAACCCCAGTGATAGAAAGGGTAGTACGACTGTATGTGTAGGATTTACTTGGGATTAAGGGTGACGTCACTATGCATATCATTAGTTCTCTTTCTTCTATGGATGATACTAGTAGGTTATTGCTATAAGCGGTTGTGGAGGCAATAGAAATTATGGATGCACTACCCACATATAATTTATCTTGCTCTAACAATTACATGCATACTTTATTTTTATCTTTTATTCCCATCAGATGTTTTGCACAACTACAAGTGAAACCAAACGCCCTAGGCCCTCTCTCTCCATCATCGACAACAACAAAAGACGAAGACTCTTGGTCCGGTAAAAACACAAAAGGAATTCTAAAACTCCCGAAGGTCTGTTAAAGTAACTTCACTACGCTTATGCTTCCCAAGGATTCGATAAACCTAGGTCTACTAGGGAAAAGATCTATACTACATCCGTAATCTGGATCGAAGGTATCAACCGTTTTTCTGGCGCCGTTGTCGGGGAAGCAATAGCTACCATGTTTAGGTTAGTAGGAACCTTGCTAGTTTTAATTATTTTTTTAAATTTTGTTAGTTCGCTTTCCGTCTTTATTTGAAAAACCAAAAAAATAGTTAGTCCTTAAATCCTTGTTTTTTATTATTATCATAAGTCTCTGTTTAAGAAAACCCAAAAACATAGGAAATATGGCTGAAAAGAATCTTGGGGAGTTTGCAACTCCCAATAATGATTATTTGCGTACTCCTATTACTCAGCCAACAATTGCTGCTGATGACTATGCAATTAAGACCCAGTATTTAAGTTTGGTTCAACAGAATCAATTTGGAGGCTCTTCTATTGAGGACGCAGGTATGAACTTGAATACTTTCACTGAAATATATTATATGATACGCATAAAAGATGTTGACCCTGATGCGGTCAAATTGAGCTTATTTCCTTTCTCTCTTAGAGGAAGAGCAAAAGAATGGTTGCTAGATTTTCCTAGAAATACGATTACATCATGGGTGGAATGTACTTCTTTATTTATGACTAATTTTTTCCCACCTACAAAGACTATGCAACTAAGATCTAATATTACTAGTTTTAGACAGGAAGAGCGCAACCACTAGCGCTTGCATGGGAGAGGATGAAACAATGCATGACAAACTATCCCAGCCATGGGATGGAAGATTGGTTAATCCTCCATTTATTTTATAATGCTCTTAATCCTGTATCTAAGTCTATGTTTGATACTATAGCTGGAGGAACATATATGGGTAAACATATTACCGAAGCAAAGAAGGTGCTAGACAATATGCAATACAACGATGCCCAATGGCATGTGGATAGATCAAACACGAAGAAGGTGAACTTCGTCTCACCACAAGAAAATGAAGAACTCAATTCCAAGCTGGATGAGCTCATATTAGCCATAAAAGGTAAGGAAACCTAGGTAAGAGTTATCCCAGAAACTAATATTGAAGAAGTATACTTCATAGATTGTAATGATTATAACCCTGCTTGGAAGAATAATTATAATCCTAATTTTAAAAAACACTATTCTAGTCCTGCAGGTTACTCTAATAATAATATGGGATCAAGTATTGGTAGTCTACCAGAAACACTTAAATCTTTCATAGACTCACAAAATGAGCAAAACAATATCCTTGTTAAAATAACGGAGAACCATGATGCTATGCTTGGTAAATTATCTAACCAAGCTATAAGTTAGAGGAATGATTTGCAGGCCCTCTAAGAAAGAATGAGTATTGTTGAGGCACAGCTAGGTAAGATAACTGAGAGTCAAACCCTCATTCTAGCTAAATTTGCAGATAAAGCTGAGCCCAATCCTGTTGAAGACCTCAAGATGATGAGAGTCCAAAGGGAGGAGACTGAGGAACTTGATTATAGTAATGCCCCTTCACCAAGTTACACCGTTGAAGATCTTGTAAAAAGGATCAACATCAAGATTCCGGTAAGTGAAGGAAATGATGAATCCATGTATCAACACTTCGTTAATCAGGTATCAATAAAGGTACGTGAGCCTGAAGAATATAAGAAAAATGCTGAAAAATTACCTCTTAAGCTGCTTGATGATATATTTGAGCCTACTATTAAGATTAAAATTGGGACCAATGAGGTAGCTGCACTTCGTGATCTAGGTGCAAGCGTTTCAACAATTCCAAAGAGTATTTTTAATAAGTTAAATCTTGGCTCTTTTGAAATCATCGATTTAAAATTACATCTTGCAGATTCTACTTACAAACAAGCTGTAGGAATTAAGGAGAATACTTTAGTATACATTAAAGGTTGTCCTGCTCATATTGATTTTGTTATGGTTGACATGCCTGAAGATGCTACTGCTCCTATTATATTAGGCCATCCTTTCTTTAGAACTATTAAGGCTTTGATTAATCTACATGAAGGGAACATGAAGCTTCAATTGCCTTCGTGGGATCCTTTTGTTATTCAGTTCCCCAGGAAGAACAAAGTCAATCATGATGAAAAGGAGGCCATCACTTTGAAGGCCAACTATTTTGGAGTGGGTGTTCCACTCATCTAGCCTAAGTGAGCAACATAAAGGTCAAACTATTGACCATAAAAGAGCGCTCCATGGGAGGCAACCCATGTGAAATAAAGGTTTGAGTTAAGCTTTTAGTTTTGGTTTAAGTTTGTGTTTAATAAAGAGTGCTAGAAAACTCTAGTTGAGGAGAAGAAGTTCGGTAGTACTAAAAATCCTGTTATTTACATGCTGTTGTTGGTCGAGAATTTTTATTGTCAACTTTTTGTCAAAAACAAGGTATTTCGCTAAGTTTCAGAATAAGAAGTAATTCTCTAAGAAACGGAATTTTTTTGATAACTACAGAGATTTTAACGACGAACTATACATCGGGAATAAAAATTCCGGCCGTATAGATACTTTTTCCATCGAGAATTTTTCTTTCAAAAGTACAGATGGTTTAATGACCAACTATATGGCAGGAATAAAAATTCCGACCATATAGCTTCGGTCGTATAGATATCGATGCTTTCGTACAATTTTTGTCTCAGGTTTAGATGGTTTAACAACCAACTATACGGAGGGAACACATTGTTCCAGCCGTATAGTTCTGGCCGTATAGTTGCACCGCCAGGTGGAAACCCAAAATTTTGATGCAGTGAAGTGGATCTGCAACACATATTTCAGCTGGTCCTTCTTTGGCGAGGTAAGCACAACTCCGGCACCTAACCCGTTTTTCGTTTTTGACCCGTCAAAGTGCATTCTCCAGTAGTTTGGCTCTGGCAATGGTGGTTCGTATTGCACCTCAGCCCAATCCACAAAAAAGTCCGCCACAGCTTGAGATTTAATTGCTTCTCTTCTGTCATATTGTGGCGCATAAGGTGCTAGTTCAATTGCCCATTTTGCAATTCTGCCACTTGCATCCTTGTTACTCATTATCTCGGATATGGGAGCTTCACATATTACCTTGATTGGGTGTTCCTCGAAATAGTGTTTCAGCTTCTTAGCTGCCATGTACACACCATACGCTACTTTCTGATAGTGCGGATAATTTTGCTTTGAGGCTGATAACACCTCGCTCAGGTAATACACTGGCCTTTGCACCGACTTACCCTCTTCGTCGCGCTCTACCACAATTACTGCACTTACAACTCGGTTTGTTGCGGCTATGTAGAGCAACATTGGCTCCTTTGATAGTGGAGAGGCTAACACTGGTGCAGTGGCTAACATTTTCTTTAAGTGAGCAAAGGCTTCATTGGCTTGTGGCGTCCAAATGAACTTATATGACTTTTTCATGAGTTGATAGAGAGGCAGTGCCTTTTCTCCCAACCGACACACAAACCGACTCAACGACGCCAGGCAACCAGTGAACTTCTGGACATCGTTAAGACACTTCGGTAGTTCCATTCGTTCTATGGCCCGGATCTTAGTTGGATTGACCTCGATACCTCGACTGGAGACGAGGAATCCGAGTAATTTTCCAGGCGGGACACTGAAGGTACATTTCTCCATGTTAAGCTTCATACGGAACCTTCTTAGGTTCGTGAACGTCTGCCTGATATCGTCAAGGAGCGTTTTGCTTTCCTTGGTCTTTATCACAACATCATCTACATACACCTGCACATTTTGACCAATTTGGTCATGCAAACGTTTTTGCATACATCTCAGGTACGTTGCCCCTGCATTACATAAACCAAAAGGCATGGTGCGATAGCAATAAGCCCCATACGGGGTGATAAACGCAGTCTTTATTTGATCCTTTGGGTTCAGAGGTATCTAGTGGAAACCAGAATATGCATCAATGAACGACAACAACTCACACCCAGCAGTAGAATCTATGACTTGGTCTATCCTTGGCAGTGGGAATGGATCTTTTGGACACGCCTTATTCAGGTTCGTGTAATCGATACACATACGCCACACCACTGCCACGTTCGGATCATCTTTCTTCTTCTCCACCAGCACCGGATTAGACAACCAATCCGGGTAAAGCACTTCCATAATAAATCCTGCAGCCAACAACCGAGCTATCTCATCTCCTATGACTTTTCTCCTGTCTTCGGCGAAGTGGCGGAGAGGTTGCTTCACCGGCTTAGCTCCGGGTCTCACATTCAAAGAGTGCTCAGCCAACTCCCTCGGAACACCTTGCAAGTCCTATGTGGACCAAGCAAAAATATCCCGATTCTCACGGAGGAAGTTGACGAGCTCGCTTTCCTATTTGTCATTTAACCCGGCACCAATTGTTACGGTACGCTCAGGGAACATATCATCAACAGGCACCTTCTTGGTATCTTTTGTCGCTTGGAATGAGACGCTTCCATGCGGGTTACTCAATGCCGGCATATACTGTTGTGCGGAATGAGCTAATGCCACCACTTCTTGGATCTTTATCTTTTCTTGTGCAATCACGAGTGACTCGGCCAGGTTAGATCCGGCAGATGCACACTCAATTGAATGTCGGAAATCCCCAGCTATGGTTATTACACCATTTGGCCCAGGCAACTCCATCTTCAGATAACTGATGTGGCAGCTTGCCATGAACTTGTTCAGTGTCGGTCTTCCGAGTAACGCGTGATACGCACTTTCTAAGTTCACCACCTCAAACTCCAAATTCTCAGTTCGGCAGTTATCTCTTGTGCCGAACAAAACATCAACTCGGACCTTGCCTATGGGTTCACAAGAAATGCCTAGCACAATGCCATGGAAAGTTGTCCTTGTAGGTTAGAGCATGTTCTCCGAGATACCCAATTTGCGCATCGTATCCGCATACATGATATTAATGTTGCTACCATTGTCAAACAGTACCTTGGAGAATCTTACATTGATGTTAGGCCCAATGAACGTCGGATACAGCACCAGTGCATATGAGCCCGGACTAGGCATAAGCTTGGGATGATCTTTGATGCTCCAGGTAATTTCCTGATCTGACCAAGGCATATACCTCGTCACTGCTGGCATTACCGCATTCACCTCCATATGTCGGTGTTGCAAGCTCTTTCTGTCTATCTCTTCCGTAGTGAACACACAGTAACTCTGATGGTGCTCTCTGTATTCATTCCTCCCCTCATTTCCGGGGTACCTCTGATCCTGCTGGTTTTGATTTTCTACCTAATGCATTGCATCCCTTCTCTCATTGTTGTCATACCTCGGCGGAGGGGGGGCAACATTAACTGTTGCGTGTTCGCTCCGGAGAGCAATTGCTGCCGGGGTAACTCCTGCTGAGGTTGATCATTCCGAGGTGCCTGAGCATTCCCCGAACCACTTTGTTCTATCTTTCACATCCACTCACACTGCCTAGTTGTGTGACCCGCCGGGTTACTTGGATTAGGCGTGTGAAATTTACACAGCTAATCCAGCATTGCTTCATAGGTATACCTCAGACGGTCCTTCTTCTCTTGCCATTGTTTTTTCTGCTCTGGCGTCCAAGTTTTCTTCCCATCATTCCTTGGCGTCTATTGCTGTCCTCCAGTTTTCTGACGTTAACTGCCTCCTGCTCTAGGTTGATCTTGATTCACAGCTGCAACTTGTTGCGAACTGTACCGGTAATCCGGTCTGTCATCTCTTCTTTTACCTCGATAATCATTCCTCCGGGATGACCCGGCTCCATCTCTCTAGTAGTACTCCTCTCCTGACTCGTTCGAGGTGAGCTTAGGTTGTGTCGGATCACCCAAGGCATATGAATCAGCAATCCGGATTGTTTCTGCCAATGTAGTTAGCATATCTCTTTGCAACCTTTGTTATAGCATGCTTGCATATCTACATCCTTGCGCAAACCAAGCTATTGCCCGTGATTCAATCACGCCCTCACACGAGTTTCGCACATTGCACCAACGGGTTAAGAACTCCCAGTCTGTCTCATTCGGTCTTTGCCTGCACATTGCTAGGGTTTGTGGCCTGTTGGGCCTCTGATACGTACTTGAGAAATTTCTAACAAACATTTCCTCAAAATCGATCTAACAGTTAATACTTCTGGGTGGCAAATTGTTTAGCCATACCCTTGCTGGCCCCTCCAACATCTGGGGTACATATCTCACATCCCACCTCAAGTTGCCTGTGGCAATTTTTACAGCAGTAGCATAGTTAATCAACCAATCCTCCGGCTTAGTGCTGCCGTCATATGTCTTTGTGCCTCTAGGTAACTGAAAGTTAGGTACCGGAGGTTCCTTCATGATCCGGGGCCCAAAACATGCTGGACCCGGAGGACCTTGACACTCAATTTGCTCCGACCTATACAACCGATCCAGTTTTAACCTGGCGTCATCAGGCATTAAGTCTCGGCTTCCCAACCTTGATCCTATCACATGATAATCCGGCCTGGGATAGCCAGCATTCACCATCTCTGAATTACCATCATTGTATCTATTTTGCTTTGGTGGAGCTGCCCTTTGTTGCATACCTTGGCTGGCACTGCGCTCTTGCCGTGGCATATTCCGCTGCTGCGGTTGACCTGCACCTTCCACATTACGTTGTCCGGCATTGCCGTTTACAGCATTCCTTTGACCGACATTTCCTTGGTCGCGGTTACCTCGGTTCACACTCCTTCGATCCTCATCTCTTTGCACTTCCTTTCCTTTCCTTGCCCTTGCCGGGTCATATGGGACTATCTGTTTATTCCTTCTGGCCGAAGTTACAACCTCTTCTCTCCTAGGACCACCATGAGGAGACGATGCGGCTCTAGCGGATTTTTCCGGGATACCCATTGCCGGATGAACGATCTTGGAGGCCCCAGCTCTCTCCGGGTTAGCCCTGAGCAATTCCTCGTTCTGCCTGTTCGCGATCCGAACCAACTCGTTAACCCTATCTTGCTGTCTTTGGCGGGCTTCACCCGTCAGACCTTCTAACTCGGATGCAGCTGCATCTTCTGCCCTGAGGTTCTTTGTCGGGGTACTGTACTTTGGCAGCCCCACGGACAGACAGTTCTCTGATTCCTCAATCCTAGTATCACCCTCTCTGTTCATTTCACTCATGAGATTTCTCCCCTTTACTTTTACAGCATCTATTTTATTTGCCTTTGCGTACTCACGCAGTGTCATGTTCAACGACTGCTGAGCCGCGACTATCTTTTTCGCACCCTCTAGTATTTTTCGCCTAGTTTCCTCTAGCTCGGCCTGTGCCTGAGCCGGATCTACTGCAGCTGCTACTGGGTTTGCCAAGCTATCCATTGCCTGCTGCAGCACATTCTCAGGCCTCTCTAGTGGAGGACCTCTACTTTTTCTCGGTGCCTTAGGTGTTACCTCCGGATCAGGTGCCGGATCCTTGCTCGCGCCTACAGCTGGCGCAGTCATCATCACTTCTGCACGGTCCGGGGAGCGAGCGATACGTGCCCCGTGAACCACGCTAAGGGATGGCTCACCTCCTTCGATGACGTGTCGTGGATGAACGCACGATACATCGACGGCAACGTAGACCTTGTGCGCGCCGAGCTTGACGAAGAGGCTGTTGCGTGGAAGAGGACGCGTGCCGAAGCAGCCAGCGTTGTCGCTGACGAAATCCAGCGCTCCAAAGCGCTGAATGAGCCCGGAGACGATGCGTTCGCCGGTGCCAATGAGGTTTCCCATCCGGATCTTCACCCCTGCTAGCGCCGCTAGCCCCACGGAGGGCTCCAACTGTCGTGGTGGTGTTACGGCAGATGCCATGTATAGGCTAAATGTGGGGACTAAATGCACTAGGGGAATCCAGGGATGGATAGTGTGGTGATTCCACACACAGAAGCTTAGTATTTGGTTCTCCTTCAGAGATTACAAATGCTCCTAGAGCTATATTGGGGAGAGGAGGAAGAAAGAACTCTCTTACTCTCGCCACTAGCTAGCCCTCACAGCAATCTCCCAGAAATCAACCAGTCAAGAATCAACCCCCTCTACAGAAGCCCTAGCCCTCCTTATATAGGGGTGGCTAGGTCTCCACTTAGGGCATACGTGGAGGCATATTCCAGGGAATATGCCTCCTCCCAAAATAGCAAGCCCACCAAGTTACTTTTCCCCCACGTCACCCATGCAGAGGCTACGTGAGCCTCTGTGGTGCCTGTGTCACCCGACATTGGCTTCGTCACCTTTGTCGGCCACGCCTCGGTGGTCCGGCCTCTGTCCGCTTCGCTCACGCTCCGCGTACAGCAGCCACCTTTTGACCAGCGAGATACCTTCCTTCTCTTGCAAGCTTGATATAACCCGGATCCTGCATAGTTGATTCGGCCATACTTGTTCCTGCATACAAGTTAGATATATCTTACCGACATACGGCTTAAGTCGGTTGAGACCATGTAAGGTGGACGTCCCTGGTTCGGGTTACTCCGTGATCCGGCCTGCCTTGAGGTGACTCGGCCAGCATTTGCTTTGACCTTGCTAAACCTCGGCTAACTCGGCATTTATACCGCGGTGTGACCCTACCCGGGGGTATCCCCCCAACAAAGCCTATCCATAAGTTTGAACAAATCCAAACACTTTGATCACCTCATCAAAGCGTAGATTCCAACTTCGGGATGCTTGCTTCAGTCCATAGATGGATCGCTGAAGTTTGCATACCTTATCAGCATCCTTAGGATCGACAAAACCCTTAGGTTGTATCATATACAACTCTTCTTCAATATTACCATTGAGGAATGCAGTTTTGACATCCATCTGCCATATTTCATAATTGAAATACGCAGCAATTGCTAACATAATCCTAACTGACTTTAGCATCGCTACTAGAGAGAATGTATCATCGTAGTAAACTACTTGAATTTTTCGAAACCCCTTTGCGACAAGTCGATCTTTATAGATGTTCACATTACGATCAGCATCAGTTTTTCTTTTGAAAATCCATTTATTCTCAACGACCTTTCGATCGTGAGAAAAGTCCACGAAGGTCCAAACCTGGTTTTCGTACATGGATTCCATCTCGGATTTCATGGCTTCTAGCCATTTGTTGGAATCAGGGCTCATCATCGCTTCTTCATACGTCGCAGGGTCATCTATTTCATCAATCATGAAATTCATAACAGGATTGCCGTACAGTTCAGGAGCTGCACTTGTCCTGCTTAACCTGCGAGGTTTGGCAGTATCCTCTTTCGGAGTTTCATGATCATTATCATTAGCTCTCTCTTCATCAGGTGAAGTCAACTCCGAAACAACTTCCGGTGTTGCGCCACTCGCCAATTCATGAAGAGAAGGTTCAATAACCTCTTCGAGTTCTACCTTCCGACTACTCACACCTTTCGCGAGAAACTCCTTCTCAAGAAAGGATCCATTCTTGGCAACAAAAGCCTTGCCTTCGGATCTGTGATAGAAGGTATACCCAATCGTTTCCTTAGGGTATCCTATGAAGACGTATTTTTCCACTTTGGGTTCGAGTTTATCCCGCTGAAGTTTCTTCACATAAACATCGCATCCCCAAAATTTAAGAAATGGTAGCTTAGGTTTGTTTCCAAACCATAATTCATACGGTGTCGTTTAAATGTATTTAGATGGTGCCCAATTTAAAGTGAATGCAGCGGTTTCCAGTGCATAACCCCAAAATGACAGTGGCAAGTCAGTCAGAGACATCATAGATCGAACCATATCCAATAAAGTACGATTACGACGTTCCTACACACCATTACATTGTGGTGTTCTGGCAGACGTGAGTTGTGAAACTATTCCACAATCTTTCATATGTGTGCTAAACTCGTAACTAAGATACTCTCCTCCACGGTCGGACCGTAGAAATTTGATCTTTCTATTACGATGATTTTCCACTTCATTCTCAAATTCCTTGAACTTTTCAAAAGTTTTAGATTTATGTTTCATCAAATATATATACCCGTATATACTCAAATCATCTGTGAAAGTAACAAAATAATTATATCCACCTCGTGCCGACACACTCATTGGTCCACACACATCAGTATGTATGATTTACAATAAATCTGTCGCCCGTTCCATTGAACCGGAAAACGGCATTCTAGTCATCTTGCCCATAAGTCATGGCTCACATGTATCAAATGATTCAAAATCAAGTGATTCCAAAAGTCCATCAAAATGGAGTTTCTTCATGCGTTTAACGCCAATATGACCTAGACGACAATGCCACATATATGCAGATATATCATTATCAAGTTTAATCCTTTTAGCATCAATATTATGAATATGCGTAATACTACTATCGAGATCCAATAGAAATAAACCATTCGACACAGGTGCATGACCATAAAAGATATCATTCATATAAATCGAACAACCATTGTTTTCAGATTTAAAGGAATAACCACTTTGCATCAAACACGATCCGGATACAATGTTCATGCTCAGTGCAGGCACCAAATAACAATTATTCAGATTTATAACTAATCCCGATGGCATATGGAGAGGCAGCGTTCCGACAGCGATCACATCAACTCTTGATACATTGTCGACCCGCATCTTGACCTCATCCCTTGCTAGCTGTCGCTTGTTCCGCAGCCCCTGAATCGAGTTACATATATTAGCAACCGATCACGTATCAAATACCCAGGTGCTACTGCGAGTACTAGTCAAGTACACATCAATAACATTTATATCACATATACCTTTGTTTGCCTTGCCGGCCTTCTTGTCCGCTAAATACTTGGGGCAGTTGCGCTTCCAATGGCCAGTCCCCTTGCAATAGTAGCACTCGGTATCAGACTTAGGGCCAGCTCGGGATTTCTTTTCAGGTGCGGCAACAGATTTGCCGCCCTTCTTTCCCTTCTGCTTGCCTTTCTTGTCCTTCTTGAAACCGGTGGTCTTATTGATCATCAACACTTGATGTTCTTTCCTAATCTCCACTTCTGCAGTCTTAAGCATTGACAAAAGCTCGGGAAGAGACTTCTTCATGCCCTGCATATTATAGTTCATCACGAAGCTCTTGTAGCTAAGTGGCAGAGATTGGAGAACACGATGTATGCCTAAGTTAATGGGAATCGTTATTCCCAAGGACACAAGTTTATCAGCGTACCCAGACATTTTGAGTACATGCTCACTAACGGAGTTGTTCTCCTCCATCATGCAGCTAAAGAACTTTTTAGAAGCATTATAACTCTCTACGGCAGCATTGGTATCGAAAATCATTTTCAATTCTCCCATGGTATCAAAGGCATTGCCATTTTCAAAATGCTTTCGAAGTTCTGGATCTAGCCCATACAGTATGCTGCAATGAACTATGTTGTAGTCCTCCTGACGTGTTATATAGACATTATTTTCCTCGTCAGGGGCATCAGGAGCTGGTGGGGGGGCCTAGCGGCGCCTCTAGCACATTTTTATTTTGTGCAGCAGTGAGGAGAATCCTCAAATTCATAGCCCAGTTGGTGAAGTTGCTACCATTCGCAACAAGTTTCCCTTTCTCCATGAACACATTGAAATTAAAAGCAGGTGGTGCCATCAACAATAGAATTTGTAAATTTTATTTAGACTAAGTTTATGATAGAGTGATTTCAACTAATCCAAATTACTAATGAACTCCCACTCAAAAAACGACATCCCTCGTGTATTTTTGGTGATTACATGAACCAAATCCACTACACCAAGTCCGATCATCACGTGAGTCGGTGTAGCTTCAAAGGCGAGCATCTATATGGGCATCATATCAACTATATGACTCATGCTTAACCTTTTGGTCCATGTTCCGAGGCCATGTCTATACATGCTAGGCTCGCCAAGTAAGAACCTTAGTATTCGCGTGTGTAAAACTGTCTTACACCTGTTATATGAAAGTGTAGAGTCGAGTACACCCGATCATCATGTGATGTCTCGAAACACGATCCACAGAACGGTGCATACTTAAGGAAGAACACATTTTATCTTGATATCTAAATGAGGGATCATCTTACAATGCTACCAAAAGCGCCAAACTAGCAATATAAGATGCTAACATCTAATGTGTAAAGTGAGATGATATGGTCCATGCATTTGACCTCTATCATTTCCATCGTGCTATGATCTCTACCATTCCTTTGTGTGTAAGGCCAAGGTCTATGGAACTTACACGTTGAGTGTGTTGTAAGATTATCTATCATACATCTACTTATAACAAATCATATCAAGACACTAGCCCAACAACGATCTAAACTAGACGCCTCTAATTTATCAATTGCAAGTTTTACGTGGCTTAGGGCTTTCGGATATAGAACCGGTCTTACCTACGAACATGAACCACAACGAGGATAACCAAGTTATTAGCAACTCATTGTAAATCAGATATTGACTATAATAGGAGAGACAGACACCTGCTAGCTACTTATGCAAAACTAGTTGCATGTCAGTCGTGGAACCGGTCTCATGTACGATGACATGTAAGGTTGGTCCGACCCGCTTCATCCCACTATGAAACCAATATCCAAAATACATAGAAGATGCAATAACATGATCATCATCGCCCACATATAAACATATGTGTACAACCCGTGCAAAGAACCTACGCATAGATCAGGCTCTGATACCACTGTTGGGTCCGCAACATAAAAACAAAAAATTTCCTACAATGAGAACTATACGCCAAGATATATCTACTAGATACAGAGCAACGGGTGGATATACATCCATGGAGAACTTACCCTCGAAGACAACATAGTTTTGTTAACGAGGTTGAACTCGTGGATGATGTAGTCGTACACTTGCCGATCTCAAGATCGTGTTGAAGTCTGAGCGCCGCGAATCAGCAGCGCATCCATCCTCTCACACACATTCAAGCCACCGGATACCCTCCACCTCCTCGCTCCAGCGATGTAGTGGAAGCAGCAACTCCTTCCAGACGAAATGCTAATCCGAGACCATGGGGGAATAATTCTAGAGGGGGAGAGACATCCTTCATGAGGAGGTGTGAGGAAGAAGGGTGAGAGGGTGGCCTTTTATAGGAGGACGGGGGTACCCCTCCACATGGCCGGCGCCCCATTGGGGTGACCCCTCACCTCCCCATTCATGTGGTGGTAACTCCTCCACATTAAAATGCCCCCTTCACATTCTCTTTTAAAGTCTCCACTTTAAATGCATTAAATTTCTCTAAGTTTAATGCTCTCTCATTTAATAAAAATCTTTTATTAAATTTATTCAGAATTTTGTTAATTACTTTAATTAACAAACATTCACATAAAAGCCCTTGAAACATTTCAATATCACATGCAGAACCACTTTCTGCAATTTCACCCGAAATAATTCCGGTTTCTATCGAAACAATTCCTGCGCTTTGCAATCCTTTCGTCTAAAACATATGTGCTCCAAAATGGTGTCCGGAAACCCTTAAGTGTGTCACCCTACGGATCACGAATAATGCAGACATGATTGAGACTCCTCTCAGATCAATAATAAGAAGCGGGACCTGGAGATCCATACTGACTCCTACACATTCAACGATGACTTCTATGATCGTGAGAACCTTTAACGATATTAACTTAATCCCTTTGTCTCATGATATAATACATGTCCGAGATTCGATCATCGGTACCCAAATACCTAGTTTGATATCGTTACCGACATGCACTCTTTTCTCGTTCACGTGATATAACATTCTAGTGATCACATCACTTGCTTGCAAGATATCTTAATGTGATATCCCTGAGAGGGCCCAAAGTATATCTATCCGTCATCGGGATTGACAAATTCCACTCTTGATCCATGAGCCTCAACATAACACCTTCGTAGCACTGAACCCACCTTTATAGTCACTCTGTTACGGTGTGACGTTTGATGTTATCAAGATACTCTTCCAGTGTTTGCAATTAACATTATCTCATGGTCTAAGGACTAAGATTATTTCGTATGATTTTATAGCAATATAAACATAATGACTTTGATCGTAATGCTATACTTCGGATGAATGTTCATCACATCATTTCACAAATGCTATAACCTCGTTATTAACAACATCCAATGTCCATGATCAGGAAACTTTGATCATCTTGTTAATCAACGAGCTAGTCTATAAGAGAGGCATAACTAGGAACCCTTTTTGTTTATTAAACACACATGTACTGACGTTTCCTATCAATACAATTATAGCATGCAAAAAATAAACATCTATCATATACGAGGAATACATAATAACAACTTTATTATTGCCTCTCAGGGCATATTTCCTTCAGTGTTATGTCGACGCTAGCTTTGACACCGATCAGGATGACTCTAAGTCTCAATCCGGATACGTATTTCTCTTGAACGGAGCAGCAGTTAGTTGGAGGAGTTCCAAACGACCTGTGGTATCTAGATCAACTACGGAGGCGGAATATGTTGCTGCTTTAGAAGCGGCGCATGAAGCGGTTTGGATGAAGGAGTTCATAACAGAATTAGGTGTGGTTCCTAGTGCGTTGGACCCAATGGTGATCTTTTGTGACAACAATGGATCCATAGCCAACGCCAAGGAACCAAGGTCTCACAAGAATTCCAAACATATTAAGCGTCGGTTTCACTCCATCCACGAGTATGTCAAGGATGGAGACATAAATATTTGTAAAGTACACACGGACCTAAATGTAGAAGATCCTTATACTAAGGTTCTCCCTAGGGCAAAACATGATCAACACCAGAACTCCATGGGTGTTAGATTTATCACTATGTAAACTAGATTATTGTCTACAGTGCAAGTGGGAGACTAAAGGAAATATGCCCTGAGAGGCAATAATAAAGTTGTTATTATATGTATTCCAAGTATATGATAGATGTTTATTTTGCATGCTATAATTGTCTTAATACGGAAACCTTAATACATGTGTGTTTAATAAACAAATAGAAAGTTCCTAGTTATGCCTCTCTATAAACTAGCTCATTGATTAACAAGATGATCAAGGTTTCCTGATCATGGACATTGGATGTTGTTAATAATGAGGTCACAACATTGGTGAATGATGTGATGAACATTCATCCGAAGTATAGCATTACGATCAAAGTCATTGTGTTTATATTGCTATAACATTATATGAAGTAATCTTTATCCTTAGACCATGAGATCATGTTAATTGCTAACACTAGAAGGATACTTTGATAACATCAAACGTCACATCATAACATGGTGACTATAAAGATGGGTTTGGGAATTACAAAGGTGTTATGTCGAGGCTCATGGATCAAGAGTGGAATTTGTCAATCCCGATGATGGATAGATATACTCTGGGCCCTCTCGATGATATCACATTAAGATAGCTTGCAAGCAAGTGATGTGATCACTAGAATGTTATATCAGGAGAACAAGAAAAGAGTGCATGTCGGTAACGAGAATAAACTAAGTATTGAGGTACTGATGATCGAATCTTGGACATGTAATATATCTCGAGACAAAAGGATTTAGTTACTATTGTTAAAGGTTCTGACGATCAGAGAAGTCATTGTTGAATGTGTGGGAGTCAGTATGGATCTCCAGGTCCCGCTTCTGATTATTGATCTAAGAGGGGTCTCGATCATGTCTGGATTATTCACGAACCATAGGGTGACACACTTAAGGGTTTCCAAACACCATTTGGACAAAATATGTTCTAGACGAAAGAATTGCAAAGCGCTGGAATTATTTCAATGGACACCAGAATTGTTTCGGGTGAAATTGCTGAAATTGGTTTTGCATGTGATATTGAAATGTTGCAGGTGGTTTTATGTGAATGTTTTTTAATAAAAGTAATTAACAAAATTCTGAATAAAATAAATAAAAGAGTTTTATTAAATGAGCCTTGCGTTAAATTTGGTGGAATATTAATGCATGTGAGTGGAACTTTGAGTGGAGGCATGTTTATGTGAGTGGAGCTTCCACCACATGAATGAGGAAGAGGTGGGGGCACCCCCCCCCTTGGGCACCGGCCATGGGTAGGGGAAGAGAACCCCCCCCCCCCTCTCCTATAAAAGGCCTCCCTCTCCTCCCTCTCAAAGCACACCTCCTCGTGAAGGATATCTCTCCCCCTCTAGAATTACTCCCCCATGGTCTCAGATTAGCAAGATACATGTTCCCGGTAGCATTTCGCCGTGAAGGAGTTGCTACTTCCGCGGCATCACTGGAGCAAGGAGGTGGAGGTTGTTCAGTGGCCTGAACGTGTGTGCAATGACGGATGCGCTGCTGATTTGCGGCGCTAGGACTTCCACACGATCTTAAGATCGGCAAGCATTCGACTACATCATCAACGAGTTCCATCTCGTTAACAAAGCTTTGTCAGTCTATGAGTGTATGTTCTCTATGAATGTATATCCACCCATTACTTGTATCTAGTAGATAGTTCTTGGCGTATAATAGTTCCCATCGTATGAAAAATTTTGTTTTCTATGCTGCGAACCCAACATAAAAACCCCTATATAAGTATCCCTCGGGGAGTCCTCGATAGAGAGGAGGAGGATCTATAAAACACCAAGAACAAATAGTCGGTTGGCCACCACCAGAGGAAGATTGGAGCGGGAACCGTTGTCAGAATCGCCTCTGGTCGCGTCTCCTCCTTTACCAACGCCTCCTCATCACTCTCCATGATGAGAGGGGAGTAGTCCACCCCCTCGACTTTGGGTTTACGGTGGTAACTTGATCTAATCTCTCTATGTATGATCATTGTTGAAGTCCATATGATGTGCCTTGCATGAGTATGGATCTATCTATGTAATTCCTATGGTGGATATTCTGTTATGAGATAGTACTTGTTATTCATTTACTGTTGTGTTGGATCTTGTATGGTTTTTCATACTTTGGGAATATTCTATGATGCATGTAATGGTTTAGATCTATACATAATGCCTTGTTTATCCATATCATGAGGTGATTGACACCACCAAGTGGGGGTATATGAGAGAGATGTGATAATACTAACAACATATCACAACATATGAATCATTGCAATAGTGTTTAGAATGTTTTCCATTAAGAAGTATGATGTATGTAGGTGGGTGGCCGAGTGACAATGGCATATGTATTGTGTGATAGCAATACAGCCCAACATCCCCAAGCTTAACATCCTATGAAATAAGAAAAAGTAACAAACTCCAAAGTCCATGTTTATGTTTATCACCTTCATGCTCGAGCACGAGCATAGGTTAAGCTTGGGGATGTTGATACATGTAAAATGCATACATGAAATTTGTAGTTTGTTAACATGTTTATCCACATATTTTCATAATATATAATGTTATATCCATGTTTTACATTGATTTTTGGGCATTTACCAATGATCCCCTTTATTTTGGTTATAACCTAGCACGGCAGAAAAACCCCATTTTCAATGTTTTTGATGTTTCAGGACCTATATGAAGTCAAATGGACCTAAACTTTTGGGAGTGCCAATATTTATCCACTAGAAGCTTCTGGAGCACGAGAACCTCACTTGGAGGGCTAGGAGTCCCAAAAGAGACTGGGTGGCGCACCCAGCCCAGGTGGGCGTGCCACCTACCCTCTTTTCCTCCTCGGCCGTCCGATTGCCTTGCTTCTTTCTCCCACAGAGTTCTCTTGACCTAAAACCCCTATATAAGGATCCCTTAGGGATTCCTTGACATAGAGGAGGTGGAGATATAAAACACCAAGAACAGAGAGTCTATTGGTCACCACCGAAGGAAGATTGGAGGGGGAACCGCTGCCGGAATCACCTTCGGCCGTGTCTCCTCCATCACCAACACCTCCTCATCACTCTCCATGATGAGAGAGGAGTAGTACACCCCTGTACTTTGGGTTTATGGTGGTAACTTGATCTAATATCTCTATGTATGATCATTGTTGAAGTCCATATGATGTGCCTTGAATGAGTATGGATCTATCTATGTAATTCCTATGGTGGATATTGTGTTATGAGATAGTACTTGTTATTCATTTACCGTTGTGTTGGATCTTGTATGGTTTGTCATACTTTGGGAATATTCTATGATACATGTAATGGTTTAGATCTATACATAATGCCTTGTTTATCCATATCATGAGGTGATTGACACCACCAAGTGGGGGTAGATGAGAGAGATGTGATAATACTAACAACATATGAATCATTCCACTAGTGTTTAGAATGTTTTCCATTAATAAGTATGATGTATGTAGGTAATGGGTGGCTGAGTGAAATGACATATGTATTGAGTGACAGCAATGCAACCCAACATCCTTTATGTAGGGGTAAAAAGGGAGAAGTATGATGTGTGGCATGACACAAACCAAATGCTAGCCTATTGCAAGGGTGACCTAGCAACACAAAGGAGTACTTCTTTCACCTATGTGTTTTACAACATGTAGCCACCATGAAAGTACTATTTAGACAATGCAATTGTGTGTACCTTGACTATCCATAACATGATAATCACCATAGATGGAGAAGCGAGGATTAAGTGAACCCATGAACCCATGTCCATTGTCCCATAATAGAAAACCCTTTGTCTTGTGTTCTTGCATTGAAGAGGATTGGGACACTTTTATATTCTTGTTTTTTCACATTAAACTTCCAACCATTAAAACAACCATATTATTCCTTAAAACTTGTTTAGTTCATAATCAACTAAAACTTTTGACACTTTAGTTCTAGAGAATAGATAGATTTTCCTTCTTACTCCGGCAGATCGATACCCTACTTCCACATTGAGAGGTACTACGGTGATCCCCTACACTTGGGGGTTATCAGGCACACGGTGAAAAGGTCGACTTGGAGAAAGGTTCGCTCCTCCCTTCTAGTCAACAATGCAAGCCAAGAGGTGCCTCTCAATCCCTTCTTTAAGAAAGCTAGGAAAATTTCTAAGATTCTCCTTGCGATGGTCAAAGGACAAGATGCCCATGTCGCAAAAGCCTCGGTTGATGCTCCTTCAGCTAGTGCCGCTTCTGCCATTGGTGAAGCTTCTTAATTTTTAGTTGTAATTTGTTTGTTAAGAAGCTATAATGAATTTTGTTGTATGTCTCACACTTTATCTTGAACTTTATGCATTTTGTAGTTTGCATCCTTTTCCTTGAAATGTGAATATTGTGTGCTACCCGTAGACTTCTTGAAGCTTGTTCCATTTTTTCCTTATCTATAGAAAATAACTGAATCTACCAATCCTTTGGTTGTCGCCACTCTATTAGACCAGCAACTATCTGTAGACGCAACATGTCCATCGACACCCGGCGAGAAGCTTCTTCGTGGTGGCTGAGTTCACGCCGATGCTAACTTCACATCAGTCTAGTGGGCAATCGTAGATGAATGAACCAACAGGGCCTACTATCATGTCTTTGTCACTGCCTTCGTCGCTAGTTTGGCTATAGAGCATTGTAGTCATATGGTCTTACTCTAGAGACGTATTAATATGTGGTTGAATTTACTCTATGTGTTTACTCTAGAGTTGTATCAGAAGGGCATAGCCGAGCTTAACCCAGACAGCTTAGGTCGGTTACCTTATGCTTGTCTCGTCTACTCGTTCGGTTGCATAAGTTTTTCCGCCAAGAGTAAGGCCAGTTATTTTTTAGATAAAAGACCGCAAAAGCCGCTCGACTTTAACTTATTTAAGCCCAAAGGTTTTACATTCGTAAGGCAACATCAAAGCCACAGAATAACAACGCCACACAGGAACATACAACACGCACGGACAGAGTTCATGGCACTACCGGCTGGCACATAAACATTGAATTGACAACACTTGTCAAAACACAGGAGATCAAGGTAGAAGATCATCTAAACATCAACAGTGACCCAGAGATAGGTGGTGACGCCTAGTGGAGACAAGGTATGATGATGTAGTTTCCTCAAGTCCTCCATCAGCACATCCAGCCTAGCAAGATCTTTACTTCTGCTCAATGACCTCCATAGCTGCAAAATATTGAAGATTTGAAGAAGCAGTCAGCCGGTTGGTTAGGGAATTTTTGCTCAATGGTATTTTTTTTGAATGTTCCACAAGGCCTAGGACTGAGCAGCAAATAAGATCCACATAGAATGTCTAGCTTTCAAATACAGAGACATTAAAATATCAAAGCATTGGTCAAAGGAAGTTGGACTCCACGTGACATTCAACATATCTCCAACTCCACTCTAGCAAAACTTAGCAACCACACACTAGAATAAGGTGTGCGACACTGTCTCCAATCCCTACATAGACGACACTTGCCATCTTTGGAACCGTGCCACTCGTGGATTTGTTCATTAATAGGTAGGAAACCTCTAACTAGTTGCTAGAGAATATTTTGATCTTCGACGGAAGCTTAGCTTGTCAGATAACAATGTTTGCTGGCGCACCAGACTCAACAATCAGCCTCATGTACATCGATGCTACTGAATAAACACTTGAAGGCTCAAGGGCCCAAGAAATGGAATCAACTTGCTCAAAAATCTAGACCACCGCAAGCTCCGGCGTCAACTGATCCCATAGGCCCATTTCCTCCGTGCCAAAGATTGGTATCAAGGCTAGGTTCCAACGATTCATAGGTTTATCGAGAGCCACAGTGATCTCTGGCTCGAAGAAAATATTAAAGAGTCTGGGAAACTTGGTAGCAATGGGATCCTCCCCAGCCACCAGTCCGTCCAGAATCGCACCCTAGTCCCGTTCACAATGGTGAACTTGGTGCCCAAACAGAATATGAGGTGTTTGATTATGTTTAGGCTTCTCCCGAATCGAGAGCCACCCTAGCCATTGAGGTTGAGTAAAATATTCGGATTCTGATATTTGGCTAGAAGCAGCTTATGCCAGAGGTTTTGTCCTTCGTCAGGGTTGAACAGCCTCCAAATCCTTTTGAGCACATAGAAATGTTCAGAATCCTAGAGTTAAGAACCCCAAGCCCACCCAAGTCTTTGGGTCTACAAATGTCAGTCCAATAAACCCAGTGGTACTTCTTCTTGTCGCTCACCCCTTCCTAGAAGAATCTCACAATGTGTTTGTCAAAACCTGCGTGGGTACCATAAGCCAACAAATACAATCCCATGCAAAACATAGGGAGGCTAGACAAGGAGGAGTTGACCAGAGTCAGCCACGCTGTAGAGCACATGAATCGACCCTGCCATGGCTCCACCCTACGACCCACAGTAGCAACAAGGCTCTCCCATTCTGTCATGTTGAGGTTTTTTTCGCTATATGGAACCCCATATAAGTACAGGGAAGGCACCCTATTTGCAATTTAATAGCCTAGCTACTCTCGCTCGTTCCACCTGGTCAACTCCAAGAACAAAAGCCTCACTCTTGAGGAAGATGATCTTTAGAACGGAGGAGATTACAAAGCATATGATCATAAGTTTTAGGTCGCAAATACACTGGTAGTTAAGGTAAACAAGTAAAATTGTATCATCTGCATATTGTAAGTGAGATACCCCACCTGGGATTAGGTGGGGCACCACCCCTTGGATATGGCCAGCAACCGTCACCGTATCAAGGATAGATGCTAACGCATCCGCAAAGCAGTCGAACAAAAGAGGGGAGATAGGTTCACCCTGACGTACTCCCCTCTTATTTCTAAAATAGTGGCCAACTACCCCATTGATATGATACTAATCAATGTCTATGACCATGTCACAAGTTGAATCAGTCTATGAACAACGCAATAATCAAAGTCCCTTCAGTTTAGGACATCACGGAGGAAAGTCCAACTGACTCGATCATAAGCTTTCTCTAAATATAAATTGAGAATAACCGCCTTAGTTTTCTTGGAAGTAACCTCCTGGATGATTTAATGTAGAGCTAAGGCTCCATCGTGGATAAGCCATCCTTTGATGAAAGCCGTTTGAGAGAGAGAGAGATTGTGCGATGTACTATCACATCGAATCTAGAGGCTAGGGCTTTCGAAATAATTTTAAAGATGACATTGATAAGGGCAATAGGGTGGAGTAGCTTGATATTGTCTGCCCCAGTAACTTTCGGAAAACGTGAGAATTCCAAAGTTCAGATGCGAGATATCGAGTTTACCCAGCATAAAATCATTCAGAATCTTGAGGACAAGGGGTTTAAGTACTAGCCAGAAAACTTCAATAAGGTGACAGGAAATCCATCTAGGCCAGGGGCAGTGTTAGTCTTACTATCCTTCAGGATCATGTCTAGTTCTTCTGAAAGGAAGGTGCTCGCCATTGCCGAGTTTTCATCATTAGAAACTCTCTGATCCTCTATAGATAGAGATCGTGTCTAAGGGAAAGGGGATATGGTTTGTCAGAGCCCATGAAACTCGGTAGAAGCAGTACGCATGCTCTTGTATGGCCGAGAAATCTGAGATCACTCCCAGGGGCGAGGATACAGATTTAATCAAGATTTTCTACGTCTACCGTTAGCAATAACATGAAAAAAATTCATGTTCGCGTCACCCTGAAACATCCACTTAATCCTACCCTTCTACCGCCATTATTCTTCCTCTTTTTGGTAGATGTGTACTAAGTGATCCTCGAGGTGGTATTTGTTTGCCCATCCATCCTCATCCAGCCCACTGCCATCCGCCAACAGATCCAGCTCTTGGATTTGTTCAAGAATCAAGGTTTTCTTGGCCTTGGCCATTTTATTGATGTTAGCGACTCACCCTTTTAAGAATCTACGAAGGTCATCAGCTTGCGCTTTCCACACATCTATATCTTCTTGCCTACGAGTAAGGAGAGACCAGAGATAGGTCCATTTATTGGTCAGCATGCTAAGGAAATTACGAGAGGACAACCAGCCATTTTCAAAAAAGAAGCAGTTGGGTTTACACTAGTCAATCTCTCCTGTCTCCAAAAGCAAAGCCATATGATCTGAATTGATACTCGATTCAACACATAGTGTTGTTAGCCGGAATCTGCTGTCCCACTCAGGTGACACTAGGACCCGATCTAAGACACATCTAATGGGACTTAATTGGTGATTTGACTATGTAAACCTAGCTCATGCACGTGCAATCTCTCTAAGATGCAGCCGAGCAATAACATCATTGAACAAGTTAACTCATTGTGAGTCAATATTACGATTGCTCTTGTCTTCTTGGCTGTGAATAAGGTTAAAGTAGCCCGCTATCACCACTAGAAACCTAGACGCTCGCACCACATGATCAAGTTCTTCTAAAAACATGCATGAATTGGAATGATCGGCGGGGCCATAGACACCAATGAAGGTGAAGATGAAACTAGATTCCCTATGTAGGAGGGTGGTGCTCAGAAAAACTCCCCTTGATTCTTCTCACCCACTTCGAACATGGAGTCTCTGATACCCAATAGTAAACCACCTAATCTACCATTGGTAGGTAACCAAGACTAGAAAATTTTATCCCCAGGTTCTAGGCTCTCTAGCTCCAGAGGGAAAAATTCTAGCACATTCTTTCTTGAAGGAACAAAATATCGATCTTAACTCTATGGAGATACTCGTGTAAATGATTTCAACATTCTCTACATCAAAATCCACTAATGTTCCAACCCAGAGCCCTCATCTAGGATGACTGCTAACAGCGCTTCCTTGGCGAACTGGAGTTTTCCTCGGGTTAGCACTAGGGCCTACTAGATTTGTGACTGTCACCCATTTTCTATGATTCTGGGTTTTGGTCGGGCCAGGATTAGAAGGAGTCATTCTCCCCTGATCCAACTGCTCCCCTCCAATTGCAGTGAGAACCACACTAGTGTTGCTAGGCGCTGTCGTGGCAAGGGAGGTCGATGACAAGTTGCTCGCTTCCTCCCACTACTTCTCACTAGCAGTGGAAAGGGTTGCTTGCGCTAATTCTTTATCACATATTAGGGTTAACAGAGATGAAGAATAACAATGAGAATTCAATGACAAACCTGAATCCAAAGAAATTTCAAAGAGGCGAGCATCAGGAAAAATCGTGAGAGGCAAAAACCAGGATCAACAGCAGTTGGAGGCTTACCAGTCTGGTTCTTCTGCATAGTCACCCTCATGGTGTTCTCCAAGATTGTGAAGGAAATATGCCCTGAGAGGCAATAATAAAGTTGTTATTATGTATTCCTTATATATGATAGTTGTTTATTTTGCATGCTAGAATTGTATTGAAGGAAAAATCAATACATGTGTGTTTAATAAACAAAAAGGGTTCCTAGTTATGCCTCTCGTATAGACTAGCTTGTTCATTAACAAGATGATCAAGGTTTCCTGATCATGGGCATTGGATGTTGTTAATAGCAAGGTCACAACATTTGTGAAATGATGTGATGAACATTCATCCGAAGTATAGCATTACGATCAAGTCATTATGTTTACATTGCTATAACATCATACGAAGTAATCTTTATCCTTAGACAATGAAATCATGTTAATTGCTAACACCGGAAGAGTATCTTGATAACATCAAACGTCACAGCGTAACAGGGTGACTATAAAGATGGGTTCAGTACTACGAAGGTGTTATGTTGAGGCTCATGGATCAAGACTGGAATTTTTCAATCCTGATGATAGATAGATATACTCTGGGCCCTCTCGATGATATCACATTAAGATAGCTTGCAAGCAAGTGATGTGATCACTAGAATGTTATATCACGGGAACGAGAAAAGAGTGCATGTCGGTAACGAGATCAAACTAGGTATTTGGATACTGATGATCAAATCTCGGACATGTATTATATCATGAGACAAAGAGATTAAATTACAAGCGTTAAAGGTTCTCACGATCATAGAAGTCATCGTTGAATATGCAGGAGTCAGTATGGATCTCCAGGTCCTGCTTCTGAGAGGAGTCTCAATCATGTCTGCAGTATTCACGAACCATAGGGTGACACACTTAAGAGTTACCGGACACCATTTTGGAGCACATATGTTTCAGACGAAAGAATTGCAAAGCGCAGGAATTGTTTCGATAGAAACCGGAAATTGTTTCGGGTGAAATTGCAGAAAGTGGTTCTACATGTGATATTGAAATATTGCAAGGGGTTATATGTAAATGTTTGTTAATTAAAGTAATTAAAAAAATTCTGAATAAATTTATTAAAAGAGTTTTATTAAATGAGAGAGCATTAAACTTAGAGAATTTTAATGCATTTAAAGGGGGGACTTTAAAAGGGAATGTGAAGAGGCATTTTAATGTGGAGGGGTTAGCACCACATGAATGGGGAGATGAGGGGTCACCCCCCATGCGCCGGCCATGGGGAGGGGCACCCCCTCCTCCTATAAAAGGCCACCCTCTCCCTCCTTCTTCCTCACACCTCCATGTGAAGGATCTCTCTCCCCCTCTAGAATTATTCCCCCATGGTCTCGGATTAGCGAGATACATGTTCCCGGTGGCATTTTGTCTGGAAGGAGTTGCTGCTTCCCCTGGATTGCTGGAGCGAGGAGGTGGAGGTTGTCCGGTGGCTTGAATGTGTGTGCAAGTATGGATGCGCTGCTGAGTTGCGGCACTCGGACTTCCACTCGGTCTTGAGATCGGCAAATGTACGACTACATCAACCACGAGTTCCTACTCGTTAACAAAACTCGTTGTCTTCGAGGGTAAGTTCTCGATGGATGTATGTCCACCCGTTGCTCTGTACCTAGTAGATAGATCTTGGCGTGTAGTTTTCATCTTAGGAAATTTTTTGTTTTCTATGTTGCGGACCCAACAGTGGTATCAGAGCCTGATCTATACGTAGGTGTTTTGCATGGGTAGTACACATATGTTCATATGTGGGCGATGATGATCATGTTATTGCATCTTCTATGTATTTTGGATATTGGTGGCATAGTGGGATGAAGCGGCCAGGACCAAACTTACATGTCATCGTACATGAGACCGGTTGCACGACTGACATGCAACTTGTTTTGCATAAGTGGCTGGCGGGTGTCTGTCTCTCCTACTGAAAGAACATTTCATGTTTTCCTATGTTTTGCGTGTTAGATAACAATACTGTGGAGATTATTCATGTGCGCTAAGTGTGCAAGAAGTTTTGAGGGGGGCCGGATTATCCACCCCACCAAGGGTCGGATAATCTGGCCTACCTCATTGCAAAGGGAGCCAAGGCGCGTCGCTCGGTATCCGGTCGGATTTTCTGCCGGAAAATCCAAACTGGGGCGGTTTTTCCTCCCCAGGCCGGATAATCCGGCTGTCGCATGGGCCGAATAATCCGGCCCCCAGTTTTTGAGCAAAGAGAGCGAAGGCGCGTCGCTCGGTATCCGGTTGGATTTTCTCCAACAAGGTGGCTTCATCCACCGCCCTCTCCCTTGAGGAGAATTGGATCTTTTTGGCCATCGCTCTTCTCCCTTTTTGGTGTCTCGATGCCAAAGGTGGAGAAGTAGTTCTATTAGGATGTTCACGGATTTGCATGGGTCGGGCATAAGCACTTGCATTTTTCTATTCGTTGTTTTCTTGCTTGTGCCCATTTAACGTTGAACTTTAAATTTGTGGTTTGTGTTTGTTTCAGACTCTATGTGGTTGTCTGGATTATGCCTATGGATTTCATCTCATGGATTATGCTTATGGATCTATCTATTCATATCCTATTGCTGGAGGCTTTTATCACGGAAGGCGCTTATATTGGTTATCTGGTAATAGTTGTGGCGTATGTCAAGGATGCCTTCCCTCTACCTCGGTGGTATGTTTATGTTGCTCATATGTCTATGGAATAGATTCACCTATTTGTGTGCATTTGTATTCCAATGCAAAATTCTATTATGCACACATTGAGGGGGAGTCTCTTTCATGGTTATTACTGTTTGTCTTGTGACTTTCTCCTGCAAATCCTAGTATTGTTATCTAACACCAAAAAGGGGGAGATTGAAAGAACATTTCATGTTTTCCTATGTTTTGCGTGTTAGATAACAATACTGTGGAGATTATTCATGTGCGCTAAGTGTGCAGGAAGTTTTGAGCGGGGCGGATTATCCGCCCCACCAAGGGCCGGATAATCCGGCCTACCTCATTGCAAAGGGAGCCAAGGCGCGTCGCTCGGTATCCGGTCGGATTTTCTCCCGGAAAATCCGAGCTAGGGCGGTTTTTCCTCCCCAGGCCGGATAATCCGGCCGCCGCATGGGCCGGATAATCCAGCCCCCAGTTTTTGAGCAAAGGGAGCCAAGGCGTGTCGCTCGGTATCCGGTCGGATTTTCTCCCGGAAAATCCGAACAGGGGCGGTTTTTCCTCCCCAGGCCAGATAATCCGGCCTTCACATAGGACCGGATAATCCGGCCCCCAGAAGTTGATCAAGGGCAAGCTCGGTGCGACGCTCTGATAGGGGGCGGTTTATCTACCGGATATTCCGAGTCTGGGGCGGAGTTTTCCCTAGGCCGGATAATCTGGCCCTCACTTGGGCTGGATAATCCGGCCCCCAAAGTGTCCAACGGCTGGTTTCTAAAGGGGGGTATAAATACCCCTTCTTCCCCAATGTTCAGAACTCTTGATTCATTCGAAATTGTCCAGGCATTGTGCAAGGGCTCTCATTCTCGATCTCCCACTTCAACCACCCGAAGGTCTTGATCTTTGGGGGAATTAAAGGAGGAGAAGTTCATCATCGTCATCACGAGTCAAGCGCTTCAGCTCCTCTCCATTCACTTGGAGAAATATTTGATCTAGTATTCTTGTCAATACCTAGATCTTGTTCATTGTATTTGATAACTTTGTTCTTGTGGCAGCTTGTTGTCATTTCGGGAGCCTCCAAGTTGTTTGTGGAGTTGTTGCCCCCGCTAGTTGTGTAAAGGCGACGGTGCCCGCCTCGAAGGGTACCTATAGTGGAAAGGTGGATCAGGCCTTTAGTGGTGGGATCCATCAGAGAGCAGGGTGAGGCCTATTGTGGCGTGGTGGTCTTAGTACTACCCACCCCTCCAACGCAGACGTACTTCCCTTAACAAGGAAGGAACTGCGGTGAAACAAATCATGTGTCTCCACGTGCTTCTCTATGGTTTACCCGTTCCTCTTCCACTCGCTCTTTACTCGCTAGGAGATAGGTTTGCATATAGGGAAATTCCACCTAATAGTTTATCTAGAGAATTTACTCTTTGTGCTAAGCCTAAAATTGAAAAATAATTAAAATTTGGAGTAGCACCTATTCACCCCCCCCCCTCCTCTAGGTGCCCATACGATCCATTTCACCTACTATAGTCAATATCTGATTTACAACGAGTTGGTAGTAACTTGGTTATCCTCGTTGTGGTTCATGTTCGTAGGTAAGAACGGTTCTATCTCCGAAAGCCCTAAGCCATGTAAAACTTGCAATTGATAAATTAGAGGCATCTAGTTTAGATTGTTGCTAGGCTAGTGTCTTGATATGGTATTGTTGTAAGTAGATGTATGATAGATACTCTTACAACACATTCAACGTGTAAGTTCCATAGACCTTGGCCTTACACACAAAGGAATGATAGAGATCATACCACGATGCAAATGATAGAGATCAAATGCATGGACCATATCATCTCACTTTACACATTAGATGTTAGCATCTTATACTGCTAGTTTGGCGCTTTCTGAGCATTGTAAGATGGTCCCTCATTTAGATATCAAGATAAAAATGTATTCTTCCTTAAGTATGCACCATTCTGTGGATCGTGTTTCGAGACATCACGTGATGGTCGGGTGTACTCGAATCTACGCTTTCATAGGAACGGGTGTAAGACAGTTTTACACACGCGAATACTAAGGTTCTTACTTGGCGAGCCTAGCATGTACAGACATGGCCTCGGAACATGGACCGAAAGGTTAAGCATGAGTCATATAGTTGATATGATGCCCATATAGATGCTCGCCTTTGAAGCTACATCAACTCATGTGATGATTAGACTTGGTGTAGTGGATTTGGTTCATGTAATCACCAAAAGGACACGAGGGATGTCATTTTTTAGTGGGAGTTCATTAGTAATTTGGATTAGTTGAACTCACTCTATCATAAACTTAGTCTAAATAAACTTTACAAATTCTGTGGTAGATGGCACCACCTGCTTTTAATTTCAATGTGTTCATGGAGAAAGAGAAACTTGCTGCGAATGGTAGCAACTTCACCAACTGGGCTATGAATTTGAGGATTCTCCTCACTGCTGCACAAAAGCAATATGTTCTAGATGCGCTGCTAGGCCCCCCACCAGCTCCTGATGCCCCTGACGAGGAAAAGAATGTCTATATGACTCGTCAGGAGGACCACAACTTAGTTCATTGCAGCATACTCTATGGGCTAGAGCCAGAACTTCGAAAGCGTTTCGAAAATGGCAATGCCTTTGATACCATGGGAGAATTGAAAATGATTTTCGATACCCATGCTATCGTAGAGAGTTATAATGCTACTGAAAAGTTCTTTAGCTGCATGATGGAGGAGAACAGCTCCGTTAGTGAGCATGTACTCAAAATGTCTGGGTACGCCGATAAGCTTGTGTCCTTGGGAATAACGATTCCCATTGACTTAGGCATACATCGTGTTCTCCAATCTCTGCCACCTAGCTACAAGAGCTTCGTGATGAACTATAATATGCAGGGCATGAAGAAGTCTCTTCCCGAGCTTCTGTCAATGCTTAAGACTGCAGAAGTGGAGATTAGGAAAGAACATCAAGTCTTGATGATCAATAGGACCACCGGTTTCAAGAAGGACAAGAAAGGAAAGCACAAGGGAAAGAAGGGTGGCAAATCTGTTGCCGCACCTAAAAAGAAACCCCAAGCTGGCCCTAAGTCTGACACCGAGTGTTACTATTGCAAGGGGACTGGCCATTGGAAGCGCAATTTCCCCAAGTATTTGGCGGACAAGAAGTCCGGCAAGGCAAAGAAAGGTATATGTGATATACATGTTATTGATGTGTAACAAAGGTATATGTGAAACAAACCTAAGCTGTCATTTCTTAAAGTTTGGGGATGCGATGTTTATGTGAAGAAACTTCAGCCGGATAAACTCGAACCCAAAGCGGAGAAATGCGTCTTCATAGGATACCATAAGGAAACGATTGGGTATACCTTCTATCACAAATCCGAGGGCAAGGTTTTTGTTGCCAAGAATGGATCCTTTCTTGAGAAGGAGTTTCTCGTGAAAGGTGTGAGTAGTCGGAAGGTAGAACTTGAAGAGGTTATTGAACCTTCTCTTCATGAAATGGCGAGTAGCGCAGCACCGGAAATTGTTTCGGAGTTGACTTCACCTAATGAAGAGAGAGCCAATGATATTGATCATGAAACTCTGAAAGAGGACACTACCGAACCTCGCAGGTCAAGTAGGACACGTGCAGCTCCTAAACTGTATGGCAATCCTGTTGTGAATTTCATGGTTGATGAAATAGATGACCCTGCGACGTATGAAGAAGCGATAATGAGCCCGGATTCCAACAAATGGCTAGAAGCCATGAAATCCGAGATGGAATCCATGTACGAGAACCAGGTTTGGACCTTGGTGGACTTACCTCACGATCGAAAGGTTGTTGAGAATAAATGGATTTTCAAAAGAAAAACTGATGATGATGGTAATGTGACCATCTATAAGGCTCGACTTGTCGCAAAGGGGTTTCGACAAATTCGAGGAATTGACTACGATGAGACATTCTCTCCCGTAGCGATGCTTAAGTCGGTTAGGATTATGTTAGCAATTGCTGCATATTTCGATTATGAAATATGGCAGATGGATGTCAAAACTGCGTTCCTCAATGGTAATATTGAAGAAGAGTTGTATATGATACAACCTAAGGGTTTTGTCGATCCTAAGGATGCTAATAAGGTACGCAAACTTCAGTGATCCATCTATGGACTGAAGCAAGCATCCCGGAGTTGGAATCTCTGCTTTGATGAGGTGATCAAAGAGTTTGGATTTGTCCAAACTTATGGAGAGGTTGTATTTACAAGAAAGTGAGTGGGAGCAATGTGGCATTTCTGATATTATATGTGGATGACATATTATTGATTGGAAATGATATAGATCTTTTAAACAGTGTTAAAAGTTATCTAAATAGCAAATTTTCAATGAAATACCTTGGTGAAGCGTCATATATATTAGGCATTAAAATCTACAGAGATAGATCAAGGCGCCTAATTGGGCTATCACAGAGTACATACATTGATAAGATATTAAAGAAGTTTAATATGGACGGGAGTAAGAAGGGGTGCTTACCTATGTTGCAAGGCAAGACATTGAGCAAGACTCAAAGTCCGGCTACGGCGGAAGAAATAGAGATAATGGATAAGATCCCTATGCCTTGGCCATAGGCTCTATTATGTATGCCATGCTATGTATAAGACTGGATGTGGCACATGCTATTAGTTTGACTAGTAGGTACCAATCTGATCCAGGTTTGGAACACTGGATAGCGGTCAAGAACATCCTCAAGTACTTGAGAAGAACTAGGGATATGTTTCTCCTATACGGAGCTGAAGAAGAGCTAGTCGCTAAGTGTTATGTCGATGCTAGTTTTGACACCGATCCGGATGACTCAAAGTCTCAATCCGGATACGTATTTCTCTTGAACGGAGAAGTAGTTAGTTGGAGGAGTTCCAGACAACTTGTGGTGGCTGGATCAACAACGGAGGCGGAATATGTTGCTGCTTCAGAAGCGGCGCAGGAAGCGGTTTGGATGAAAGAGTTCATTACGGAACTAGGTGTGGTTCCTAGTGCATTCGACCCAATGGTGATCTATTGTGACAACAATGGAGCCATAGCTAATGCCAAGGAACCGAGGTCTCACAAGAATTCCAAGCATATTAAGAGCCAGTTTCACTCCATCCGCGAGCATGTCAAGGATGGAGATATAAAGATTTGTAAAGTACACACGGATCTAAATGTAGTAGATTCGTTGACTAAAGCTCTCCCTAGGGAAAAACATGATCAACACCAGAACTCCATGGGTGTTAGATTTATCACTATGGGAACTAGATTATTGTCTCTAGTGCAAGTGGGATACTGAAGGAAATATGCCCTGAGAGGCAATAATAAAGTTGTTATTATGTATTCCTTATATATGATAGATGTTTATTTGCCATGCTAGAATTGTATTGAACGGAAACATCAATACATGTGTGTTTAATAAACAAAAAGGGTTCCTAGTTATGCCTCTCGTATAGACTAGCTTGTTCATTAACAAGATGATCAAGGTTTCCTGATCATGGGCATTGGATGTTGTTAATAACAAGGTCACAGCATTTGTGAAATGATGTGATGAACATTCATCCGAAGTATAGCATTACGATCAAGTCATTATGTTTACATTGCTATAACATCATACGAAGTAATCTTTATCCTTAGACCATGAGATCATGTTAATTGCTAACACCAGAAGAGTATCTTGATAACATCAAACGTCACACCGTAACAGGGTGACTATAAAGATGGGTTCGGTACTACGAAGGTGTTATGTTGAGGCTCATGGATCAAGAGTGGAATTTTTCAATCCTGATGATAGATAGATATACTCTGGGCCCTCTCGATGATATCACATTAAGATAGCTTGCAAGCAAGTGATGTGATCACTAGAATGTTATATCACGGGAACAAGAAAAGAGTGCATGTCGGTAACGAGATCAAACTAGGTATTTGGATACCGATGATCGAATCTCATACATGTATTATATCATGAGACAAAGGGATTAAATTACAAGCGTTAAAGGTTCTCACGATCATAGAAGTCATCGTTGAATATGCAGGAGTCAGTATGGATCTCCAGGTCCCGCTTCTGATTATTGATCTGAGAGGAGTCTCAATCATGTCTGCATTATTCACGAACCATAGGTGACACACTTAAGAGTTAGCGGACACCATTTTGGAGCACATATGTTTCAGACGAAAGAATTGCAAAGCGCAGGAATTGTTTCGATAGAAACCAGAAATTGTTTCGGGTGAAATTGCAGAAAGTGGTTCTGCATGTGATATTGTAATATTGCAAGGGGTTATATGTGAATGTTTGTTAATTAAAGTAATTAACAAAATTCTGAATAAATTTAATAAAAGAGTTTTATTAAATGAGAGAGCATTAAACTTAGAGAATTTTAATGCATTTAAAGTGGGGACTTTAAAAGGGAATGTGAGGAGGCATTTTAATGTGGAGGGGTTACAACCACATGAATGGGGAGGTGAGGGGTCACCCCCCATGCGCCGGCCATGGGGAGGGGCACCCCCCCTCCTCCTATAAAAGGTCACCCTCTCCCTCCTTCTTCCTCACACCTCCTTGTGAAGGATCTCTCTCCCCCTCTAGAATTATTCCCGCATGGTCTCGGATTAGCGAGATACATGGTCCCGGTGGCATTTCATCTGGAAGGATTTGCTGCTTCCGCTGGATCACTAGAGCGAGGAGGTGGAGGTTGTCCGGTGGCTTGAACGTGTGTGCGAGTATGGATACGCTGCTGAGTTGCGGCGCTCGGACTTCCACTCGATCTTGAGATCGGCAAGTGTACGACTACATCAACCACGAGTTCCTACTCATTAACAAAACTCGTTGTCTTCGAGGGTAAGTTCTCGATGGATGTATGTCCACCCGCTGCTCTGTACCTAGTAGATAGATCTTGGCATGTAGTTCTCATCATAGGAAATTTTTTATTTTCTATGATGCGGACCCAACAGATTGGTACTGAGTCATTCTCCTTACGCCTCTGGCTGCGTCTAGTGGATAAGGAAGGAGTGGATTGTGCCACCCGAGATGCACCACTGGCCTTGGTGTTCTCGGATGAGGTAGAGGCTGATTTTGAGGGTGTAGCCGCATCAGGAATCATGATGATAGGGACGGAGCGTTTTCCCTTGCAGATGCCCAGAGAGATTTCTGATTCCTTGGAGAGATCCACTGCCACAAGAGGAGAGTGCGCTTTAGCCGCTTTCAGTTTCTTCGAGCGAACTGCTAGGGTTTCATTCTCAAAATCCCATGCATTAGGGATCTCCCACCCAATCCCCAGCCACTCTACCTCTGACAAGCATTGCATCTTTCTGGGTGTAAAAGAGGGTATGTGCACCCTCTCTCTATCCTCTAGATTCCTCTAGTGACTCAGAGGAGATAAGCGATGAAGGAGCATTCTTGGAGGTGGAAAGCGATGAAGTTGATTTTAGGGAGATAGCCTATGAAAGCTTATCCACAAAGGAGGGGATGCAAGGTGGGACCATATTGGTTAAACTTCTCCGCTTGCACCATGGTCGGAGAATAGGACGCAAGGTGGTAGGTTTAACTAGTGCACTGCCAGTGCATTTGCCCTTTGCGAGCTTGGAAGCTACCAGTTTGATGGATCTAGGCTTCCCACACTGAGTGACTCCAACTGCCGCCCCTCGTTGACCTACTACCATCCCTTTTCCTTTGGCAGATGCAGAAGTAACGGTCACCCTGCTGTTACCCTTCCCATGTTTCCAATGGGGATTAGAGGAGGTGCGTTCATCTGGCTCTGCATCCTCTTCCTGTTGGTCACAATTATCAGCAGGTTTCGGCGGAGGAGGAAGTGGTTCCACACTGGCCCCTTTCCCTCTCTTCTCTGGGATCACATCAACCTTGAAGCCCTCCCTGTTGACAAAGACCATAAAGTAAAAAAGAAAGCTTTTCTAGAATGGGTGAAAGAAATTTCAAAAAATAGCACGTCGGCACATTATGGCAATTAGCATCTTAAGTACTACCATATGAAAAACGGTAGTACCCTCTCTAGTCCCGAAGGCAAATACTACACAGTGCACTTCACATAATATCTAGAGATAAAACTAACACATGTTCATGAATGAAATTATAGAACATATTTATTTCACAACATAGTATTACTAGGGTTTCACCATATCTCCCCAAGAATAAGGGAACTACTCATACATGAAGGGGATCAAGATCATGGAAATAATATAGCTGAAAGTATAATTTAATACAAGTCCAAATCCACAAGGATTTGGATTACAATCAAGTCGACAAAGGGCATCGACGTTGGAGACGATGTTGTTGATGATGACGATGAAGATCGATGTGAAGCCCTTCAAGATCCAAGTGCCATTTTCCTCTTGAGTGGTGGTGATGATGGAGATCTTAAGTGTGGGAGATATGGAGGTGGCAGAGTGGCAGGGCTCCACCCTTCGGGCGCGTGTGGATGGTTGCCTTGGAGGCTAGGGTTCCTCCTCTTTAAATAGGCATCATGGGGGTCGCGAGGTGGTTCTGGAATGATATGTGGCCAATATGCACTTCATCCCTTCACAAAGGAGGTTCTTCTTGATGTTTCGAGACCAATGTAGGGTGGTACGGGCGGATGGTACCGGCAGACCGCACATACCAGTGCTCCTTAAGACTTCTCATCTTTTAGTAATTTAGGCGCCATTTCTTCATACAAACTCCGATTTGGGTGTTCATCTTCTCGTTGGACTCGTATAGACAATTGCTACAACGCCATGTCCTTGGACCTTTTATATGAGATGATGGAAAATATGACCGTTTTCACAACTCATATGGCTAAGTCTAGTGCCCGTTGCTTCTCCATATTGCCCTCTCTTGGTTCCTCTTGCCTTGCTTAATCCATAATTGTCCATAACACCTACACACATGTCAAAGACACGGAAAAGTAATAAAATCCTAATAAAACTAATAGTTGTGCAAAGCTCACTTGAAACACTACAACACAGAGCTCGGTTCCTTGCGCTTATAGACACCGAGGCACAGTCTTAGTCGTCGCGCTCGCACTGGCGTGGCATAAAAGTTGTCAGGGATAACTATGTCGGGGATTGTGCAACGGTGGAGGATTTTTTGGCGTGGCACAACGTGACCTGCCGAGTTAGCGCTTCCGCGGCGCCATAGTGGATGTACCTTGTTACATTACTAAAGACGATGGAACTTTAGTGACGTGTCATGTATTGCGAATGCCATGGTTTTTACAACATTACCGATCTAGATAATTAATTACAATACCAGTAATCAAATTAAGTAGTTTATTTACATTCATTAAATTAGGAATCTAATTTCATTCAAATGGAAAATTCAATTTTATGGAGAGGATATTTATTACATGACATTACAGTCCAACCTTCTCTGAAAAAAGGGGTTTATCCCTGATAATCTATCTATTATATATTAAAACGGATTTACTAGTTCTCAGGCGCCTTCTCAGTCGCCTCTTTCACCATTCGATTTACCTCGTGATTTGTGCAAAGTGTAAGTTACACATGAGTTGCAACTAGGATGTAACTGAGAATTTAATGAGTTGCAACTAGGTTGCAACTGAGAATTAGTACAAATCTTATGAGTTGCAACTAGGTTACAACTGAGAATTAGCACAAATATTAGGATGACATCAGCGACTTAGACATAAGAAGTTCTCAGACGCCTGAGATCTAGGCACTCCCATATTAAAAATACATGACGGGCTAACGAGAAAAAAGAAAAATATGCTAGAAATTCTCACAAAAATTAGAAACATCCGGCCATTTATTTAATAGATTGATAATATGTAACCATTAGATTAGATTTTATTAAAATTACCCACCATTGCCATTACAATAGCAATTACGTGTCAGGTATCCCCTCACCATTTTATTTTCTTTTCCCACACCTTGGCCGCCGCATTGAGGCGTCCTTGACGGCGAACAGATACAATGTGCACCTCTCAAACCCTAGAGCAAATGATCTATACTTTTTTGCCGAATCACTGCTCTTGGTTGCCATCTTCAACGCCGAACCATCCCCTTTTCCGCATGTCCGGTCGTTTGGTTGCCGTTCTCAAGACCGTATCGTTTGTCTAAGCTGGGACCTCATTAGCTGATTTTTTACCACGTGCAAGGGCATGGATCCTGCGTATTGTCCATGTTGGATCAGGTCCAATCTATGTGGTGCTCAGGAATCAGGTAAGCTTCGTACCGTCCTTTTCCGATTTGTAGATTTACAAGACTCACATGTGTGGGAGGGGACAATATGTACTGTAGGTCGCTCAAAGAGGCAAGTGCAGGATTGGACGTGAGGCCACCAGCGGCTGCAAGGAGAAAAACGTTGCCGATCAGGTGTTTCCTTTCACTGCGCAGCTTCCTCCACCTAGCCTCTCTTCTCCCTCTTTCCCCATGCCTTAAATAAGGTTAATAACGTTGTAGTTTTCTGTGATGGAGAAATTAGGAAATTTAATTTGCTCTCCAAAGCCTTCATATGCTGTATTTTTATATAAGTTTCACTAATTGTGGTTAGGATTTAGGAAGCGACCTTGATGATTTATGTTCTTGAAGTCTTGCAATGCGTGTTCTCTTTCCACCTACAATTTTCTCTTTTATGCAGGCCGTGTTTTGATAGTATTCAGCTCTGCATATACTCAATCGGTAGCATAGATAGCCCATGGTTTTCTCCAAAGGAAGAAGCAAACGTTGCACTTAATCCAGACTTGAAGTCACAAGTCAGTTTCTCCTCATACTATTAAACCCTGTGAGGGCACCTCAAAAAACACCATCTGTGCTTTATTAGATAAGATCAAAAACTGAAACCGGTTGCTAGGTTTAATTGTTCATTGATGGATTAATTTGGAGAAGGAAATACATATGCAGCTTCTTCATATTGCGCCAAACATATGTGCTATCATTGAGGTCTTCCATAGATTTCTATGTAGCTCCATATTGTCTCTGCATGCTTTTCATGATATACGGAATACCTTAATTTGTGTTAAAAAAATGAGTGAATTTTTAAGTGGTAGTTCACCAATAGTCGATGGGTACAATCAGAATTTTAATTTGGGACCATATCATCTTTCTTGGACCATACCATGCTCATCAGTCAATGTAGAAGCTTTCAGTAAAAGTTGTAAGAGTAAAGAAAAGTTTGTTGAAGAATACCACTCATTTTATGGACATACGGCTTATGATAAAATCTACGCTGTGATCATTTAAGGATTAGTCCTAATTTGTAGTCTGAAATGTGTATCATATATAATTCAGAAAAAGTTTCACCTTGCAATCTACAACATATTTAGTGTTTTGGCAGGTTTCTATGGACTATTATGGTAGGTTTACTTTCATAATAATCATTTGAGTTTTATCATATATATATATAATCTTGATTTTATCGAGATTTGGCAAACATGTTGCATTCCTTCAGTTCCTAGACAGATTTCCATGTAATGATCAAGTTCCAGCAATTGATTGGCCATCGTGGTTTCAAGTATGTGGTTATTAGCTACCACGAAATAGTTTAAACACGTAGAACACAAATACGATACATCTTTTTCTCTGAATTGTGTATGTATTTATCTATCCAATTTTATCCGCCAACTTCTTTTTTGGCAAATTGACATATATTATGTTGGGGTACAGAAGATGGACATGCTAGAGAATAAAGTTGAGGATATCTAAGCTCAAGGGAACTCACGCTATAAGCTAGACCACACTCTCTACTACTTCCAACCCACGAGTTAAGGATTCAATTTTTCTGTTGAACAATGTATGCTGATTTTAGTTTACCCAAAAAATGATACTCTAAAATATCATGTCATAATGTAGATTTTTTTACTTGGTCGTTAGTTACATAAAGCTTTCAGTTCTCCATGCAATTGAAAGGCCATAGGTAATCTTTATTTTGGAACCTACAAAATTATTCTATAGAATAAAACACAAGAAACTAATATATGTTTTTTGCATGATATTGGATCAACACAGTAAATCACTAGGTGTAGTTGGTCGTACTGCACACATGTACATACTTAATTAATCAATGTAATCCGAGACATATTTCTTGAGCTCCACATGCACCTCTTCTAATGCGTTCTATTTGTTAGGTTGATTCTTATTGCTTTTGTTGATGGCATCACATTTTCTATGGATGGTGCTAATTGTATATAAGGTGTAAACTACCAATGCAAATTATGAAATCTATACATATTATTGGACAATAACAATGTTCGCAATTTTCAGGGAGCAGATACTGTTGTTTGCCTCCAAGTATTTGTGCGTGGACATCCAATACTACTTTACATATGCCTAGCACTAGCAGCTTAAGCTTGATCCAAAATTTCAATATTATGATTACTTGGTAATTTATCTGGAGTAACTGAAGCTGCGATCATGACTCATATTGAATTGCACCTTCAAGTCAACTAGGTCAGCATTTGTTCTATCTTGTCCTAAATGTAATTATTATTTGTGGTAGTCTTCCTTACACAGTGAGTGTTACCCAAGTGTTCTTAGTTTCTGTTTTTCTTTCATCAAATCTTACTTCTCCAATCCTGCTGCTATTGCTACCAGTTTTTTGAGTGGGTGGTAAGTCAGTTTCCATTTGGTAGAGATCCCATAGTGTGTCATATAATGATTGAGTCAGTTGGTTGGAGTGAGATGAGTCCATCTAATTACTAAAAATTATGTTTCGATGCGGTACGCACTGATCTCCAAGTCATAGCAGTACTTCTTTAATTTGAACCATCAGAAAACCCGTCTAGATAACGGAACATATGATATTTTTTGCCTCCCAACATTAAATTATTTGGCATCATTTAGTTATTTATGGAATTACAAATTCAGGATGTGCAAGTAGTAGTATTTATTTTGATCAGAACTTTTTTCCATGGGGGTGGACTGAAGTTAGTAAGAAAACTTAAGAAAGGAGGTGACCCAACCAGAAAAGAAGCAATTTGTATGTTAAGGGATTTTCATTATTCATATGGATGTTGGTCAATACAATCTATTTTTTACTGGTAGCTCTGTATATGCATATATTGTTAATAGGAAGTTATGAGTCATCTAGAAAAAAAGGACACGATGTAACCCTTTCTAATAAAAGGTACTTTCTCTCCAATTTAGAATTAAGCTCGTTCTATACTATTTAGTGTTCATGCATCACTTCATAGAAATGTATTTGTGCTGGCTAGCATTTCATGATTCATGTGTAGAACTAATATATTCATTTATAGGTTTTGCCAACTCAACATGCTCATTGAAAATATTCATCAGGTGAAGCACAATCACAGACACACGCATGCTTCTAAGGCCATGTCCATAGTTCAAATTTGAACTTGATGACGCTAAATACTAATTAGTTTTTTATTTCTTGGTATCATAAGTATTATGCAGCATGTGTTACATTCACCTATATAACAACTAAAATTCACATATTATAGTGTTAGTCGACTTAGTCACAACTCATTCTTAAACAGATATTACTCATCGCATGACCTATTTCATTCTCAAGTTGTGACTCAAATATAAACTACAGTTTTATGTTACACGATCAATGGATGTTTTGCCTAACAAACTACCTTATGTTATTTTATGATTTTCGGAGGTATTTTGGAGATCAGATGCACCAGGCGCACCAATGGGTAAAGGTGTATTATCCATTGTTGATAAAAAAGTTGGCCGGTGACAAGGGTGAATTGGCATGTTCAGGTGGAGATGCATAGAACTTAACGGTCCAATCCTCTCTAATATTTTTACGGTTGTGTCCATTTGTAAATAGATGGCATCTTATAAGTTGTAAGCCAACTTTATATATAGCTCCACGCCATATAGATATGCATTTTTTTGGGGGATATAATTATTAATTCAGTGTTAATAACTTCACAACAACATGGTAACATACATGAACATTTTATCACTTTTCCAATTTTTATTTCCTTCACTCTCTTTTCAAACTATACATTGTTCAATATTCCTATGTTTTTATCCCAAAAAAATAAGTAGAGAAATAATGGTTTTACATTCAATGTGATATTGTATCTAGCATAAAAAGTGGGCATCTAATCATATTATTAAGTCACATAATAGAAATATATAGGTAACCAAAACTATATTAAATACATATTCGAGAACTAAAAATGATGCCCTCGCATTTGCGAGGGCCACTTTGCTAGTTCTTCTAACAAGCAAATTATAAAAATAAACAACTAAAACTATCTACAACTAACCTAATTCTTCCACTTATCTTAAGGATAAGTAGAGAAATTTATCTAATCTAATCTTGAGTGCCTCTCTATTCTGCTAACACCCTAACACCCTACAATGACAAATTTAGCATCAGTTCCACCATTCTCCAATGATAATGCTTTCATGGCGGTGGCGGCGATAGCGACATGTCCTTAATCCTTCGCACGAGCTACGCTGACCGTGTTGCCATGGATTTGAAAGAGATAGTAGATTGATTAGAGAAAGAACATGGTGCAACAACAGATCAATTACAGAAAGAACATGATGCAACAACAGATCGATTAGAGAAAGAAAAAGATCCAACAGAAGATCGACTAGAAAAAGAACAAGATCCAACAACAAATCGATTAGATAAAGAACAATATCCAATAGCAGATCGACCTTAGGCTCGGAGGACTCTAGCGCGGAGGCTATGTCAGGTTTGTAGAGTTGCGAGGCACCAGCACATTTGGGAGGGCCGACAATAGTAGATATAGGAGTTGGTGAGATCTTAGGATACTTTTGGAAATGACTATGTTCATATCTAGGGTTTTCCTAGCCGAGAGAGTGGGTGCGGCACCGTACGGAGAGAAGATTTGAGAGAGTGGGGACTAAGGACTCCCTGTATTATATAGGAAATGGGGTGGGATGTTGGTGAGATGTAGTGTTTGCTTTATGGGTTGTATAACACATGCGCCTAGTAACGTGGGCCGAAATGGTTCATAGAGCCCATACGTCAGTCTCAGGCAGCTCGGGTAAGCAGTGGTGGTACGCACCTGTCAGCTAGACAAGACTAACCAGTCAGCAAGCATTGATTGACCATTCTCCTGCAGACATCAACAATTAATGGCGCTTGAAATGGGCGGCGAATATCGGGAATGCCTCCATTGGTCAAGAGAGTCGTTAAAAACCATCGCCTTCCCCGTCCATTTACCACGGCACCAAAATCCACCGCTACCATGTGTGCCACAGCGTATAAGTGGTCGCCGAGCCAAAATAGTGCCGCCAAAGCTCATATGCCACGTAACCAACTATTGCCAGTTCTTTTTGCTTATGTCGTCCTAAAAATCTATCGGGTATCGGGTATTTTTGTAGTGAAATGGAAAGAAATAGTAATCATGCATAACAGACATAGTTGTAGCAAGATGGAGCATGAGATGAGTGACAATATGAATATTTTATATGCTTAAATATGGATCATATTTGGACTCATCACCTATGCACCGGACCCACCTATCATTGGCTAGAGCAGCGCAACCAGCCCTTTATAAATTGGCGCACTAGTCAGCGGATAACGGTCAAATGCTTTGGGTGACAGAGATTGCGAGTTAGAGGTGTCACTACGGTACCCAGCACAACGCGGTTCTACTTGCCAGCCAACACGTTATGGTTAAGGTAGCGTTCAATGCCATTGACTCGACAACAATGCCCGTTTGAGCATTTGCGGGGGTTTGAGATAAGAGTTTGGGAAAAAGTGAGGAAATGTTTAGAGGCTGGGAAAAAATAAGTACAACTAACGAAGTAGGGGCACAAATGTAGAAATCCCTAGAAAATTAATTACAATAACAGTAATCAAATTAGGTTGCTAATTCCAATCAAATCAAAAATCCCAGTTCATTGAGATAGAAAACTTTATTCATTACATCACATTAAATTGGATTTGAGCCCCTCTCTATTCATTACATTGGAGATAGTATCTTACAATAATATATAAGGGCTTGAGCCCCTCTCTGTTCAGTAGTACTACCTCTAAGAACTAAAACTACACTTAATTAAGAAAAATACCCTATCTACCACCGTATTTCTTGAGCGCATCTATTCAGTAGGACATTAGCACCCATGATGGGGATGCTAGATCTACGGGTCATCCAACGTGCGTCAACATCATCAAAGTGGATCTATCGCCATCATCCGGATGCCTTTGATCAGGCTCCATCCACTAATACTTTGATTGAAACTGCAAAACAAATAACGGAGATCATTAAGAGAAGGAGGAATAGAGAGGCTGATCTAAAAACGAAATGAGCATATATGTGTAGAGAGGAAGACAAACAAACATGTGGATCCGACACGGCAATACATGAGTACTGTAGGGTCTCATGGGCCATGCAAGATCCGGGTTGGCTAGGGGCGTGCAAGATCATGCGCGTGGAATTCCCATACTAGCTACTAGGTGAGGTCTAGAGTTTGTTCGGTGTTGCCTTTGGTGGAGAGTTGAAGAGAGACGGGGTGTTGATATGTAGTGCGGAGTTGTAGTGGGAAGTGGGGCTAGGGTTTTCTCTATTATATAGAGAGGGGACGTGTGGAGTGACAACTCTGGGACATTGGAGCAAGTGTGGTCTAGGAGCTTGGGTCGCATGTTCAAATGGCACATAAAGAAAATTCTTAACACTTTTCTTCTTTGTCTACTCCCTATTTCCTGTGAGTAAATGATGACCTTCACCATAAATCAATTACGACTAAAAATAGCGCACAATCAAACTTTAGTTGGGGTGCATAAGAGAAAAAAATAAAACATTAACATGCGTGGAGATTTACCAGGAGGCTAAACAAAATCAAAATCCCCAATAGTTGGTGTTATACGCAATTTCCTCACACATAAAGGACCAAACTTAGGTGGGCAGTGGTGGGCCTAAGCTATGGGCTAAACAAGCCTAACCAGTTAGCGGCCTATGCTTGATCATTCTTCAGCGTAGGACTAAAAATTAACGATGCTTACAATGGACGACACAACACGGGAATACCACCATTGTCCAAGTGCGGCATGAAAAAACGTCGGTCTTGTGTACCACCTACCATGGCACATATATGTGCCAGTGGAGACAGGTGGGCCTGTAGCTCAGAGAATTAGAGCACGTGTCTACGAACCACGGTGTCAGGGGTTTGAATCCCTCCTCTCCCACAACATGCCAAATGGGGAAGGGCCTGAAATTAGGAAAATCATGATCAGGATAGTGGGTTTCATTTTTTCGAAGTGAAATCGTAGAACACAATGTGATACGATGCGATAGAGTGCAATATGAATAGACACAAGGATAGCGAACGGGTCCGGCATCATGTCTTCCATGGCGTATATGTGACAGCCACGGAAAATGGTTCTGTGATTGCTCATCCTCCAGGTACACAACTTTTGCAGGTACTTTTCGCTTGTGCCTCCCAAATAAGTGTTGCGATGTGGGGATCTTTTTGTAGTGGAAAGCCATACATATGTAGATATGGTGGACAGAATTGGAAATAAATTGGTTCATGGATGTTTGGATGTGTAAGTGTTATCTCATGCTTAGTACATGAAAGGCTAGCAATACAGATAATTTTTACAACTCAGGAAGAAGCATGCGAAAGTGTCCAAAGTACTATTTATTTACTAAGATGAAAGAATTTTTTGTTAAGTATACAAGAGTTAAATGAGTGCTAATACTACATGTGACACTTTAAAGATATCAAGAATAAAACATCACACAAAATGTAGGAACGGACATGACTTATTTTTATGTAACTATTCATCATCTTTCCTTTATTTTATAGCATCCAATTTTTATTTCAAGACATAATAATATTTCTTATTCCTACAAAAATTACTATGGTTGTATTTAAAAATTTTAAAACAAAAGAGGCACCAAGTTCATGCGAATTTTCATGTTGCTCAAAAACAAAGTTTGAAGGTTTGCAAACTGAGGGGATGTGGGGGACTACCAAGCTTACTAGACCATAAAAGTGCGTGTTGCCGCGCCCGACCATCTTGAACGAAAGATGATAAATGTATTTGATAATTTTTAGATAGTATAATTTGTGAGAAAATCAGAACAACATCTACATCTACAAGATGGGGCATAAGTTCTAGATACTAAAACAAATTGATGCTCAAAAATGACCACCTTAATCACCTTACCAACATTTATGAAAACATCATGTCAGCATTGTTCTGAAACACCTTTCCCATTTCAAGATCTTATTAGCATTGATCCACAACTAAATTCACATTATTTAGGAGTAATCATTCTTGAAGTTATGATTTAAACAGAGAGGGCAATAAATAAGATAACAAGAAAGGAAACAAACTTTTGGAAACAAGTTTTGCTAATTGAACGAATCAATGTTCAGTGAGATGAGCCAACTTTTTTTGGAAACCTCTCAATTAATTATGGTATAATGTCGTAGGCAATAGGATGGCGAGTATATATCTCCACTATCAATATGGGCTTAAACCAACAAAAATTATCATGCTTGTATCCTGAAGAGCATTCGGCAGAGCGTACTCAATTTACTACATACTGGTTGTCTTTGCATCCTACACAAATATTGTCCATCACACCATGAAAGTGTAGACAAAAGAAGGATATTTTAAAAAGTACAGATTTTACTATTTCAAACCTTTAACCTTTCTGAGATAATCGTTCCCAAGTAATAAAATGCATTTCCAGAAATGAAGGCTATATTTTTCATATAAACCTGTGAGGAAAACTAATATAGATTTAAAATTATAGTGCTAGCAAATACACACTGGTAGAAAATGGGTCTTTGGTCAAGTGCCAAATTCCATTGGTCCCGGTTCGTTTCCTTAATCGGGACCAATGCCAGGCACCGGTCCCGGTCATGTTGCCTGAGCATTGGTCTCGGTTCATCTCTAAGCACTGGTCCCGGTTCGTGGCATGAACCGGGACCAATGCCCCCGCGACGTACACGTGGCGCTCTGCGGAGCATTGGTCCCGGTTCATGCCACGAACCGGGACCAAAAACCCCGTGACGGTCCGCAATCCGGGACAATCTAAATTAATTCGGGGCAGAAAATAATTCGAGGCAGAAATTAATTCGAGGTAGAAATTGAATTGATCAGTATTTTTGAAAAAATCTTCCACAAATTAATCGAGACAAAGATCTAAATCGAGACATTTTATTAATTCGACCACAAATTCTTTCCAAACAAAGGTGGGACTTTACAAATTTTCCTAGTCGACAACACTTCCGCTGCCACTGTCCTCCGAGCCGCTGGCTTCCTCGTCGTCGTCGGACGAAACCTCCACGATTTCAGCATTGTTCGGGAGACGGAGCTCCTCTGCGCGGCTAGCGGCCTCGATGGCGGTGTAGATGGTCCATCCAGGGATGGACCAGAACATCTCCCGCCCTTCTCGGTTGCGGAGATCCGGGTGCACCACGCGCCCGTCCACGATGCGGTTCCCAAGCTTGGCCTTCCGCTCCTTCTTAAACAGCCAGGGCCAGTACTCGTTGGCCGCCGCGTACCGGGGCAACACCCTCTTCCACGCGGGCATCTGGAGGCGATGCTCTGCGATGATGCACTCCATCTCGTATCTGCCGGGGACGAGGAGCGGAGCCACCAGCACACCCGCCTCGCTAATGCGAAATCCGGCGGGCACCGTCGCGCGCGGTGGCACGAGGATGCCGTAGTACGCAAACATCGCCGCCTCGTAGAAGTTGAGCATGGGCACCTCCATGGCGGCGCTGTGGAGATTGGATAGGGAGGGGAGGCGAGACGACGGCGCAGTGGAGAGGCGATGGCGAAAGGGGTGGGTGGAGATCGACTGCTGAGAGGCCGAGGAGATGGCGAAAGCGACGCCCTGTGGCCTCATATTTATACACGGGGACGACGAAGCGATGGTGGCTGATACATTGCAAATGTATCTATAATTTTTGATGTTCCATGCTTGGTTTTATCTACTTTCTTATGTTTTGCTCCAACTTTGGAGTACTTTTCATATGATTTCTTGGACTAACCTATTAACAAGAGCCACAGTGCCAGTTGCCTGTTTTCTGCTGCTTTTGGTTCCAAGAAAGTCAGAAAATAAATATTCTCGGAATTGGACGGGACAAAAGCCAAAGTTCCTATTTTACCAGAAGACTCACGGAGCCAGAATAAGAGACGGAGGAGGGCCAGGGCCTGGCCACACACCCCAGGCGCGGGTCACCCCAAGCCGCGCCAGGGCATGGTGTGGGCCCCCCTGGCACCCCCTTGGTCTCCCCTCTCGCCTATAAGAGCCTCCCGATACCAAAACCCTAAAAAAATCAAGCCTCCATCCACGAAAAGTTCTGCAGCGCCGCTGCCACCGAAAAGGAGATTCGGGGAATAGAAAGTCTCTGTTTCGGCACCCTGCCAGGACGGGGAAGGGCCCCCGGAGCCATCTCCATCGATCTCCACCACCATCTCCATCGTCGTTGCTGATTTCCATGATGAAGAGGGAGTAGTTCTTCCTCGAGGCTAAGGGTTCTACCGGTAGCTATGTGTTCATCTCTCTATCTATGCATGATCTTGTTGTGGTCATGAGCTTGTAATCTATAGATCTACCTTGGTACTCAAGTGCTTTATTAGATCTCTGCTCTCCCCATGTGTGTGAAAGTGACAGCGTGCATACCATGGTGGCACTTAGGCTAGAGATTACAAATACTTGTTATGAGTTATATTTGGAGTTGGATATCTTTATAAAATTGTGGTGTTTGTTGGACTCACCTAGTTCTCAAGGTGACAGTGTGGGGTTTTCTAGATGGGAAAGATGAACTTTGAGGTGTGCTGTTATAGCCTTACCGTTGATTAGAGTGTCCAACCGGAGAGTAGTTCAGCGTAGTATCATGAAGAGGATATATTTATGAGGGAGTGTTCACTAGTGAAAGTATGATCCCTAGGCCTTGTTTCTAAGCACTGAAACACCGTTTGCTATTAGATCTGTTATATGTTTGATTGCTTCCATCTTTATTTCAGTTTGCCTTTAGTCTCTTCCATGCCATCAAGTTATTTTCTAGCACTGTTACCACTTATAATTATCCATACCACTTGTACTTCACTATCTCTTCGCCGAACTAGTGCACCTATACACCTGACAAGTGTATTAGGTGTGTTGGGGACACAAGAGACTTCTTGTATCTGGATTGCAGGGTTGCTTGAGAGGGAATACCTTTGAACACTTCCTCCCTGAGTTCGTTAAACCTTGGGTGATCCACTTAAGGGAAAACTTGATGCTGTTCTACAAACCTCTGCACTTGGAGGCCCAACAACTGTCTACAAGAAGAGAAGTGCGTAGACATCAAGCTATTTTCTGTCGCCGTTGCCGGGGAGGTAAGGTAAAAGGTACTCACATCCTCCGGTGTGAGTGCTTGAAGTTATTTCCTTTAGATTCTGCAATTTTGTCTTTTTGTTTCTTGTTTTCACTAGTTAGGCTTAATGGAAAACAACAACAAAATTAGAGAGATTTATAGTATTTATCTTGAGTTAGGACATGAAGTGTTTGAAGAGAAAATTAAAAAACCTATGGAACTTTATTTGCATGCTAATAGCAATGTTGTTAGTATGAATTCTTTGGACAACATTATTGCTAATGCTATGGAAAAGTCTAAGCTTGGGGAAGCTAGTTTATATGAAAATGATCTTTTTAGTTCCCTAGCTTTGGAAGATAGCTATTTTATTGCTTATGATGATACCAAACCTCCAATATATGATGATTGCAATGATGAATATGATATTTTTAGTCCACCTACTATTGAGGAGAAAATTAATTATGATTACAATATGCCTCCTATATTTGATGATTATGGTGATGAGAATAATAATGATAGCTATTTTGTTGAATTTGCTCCCACTATAATTAATAAGACTGACTATGTTTATGTGGGGTATTAATTCTTTTATGCATGTGGCTCATGATAAGAATGTTTTATGTGATAGTTATATTGTTAATTTTATTCATGTTGCTACTGAAAGGTATTATGAGAGAGGGAAACATGGTTCTATGCATCTCAATAATATTAAGTTTCCCCTCTTTATGCTGAAAATTTTGAAGTTGCACTTGTTTTGTTTTCCTATGCTTGTTGCTTTGTGCTTTCATGACTTGTTTCTTTACAAGATTCCTATGCATAAGAAGTGGGTTAGACTTAAATGTGTTTTATATTTGCTTCTTGATGCTCTCTTTTACTTCAATTCATATTTCTTATGTCAGCATCTTCTACAACTATCATGCCTAACTTAAAGGCGTTAAATAAAAGTACTTATTGGGAGATAACCCAAAAGTTTTAGATGAGTCGTGGAAGTTATTACCTCTGTAATAACCGCTCCTTATCCTTTTTATTTTCTTTTTGTGCCAAGAGTAACCTCTAATGAGAGAAGTAATGATTGGGAAAGTTGTTGTCCTGAAACAGATTTCTGTGCTTCACCGTAAAAATTCGTGTAAAATATCTGTACGTCCTTTTGAGGCGTTATTTTTTGTTCTTCTGCCCCAGGTTGTTATCTAACTTTCGTTAGTTAAACACTTTTTGATTTGAGCAACATAAGGTCTTCGAAAAAATTCGTCTTTACCTGCTGGTCTGTTTTGACAGATTTCTGTCATTATTTGCATTTGCTTCTTGTTGGTTCCTTTTTGAGTTCTTTTGGGCAAATTGAGATTTTTGAGGGAAGTGATACAGTAGATAGTGTTCTAATGGAAGTTTATTTGGTGTTGAAACTGAACCTAAAGACTTATCATCTTGAGTGCACTAATGTTGCTAATAAAGATTGTGTGAAGTTTTGTACGAAGGAAAAATTCCAGGTGTATGGAAGGAATGAGTAATGAGATGAAGAATGGACTAAAGCTCAATCTTGGGGATGCCACGCGTGTCACCCAAGAAATATCCAAGAAGTACAAGCGTCAAAGCTTGGGGATGCCCAGGGCATCCCCTTCTTCATCAATAAAAATCTCAGGTTTCTTCCAAACACTTCATTTTTATTGTTTCATGCACAGTTGTGTTGTGCTTGGAGCGTCTTCTTTTTCGTTTTCGTTTTGGTTATTCATTTGCTTGGTTTTCTTAGTTTTCTGAATAAATTGGTTGGACCCCCTCTTTCATACATTGGTTTGCAAATAGTTTGGTTTGGTTTGGAAAAGAGTAGGAAAGTTCATGCTTATGTGGTAAAAAGAGCTCGTTTTTGACTGTGGCCTATGCTTTGTCATGCCATGCTTGATATTGTTTTGGCTTTATGCTTAGTATTCTTTGCTATAGAATGACTTGTTATAAACAATTGAGATTGCTTAATGTGCCTTGGATGAATCATGCGTTGTTTTAGCATATTAAAGCATAGTATAGTGGTATTCTCCTTTTATGATTTATTTGGGTTGACTTGGCGCATGATCACACCATGTTATGACTATCTCAAGTCACCATAGCCTTTATGATCCTTTAGTTTTCAACTTGTAGTATCACTTTATGCTTTGATCAATGATGTTTTGTCGCTCTGCATGATTATGGCCATTATTGCTCTCTTAGTTTGTCGCTCCCAGTCTTTTGCTAGCCTCCACAACAAAGTATGAGTTCCACTCATGCATCCAACTCCCTAAACCAAGTTATTACAAAGAGTCCACCATACCTACCTACTAGCTTATGCTATTCCAAGTATATTCATGCTTTTGTTTACCTTCCAAATTAAACTTGTTATGAGAAAACTAGTGATTAAAGCTCTCACGAACTTGATGGCACACTTTACTTTTCTTGCCCTTAATAAACTTGAACCATTGCGTCGTCTATGTTGTATATGCTTGCACTTATTTGTTGGGAATTAGCAGAACCATGCTTTCATGGGGAACGCTTTTAACATTGCACTTGGTACTTGTACCTAGTTGATATCATGCTCTTTTGTATATGGATGTCGTCGGTGTGAAATGAAAGGGGAGCTTGTAAGTCCATGGAGTTATGTATATGTGTTAGAGAAATGCCTGGGCCGCTGGTCTAATCCATGCTGACATGGTGGAAACCTGCAGCGTAACCATAATGAGCTTTCTATGAAGCATTCTTCTTATAAAAAAGAGTCCTATATTGAGAAAAAAGAGAAAAAGAGAAAAAAAAGATACTATGAAAAGAGGAAAGAGAGAAAAAAGCACCATATTCCCATGGTAAATAAGAAGAATGGTGAGATGCTTGTTGTCTGCTTGCCTTGTCATTTTGATATGTGGATTCTTCCGTATCATCGGGCAAGGGGTGCCCCATTAGCGGTTCTCTATGATACACATATACTTACAATGACAAGAACTTACCGGTTACTAAACTTGAGTAGCATGAGGAGCGGCCCTCGTATACAAGGGACATGAGATTTCTGACTTATACTTCGTCAAGCATGTACACCATAGTTTATTCACTTTAACCTTAATCACTTCAAGATGCTTATGATAGGGGCAATGAGAGCTGAAAGCTATAAGTACCATAATTTTTGGAAGCTCTTTATGAGACTTGAATCCCTACTTCCTTATATGAAGGCCTTTCTTCCACCATTATATTGAGTCTCCACCTTCTAACTTTATGCACCTTCTTTGAGAGCATAGTGGCAATTCTTAGTTCTATGTGCATTGTCCCAAGACTAGTTGATTGATGCATAACTTAGTCAGGGAGATGAGTCAGGGAGATGAGTCTCTCAACCGAGGAGACGGCTCCGGTGAGGTAGAAGCCGAAGCCTGGGACAAGGGAGAAGCCGATGAGGGAGAAGGCGACGGCTCCGGCGGAACCTTAAATCTCGCAAACACCAGCGAGGTGTATATGTATTTTTGTAATTAAAATGCTGCTGTCTATATGTATACATGAATATATTAACACTCTTTCTTCTTTTAGCCCTCCGGATCGAGAACTTCTTCCGTAAGAACGAAACGAGGCCCAACAAAAATGTTGGATGACACTATGAGGTATAGAATCGAAGTAGTCGGTGTAGATGGCAAACCGCAAGCTCCTGTCAATGTCGCAAGAAAAATTGTCAAGCAATGCGGAGTTCTTGCGAGGGACTACATCCCGATCACCGTTCAAGAATGGAATCGGCCAAGCGGTGGTGGAGTATCGTATGTCGGCGACACCACCAAAGATAAGCTTTTTGAGAAGCTCATGATTAATTTCCTCCTGCCGATGCCAAATGTGAATCCAGATAAGGAGGAGAGAGCAAGAATGGAGCTTGTGCAAAGAGTCAAGAAGTTTGCTCTCATCAAGATGGCCGAGGCATTCAAGAACTAGAAGAAGAAACTGTACAATAACTTTGTCAAGGTAGAGAAGACTCCGGATTTCACTCAAGGCGGCTATGCTAAGTTAAGACACCAGTGGGAGAATTTTTTGAAGTACAAGACATCGGAGAAAGCTAAGGAAAGGTCTAGAATAAATACGGAGAATGCTGCTAAGAAAGTATACCATCATAACATGGGGCCTGCTGGCTACGCCGGCTGCATGCCTAGGTGGGATGCACTTGAGGATAATTACATAGCTGCCGGGATTAGACTAGAGCCTGCAACATGGACACCACGAGCGAGAAACTGGTTTTATGGCCATGGGGCACGTTGGACAAAGAAGTGAGGGCAATATATAATCAGAAACACAAAGATGATCCCCTACTGCCCATCGACGATATTAGATATGCAGTAGATGATGTTGCAGCGGGACGGTTCATTCCCGATAGAGAGAACGACGAGCTCACACGTGCCCTTAAAAATCCTGAACACGACGGACGAGCACGAGGCACACCAGGCTCCAAGCCGTGGAAGGTTGCCTTCCCCCGTAAATGAAGAGGCATCCCGATAAAAGCCATCAGAGGAGAAAGGAAAGGGAGGCAGCTGAGAAAGCGGCCGCTGTAGACCGGTTGCGTAATGTAGAAGAAGCATTAAAGCGGCACCAGGATCAACTCGACAGACTTAGCCAGCAAGGTACTAGCAGCCAATCTCAGCGACACGTGGTAGAAGCTGCATTCGAGGGTACCGGCGCCCTATCGAATAAGAAAAGCAGCGTCGCTTCCACGCAACTCCATGATGTTGATGATGATGCACCGACGACATCTCCTCCTAAACGCGACCCAGTGGATGATATCACGGAGACCACAGCTTGTGAGCTAAAGGTGCAGGTTATGAACTTAAGGGTGACAGCGGTGGTCGGCATGGCGGTACCAATTGCGCCTAACCCAACTTGGCATTGCAGACCGGTTCCAAAAGGGTACGATGCCGTCACGGTGGATGAGGTGAAGGAAGATTTTGAGGAGCTGAAGCTTGACCACCCTGTAGGGGAAGATATGGATCTGACTCAACTAGGAGAAGCCAAAGGGGGGGCTATTCTATGGCCAAAGGAGCGCATCATGCTTCCAAATTATGTGCCGCCAAGGCCGCCCACTCCTCAGAGCAGCAATCCACTTTCGCCGCCACATCACCATTCTCTAGCGCAACCGTCGCCTTCACCGCCTCACCACTCAGCGCAACCGTCTCCATCGCCGCCTCAGCCGTCTTTGCCGCCGCCTCAGCCGTCTCCGTCCCCTGAGCCTCAGAGATAAAAGCAGAAGTATACTAAGAGGGGCAGCACCACCAGCAGTAGCAAGAACACGTTCCGATCACCGAAATGTAAGCTATCGCCCCTCCTAAAAGTAACTCATAAGAATATGAAGAAGCTACCTTGCGAGAAGATAGATGAGGAAACTGTTGCGGCCGCAGCTACCAATTATGAAAAGTGGAATATTGACATGGCTAACAAGAAAAAGCCGATAGAGGCATTCTTTCCGGTCACCGCAGAAGATAAAGCCAAAGCAGTCGCGCTTAAGATTCAGCTTCACCAACCCATAGCGCTCACATCAGACTATAATCGCTCTATTACCAAGTCGGCTGAGGCAAAAGAGCGGAGATTCGGGAAAGAAGTTGCCCAGCTCGGACAACAGAAAAATCAATCGATCGAACCGCTCAAAGTGTACGATACCAATGAGTGGAGAGCCCAGGAGCGGCATGATCCGAACATTGATCCGGAGTTTGTTCGACTGTATGAAGAAAAGGCCCAATTATATGGACTGTCTATTACTGAGTACATGAGCCATATGGATGAGTTCGAGGGGTACCAAGAAACAGCATACGTGTACCAGTATGGGGCTCCTCTCGTCAAACCCGAGTTAGTCAAAGATCTACCAACAAAAATGTGAAGATTGCATAACTGGTACATCCAAGCCTGTGCTGAATCCAAAAATTGGATCTATGCTGCATATAAACACCACCATTACGGTCATGGAGATGGTTTCCTACTGATCAAATTTCTAGAATTATTTCAGTTTTAACAACAAGACGCCCTCGACAAAACTATCGTAAGTGCCTATTATTCGTAAGTATTATTAATTTCTGTAATTAAGTCTTTCTAGCTCAGCTCATTCATTGCTTGTATAATCTTACTCATCACTATACTAATTATATATGCAGAATGAAGATTCTCAAATGCAATAAAGGGCAAATCTATGACCTTGGGTTTGTTGACTGCAATTTCGCTCATGAAGTTACTCTAAAAACAAAACCCAAAGAGACAGAGGATAACTTGGTACAAGCGTTGAAGCATTTCAGCAACAGAAGGGAAATACTATTTCCTTACAACGCTGGGTGAGTGTTACTGTCTTGTACACATTCTATTTTCGCTTACTCGATGTTAAGCGTATAATTGACTCGTGTTATATTTTATTAGTGTGTCCAACTTCCACTATATTATGTTAATCATTGTTGTTGACACCGGAGTAGTAAAAGTCCTGGACTCAAAACGCACACCATTAGAAAAGTGGGCGGACATGCAGGAATGCCTCCAGAAGTCTTGGAAACGGTTCACCGCCAAAACTAGGGGTGTTTGGAAACCAGAGCTTACATTTCAACCATTGACTATAAGTACTACTTGCTAGATCCACGCATCTCTTTGATTCTAGTTTCAATACCACCATTATCATGCTTGATTATTATTTTGATTGCACTCCGTTCTCGTAAAGTGCTTGATGCAGGAAGCCGGGAATAACTTATGTGGATACTATGTCTGCGAGTTCATTCGCCAGACGACCAAAGAGAAGGGCGCAGACCAGAACATCAAAAAAATTGAAGTACGATAAACAATAATCACAACTTTATTTTATTACCACCAATTGTGTTTAGTTTCATTCATATATATTGATCCCCTTCTTTATATTAGATCGAACGGATGCGGGACGGTCTTCTATCACAAGAACGCGTGCAAGCAATTCAAGAGGAATTTGCCAGACTCTTGTTAGAACAAGTCATAGATCCGAAAGGAGAATACTATTACCCGCTTCATTTGGAAGGGTGAAGTGTAAAAAAGAAGATGTAAATTAGATCAAATTCGTGTGAGAGTATCGTTTGTAATTATAATATGTTTCGACCAAGAAGACGGATGAGACGGTGTATAATATATTTGTGATCATGCATAATGTGTAATATATATATCGTGGTTTCATTATTTATGTATATATGTAGTACCATTAAGTTGATAAAAAAATTCTGCCGCGGCACAAAAATAGCCCGAAAATCCTGCCGCGGCATAAAGACAAACGATCCCGGTTCGTGCCAAGAACCGGGACCAATGATCCACCCCCGCTCGTCTCTCGCGCTCCCACGTGGAGACCATTGGTCCCGGTTTGTTCCACGAACCGGGACCAATGATCCACCCTCCCCCCCCCCTCATCGCGCCCGCCCACGTGGAGAACCATTGGTCCCGATTCGTGCCCGAACCGGGATCAGCATTAGTCCCGAGTGATTGGTCCCAGTTCGGAAACCAGGACCAATGGTCCTTATGAACCGGGACTAGAGGCCCTTTTTCCACCAGTGACACAACTCATCAGTGAATTTCATATCTCTAATAAACCTATGACTAATGACTACTCATGTGGGGATTGCAATTCGCGCAAAGTATAGACAGCAAGATGACAGGACTTTAAGCCTAGAAAATTGAATATATGGTAATTCTTGATTCTAAAGGTGCTACTGGCCTTAGTGGGAAAACAATTCTTTAGTAAGAGTGTTTTAATCACACAAATAATTGCAGCTTCTGGTAAGTAGCTTGAAGCATGTTCTTTAGTATGTACTAAAACTTAAGCCCTAGCAAGTTCATTACTAAATGCTCTTTCATATGTTAAAATTATTTCCAGTACAACCAATAAGAGTATAATATATGCAATACATACAACATCTCTCAATTATCCAGTTGGCCAAGACCTGTTCTAAAATTTTGTTTCTCGCATTTCCTAGTCTCCTTCAATATGCGGAAACAATATTATTAGCTGTTAGAACCCAACCGATCGATATAGAAAAATAGCACTTGGATATATGTACATAGAAAATATCTTGTGTTTGCAATAGTTTACTGTGTGAGAATCATGATTTCTGATAAGAACGAACCTCTTGTTTCTGGAAGATTGTGATGACCAGGCCTAGGCTTTGCTACGTTACCAACCACATGTGCAAAAGAACAATTAAAGAGGTTAGCCAATCTGGAAAATTACCATCATCATACGCATATAGGAATATAGCCACCAAAATGTTGCTCCTCCCAAACAATATACAAGGTGTTTGCGTAAGAAGTTGTTGAATGCTTCTCACTCTAAAGATGCGTTACGTTCATAATCTGCTGGTCCTCTTGGGCAGGTCAACCCACAGGACGAAACTTCGGGCTGAGCTCGATAAAAATCTCATGAATTTAGGCATCTGAGATTAACACCATGAGTTAGTCAATTTGTATGCAAAATTCTTCACCAAGACAAGCAAAACTACTTGAGAAACCGATGAACAATTTGAGGGTGTGAGAGTGGGAAGCGTCGCCGCTGATGTGGCTATTGTTGAGGCGGATGGAGGTTCACATGCTGACAGGCATGGATACTTCTCTAAGTGAAGAACATGGTTGTTGAACGAATGGAGGTTGAAGGCGAGATCCGAGGGAAAAATATCAAATATTATGCACAGAATATATAAGGAGCCTAAGTAGAGAGGAGGCGCGCCGGAATGAAACGATCGCCCACCATCACCGAAAGGAAGGAAACTGAAGGGGACGTACCTGCTCTGTCATTAATTGAAGCAATAAACTGCGGCACCGCCACCATGGAGAATATCATTTTGCGGCGAAACGTGGGTCGCCCAGGCAACGCGGTACCCAAGTTGCTTACAATTAGCTGTGTCGCCCAAAATTGGCGTGCCAAATACTCAGAGGGTCTTTTTCGGCACGAATTTAACTTTACGTTTTAATACAAAATATCAGGCTAACGGCCGTCAAGTTGGGCTCCCCCTGTCAGCTTTCGCCGTTACGTCGCTGCCGTCGTGGCTGCCATGTAGGTTTGCAGCGTTGGCGCATGCATCCTTTACGCGTCTTTTTCTTCCTTCGGGGCGGCAATCTATGGTCGCGGCCATGGCGCGGAGCTAGGACTTGGACGAATCTGCTCTGCCCGGCTCTCCTCCCCATCCCGAATCGGAGCTCACCCTTACCATGGCCGCACCCATGGCACGACGCGGGGACGAGAATTCATTCCCGGATGAGATATGTCACCATGCCGACCATGCTTGGTCCTGTTGGCCTCCTCCAGAATCCGAGCTCGCCGTCGTCGTGGTCGCACGTGCACCAACCATGCCGACCATGCTTGGTCCTGTTTACTAGATTTTCATATGAAATTAGTAGCTCCGTGATGACAAAACATACAGAACCTAAATGAAATGACGATGACGACCATGTTCTGTACTTTGCATTGCATCAACAAGTGCTCGCTGACGAAGCATGTTACCAAGAAAGTGGAGTTCATCAGCCATTGCCAAAAATATGTGAATAAATCAATGAGCGATTCAACGCAAATACGCACAGAAAAGCTAGATTCATGTCATCAATCATCAATAGGTGGCACATTCTAGTGATGCGTTCAAATGCGTACACCATGTATCATTTACTTGAAGTAGTTATTATCCTGAGCAAAAATGCCTAGTATGCACATTACCTTTGTATGTTCTATGCTGCAATTCTGTTGTTATGGGCGTGGAAAGAAAAGCTAGGCTTCACTGAATATTATGCAGTTAGGCCTAACTTAGTCTTACACAAATAAGCACAGCTTAGTCTTTACACAAATAAGCGTAACAAATGATAAAGATAAATACAAATGGTTCATCCGATCTGCCAGTATGAGCACTAGGTCCCTGGAGCTGGTGGTATCATCGGAATGAACCAGAATGATGTGCTTGGCCGTCTGTCATTCTCCATCAAATCATACGACCCCACTGATGAGCCAATTGTAGGCCCCCTCCCCCCAACGTGGATTCGGCTCCAGGTCGGATATGGAGTGTCAACATGATAGGCGCGTGAGTGTGCAGCAAACACATAGTCTGCTATAAACGCTGGAAGTGCTGGCACCTCACTAATAGCACCAGGATGTTCTTCCTAGACTCCAGCAGCAGCCTCAGCAGGTATTTCGTCAGCTTCACCAGCAGCAGCCTCAACAGGTATTTCGTCAGCTTCACCAGCAGCAGCATTAGCAAGTATTTCGTCAGTTTCACCAACAGCAGCATCACCAAGTATTTCGTCAGCTTCACTAGGAGCAGCAGCAGCTAGTTCTTCGTCAGCCCCACCACCACCACCACCAGCATCAGGAGCCAGGGATGTCTGAGCAATTACAGGTTCAACGGCTCTAGGGGCTCCGACAAAGAAAGGGTAGTTGATCCCAAGAAACACAGATTGTCCCTTCAGATTGCCGACTCTGCTCCAGACTTGCTCTACTGGGTCTTTGGATGGGCATGCGGACCTCGAGAAAACGTCACACCGCAGTGATGGGTATGAAGAAAGTTGTGTCCCCATATGTTCTATTGTATCATCAACGTTCTTTAGTGCTCCCCTGATATGAATCCACATGAGTTCAACATCCTATTTTGTGTCGCCTCCGAGAGGTGCCAGGAACCAGCGCCGTGTCCCAAGTTCAGCATCTGCTACTACATCTTTGATGACCGGAGCTGGAATGATGCACGGGGCTGCGTGGGTACCTGCGTGTTACTTACAGTCAGTAAGCAGAATTTTGAATGGGATTTTACATGCTATATGACACCATGACTCACCCCAAATGGACGGCTCCCAAACACGTTGTCACCGCTAGGTTCAGTGACCATATAAATGCGTTGCGGTTTGTACGAATAGTAGCTAGAGGTGAAGACGACGTCGACATACTTCTCCGGCCGCAGGAAGTCGTCACGCAAGACAGTCCATTCCTTGTCTTCTAGGCATCTAATGAATGTGATTGCCTTATCGAACACCGCTAAGAGGTCGTACTCCCAGTCATTCCACGCCTCCCGTGGTCTATGTGGGTGTTGTACCTTCAGGAGCTCAAGTTCTACCATGTTGAACCTGTAAGCGAATTCGGAAATGGGCGGCGGCCACCCATTGTTGAATGTAGTAATGCTGACACCCTCCAAAGATGGAAATGTAAGTCTCAACGATCTATAGCAATTTTTTAGAGTCCAAGTACTCCCATCCTGGGATAAAAGGACCAGCCACTTGCCGTTGCCACCCACCCAGTTCTGGTCATCTCCCATTTCCGTCTCTTCTTCTTCCTTGATATTCACCACTACTGATTCCGACCACTTATCCAGCAGCATCAGTTTTGCATCAATATTCTGCAGAGTTTGTTGTCAGTTGGTACAATCACCTAGCATGGATTCCATTGCAAATACAATTTGACAACTTGACCTTCAGATTAAAGTACACAAAATATTGCCTAAATACGAGTGTCTCCTCAGATATCATCTAAATTGTGCCTGTGTCACTACGAACATGCCCAATATATGGAGTAGGAGCAAAGCCCCCCAGAACAAACTCCTCACGATGATCATAAACAGCTCGGGGCATAATAGCCTTAAATTGTCTAATCTGTTTGTTTTTATTTTAGGAAACTGAATATCACCTAGCAAGCATTCCATTGCAAATTGAAATTGACAACGCGTCTATCACCTAAAGTAAGACTGTGTCACTACGAAAATACCAGAATATTAGGTACAAGCAGAGCTTCCGCTGTACAAAATAGTCTTAAATGGTTCAATTTGTTCAAACCACGCGTGCACACAACACGTTCGACGAAAGGAACATAGGATTCCGATAAGAGTTCAGCACATATGAATCAATGATATGACTGAACCAATAAGCAAGATACTGGAACTTACATGGCCATCGCGATCGTTTGGCCATTTGCTGGTATCGGGGTAAAGAAGGCCTGGCATGCCGAACGGTTGTTCGTCCATGTCCCGCATCGTGAAGCAGTAGCCAGGGATGCAGCGAGCGAGGCGGACGGTAGAGATGATGTCCAACCCTGTGGCGATCCTGTGCATGTTCGCGGTGCTGAGGTTCGGCCATCCCCAATCCTCGCGGTGGCGGTCGCCCTGGCCATTCGCTGGATGCCTTTCGCTTCAGCCCGCTGCTACCCCAAGCTCTACCCATAGCGGCAAATGGAGTCTGGAATCTAGTAGATTAATGGAGGCATTGTGATAAGAGGCGGATGGATTCGAGCGGGGATGGAATCAGGGATGGGGCAGTTGTTCGAGTTGGGAGTGTCCCGGTGAGGAACCGCCGCCGTCGTCGGTTCTTGTTCGCATGGAAGACAAGGAAGGGGGGCCATAATTATTGAGGGCGCGCACCGGAACCGTCTAGAGGAAGTGAAAAAATAAATCGTAAGAGAGTGAAATGTGCGGCCCGCCTGTCAGTGAGTGAAGGTCGGCACGCGCAAACGTGATTACATTTGACTTTTATCGTGCATGACAGACCTCAATTCCACCGCATGCAAGTGGCGCAGAACAAATTTTAGGCAGCGCTAGTGTCGATGTGTAAAACTGCCGTTTTCTCCACCTTCACCCTACTACGAACGGTCGTGCACCATTCCAGATATTGGTAAGGGCGGTTCCAGTCTTTCACTTCTCCGTCTCATTTCCTCCTCCATGGCCTCATCGTCTTTCTCATCCACGGCCTCATCCATTTCCTCCGCCACAGCATCACCCTCCTCCTCCGTATCCTTTCCCTCTTGCCCGTAGTCATGGACTTTTCGGACGTCCGAAACGACGGCAGGCAAGTGACTGTGCACTTCGACATAGAAGTACATGGAGGGAAGAAGATCAATGTCGTCTACACCACCGATCATGTGATGGTGAGGAAGAATTTGAGTAATTACACGAGTTGGCTGCGGTTCGAAGAAAACAGGTTCGTAGGTCTCAACCTCGAGTACAGCCGCGATCACCGTAGGATCGCCGTGGTGCAACTCTCCATGAAGGGGAATGTCCTCGTATACCAGCCTTTTTGCGAGAAGGGGGCTGACAGGATCTGGTAGACTTTGATGTCTTTTTGTTCCTGAACCGTCTGTTTGCAAAAGTTATTGCTATATTATTTGTCTGACTTCATTTTCATGCAGGTGGGGCGAACGCATTAGGGATCTGATTCATGACTTTCTCATGAACCAGCACATAACATTACTAGTGTTGACATCACGGATGACACTAAACTGCTTGAAAGCCCGTCTGTCAACATTAGAATCCCAAAGGAGTGTAGAGTGGACATCTAGGAAATTTACTAGATCCCAGGGACGAAGGGCGGTAGGACCGGGATGGCCGCTCTTGCCTCCGAACTCATCGACCCGTGGTACACTGACATGAAGGGAAAATTGCCGAGATGTTAGTGGAGGCGTTTAGGGTACGATTACTGTGAGGATAAGCCGCTTTCTGAACCTAATCTGAAGTACGTTGCAATTGACGGGTATGTTAGCCACAAGCTATACCGCTAGATTGTAAAATCTCATTCCAGGCATCGCATCATTGAACCATCACCAAGGCAGGTTGTTTTCCCCAGATGCCAGAGTGTAGATGAATCTATAAGCCGGGGCAAGCGACCGAAGGCATCCTAGGATCGGTTGCCTTCTCCAATAGGCTGGGATGTAGACTTTTAGTGCATGATTGTTGTGTTTGTATGGGGCTTGTTATGTTTATGAAAACATGTTATTTCAGAAGTACACTATGTGAGCAATTACGAACAGATGTGTATTACCTTTGTCGAACTATAATCTGGGTTTGGTTATGACTGTATCCTTCTCTATAATCTGGGTTTGGTTATGACTTATGACTGTATCACACCTTATGCATGTCAGTCCTGGATTCTACCGCATGCAAATGGCACAGACAGAATTTGTAAAAATGAATGTTGAGCATGCAAAAGGGGGAATGTAGAATTCATTCAGGTTAAGTAGCTAATAGCACAGGGATCATACGAGCTTGGTTCTTACACACAGAATGCTTAGAAAATACATGCAAGATAAAATACAGGCGAGATAAAACTAGGAACTAAATGGGAAACTAGTAGTCATAAACAGCACACTCACCCACCCGCCAGATCCTATTGAGCATCTCGCAGCAGACATACGCGTCCCTGGCTGCGTACTTGGTCACATCGTAATCCAGGTGCCTCCACTCCCATCACTCGTGTAGGTGCTTCGGGAACTCGAGTTTCATGCCGGCGTACTCGCGGTCGATGATGTCGGCAGCGAGTCTAGCCATGCCGGCTTCCCCGTAGCGCCATCCAGGTACCTCCACAAATGTTGGAGATCGACGTGATTGACGACATGAACGAGGAGATCCCGCTCTAGCTTCGGAGACCCCTTGCTAGTACAAGTAGTGATGTGCCAAGTTCCACTTTGTGATCTTCCAAAAACATTCAAACTCTAATTTTAAATGACATTTGAAAATTGAATCTAGTTCATATGTATAGATGACACTTTTTCAAAAACCACTCAAATGAACTCCATTTCAAAATACCAAGCAAACCTAGATGCTTAAGCATAAGATAAACAACTCCACCAAAAATCATCTCAAAATTTAAATATTTTGTTCATGCGGCTATTTGATCGAACACCTTGTGAGCAGAATCATTATGGCCTAATTAACACTGTTTTGGAGTAATTCTTGTCAAGCCATTTGTTGTGCATTGATCACCTTGGTCTCTCCCAGGCCCAACCAGACCAAAACCACCCCTTTTCTTAGCCCCTGACGCCAGTGCCATGCCACCCCGACGCCATACTCGTCGGTCGAGCATGCGCAGCTCGCAGCAGACCGCCAGCCCAGCTCCGCCGCTCCAGCAAGCAATGCGCCACCTCACCGCTCCTCACGGTCCACCCCACGGCCACAGATAGCCACTAGACCACCCCAGAGCTGCGCCGCCCTTTATCTCTACATGCAGCCAAAGTGCGCCAGAGCGCCCTCGCCGCCAGCACGCCATAGACTACGCCTCGATAGCAAATCGTGCACGCCCCTCCGCCTCGACCCCTCACCCCGCCAGACACGGCTGTGCATCGCCGTGCAACCCACAGTCTCCGGGAGCAGCGTTGAGCACCGCCTCTGTCCCTCAGAGCGCCGGAAGCTCCCGAACGTTAGCCACCGCCCCTAGCCACGCCATTGCGCCGTGGCTGACCGCCAGCAGACCGTCCACCTATCTCGCCCACACCGGTAGCCCCCTGTATCGCCGTCACCGATGAGCTCCGCCCACACCCGTCGGTCCCCTCGTCGAGCCTATATAAGGAGGGCACCCCCAGCCTCAATCACCACACCATTCCACTCCCCTCTCTCTCCACTGATCGTTTCCCCTCTCTCGCTGGAGCCGCTCAAGCAGCCCATCGCCGGAATTCCTCCGGAGGTAGCCGCTGCAGAGGAGGAGACGTGGTCGTCGATTTCGTCCACCTCAGCCCCTGCCGCGACTTTGCCTGAGCTTGTCGTCGTCTACCAGTTCGTTTGCCCACCTCGCCGCACTAGCTGGAGCCCCGGTACGTCCCCAGTAGACCCCCACCGACCGCTTAGGGTTCAGTCTCGCCGGCGACGTGTCCGTCGTCGACGACGACCGTGAGCCGTTCGATCTAATCTAATCGTGTGGTTCTTATCACCCCATACCGCTCCGCGTTTAAAGAGTCACTGACAGGCGGGACCCCTCTGTCAGCAGCCCTCTGAGCCGCGGAGTATACACGGGCCGGCCCAATTAGTTTCCCGCGTTGACCCAGTTAATTCAAATTAGGTTTTTTCTTTTTAGATGAAACTTAATTCTATCCCTTAGTTTAAAAATCAATTCAGAGAGTTTTACAAATCCAAATTGAGTGATTCCATTTTTTTGGAAAGGTAATTAAAATCTCTATCCAAGCCCATTAGATTTAAATCATTTAGAGTTATGGATCTCTCCTAGTAAAAATAACAAGACAGAAGCATTTGTACATTCAAACATTTTTCTAAAATCAACCATAATAGCTTTTGAGTTGATTCCAACTCTCAAAAATCACATTTAACCATACCTATCTGAATATGTAATAATATTAAGGTTCGCATGTAGTGAATTTGGACTAGTACCAAAATAATGCTATATAGGCATTTCTAGTCACCTTAAATCATTAATTATTAAACTTAAACTTATTAAAATGTGACCCAACCTTTAAATCACATTCCCATATGTTAAAATATGTGGTGATGACATGTGTCCACATGATCCCATATTTTAATTGGAGAATATAAAATCTTAGTTATTTTCAGTGAGTAGAAATTACTTTTCTCAAATAAAAAGAATGAAATTAGTTCATTAAACCTTGTGATGTTTGTGATGATACTAGATCATCAAAAGTGTGCCTTAGTGTGCTAAGTAGACTAGTTAAGTATTGTTTGGTGATTGTGTATTCCGTATGTATTCATAGACGGTAGTGCCGACCAAGCTTTCAAGGAGGAGGAGTTCTACTAGGAGGAAGAGGAAGAAAACTTCAACCACTGCACTACACAAGGCAAGCTAGCACTATACAAGTTAACCCTTGCAAGTTTGCCTAGCACTTCAAGTAAACTGAGCAAGCTAGCATTATATAAGTTAACCATGCAAGTTATTACTTGCAAGCCATCATTAACAATGCAAGCTAAACCTTGCAATCTAGATGACCTAAGCAAGATTCCTTAAGCATGCTTTGGTTATATATTGACTTATACCTACCCCAAGTTTTCTTACCAGCTTTACCTTGTTTTATCAACCAAAGTTCTTTACTTTGTTTATAGGTAGCATAAAAAGTATAAAACTTGACCTATCTAGTTAGACTTAGATGTCATTCTATGGCATGAAACTGACATTTGCACCCTACCTTAGTGAACACCCTTAACTTAGTAGTTTAGAGCTAAACCAAAACTTGATCACTTTAGATGGGAATACTTGGTGAAATGACTTGTGAAAACCTTGGAATGATGAGTCATTCTATTGAGATGTTTTGACATGTGTTGAGAAACAAAAATGGTTTATGATGATGAAAAGGTTGAGGCATGAGCCTTAGCCCTTTTATAGAAATTGATGGTTGGGTTCGGATACGATACCATTCCAAATTTACCATACAACCACATTACCTGAATTAGGTAAGGCTTAGCCGGAAGTTTATATGCATTAGTATTAGTTCCCTCGCGGGAGAGGTTGGAGCTGAGGCTACCTCTCAATGTTGTCCACCTATGCAGTGCCCAGGATGACAGATGGTCATGGCTGGGAGGCCAAGCTCATAGGAGACGTGCTTGTACTAGGGTGTGTAATTGAAAGGTTATGATTGATTATCCGCATACTAAGTATGATGATTCAGGGTTATCCCTGACGGATGTATCGAATTTTGTGGTGAAAGTGTACCACCTCTGCAGAGTGTCAAACTATTCGAATAGTCGCGTCCGTGGTCATGGATAGTTGGAGTGGCCATACTGTTCCGTTGTCAGATGTTTTCAAAATGACTTATGAAATGAATGGTGACTTTGACTTGACCACAACAGGGTTGTGACTATGAAAGCTAAGTTCCCACCTTAAGTGCTTTGGAACATTAAATTAGCTTTCTTTACTTCTTAACTCAGCTTAAGATAAAACTAGCTTTTGCAAATAAACTTAGAGCTTAGCTTTCCTACTAGAACTACCTTACTTGTTAGTGATAGTTTGCGAGTACTTAAAGAGTACTCATGGCTTTGTCCCTGGCTATTCCCGTGGCCAGACTATGAGGAGGAGTATCAGGAAGATGGACAGCAGGACGGCTACAACAACTAGGATCATCTCCCATCATCAGCATTGCCTGTGACACTAAAGATGGACCCCACCTCTACGCTTATTTATTCTGCTGCTTGTTTGTATTAAGACTGGATCATGAGATCCTTTATTTGTGTAAGACCTTATTATGGTTTTTAATGGATGATGTACTGTGATATCCAATATGTTATGTCTCACAAAAATGGTAATCCTGGGAATGCGATGTAAGGCATAACATGCATCTGGGATTAAAAATCCGGGTTTTGACAAGTTGGTATCAGAGCCATCCTGACCATAGGAGACCCTAGTTAGAATGGACGTCTGAACAAAAAACTTAGTTTCAAAAACAAAGAAAGTGAGTATTTATGAAACCCTATTCCCACTCTTACCCTTGAGATTCTCTCAAAAAAATTCATGTTCCTCAAAAATTCTTACTCTACTACATAAAATTTGACACACTTGATCACTTCACTAACTTACTCGTCCTAAATTCTTATAGATGCAAGTTCAGTACTGCAATTTCTACCAGTTGGGCAACGGAGGCCAACTAATCTTCGAGAGGGATCTTGATGCACTGTCTGAGTACCTAGAGCGCCCGCATCCGGAATTCTTCGGAGCTCAACTCAATGATCACCCAGGAGGAGACTTACAATGGCTAATAGTTGCTGATCTTCGAGGCAAGATGGAAGCACCCCTTTCGGAGAAAATTCAATTCACCGTGAGAGAGAACAACTAGCTAGATGGATTAGCCAGGTCAATGCATGAAGCTCTCGCCCGTCTTTGCGGACAGAATGTCAACTTGATCAGGGAACTCACTTTGCTCACTATGCAAGGCGTGATTCTATGGGAATGCCGTTGGTGATGCCAAGTCACCTGGAGATGAGATGCCAAGTGGAGAACCTTGACTTCCTACTATACGATAGACAGAAGGAATTGGACAATGCTCGAGAGTACGCCAACCACAACCTTGCCATTGCCTCCCAGAAGGCCCAGACTTTTGCCCTGCTCGTCAAAGATCGTCAATCACTTCGCCTTCAACGTGCAAAGAAGGATCGCACCATCGCTCGTCTTCGCAAGAAAGTGGCCGACCTCGAGAAGACCATCAAGGAGCAAGAAGCTCAGCTTGCAGCCAAAGAAGAAGAGGAAGAAGGTGAAGACATCCAGGGTGATCTTCACTCATACCTCAGCAATGATGATGACTACCTAGAGGATGATGCCATGGACTTCTCACCTACGATGATGACTCCGACTTCATCGATGATGAGTAGATGCACTAGAGCACTATCGTAGGAGTGAGATGTATCGGTCCCATTCTATCGTAGCTCACAGAATGGTTCTTAAAACCATCTGTTTTCCTTTGTTGTTGTGGTGTGTGTGTATTTGTATCGTGTGCTTGTTTGAAATGAATGAAAAGAAGTTAGTTGCAAAACATGAGTCAAACTCAAAGTTTAGCTTTTGAAAACAAAACCATGAACCTTAGAACATTCCCTCTTACCCTTTTATCTATCTCAATCTTCAAATGACTCGTGGAAACCCCGGAGGGAGCAGCTCATCGCAGGACCCGATGCTGTAGATTATGCAGATGCGAGTTGCCGACCATGAAGCTAGCAGGGCAGAGCGCCAAGCCAACCTAGCAACTCTATAGCAGATCGCTCAAATGGCCCAAAGCAACCAAGGCCATGGAAATCAGGATCATCAAGGATCCAAGCTGAAGAACTTCCAGAATACTAATCCTCCTATCTTTAGCAACTCAGAGAACCCACTAGATGCAGATGATTGGTTACAGACCATGGAGAATAACCTTGAAGTCGCCAGAGTTGATGCACATGAGCAAGTTCTGTTTGCCACGCACTATCTGGCAGGAGATGCAAGAGCATGGTGGAACATCACCCGTACAATGAACCACGATCAAGTGATGACGTGGGAAGAGTTCAAGACCAAGTTCAGCCGCACCCATGTGCCGCAAGGATTAGTCACCCGAATGAGAGATGAATTCTGCGATCTGAAGCAGGGCAGAATGACTGTAGTGGAATACCATGACAAATTCTTGTCTCTCGCTAGGTATGCCCCTGATGAGATCAACACAGAAGCCAAGAAGAAGGAGAGATTCCTGAATGGACTACATGATGAAATGCAGACGGTGTTAGTCAACATTCATTTTGATGATCTCGAAGAGCTAGTTAACTATGCCATCTAGATGGAAGGGAAGATCAACCAAGCCAAGACAACCGCAAGCGCAGAATGATGCACCAGAGTTTATCCAGCCATGTTTAGAAGTATCGCCCCAACCCGTCTGTAGGACATGCCCCAAGGAACAATAGACCCCCAATGTCTTGTCCAATCTACCCCAACCGTAGCGGAGGAAATGTGAAGTCTAGAGGAAACCACAATAATAACCCCGGCAACTCCAACAACTTCAACCATGCACCGCCCAAGTCCAACAACAACAATACTGCCCCAAGGACTGGAATCGATGTCGTGCCTGTTGCAACCAAAGACAAGTCCCAGATTACATGCTTTGAATGTGGAGTGAAGGGTCACTACTCCAACGAGTGTCCCAACAAGCTTGCAGCCACTGCCAATGTGAATGCCCTAGCTCAACAGCAACGTCTTGTGCAGCCTGGAAGAAGATTTGCCCAAGGGAATTCACTCAACCGCAACGGCCATATGTTCCACATGAATGCTGAAGAAGCCCAGGAAGCGCTAGATGTTGTGTTGGGTATGTTTTCTACGAGACCCCCAACCACTCCTCCTCCAGTGAGAGCTTGACCTAGACGCAGCGGTGGGGGTCGATTGGGGGCATACCAGGGCTCCAGCAAGGCCGGTGAGGCGGGCAAACGGGCTGGTAGACGACGGCGAGGCGAGGCGCGGTTGCGGCAGAGCTTGGGGTGCCCTAAATCACAGACACCCTTCTCCTCCTGCTGCGGCGGCTTCGGCTCCAATTCCGGCGAGATAGAGCTCGAGCGGCTTCGGCTAGAGGTGGGTAAGGTTCAGAGAGAGGTGGGGAGTGAGTGAGTGTGGAGAGTTGAGGCTGGGGTGGCCGCTTTATATAGGGTCAACAAGGGGGCAGAGCGAGCGCCGGTGAGGTCATCGGTGACGACGATGCGAGGCTCTCTTGGCATGGGCGAGGGCGACGATGGATACTCTGTCCCCCGGCGATCCTCTGGGCTTACAGGTGCGGCAAGGCGAGGTCCCTACTGGTCAGGAGCGTGCGGTGAACTGCGCGCGGACGATGGTGTTCGACGCGGTTCCTCCGGGCTGCTGGTCTCGAGGCGGCGAGCGACGATGTCTAGGCGGTTGCTGGGCCTGCTGTGGGTGCTGCCACGCAAGGCTAGGGCTAGGCAAGGTCGGTGCTGCTCTGGCAGGCGCGGCGCTCCGGGGTGATCAGCATGGCGGACAGAGGCATGGGCGCGAGCAAATGCGGCTTGTCCTCCGCTCGATTTTGGTCGAGGCGATGCGGTGTGATGGCGCATGTCTACCAGCGAGCGAAGGGGAGCGCGGGACAGGCTAAGGCGAGCTGTCTGTGGTCGACCTAGCACATGGCAGGTACTGGAGCAGACAGGGGAGAGGGAGAGAGAGTTAGGGCCGGGGTTTAGCTGGGGGGACAAGGGGACCAAGTTAGGCCCAAATGGTGGCCAAACTACTGCTCACTATAGTGCTTTAGGAGTTTGCAAGATTTGTGTCTGCCACCTATTTGATGAAATGGCCGCAAGAAGCAAAAGTTAGAATTTTGGTTTCAAATTTTTTTAGTGATCTCCACTAATACTAGGTAGTCTCTGGTTGCAAGGGTTTTGAAAATGGAGTTCAATTGGATGGTTTTTGAAATAGGGGTGATCTAGGCATATGCATTGAATTCAATTTTTACATGCCATTTAAAATAAGTATTTGAATGTTTTAAGCAGATCAAAAAGTGGGCCTTGGTACCTCATTATGTATACTATCAAGGGGTGTAAATATCCAGAATTATTTCTGTTGAGAAGGGAGTGCTAGGAACACTCAAAGTAGTGTAGTAGATTAAAATGCCCAAAATGACCATTCCTCATGTTTAATTGTTTTTTATTTGATTTTCTTTGGGATTTGCTTGGGAAAGAGTTAGATGATGTTTAATTCATGATACAAACATTTTACAACCAAAGAATCACAGAACCATGGCAATTCAAAACAATTCCTAAATTAAATGCACATACACATGAATGCTTTCATTTTTTTATTTGGAAAAGTTTTTGTTAACCCTAAATTTGATGATTTGGATCTTGATAAGCTTGGATTAAAGTTTTGGGATGTTACAAACCTTCCCCCCTTAAACAAAATCGCGTCCCGAGATTTACAAAGAAAACTAGGAACTAAAGAGATCTGGGAACTCTGTCCTAATGTAATCTTCGCGCTCCCAAGTGGCTTCCTCCTCGGTATGGTTGCTCCACTGAATCTTGATAAACTTGATGCTCCTAGTCCTGGTGGTTCTGTAGGTTTCTTCTAAGATACGGATGGGCACTTCCCGATAGGTCAGGTCATTGTGGATCTCAACAGCTCGGTGATCGATGTTCTTTAAAACTTCAGTCTTCTCAGGCACTTCCAAGCATTTGCGAAGTAACGAGATATGGAACACATTGTGGATGGCTGACATCTCTGCAGGCGGTTCCAGTTGATACGATACTTCTCCTCGACGGTTCAGAATCTTGAAGGGCCCGATATATCTGGGGGCTAACTTTCCTTTCAAACTAAAACGTTGGGTTCCCTTCAATGGTGAAACCTTGAGATATACAAAATCTCCGACATTGAAAGTCAGGTCTCTCCTTCTTTTGTCAGCATAACTCTTTTGTCTGGATTGGGCGGTCTTGAGGTGCTCATGGACCTTGTGAACTTTCTCTTCAGCTTCTCGGAGGATGTCGGGTCCAAAGATTTGACTCTCTCCTACTTGCGACCAATTCAAAGGGGTACGACACTTTCTCCTGTATAGGAATTCAAATGGTGTCATCTGCAAACTAGCTTGATAACTGTTGTTATATGAGAATTCCGCGAAAGGCAGGCAGTCTTCCCATTTTGATCTGTATTCCAACACACAAGCTCTAAGCATATCCTCTAGGATCTGGTTGACTCTCTTAGTCTGTCCATCAGTTTGCAGGTGATAAGCGGTACTGAAGTTCAACTTAGTTCCTAATCCTTCGTGAACTTTCTGCCAAAATCTTGAGGTAAACTGGGTTCCTCGATCTGATACTATGGTCTTGGGGGTTCCATGCAGACTAACAATTCTAGCGATGTATAGCTCTGCTAGCTTCGCACTCTGGTAGGTAGTCTTGACAGGTATAAAGTGGGCTACCTTGGATAGTCTATCAACTATGACCCAGATTGAGTCATTTCCCCTACTAGAAGTAGGTAAACCGGTGATAAAGTCCATTCCTACGGAATCCCATTTCCATTCCGGAATCTGCAATGGTTACAACAGTCCCGCAGGCCTCTGATGCTCTGCTTTGACTCTTTGACAGATGTCACACTTGGCAATGTAGCTTCTGATTTCTCTCTTCATCTTGTGCCACCAAAATTGCTCTTTCAAATCCTGATACATCTTCGTTCCTCCGGGGTGGATAGAATAAAGAGTATCATGAGCTTCCTTCATGATAACTTGCTTCAGTTCCGAATCTGTTGGCACACAGATACGTCCTTTGTACCACAGTACTCCGTCTTCATCTTCAATGAATCCAGGTACCTTTCCTGTACCAATACGACGTTTGATTCCATCAATACTTTCATTCCCCTTCTAGGCTTCCCTGATTTGGCTAATCAAGGTGGGTTGAAGTTCGATGCTAGCTAAGAATCCTTTGCTAACTAATTCAGTCCTGAACTGCTCCAACTCTTCATACAAACTTGGTTGCTTCTCCTTGATCATGGTATTTAGCCTACACGGCAATCTGCTAAGAGCGTCCGCTACCACACTGGCTTTGCCGGGGTGATAGTGAATGTCAAGGTCATAATCCTTGATTAACTCTATCCATCTCCTTTGTCTCATATTCAGCTCCTTCTGAGTGAAAATATATTTTAAGCTCATGTGATCCGAGTAAATCTCACAGCGATTACCCATCAAATAATGACGCCAGGTCTTCAACGCTAGAACTACAGCTGCTAGCTCAAGATCATGGGTCGGATAGTTCTTCTCATGCTGTTTCAGTTGTCGAGACAGATACGCGATGACTTTTCCTTCTTGCATCAATACACATCCTAGACCAATCTTGGATGCATCACAATACACATCAAACGGCTTCTTGATGTCTGGCATGATCAATATTGGGGCTGATATCAATTTCTTCTTCAGCTCCTGGAAACTGGCTTCACACTTGTCGGTCCATTCAAACTTCTTGTCCTTCTTCAACAATTGGGTCATGGGTCTGGCGATACTCGAGAATCCTTCTACGAACTTGTGGTAGTATCCCGCTAATCCGAGAAATGCTGGGACTTGGGTTTGAGTGGTTGGGGCTTCCCATTCTTCGACATCTTTGATCTTGGCGGGGTCAATAGAGACTCCTCCGGCAGACACAATATGTCCTAGGAATCCTACATCTCTTAGCCAAAACTCACACTTGCTGAACTTGGCATATAACTGATGCTCTCTTAGGGTTCTTTCCATATAACTGAACTTGGCATATAACATATGGATCAACTAGTGTCATTGCATGTGTGTTCTTTCCACAAACCACATATGGATCAACCAGTGGTCATTGCATGTGTGTTCTTTCCACAAACCACATATGGATCCACTAGAGTATTTGCATGTGTGTTCTTTTCACAAACCACATATGGATCAACCAGTGTCATTGCATGTGTGTTCTTTCCACAAACCACATATGGATTCACTAGAATCATTGCATGTGTGTTCTTTTCACAAACCACATATGGACCCACTAGAGTCATTGCATGTGTGTTCTTATACTAAAACCAGCACTAGAGTCATTGCATGTGTGTTCTTATACTAAAACCAGCACTAGTCATTGCATGTGTGTTCTTTTCATAAACCACATATGGATCAACCAGTGTCATTGCATGTGTGTTCTTTCCACAAACCACATATGGATCAACCAATGGCATTGCATGTGTGTTCTTTCCACAAACCACATATGGATCCACTAGAGTCATTGCATGTGTGTTCTTTCCACAAACCACGTATGGATCAACCAATGGCATTGCATGTGTCTTCTTTTCACAAACCACATATAGATCCACCAGTGTTTATTGCATGTGTGTTCTTTCCACAAACCACTTATGGATCCACCAGTGTTCATTGCATGTGTGTTCTTTCCAGAAACCACATAAGATCGCGTCTTCTAGAAGCCCCCCTCCCCCCTCTTCTGAAGTAGTTGTCCGATCCGATTGTCGCAGACCGTTCGATTGGGGCGCGTTTACGAATAAGAAGGTTTTTCATAAGAGTGATCCGCGAGTAGGCTGTTCCACGACATGATTGGCCACGCTTACATTTCCACTTATATTACTATTATTTCCACTCCCCTATAGCCTACTAGTAATATCATAGAGCTCGTGAGTGAGCACATCTACTCCGCAGCCCCCTCTCCCCTCATCCACCACACGTCACTGTGCCCGGACGACGCCACCGGCTTTTGTGCGCCGTGCCCGGATGACATCCGCCAATTCTCGGGTCGCTACCTTCATGCTAAGAAATCATTTAACAAGCTTTTGAACTTATCCTACATATTCCTGCTATTCGCTAATATAACTGCTGATCTTTTTTCTGATTTCTCGACGAACTTCAGATGTGGCAGATGCTACAGCCCAAGAATCTGGAGATCCTCGCGCGAAACTTCGCAGCGACGTTCCCGCTCGTGTGCTCCCACCCAGGATGCTTTCGCCGTTACTCCTACCACGAGCTCCCGCTCCATGAGCTCGCATGCCCGTACGGCGCGTGCTCCTACACGGAGCCGGGCTGCAACTACATCGGCCCGTCGGTAGAGCTCGTCGTCCACCTTGAAGAGGAGCACTTGATCGAAGTGATTAGGATCTCGTACGGGCAAGCCCAACTTTTCCAAGAGCAGGTGTCGTTCACTGACTCGGCACGCCGCCGGCTAATTTTCCAGGGTGGACGGCTCTGTTTTCGTCCTGACCATCATCGTCGGTGTTCCGGGAACCAGAGATGGGCCCACCGTCGTATGTGTTAGGTCGGTCTCGTGCGCCTAGCCCATATACACGGTGCGCATGTGGGTGAACGCCTAGCCGCCATCGTCTGATAGCATTCTTGTTCTAGCCGAGGCGCTGAGCTGCCCGACGCCGCGGAAGGTGGAGTATGCGGACCTAAGGTCGTTCCTATGTGTGCCATCTCAGTACCTTGTCGGTGCTGGACCGAACAGGCATATGCATTTCTACATTTGTATCGAGAAGACCAACAGGGAAATTTATTACTTATGTTGTCATTACTGTTAGACTTAAGCGATGCTTCTAAGGTGCGTAAAGCATACGTGTTGTGCGAATGTATCCCAGTTGTAGTTTTTAGTACTCCTTAATAATTCGAGAGTTATTGGTCCAATCAGCTTGTTGTTGTCATGTTGCAAAGTCCGCTTCCTCTGGACAGACTGGCAATACCGTGTGCTCCTGCCCCTGCAAGTTAGTGTCACGTATTCCGAGGGCCCACCTGCCAGTGTCACGCCCCCTTCTCTTCCTTCCCCTCGAAGCCACTGTCCCAACTTCTCTTCCATCCTGCCACTCCCGTCTGATGGTTGTAATCTGATTTTCGTTGGATTGTTTACATGTAATCTACGTTGATAATGCAACATGCAAATGGCACAGACACAATTTCTAAAGTGGAAGCACTCACACGCTGCTATTGCACATATTTCTCAATATAGCTCGACAAACCCATTACAATAATTGTACTCGCACGAAACACAATGGAAATTGCAACCATCCTAAACAACATCTAAACCCACATCACACCGCTGTCGTCGGAGTCCACCTCGATTGGTGACACCGCCGTGCCCTTCCCAGCGACATCCACTCCTACCAGTGGCTTGCCCTTCGCCAAGGAGGCAATAATGGCATTCTGCACAGCTTCGTCCATGTCGTCCTCCACATCGGAATCGACAATGACGAAGGTGACGGGGTTGGAGTGGACCGAGCGTCGTCGCGCCTGGCGGCTCCTGCTCGAGCTCGACACCGCATCAGTCCTTCTATAGGTAGGAGGGGCCAAGCTCGGATACATAGCATCGTCGCTCCTCTCAAGAAACCATGGCCAATTTATACTGCGACGGCAGGATCTTGGGGTGGATCCGCCGCGGTGAGCCCTACCGGAAGCGGTGGAGTAGATGGATCTGCCGGCGCGAGCCATGACAAGTTCCTAGGAGGGAGTAAGATTGTGGGCCAGGCGTGTCTGGTTCTTGAGCAAGGCCTCCCAATAATATGTACACGGGCAAGGTGCCAAAAAATTTCTTCCAATGCACGCGAGAGGGCCTTTGAACCACGAAGGAGCGAGGTTTGGTTGACAAGTCCACACGCTAGGTTCCCCACCTGTCAGCTGAATGTGGACGGTAGGATTCTTCCCGAGTTATTAAGTGGGGATAAATCACGCTTCACCACTACCCTGACATCCAAAGGATCCTCTTTCCTCTACCCTCGCTCCCCTCGCTCATGGATCGCAGCTCATGCAGTTCGTCTTGGGCGGAATCAGGGTCGGCTCAACGCCGTTAGGAGGGTGCCCCCATCAGGTACCGGAGGGCGCCCTACGATTACTACCCCGATATGCTGTGTTTGTGCGGTGAGAAGATGCCGAGATGGATTTCGTAGACCGACGAAAATACTGCAGGAAAATTCAGCAACTACAGCATCAAAGCGATAAGTTCGTATTGTAGGTACAATGGTAACCCGGATCCGAAAAGCATAATGTGATTCTTTTTTTGTTTCCTTCGATCTACTTCACAGGAAGGGAGGGGGACTGGCTATGAAAAGTTTGTGTGGATCGAAAAGCCACTGACAGGTTTTCACAAAGAGCTTGTTCAGGATCTGCGTGATGCTGTGTGGGACAAGAAAGAGGAGATTCGTGCGATGGAGCGAGAGATCTGGGAGCTTCGCTAGGTGCAGGGGAGGCAGGGACAGGGAGGTGGTGAGACAGACGGACTAAAGATTAGGCCAGATAGTGGAAACAATTTTCTCATTATCTGGGCATTATCTGTTGTATTTGTAGTTTATGTTTCCATGTCGTTGTCCAGCAGTTGAAATAAGTTGTTGCTTCGTGGAGTGTAGCAGCCAGCTTAGAAATTGTTTTCCGGCCCAGAAACTTATCATAAGTGTAATGTCAATAGCAGGGATTTATTAAGCGCCTATAAATAATTCATGTCTGTGCCACTAACACCCATCGATTTTGGAGACCCCTTAACTGCTCAGTTATCGCGATTGTTCAGATAGTAGTGGCAAAGTCACAATTTTGGATTCAACTAGTGGCCTCGGCCGTATCCAATCCTAAAGTCGCGATACATTTTACTCCGAGTACGGGAGGCAGATTGTTTCGTCCGACAAGTTCCACGCACACAGCTCTAGAGTTTAACCGAACTACATATATAGTTTCAAGTTCAATACATCATTAGGCTTCTACACTGCTAGCCTTCTTTCTCTGCTTGGGTGCCAACTTTCTTCCTCTTTCCTTCACGTCCACTGGCTTCTTCATCTCCTGCCTTCTTCCTCTTCCCGGGTGCCAATTTTCTTACCTTCACGTACCCTGCATCTCCGGGTCAAGAGAAGTCAGGCCAATCAGCACCAGAATCTTGTCCAGCATCATCACTCCACTCGTTTTGGTTTTCTTCCCGCGGCAAAATCACTGAGTCGGCTGTCTTGTTTCTTACCTTGCGCTTCCTATAAACAAAATAGTACATGGATTACTACCTTATATCTACAGACTATAAACATTTTTTGTGTGAATGTACCATCTCATACCTAGGTTTGGGAGCATTAAGGGGACAGCCCGCTGCTCTATGGCCTATAAGATGGTAGGTCTTGCATATGTTTTTGCCCTTCTTGGTAGCACAGAAAGCCGAACCCTTCTTCTCGAGAAAATTCTTAAACCTATTCACCTGAGGTCTTCATCTGCCCCTTTTTGTAACTGGCTGGCAAAGCTTGAAAGACAGTTGGACTTGAGGCCACTGAGATGGGTCTATACATGGCTCGATGGATCTAGCGCACGCAGCTCTGAACTTTTCCATAGAGTATTAGTCTGACAAATATTGATCCAAATATGGTAGAGTTCTTTTCTTCACCAAGAAGGCCAAGGCGTGGTCGCAAGGTTTCCCGGTATGCTTCCACTCTAAGCAGGTGCATTCTCGCAGCTGGATGTTCACAACATCCCTTTTGCCACTCTTGGACATATCGACCACCTCACAGCTGCTGCTGGTTGACGGGAGAACCTTAAGATGAGCAAGTCCTCGGCTTCTCTTGTACAGTTGTTGTACAACTGGCGGTAGCATATGTCATCTAAGTCTCCTGCCGATCTCTCTCCTTATATTTAACAGCTTCATGATCATACCACATATGCTGTCCATCAAGATATGAACAAGACGCACTTTTATGTCCTTCACCTAGTTATTCAGGCATTCTGCAAGGTTGTTGTTTATGTAATCAACTTTGATGTCAGGGTTCAATTGACTCCTCTTCTATAGTTGTGAATGATGGATGGCTAAGTACTCTGGAAGTTCAGGGGCTTCCGCAAAAATCTTGCTCATGAAATATTCGCTGCTACTAGGTTTGTAAACTCTAGCAGCAGGAAACATGTAACGAAACATGCTGCCTGCATAGTGTGAGTACAAGTTGAGCATCATATGAGCATGGCATTCTCTACCTTCAGCTCGCGGGAACACCTCCTTCACTACATTCGTCAGCCCTTTGCATGCATCCGTGGATATAGCCAATGGATCCATGTGGCCTATTGATCTCCTGAGATGCCTCATAAACTAGACCCAGTTTTCCTCCTGTTTCAAACAGCCCGAATGCCACTGGGAACATCCAGTTGTGACCATCAAGTGATGTGGCAGATGGCAAACATCCTTTCCATTTGCTAGTTAGGACAGTGATGTCTACACTCAGATACGGCCTACAGCCATCCATGAATCCCTGGATGCAAGGTTTAAGCGCCATGAAAAATCTTTTGAAATATATTTTACCACCTTATGATTCGGTGTCAATCTCCACAACACTCCCCGGACACCTAGCTTGTACCTCCACCTTGAAGTTGTACAGCATCATGAAGCTATTGGTCCAATCCCCGTGCAAGACCCCCAGAGCTTTCTCTTTACCTTTCCAAACCGTGTAATACGGTAGGACAATGTTGTATTTAGAACCGAGGCTAGTCTGAATATTCTTCACGGTCTCCTTAGGGTTATCCTTTAGTATGGACATAGATTGCATAGCCACCCACTCCGTATCAGCCATTGAGAATTTCAGTTTGCTGCCTGTCGGACACATTTGTGGAGGGCCCATTTTGTTCACCTGCAACACATATTCATTTAAAAGATAAGCGGATTCGACTAGTTGCCAGAAAGATATCGCACATCAATTGTAGTTATAGAGTGAAAAGAGAGAAAGTTCTAATGGTTTGCTGCATTCATTGCCCCAGTACCCTAATTGCCTTCGACGTGGGTAAGGCTCTTGTTGTGATCCTCCATGGACAATGTACCTCGGCCCGTCCATTCATCCATGTTAACTTGCAAACAGCCTCATACCTCTGGGCAGTGTTCTTCAGTCGATAAATGTCGAACTCCCCCTTGATACAAAAATGCTGGAACGACATCCTGAACTCATGCATGCTCCTGAACTCGGTGCTGGCCGAAATTATAGGATACTCGTGGTCATGTTTCATTTCTTCTACTTCAACACCCAAATCATTGACTGGAATACCAGCCTTATCGTTAAGCTCCTCGTCTATTTCATCATCACCAGATTCTTGATCCTCTACAGTGCCTTCTTCTTCATCTGATTCAGAATCCTCGCCATCGTCAATAATGCCTAGTACTGCACACATCATATTGACTCCCATGGGTGGGGCTGCACCATCGTCTCCACCCGGATGGACCGGAACATTGCCCCAATCCACCACACTGGCAACTTTGTTTTCTCCAAGACACTCGGTTGGTTCTGTTGCAACCACATGGGGTGGTCTTATGTTTGCACGCATCCCAGGTACTTCAGTGGACAAACAGCAGTCAGAATCAATTTCATCTTGACTATACAGAACCCTCTTGCTCTTCCTGTGTACATCCTCCTTCCTGATGTAATCTTTCCTGATGGTATCAGTAGGGCTTGACATCTGCGTTCCATTCCCCATCAAACTAGGTTTTTTACTGCCTCCCCTCACGGGTGTTGGCTCCAAGGTGCTGGCATTATTGCCTGACCTCTGCGGCGTGTTCTTCTTCGAATTAACCCTTTTGCTGCTACTATTGGGCATGTTATCCTTTGTGCTGGCATTATTCCCTGACAACGGTGTGTTCCGCTCCAAATTAATAATTTTTCTGCTCCCACTGGGTGTGGTAGCATCCGTGCTGGCCATCTTCACCTCTTTGCTACCACTCCTAGGAGTGTTCACCACCGTGCTAGCCCTCTTAGCGTTTTTGCTGCTACCGTTCGGTGTGGCATTTTGACTGGATCTCAGGGGTGTACTCTGCGGCATGGTGCCTTTTTCGTGCGACTCTTGGGCGTCCTCTTCTCTGGCGTGGTCTCCTTGGTGACGTTCTTCTTCGGGGTGCCCTTTCTGAGGATGCTCTTCCTGCTCCTCTTTATGACGCTCCTCTGTAAGACTCTCCTCTGTTCGAAGCTACCCTCAGTCGCACCAGCCTCAGTCATGCCATGGATCAGGTCACGCATGCCTTCTAAAAGTCCATCATCTCTATTGTCGAGTTCCAATTCCTCTCCAACCATTTGCACTATCAAGTGGAAGTACACTTCACCCCTATAATGTTTCCTTGTAAACGGTACGACTAAATCCCTGGTATATTTCACTTCGATAGCCTTTTTACTCCTGTAACCAAAATATAACAAACGTGCTTCCTGGGAGGACCCCCACAGCACCTTCACATGTAACGATGCCATCAGGTCAGATAACTCTACCACTTCATGATCGTATCTGCCAAGGATTACATCAAACTTGTCATAGAATTTTTCTGTGCCATCATCTAATTTTGCAGTATAATCCATGAAACCGATATGAACGATTACTTTGTCATCATCAGGTTCTTCAGGATAGAAACCTCCAAGAGGTTCGAGAGGTGGAGCGGCACCTTCAGACCTAGCCCCAATGCCACTATCGCCATCACTAGCGTCATCGTTAGTTGGATCAACCTCGGTGGAAGTATCAGGACCAAGAGCAAGGCGAGGGCCCTTAGCAGTGGGAGCTACATTACATGGTGGACAGGTAGGGCCCCTTCTAACGGCAACCACAATAGGATCAGCTGCTGACATGCCACATCGACGATCAGGAGCAGTTCTCACAACAAAAGTGTTTCGAGTGCTAGCAGAGTCCAGACCATGAGCTAGCTCCAGACCAGCAGCTCGCTGAACCTGAGCACGGGTTCGAGGAGGACACAAGGCATCCGTCTTTGCAACAACAGTGGGGCAGCCTCCAGAAGCCTTAGTTTGCTCAACAGCGGCAGGGATTGGGTCAACAGCGGCCAGATCAACAACAACACGAGGACGACCAATACCAGCAGATTCTAGAGCACGGGTTCGCACAAGTTGAGGACGGTTTCGAGGAGCAACACACAAGGCAGCGGTCTTGGCAACAACAGCGGGGCAGCCTCCGGAAGCCTTAGTTTGCTCAACAACGACATGGATTGAGTCAGTAGCAGCCGGAGCAACAACACCACGGGGACGACCAGTACCAGCAGATTCCAGAGCAGAGTTTTCCACAACGGCAATATGGGGACTCCTACGAGGAGGTTGCCTGACAGAAGCATGTCGCGGACGAGGAACCATATTTTCCTCAACAACAGCAGGGGTTCGAGTTAGACCTCCATGTCCAATAATAGCTGGGCAACTCCCAGTAGCAGGAGCTTCCTCATCCAGTATGTTACAAATCAGCATAACCATGCGAAGCCCAACATGCTGTTTCATCAACCCAATTAGCTGACTGTCACACGCTATAGGAACCTTGAAGCCTCGTTCATCAAGGATGCTGAACCATGTAGTCTGCTCCAGCCGCATTTCAGCAAGTTCAGGCACAACAGCAACCAAACCAGGGATAATGCATAACTACACAGGCGCTACTTGCATCTTCAGATTGTGAGCTTGTTTCCACGTGCTCTTCTCATCTGCTAATTTAATGTGGTAGCCGCAGATGGTGACCCGAACCGTGTATTTGGATTCAGCGGAAATCCTACTTGACAGAAAATTGGAGACAAAAGATAAGAATTGTTTGTCAGTGTCGTGCTAGCAAACAATTCTATGTTTGATATATCTCTGTAATGCCAATAGCCAGCTAGAAGTTATAGGTAGTGCGAATAGCAAAGAGAAGAGTAGCTTATCCGCAATTAGCCAGAAGTACTTCTTCCTCGGCAAATGGATTTGCCAACCTTCGCGCTGCTCAGCTCATCGGCGGTAGAGGCGGGCTAGATCGTCGCAACGGCTGGCACGACATTCGGCATTAGAGCTCGGTAGCAGCGAGTAGGCGCAGCAACTTGGCGCCAGAAGTCAAATGCCCGAAGAGATCATTCTGGTTGAAGAGAGGATTTTGACGCCGTCGATGCTAGGGTTCATGCGAAAGGAGGGAGTGGATTTGTAAATTTGGTCAACGCACCATGCTCCTTTAGTCTCTCGTTTCGCCTACATGGTTGCCGCGTTGACGCTCGCATCACGGAAATATTACTGACATGAGGGTCCCGACCGTCTACTTCACGGGGCAGTTTCACGGAATGTTTGGATTTGGTAGGAGTGAGATGAGTTTGCATCGAAGTGGACCATCTCGATAGTTGGAGGCCCAACATTTTGAAACACGGCAATTTCTGACAACTTAGATACCGTGGTACACTCGCCCGCAAATTTTGGTACCGCATGGTAGCAATCCCGCCACCATGGCCGTTTCCTGGCTGTTGCTGCTTCGCCTTCCCGTATCATATCACATCCTAAGGAAGAGGAATTGTGGACTTGCCCTGTGCGGGCTCTCTTGTGGAGGCCCATCCTAAAACGGCCACGGTATTTCGTTTAGGCCTAATTAACCACAAGGCGCCCAGGTCCATGCGAGGAGCAGGAGCCCATCAATCGTTCCAGTGTGTTGTGACGGACAAAAAAACCAAGGTAAAGACAACCTAGCAAGGATCGGTGGCACGGCCAACACATCTAGAGCATTGAATGACCAGATCGGACAGCTGGGAGCACCAAATCGCTGTGAATCGCTGTGAGGGGTCCTAGCAAGGTGAGTTTTACTGTTCTTAATGGTGTTGACCATTCTTGACTATCTCATGCTTGGTGTTTATGATATGAAGGAGAATACCCAAGAGTATTCCCTATGAAAAACGTTCTATTGGATCATTCTTAGTTTGATGTTCCTTCATTCCATATGAAAAAAATTTAACACAAAACTTTCTCATTCTTTTTCTGCGGGGTGATGTTAGTATAAAAATGAAAATATTCAAACTGCTATCAAGACCCAAATAAAACTTGGTTCCAAATTTTCAGAGAGTTTCTCAAGTGGCTAACATCCTCAAAAAGTCAAAAGATCCAAAAAGAAGTCAAAAGATCCAAAAAGAATCAAGTAGAAACTCAAAATAGCCACTTTTGCAACAAAAGACATAATCTGTCTAGCAAAACGACAACTAGAAAACATGCAGATCTGACGCACTTAGGAAAACCAAAAATCAAGACAATTTTTTTTCATATAGAGGATGAAAATTTGACACTTTGGTAGACGTCTTTTAGTGTATAGATTCGTAGAGGTTTGGAGTGAACCTATACACTAAAAGGCGTCTAGATACATTCATTTCATAAAGCTAAAATGTCTTACAGTTCTGAACGGAGGGGGTATATATCATGCTAATGTAGAGTTGTTGGAGAGTTGCAGTGCGCACCTTTTCGCCCTGAGAACAGTAGAAAACCTGGTAGTAGGATCATGCTATTGATGGTACAGGTTAAAAATTCCTTATAAAAATATGGCAAGTCCATGACTCTTCACCGTGATATTTATCCCATGCATCGACCTGCATCGCCTCCCAGCGAGATGACCGGCCAGCCGCCTCCTCCGCCCCACGCAGCTCCCCCGTCCTACTCCTCCCCTGCTGCCGCCGCCGGCGGGCACCGTCGAGCGTTGCTCGCGCTGTGCCGCCAGGGCCAGCGGTGGCGGCCCCCTCCTCTTCCCGCGCAGGGCGACCTGCTGGGAGGGTTGTGGTGGCGGGGCGAGTGGTGCGTCCGGTTGGCGGCGCAGGTGGTGTGGTGCTGAGGATGGCCGGCGGAGCCCTGTAGGCCCAGATCTAGGCCCTTTTGGGCCCAATCTGGGTCGGGGTGGGTCTGGCCAGGCTTGGTCTTGTCGTTTCCGGGTAGGTTGCTGAGCGGCTCATGGTGAGGGTGGCGGTGACGATGCCGTGCTTGCTGCAGCGTGGTGGCGGGAGCTTCACGGGCCCGTCTGGGTCCCGGCCGGGCCGCTGGCTGGCCTATGTGCAGCAGCATGGCGGCGGGGACTTTACGTGCCCGTCCAGGGCACGACCGGGCCTACTCGGCCTGGTGTGTTCCTGCTGTCGCGTCCGGTCGGCACCCGCCATTGGCAGTGGAGGACGACCTCCGGGTGGTTGTGTCGTTGCCGCCCTCCGGTTCCAAGTTGGCCTGGTGTGCTCTTGTCGTTGTGTCCGGCCGGCTACCGCCTATGGCGGTGGAGGTTGTTCCCTTCCACGCGGCTAAGGAACTATCTTTCCGTATCCACGGATGTTTCGCGGTCGGACTGGTTTCGCAACGTTTGCCATGGTGAGACAACGATGGTGCATTCAAGACCGTGGTGGCGCATGTTGGTGGGCGGCAAGTTTGGTGGAGTGCTAGGATTGGGCGGGGTTGTGATTCTTTGAGGGTCGGGAGAAATCCTTACCGGCTTGGCCGGCTCCGACACGGTGGCACATGCGGGTGCAGTCATCTTTCTTGAAGGGCGCCGGGTGTATCCTCTCCCAACTCCCCTACGTGTACCGGGAGAAATCCTAGGAGTAGTCCGGGCAGCAGCGTCAACCATCGTCGCACTCCTTCTTAAAGGTGTTGCTTGGTACACAGCAACCCGAAGGCATTGGAGCGTGGTGGGACTACTTTGGAGGACGCAGCGGTTGCAAGTCATCCTCGGTTGTCAATACGGCGCTGTTGCGCATTTGCTTCTCTCTCGCTCTTTTGTATTTTCTTTCTGATTTCTTTTGTGCTGTCAGCCCCAGCAATGAACTCAAACCTTGTATCGTATGATCGCTATATTAATATAGCGGGGCGAAAGTCTGGAGAGATATTTATCCCGTTCGTCCATGCGTTGTCAGACCTGTGGCCTGCCATAGTATTGCAACTGCAGCTAGCTCTAGTGCAGCGGCGACATGCCCTCACAAATTCATAATAATGCCTACGATGTCCGGTGGAGATAGAGACTAGTGACTGGATGCCATGTCCATGTGATCTGATTAAAATAATCAAAGTCAAATTTGAGATTCAACCAATGAAAGTTAGTATAAACAAAGAGGCAAGTAGTTATAGGGGATCAATTGCCTATCTCACGGCCTGATTCTTTACCTTGTCATTCAGATCTTGGCTAACCACGGTGTGCTCCACTTTGGTCAACCACTCAACCAAGTGCGCAAATTTCTTCCATAATTCCAAGCAGATCTATAGACATCATGCATATGGCTCTTCTCTCGTGAACTATTTCACTCGCGATTGCTCTTCTCTCGTGAACTAATTCCTAGCAGATTATATCGGTTGCTGGGAGGTTTAGCTACTCTTTGCGGCAACTTTCTGCATCTCCTGGCTCGATCGTAGTTGCAAGACCATTCTACGCTGCTCACCCATTTTCCTTGGATCTACCCGGAGGTTCAAGCCTAGGTGCATTATCTCTTTCCACAGAAGAAAAATTGGACCTTTTGGCTTCAGCAAACATCCAGGAGATTTTCTTCGATTTGGTGAGTTGACTTTTCCCAAGATAATATGGTTTTAATTCGGAAGGAGAAAAACCCCACTTTCTTCCAAAGGTTGTTTTCATTAGGTGTATCAGTACTCTGCAGTTCACTTTGAACGATTTAAATGTTGATCTAGCAGTCTTCTCTAATTTCATCTCTTGAGGGAGATATGTGTGTTAAGTTATTTAGGTTGATCTTCTTGGGTTGAACACAGAAGAAAACAAGGATCTTGTCCGTAGATTGTTGTTATTCAAATTACCTTCCGACAATCTTGTGGTCACTTACAACGCTTTCAATCTTGACATGCAGCTTATATATATGCGCTAACAATGATTTAATGGGGCCACTCATATTTTGACTTTCTAGGATATTGTTTCATGGATCGCCAATCAACCCCTACGCAAAGTGAGCTGAAGTACATGCTATCTGATGAAAATGTGGAGCCGAAGGCCCTGCCGTTACCACTCCTAGAAGAAATCACCAATGGTTTCTCCGAGGAGCGGGAAATTGGCAGAGGTGGGTATGCAGTGGTCTATAAGGTATGACTCTCATTTGTCATGGTTTTCACCACACTTTGATCTAAAGCAGTTAGTTGATACCTGGCTTGTTGCGAAACGCAGGGAATGCTTGACAATGGGGAAGCCATAGCCGTGAAGAAGCTGTCCCACACATATAAGTATGAGAAACAATTCAACCGAGAGGTTGAATGTCTCATAAGGGTGAAGCACAAGAACGTGGTACGGTTTATTGGATATTGTGTTGACTCACAAGGGAAAGCAGACAGCTACAACGGAAAATTTGTCATGTCAGATGTACTACAAAAGTTGCTCTGTTTTGAGTATCTACCTCACGGAACACTCGATAAGTATATCACGGGTAGGATCATGTGGACTTAAAGTTTCTTTCCATTTTTTATTACAGATTATACTTGGTTCAGTTATCCTACCAGTGTAATGCCGGCTGTGTGATATACTATCTACCATTCAAAGATTCAGGTCTGCACATATGTCAAATGATGCTAAATCGCATTTCTCCTCTTCCCTACACAGATGCATCTCGTGGACTCGAATGGAGAACACGCTACAAGATAATTAATGGAATCTGCGATGGACTGCATTACCTCCATCAAAATAAAGTTCTTCACTTGGATCTTAAACCTCCAAACATTTTGTTGGATGGTAATATGTTACCAAAAAATGCTGACTTTGGCTTATCAAGACGCTTTGAGGAAAAGCAAAGTCGCGCTATTACAACGAATATAGGTGGAACAATGTGAGCTAGCTAAGCCTCTCAAAATTACATTTTATTTACTATACCGTATATATTACACCTCTTTTGCTCATTAACGATTGGGAAAATGTATCTTTTATGTAGGGGATATTTGGCACCCGAATTCGGTAGCCGCGAAATCACATACCGGTTTGACTTATACAGTCTTGGTGTTATTATAATAGAGATAGTAACCGGGAAGAAAGGGTATGAAGACGTGGACAATGTAAGAACAATTTATTTTCACCTTTCTTAGATGAAGGATTAATTTTAATTAGAATTGAATTTTTATCTTACTTGATATCATCATTCTCTTTTTAGTAAAATACACAATATAGCTTTAATAGGGGCATATTGAATAACAAGTAATCTTAGTACCACCTTGTATCATATTTAGGAATGAAAATTTCAGCAAACTAATATGCCAAAGCAGATTCAAGTCGATATACATGTTTTAACATCTTTAATGTGGGCGATTTAGCTATAAATGGTCCACAATGGAATTCTCCTTTTTCTGGGGATGTTGTTTCATATACTATTTTTTAAGACAACGGGTAGCAATAGAAAACATAAGAACAAAAAGTAATCATACAAATTTACATAGAGTATCAATTTTAGCAGTGACATCTGAAATTGCCACGAAAATGGTAATTAAGTCTTTAGAAAGACCAAGCGGGTACTACTAAAAATAAGGAGAAAGCAGAAGTAAAAATACATAAAATACATAGTCAATCATATGATACAATCTGTATGCCTGATATACGTTAACAAAGCTGGTTAGGAGGGTGATTATACCCAGCTCATAGGAATCAAAACATAGGTTTCATGCATTGTGGCTTATTAATACAAATTATTTTTTTAGCAAGAGGCGACATTCCTTAGATAGCGAGGTGTATGTAATGACTTTGTCTTTCTTAAAGCTTCAGGACTCTAGTTGATAGTTGGCGTTGTTTGAGTGTGTCCGTTCATTTATATTAGAGCAGCTCTAATAGATGATGTAAAATACGGCTTGTGCCCTTTTTACATCACTTTGAGCAAAAAACCTTACTCCTAAAGATGATACATCTCTATTTGTTGGTGTAATTTTTTTGGGCAGCTCTAAATTATGGCATCTCGTGTCTGTCCACCACCTTCCGGCGGACTGATATGGTAGAGTGTGCCACGTGTCAGCGTTGGAGACTTTCTGCCACCTGTGTTGGCGGGAGGAGGTTACTACATGTGTCGCCTTTTACACTTCCCGTTATGGTACTTTTGCCAATTGATTTTTTTTACTATATTGCTAATTGATTTTGAAGGGGAGTATTTTTTAACATTGATCGATGTGCGGAGTGGTACATTAGTATAAAAATCACCATCACGCCACCTCGGTTTAAGTTATTCTGAACTTCAATATGGAAGTGTCGCTACTTATTAGCATAGAACTTAATTCTTTGAGATTATTCGTAGGTACTCGAAAGTTGGAGCAAAAGGTTGGAGAAATCATACAGGGACATACAACTTGAGCAGGTACGAGTATGCACCGAAATAGGGATGGAGTGCATCGAGTCCAACCCAGATAAAAGACCGGGTAGTATGCAGCATATAATCGTCAGGCTTCGCGAAACAGGAAATGCAGAAGATTCTATCAAAACGGCCATGACTAGATCATCAGTGGTACATGTAATGCTCATCCTAGCAACATGGCATTCTCTAGCTCTTCTATCTGAAAGCATTTAGTAGTTCTTTGTTAGTAGTAGGAAATAGCCGAAACACTTTATTTTCGTTTGTGTTTCTACGAGCCAGTACTGGATAAGGCGAAGTCTGATAGCTTATTACGCAGGTTGAAACGGATTGCGATGATTCGCTCCACAATGCATCTGAGGCACGTCGAGTGACAAGCTCGGAGGTGAGTTCTCCCAGAACTTGTAAAAATAATAACCCTCTAGTGCATGCTCTTTTAACATGCTTCAACTTACCTGGGAGGGAGGCTAGACAATGGATATTGGCCGTCTGTATCTACAGTTTCAAGTTCTCTTACCTGTTACCCTCTTTCAACTCATGCATCCTGATAAGGAACACAACTTTCGAGCCTTCAAATTCACGTCCACTACACCTGATCTTCTATATAATAGAAAATTAATAATGTCTACATTCACTGCCCCCGCGTCGCCTCCCCGAGACTTTGTTTGGTACTAAAGTGTTCGTGGGGATTAGATATGTTAGTGCCCAGCAAAGCAATACTTTAACTTTCTCTTTTCTCAGTTTTGGAGAATACTTCAGTTTTAAAACCATATTATTTGTTGGATCCAAATTCCTCAAATTATTTAATGCTTCAGTTTTTTCAAAAACCAAAGTATTCTCTCAACACTTTAAAAACACTTTGATACCAAACGGGCCGTATTGTTTTACTAGTCACTGACATACTATAGTATTGATTGATATATACTTTAGTTTTTAGTTTTAGAAAACCTTTATCGCCAAACTTAGCCTTATTCTCTTTACACAGACAAGCCCTGTCTCTGAGCCGGTGGATGAGGGGACGTCGATGGCTGTTTCTGCAACGTCATCCAACCATCTGCAACGTCATTCAATAAATAAGGTGCACGCTGCATTCTAAAACGAACTTTGACAACAACAAAAAAGCAACAAAATCTGGATTACATGACACATAATTAGTATCGGATTCATATTGACAAACACTTTCTAATGATGCTAACTTTATACCAATTATCTTCAATTATTTTTGAGTAATTTTTGATCAAAGAAAAACACGTAAAACGAGGACGTCTTATTCATTGAAACGGAAGGAGTACGAATATAGACAAATCTCCGACATCTAATTCGAGAAGAAGAAAGTACTCCCACCGATTCAAATTAATGTTCTCAGATTTGGTTAGATTCGGATGTATCTAAACTAAAACATGACTAGACACCTTCGAATCTAGACAAATGTGAGAACATTAATTTGGATCAGAGTGATTATATTATTTTGGTTGGATGAAGTATGCTTTTCTGCTAGTAATTCGCTTCTGCTGGTTGCGGTGGTGGTACGGCAACGAAAAGTTTGTGTATATCGTAGAAAACGAATTGGTCAAACACGCCAAGGCCAACGGGTGTATATATACAGCGGATATGGATGTTCATTTACGGTTTCAACTAAGCCGTGGAACTGGTTATTACTAGTTTTGCAAACGTGATTGGAGTTATAAAAAAAAGTGCCAAAACTTATTGTAATACGTACCACTATATCAGCTATACAAAGAAGACTTTGGACACAACTATGTATACCCAGAATGCCGGGCCAGGCTTCATGCAAAAACAAGCCCGACACCAAATACCAGGCCCGCGACCGGCCCTTCAGACCGCTCTGACCTAAAATCTGCTGCCCAAGTCTGGCCCCAAGCCTAAAGAAGCCTGTTGAGCCGTCGGGCCTCATGCGGGTCTCCCCATTAAATCGTCAAAATGTGAAGCCTAGGCCTAGCCTAGCCCGACCATTGGGCTTAGAACTCAGGCCTAGGCCGAGCCACAGGCATGATCAGGCATTACCCATGATTTCCAGGTCAGGCCGGTCGGGCTGGCTGCCAATTCCTAGGTTTGCCGCTATGTAGTGCAATACCCAAACAAAACTTCAGCTGGTTCAAAGAAATTAAGCATGACAATAGTGCAAGTAGTAAAAAATATCGTCATATTTCAAATTAGCTCTAATCATGTTTCTTATTCAGACAAAATGAAGTCCTGTCCTACAGAAACAAAATGCATGGCAAAAGAGATGGTGACAGAAGTAATTTCTTGTATAAATTATACTATCAAAAGCAATCTTAATCACTTTTCTTCACGGCACTCCTTTAATAATACATGTTGATAGCACTTTTTTTTGCTTGCCATCCTTGGGCAACTATTGAACTTTTTAGACTGCATAGACTTCCAAATAATAACTGAGCATAAATTTTTCTTGTTACTATCAGGATTTCTCATTTTCTGGGTCATCAAGTCTTTTATTGGATCTAACGAAATCAGGTAAAGCCTCTACATTTCCATTCCAGTATGTCCTTTATTTATCAAGAAAACGTTATATACTTGTTGGAGGTTAACACTTCAGAAAATGTAAATCATTAAATAGGCCACTCACAATATGACAATATAAACCATAAACATAGTACATGCATGTACTGGTGTGTATCATGATCACAGACCCGATGTCAATGACATTATATATTATGAATTGGGTCAAGGTCCAGTGGTGCACCGAAGAACTAAAGGTAGGTCTCCTTGCGTGTAGAAATTACTATTAGCACAAACAATATCATGATAAATTAGGTAAGTAAATATAGTAGGTTTTCGTTTTGGCAAGAAAAATATAAGTAGGTTGGGTAATGAACACTGATCGATGAATCTGGGTGGCTTGTTAAGACCACATTTAAAAGTTTAAACAAACACTGAAATTTTATCCACAAGTGGATATAAACTCTCAAGATGCAGATGTAAATGTGCAAGTTCCTACCGAACATATTTAGTTGAGGGCTAGAAATCAAATATGTCGATCCATACTAGGGTGATATTCAATGTTACAGATCTATATTTTTTGTGCAGCCCACAAATGAAAATATTTACATGCACTCAAATCACAAGTGAGCCAGGTTAGGGAAGTGGTTGTACAATCCAGCCATCCAGGTTCAAGTCCCGACGCAAATATGGGTTTTTATTATTTCAAAAACAAAATTGCCGTAGGGCGTTTCCCACCCGCGTTCCTTTCAAAAACAAATGCATGCGAATTATACCTAGATACATGTGGATTTTTTTCATTTTCAAATCTTGCTACCTACTAATATATAAATTTTATTTTTAATACTTCAAGATCTGAGGCACCAAGAGCCACAAATGAACCCTGGTAACCTACTAAGAAGATATTTACAAGTTTAAAAAATTACTTTATTTTCATCCACAAGTACATATAAACTCTCACTATGTAGACGTGACCGTGTGAAAGTTCATACAAAAATATACTTAGTTGAGGGCTAGAAAGAAAAATACGTGTGTCAATCTAATAGGATGATATTCAATGTTATAAATTTATACATTTTGTTTGTGCAACGCACAAATAAAAACATTTACAGGCACGTAGATCGCACATAGATACATGTGGGAATTTTTTAATGAAATTTTGCGATATAGGCACCCAGGAGCCACAAAACATGTTGGATATTTACAGGCACGTAGATCGCACATAGATACATGTGGGAATTTTTTAATGAAATTTTGCGATATAGGCACCCAAGAGCCACAAAACATGTTGGGTATTTAATAAAGATCACCCCCCCCCACCCCCAACCCCAACCCACAATAACATGAACATCACGAGATATCTAAATAAAATATAAAAAAATGATAGGAATACCATAAAAGGATCACCCTATGGTCAGGTGATTAGATGTTCCACTCACGTGTGAAAATTATTAAATATAATTTATTTAATATGATCTTGGATTTGTATTATTCCAGATCACATAATGTGAAGTTCTTAACTACCAATTTATTTCTTAGTCACTTTTGACACTGAAGATGACGCTCTCGCATTTACGAGGGTCAATGTGCTAGTTTCTCAACCTTCTAAAAACACACTTTTGACACTGAAGATGACGCTCTCGCATTTACGAGGGTCAATGTGCTAGTTTCTCAACCTTCTAAAAACACACGCGCGCGCGCACACACACACACACACGCACACACACACACATATATATATATATATATATATATATATATATATATATATATACTACACCCGGGTGTAGTTACACCCACACGTGTTTCACACTATATAGGCAGTATCTGCCATACCGGAAGATATATACGCGTAATATGAAGTATATAAAAATATTCTACTTTTTTGGTAGTATGTAATTTTTATTCACATACTCCTTTTGTACGTACAAATATGACGGTATTTTACATATATAGTGCAAACTATGGGTGTATTTGTAATTTTTCCACCTAACTTGCTTGGAAGTATCTTAGATATAGTATATGAACATACTGAAACAAATAAAGTATTACAAATACTTGCATAAGGCAGTATATGAGACGTGGGTGTAGTTACACCCGGGAGTAAGAAGTATTTTTCCTATATAGGACATATAGATATATATATAGATATATATATATATATTCTAGATTAAAGTAATATGACAAAAATGTCACAAACACAATCTTCTAAAAACAATTTTTTTACAAAGAGCATATATTAATATTGCGGAGATACCAATTATACCCAGCCTCTGCAACAACGTATGCCCTAGCGGCCTTACGGATGCACACAGCCTAGAAAAAGAAAGAAGAATTACAAAAAAAGGAAGAAGAACGATTCCTCGTAGAAACGACAATAACACCAGCAGAACAACACCCGTGGTCCAACCATAAAATAGAAAATAATTCCTCAAAGGAATAACATGTGTAGTATGCAACTATTTTATCAAATGTAGAAACGATCAAAGGGAAAAGCATGTTGCAAACATGGAATGTAAAACAAGAATACTCGCCAATGCATCCAGCATATGCGTTCCAAATCTTATCTACTACTCCCTCCGTTCGGAAATATAAGATATTCTAGCTTTATGAAACGAATGTATCTAGACATCTTTTAGTGTATAGGTTCACTCCGAACCTCTACGAACCTATACACTAAAAGACATCTAGATACATCCGATTCAAAACTAAAACGTCTTATATTTCCAAACGAAAGGAGTACCAGCCATATACGCTACCTGCCTTTTAGTCTATAGAAACTTTCCATGAGTGGTTCTCTATTTACTTTCCGATCGCTTTAGATAAGGCAAAGATGTTCCCTCCCTTTCAAAACTGCCTCAAACTTTGTACTCCCTCCGTCCCAAAATAAATGACTTGAGTTTAGATTCGTATTTACCTATATACTAAAACTGTCTAGATACATCCAAATCTAGACAAACCCACGTCACTTGCTTTGGGACGGAGGGAGTACTATATGTTCTCCGTGTTTATACAATCATACTGATGCAAAGTTCTGAGTTAATGTTCCACACTTGTGAAAGTTTAGTCATACGTATTATTTCTGCTATTCCTTCCATTCAAAAGAAGATGACCCTAAAAGTTGGAGCCGGTCACATTTATTTTGACATTCTGTTATGATTTTTTTCATAATGTCAAACAAAATCAAATCTAAAGAAAGGGATAGAAGGTGTCAAATTAAGCAAGTACGTGCATTTCGACCCAACAACCAGTCAACTTTGTTCTCTAGCTAGGTTTATGCCTTTAATTTTGAATGTGCAGTGATATATATTTGTTTTGGTTCTACTATTACTTCTATTCATAAACTTTAAATCATTTTGAGAAATATTTTTGTAATATCAATAACTTATATTTTTTGGGATATATTTACAGTAAGATAATTGTCAAACTTGCACGATAGGTATGCTCTTGTGCAAATTAAAATTCAATCTAGATAAATTGTTCTCTTTTGTGTGTGCAACATTTTGATTTGTAAGTCACTTCAAACAATAAAGCCAACAGACATGAATATGTCTCTCATTCTCAAGTATTACACTTTTGTACCTTGTCATTCAATCCATATATTAGTAAACACTTGCATTTTTCGTTAGAAAAACAAAGCAGGTACAATGTGAGAAAAATATATTAAGAGCAGTCCCATGAAGCACAATATTAATTTATAAATGATACTTTCTTAAATAACTTAACAGTATAGAACTTATGCAGTAGCCAAGTTTCTCAAAAGTTTGAACTGATGAAGCGGGTTAGGCAAGGTATTTTAACACTTTCCCCACACGTCTAGGATATGGATGTACAAGAAGACCTTAGACGTGGGATCAATGATAGATCGCCACTATTTTATATTAAGTAGTGTGTTGGCCAGGATATGATCCCGCTCTGATGCTGTATTAAACTGATGTACTAGCAAGTTCCTCAAAATGCATACTGATGGAAAGGAGTAGGAGTAGGCAACGTATTTTAATAAACAGTTCATTAAATATTAACATAAAATTAGAAATTTTATTTACATGATTAGGCAGTCTAGAATTTGTTTTTTAGCGTAGAAGATGCTCAAAGATGCTGGCAGGGCATTTGGATGGGCCATGGTGCTAGTTAGAGCAAAAGTACCTTTCAATGAGGGTAATGTGTTAGAGCATCTCCATCTGTTTGAGCCCCCTAGCGACGTCGCCAGATGAAAAAAAGACCCCCCCCCCCCCCCGCCCCCCGGCGATATCGCCGGAGCTATTTTGCCTCTGGGGAGAGAGGTTTCCCAGCCGTTCCCCCACTACTTCCTCTTTTTCTTTTTTATTTATGTATTTGTCCTCGCCGGTGACCACAGAGCCGCTGCCTGGACGTGTTGTCCTCGCCGATGAAGACGACGTCACATGCGTGGAAGGAGGGCGCGGGCACAGCCGAGCTCGAGCTCGCGGAAGGAAGGGCACCCTTCTCGCGGCGGGGTCGCGACGTGTGCTAGGCGGAAGGGCGGCTTAGCTGGATGTGCAGCGGCGCGTGCTAGGCGCGAGGGCCGGCGACGCGTGCTAGGCGGAGGGGCGGCTTGGCCGGAAGGCAGCGTGGTCAGTGGTCGATCGGTGAGCAGTTGGAAGAGAAAGTCATGGATAGAGAGAGGGACGGGAGAACGCCGGGGAAGAGAGAGAGGGGAGGGAGACGCTGCCATGTGGGGACGGGCTAACGAAAAGGAATCGCCGGTGTCCCCAAGCGACCCAAAGGAACTCGGTATGTCAAAGTTTTGGCCTCAAAGGAACTCGTTATGTTCATATTTGCATGAAAGTTACTATTATGGGATAAAAGTCATGTGTATGCATTTTTCGTCAAAAACTGGCCGAATGGCGCCGAATCAATCCGGATCGCTGAATCAATCCGGATCACTGGATCCTAGGGGTTAAACGACTCGAAGTTTGGCGACCCCCAGGCCGAAAGTTCCCCCGTCCGGTGCTAAATAGCGCCGGATTTCGGCCTGGAGCCTCCAACGTATGGAGATGCTCTTACGCAGTAGCCAATTTTCAAAAGTTTGAACTGATGGAGCGGGTTAGGAAATCGTATTTTAACACTTCCCCCACACGTCTAGGATATGGATGTACAAGAAGACCTAAAAGTTTGAACTGACGGAGCGGGTTAGGCAATCATATTTTAACACTTCCCCCACACGTCTAGAATATGGATGTACAAGAAGACCTTAGATCGTGGGATCGATGATACTCCCTCCGTTCAAAGATATAAGACATGTTAGCTTTGTGAAATGAATGTATCTAGACGTCTTTTAGTGTATAGGTTCACTCCGAACTTCTACGAACCTATATACTAAAAGACGTCTAGATACATTTGATTCACAAAGTTAAAACGTCTTATATTTCTGAACGGAGAGAGTAGATCACTACTATTTTATTTTTATATCAGGTTGTGCGTTGGCCAAGATTTGATCTCCTCTGATACCGTGTTAAACTGATGTTCCTCAAAAATCCGAACTGATGGAAAGGAGTAGGAGTAAGCAAGCGTATTTTAACAAACAGTTTATTAAATATTAACATGAAATTAGAAATTTTATTTACATGCTAAGTAGGCAGTCTAGAATTTGTTTTTAGCGAAGAAGATGCTCAAAGATGCTAGCAGCGGATTTGGATGGGCCACGGTGCTAGTCAGAGCAAAAGTACCTTTCGATGAGGGTAATGTGTTAGAACATCTCCAGCCGTTCGAGCCCCCCGCGACATCGCTGGATGAAAAAAAGAGGCCCCAGCGATATCGCCGGTGCTATTTTGCCTCTGGGAGAGGGGTTTCCCAGCCATTCCCCCACTACTTCCTTTTTTTTTTCTATTTATCTGTCCTCACCGGTGACCACAGAGCCGCTGCCTGGACGCATTGTCCTCGCCGACGAAGACGACGGCACAGGCGCGGAAGGAGGGCGTGGGTGTGGCCGAGCTCGAGCTCGCGGAAGGAGGGTGGCTTGGCTGGAGGTGTAGAGGCGCGAGGGGCGGCGGCGCGTACTGGGGGCGAGGGGCGGCGCCACGTGCTGGGCGGAGGGGCGGCTTGGCCGGAAGGCAGCGTGGTCGGTGGCGCTTGGTGGACAGTTGGGAGTGCCGTGGATAGAGGAGAGAGAGGGGCGGGAGAATGCCGGGGAAGAGAGGGAGGGGAGGGAGACGCTGCCATGTGGGCACGGGTTGACGGAAAGGAACTGCCGGCATCCCCAAGCGACCGTTCGCCGGCACTATTTCGGTTCCGTGGGGGCTTTGGGGGCATGGTGGGCCGTTTTTCGCTCTTAGTGTTAAAATTTAAACCGTGCCAAATTGTTAGAATGGTCTCTTTGATAAACATATAAATGCAATGTCATAGATATATAAAACGTGTCCATGGGAGAATATTCCTCTTCATATATGACTGCCTGAGATAAGTTGGATGAAATTTGTTCTTCTAGCACGTAATATGCTGTATGTTCTTGTTTTTGCAGCACAAATGTCCGAGGTGGTACTCCCTGCTTTGACAAAGATTGGTTCCATTTTAAGTGATAAATCCACCATGCTCATCATAGCTAACCTCTCAAAAAAGGCTACCAATCTGAAGAAACTGCCAGGACAGGTCGAGCAAATTGGGAAGCAACTGTCGATGATGGGCATTGTTATAGGAAAAATAGGCATAGTGCACCTCACCGATGGAATTGTCAAGACTTGGATTGGAGAGGTCCGTAAATTGGCTTACCGTGTTGAGGATATAATGGATAAATGCTCATACCATGTTATTAAGCACAATAGATCAGGAGAGCTGGTGAAGATATTTGGCCTCAAAGGAACTCGGTATGTCAAAGTTTTCACTGAAATTTTGGATGAGGTGGCTGAGGTAGACAAGGAGATCCAGCAAGTTATACAGATGAAAGATCAGTGGTTGCAGCCCTCCCAGCTTGTTGATAACCCACTCACTGAGATGGAAAGGCAGCGGTACCAAGACAGCTTCGCTGGACTTGTCAAAGATGAAGATCTAGTAGGGATTGAGGAAAACAGGATATTGCTGGCCAAATGGTTGTATTCGGAAGAGCTGGAGAACACCTTGATAACAGTGTCGGGCATGGGAGGTTTGGGAAAATCCACCCTAGTTTCAAATGTTTATGAATGTGAAAGGATCAACTTCTCTGCACATGCATGGATTCCTGTGTCACAAGTTTACACTATTGATGCCCTGTTGAGGAAGCTACTGTGGAAGATTGGATATACCGAACAACCATTTTCAGCCGGTATTGACAAAATGGATGTGCATGACTTGAAAAAGGAAATACAGCAGAGACTTCAGTTTGGGAAATATCTGATTGTACTGGATGATGTCTGGGAGCAAGAAGTATACTTCCAAATGCACGATGCTTTCCATAATCTCCAAGGAAGCCGCATCGTCATTACAACACGGAAGGACCATGTAGCAGGAATTTCTTCTCCCGCCCGTCACCTTGAGGTCCAGCCGTTGAGTAAGTCTGACGCATTTGAACTATTCTGCAAAAGGGCATTTTACAACAAAAAGGACCACATGTGTCCAGAAGAACTTGAGACAATTGCTAGTTCTATAGTTGACAGGTGTTATGGTGTGCCGCTAGCAATTGTTACCATTGGCAGCATGTTGTCTTCAAGACAACGCCTGGACTTCTGGAAACAAACGAACAATCACATTCGAAGTGAATTGTCAAGCAGTGATCAGCTCCGAGCAATTTTAGTTATGAGCTACCATGGCATGTCAGGAGACCTCAGAAACTGCTTCATGTACAGCAGTCTGTTCCTGGAAGACCAGCCCATGCCACGTGAGAGCCTTGTGCGGCTGTGGGTTGCAGAAGGGTTTGCGGTGAGTAAAGAAATGAACGCACCAGAGGTGATTGCTGAGAGATATCTCATGGAATTGATTCACCGGAATATGCTTGAAGCCGTGGACATTGATGAGCTTGGTAGGGTCTCCACCTGTAAGATGCATGATATTGTGCGAGAACTGGCTATTTCTATTGCTAAGGAACAGAGGTCCGCTTCTGCAGATGACTACGGCAAATTGGTACAGATTGATAGCGATGTTCGCCGGCTGTCATTATGCAGATGGGAAGACAACACTGCACTGAAACTTAAGCTTCCACGTCTTCGAACTTTAGTGTCATTCGCATCCAACCCTGTCCTGTTACCTTCAATTTTGTCCGAATCCATCTACCTCACAGTTCTTGAGCTGCAAGATTCTCCAATCGATCAAGTGCCAACATCTATTGGCAATTTGTTTAACCTCCGCTACATGGGGTTACGGCGCACCAATATCAAATCACTACCAGATTGTGTCGAGAATCTTTCTAACCTCCACACCATCGACGTCAAGCAAACCAGAATAGAGAAGCTTCCGCGGGGGCTTGCCAAGATCAAGAAGCTCCGGCACCTTTTTGCCGATAGATTTGTTGATGAGAGGCAGACAGAATTTCGGTACTTTGCCGGAGTGCCAGCACCTATAGATCTGTCTAACTTGGAAGAACTGCAAACTCTAGAGACTGTAGCTTCTAGCAATTACTTGGCCGAGCAGCTGAAGAAAATGATGCAACTAAGAAGTGTCTGGATTGACAAGATTAATGCTGCTGACTGCGCAAATCTGTTTGCTACCCTGTCAACTATGCCGCTTCTTTCGAGCCTGCTTCTTTCCGCAACGGATGAAAACGAGTCACTTTGCTTCGAGGCTCTCAAGCCAAGGTCTACAGATCTACAAAGGTTGATTATCAGAGGGCGATGGGCCAAGGGGACACTGAATTGCCCCATGTTTCTGGGCCATGGAACACACCTCAAGTATCTAGCTCTAAGCTGGTGTTACCTTGGGGAAGATGCAGATCCAGTGGGGATGCTTGCACCATACATGCCGAACCTCACATATCTCAGCCTTAACAGGATACGTAGTGCAAACACATTGGTTCTTTCGGCAGATTCCTTTCCCAACCTGAAGACGCTTGTCTTGAAGCACATGCATGATGTCACTGAGATAAGCATCATTGATGGCGCTCTTCCATGCATTGAAGGTTTGTACATTGTCTCACTGTCAAAGTTTGATAAGGTTCCCCAAGGCATCGAATCCCTTGCCTCCCTGAAGAGGCTCTGGCTGGTTGGCTTGCACGAGGATTTCAGAAGGCAATGGGACGCCACTGGAATGCATCACAAGATGCTACATGTTCCGGTGTTTCATGTCTAGATATTGCAGGCCGGTTTTTTCTGCATGCGGTGGCATTCTTGTATGGTGCATCAGGCCCAACTGCGTTGTACTTTTAGTTATTCCGATAAGTTTGTGGTCATGGACATCTCAGCTGCACATCATCAGTACTTCTATACTATAACACACATATTCCTCAAATATTGTTTGTCCATTGCCTTCCGGAGTAACCTGTAACACTTGTGATATTTCAGTTACATGCTTCGGTACTGATTTTACGTAAGAATATTTACGATTTTTTGTACTCCTTTCAGACATTAATATTGTGATCTGCTGTGTCAGTATATCATCCCAGATCTGATTCTCCAAAGTTACAATCCTGTGCATGAGTGGATTGCCGTTTTAGTAGATCATTTGTATGGTTTCCGGTCTTTAGCAGGTCCTCAAATTTGAAATCACCAGAGCTTGATCTAGTATATAGCATTATTTTCTTGAATTTTCCATGCAAGGGTGTTTTGGCAGGTATTTTCCGTCCTCCAATTTCAGATCAACAGAGGGGAGAACGAGCACGGTCGCCTCCCGTCTCGCGTCACACCCGTCTCGTGTCGCCTCCCCCGCAGGCGGCCGAGGCGGCACCACCGCCCCTCCAACTCCGCCCTCCCTCCCCTCCCCTTCCCCCTGCCGCCGCCGACAGGCACCGACGGGCAAAGGCCCGGGCGGGTGCGGCGGCGGCAGGATGTCCCGCGCTCGCGTACAGGAGGGCCGCGCGGGGGGCGGGTCGTTTCGCGGCGGCGCTGGGTGCCTGTGGGCTTGGCCGGCAGCAGGCTGGGTGCGGCGGCTGCGGGTCCTCGCGATTCGCGCACAGGCGGGAAGCTGCGGCGGGTGGCTAGGCCCCCCTGGCGGTGCTGCCTGCGGGCCTGATCCAGGCCCCTTTGGGCCAGACTTCCGGTGCGGCCGGGCCGACACGTTGGTGGAGATTCCCGTGAGGCAGGGAGGGCCTGGTGTGTGGGCGGTCGCCGGGGTGGCGCCCCCACCGCCGGGGATGGTACTGGTGGCGGTGACCAGATCTAGATCTGGGTCTGGCGGGCCCGGAAGTTGGTGGCCAGATCTGGGCTGGTGGGCCCAGATCTGCGCTGGGTTGGGCCCGGTCGCCGTCCCTGTGTTCCCACCCTGCTCTCGAGTCAGTTGTCGGTGTTCGTCAACTGATGGGGTTCGTCCTTGTCGGTGCGCTGGGAGGGGTTTCCGGGGCCGGCGCACGCTTGTCGGGGTAGGCAGCTTGCTCTCCCTCCGACCCTCGGGTGGGTCGGAGGTGCGGTTGTGATTTTGGTCGGGTCCGCGCTGCGTCCTCGTGTCGGCGTCCGGATTTTGGTTCGGTTGGATCTCGGCGAAAGCTGCACTTGTCTTAGGCCAAGACCGGTGATGGCGTCACCTCCGGGTGTCGTTCCCTTGTTGAAGGCATCCCGATGCTGATCCCCGGGCCAGCTTGATGGATTCCGACCCTCCGCCCCAAGTCTGTTCCCTAGGTGGTCTCGCTTCAGGCTACCCTCGCTGGCAGTGTCCTGTGGAGCACCCTGTGTCGTCTCGCTGGTGGCGCAGTCCTCACATAGCATTGGCCTGGCTACATTTACACGGTACGGCTGTGGTAGCTGATGTCTTCTCTAGCGCCTTGGGGGGCTCTGTTAGTGGGGCATCTGGTCGTAACTATTACCGGTGGGCCTCTCCTAATGCCAGAGGAAGATGGTATGTCGGGGCCTGGTCCCAACCACAGCTCCGGGGATGGTGGCTCCGGGTCTGGGTGAAAGCTCCACAGGACCTCGATCCCTGCCGATGACGATGTCGCGTGCTTGTGTCATTCACCTTCTTGGAGGCGTCGCCGCAAGACACCCCCCCCCTCCTTTGGGTCCTCAAGCTCTGCTAGGTTGTTGCCCCGTCGTCGAGTCCCCCGTGGGCTGTTGTCTTGGTGCGGGGGAGGTTTGTTGGCGTGGAACTGGTCGTGATCACTCCGGTGCAACAGAAGACAAAGCTCCCTCAGCTTAGATCTAGCTGGCGCTATTGGCGTCTTTCTGTGTTATCTTTTGTTGTGTGTTGTGGTGGGTGTTTTGGGCGCCTGTGTATTGTAACTCATGGTGTAACTCCTAGCCGATTGTTAGCTTCGTTAATTCAAAGCCTTCCATCTGGAAAAAAAATCAACAGAGGGGAAACCAAATGTTCACAAAGACTGTGGATGACCCCTGTGTCGCATCTCGTGGGTGGGGTGGCACACACTAGCGAAAAATGGTAAGAGGATGCCGCATAACCCAGCAGGCCATCATCCGGAACTTGCCCTAAATCAGCACAGCGGCGTATCTACTCCAACCAAACAGAACGTCACCGAAATTAATTAGTACAGGGAATCCAGGAAATTACCGACTAAAATTAAGAAGCCTCGGTCCCGTCAGCCGGAGACTGCAGGGATCAGCACGCCGCTCTGCCACCAGCAGCATGGAAGGCGCCGCCGCTCGAGTGAAAGGTGCGCCAGCTGCTCTGCTCTCCTCCCAGCCTCCCTGTGCCTGCGAGAAGTTGGAAAGCGGCCAGCACTAATTTAGACTGGGCCGATAGATTCCAGTCCAGCTCCAGTGCTCACTAATCGAGGGCAAGCCTTGGAAGTAGCTGCAATATGGATTTAAAGGAGTTACTCGATGGAGTTAGAAGTAGTTACATTGGTGGATTCATCAAGGGTAGCTAAGAAATGGAAGTTATATGTAGAAGAATGGAGAATGAGAATTATTGAAGTGGCATGACCATGTCATCATATGATGATGGATATGGTGGAGCCAGATAACTAGTTCATTTAGGCAGAAGAGATCTTAGTGAATCAGATGAGAGATTTAAATAGAGTATATTTCAAAAAGGAATTCCTTAACTATGACCCAAGCTTAGTGGAGTGTGAGGATTGGAATTCTTGAGAAACCTTTAACTAAGGTATTATCAAACCATGAACATAACTATGTTTACTTCATTATTTATAAACCTAGAATGAAGTTAGCAGTGGAATCAATTCCTATTTTTAGGCAGCCAATGAATAGTATCTCTTACTCAAATGATGGTTCTAAGAGATAATTAGATTACCAGTTGAGAGAGTGTATTGATAAGAGCCTTCCCATTTTGCTCTCTTAGGTCTAATAGAAACCTAGTCTCATAAACTATTAAAAATCCCTTAGTAAAGCAAACTCAATAGCTAATTGTAAGTAAGGTATTATTCATGCTCACAAAACAAGAAGGCAAGATCTCTTAGCTCTTAATCTCCATCTACATTTATAATAGAATATGAGTTCCTCAAACCTTCTACAAACCAGTGTAACTACTTGTAAAATGTATATCTTCATTTCTTCATCAATGATTCTTATTCATGCATAATGACTTAAACCAAGATCGTGTTATGATAATTCTAAATACTAAACATCAAGTAGAACCTGAATAGGTGAAATCACCTAGTGTTGAGGAGGATGAAATTTAAATCACCATACTATAAACCATTAAACATTTAAGGCATTATAATGTATCTATATTAATTCTTATATGAGACTAAGTGTGCATAGAATTTTATATATATCATTAACCATCTCCAATATTGAGCATAACCATTATCATGGGAAGATGGAAATCATTTTCTATTTAAGGGAATAAATCTCTAAAACCTTAATCCCTAATTACTTCATTTAATAAAAAATTGCCTATGTAATAGTAGATGTTGGAATGCACCAACAAGATTAGGTCAACTAACCATTATCAGGGCCTCTGAAATAGTTGAATTATTGTACAAAGGTTTAGGTGTTTAAAAGTGTGGAGATTTGAATTCAAAATGAATTCTTAAAATAGAGAACCGAAAAGAAAAGGAAAAAAAGCAGCGCAGCGGCTTCGGCCCACGGACCATTCCCTATTAGCAGCTCGCGAGAAGTAGAAAGAAAGAACCGCTCACTTAGCATCGACCCAACACTATCCCAATGGGTCTCTCTTCCTCTCTGACTGATAGGTGGGACTGGAGGTGGACTGCAGGTTGAGACATAAGCTTTTCCGGGGGTTTTCTGCAAGACTGTCGTCGTCGTCACCCCATGCACACAAGCAACTCGCTGGAGCACCTCGCCACCCGCCCGGTGCCGTCCGCCGCCGCCAGCAAGTTTTCGACCACCACGATGGATCGCCGTCACCAGGGAGGAGGATAAGACCACCACCGCGACGCTCCTGTCCATCCTCATCCCCATTTCCCCTCCCTCTTGTTCTTATCCTCTCCACAGAGGAGGTCACTAAACCCTAGCCACCGGAGTTTGCTATCCTCGCCACCACGGACTGCCTCTGAGCCAACCAGGGGAATCGTCGTGCTCGCCACCATCTTCTCGTTTGATTGCCCTACTCGATGGAAGCCGAGGAAGCCCAGGCGCCAGGATTGCTACCTCTGCCTCGACGTCGGCCATCGTCAATTCCATTGATTCCGGCCATTCTTTCCTTCACCGACTCCACCACGACAACCGGGGTGAGCCACTGGTCCTTAGGGACATCTCCATCGTCCTCCTCTTCCTCTCTATCGTTCTCTCCACGACAGCCGATGCCACTGCCGTTGTCCGTCGTCGAGGTCACTATTCTAGAGACCGTTTTTGGGCGGCGCCGCCACTATTGTGCTCGCCATCGTATCCTCTTTCTAGGGCACCCAATCGTGCATGCTGGGACACCGTTGATCACCACCAGTGACCACTTCCTGGTGGTGGATGCCTAGCTGATGTAGTGGTGACATCAGACCCACATCATCCCCTCTGCCATGTCGCTATGTTGACTAGTCCGCGCTGAGGTGGCTTGCCGACGTGGCCTAGACCCCACATGTATGTGTCTTAGGGTAGAATCAGAGTGAGTAACAAAAGTAGTAGTGACGTCAGCGTGAGATATTAAATCTTTTGGAAATTAGTTTTATAATTTTAGAAAATGATTAAATCTTCAGAGGGATCCTTCACAAGTAAGGATGTCAAAGCTAAGTAGGATCTTCTTGAAACAGTTCAAAGCAATACCGGAGATTGGTATAACGACAAAGGTAAAGAACCAGGTATAAACTATGAATATGATTGCATTAAGTCTTTCACTGAAATTGCTGATTTTCAAGAGCTTAGTGCTAAATTTGGTCTTGATGCTCAAATTCTTGTTGATCGTTGTAGAGCCTTTGCTTCTCATATTAATGCTCCTAAAGAAAAAGGGACATGTATCATGAGCCTTTTAAAGACACTTGCATGAAAAATGAAATTGTTATTAATGAGAGCAATAAACATGCTCAAACCTCTGAAAGTACTATTTCTTATAAGCATGTTATTTTTTGTGGAATACATAGACCTTGTGAAAAGAATCAAATTTAAGAAGAATATTGTATCACCCACGGGAATGAAAAAACTAGAACATGGTATAGGGCTCTAAATGATCTTGGTAAAAAAGTTTGTGCCCTCTATCCTTTTATTTGTGAACTTTGCTTTGAAGTGGGTCATTTCAATTTTCAATGCTCAGGCCATAATACCCTTCTAATCTAATGAGCACTACAAGTCTGTATTGTGATAACATGATCACTCCTAATCAGCATGATGAACTTATATTATTTTTGGGGTGTGAAGAGTTATCAAGAAAAACTTATTTGGTAGATATGAGTGCTTTTGATATGAATAGCGTCCCGCATGGTTGTCATCTTTATTGTTTTGATAATTGCCACACAAATACTTACATACAAAATAGTATAAAAGATGAGATTTTACCAAAATAAGACAGGACTAATATGTGTTTTGTTCTTATTAATGAAACGAAGGAATCCTCCAAAGTTTCTTCTATTGCCTCTAACAATAAACCATGGTATATGGAGAAGCTTCCTTTCAAGCCTCTCCCTCCTAAAGAGAAGAAGAAAAAGAAGAGGAGGGGGAGTAAAAGGAGGGAGGAAACGGTATTTCCCCTAAGCATGTTGCTCCTATTATAGTTTTTGATGAGTCTGAACTTGATGATGTTCTTATGCCTGTTACCTATAGTAGTGAGCATGATTGGGAAAAGCACACTTCTTTTGATATTGAAAATATCTTTGGTACCAATTCCGAAAATGATGATGTTAATAATTGTTGTACTATTAGTACTATCAATGTTCCTTCCAATGATGATATGTTTACAAATGAACACATTTTGCAAGATAACTATTCTATTGCTTATGATGATATTATACATCCAATATATGATGATTACAATGATGAATATGATATTTCCAGTCCACCTACTATTGAGGAGAAAATTAATTATGATTACAATATGCCTCCTATATTTGATGATTATGGTGAGGAGAATAATAATGATAGTTATTTTGTTGAATTTGCTCCCACTACAATTAATAAGAATGACTATGTTTATGTGGAGAGTATTAATTCTTTTATGCATGTGTCTCATGATAAGAATGTTTTATGTGATATTATATTATTAATTTTATTCATGATGCTACTGAAAGTTATTATGAGAAAGGTAAACATGGTTTTATGTATCTCAACAATATTAAGTTTCCCCTATTTATGTTGAAAATTTTGAAGTTGCACTTGTTTTGCTTTCCTATGTTTGTTGCTTTGTATTTTCATGACTTGTTTCTTTACAAGATTATTTTTCATAGGAAGTGGGTTAGACTTAAATTTGTTCCATATTTGCTTCTTGATGCTCTCTTTTACTTCAATTCATATTTTTTATGTGAGCATCATCGAAATTATCATGCCTATCTTAATGGCTATAAAGAAAGAGCTTTTGGGAGACAACCCATTATATTTTTACTTTCAATTTATTTTTGTTTTGTTGAGTCATGGAAGTTATTGCCTCTGTAATAATCTCTTCTTATCCTTTTTGGTTTTTGTGCCAAAAATAACCTCTAATGAGAGGGAAGTAAGATATGGGGAAGTTGCTGTCCCGAAACAGATTTCTATACGTCACTATAAAAAATCGTGAAATATCTCAGTACGTCTGATTGATCTGTAATTTTTTTTGATTATGCCCCAGGTTATTACCCAACTTTCGTTAGTTTATAATTTTTCGATTTGAGCAACAGAAGGTCTTCGAAAAAATCGGTTTTTACCTGCTTGTCTGTTTTGACAGATTTCTGCCATTATTTGCATTTGCCTCTTAATCAGTTTCTTTTTGAGTTCTCTTGGATCACTTGAGCTTTTAAAAAGAATTGCTATAGTAGCTTGTGTTTTAATGGAAGTTTTACTTATGTTGAAACTAAACCCAAAGACTTTTTATCTTGAATACACTAATGTTGCTAATGAAGATTGTTTGAAGTTTTGTATGAAGGAAATTTTCAAGTGTAGGGAAAAATAATGTGATAAGATGAAGTATGGACAAAAGCTCAAGCTTGGGGATGCCACCCGTGTCACCCCAAGAAATATTCAAGAAGTACAAGCGTTAAAGCTTGGGGATGCCCAAAGCATCCCCTTCTTCATCTATAAAAATCTCAGGTTTTCTTCCAAAACACTTATTTTTATTGTCTCATGCACAATTCTGTTGTTCTTGGAGCACCTTTGTTTTTGTTTTATTTTGTTTGGTTTGCTTAAATAAGTTGGTTAAATCCCAACACACTTCTTTTGGAGAGAGACACACCCCGTTATTCATTGCCTAGAACACTCTAGTATTCAGTCTTATTGTTCTGTGAGTGTTCTCCTTTGCTAGCACTGCATGTAGCTTTACTTTTTGATTGGTGTTGGAAAAGAGTAGTAAGTTTCATACTTATATACAAAAGGAGATTTGTTTTGACTGTGGCCTAGACTTTATCATGTCATGTTTGATATTGCTTTAACCTTATGCTTAGTAATTATTGTTGTAGCATGACTTGTTCTTAACAATTGAGATTGCATAATGTGCCTTGAAAGAATCATGCGTTGTTCTAGAATACAAAAGCATAATATTGTGGTATTACCCTTCGATGTTTTATTTGGGTTGACTTGGTACATTCTTACACCATGTTAAGACTATGAACCAGTCACCTTAGCCTCTATGATAATTTAGTTTTTTTGACTTGTATTATGCTTTAAATAATAATGTTTTGTTGCTTTGCATGATTATCGACATTAGTGCTCTCTTAGGTGGTCGCTCCCAGTCTTTTGCTAGCCTCCACATGTACCAAGTATGAGTTCCACTCATGCATCCAACCCCCAATAAAACCAAGTTGTTCCATATAGTCCACTATAAATTCCTATGCATGGTGTGTTACACCATTCCAAGTATACTCATGCTTTTATCTACCTTCCGAATTAAACTTGTTATGTGAAAATTAGTGATTAAAGCTCTGACGAACTTGATGGCACACTTTACTTTCTTGCACTTAATAAACTTGAACCTTTGCATTCATATATGTTGCGTATATGCTGGCACTTTATAAGTTGAGAATTAGCAGAACTATGCTGTCATGGGGAACGTTTTCAACATTGCACTTATTATTCAGTTGATATCATGTTCTTTTGTTTATGGATCCCGGCAGTGTGAAATAAAAGGGGAACTTGTAAGCTCATGGAGTTTGTATATGTGTTAGAGAAACTCCTGGGCGGCTAGCCTAAGCCATGCCTAATCATGGTGGAAACTTGCATCATAACCATTGTGAGCATTATGTGAAGCATCCTCAATAAAAACCTATGCAAATAGCAAATAAAAAGATCACTGAGATGCTCATTGTCTGTTGCCTTGTCATTTTGATATGGATAGCTCTTGTATCATGGGGCAAAGGGTATCTCGTTGGCGGTTCTTCATGATACACATGTACTTACAATGACAAGAACTTGCTTGTGACTAAAGTTGAGTAGCATGAGGTCCAGGACTCGTACGCAAGGGTCATGAGATTTTCGGCTTATAACTTGCCAAGCATATCCCCATATTTGTTCACTTTCACCTTAATCACCTAAAGATGCTTATGATAGGGGCAATGAGAGCTGAAAGCTAATAAGTACCATAATTTTTGGAAGCTCTTTATGAAACTTGAAATCCCCGCTTCCCTCTTATGAAGGGCCTTTCTTTTTTACTTTTATGTTGAGTCTCCATCGTCTATCTTTATGCACCAATTGAGAGAGCATAGTGGTGATGTCTACGCACGCTTCTATTCTTGTAAACAGTGTTGGGCCTCCAAGTGTAGATGTTTGTAGAACAACAACAAGTTTCCCTAAAGTGGATCACCCAAGGTTTATCGAACTCAGGGAGGAAATGGTCAAAGGTATCCCTCTCAAGAAACCCTGCAATCAAGATACAAGAAGTCTCTTGTGTCCCCAACACACCCAATACACTTGTCAGGTGTATAGGTGCACTAGTTCGGCGAAGAGATAGTGAAATACAAGTAATACGGATGATTATAAGTGGTAATTGCAATCTGAAATAAAAGTGGCAGCAAGCAAACATGTAATAGGACTGATTGTAAACGATGTTTCAATGCTTAGAAACAAGGCCTAGGGATCATACTTTCACTAGTGACACTCTCATATAAATATCTTCTCTTCATGATGCTACCCTGAACTACTCTCCGGTTGGACGATGTAGGGCTATAAGAACACACCTTAAAGTTCGCATTCCCCATCTAGATAACCCCTCACTATCACCTTGAGCGCTAGATGGTTCCAACAAACACCAGAATCTCATAGAGATATCCAACTCAAATTATACTCATGAATAGTATTTATGTAATCTTAGCCAAAGTGCCACACGGTGTGCACACTGTCAACTTCACACACGTGGGGATAAGCAGAGATTCATTAAAGCACTTGAGTAGCAGAACAGATCTATAGATTACAAGCTCATGATCTCAATAAGATCACGCATAGAGAGAGATGAACACATAGCTACTTATAGAGCCCTTAGCCTCGAGAGAGAACAACTCCCTCCTCATCATGGGAGTCAGCAACGGTGATGGAGATGGCGATGGAGTTGATGGAGATGGCTCCGAGGGCACTTCCCCGTCTCGGTAGGGTGCCAGAACAGAGACTTCTGTCCCTGAATCTCCTCTTCGGTGGCGGCGGCACTGCGGAACTTTTCATGGAATTCCGATCTGGTACCTAGGGTTTTCATCCCGGGAGGCTTTTATAGGCGAAGGGGCAAGGTCGGTGGAGGCCTGAGGGGCCCACACCACCCCCTGGCGCGGCTTGGCCTGGCCTGCGGCACCAGGTGGTGTGGACATCCCCTGAATCCTCTCCGTCTCGTCTTCTGGCTCCGTGAGTCTTCTGGTAAAATCTTGACTTTGTCTTTTGTCCAGTCCAATTCCGAGTATATTTCTTTTCCAGCTTTTCTGAAACCAAAAATAGTAGAAAACAGGCAACTGGCACTATGGCATCTTGTTAATAGGTTAGTCCCACAAAATGTATAAAAATACCTCAAAGTATGAAGAAAACATAAGAAAGTAGATATAAAACAAGCATGGAACATCAAAAATTATAGATACGTTTATGACGTATCAACATCCCCAAGCTTAACTCATGCTCGTCCTCGAGTAGGTAAGTGATAAAAAGAATAATTTTTGAGGTGACATGCACCATCATAACCTTGATCAAGGTATTTGTAAATCATTGATGGCTGGGATCAAAGTACTTTAACATAGACATGAAAGATATAGCTCTAACAATAAGACATAGAAACTATGTTGTAACATGAAAAGGTACAAACAAAAGATTCATGAATAATAATGCTTTAAAGACGTTTGTTTGTTTCACATATAGAAAACAAAAAGAGAATGGTATTCAGCTTGTCCCTCATAGTGTAGCAAAGCATAAATGCATAGGACACCTTCAAAGTTCATAAGTGTGACTAGATAAAAATATTTTAAGAACAAGCAATATCAAAGTTATGAATCAATCAACAAGTTTTGGGACAATGCACATTAAACTAAGAATGGCCACTATGCTCTCTCAATAGGCGCATAAAGATAGAAGATGGAGACTCAACATAAAAGGAAAAGAAAGGCCCTTCATAGAAGGAAGCAGGGATTCAAGTCTCATAAAGACCTTCCAAAAATTATGGTACTTATTAGCTTTCAGCTCTCATTTCCCTTATCATAAGCATCTTTAGGTGATTAAGGTTAAAGTGGACAAATATGAGGATATGCTTGACAAGTTATAAGCTGAAAATCTCATGCCCCTTACTTACGAGTACTGTTCCTCATGCTACTCAACTTTAGTCACAGGTAAGTTCTTGTCATTGTAAGTACATGTGTATCATAGAGAACCACCGATGGGGTACCCCTTGCTCGATGATATGGAAGATTCCCCATATCAAAATGACAAGGCAAGCAGACAATGAGCATTTGAGCGATCCTTTTATTTCCTATTTGCATAGGGTTTTTTTTCTCTTCCTTTTTTTTCTTACCTATTTGCATAGGTTTTTATAGAGGATGCTTCATAGATTTCTCACTATGGTTATGCTGCAGGTTGTAACACCCTCAAATCGGCCCTATGCAAGTTTTAGCCCTTTCCGCCAAACCTGCATAGAAACGATTCAAGGACGCTCACCAGGCACTTTCGTGCGGGTGGAAAACGAAGTAATACCATTACACAACAGTCCTCGATGGGACCCACCGAATAGATATATATACAACACGACTCCATGAGTCAAGAATACAGATATACAATACAAAGATCCAAATCACCTTGAAATCGATAGGGCGTCCGACTACGGACAAGATGCAAATGGGGCTAAGAGCCCTGAAGATTAACCAATGGCGTCCATAACCCTGCCCAGGCCAAGCCGGAAGGGTAACCCTGCTAACGACGTCGATCTCAAACCTACTAAAACAAAAGGGGTGCCAGCAAAGGGCAAAGGAAAAAGAGGAGCGTCATACTGACGCCAGTACCCGGCGAGGCTAGGCGGCTCTCGCCTACATAGGTATGGTGGGCTGAAGCGGCAGCGCAGCGGCACTAAACAACCTATAGAGACTCGGTGACACTGGCGGCTATTAGAGAGGGGTAAGAAAGACCTATTCGGATCCAACCTGAAGCTACACCAAACAAACCCATCCTGGTATTTCCCCCTCGAGACCAAACGAGGAAGTCGGACCAAGGAACTCACACAGTTGGCAGTGTTATTCATTCCATTATAATTGAACCACTTACTAGTCAGATATAGATAGCATGGGCCGTCCTGATAGCATAAGTAGTGGGCAGTTTTAATCACCATTCCATTGTAGTTGGAACATTTACTAGTCAGATATAAATTGTCCTGAAGAATCCCAAAACCCAGCAGTTGTTGGCACTTTTATCACATTCCATTGGAGTTGCAACACTTACTAGGCAGATATAACAACACAACCCAGGTCCACCAGTGGTTGGCATTTTTAATATCCATTCCGTTATAGTGAAGCTGATTACTAGTTAGATATATTAAGTCAAATTTATAGCACTACTTTAGTTATGCTTGTCTATGATCGAGATACTGTGCTCCAAGTCGTCCATAACCACGGACACGGCTTTCAGAAAGTTTTTACCCTGCAGGGGTGCACAAATAGCAACACACACTCGATCCACCTCAGAAAAACCAACTCAAAACCCAACGAGGCATTCACGACAAAGCGATCACAGGATTCAGAAATATTTCAGGGGGGCACCCCACTAAGCTACCCGCAACGAAGTTGGCCGGCTCCGGAACGGACCCAGGGTTTGTGTGGACGGCTGTAAACAACTGGGAACCCGAAACTGTGACTGGGCTTGTCGATACAGTGAAAACGTGTCACGATCCTAAACAGTATAGGTGCTCCACGCACAATCGTAAATAAAGCAGTAAAGCATGGCATAAGTACAGGATAGTAATAAAACCCCAAACTAGTTTGTGGCCCAAAGAAATAGAAATGAATCAAGCTCTGGCTCAGGGGGGGTCCACGGCCTCCCAGATGTGGATAGTGCGGAAAAATCAAGGAACATGTATCAAGTACTCGGGGTCCTACGGGACACAAGTGAGCGTGGAAGAACCAAATAACATATGTTGCCACCGATGCCTCTGAATTAGTTATATCTAACATTTTAATAATTGTATTTAAAGTCATGATCATCTCCACCACTAAACATCTCCACCATAAACATCTGCCAGCATACCAACAACTGTGGTACTCGACAACACGAGATCGCACCTGAGCAAGCAACTACGACTCACAAGGCCAGCTATCTACCAAACACAGGTCATAGGAGGTGTCCAAGGCAATATAGAGGTTGCACGGGATATAACTGGTGCACGGAAACTAAAGCATCGCGCCACAGATAGCAATAGATCAACAGGAGGAAATAAAGACTAAAAATGCAAAATAGGTAGAAGGGGAAGGGATGCTCGCCTGGGAAACATTGCCGACGGATCATATCCGGAGAACTTGTCGATACTCGCATCAACTCATCGGCCTAATCCGCGAAGAAGCAAAGCACTAAAAGAAACACCGGGTGCAAGATTCAATACTAAGGCAGAAGATCCGGCATGGTTATGATATGATGCAGATGCGGTGCAATTAGGCAGTATTAAGCGGAACCGGGGTCCCGACAATTAATTACTGGGTTAAAGTTATTTAGATACCCCGCATTTTAAATGTTGGCTTAACAAGGCGAAACATGGCATCGGCTCGCTATACCAATTTAAATGGAGATGATATATCAGACTAAAATAGTGCACATATAGTCTCCATATTTATTTATTAGATGAATCGATAGAATACCCCCAATAACCACAATATGTATGCAAGCATGAGCCATTTAATATGCAAAAAGATATATGTTATATATTATAAAATAGAGGTCTCAGAAAAGGGGATCACACTTTAGGGTTCGGAAGATCTTGGGATCCGGGGGTTCGGGGTTCGACATGGTTCGACGGGGATTGGTCTCGGGCCATGGAAGGAGAGCTTGGCGTTCTGGGAAGAAGGACTTGGGTTGGTGTCGGGGCGCATCGGATTCGCCCTAGTCGGTGTCGAACTTGCCGTCGCGAAGATCTTGTCGGGTCCGCTTATCGGGTCGGTCTTGGCGTTTGGGGTGAAGTACTTGGCGTCCTTCGGCTCCATGTCGGCGTACTCGGCGTCCGCGGTGAAGTGCTTGTCGTTCCGGTGGTGATCTTGGCGGTCTTCGGATCCAGGTCTTGGTGTGGCCTTCGGATCACCAGGATCGAGCTTCGCCTCCAGGAACAGGGTCTTGTCGTCCGTAAGGTAGATCTTGTCGAGATGTAAATGAGCCACGTGGTCTTCGGGCGATCAACACTGCCTCACTCCAACACACACCATCGTCACCACAACATCAGGATTGCACCAGCTAAACACCACGTCTCCTTGTCGAGAACAATAGGGATCGGTTCAGAGCAACTCAAGCAGGCATGGTAGACATAGATTGGGGGGTTGAACCGTACCCACCGACAGGGATCCAAGAGACAACACGACGCGAACTCAGAGACGCGAGCAGCAAACGGCAGCATCACATGGAGGCGCAAGCTCCAGACCGAATTGGGATAGAGCTCGAGCAGGGACGGCAGAGTACATGCAGCAAGGAGCCTGCGCGGACTGCGGAGGAGCACGAGCAGCGTTTGATGGCGCTGCAGGAAGAAGGCCCAGGGGATGGGCGGCAGACAGCCTCGGTGAGGGGACCACGCGGTGGCTCGGTGAGCAGAGGAGAGGGGCGGCGCTCAACACGAGCGTAGACGAGGGAGTGCCAGCGGCGGAGTGGCGGTTGGCGGAGGGGGCCACAGAAGGGCTCGGGGCCGCGCTGCCGGGGCGACTCCGGCATGCTGGTGGAGGGAAGGGCAGCGCCATCGGGGACGAGGCCGGTTGAGGGCGAGGGCGGCCGAGCGGCGGCCGGAGAAGGAAGGTGGAGGCGAGCCGGCCGGAGGAGAGGACGGCGGCGGCCGAGCTTGCGAGAGATGCAGCCGGGCGGCGCTGGAGGTAAGGGGGAAGGCGGCGTCACGGATGATGGCGAGGGCCGGGTCCTGGCCGAGGTTGAGGGAGGCCGGGCGGAACCGCTAGGGCCGACGGCGGCCGCGGAGTAAGGAAGGCGGCGGTGGAGAGCAGAGGCAGGCGTGGGGGACGAGTGGGAGGGAGACGGGTGCAGGGGTGGGGTCGGAGCGGTAGGTGGGAGGGGTTCAATGGGATGGGGGCGACGTGGTTGGGCGGGCGGTCGGTGGGGTGTGTGTCCACTGGGGTGGACCAGGGGGTGCGCGCGCGTGTGAGTGCGTGTTGTGTGTGTGGGAGGGTGGCCGGTGGCCAGGTGGGGTCGGTGGAATGGGTGGCAGGGTAGGAGTGGACGGGGGCGAGTCCAGGTGGTGTGGAAGGATGGGCAGGTGGGGGGAGAAATAGGGGGATTGGTGAGGTGGCAAGCGGCGATTGGATGGAGTGAGGTGGCCGGGGGGCTGGGTAGGATTAGGGGTAGGGTATTTGGTAGAAAAGGGTTTGGGTGGTTCTGGGGTAGGTTGGATTTTTATCTGGAGGTGGCCGGCTGGGCTTTCGGGCCTGGCTGGCTGCCTCCCAAAAATAATTTAAATATTTTATTTATTAAAAACGAGGATTTTGTAAACCGTTGGTAGACGAAACAAAATATTCCGGAGGCCCAGGGTTTTAATTTTAATAGAGACGGGAATATTTAGAAAAACAAAACTAGGCGTTTCGAAAATAGTTTTAGACAAATCCATGCAAGATGATGACGATGCTCAAATGCAATGTGGCATGATGAGATGAGCATGCGGTCATGATGATGCAATGCACAAAAACACAGCGATTTTCTAGTAGTGGTTTTTGCGGGATGCCACAATTCGACACCACTAACAATGGATCTCGCCCTCGAGATCCGCCTCATGGTACCGGAAAGAAGGTCGGCGATCTGAATCTTCTCGCTTCGTGTTGATCCTCGCGACATCACTAACAAAGATTCTTGATCCACACTGAAATCGGCGACACCACCAACAAGCTGTCATTGTCCGTGATCGTCGAGAGAACACTCCGGGAACAAAGGGCGAAGGTAGAGGTATCAACAAATAAAGCCACCTCTAGCTTCCGTAGACGGAGTAAACTTGCTTGATTCACCGATTCGATGTACAAAAGCGAATGATAAGAGTAGTCGGATGGTGATCAGTCCATCGCGCACCCAAACCATTACTCTGCACACGACTAGGTGAATTATGCAACCAACTCTCGGAGTTAGACTGAAGATCTCGACAATCGAGGTTCGGAAACAAGGATTGATGCAGACTCTGCATCGGATCTGGCGTAGACGATGTCGTCGCGTCGGAAAACACTGGAAGGCACAAACAAGGAACAAGGAAGGGTACCACAGATAAAGGATCACTCAGATAGCATGAAGTCCGGAGGTAGAAACACCGTTGCCAAAGGAGGAAGCGAAACCCTGAAGGTACGACGGAACCCAACCACGACAATTCCTGGACTCGAATAAAGGGAAGAGAGCAGATTCAAAACACGCAGAGGTAAGAGGAGAACAGCAGAGGGGTAAGGAGTAAAAGCAGACCTAATCAGATCTATCCAATCGATTTTTGCAAAATAGTTTTGACACTCTACTTCGGTCGTTAGCTAGGTTATCCTACAGGCTGGACTTGTGGGGTATCGCAACTGCTGAGCTCTCATACCACCCTGTAACACCCTCAAATCGGCCCTATGCAAGTTTTAGCCCTTTCCACCAAACCCGCATAGAAACGATTCAAGGACGCCCACCAGGCATTTTCGTGCGGGTGGAAAACGAAGTAATACCATTACACAACAGTCCTCGATGGGACCCACCAAACAGATATATATACAACACGACTCCACGAGTCAAGAATACAGATATACAATACAAAGATCCAAATCACCTTGAAATCGATAGGGCGTCCGACTACGGACAAGATGCAAATGGGTCTAAGAGCCCTGAAGATTAACCAATGGCGTCCATAACCCTGCCCAGGCCAAGCCGGAAGGGTAACCCTGCTAACAACGTCGATCTCAAACCTGCTAAAACAAAAGGGGTGCCGGCAAAGGGCAAAGGAAAAAAGAGGAGCGTCGGTACTAAGGCCAGTACACGGCGAGGCTAGAATTCGGCGGCTCTCGCCTACATAGGTATGGTGGGCTGAAGCGGCAGCGCAGCGGCACTAAACAACCTATAGAGACTCGGTAACACTGGCGGCTATTAGAGAGGGGTAAGAAAGACCTATTCGGATCCAACCTGAAGCTACACCAAACAAACCCATCCTGTTATTCCCCCTCGAGACCAAACGAGGAAGTCAGACCAAGGAACTCACACAGTTGGTAGTGTTATTCATTCCATTATAATTGAACCACTTACTAGTCAGATATAGATAGCATGGGCCGTCTTGATAGCATAAGTAGTGGGCAGTTTTAATCACCATTCCATTGTAGTTGGAACATTTACTAGTCAGATATAAATTGTCCTGAAGAATCCCAAAACCCAGCAGTTGTTGGCACTTTTATCACATTCCATTGGAGTTGCAACACTTACTAGGCAGATATAACAACACAACCCAGGTCCACCAGTGGTTGGCATTTTTAATATCCATTCCGTTATAGTGAAGCTGATTACTAGTCAGATATATTAAGTCAAATTTATAGCACTACTTTAGTTATGCTTGTCTATGATCAAGATACTGTGCTCCAAGTCGTCCATAACCACGGACACGGCTTTCAGAAAGTTTTTACCCTGCAAGGGTGCACAAATAGCAACACACACTCGATCCACCTCAGAAAAACCAACTCAAAACCCAACGAGGCATTCACGACAAAGCGATCACAGGATTCAGAAATATTTCAGGGGGGCACCCCACTAAGCTACCCGCAACAAAGTTGGCCGGCTCCGGAACGGACCTAGGGTTTGTGTGGACGGCTGTAAACGACTGGGAACCCGAAAGTGTGACTGGGCTTGTCGATACAGCGAAAACGTGTCACGATCCTAAACAGTACAGGTGCTCCACGCACAATCGTAAATAAAGCAGTAAAGCATGGCATAAGTACAGGATAGTAATAAAACCCCAAACTAGTTTGTGTCCCTAAGAAATAGAAATAAATCAAGCTCTGGCTCAGGGGGGTCCACGGCCTCCTGGATGTGGATAGTGCGAAAAATCAAGGAACAGGTATCAAGTACTCAGGGTCCTACGGGACACAAGTGAGCGTGGAAGAACCAAATAACATCTATTGCCCACCGATGCCTCTGCATTAGTTATATCTAACATTTTAGTAGTTGTATTTAAAGTCATGATCATCTCCACCACTAAACATCTCCACCATAAACATCTGCCAGCGTACCAACAACTGTGGTACTCGACAACACGAGATCGCACCTGAGCAAGCAACTACGACTCGCAAGGCCAGCTATCTACCGAACACAGGTCATAGGAGGTGTCCAAGGCAATATAGAGGTTGCACGGGATATAACTGGTGCACGGAAACTAAAGCATCGCGCCACGGATAGCAATAGATCAATAGGAGGAAATAAAGACTAAAAATGCAAAATAGGTAGAAGGGGAAGGGATGCTCGCCTGGGAAACATTGCAGACGGATCATATCCGGAGAACTTGTCGATACTCGCATCAACTCATCGGCCTAATCCGCGAAGAAGCAAAGCACTAAAAGAAACACCGGGTGCAAGATTCAATACTAAGGCAAAAGATCCGGCATGATTATGATATGATGCAGATGCGGTGCAATTAGGCAGTATTAAGCGGAACCGGGGTCCCGACAATTAATTACTGGGTTCAAGTTATTTAGATACCCCGCATTTTAAATGTTGGCTTAACAAGGCGAAACATGGCATCGGCTCGCTATACCAATTTAAATGGAGATGATATATCAGACTAAAATAGTCCGCATATAGTCTCCATATTTATTTATTAGATGAATCGATAGAATACCCCCAATAACCACAATATGTATGCAAGCATGAGCCATTTAATATGCAAAAATATATATGTTATATATTATAAAATAGAGGTCTCGGAAAAGGGGATCACACTTTAGGGTTCGGAAGATCTTGGGATCCGGGGGTTCGGGGTTCGATAGGATTCGACGGGGATCGGTCTCTGACCACGGAAGGAGAGCTTGGCGTTCCGGGAAGAAGGACTTGGGTTGGCGTCGGGGCACATCGGATTCGCCCTAGTCGGTGTCGAACTTGCTGTCGCGAAGATCTTGTCGGGTCCGCGTATCGGGTCGGTCTTGGCGTTCGGGGTGAAGTACTTGGCATCCTTCGGCTCCATGTCGGCGTACTCGGCATCCGCGGTGAAGTGCTTTTCGTTCCGGTGGCGATCTTGGCGGTCTTCGGATCCGGGTCTTGGCGTGGCCTTCGGATCACCGGGATAGGGCTTCGCCTCCAGGAGCGGGGTCTTGTCGTCCGTGAGGTAGATCTTGTCGAGATGTAAATGAGCCGCGTGGCCTTCGGGCAATCAACACTGCCTCACTCCAACACACACCATCTTCACCACAACCTCAGGATTGCACCAGCTAAACACGACGTCTCCTTGTCGAGAACAATAGGGATCGGTTCAGAGCAACTCAAGCAGGCATGGTAGACACAGATTGGGGGGTTGAACCATACCCACCGACAGGGATCCAAGAGACAACACGACGCGAACTCAGAGACGCGAGCAGCGGACGGTAGCATCGCAAGGAGGCGCGGGCTCCAGAACAAATTGGGACAGAGCTCGAGCAGGGACGGCAGAGTACATGCAGCAAGGAGCCTGTGCAGACTGCGGAGGAGCACGAGCAGCGTCTAACGGTGCTGCAGGAAGAAGGCCGAGGGGATGGGCGGCAGACAGCCTCGGTGAGGGGACCGTGTGGTGGCTCGATGAGCAGAGGAGAGGGGCGGCGCTCAACACGGGCGTAAACGAGGGAGCGCCAGCGGCGGAGTGGCGGTTGGCGGAGGGGGCCATAGAAGGGCTCGGGGCCACGCTACCGGGCGACTCCGGCATGCCGATGGAGGGAAGGGCGGCGCCATCGGGGACGAGGCCGGTGGAGGGCGAGGGCGGCCGAGCGGCGGCCGGAGAAGGAAGGTGGAGGCGAGCCGGCCGGAGGAGAGGACGGCGGCGACCGAGCTTGCGGGAGATGCGGTCGGGCGGCGCTGCAGGTAAGGGGGAAGGCGGCGGCGTAGATGACGACGAGGGCCGGGTCCTGGCCAAGGTTGAGGGAGGCCGGGCGGAACCGCTAGGGCCGGCGGCGGCCGCGGAGTAAGGAAGGCGGCGATGGAGAGCAGAGGCGGGTGTGGGGGACGAGTGGGAGGGAGACGGGCGCAGGGGTGGGGCCAGAGCGGTAGGTGGGAGGGGTTCGATGGGATGGGGGCAACGTGGTTGGGCGGGCGGTCGGTGGGGTGTGTGTCCACTGGGGTGGACCAGGGGGTGCGCGCGCGTGTGAGTGCGTGGTGTGTGTGTGGGAGGGTGGGCCGATGGCCAGGTGGGGTCGGTGGGATGAGGTGGCAGGGTAGGAGTGGACGGGGGCGAGCCCAGGTGGTGTGGAAGGATGGGCAGGTGGCGGGAGAAATATGGGGATTGGTGAGGTGGCAAGCGGCGACTGGATGGAGTGAGGTGGCGGGGGGCTGGGTAGGATTAGGGGTAGGGTATTTGGTAGAAAAGGGTTTGGGTGGTTCTGGGGTAGGTAGGATTTTTATCTGGAGGTGGCCGGCTGGGCTTTCGGGTCTGGCTGGCTGCCTCCCAAAAATAATTTAAATATTTTATTTATTAAAAACGAGTCTTTTGTAAACCGTTGGTAGACGAAACAAAATATTCCGGAGGCCCGGGGTTTTAATTTGAATAGAGACGGGAATATTTAGAAAAACAAAACTAGGCATTTCGAAAATAGTTTTAGACAAATCCATGCAAGATGATGACGATGCTCAAATGCAATGTGGCATGATGACATGAGCATGCGGTCATGATGATGCAATGCACAAAACACAGCGATTTTCTAGTAGTGGTTTTTGCGGGATGCCACACAGGTTTCCACCATTATTAGGCATGGCTTAGACCAGCCGCCCAAGTGTTTCTCTAACACATATACGAACTCTATGAGCCTTATAAGCTCCCCTTTCATTTCACACCGCCGATATCCATAAGCAAAAGAACATGATATCAACTAAATGAAGTGCAATATTGAAAGCGTTCCCCATGGTAACATGGTTCTGCTAATTCACAACTTACAAAATGCAAGCATATACGCAACATAGATGGGCACAATGGTTCAAGTTTATCAAGTACAAGGAAAGTAAAGTGTGCCATCAAGTTCGTGAGAGCTTTAATCACTAATTTTCACATAAGAAGTTTAATTCGTAAGGTAGATAAAAACATGAATATACTTGGAATAGCAATAATGCTAATAGGTAGGTATGCTAGACTCTTTATAATAACTTGATTTTATTTGGAGTTGGATGCATGAGTGGAACTCATACTTGGTATGGAGGCTAGCAAAAGACTGGGAGCGACCAACTAAGAGACCAATAATGGCCATAATCATGCAAAACGACAAAACATTATTAATTAAAGCATAAAGTGATATTACATGTCGAAAACTAAATGATCATAGAGGCTATGGTGACTGGTTCATAGTCTTAACATGGTGTAAGCATCTGCCAAGTTGATGGCTCAATGCACGGCACCCAGAAAAATGCTTGATGGCGGTATTGATGTAGAGCTCGTTGGGAACCCCAAGAGGAAGGTATGATGAGCACAGCAGCAAGTTTCCCTCAGTTAAGAAACCAAGGTTTAATCGAACCAGTAGGAGCAAGGAAACACCCCAAAGGTGTTACTAGCTTTGCTTTGGCAGGGCCCACTACCGGTGCTAGTAGCAACATGGAGACCAACATGGAGACCTGCACAACACAATCAAAGAACTTTGTCCCCAACTTGCGATGAGGTTGTCAATCTCACCGTGTTTTGCGGAAAACAAAGGATTAAATGTATCGAATGGAAAGAAGTAAAAGTTTGCAGAAAGTAAACACAAAGCAGTAAAAGATTGTAGATTGAATATAAAAGACATGGACCGGGATCCATAGTTCACTAGAGGCGACTCTCCTTAAGATAGATAACATGTTGGGTGAACAAATTACAGCGGGGCAATTGACAAACATCGAGAAAGCAATACATGCATATACTAATCATCTTGACTCCTTTGAGACTTGATTGGGCATTACAACATTATACATAGACCGCCATCCAACTGCATCTATGACTAATAATCCACCTTCGGGTTATCATCCGAACCCCCTCCAGTATTAAGTTGCAAGCAACAGATTATTGCTTTATGAACTGCATGTAAAGTAAACAATACGATTGTTCTATGAACAAAGGATTGTTGTTTTCTCCCTAGTAGCAATAGCACATCTAGTACCTTAGAGATTTCTGTCACTTCCCCAGATTACCAGAGGCATGAACCCACTATCGAGCATAAATACTAACTCTTGGACGTGCTAGCATCTACTTGGCCAAGATAGCTACTAACAACAGAAAGCATGCAAGATCACAAATAACAAAGACATGATAGAATCAATAATCAATCTGAAATAGCATCTCAATATCCATCGGATCCCGGCAAACACAACATGCAGAATTACAAATAGATGATCTTGATCATGAACGGAGCTCACAAGATCTAGACATGAAAACACAAAGGAGGACAACCAGCCATCTAGCTATTACATGGATCCGTAGTCCAAGGATGAACTACTCACGCATCACACCGGAGGCTTGCATTGTGATGAAGAAGGCCTCCAGGGTGAAATCCCCTCTCCGGCAGGGTGTCGGGAAGAGCTTCAGATCCCTCCCGATCTAGAGATGAAGATGACGGCGGCTACAGACTCTTTCGTGGATTTTTGATCGGGTACTTAGGGTTTACGTCCCGAGGGAATCTTATAGTCGGAAGGGGAGGCCGAGGGGGTGCCAGGGATGGCCTCACCACCCCCTGGTGCGGGCCAGGCTGGGCCACGCGGCCAGGTGGTGTGGTGGCCCCCTAGCCCCTCTTCGTCTCGTATTCTGGCACATGATCACATCCGGAAAAATAGGCACTTTGGCTTTTGTCCTGTCCAATTCCGAGAATATTCATTTTCTGACTTTCCTGGAACCAAAAACAGCAGAAAACAGGCAGCTGGCACTGTGGCTCTTGTTAATAGGTTAGTCCAAGAAATCATAAGAAAAGTACTCCAAAGTTGGAACAAAACACAAGAAAGCGGATAAAACTAAGCATGGAACATCAAAAATTATAGATACATTTGCAATGTATCAACATCCCCAAGCTTAACTCCTACTCGTCCTCGAGTAGGTAAGTGATAAAAAGAAAGAATAATTTTTGAGGTGACATGCACCATCAAAGACTTGATCAAAGTATTTGTAAAACATTCAAAGCTAGGATCATAGTACTTCAATCATAACTTGAAAGACAAAGTTCTAGCAATAAGCAAAGAGACTATGCTGCAACATGAAAAGGCACAAACAAAAGATTCATGAATAACAATGCTTTGCAAGACGTTTGTTTGTTTCAGATAAAGAAAACATAGCATACTAGTATTCAGCTTGTCCCTCAATAGAGTAGCAAATATAAATGCATATGACACCTTCAAAGTTCATAAGAGTGACTAGATACAATAGTTTAAAACAAGCAATATCAAAGTATGCATCAATCAACTAGTCTTGGGACAATGCACATAGAACTAAGAATGGCCACTATGCTCTCAAAGTAGGTGCATAAAGGTAGAAGGTGGAGACACAATATAATGGTGGAAGAAAGGCCTTTTTATAAAAGGAAGTAGGGATTCAAGTCTCATAAAGAGCTTCCAAAAGTTATGGTACTTATAGCTTTCAGCTCTCATTGCCCCTACCATAAGCATCTTGAATTGATTAAGGTTAAAGTGAACAAACTATGGTGTACATGCTTGACGAAGTATAAGTCGGAAATCTCATGTCCCTTGTATACGAGGGCCGCTCCTCATGCTACTCAAGTTTAGTCACCGGTAAGTTCTTGTCATTGTAAGTATATGTGTATCATAGAGAACCGCCAACAGGGTACCCCTTGCCCGATGATACGGAAGAATCCCCATATCAAAATGACAAGGCAAGCAGACAACAAGCATCTCAGAATTCTTCTTATTTACCATGGGAATATGGTACTTTTTTCTCTCTTTCCTCTTTTCATAGTATCTTTTTTTTCTTTTATCTTTTTTTTCTCAATATAGGACTCTTTTTTATAAGAAGAATGCTTCATAGACAGCTCATTATGGTTACGCTTCGGGTTTCCACCATGTCAGCATGGATTAGACCAGCGGCCCAAGCGTTTCTCTTACACATATACATAACTCCATGGACTTACAAGCTCCCCTTACATTTCACACCGATGACATCCATATACAAAAGAGCATGATATCAACTAGGTATAAGTACCAAGTGCAATGTTGAAAGCGTTCCCCATGAAAGCATGGTTCTGCTAATTCCCAACAAATAAGTGCAAGCATATACAACATAGAAGATACAATGGTTCAAGTTTATTAAGGGCAAGTAAAGTAAAGTGTGCCATCAAGTTCGTGAGAGCTTTAATCACTAGTTTTCTCATAACAAGTTTAATTTGGAAGGTAAACAAAAGCATGAATATACTTGGAATAGAATAAGCTAGTAGGTAGGTATGGTGGACTCTTTGAAATAACTTGGTTTAGGGAGTTGGATGGATGAGTGGAACTCATACTTGGTTGTGGAGGCTAGCAAAAGACTGGGAGCGACAAACTAAGAGAGCAATAATGGCCATAATCATGCATAGCGACAAAACATCATTGATCAAAGCATAAAGTGATACTACAATTTGAAAACTAAAGAATCATAAAGGCTATGGTGACTTGAGATAGTCATAACATGGTGTGAGAATGCGCCAAGTCAACCCAAATAAAGCATCAAAGGAGAATACCACTATACTATGCTTTAATATGCTAAAACAATGCATGATTCATCCAAGGCACATTAAGTAATCTCAATTGTTTATAACAAGTCATGCTACAGCAAAGAATACTAAGCATAAAGCCAAAACAATATCAAGCATGGCATGAAAAAGCATAGGCCACAGTCAAAAACGAGCTCTTTTTACCACATAAGCATGAACTTTCCTACTCTTTTCCAAACCAAACCAAACTATTTGCAAACCAATGTATGAAAGAGGGGGTCCAACCAATTTATTCATCAAACTAAGAAAACCAAAGCAAACAAAAAAACCAAAACGAAAATGAAAAAGAAGACGCTCTAAGAAACAATAAGAATGAAGCGTTTGGAAGAAACTTGGGATTTTTATTGATGAAGAAGGGGGATGCCTTGGGCATCCCCAAGATTTAACGCTTGTACTTCTTGGATATTTCTTGCGGTGACACGCGTGGCATCCCCAAGCTTGAGCTTTAGTCCATCCTTCATCTCATTACTCATTCCTTCCATACACCTAAAATTTTTCTTTCATACAAAACTTCACACAATCTTTATTAGCAACATTAGTGCACTCAAGATAAATAAGTCTTAAGGTTCAGTTATAACACCAAATAAACTTCCATTAGAACACTAGATATTTTAGCACTTCCCTCAAAAAGCTCAATTCCCCAAAAAAACTCAAAAAGGAACCAACAAGAAACAAATGCAGAAAATGGCAGAAATCTGTCAAAATAGACCAGCAGGTAAAGACGAATTTTGTTCGAAGACCTTCTGTTGCTCAAATCAAAAAGTGTTGAACTAACGAAAGTTAGATAACAACCTGGGGCATAAGCACAAAAATTAACGCCTCAAAAATACGTTGAGAGATTTTACACGAATTTTTACGGTGAAGCACGGAAATCTGTTTCGGGACAGCAACTTTCCCAACCATTACTTCTCTCTCATTAGAGGTTACTCTTGGCACAAAATGCAAATAAAAAGGATAAGGAGAGGTTATTACAGAGGTAATAACTTCCAAGACTCATCTAAAACTTTTGGGTTATCTCCCAATAAGTACTTTTCTTTAACGCCTTTAAGTTAGGCATAAGAAGCAAGAAAACGAATCAACTATTCTCAAATGAAGAAGCATTAAGACCAAATTTCTTGCCCTTAACTCTCTTACTTTTATTCTTAACCTTGGGGAAAATATGATTGTTTGGTGGAGAAGAAAGGTGCATGGTCCCCTTTCCCACATCTATTATTGCTCCAGGGAGTTCTAATAGGGACCTTCCAAGTGTAATTTGTCATTTTCCTGCACATTCAATAACAAAATAATCAATAGAAATCATTTTCCCAAGGATCTTTGTAAACACTCCTTCAGCTATTCCAAGAGGTAAAATGGTAGTATTATTATCAAGAGATATTTCTTTTCCTCCTTCAGTGAGCTCCCAAGTATTCAGAGATTTATAAATATCTTTGGGCATGAGGCAAAATTCAGACATGATATCACAGCGAGCTTGAAAAGTTTCAGTGTTCATCTCTACCTTTACTGTAGGGAACCACTTTGATGGTTTAGAGTTTATTGGAACATAATTGTGATGCACCCTAAGCGTATTATAGCAATTTTCTAAGCTAGTAGTGCTAGTCTCAAGAGTGTTCAACCTAGCAAATATTTTTGCGAAAGAAATATCAGTTTGGCTAGGCATGTTGTAAGTGAGGATCAATTTATTTATAGCATTGATGGCATCATCCTCATTACATTGGAGGAAATCTCCTCCCACAATAGCATCTAAAGCATATCTATAGCAAAGAGCAATCCCAAGGTAAAAACTGCTAAGGAACAAGCTTTGAGTCATTTTAGGCTCAGTTTTTTCATGTAGATCAGAGATTCTAGACCAAGCTTCCTTAAAACTTTCCTCAATTCCTTGTTTAAAAGTGAAACTCATTTCCTCGGGTGACATAGTGATTGGAGCAAGGCTATACATAGTGGCAACTTAAGATAGGAACTAAATTTTTTTGTGTTTTTGGAATAAAAAAAGCAAACAAGTAAAACTAATTTTTGTGTGTTTTTGAATAACAAAACAAGCAAACAAAGCAAAAAGAAAATTAAGCAAAACAAAAACAACAAAGTAAAGACATTGGTTATGGGGGACTCCCCTTGTGAAGATGTCCTTGACTCCCCGGCAACGGCGCCAGAAAAATGTCTTTTAATGGTGTGTGGTTGACGTGGGAGTTTCTTCTTCTTCTTCGATCCCCGGCAACGGTGCCAGAAAAATGCTTGATGGCTCAATGCACGGCGCCTAGAAAATGCTTGATGGCAGTGTTGATGTAGAGCTTGTTGGGAACCCCAAGAGGAAGGTATGATGAGCACAGCAGCAAGTTTCCCTCAGTTAAGAAACCAAGGTTTAATCGAACCAGTAGGAGCAAGGAAACACCCCAAAGGTGTTACTAGCTGAGCTTTGGCAGGGCGCACTACCGGTGCTAGTAGCAACGTGGAGACCTGCACAACTTAATCACAGAACTTTGTCCCCAACTTGCGATGAGGTTGTCAATCTCACTGTGTTTTGCGGAAAACAAAGGATTAAACGTATCGAATGGAAAGAAGTAAAAGTTTGCAGAAAGTAAACACAAAGCAGTAAAATATTGTAGATTGTATGTAAAAGACATGGACCGGGATCCATAGTTTACTAGAGGTGGCTCTCCTTAAGATAGATAACATGCTGGGTGAACAAATTACAGCGGGGCAATTGACAAACATCGAGAAAGCAATACATGCATATACTAATCATCTTGACTCCTTTGAGACTTGATTGGGCATTACAACATTATACATAGACCGCTATCCAACTGCATCTATGACTAATAATCCACCTTCGGGTTATCATCCGAACCCCCTCCAGTATTAAGTTGCAAGCAATAGATTATTGCTTTATGAACTGCGTGTAAAGTAAACAATACGATTGTTCTATGAAAAAAGGATTGTTGTTTTCTCCCTGGTAGCAACAGCACATCTAGTACCTTAGAGATTTCTGTCACTTCCCCAGATTACCAGAGGCATGAACCCACTATCGAGCATAAATACTAAGTGAGTTGCTAGCATCTACTTGGCCAAGATAGCTATTAACAACGGAAAGCATGCAAGATCACAAATAACAAAGACATGATAGAATCAATAATCAATCTGAAATAGCATCTCAATATCCATCGGATCCCCGCAAATACAACATGCAGAATTACAAATAGATGATCTTGATCATGAACAGAGCTCACAAGATCTAGACATGAAAGCACAAAGGAGGAGAACCAGCCATCTAGCTACTACATGGATCCGTAGTCCAAGGATGAACTACTCACGCATCACACCGGAGGCTTGCATGGTGATGAAGAAGGTCTCCAGGGTGAAATCCCCTCTCCGGCAGGGTGCCGAGAAGAGCTTCAGATCCCTCCCGATCTAGGGATGGAGATGACAACGGCTACAGACTCTTTCGTGGATTTTTGATCGGGTACTTAGGGTTTATGTCCCGAGGGCATCTTATAGTCGGAAGGGGAGGCCGAGGGGGTGCCAGGGCTGGCCTCACCACCCCCTGGCGTGGGCCAGGCTGGGCCGTGTGGCCAGGTGGTGTGGTGGCCCCTCGCCCCTCTCCGTCTCGTATTCTGGCACTTGATGACATCCGAAAAAATAGGCACTTTGGATTTTGTCCCGTCCAATTCCGAGAATATTCATTTTCTGACTTTCCTAGAACCAAAAACAGCAGAAAACAGGCAGCTGGCACTGTGTCTCTTGTTAATAGGTTAGTCCAAGAAATCATAAGAAAAGTACTCCAAAGTTGGAACAAAACACAAGAAAGTGGATAAAACCAAGCATGGAACATCAAAAATTATAGATACATTTGCAATGTATCACAAGTCAACCCAAATAAAACATCGAAAGGTAATACAACAATATTATGCTTTTGTATGCTATAACAACACATGATTCTTTCAAGGCACATTATGCAATTTCAATTGTTTGGAACAAGTCATGCTACATCAATAATTACTAAGCATAAGGTCAAAGCAATATCAAACATGACATGATAAAGTCTAGGCCACAGTCAAAACAAAACTCCTTTTGTACCACTTATAAGTATGAAACTTACTACTCTTTCCCAACACCAATCGAAAACTAAAGCTAAATGCAGTGCTAGCAAAGGAGAACACTCACAGAACAATAAGAGTGAAAACTAGAGTGTTCTAGGCAATGAATAACGGGGTGTGTCTCTCTCCAAAATAAGTGTGTTGGGATCCAACCAACTTATTTAATAAAAGCAAACAAAAGAAAACTAAAAACAAAGACGCTCCAAGAAAAACACAATTATGCATGAAACAATAAAAATAAAGTGTTTTGGAAGAAAACCTGAGATTTTTATTGATGAAGAAGGGGATTCCTTGGGAATCCATAAGCTTTGACGCTTGTACTTTTTGAATATTTCTTGGGGTGACACGGGTGGCATCTCCAAGCTTGAGCTTTTGTCCATACTTCATCTCATCACATTATTCTCCACTACACTGGAAAATTTCCTTCATACAAAACTTCACACAATCTTCATTAGCAACATTAGTGTACTCAAGATAATAAGTCTTTGGGTTTAGTTTCAACACAAGTAAAACTTCCATTAAAACACAAGCTACTGTATAAATTCCTTTTAAAAGTTCAAATGATCAAAGAGAACTCAAAGAGAAAGAGATTAAGAGGCAAATGCAAATAATGGCAGAAATCTGTCAAAACAGACCAGCAGGTAAAAATCGATTTTTTTCGAAGACCTTCTGTTCCTCAAATCAAAAAGTGTTGAACGAATGAAACTTGGATAACAACCTGGGGTATAAGCACAAACAATTACAGCTCAATCCGACATACAGAGATTTTTCACGAATTTTTACAGCGAAGCACAAAAATCTGTTTCGGGACAGCAACTTTCCCAAGCATTATTTCTCTCTAATTAGAGGTTATTCTTGGCCCAAAAACCATACAAAAATTATAAGGAGAGGTTATTACTGAGGCAATAACTTCTAAGACTCAACAAAAGAAAATTTTATTGACTAAAAAATTGGGTTATCTCCCAATAAGTGCTTTTCTTTAACGCCTTTGAGCTAGGCATGATAATTTCAATGATGCTCACATAAGAAATATGAATTTAGAGTAAAAGAGAGCATCAAGAAGCAAATATGGAACAAATTTAAGTCTAACTCACTTCCTATGAAAAATAATCTTGTAAAGAAACAAGTCATGAAAGCACAAAGCAACAAGCATAGGAAAGCAAAACAAGTACAACTTCAAAATTTCAACCATAAAGAGGGGAACTTAATATTGTTGAGATATATAAAACCATGTTTACCTCTCTCATAATAACTTTCATTAGCATCATGAATAAAATTAACAATATAGCTATCACATAAAACATTCTTATCATGAGCCACATGCATAAAAGAATTAATACTCCTCCTATAAGCATAGTCATTCTTATTAATTGTAGTGGGAGAAAATTCAACAAAATAGCTATCATTATTATTCTCATCATCATAATCATCAAATATAGGAGGCGTATTGTAATCATAATTAATTTTCTCCTCAATAGTAGGTGGACTGAAAATCTCATATTCATCATCGTAATCATCATATATTGGAGGCATAGTATCATCAAAGTAAATTTTCTCCTCCATGCTTGGGGGACTAAAAAGATCATTTTCATAAAAACTATCTTCCCCAAGCTTAGACTTTTCCATAGCATTAGCAATAATGGTGTTCAAAGAATTCATACTAATAACATTGCTATTAGCATGAAAATAAAGTTCCATAGGTTTTTTAATTTTCTCTTCAGACACGTCATGTCCTAACTCAAGATAAATACTATAAAGCTCTCTAATTTTGTTGTTGTTTTCCATTAAGCCTAACTAGTGAAAATAAAAACAAGAAACAAAAAGAAATAATTGCAGAATCTAAAGGAAATAATTTCGAGCACTCACACACTAGCAACAGTACTAGAAGATAACTTAGTAGCCAGAGGATCTGAGTACCTTTTACCTTACCTCCCCGGCAATGGCGCCAGAAAATAGCTTGATGTCTATGCACGCTTCTTTTCTTGTAGACACTGATGGGTCTCCAAGTGCAGAGGTTTATAGAACATCAGCAAGTTTCCCTTAAGTGGATCCTAGGTATCAAACTCAGGGAGGACGTGGTCAAAGGTATCCCTCTCAAGCAACCCTGCAATCAAGATACAAGAAGTCTCTTGTGTCCCCAACACACCCAGTATACTTGTCAAGTGTATAGGTGCACTAGTTCGGCAAAGAGATAGTGAAATACAAGTAATACGGATGATTATAAGTGGTAATTGTAGTCTGAAATAAAAGTGGCAGCAAGCAAACATGTAACAGGACTAATTGTAAACGGTGTTTCAATGCTTAGAAACAAGGCCTAGGGATCATACTTTCACTGGTGACACTCTCATATAAATATCTTCTCTTCATGATGCTACCCTTAACTACTCTCCGGTTGGACGATGTAGGGCTATAATAACACACCTTAAAGTTTGCATTCCCCATCTAGATAACCCCTCACTATCACCTTGAGCGCTAGATGGTTCCAACAAACACCACAATCTCATACAGACATCCAACTCAAATTATACTCATGAATAGTATTTATGTAATCTTAGCCAAAGTGCCACACGATGTGCAGGCCCGGGCCCACAGGAGTGCGGGTCATGCTACCGCATAGGGCCCCAAATTTTTGGGGGCCCAAAATATTTGAGTTCCCTTTACTATAATGTGTAATTCGATTTTTAATGGCAAAGGCATTTCTACCGACTTGGTTATGTTGCTTAGTCCTTTTCCTTGCATGACCGGGAGGTTCCAAGTTCAAGTCCCAGCGAGCAACTCTTTTTTTATTTTTCATGATATTTTGCTACTTCCATGCATGCAAGCGTAAGTCCTTTAGACAAGTACGGTGATATTTATTTTCTACATTTTTTGCTACTTTGTTTGATGCCTACGGTGAAAATATTTGATTATACATTTGATTACCATTGAATAAAGCACACAAGCTATCCCGAAGCTTTTCTACATGCATAAAACACATTATACCTATTCTAGAAACTATTTTCTAGCTCCAAGGAGTACTAAACATCTTTAAAAAACGCACCGAGATATCTTGACTTCTAAAAATAGTTTTCTAATTTTTTTAAAACCTAAACAGTTCAAGTGTACCCAAACCATTAGGTTTACGGTTTGACCACTGGTTTGGTTGGTTTTTTCAACTATATAAGACATATCCTCCAATCTATAATCTTGTCGTGACTTTAGTTTAAATTTTAAAACTAAAACCACAATAAGAATTACGAAGCAGACAGAGTATATAATTTAGAGATGTTCATTAGTTCTTTTTATAGCTAGGTAGGGCCTAATTTATAGTTTCGCACACGGCCCCGAATTTTGTCGGCCCGGCCCTGACGGTGTGCACACTGTCAATTTCACACACGTGGGATAAGCAGAGATTCATTAAAGCACTTGAGTAGTAGAATACATCTATAGATTACAAGCTCATGATCTCAATAAGATCACGCATAGAGAGAGATGAACACATAGCTACTGGTAGAGCCCTAGACTCGAGAGAGAACTACTCCCTCCTCATCATGGGAGTAAGCAACGACGATGGAGATGGCGGTGGAGTCGATGGAGATGGCTCCGGAGGCACTTCCCCGTCCCGGCAGGATGCCGGAACAGAGACTTCTGTCCTCCGAATATCCTCTTCGGTGGCGGTGGCACTACGGAACTTTTCGTGGAATTCTGATCTGGTACCTAGGGTTTTCATCCCGAGAGGATTTTATAAGCGAAGGGGTAAGGTCGATGGAGGACTGAGGAGCCCACACCACCCCCTGGTATGGGCTGGCCTGGCCCACGCCACCAGCTGGTGTGGCCAGCCCCTGGCTCCTCTCCATCTCGTCTTCTGGCTTCGTGAGTCTTCTGGTAAAATATTGAGTTTGGCTTTTGTCCGGTCCAATTCTGAGAATTTTTTTTCCAGCTTTTCTGAAACCAAAAACAGTAGAAAACAGGCAACTGGCACCGTGGCATCTTATTAATATGTTAGTCCCAGAAAATGTATAAAAATACCTCAAAGTATGAAGAAAACATAAGAAAGTAGATATAAAACAAGCATGAAACATCAAAAATTATAGATACGTTTACGACATATCAAGAGGTTATTCTTAGTTTAATGTGCATTATCCCAAAACTTGTTGATTGATTCATAACTTTGATATTTCTTGCTCTTAAATTATTTATATCTAGTCACCCTTATGAACTTTGAAGGTGTCCTATGCATTTATGTTTTGCTATACCATGAGGGACAAGCTAAATACCACTTTTATTATGTTTTCTATATGTGAAACAAACAAACATCTTTTAATGCATTGTAATTCATGATCTTTTGTTTATACCTTTTCATGTTACAACATAGTTGCTATGTCTTATTGTTAGAACTCTATATTTCATGCTTATGTTTAGAGTACTTTGATTCCAGCTATCAATGCTTTACAAATACCTTAATCAAGATTATGATCGTGCATGTAACCTCAAAAATCATTATTTTATCACTTACCTACTCGAGGACGAGCAGGAGTTAAGCTTGGGGATGCTTGATACGTCGTAAACGTATCTATAATTTTTGATGCTCCATGCTTGTTTTATATCAAATTTCTTATGTTTTTGTTTACACTTTGAGGTATTTTTATACATTTTCTAGAACTAACCTATTAACAAGATGAGGCAGCGCCATTTGCCTGTTTTCTGCTGTTTTTTGTTTCAGAAAAGCCAGAAAAGAAATATTCTCGAAATTGGACGAAACAAAAGCCGAAGTTCCTTTTTTTGCCGACACGAGACGGAGTCCAAAGCAGAGATGGAGGAGGGCCTGGGGCTGGCTACACCATGTGGTGGCGGGGTCCCCCTGGCCGCGCCACCAGGTGGTGTGGGCCCCTGGTCCACCCTCTGACATCGCCCCTTCGCCTATAAAAGCCTCCCGGGACGAAAACCCTAAGTACCAGATGAGAAATCCACGAGTTACATAGCGCCGCCGCCACTGAAGAGGAGATTCAGGGGAAAGAAGTCTCTGTTCTGGCACCCTACTGGGACAAGGAAGTGCCCCTAGAGCCATCTCCATCGACTCCAGCGCCATCTCCATCACCGTTGCTGATTCCCATGATGAGGAGGAGTAGTTCTCTCCTGAGGCTAAGGGCTCTACCGGTAGCTATGTGTTCATCTCTCTCTCTCAATGCATGATCTTATTGAGATCATGAGGTTTGTAATCTATAGATCTATTCTACTACTCAAGTGCTTTAATTAATCTCTGCTTATCCCCACGTGTGTGAAGTTGACAGTGTGCACACCGTGTGGCACTTTGGCTAAGGTTATAGAAATACTTATCATGAGTATAATTTGAGTTGGATGTCTCTATGACATTGTGATGTTTGTTGGAACCATCTAGTGCTCAAGGTGTTAGTGAGGGGTTATCTAGATGGGGAATGCGAACTTTAAGGTGTGCTGTTATAGCCCTACATCGTTCAACCGGAGAGTAGTTCATGGTAGAATAATAAAGAGAGATATTTATATGAGAGTGTCACTAGTGAAAGTATGATCCCTAGGCCTTGTTTCTAAGCATTGAAACACCATTTACAATCAGTCCTGTTACATATTTTCTCATTGCCACTCTTATTTAAGATCGCAATTACCACTTATAATCATCCATATTACTTGTATTTCATTATCTCTTTGCCGAACTAGTGCACCTATACACCTGACAAGTGTATTAGGTGTGTTGAGGACACAAGAGACTTCTTGTATCTTAATTGCAGGGTTGCTTGAGAGGGATACCTTTGACCACTTCCTCCCTGAGTTTGATAAGCCTTGGGTGATCAACTTAAGGGAAACTTGCTGCTATTCTACAAACCTCTGCACTTAGAAGCCCAACACCGTCTACAAGAATAGAAGCGTGCGTAGACATCACCGGCCATGGGAGGGGGCTGTGCCCTCTCCCTATAAAAGTCTCCAGTCTCCCTCCTCTCATCTCACACCTCCTCATGAAGGATCTCTCTCCCCATCTAGAATTATTGTCCCATGGTCTCGAATTAGCGAGATACACGTTTCTGGTGGCTTTGTCTGAAAGGAGTTGTTGCTTCCGCTGCATCGCTGGAGCGAGGACACGGAGGTTGTCGGAGGACCGGGCGTGTGTGATATCTACGGATGCGTCGCTGAGCTGCGGTGCTTGACTTCCTCACGATCTTGAGATCAGCAAGAGATCGACTACATCAACCACGAGTCCAATGTCGTTACGCTTTGTCGCTCTTCAAGGGTATGTTCTCTATGGATGTACATCCATCCGTTGATTGTATCTAGATAGATAGATCTTGTTACTTAGTAGTTCATATCGTAAGAAATTGTTTGGTTTCTATGCTGCGAACTCAACATTTTGCGCTCTGACCTCTGCTCTTAGCGTTTAAATTCTTTGCCAAAGTTGTTTGTTTAATTTTCGCTTTTTTTGTCGTGGCCTGGGCTTGATCACAATACACATGTGTAATGGATTGCCAGGGTATGTGTTGCTGCATACCCCACACAAACTACCACAATAAAGAATGCAACACACGAATCAAAGCACCGGTCGAAGCCAACAACAAACGCAACACACGAATCAAAGCATCGGCTGAAGCCAACAACAAACGCAATACGCGAATCAAAGCACGCCGGACCCAACCGCCACAACATAGTAAAAGGAAAATTCAGAGCAGAGAAAAGAGGAAACGAACCAGAGCGAGAAACAGACAACCCGGAGCGCAAGTGGTCATGCCTAGAACATATTAACGATGGCCTCGATGGTCAAAGAAGCAACGTACCGACTCCTCAACCTGCGTCTCTCTTCCAAGTAGAGCACGTATGGCCACAAGAAACTCGCCGCAATTCCACTGATGTAGAAGCTACTTAGACAGGCTCGCCCGCAAGAAGAAGAATAAGATGTTGTCAGGTAAGCCGAACCTAAGGCCAACAGGTGAACCAACCACGTGACGTCATTTTTGTGAGCAGCGAAACACCAACACTCAAACAGGTGGGCCCCTTTAGCAGTACATAGCCTAAGGAACATAGATCCCCAATTTCACCTATAGCCTACCATGTGGTCCCCATCCAACAGGACACGACTAAGCAATCATCGAATCTCAATTCCATGTGTAGTAGCGAACCGGTAACACACCCACATATGAACCCATACAGCTGGAAACGTGTACTGTACGTGGTAGGAAAATACAATATGTTTCCTTTTAGAATTATAATTCAAACAAAGAATGAGTTGACCGAGTGGTATTTAGCAGTAAAATAATATCAATACAACAGAAGTTTAGCCAAAAAAACTATATGACCAATACAAATCTTAATACAATATAGAGTTGATCTACCCATCTTTAACAATTAAAGTATTTTTGTGCCAGGATTTTTTAGCCGAAAAAAATTACTAGTGTCCAATTATTCACTAGTTGTGAGGCTACGCAAAATCGGATGGGGGCAGATTTCTGATCGTTTCGGATGTAAAGTCAATTGATCAATTAGGAAGGAGTTCAATTGGTGTACGTCCCAAAGTGAAAGAAGCCATCTAATTCAACTTTAAATCTGGAAACAACCACACTTGTATAAGAGCTAAAACACCAGCAGGTAGACCCCATGAAAACGACCTCCCAATAAACCGTAGGTGCTCAAAACTAGGAAGCTTAGAGCACCTCCACTCATTGGGCGTTCCTAGGCCGAAATCCGGGATTATTTAGAGCCGGATGGCTATAACTTTTTTCCTGGGAATGGACATTTTCCCACTCGCGTTCCTAGGTGGCGTTCCCAAGCGATGCAAAATCAGCGACACATTTGAATATTTTTTGTTCCCGTCGGTAAAATCTTGCCCAAAGGTGTTCGACAGAAGTACGCCCAAAAAGGTTCGGTGAACATTTTATTACAAAACGAAATAAAGACCAGCGATTATTCGTCCATGGGGATGGCCTCCTCTGGCGTGTCGGGTGCGACGGAAATGGGCTCCTCGACCAGGACATGGGTAGCCGACGGATTGGAGGAGGTGGAGGTAGAGCTCGAAGGAGTGGTGGCCGAAATGGTAGGCGCAGGACTCAGCATGCTGACAAGGACGTCCTCGTCGAGAATGACGGTGTGGCACGCCATGTACCAGGCCTTGACCTGGGGGCTCATCGCCAAGGTGTCTTCGCCGCCCAAGAGGAACTAGAGGTCTGTGTTCCTCTTCTTGGCGACAAAGTTCACCTCGAGGAGGTCAAGCTTCCTGTCTTGGTTCTGCAGCAGCTGCGTCCACCTCTCCTCGGCCTTCTCCTCCCTCTCCACGACATGGGCCTTGGAGTCGGCGATGCACTTCTCGATCGACGAGTGGAGGCTCGTTGGGAGGTCCTATAGCTTTCAACATCTTCGCCTTCTTCTGGCCGATTTCCGGCCTTCCTTCGTCGGCCGGTGGGGGATCCTCCGGGTTGTACATGTGGTCCTTGTTCTTGGCCAGGCTCACGTGAGTGTCCGCCCATTTCAGGCAGTTCTGAATCTTGTTGAACACGTGGTGGAACTTGAACTCCATGCCGATGTCGTCCCTGTACATGCTGAGCGCACGGAGGAGCTGCACAAACAACACAGAGTGTTCCAGGACAGGCATCATGTCGACATAGTTTTAAGCTTGAGGTCGATGAACTACCTTGATATCCATGCTTTCGCCGTTGATTGGTGTGCGCCCGATCTCTTCCATAATGTCGTGTCACTTGCTGCACGCCTGCTGCACCAGTCCCTAGTGATTGGTCATGGCCTTCTCACCGCGCTCCATGTGGATCTTGTTGAACTTTGGGTTCATTGGGCTCCGCTCATCGAACGCCAACTTCACACGGTTCTAGTAGTTATCTGAGTTTTGGTTTGCGCCTGTGATGGGGTCAATGCTCACCGACATCCATGCCTCGGTGAGGCAAAGGTCCTCAAGCGTCGTCCACTTCACGCGGGGCTCCATCGTCCTCGCCTTCTTCTTTCCCTTGCCCTTCGCCGTCGCCGAGGCGCCCTCTTCGGCCTATGTCTGGTCAGTGAACTTGGCCTCAGCCAAGGTGTCCTATTCGCCGAAATCCTAGGACTCGAGGCCATGTTCGGCGAAGGTCCAGGACTTGAAGAAGCCAGAGGCGGCCGCTGTGGAACTGGAGGCGATCATTTCCGACATGTAGGCGTCGCCCGCCATTCTGGCGAACACGTTGCGGGCGTCCAGTTTGCCAAAGTTGTTGGGCGAGGATCTGCTACCGGTGAACGAAAGAGGACCCCGACGCATGGCCGATGATGAGCCGTACGCCGGAGAGCTGGCGTAGGGGACGTTGATGTTGATGTTGATGTTGAAGGACGGAGGAAGAGGTGGGGGAAGGGCAAGAGCACATTCGGGTTGAACCCGCCGTCGAACTCGGGGAAGGACAAGAACCTTTGTCTTGGGTTCGCCTGGCTCTCCTGGAACATGGCCGGCGAGATCGGCGAGAACCTGGCCGGAGACCTGACATCGGCTGGCTCCCCCAATGCATGACGTACTGCGAGGCGTCCATCGACGTTGGGTGCGACATCTCCGTGCATGCGGTGTTGCGCTCAGAAGCCTCATGCACTTCCCTCATCTCCGACCTCAATGTCCTATCCTTACAGCTATCTATTTCGATCTTTCTCCGCTGGCACTCCTACACCCACTCGACGTCCGTGAAGCCGTCCGGCCTCGGTGTCATCTTCCTCGGCCTCCTCGGCTTCTTCTCCTTCGGCACACCGACGGTGGATAGAGGTCTCACGAAACCCTTGGGCGGCATGGTGGGAGGGAGTTCGCGGAACTGGCGGGAGATGTGGCGGGGTATGGAGAAGAAAGGGGAAACTCGACCTTAAATCACCGACAGGGTTGGCCCACCCGTTTTTTCGCTGTGTCCGGCGCTCCCAGGCGGTTCCCGTCGCCCTGGGTTCGGCCTGGGAACGCCGGATGAAAGTTGGGCCAAATCTAGACCAATTCGATGACTGGGCGAAATTTCACCGTCCAGATGTAAAAATCGCCCTGGTAACGCCCTCCTGAGAACGCGAGTGGAGATGCTCTTAGATCTGTTTAGATCATCTCTAACAAAGTGCGTAAACAAGACAAAATTGTAAAATTCCGGCCACATACAGTTTCACGAGCGTCTGGTTGATCTAGCGAAACTTATAAAATGGCCTGGCTTGTAATCGATTTACAGTGCCCCGAGAACCCAGCCTTGTGGCCGGTACATGTAGCGCTCCAATGGAGGTTTATAAGCAGAAACGCTACTTCCTACGCTGCTCACGTCCGCCGATGACCATCTGTACGTTGTCCATCCAGCCATCAAATTGGCACTGGTTAAGAAAAATTGATCATCCGTGTCGGGCTCCGACGAAGCGGCCACGCCACTGCAACACAGGGCGAGCTAGCAGCAGCATGGAGCGGCGGCGGCAGCAGCAGCCGGGCCGGAATTTAGCGGCAGCAGAATACGAGCTAGCGACCGCAACATGGATCTAGCGGCAGCAGCCTGCGATTAATTGATTCCATCCAGCATGGAGCTAGCGGCAACTGCGTTAATCGATTCCATCCATGATCCATCCAGGGAAGAAGATAAGGAATATACTAGAAAAACGAATACTTTTTTTTACGAGTCTAGTTCTAAGGGCTCCGTTCTGCTCCGTCTATTTTAAAACCGTAAATAATGTTTGTGTTTTTACAGAGATACGCTGCTGGGAGAGGCACAACCATATGAGTGATTCGACGTTGTTAGTGGACGTTGTATGGGGTGCGCTGCCGAAGATCCTTCTTGAAAATATAAGCAATAATCCATATGATTTAATTCGAATAACAAACTGTTAAAACATGATTAAACAAACAGCGCCAAAACTAATTATACAGATTAACAAAGTAGATAAATAGATTACATCTAAATAAGGTAAACCTATCACATCTACACTAAACACTAGAATAAAGAACTATAGCAGAATCTAAAAGAGAAAGTTCGGTATTACACATGGTGCAGCGGTGGTAGCCGCAGCGTTATCGTCTATGTTGAGGTTGTCGAAGAGGTCGGTGACGTCTGGAAAGAAGTCGTCATCCAGGAACTCGTCGTCGGAAGATGTTGTGGACACTAGTAGTTGCGCTAGAGCGCTTCTCAAAAACCTGATCGCCCCTCACCCATACAGGTTCACAAGAGGCGGGGTTCCGGAGGCCTACTGTCCCAATCTGCGGTGCACGCCACAAGCCGGGATGGTAAAGAAGAAGGCGGCGACGCAATAGACTAGAAGGAGACGCGTAGATAGATGGTGCTGATTAGGTTTAGCGCAAACGCTTATCATATCAGGGATATCATGGGGATCAACCCACGTCTGAATCGGTAACAGCCCACGTCCCATAAAGACTGGAAACGATTGACTAATTAACATGTCCATTAATGACTTGTAATTAATCTATGATTAATTTTCCAGACTACCATAAATAAAGCTCGGCTCGACGAAATTCTTGCAACCCACGGCGTGCGCGCATCATGACGAGGCGAGGCGATGTGTGGCGAGGCGAGGCGGGTGGCATAGGAGGAGAAGCGCGTGGGAGCTTCTCTTCTTCTCACACCTTAGTGAGTGGTGGAACAACCTAGTATATAAGAAGGTGTAACTCTCACTCAACTAGTAATATGGGACTAAACTTTGGCACCACTAGCATAGCCATATGCTGCCATGCATAAATTGGCCAAAGAGAATTTTAGAATTTGTCTAATGGGCCAACAGCCCAATACACCTCAAATTCCAACAATCCCCCACAAAATCTCATTGGCACATCACATCACTTCCATTCTAGAATATTGTTTTATATACCGGTGTGTAGTAGAGACTATTAAGTTGAACTTCCACGTTAAACTTCATGCTACACTAGCTAGCAACTTGAATAGTGGACTATGCCTTGAACTAAAAGTTTTCTGCACACTAGTTTCATACAAAATCTAGAATGGTACAGGGCTGCCGCAGGGCTTCCCCGCGGTTTAGAGCTTATGCGTCATACTCTAGGGCCTTTCATGAGTTTATTAGAGAGCACCCAATACACACGGACTGCGACGTTTGACAGTCAGACTCATATATGTGTGTTCCTAAATAGATGTTCTGCAGGACAACATCTCTGTTTAGAAAAGCCACTTAGAACACATTAAGATAAATATCAACTTGCCATGCAGAATAAGAGAGTATTGCATATTTATGGAGATGTATATATAATATGGGCATACTCTCCTCTCAGCTGATCAACACATTGTCTCCCAACTCTAATTCGGAGGATCTGTGGGTTACCATTGCGAATAACTCGTTGTGTGGGTCTCAAACCCATCTCCCTCGATGCATTATCTATCACATTACGTGATAAACCTTTTGTGAAGGGATCTGCCAAGTTCTTAGATGTTTGGTTATAATCCAACGCAATAACTCTAAAGTTTCTCAGTTTCCTGACAGATTTAAATCTCCTCTTCACATGCCTTGATGACTTCATATTACCTTTAGAACTGTTTACTTTGACGATTATAGTTTGATTATCACGGTTCATCGAGATGGCAGGTATTGGTTTTTCAACCACACGTAAGTCCATCAAGAGCTCATGAAGCCACTCTACTTTAACAGTGGTTCTGTCTAATGATGTGAGTTCTGCTTCCATAATTGACCTCGCTAAGATGGTCTGCTTGCAAGACTTACAGGAAACAGCGCCACCACCAAGTGTAAACAAATAACCACTTGTGACCTTAATCTCATTAGCATCATATATCCACTTTGAATCACTGTAACCCTAAAGTACCCGTGGGTACCCAGTATAGTGAATACCGTAACTCGCAATGCCTTTTAAATAGTGCAAAACTCTCTCAAGAGCATGCCAATGACCATCTCTAAAATTTGACACAAATTGACTCAGTTTGCTTACAGCAAAGGAGATGTCAGGCCTCGTAGCGCTTCCTAAGTATATGAGCGAGCCAATAATTTGAGAATATCTCAATTGATCTTTAGAATTCCTTCGTTATACCCAAAGCGACTCAATATCTTTTCCACATAGTGGGACTAAAGAAGTGTAATCCCACCATTGTCATCCTTTAGTAGCTTGATGTTTAAGATTAAATCAGCGACTCCCAAGTCCTTCATCTCAAAGCAGTTAGATAGGAACTCTTTGACCTCCTTAATAGAAGTGAGGTTGTTCCTGAATATCAATATGTCATCGACATAGAGACACAAAATAACTCCCTCACCCTAACCATGGCGATAATACACATACTTATCAGCTTCGTTTACAACAAAGCCTTCAGCGATTAAAGTTCTTTCAAACTTCTCGTACCACTGCTTAGGATCTTGCTTAAGACCATATAAAGACTTCACTAACTTACACACCTTTCCTTCTTGACCATCTACTACAAATCCATCAGGATACTCCATATAAATTTCCTCATCTAGCTCTCCATTTAGAAAAGTTGTCTTAACGTCCATTTGATGAACGAGAAGACCATGTGAGGCAGCCAAGGATAGTAGTACTCGAATAGTGGTCAATCTGGCTACATGTGAGTAGGTATCAAAGAAGTATTCACCTTCTTTCTAGGTATAACCCTTGGCCACAAGACGTGCCTTGTACTTTTCAATAGTACCATCAAATCTAACCTTTTTCTTGAACACTCACTTACATCCTAAAGGTTTGCACCCATAAGGATGATGGGTGACTTCCCAAGTTCCATTAGCTAAGATGGAATCCATCTTGCTACGGACAGCTTCTTTCTAGTAGTCGGCATCTTAAGATGCATAGACTTCTGAAATAGAAGTGGGAGTATCATCCACAAGGTACACAGTGAAATCGTCACCAAATGTCTTTGCAGTCCTTTGTCTCTTACTCCTTTTAGGAGATTCATTGTCGTCCTCGACATGATCATCATAGTGTTCTATCGTCATAGTCCGTTCAGGAATTATAACAAATTCCTGACTAGATGAACTAGTCATCTCCTGATTTGATGAGCTAGACATACCTTTCATGGGAAAGATGTCCTCAAAGAAATTCACATCATTTCACTCCATAATTGTACCAACATGCATGTCGGATACTTCAGATTTTACTATCAAAAATCTATAGCCAATGCTATGAAAAACATATCCCAGAAAAACACAATCCACAGTTTTTGGTCCAAGCTTTCGCTTCTTGGGTACTGGAATATTAACTTTCCCCAAGCATCCCCAAGTTCGTAAGTAAGAGAGTTTAAGCCTTTTATTCTCCCATTCCTCAAACGGAGACATGGTTTTATCCTTTACGGGAACACGGTTTAGGACATGACACGTAGTCATTTGTGCCTCCCCACCATTCCTTAGAAAGACCCAATGTATCTAACATGGCGTTAATCAAATCAGTTAGAGTGCGGTTCTTTCTTTTGGCCACCCTATTTGACTAAGGTGAGTAGGAGGCGTCCTCTGATGGATAATACCATGTTCCGTATAGAATAAATCAAATTTATTTGAAAATTAGTCTCCACCATGAACCGACCTTAACCGCTTGATTTTAAGATCAAGTTGGTTCTCCACTTCAGCTTTATAGTTTTTGAAGTAATTCAAAGCTTCATCTTTAGATTTCAGAAGATAAACGTAGTAGTATTGTAACATCCCAGCATTAGAGCTTAGATATAAGCTGAGATCAGGTGTGTGCATTGCATTCATGCATAGAAAATCTGAATAATTTTCGCGCGTTTGTTTAAAACACAAAGTGTTCGAATTCTCACTTGTGCTAATGGGAACATTAGGGCAAGTGCTCTAGATTTCGACATGACCTTTGTTGATTTTGTTGCTTTTGGGGAAAGAAAATAGTTTGAATTCCAAATTCAAATATGATTCCATACAATTCAAATAAAGTTTGGAATCAAATTGAAATCTCAACAATTATAGAAAACTCCATAATTACAATACAATGTGGGATAAATAATAATAATCCTTATTACATAAATGTGAATACTATACAACATTCATTGAATACTCACATGAGTGAAGAATAAAACTTTACTTTATTACAACCAAAAAGAATACAATGTTTTTACAACTGTTTAGATAAGGAAATTATAAATCAGTAAGACAAAAGAAAAGATTAATACTAGAACTATCTAATTCTTCATCTATCTTCTGTATTCTCTTCACTTCTTCATTTTGAGTCTGCAACAAATTAAGACAAACACAAACAGAAAGGAAACATATTGTTATGTTAAAATGTTTACCTCACCAAAAGATGAGGCAATTTAATTTATTAAACTTAGTTTGGGGATTTAGGAAGAACTCCTAAATTCCACAATCTAGCACTAGAGGGCATTACCAAATCTAGGCAACACTTAAGACATGGATTAGATTTTTCTATACACTTGAAATAGAGAGAGGCATCTATGGGGCAAGGCTAAAGGTATATATATTTGATCCACTCAATAGAAGGCAGTAAGAGGCAAGCTATAATACCCTCTAGTCCTAGCTAAGCTTAATTTAAAAGGAAACCCAATAAATATAAGTAATAGTTTATTTTAGCACTAATTAGCTAAACATACTAGAATTTTAAACCATGTGAACAAATAATAGCATCATCCAGTCATATCAGGTCATAGCTAAGTGAGTTACACACTGGGAAGTATAAAACAAGTGCCAAACTGGATAACGATTACACCAGCCATGGTTTGCATAAGGAGAAAAGGACAACTTGGCTACCTGCATAGAAAAGAGTCCCACTTGACAGCAGCACACTCATCACATGCAATGGATGTGCTGTCAACACAGCAAAGGGGGCATAAATAGGGAGTCCAGCCGTGGCAAAGTAGCTAGAGGCAAACTCACACAATCCCTTATCCATCAGACCACCATCAGAACTCGAGAACACCACTGGTTCATTCCCAAATCTACATCAATAACACCATAGCCACCATGACTCCATAGTAGAAATAGGCTAGTCTAGCAGATCAAGCTCATCAGGGAAATACAAGCTAGGATCACTAGGAGGAATGGCACCACCAGATAAAAGATTAAGTACAAGGACAAAGATAGCTAGCTGATTAAGCACCTCAATAGCAAGTTTCAGCACACCTCCTAGCCTCAGGTTATTCGCTATCACTATGATCAATCATAGTATCTGATCTTATCATTTTAAGTAAGAAAATGATTTTTGAGGGTGAGAGAGAGCTCTCAGTTTAGCATAGTGGTGCTATGCCCATTTCATCCTAGAGCTTTTTGGGACAACAATAGCATTTGTTCTTATTACAAAGAAGGGCCTCAGACCTTGCATCATTGGAAGCCAAATTTCAATTCTTTAGACATGAATTTCTATAGTAGATCATGCCACTCTAGGGTGTATTACTGTGTACACTCTAGAATAAAAAGGCGGAACCACAACAGTAACCTAAGAGTAGATGAAGACATTATCTCCTTGAACAAATATAAAGGCCATAAAGGTTTTGCAACACCATAGAACATGTTTCATAAATGAAATCATTTTATTAGCCATTTAGTTAGGAATCATTTGAACTGTTGCTGTCATATGGACAGAGTATTCATACTAGTCATCCATGTGTGTATCTGAGACCATTCGTCTAGTTAGAACACTAGCAGATCATATAGCTAGGAGTCACCACCATGCATACTCCAAGGGAAGCTATCACAGTAGCGCAACCACAGCTATAGAAGCCACTGACCTAACTAGAACAACGCCAGATTATGTTCCAAAGAAGATACCACAACAATAAGCCATCTCAATTTGGCAGTGTGGATCAACAGAATGTGCCTACATAATAAGATGAGTATATATAAACATTGTCAATATACAAACCAATTTATAACAACACTATTCCCTCAATGAAATGTTGAAAAAGACATAACTGTTAAGAATCCTCCATATTCAATTAACAATTCCAAAATAATTATCAGCACCTCAATAATAGTGTTCTAAATCATCCTCCTAGCTAATCTAGCTAGGAATCATGTAAAGCAAGCTTCCAACTATTAACCTGAACAACTACCATTTAGACCAACATGTACTGAACTAAACAGTTTAGTTAAGCAACTCACTAAATCAAAGGATTCAGTTAAACATATGAGTACAACAGGACTACTAAGTAATACTTCACTAATGCTTGGATGACCACTTCATCCAAATTGAGGCACCACCAATAGCACACATTTTATGCTATTTGGATTAGTATTTAACAAGCTTCAGCGAAACATGCCAGGGATTATTAATCATCCAAACTTGGATTCTAGTATAGGTAATCCACTAGTAGTTAGTAGCTCAACTAGAGCAAATCGTGGACCTCGCACATGTCCAGAAGGCCACCACTCCACCACATGTCTGCACTAACACCATATCTTGGCTCGGAAGCAACACCACAAACCACGAGCAGAGTCATCAGCTCGATGGCCGTTCACAGTAGAGTTTACCTGAATGGTTGTTGAAGCCGAAGGGGAGGTGAGTGTGGTCGATGGCCATGCTGTAGCAGTAGCATGGAAATAACCAAAAGGTCATCGCCATTACAACAATAGAGAATCAGAGCCATGAGCCAATAAACTGAAGGTCGTCGGGGTTGCGCTTGGAGCACCGTCCCGCCGGCATCAAGGATGAAGTAGTCTGCACAATAGGGCCATCACAGCACCACCACACCAAGTCCTCACCAAACCCACCAGTACACTACCATACCTCTCCATCTCCAAAGCAGAGTACAGAGGCAATAGGACATAACCACCGGGGTTACAGGCACCCTGCCTTTCCGCTAGCACCAGATTAGAGAAGATACAATGACATAGGCCTAGAATGGTGTGGCCGTGTCACCAAGAGCGGCAGACCAACCATCCAAGGTAGGGCGGCGCTGGGATTGCGCCAAGGCGTCGACAATGTTAGACCGGGAGGAGAGCCGACAGATGGTGGAGCCACAAGATCGTGGAACCCTAGCCAGAGAAGGGTTGGGGGCGAGCTCGATAGGGACTCAAAGCCAAATCAAATTGGAGGGCCAGATCGTCCAGTTGATGGCGGAGCTTCGGCATTAGGCGGAGGCGGCCGCAACATCTTGGTTCCACCAGAATTGATTAGGCGACGGTGGCGACCGAAGCCGGGAGAGGAACAAGAGTGAGTGCATGTCGGTGTGTTTGTGCGTGGCGTGCGTGGAGTGAGAGAGTGGGCCAGGGTCAAAGTGACCCCGAGGCAGACTAGTTGGGCTAGGCTGGCCCATGTACCCAACCAAACATGTCCAATTTCCCTCAACAATGCCTCAGCCCAATTATTGCCACGCAAAAAATTCAATTTTCTATTTAATAATTATCAAAATACACCTGAACTCATTTGAGCTCTAAAAAAATCCTAAAAAAATACATATAACATATTGGAATGATCACAAAAATAATATCTACTTAGGAAAAATATAACATTGTTTGTTTGAGTAAAATAAAATGCAAATAAATATTAACACCATTAAAACATAAGTGAAATTTCACAAAATAAGGAAAAGTCCTAAAAATGAATAAAAATCATTTTTGCATATGAATATAAATCTACTATTATATAAAATACTAACTTAATTTGTTTTCAAATAAATCTTGAAGCAAATATTTAAAGATATATAATCCTTTGTGGAATTTTGTAAACATAAGGATAACACCTAAAATTGAATAAAATTCACTTCTAAGATCTTAAGTAAGTATGTTTCCCTAGAAAAATACTAATTATGTTATTCCAACCCACTTTAAGGTTATTAAGAAATAAATCCTTGTTTATTATTTAGTTGGTAAATTCTTTAACAACATTCTTAAATAAGAAATAATCACAATTTTATGTAAAACCCTTAATCTTGTACATTGAAATACTACTTCTAACACCATAACTTAAGTCTATAATAATACTTAAAAGTAAAACTATTAACATTTAGAAAACTCACTTAAACTAAAAGTGAATGATCCTATACCTTCAAACATGCTTGTTATAAGATTTAAAGTTTATTAATACTTTTAAACACATCACACCCTAGATCTAATTATGTTTTATAGTTAGATTTTGTATGTTCCAAATTAAGTCATAAGATCTCTCAAATCCAAACTTATCAAACAAACGCAAATGACATCGATCACATTCTACTAATCATAAAGATTGGTTAAACCTTCTCTTAAAAAATTATTCGTTTTGCCACTTCAAACAACAATCTCATAATAAGTTCTTCAACTCTTATCAACCTAAAACATGGACTTCCATAATAGATACATAATATCAAATAACTCTAAGCATGTGTTGTTATATTTACTTTATATCATACATATTAGTCTTAAGTTCCTTGTATATGTATATTGGCTTGTAAAGTAAACTATAGACAAACTAAATCTTAAAGAAATCACTTAAGTTTAACTCATTCACCATATTAGGGTATTACTTTGGGGTTTTCCAAACTGCATTACATTACTTACGCATAACTGCATCTTGCTTCTTTAAACATTAGTCCTTACTGGACCAATGATGTTGTTTACAGAATTTGGATCTTCTAGTGTCTTGAAGACCGTGATTGCATAATCTTGCAATCACAAAAGGCAAGTTCACAACTTGCTCATGTCCTTTGATTATTTTCTATGCTTGTAACTCAACTGTGTCATCACCTGCATTTCAAAAAGGTCGAACACACTATTTTCACAATTAACTGGAAATATCGGTTACTGATCCAGGGTGATCAGCAAATCTATCATAACTGGAAATGGAAACACCATTGTACAGTAATGTATCATCTAGGACTTAACAACCAATGTCGCCAGTGAATCTAGCGTCGTATATTACGTGTCAACCATGAGATTTGGAATGGGATGGAGAAGTCAGCTGTATCTTCTTCCTTTCATATGGAGGCAAGATGACCTTAACGTGACGCTATGAATTCCTTGTGCGGATCTAGCATATGGGTGGGCACCCTTAGGCCCCACATTTTTGGTATCTAGATTATCTATGAGCGGCTGTCGAAGGTACAGTGGGACCTTTATGGAGCTTCCCAGGGGCATAACTATCTCGTAGAGTCTGCTGGAACTCACTAGGGTTGTAGCTTGCCTGAAAGGGGGCTTAGCGGAGGTGTAGTCAGCCCTACAGGATCATGCCGACATATGGGGTCGTGGAGAGGGCAGTGATTGGCTTGGATCTTAGACTAGGCCCCACGAAGGTTCTGGTCAACCTGTGAAGGCTGTCGGACATAGTTTTCAGAATAAAAGCAACCTTTGAAGAAATGTTTGTGAACACCTGCATTCCCTACGACCTTTGGTCTATGGCTATAGACATAGTGCATCATACACTCCTTTTTAGTGAACTTGCTGAGTACGCTCGTACTCAACCATACCTTCTTAACCCTTGCTAGGTTCTAAGTCGTTGAAGACGACGCCAACATCAATTTATGCTCAAGAAACCTTCATCGACAGCTCAAGTTCTTCAATAAAGTCAATGAAGTCAACATATGCATCAGCTGAAGTGAAGACGAAGTCTCTGTCTAGATAGGAGTAGATACTCTAGCCATGAAACCTACTTCTGTAGAGCATTGCAATAGCAGCAATGGCAAGCCAAATAGTTTAGATACTAGTCTTAGTTATAGTTCTGAGTTATTATTTCTGGTTCTTCTTTGTAAGAAGTTTCTTTCTCTCTCTTCAACCTAGAGTGTTCTCTGGATCTTATGTAAAGAGTCAAGTTGTAATCTATAGTCATGTCTTGGACCTGTTGTGTTTCTGTTGTACCACTCTGAGGGATGTAATACTAGTGAACGGTGTTTCATTGGTGTTATGACAACGACTATAGTGTACTACATCATGAAGTGGTATGATGGGTCATATGCTTTGACCTTAGGATTAAAACCCTTTTAGGATGATCTGTAGGTTGGATAGTGACTATAGGAAGCCATCTTATCTAAACCAAGTCTTGTGATGGATATCCACTTGAGGATAATCTTGTCACACTTAAGTTGGATGTTCTTATCATCTTTCTTAAGGATTAGTTATATGTATTCTCTAGAGAAATGTCATTTGAGTGTAGCTGTAAATAGGTATAACACCACTAAGATATCTTAAGTAAGTTAAAATAACAAAGAAGATTACGACCAGGATTAGGATATCATGTGGAGTAGTATTAGTGATGAAGTCTATGTTTGGAACCCTTGTGGAGTAGCAGAATCTTACCACTAGTTGATACCACTATACCACATAGGTAGACCATTAGAGTATGTATAGATACAATGCGAAGTAAATCATGTGGCATTCACTTGAGAATTCCATGTGATGGAGTAGAATTTTGTTAAGAATCATTAATAGTAAGCTAAGAAAAAGAGTCGTCATGGTGAGATTAGCTCTTTAATCATGATGACTAGGTAAATCTTAACAAGTTCATGGTGACAATAGCTCTGAGACCATGATAAGTTTGTAATGAAGACAAGTACTTAGTAAATAATCGTGTAATAACAGTAAGTAAAGAACAATGTAGGTCTATGATAGAAGTAATAGCTCTCAGGATATCATGATAATTTTTGAATTAAGGTAGTAACTACAATTTTGTTAGTAATTTGAGAGATCATGTGAGGATGCTTTACGATAGAATGAAAGATTGGTAGTCTTTAGTAGTCCCGAAAGAAAAATAAGAAGTTCGTCAAGAACCAAAGTGAGACCACTTTGCTCAAAATTATCCAGTTGCAATTGGGAAGTTTGGGTAAATATTGATACAAAGAGTAGTTTAACCCTTAAGTTCTAAGTATCACGATGTAAATCTATATTAGGAGGTGTCATATACTACACAGCTAAGCCTGAATTCAAGAGGTATTGTACTCAACTATTATATTCCGGGCTTAGAATGATGTGTGTTATATGTACCACATTTGGATTTCTTGATTTTTCTTGGATCTTCTTGATTGACTAGATCCATACATGAAGTTTGACTTGGTGTGCAAATGCATGTTGCATCATCAAGTTATTACTTGACGTTATAGACCTAGATAGAAAAGGGAATTCGTATAAGGGAGTGACGAGTTCCGAAGATCAAGATGAAGACTTGCACGAAGAAGGAAGCTAAATATGAGGTGTGTTAACACTATTTTGAAGGATGAATCAATCCCAACTTATAATTAGTTGGCAATAAGAAGGATTACTAATGCAGACAAGGTGTAGAGCCACATAAAGGAAGGAACTTAAGTTCACTTAAAGTAGGTGATGTTGTTAAGAAGCTAATGAAATAGTCGTGCCAAGTTCATGGAAGTATCATGAATCGTTGCAAAGAAGAAGTGTTTGGAATAAGGGTGGTATTCAAGCTCTGACAACTCAGATACAATGCTAGTAAGAAGTCGAAAAACTGTAGGGTAATTCGTACACCTAGGAGGATCCGCAGCTGGTATCCGTAGTTGGTATCCATAGCTGGTATCCTAGAGGTTTAGCTAATTATCATCTTTGTGTAATTTAAAGAGTATTAAACTTGGCCTAAGTTAAGTTAGACCTACAGAAGTATCAAATTAAAGATCGTATTTCGAGACGCTTCGCGAAATTAGGCCTACCAAAGAGAAAATATCCAGAAGATTAAGAGTAAGTCAAGTAATGTTGGAAGATTCATTTCGGAGATCCACAACTATGTGGGTGTACCGTAGATTATTTCATGAGACCTTATATAGGTAAGATATAAGCTAGACAGAGACCAATATCCTTACTATCGAGCTTATAGATATTATACGTGTAGATTAGAGACCATTAGAAAACCCCAAGGGGGAGAGTAAACAATAAACATTGAAGTGTTGTTGTCAAATTTTCTGACTAAAGGTTGGAAAAGAAGTACTAAGTCATGATGGGATTAAGCCTTATTCTCATAAGGTTATTAGAAGTCATCATTATAAAGTATTTGCAACAATATGTCTGGATAAATGACCCAAGTAGATATAACTGTTTAACTCTAGTGGACTAGTTATAAAGGGGAAATAGCTGGTAAGTTTTATTTAAGAAGGAGGAGAGCCTACCAAAATAAGTCCAGTGTAAAGTAGTAAGAAAGCCTAATTGGAATGGACTAAATGTGTCCCAAGCCAATCAAAGAGATTGTAGTAGGAGTTATACTACATATAGGAAACAACAGTGGATATTGTCGGGATGAAGATGATTCAAGGAAACAGATCTGGATATGGGATACCACAATTATCCCCAATTGTGATCACAATGGAATTTGAGAAATGCCGTGATCCATACAAGTCAACACCTCATTCCGAAACGTAAGAGAGTACGAACTTCAGGGACGAAGTTTATTTTAAGGGGGAGAGTCTGTAACATCCCATCATTAGAGCTTAGAAATAAGCTGAGATCAGGTGTGTGCATTGCATTCATGCATAGAAAATCTGGATAATTTTCGCGCGTTTGTTTAAAACACAAAGTGTTCGAATTCTCACTTGTGCTAATGGGAACATTAGGGCAAGTGCTCTAGATTTCGACATGACCTTTGTTGATTTTGTTGCTTTTGGGGAAAGAAAATAGTTTGAATTCCAAATTCAAATATGAGTCCATACAATTCAAATAAAGTTTGGAATCAAATTGAAATCTCAACAATTATAGAAAACTCCATAATTACAATACAATGTGGGATAAATAATAATAATCCTTCTTACATAAATGTGAATACTATACAACATTCATTGAATACTCACATGAGTGAAGAATAAAACTTTACTTTATTACAACCAAAAAGAATACAATGTTTTTACAACTGTTTAGATAAGGAAATTATAAATCAGTAAGACAAAAGAAAATATTAATACTAGAACTATCTAATTCTTCATCTATCTTCTGTATTCTCTTCACTTCTTCATTTTGAGTCTGCAACAAATTAAGACAAACACAAACAGAAAGGAAACATATTGTTATGTTAAAATGTTTACCTCACCAAAAGATGAGGCAATTTAATTTATTAAACTTAGTTTGGGGATTTAGGAAGAACTCCTAAATTCCACAATCTAGCACTAGAGGGCATTACCAAATCTAGGCAACACTTAAGACATGGATTAGATTTTTCTATACACTTGAAATAGAGAGAGGCATCTATGGGGCAAGGCTAAAGGTATATATATTTGATCCACTCAATAGAAGGCAGTAAGAGGCAAGCTATAATACCCTCTAGTCCTAGCTAAGCTTAATTTAAAAGGAAACCCAATAAATATAAGTAATAGTTTATTTTAGCACTAATTAGCTAAACATACTAGAATTTTAAACCATGTGAACAAATAATAGCATCATCCAGTCATATCAGGTCATAGCTAAGTGAGTTACACACTGGGAAGTATAAAACAAGTGCCAAACTGGATAACGATTACACCAGCCATGGTTTGCATAAGGAGAAAAGGACAACTTGGCTACCTGCATAGAAAAGAGTCCCACTTGACAGCAGCACACTCATCACATGCAATGGATGTGCTGTCAACACAGCAAAGGGGGCATAAATAGGGAGTCCAGCCGTGGCAAAGTAGCTAGAGGCAAACTCACACAATCCCTTATCCATCAGACCACCATCAGAACTCGAGAACACCACTGGTTCATTCCCAAATCTACATCAATAACACCATAGCCACCATGACTCCATAGTAGAAATAGGCTAGTCTAGCAGATCAAGCTCATCAGGGAAATACAAGCTAGGATCACTAGGAGGAATGGCACCACCAGATAAAAGATTAAGTACAAGGACAAAGATAGCTAGCTGATTAAGCACCTCAATAGCAAGTTTCAGCACACCTCCTAGCCTCAGGTTATTCGCTATCACTATGATCAATCATAGTATCTGATCTTATCATTTTAAGTAAGAAAATGATTTTTGAGGGTGAGAGAGAGCTCTCAGTTTAGCATAGTGGTGCTATGCCCATTTCATCCTAGAGCATTTTGGGACAACAATAGCATTTGTTCTTATTACAAAGAAGGGCCTCAGACCTTGCATCATTGGAAGCCAAATTTCAATTCTTTAGACATGAATTTCTATAGTAGATCATGCCACTCTAGGGTGTATTACTGTGTACACTCTAGAATAAAAAGGCGGAACCACAACAGTAACCTAAGAGTAGATGAAGACATTATCTCCTTGAACAAATATAAAGGCCATAAAGGTTTTGCAACACCATAGAACATGTTTCATAAATGAAATCATTTTATTAGCCATTTAGTTAGGAATCATTTGAACTGTTGCTGTCATATGGACAGAGTATTCATACTAGTCATCCATGTGTGTATCTGAGACCATTCGTCTAGTTAGAACACTAGAAGATCATATAGCTAGGAGTCACCACCATGCATACTCCAAGGGAAGCTATCACAGTAGCGCAACCACAGCTATAGAAGCCACTGACCTAACTAGAACAACACCAGATTATGTTCCAAAGAAGATACCACAACAATAAGCCATCTCAATTTGGCAGTGTGGATCAACAGAATGTGCCTACATAATACGGTGCGTATATATAAACATTGTCAATATACAAACCAATTTATAACAACACTATTCCCTCAATGAAATGTTGAAAGAGACAGAACTATTAAGAATCCTCCATATTCAATTAACAATTCCAAAATAATTATCAGCACCTCAATAAAATAGTGTTCTAAATCATCCTCCTAGTTAATCTAGCTAGGAATCATGTAAAGCAAGCTTCCAACTATTAACCTGAACAACTACCATTTAGACCAACATGTACTGAACTAAACAGTTTAGTTAAGCAACTCACTAAATCAAAGGATTCAGTTAAACATATGAGTACAACATGACTACTAAGTAATACTTCACTAATGCTTGGATGACCACTTCATCCAAATTGAGGCACCACCATTAGCACATATTTATGCTATTTGGATTAGTATTTAACAAGCTTCAGCGAAACATGCTAGGGATTATTAATCATCCAAACTTTGATTCCAGTATAGGTAATCAACTAGTAGTTAGTAGCTCCACTAGAGCAAATCGTGGACCTCGCACATGTCCAGAAGGCCACCACACCACCACATGTCTGCACTAACACCAAATCTTGCTCGGAAGCAACACCACAAACCACAAGCAGAGTCATCGGCTCGATGGTCGGTCACAGTAGAGTTTAGCTGAATGGTTGTTGAAGCCGAAGGGGAGGTGAGTGTGGTCGATGGCCATGCTGTAGTAGCAGCATGGCAATAACCAAAAGGTCATCGCCATTACAACAATAGAGAAGCAGAGCCATGAGCCAATAAACCGGAGGTCGTTGGGGTTGCGCTTGGACCACCGTCCCGCCGTCGTCGAGGATGAAGTAATCCGCACAACAGTGCCATCACAGCAGTACCACACCAAGTCCTCACCAAACCCACCAGTACACTACCATACCTTGCCATCTCCATAGCAGATTCTAGAGGCAACAGGACATGACCACCGGGGTTACATGCACCCTACCTTTCCGCCAGCACCAGATCATAGAAGATACAACGACATAGGCCGAGCATGGTGTGCCCGTGTCACCAAGAGCGGCAGACCAACCATCCAAAGTAGGGGGCACTGGGATTGCGCCAATGCGGCGACAACGTTACCGGGAGGAGAGCCGATGGATGGTGGAGCCACAAGATCATGGAACCCTAGCCAGAGAAGGGTTGGGGGCGAGCTCGATAGGGCCTCAAAGCCAAATCAAATTGGAGGGCCAGATCGGCCAGTCGACGGCGGAGCTTCGGCATCAGGCGGCGACAGCCGCAACATCTTGGTTCCGCCAGAATTGATCAGGCGGCGGTGGCGACCGAAGCCGGGAGAGGAACGAGAGTGAGTGCGTGTCGGTGTGTTTGTGTGTGGCGTGCGTGGAGTGAGAGTGTGGGCCGGGGTCAAAGTGACCCCGAGCCAGGACTAGTTTGGCCAGGCCGACCCATGTACCCAACCAAACAGGTCCAATTTCCCTCAACAATGCCTCTGCCCAATTATTGCCACGCAAAAAAATCAATTTTCTATTTAATAATTATCAAAATACCCCTGATCATATTTGAGCTCTAAAAAATCCTTAAAAAATACATATAACATATTGGAATGATCACAAAAAGAATATCTACTTAGGAAAAATATAACATTGTTTGTTAGAGTAAAATAAAATGCAAATAAATATTAACACCATTAAAACCTAAGTGAAATTTCACAAAATAAGGAAAAGTCCTAAAAATGAATAAAAATCATTTTTGCATATGAAAATAAATCTACTATTATATAAAATACTAACTTAATTTGTTTTCAAATAAATCTTGAAGCAAATATTTAAAGATATATAATCCATTGTGGAATTTTGTAAAAATATGGATAACACCTAAAATTGAATAAAATTCACTTCTAAGATCTTAAGTAAGTATGTTTCCCTAGAAAATACTGATTATGTTATTCCAACCCACTTTAAGGTTATTAAGAAATAAATCCTTATTTATTATTTAGTTGGTAAATTCTTTAACAACATTCTTAACATTTAGAAAACTCACTTAAACTAAAAGTGAATGATCCTATACCTTCAAACATGCTTGTTATAAGATTTAAAGTTTATTAATACTTTTAAACACATCACACCCTAGATCTAATTATGTTTTATAGTTAGATTTTGTCTGTTCCAAATTAAGTCATAAGGCATCTCAAATCCAAACTTATCAAACAAACGCAAATGACATCGATCAAATTCTACTAACCATAAAGATTGGTTAAACCTTATCAAAGAAACCTTCTCTTAAAAATTTATTCGTTTTGCCACTTCAAACAACAATCTCATAATAAGTTCTTCAACTCTTATCAACCTAAAACATGGACTTCCATAATAGATACATAATATCAAATAACTCTAAGCATGTGTTGTTATATTTACTTTATATCATACATATTAGTCTTAAGTTCCTTGTATATGTATATTGGCTTGTAAAGTAAACTTATAGACAAACTAAATCTTAAAGAAATCACTTAAGTTTAACTCATTCACCATATTGGGGTATTACTTTGGGTTTTTCCAAACTGCATTACATTACTTATGCACAACTGCATCTTGCTTCTTTAAACATTAGTCCTTACTGGACCAATGATGTTGTTTACAGAATTTGGATCTTCTAGTGTCTTGAAGACCATGATGGCATAATCTTGCAATCACAAAAGGCAAGTTCACAACTTGCTCATGTCCTTTGATTATTTTCTATGCTTGTAACTTAACTGTGTCATCACCTGCATTTCAAAAAGGTCAAAAACACTATTTTCACAATTAACTAGAAATATCGGTTACTGATCCAGGGTGATTAGCAAATCTATCATAACTGGCAATGGAAACACCATTGTACAGTAGTGTATCATCTAGGACTTAACAACTCATGTCGCCAGTGATTCTAGCGTCGTATATTACGCGTCAACCATGAGATTTGGAATGGGATGGAGAAGTCAGCTGTATCTTCTTCCTTTCATATGGAGGCAAGATGACCTTAACGTGACGCTGTGAATTCCTTGTGCGGATCTAGCATATGGGTGGGCACCCTTAGGCCCCACGTTTTTGGTATCTAGATTATCTATGAGCGGTTGCCGGAGGTACAGTCGGACCTTTATGGAGCTTGCCAGGGGCATAACCGGCTCGCAGAGTCTTCGGGAAGTCACCAGGGTTGTAGCTTGGCCGAAAGGGGGCTTAACGGAGGTGTAGTCAGCCCCGGAGGATCATGCAGACATATGGGCTCGTGGAGAGGGCAGTGATTGGCTTGGATCTTAGACTGGGCCCCACACCAAGGAAGTGTGGACGAGAATGCAACTCGGTTGTGCAACAAAGTTAAGGTCTCTTGTGGGAAAAGTGACGCACCTCTGCAGAGCGTAAGAATTGTGAAATTTTACTCCCTGTTCCGGGAAGAAGCTACAAACGCGGCATAAAAGGAACCCCACGAAGGTTCTGGTCAACCTGTGAAGGCTGTCGGACATAGTTTTCAGAATAAAAGCAACCTTTGAAGAAATGTTTACGAAAACCTGCATTGCCTACGATCTTTGGTCTGTGGCTGTAGAGATAGTGCATCATAAACTCCTTTTTAGTGAACTTTCTGAGTACGCTCGTACTCAACCATACCTTCTTAACCCTTGCTAGGTTCTAAGCCGTTGAAGACGACGTCAACATCAATTTATGCTCAAGAAACCATCATCGACAGCTCAAGTTCTTCAATAAAGTAAGTGAAGTCAACATATACATCAGCTAAAGTGAAGACGAAGTCTCTGTCTAGATATTAGTAGATACTCTAGCCATGAAACCTACTTCTGTAGAGCATTGCAATAGCAGCAATGGCAAGCCAAATAGTTTAGATACTAGTCTTAGTTATTAGATAGTTCTGAGTTATTATTTTTGGTTCTTCTTTGTAAGAAGTTCTTTCTATCTCTTTAACCTAGAGAGTTCTCTGGATCTTATATAAAGAGTCGATTTGTAATCTATAGTCGTGTCTTGGACCTGTTATGTTTTTGTTGTACCACTCTGAGGGATGTAATACTAGTGAACGGTGTTTCATTGGTGTTATGTCGACGACTATAGTGTACTACATCATGAAGTGGTATGCTGGGTCACCGCAAGTATCTAGTGGAGTTATCAATCAATGTCATAAAGTATCTTTTTCCACCTCTTGTCAACACACCATCCATCTCACAATGATCTGAATGTATAAGTTCTAGTGGTGCTAAGTTTCTCGGTTCCATAGCCGTATGAGACTTGTGGGGTTGCTTTGCTTGCACACAAACTTGGCACTTAGAACCTTTGACAGTGGTAAATTTCGGGATTAAACTCATATTGTCTAGCCGTGTCATGCAAGCAAAGTTAATATGACAAAGTCGTGAATGCCAAATATTGGACTCATTATCATTGCAAACATGATTAATAACTTTAGTACATGAGTCTCAACAAGATAAGCGGAATAGACCTCCGACTCATAACCCTTTCAAACAAATTGTACATACTTAGAAGTTACAACTTTATTGGACTCAAACACCAACTTAAAACCATCTCGACATAGAAGCGATACGCTGTCGAGATTCTTATTGATGGAGGGAACATGCTACACATTCTTCAACTGTACGGTCTTCCCCAAAGTAAACTTCAGATTTACCATACCAACACCATAAACAGAAGCACGTGAGCCGTTTCCCATCAACACAGAGGAAGTCCTTGCGATTTGATAAGAAGAGAACATCTAAATATCAAAACATACATGTGTATTAGCACCAGTGTCAATCTACCATTCAGGAAAATGACATACTAAAAGGATAGTAGGTAAAATACCGTACCCAGCGTCCTTCATCTCAGTATCTCTAATAACAACATTAGCGGTATTGAAGTTGTTCCCATGTTGTCGCTTGTCGAAGTGATTAGGGCAACTAGGAGCCCAATGATCAGGATCACCACAGACGTGGCAAGAGCCTTTCTTCTTATCATTTTTCCTCTTAAAGTTGGTTGAGTGAGTGGCCTTGTTCTTGCCATCAAACTTCCTTTTTCCATAAGATTTGTTCTTATTCTTGAACTTGTGGGATTGGAAGTTTTTCTTCTATACCAAATTGGCACTAGAAGCTCCCCCAAATCCTCGAGCACGTGTGTCCTTTACTCTCGCCTTCTCTTCCACATGAAGAGACCCAATGAGATCCGTAATGGAAAACTCTTGTCTCTTATGTTTCAGAGAAGTAGCAAAGTTCCTCCACATGGGAGGAAGCTTGGCAATAATTCCTCCAGCCACAAACTTGTCTGTTAGGTACACTTGAACTGCTCAAGTTCTTTGAAAAGTGATTGTATCTCATGATATTGCTCAACGACGAAGCACTCATCAACAATCGTGTAGTCATAGAATTGCTCCATGACATACAACTCAGTGTCAGCGTACGAGACACAAAACTTGGCCTCAAGCGCATCCCACGTGTCTTTGCCATTATCAAATGAGATGTATGGGTTAATAATGTTGTCCCCAAGAACACTGAACAGAGCCGCCATAAACATGGTATCGACTTTCTTAAAGGCCGCTTCCTACTCAGCGGAAAGATCTCCTTCAGGTTTGCCAAGAGTGGCGCTATAATAGTTTAGGTTTTTAAACTATAGAATTGCTCTCGCGCGCCATCTCTTATAGTGCATACCATCAAACGAAGGCGGCCTAGTAGCCACGGCTACACCAGTGGAATTCAGTTGCCTATAATCAGGTTTTTGGATTGTTGAAAATATAAGCAATAATCCATATTATTTAATCTGAATAATAAACTAGTAAAGCATGATTATACAAATAGCACCAAAACTAACCATGCAGATTAACAAAGTATTTGAATAGATTACATCTAAATAAGATAAATCTATCACATCTACACCAAACTCTAGAATAAATAACTCTAGTAGAATCTGAAAGAGAAAGTTTAGTATTACGTACGGTGCAGCGGCGCCAGCTCCAGTAGTTGCGGCAGCGGTAGCCACAGCGGGAGAAGCAATGTTGTCGCCCATGTTAAGATTGTCGAAGAGGTCGGTGACATTCGGGAAGAAGTCATCGTCCGGGAACTCGTCATCGGAAGACATTGTGGATGCTAGTAGTGGCGCTAGAGCGCTCCTTAAAAACCTGATCGTCCCTCACCCGCACAAGTTCACAAGAAGCGGGGTTCCGGAGGCCTACTATCCCGATATGTGGTGCCCACCACAAGCCGGGATGGGGAAGATGAAGGTGATGACGCAATAGACTTGAAGGAGACACATACATAGGTTGTACCGATTAGGTTTAGCGAAGACGCTTATCAGGAAGATCGTGTGGATCAGCCCATGCCCGAGTCGGTAACAGCCCACGTCCCATAAAGACTGGAAACGGCTGACTAATTAACACGTCTGTTAATGACTCGTAATTAATCTATTATTAATTTTCCTGACTAATAAAAATATAACTCGGCTCAGCAAGATTCCTGCAAACCATGGTACGCGTGCATCGTGACGAGGCGGGCGGCGTCGGAGGAGGAGTACGTGAGAGCTACTATTCTTCTCACACGTTATTGAGTGGTCGAATAACCTAGTATCTAAGAAGGTGTAACTCTCACTCAACTAGTAATGTGGGACTATACTTTGGCACCACTAGCACAGCCATATGATATCATGCACAAATGGGCCAAAGAGAATTTCAGAATTTGTCTAATGGGCCAACAACCCAATACACCTCAAATTCCAACAATCCCCCACAAAGTCGCATTGACACATCACCTCACTTCCATTCCAGAATATTGTTTTATATACCGGTGTGTAGTGGAGACTGTTAAGTTGAACTTCCACGTTAAACTTCATGCTACACTAGCTAGCAAATTGAATAGTGGACCATGCTTTAACTACAAGTTTTCTTCACACTAGTTTCACACAAAATCTAGACTGGTACAGGGCTACCGTAGGGCTTCCCCACGGTTTGGAGCTTATGTGTCATACTCCAGGGCCTTTCATGAGTTTATTAGAGAGCACCCAACTCTCATGGACTATGAAATTTGATAGTCAGACTCATATAGGTGTGATCCTCAATAGATGTTCTGCAGGACAACATCTCTGCTTAGAAAAGCCACTTATAACACATTAAGATAAATATCAACCTGCCATGCAGAATAAGAGAGTATTGCATATTTATGGGGATGTAAATATAATAAGGGCATACTCTCCTCTCAACTGATCAACAACTTGTCTCCCAGCTCTAATTCACGGAATATGTGGGTTACCACTTCAACAACTCATTGTGCGGGTCTCAAACCCATCTCCCTTGATGCATTATCTATCACATTATGTGATAAACTGTAACATCCCAAAACTTCAATCCAAGCTTATCAAGATCAAATCAACCAAAAATGGGGTTAACAAAAACTTTTCCAAATTTAAAATGAAAGCATTCATATATGTGTGCATTTAAAATAGGAGTTGTTTGAATTGCCATGATTGAGTGAACCAATGCTTGTAAAATGTTTCTTAGGTGATTTAAACATCATCTACATCATTCCCAAACTTTTCCTAAAGAAAATCAAATCAAAAAGAATTAAAAAGGGGGAATGGTCATTTTGGCCATTTTAATCCACTACACTACTTTGAGTGTTCCTAGCACTCATTTCTTAACAGAAACAATTCTTGATCTTTGTACCCCTTGCTAGTACACATAATGAGGTACCAAGGCCCACCTTTTGATCTGCTAAAAACATGCTTTAACTTATTTTAAATGACAATTGAAATTGAATCTAATGCATATGCATAGATCACCCCTATTTCAAAACCCCTCTATTTGAGCTCCACTTTCAAAACCCTTGTAACCAGACACTACCTAGCACTAGTGGAGATCACTCAAAAATTTTGGAACCAAAATTCAAAACTTTTTCTCTTTCGGCCATTTTGTCAAACACCTTGCTAGCAAGATCATTTTTGCCTAACTAATATTGTTTTGGGCTGATTTTGTCTAGCAATTCTATAGTGATTTGATCATCTCTGTCCCCCTCAAGCCTAACCAGACCAACCCCAACCTCTCCCCTACCTCCTAGCTGCACTGCACAGCCATGTCGAGCCATCTCTCGCCGGCCGACCGTGCACTCACCGCAGCAGCCCTCTCCCGCCTCTCTCTCCATGTCTAGGAGGTAGCCCACACCTCACCGCCCCTCTCTGTCCCCTGCCCGAAACAAGCCCTATCGTGGACCACCGAGGAAAGCCCACGCCCAGTGCCATCGCACCATGCCGGTGCCGCCCCCAGAGCGCGCTCTGTCCCCGCTCGCACAGACCGCCCCTTGGCCACAGCCCGCGCTCGCCGCTCCGCCACGACCTGGAGAACACCCTAGACACCCCCGCTGGCCGCCCAACGCCTCACAGCCACCGCTCGCCGTGGACACCGCCGCCTCTGCCGCTCAGAGCGCCACCTCGCCCAGACCGCATGCCACCGCCCCTACGGCCGCATTCAATGCCTAGAGCATCGCCAGGGAACCACACGTCGATCGCCACCCGCAGCCATGCCTCTACTCCGTCGTAGCCATGTCGCCACTGTCGCCTGCCCATCCCGCTCGGTCTCACCGTCGGGCCTATAAAAGGAGCCCTCCCCAGCCTCTACTCTCCACACCATTCCACTCCCCTCACCTCTGTGAGCCTCACCCACCTCTAGCTGGAGCAAGGAGAGCTCTGCCTTGCCGGAATTGGAGCCGGAGCCGCCGCCTCTGGAGGAGAAGGGCGTCGTTGATTGCGACCACCCCAAGCTCCGCTGCAACCGCGCCTCGCCTCGCTGTCGTCTTCCACTTTGTTTGCCCGCCTTGCCGACCCTGCTGGAGCCCTGGTACGTCCCCAGCAGACCCCCACCGAGCCGCTAGGGTTCGAGCTCGCCGGCGACCTGTTCGTCGTCGACGACGACCCTCAGCCGTAGATCTCCCTTCTAATCCTACGGCCCACAGCGCGCGTACCATTTCGCGTGTTAAGTGTCGCTGACAAGTGGGACCCCCTGTCAGCTGAGCCCCGCGCCGCGGAGCGCCACTGGGTCGGCCCAAGTCTTTTCCCGCGCTAGCCCACCCGTTCAAATCTGGATTTTTCTTTTTAGTTAAATCTAGTTTCTGTCCACTATTTTAAAATTCAATTCTGGGAGTTTGACAAATCCAAACTGCATGAAACAAATTTTGCCTGAAAGGTATTAAGATGATCTATACAGGCCCGTTGGATTTAATTCAATTAGAGTTATAGATCTCTCCTAATAAAAATAAGAAGACGGAAGCATTTGCAACTTGCAACATTTTTATAAAATCAACCAAGTTAGCTTTTGAGTTGATTCCAACTCTCAAAATCACATTTCGTCATATCTATCTAAATATGTAATAATATTAAGGTTTACATGCAGTGACTTTGGACTAGTACCCAAATAATGCTATATAGGCATTTCTAGTCACTTTAAATCATTAAATAATGAACTTAAACCAAAATAATATTGATCCAACCCTTAATTCTCATTCCCACATGTTAGGATATGTTGTGATGACATGTGTCAACATGATCCCATATTTTAAGTGGTGAATATTAAACCTTAGTTAATTTTTTTAATGAGTAGAAATTACTTTTCTAAAATAAAAAGGAGGAAACTATTGAATTAAACTTGTGATGTTTGTGATGATAATAGATCATCAAATATGTGTCTTAGAATGCTATTTAGCCTATTTAAGTATTGTTTGGTGATTGTGCACTCCCTATGTATTTATAGACGATAGTACCGACCAAGCTTTCGAGGAGGAGGAGTTCTACCAAGAAGAAGAAGAAGAAGAAGAAGAAAACTTCAACCACTGCACCAACCAAGGCAAGCTACTATTAGCAAGCTAGCACTGTCCAAGTTTAATACTTGCAAGCCACCATTAACAGTGCAAGCTATCACTTGCAAGTTGAGTGCTTAGCAAACTAGAATCAAACTAGATGGTTTAGAAAAGATGCCTTAAGCATGCCTTGATCACACTCCCTTTTGACTATTAGTACCCCAAGTCTTAGTTGCAAGTTTTACTCCCTTAGTTTACACCAAGTTCTTTACTTAGTTTGAAGGTAGCATAAAAAGTATAAAACTTGACCTAATTAGAACCCTTTAGATGTCATTCTATGGCATGAGATTGAACCCATCTTTTCCACCTTAGTGAACACTCTTAACTTAGTAGTTAGAGTAGATCAAAAACTTGAGTCACTTTAGATGGGAACACTTGGTGAAAATGAATTATGAAAACCTTGGAATGATGAGTCATTCTATTGAGATGTTTTGACATGTGTTGAGAAAACACAAATGGTTGATGATGATGAAAATGTTGAGGCATGAGCCTTAGCCCTTTTATAAAACTGATGGTTGGATTCGGATGCGATACCATTCCAAATTTAGCGTACAACCACACTACCTGAATTGGGTAAGGCTTAGGTGGAAATTTATATGCATTAGTATTAGTTCCCTCACGGGAGAGGTCTGAGCTGAGGCTACCTCTCATGATGTCCACCTATGCAGGGCCCAAGATGACTGATGGTCATGGTTGGGAGGCCATGCTCATAGGAGAGGTGCTTATACTAGGGTGTGTAAAGGGAAGGTTATGTTTGATTATCTGCATACTAAGTATGATGATTCAGGGTTACCCCTGACAGATGTATCGAATCTTGTGGTGAAAGTGTACCACCTCTGCAGAGTGTCAAACTATTCGAATAGCCGCGTCCGCGGTTATGGACAGTTCGAATGGCCATATTGTTTCGTTGTCAGATGTTTTCTCAATACTTTGAAAAGAATGATGAATCTTGACTTGACCACAACAGGGTTGTGTTTATAACAATAGCTTCCCCACTTAAGTGATTCTAGGACTTTACTTTATCTTTCTTTGCTTCTGAACTCAGCTTAGGTTTCAAACTTAACTTTATAGTTAAACTTAGAGTTAGCACTTTAACTTTGACCTATAGTACTTGTTAGTGGTAGTTTGCGAGTACTTAAAGAGTACTCATGGCTTTTGTCCCTGGCTATTATCATGGCCAGACTATGAAGGAGACTATCAAGATGATGGCCAACAGGACGGCTATGATAACTAGGACCATCTGCCTTCGTCAGCATTGCATGTGCCCCTGAAGATGGACCCCACCGCTACGCTTATCTTTTATTTCCGCTGCTTGTTGTATTAAGACTGGATCATGAGATCCTTATTTGTGTAAGACCTTATGTATGGTTTGTAATGGATGATGTACTATGATATCTAATCCGTTATGTCTCGCAAAAATGGTAATCCTGGGATTGCGAGGTATGGCATAACGGGTATCTAGGATTAAAAATCCGGGTGTTGACATAAACCCTGTTAAGGGATCTACCAAGTTCTTAGATGTTTGGATATAATCCAACACAATAACTCCAGAGTTTCTCAATTTCCTGATAGATTTCAATCTCCTCTTCACATGCCTTGATGACTTCATATTATCCTTAGAACTAATTACTTTGACGATCACAGTTTGATTATCACAGTTCATCGGGATGGCGGGTATTGGTTTTTCAACCTTAGGTAAGTCCATCAAGAGCTCATGAAGCCACTCTGCTTCAATAGTGGTTGTGTCTAATGCTATGAGTTCTGCTTCCATAGTTGACCTTGTTAAAATGGTCTACTTGCAACACTTCCAGGAAACAACGCCACCACCAAGTGTGAACAAATAACCACTTGTGGACTTAATCTCATCGGCATCAGATATCCAGTTTGAATCGCTATAACCCTCAAGTACGCGTGGGTACCCAGGATAGTGAATACCATAACTCACAATGCGTTTCAAATAGTGCAAAAATCTCTCAACAGCATGCCAATGATCATCTCCAGGATTTGACACAAATCGACTCAGTTTGCTTACAGCAAAGGAGATGTCATGCCTCGTAGCGCTTGCTAAGTACATGAGCGAGCCAATAATTTGAGAATACCTCAATTGATCTTTAACATTCCTTTGATTCTTTCAAAGTAACACACTCGGATCATAAGGCGTTGGAGAAGACTTGTAGTCGCTATACCCAAAGCGACTCAATATCTTTTCCACATAGTGGGACTAAATAAGTGTAATCCCACCATTGTCATCCTTAAGTAGCTTGATGTTTAAGATTACATCAGCCACTCCCAAGTCCTTCATCTCAAAGCAGCGAGATAGGAACTATTTGATCTCCTCAATAACAGTGAGGTTGGTCCCGAATATCAATATGTCATCGACATAGAGACACATAATAACTCCCTCACCCCCACCATGGCGATGGTACACACACTTATTAGCTTCGTTTACAACAAAGCCTTCAGCGGTTAAAGTTCTTTCAAACTTCTCGTGCCACTACTTAGGAGCTTGATTAAGACCATATAAAGACTTCACTAACTTACACACCTTTTCTTCTTGACCATCTACTACAAATCCATCAAACTACTCCATATAAATTTCCTCATCTAGCTCTCCATTTAGAAAAGTTGTCTTAACGTCCATTTGATGAACAAGAAGACCATGTGAGGCAGCCAAGGATAGTAGTACTCTAATAGTGGTCAATCTGGCTATAGGTGAGTAGGTATCGAAGAAGTCTTCACCTTCTTTCTGGGTATAACCCTTGGCCACAAGACGTGCTTTGTACTTTTCAATAGTACCATCAGGTCTAAGCTTTTTCTTGAACACCCACTTACATCCTACATGTTTGCACCCATAAGGACGATCAGTGACTTCCCAAGTTCCATTAGCTAAGATGGAATCCATCTCGCTACGGACAACTTCTTTCCAATAGTCAGCATCTTAAGATGCATAGGCTTCTGAAATAGAAGTGGGGGTATCATCCACAAGGTACACAATGAAATCATCACCAAATGACTTTGTAGTCCTTTGTCCCTTGTTCCTTTTAGGATCTTCATTGTCGTCCTCCATACCATCATCATAATGTTCTATCTGATGGGTTCGTAGCATGGAAAACATAAATTTTCTACCGCAAGAACGAACAAAACCTAGATCTAATCTAGATAAAAGCCAAGATCTAATCTATTAGACATGAGCAACGAGATAGATGGGAACTAACCCTCGTAGATCCGAAAGCGTTAACGAGATTAGATCTCGTGGTTGATGTAGTCGATCACTTGCCGATCTCAAGATCGTGTGGACGATCCTTCCGGCGTCGCGTTCCAGCAGCGCTTCCGCCTTCGGTCAAGTAGACGATCCTTCCGGCGTCGCGTTCCAGCAGCGCTTCTGCCCTTGGTCAAGTTTACGATCCTTCCGGTGCCACGATTCGGCAGCGCTTCCGCAGTCGGTCACACGTGCGGAGTCGAAGCAGACCTTCCTCTCCCCGTTCCAGCGAGCAGCGGAGGTAGTAGATCTTCTCCACGGAATCCCAGCAGCACGACGGCGTGGTGGTGGTGGTGGAGTAGAGAATTCTGCAGGGCTTCGCCTATGCCTGTGCAGAATATGGTGGAGGAGAGAGGCGGCAAAGATTGGACGTTATGAGAGCGTGTGGTGGAGGGGGCGCCCCCTGCCCCTCTATTTAAAGAGGGGATGGCGCCATGGGGAGGGGAGTCCTTGTAGGACTCCTCTCCTCCCTAGGCCGGCGGATTGGAGGTGGGGGGAGGAGTCCTCCTCCCCCACGAATCCGTATCTTGACCCACCAGGACTCCTTGATCACTATCTTGATTTTCAAGCAAACTTCAAGATACCTTCTAGAACCTTCCGGAACATTCCGAAACCTTCTAGAATCCTCATACAAACACTCCGGAACATTTCCTATCTCATAAAATGATCTCCTATATATGAATCTTATTCTCCGGACCATTTCGGATCTCCTCGTGATGTCCCGGATCCATTCCGAGACTCCGAACAACATTCGGTCTCCAACGCACATTCCATATCTACTTAAAACAACTTCGAACCTTAAGTGTGTCACCCTACGGTTCGTGAATATGTAGACATGATAGAGACACATCTCATATCAATAACCATCAGCGGGACCTGGAGATCCATAATGGCTCCCACATACTCAACGATGACTTCGCGATCGATTGAACCATTTACATACGAAACTAATTCCCTTTGTCTCGCGATACTATACTTATCCGAGGTTTGATCGTCGGTATCTCCATACCTAGTTCCACCTCGTTACTGATAAGTACTCTTTACTCGTTCCGTGATATGTCATCCCTTGTGACCTAGTCACATGCTTGCAAGCTAACTAGATGACATTCCACCGAGAGGGCCCAGAGCATATCTATCCGTCATATGGATGGACAATCCCAATCTTGGTTCATGAGCTTCAACACATACTTTCAGAATACCCAATGACACTTTTATAACCACCCAGTTACGAAGCGGCGTTTGATGTCATCAAAGTATTCATCCAGTGATGGTGATTAACATAACCTCATGGTCGAAGGAATAGGTTACTATGTGATTGAAAGCTTACAGCAATACGAACTTAATGACTTGATCTTATGCTACGCTTACTATGGGTGTGTGTCCATCACATCATTCTCCTAATGATATGACCTTTTTATTAATCACATCCTAATGTCCATGATCAGGAAACCATGATCATCAATTAATCAACAAGCTAGTTCAACAAGAGGCTTACTAGGGACTCTCTTATGTTTACAAAACACACATGTATTAGTGTTTCCTAATAATACAATTATAGCATGGGATATAAACTTTCATCATAAACACAAAGATATAATAATAATCACTTTTATTATTGCCTCTTGGGCATATCTCCAACACTATCGGCATAGTGGGTTCAGGAATTATAACAAATTCCTGACTAGATGAACCAGCCATCTCCTGATTTGATGAGCTAGACATACCTTTCATGGGAAAGGTGTCCTCAGAGAAATTCGCATCATTCGACTCCATAATCGTACCAACATGCATGTCGGATACCTCAGATTTTACTATAAAAAATCTATAGCCAATGCTATGAAAAGCATATCCCAGAAAAACACAATCCACCATCTTTGGTCCAAGCTTTCGCTTCTTGGGTATTGGAATATTAACTTTCCCCAAGCATCCCCAAGTTCGTAAGTAATTGAGTTTAAGCCTTTTATTCTCCCATTCCTTAAATGGAGTCATAGTTTTATCCTTTATGGGAACACGGTTGAGGACATGACACATAGTCATTAGCGCCTCCCCCTACCATTCCTTGGAAAGATCCAATGTATCTAACATGGCATTAACCAAATCAGTTAGAGTGCGGTTCTTTCTTTCGGCCACCCCATTTGACTAAGGTGAGTAGGGAGGCATCCTCTCATGGATAATACCATGTTCCATATAGAATAAATCAAATTTATTTGAAAATTAGTCTCCACCATGAACCGACCTTAACCGCTTGATTTTAAGATTGAGTTGGTTCTCTACTTCAGCTTTATAGTTTTTGAAGTAATTCAAAGCTTCATCTTTAGATTTCAGAAGATAAACGTAGCAGTATCTAGTGGAGTCATCAATCAATGCCATAAAGTATCTTTTCCACCTCTTGTCAACACACCATCCATCTCACAAAGATCTGAATGTATAAGTTCTAGTGGTGCTAAGTTTCTCGGTTCCGTAGCCGTAGGAGACTTGCGGGGTTGCTTTGCTTGCACACAAAATTGGCACTTAGAACCTTTGACAGTGGTAAATTTTGGAATTAAACTCATATTGTCTAGCCGTGTCATGCAACCAAAGTTAATATGACAAAGTAGTGAATGCCAAATATTGGACTCATTATCATTGCAAACATGATTAATAACTTTAGTACATGAGTCTGAACAAGATAAGCGGAACAAACCTCCACACTCATAACCCTTTCCAACAAATTATACATACTTAGAAACTACAACTTTATTGGACTCAAACACCAACTTAAAACCATCTCGACATAGAAGCGATCCGCTAAAGAGATTCTTATTGATGGAGGGAATGTGCTTAACATTCTTGAGCTGTACGGTCTTCCTCAAAGTAAACTTCAGATTTACCGTACCAACACCATGAACAGAAGCACGTGACTCGTTTCCCATCAGCACGGAGGAAGTCCTTGTGACCTGATAAGAAGAGAACATGGAAATATCAGAACATACATGTGTATTAGCACCTAAAAGATCACGGATGTCGCCTAGAGGGGGGTGAATAGGCGATTAAAAACTTCTACGAGATGGGCTTAACAATGACGGAATAAAACTAGCATTTTATTTTGTTAAGCACAAAGCCTAGATATACTAAGGTTCACCTATGTGCACCAACAACTTATGCTAAGCAAGACAAGCAACAATGCGATAGCAATATATATTACTTCAAGCATGATGGCTATCACAATGTAAAGTGCATAAGTAAAGAGCTCGGGTGTAGAGATAACCGAGGCACGTGGGGACGACGAGGTTTTACCGAGTTTCTCCCAACAACAGAGTACGTCTCGTTAGAGGGGTGGGTGGTACTAAGACCACCAACGCCACAAAGGCTTCACCCTATTCTCCTGAGCACCCACCACGCAGGCAAGCACCCGTTCCACTATGGGACACTTAAGGGTTGTCACCAAACCCGTACAAGATTGGGGCTATCTCCACAACTTAATTGGAGGCTCCCAATAATCGCCACCAAGGAATCAATATTGGGAGAGCTTCACAACTTAATTGAAGACCCCAAGAACACGTCACAAATGCCACACAAACGTCTAGGGTTTCAAGAACCCAAGAAGGACAAGCAACAATGAATATCACCGAACAAACCCTCCGGAGAGAACACAAACTGATGCACCTAATGCAAATGGCAAGAACACCACAAAGATGCCCCAAATCTTCACTCTCAAGTTCCAACAGGGCTACTAAAGCAATTGGGGGAAAGAGAGAAAGAACACAAAAGGGGAACACAAAAAGCCCCAAAGATCTAGATCCCAAAGATTCACTCACAAAGAGGTGATTTGGTTTGGTCAAAATGTAGATCTAGATCTCCTCTATCTTCCCCTCAAACATGGGCAAGAATCATTGGAGGAGGACAGATTAATAAAGCAAGAGAGTAGAGCAAATGAGGCAAAAGGGCTCGAGAAATATTAGAGGAACAAGCCACTAGACAAAAGGATAAAAGAGGCTTAAATAGAAGGGGCGATTTTTTGCCCGTTGGGGCATTTTCCTTTGGTCTGGGCCGGTAGTACCGGTTTGGACCGGTACTACCGCACCCGACCTAGCCCTAGCGAACCAGCGAATGAAGCCAGGTGAAGCGAACGAATAGAGGCGAGCTGGTGGGATTGCGGTGCAATGCAGGCGAAATCTGGCGAGCGAGCAAGCGCGCGAGGTGGGGTGCTGCGCGTGGGCCAGAGCATGTGTGCGGGAGCGGCGACCCAAGAACTGCGGCGGTAACAGGAGCTAGCGGGCTGGCGGCACGAGCTGGGCCGCAGCGAGCAGCACCAGCAGGGCGCGGCCTGCGAGCGAGTGCGAGGGAGAGCGAGCAGGGAAGCAGCGAGGGGATCAGGCGTCCGCTCGGTCAACGCGGGGCGGGCGCGAGGGGAGGCGGGAGCGATGTGCGGGGCGAGGCTGGAAGCGGAGAAAGCTAGGCGAGAGGCCGCCTGGGAGCTGGGAGTTGGGTTGGCTGGCCCGGTACTACCGGCCCGCCCGAGCGGTAGTGCCGCGTTGGGCCGGTAATACCGGCTGGGCCTACCGGGCGGCACCGAGGCGAGGGCGCGCACGACGGACGCATCCGGTACTGGGCCCGGTAGTACCGGACGGCCCAAAACAGAGGATTTCCTTTTCTTTTTTAAAACAAACAAAAGGCAAATTCAAACTGCGATAACTTTTGATTGGTAACTTCGATTGACCCGAATCCAATGATGTTGGAAATATTGGATATCACCAAGTGAGAAAGTATCAAGTATAATAATGTGAGATACCTCACTCGGTGACTATCTGGAAAACTGCCAAGATCAAAATCGCAACAAGTTATAAAAGGGGATCCGATTTTGATGAACAAGAGCTTGTTATGAAGATTACCACAAGCTCTATATCCTCACATGGATAAGACAAATAAACAACCAAATACGATGATGCAAGTATGCAAAGGTTTGAGCTCTCTCCGAACGATATGATCGAGTTACTCACTTGAGAATCCCTCTTGATAGTACAGCTATCTATCCTAAACCCGATCTCTCAACTACCAACATGAGACTGACAAAAGGGAAAACCTATCAAGAATACCTTTGCCTTGAGCATCCTTTGACCTTGTCTTCATCGATCCATGATCACCGAGGATGGCAAGCATCAAACATGAGATCTTCTAGGGATGATGCATTTTGAGCTTGCACAACGCATTTTCTCCTTCATATTTTCCACCTTGGAATCAACACATACTCCAAGCGATGCCAATGGACAATTCCTACAAGTGCAACTTAATACGTGCATTAGTCCATAAAGTTTGTCATTAATTACCAAAACCACACATGGGGGCCCACATGCTCTTTCAGCACCCGTGTCAATCCATCATTCAGGAGAATGACATAATGAAAGGATAGTAGGTAAAATACCGTACCCAACATACTTCATCTCAGTATCGCTAATAACAATATTAGTGGTCTTTCCGCTGTTCCCATGTTGCCCCTTGTCAAAGCGATTAGGACAGGTAGGAGCCCAATGATCAAGATCACCACAGACGTGACAAGAGCCTTTCTTCTTATCATTTTTCCTCTTAAAGTTGGTTGAGTGAGTGGCCTTATTCTTGCCATCAAACTTCCCTTTGCTATCGGATTTATTCTTATTCTTGAACTTGTGGGATTGGAAGTTTTACTTCTGTACCAAACTGGCACTAGAAGCTTCCTCAAATCCTCGAGCACGTGTTTCCTTTACTCTCGCCTTCTCTTGCACATGAAGAGACCCAATGAGATCCATAACTGAAAACTCTTGTCTCTTATGTTTCAGAGAAGTAGCAAAGTTCCTTCACATGGGAGGAAGCTTGGCAATAATGCCCGCGGCCACAAACTTGTCCGGTACGGTACACTTGAACTTCTCTAGTTCTTTGGCAAGTGATTGTATCTCATGAGCTTGCTCAACGACGGAGCGCTCATCAACCATCGCGTAGTCATAGAATTGCTCCATGATATCCAACTTAGCGCTAGCGTCCGAGACCCCAAACGTGGCATCGAGTGCATCCCACGTGTCTTTGCCATTATCAAATTATATGTATGGATCAATAATGTTGTCTCCAAGAATACTGAACAGAGCCGTCATAAACATGGTATCAGCTTTCTTAAAGGCCGCTTCCTGCTCAGCAGAAAGATCTCCTTCAGGTTTGCCAAGAGTGGCGCTATAGCACTTTAGATTTTTAAACCATAGAATTGCTCACGCGCGCCATCTCTTATAGTGTGCATACCATCAAACGAAGGCGACCTAGTAGCCACGGCTACACCAGTGAAATTCAGTTGCCTATAATCAGGATTTTGGATTGTTGAAAATATAAGCAATAATCCATATGATTTAATTCAAATAATAAACTAGTAAAGCATGATTATACAAATAGCACCAAAACTAATCATGCAGATTAAAAAAGTAGCTGAACAGATTACATCTAAATAAGATAAACATATCACATCTATACCAAATGATAGAATAAAAAACTCTAGCAGAATCTGAAAGAGAAAGTTCAGTATTACATACGGTGCATCGGGGGCAGCAGCAGTAGTTACAGTGTTGTCACCCATGTTAAGGTTGTCGAAGAGGTCGGTGACGTCCGGGAAGAAGTCGCCGTCCGAGAACTCGTCGTCGGAAGATGTTGTGGATGCCAGTAGTCGCGCTAGAGCGCTCCCTAAAAACCTGATCACCCTCACTCGTACATGTTTACAAGAGGCGGGGTTCCGGAGGCCTACTGTCCCGATCAGCGGTGCACGCCACAAGCCGGGATGGGGAAAACGAAGGTGGCAGCGCAATAGACTAGAAGGAGACGCGTAGACAGGTTATGCCGATTAGGTTTAGCGCAGACACTTATCAGGAAGATCGTGGGGATCAGCCCACGTCCGAGACGGTAACAGCTCACGTCCCATAAAGACTGAAACTAGCTGACTAATGAAAACTCGGCTCGGCGAGATTTTCGCAACCCGCGGCGCGCACACGCGCGTCGTTACAAGGTGTGGCGAGGCGGGTGGTGTCGAAAGAGGAGTGTGTGTGAGCTGCTCTTCTTTTCACACTAAGTGGTGTAATAGCCTAGTATATAGCACAGCCATATACTGCCATGCACAAATGAAGCAAAAAGAATTTCAAAATTTGGCTAATAGACCAACATCCCAATACACCTCAAATTTCAACAATCCTCTGAAGAATTGAAATGAGGTAGGCCCATTGCCGAAATGGCAGAGACAAAAGATTTGTGTCGGCGAGACTTTACAGCTAATCTTGATTAACACATTTTTTAAAAGAAATATTGATTAACGCAAGGACGAATCTACCCTTTCCATGAAAATATCTGGGACGGGGAGGGGTTTGTGTGTGTACTGAAGCATCTCCATCTAATTATTGTTGCAAAACATCATAACTGAGTGCTCGTGTCGGCGCGGATATTGATTTTTGTTTTGTTTGAAAATTGAGTCTCGGCCAGGTTTAGGACATCAATTGCATCTCTGAAGGCCTGAGTCCTGACCTTTGACATCCAGTTCTTTAGTGCTGTCAGCTGGGCGCTCTTCACTGCTGTCAGCTGCTCAACCAGGTAAGTAGATTTCTGCTATACTAATTCCTAGCAGATCCATAGACACTTCTCTGATGAACTACCCCGATTTATCGGATGGGAGGTTTAGCACTCCTTTAGCTACTCTTTACCGCAAGTTTTCTACATCCGCGGGCTAGATCAAGCTTGGAAGAACATTCAACTATCTCTGCTCACGATTTTCCTTTAGATCTTCCCGGGGGTTCAAGCCCGGGTATTTTATTCTTTTGCCCAGAAGAAATTTTGGACCTTCTCGATCCAGCAAGCGTCCGCGAGAAGTTCTTCCGCCCGCGCCTGAGTTGACTTTTTTCCGATGAAGATTATCTGGCTTTACTTCAGCTGGAGAAAAATGTATTCTTGTCCTTAGGATGCTTTCATTAACTTCTTTGCTGTATTCAGTACTTCGCAGATTACTTAATCACTTTAAATGTTGATCCCGTAGGCTTCTCTATGTACTAGTACTACTTTTGAGGGAGATCTGCGTGTTAAGTTATTTCTTTGGTTGATTTTGTGGAGTTGAACACAGAGGAAAACAAGGCTCTTGTTCGTAAATTGTTGTAATTCAGTTTAATTTTCAACAATTTTCTGGTCACTTACAACGTTTTTAATGTTGAGTATACAGTTATATATACACTAACAATGATTTAATGGAGTTACTCATGTTTTCACTTTCTAGGATACCTTGTCATATACTTGCAAATGGATCGCCAATCAACGCCTACACTAAATGACCTGAAGTACATGCTATTTGATGAAAATATAGAGCCGAAGGCCCTGCCATTGTCACTCCTGGAAGAGATCACCCGAGGTTTTTCTAAGAAGCAGGAAATTGGGAGTGGTGGGTTTGCAGTTGTCTATCGGGTATGGCAACTCTCAACTGTCATGGTTTTTACCACTGTTGATCTAACGATTTTAGTTGATACCAGGCTTGTTGTGAAATGTAGGGAGTGCTTGACAACGGGGCGTTCATAGCTGTGAAGAAGCTATACAACACATATATGTATGAGAAAGAATTCCACCGAGAAGTTGAATGTCTGATAAAGGTGAAGCACAAGAATGTGGTACGATTTATTGGATATTGTGTTGACACACAAGGGAAAGCGGAAAGGTACAACGGAAAATTTGTCATGGCAGATGTACAACAAAGATTGCTCTGCTTTGAGTATCTACCTTACGGAACTCTCGATAAGTATATCACCGGTAGGATCATGTGCACATAAAGTTTCTTTCCACATTTATTTCCTTATTAAAGATTATTTGGTTCAAGTATTTCATCGATTTAATACCTACCATGCGGTACACTATCTACCATTTAAAGATTAGTAAGTGAAATGATACTAAACCCCTGATTCCCCTCTCCCCTACACAGATGCATCTCGTGGACTCGACTGGAGGATGCGCTACAAAATAATTAATGGAATTTGTGACGGACTACATTACCTCCATAAAAATAATATTATTCACATGGATCTTAAACCTCAAAACATTTTGTTAGATGGTAATATGATACCAAAAATTGCTGATTTTGGCCTTTCACGATGCTTTGATGAAAAGCAAAGCCGTGCTATTACATCAAAAATAGGTGGAACAGTGTAAGCTAGCTAAGCCTCTTGACATCAATTTTTTAATGATATAATATATATTGAACTTCTTTTGCTCATTAACCGATTAGACCAATATCTATTTTATGAAGGGGATATTTGGCACCGGAATTTGACAGCCACGAAGTCACATACCAGTTTGACTTATACAGTCTTGGTGTTATAATCATCGAGATACTAACCGGGAAGAAGGGGTATGCAGATGTTGAGAATGTAAGAACACTTTATGTCACATTTCTAAGATGAATTATTGATTTTAATTAGATTACATTTCTCACTCTTACTCGATACCATTCTCTTTTTATTAAACTTCATGATATGATGTTTTAAGGGCCATGCTGAATAACATGTAATACTTAGCAATGAAAATCTCAGCAAACTAACACGTTAAAGCAGATTCAAGTCAATATATTGGTTTTAACATCTATAACATGGGCAATTGTAGCAATAAATGGTCCAAGTGGTGTTCACTCTTTTCCAGGGAAGTTTTTTCATATAATTTATAGCATAGAAAAAAGTAAATATGGAGAAGTGGTAATCAGAAGGAAGTATTTTCGGAGCATCAGTCGAGCCGTGGCATCTAAAAATACAAGAAATTGCGCGCAGTCTTTTGAAAGACCGAGCAACTACTACTAAAAGTAGGGAGAAAATAGAAGTAAAATGAATTAGAATACATATTAAATCATATGAGTAATTGTTTTGAATGGAGAACCAATAATTGGAGGGTTAGAAGGGTGGTTATACCCCAGCAGCCCACAGGAACCGAACCATAGTTTTGATGCTTTGTATGTCTTGTTAATACATATTATTTTTCAGAAATAGTTGGTTCTTTCAATAGCGAGACACTTGTGATGACTTTATCTATTTTAAAGCTTTGCGAAGCGTGCGGGCTAGCGGGCGGGGGTGCTTGCAGGCTGCGTGCATGTGTGTGTGCGTGTATGCGTTCGTGTTTGTATGGGTGCGTGCGTGTGTGGGTGTGGGTGTGTGTGTGTGGGGGGGGGGGGGGGGTGCGCACGTGTGCGCAAAACTACAATTTGTATGGCCTGATATGTGATAAGAAGCTCACTAGAGTGGGCAGTGTAGCGCCAGTACGGACCATCTCACCAAGTTATCTCGAATTGCAGTATGGATGCATAGCGACTTCTTCTTGGCAAATACCTAAATTCTTTGAGAATCTACGTAGGTACTTGAAAGTTGGAGCAACAGGTTGGAGGTATCACATAAGGACATACAACTAGACCAGGTACGAGTATGTACTGAGATAGGGATAAAGTGCATCAAGTCCAACCCAAAGAAAAGACCGGTTAGTATGCAGCATATAATTGCCAGGCTCCAGGAAACAGGAAACGACGAAGCTTTTGTCGAAACTGTGGTAACTAGATCCTCAGTGCTGCAGGTAATGCTCAATGTAGAAACTTGACATCATCCATCAATCTTATATCTGAGAGCATTTGTACATCTTCATTTCTCAGTCAACTTAGAAATTGGTATTTCTCGGTCGATGTTTATAGTGATTCAGTGAAGTTCTTTTTCTTATGCCTTTGTTCTTGCACGAATCTCAGTGATTAGACCAGATAATTATTAGCATTGTCTTGAAAACAGCTAGTTCTCAGTAACTTGATAAATATAAATGTTCAATTTTACTTGTACGAGCCAGTGGATGAGGTGAAGTATCGTTACTTGTTCCGCAGGCCGAACCTGATTCCGATGATCCACATCAAGGTGCAACGGAGGCACCTGGAGGGACAAGCTCTGAGGTGAGTTCTCCCAAAACGCATTTAAAAAAACTTAACTACTGATTTCTAGACAAGCAATACTTAAGTATTCCATCGTTTATCCTTTTAACTTCCACTAGCTTAATGCATGTGCATTGCTACAGACTAACGCACATGCATAATATATCTGACTTGGTCAAAGGATGGTTTGTAATCACATTGCAAGAAACATCAGCATATTACCCCTCTCTAGTGACCACCATGTACACTTTCAGTTTTGTCCCTGCATAGTGAATCCTACTTGGTGCAAATACACTTATCGTGTTTTGCATAATTTTCTCTCCCCTACCGGAATTGATGCCGCTTGGGCACATCTTCCATTGAAGCATTCTGAATCGAAGTAGAGATAATATTGTTTCCATAAAGTAAAGAACCAGAAACAGGCTCACGAATACCATCAAGCATTCTGAATCGAAGTATACCCAAAATGATAGGGGAGGAAGAGTGTTCAAATGTGCCAAAAGGATATCATGTTAGTTGGTCAACAGCTATCTGTCATATCCCAGTAAACCATCAACATGTGATGCATATATTTATATTCAATTGCATGTTAAAAGACCTATTGTAGTAGAAGTTAAATTTTAGTACCCTTATTAGTTCGAATGATCTACCGTCAGAGATCAAAATGTAGAATACTTTGTGTTTGGTCCATGGTCGTCGTCTCTGACGGGGAGAGGAATAACAGACAATTTGTGAGTGGTGACATGGCAGTGGCTGAATGGTTGATCGTGGGCGGTTCCATAGGCCGGTCGACAGGCAGGAGTCACGCTTTGCTGATTGTTTGGACATCAAAACTTAGAATAGTTTGAACCTACCTTTTATATAATTGCCAGACCTATTGTAGTAGAAGTTAAATTTTAGTACCCTTATTAGTTCGAATGATCTACCGTCAGAGATCAAAATGTAAAATACTTTGTGTTTGGTCCATGGCCGTCGTCTCTGACGGGGAGAGGAATAACAAACAATTTGTGAGTGGTGACATGGCAGTGGCTGAATGGTTGATCGTGGGCGGTTCCATAGGCCGGTCGGCAGGCAGGAGTCACGCTTTGCTGATTGTTTGGACATCAAAACGTAGAATAACCTACCTTTTATATTTTCTTGTTAGTTGATTAGTGAGTTTGTTTGGAAGTTCGTTGAGATAGGCATGGACTTGTTTGGCATCATAGATTTGTTTGGCGAGGATAAGTTGAGAAAATAGCAAATTTCGAGGAGGGTGAGATGTGGAGCGTGAGGCTAGGAGATCAGTTGGATGGGGTGCATGAGTTTGTTTGTTGCATGCATGCGGTGGCATCTTCATTGTAAATTGTTAGAAGGGTGACACCGCCAGTCACCATAGCAACTTTAATAGTAAAGATTTAATCCAGAATAAGGAAAAAATGAGCTTCACAGGAAATATTTAACAGGCTTGTTAACAAAATATACTACTTATTACAATTGTTCTACTACAAACTAAATACCGCAATCCAAAAAAGTTGCTCATGTTCTGTATTAGTGTGCAATGTATGTGTTTAGCCAATACACAATATTAGAGGCCCGTATGGGATATATTACAAGAACCGAAGAAAAGGACAATGAAATTCAGAGTGGAAAGTTTACAAAATCAGTATGGTTTCTACTACTATATAAGCCATCATCGCGAATTCTAGTTCACCGTTGCCAATAATTTGCCAGTACTAAAAGTCCATTGATAAGTTGGTACATCCCAAACACACATAACACTGTAAAGATAGAAGTATGTAATCGTGTGCCTTCATCTCACTGTTTTTGTTGCAGACAAGCTCTGTCTCTGGGATACTAGATGAGATGTCGTCGATGGCTGTTTCTTCAGCTTCATCCGACCAACTGCGGCAAGATAGTGTTCCCAAAGGACTAGGAGAGATGAACACTGAGGTGAGTTACCACCAAAAGGTTGGATAAATAAACTAGTCTAGTGCACTACCGCTGCTACTGTTGTTGCTACTGCTCACAGTGCTAGTGCTACCGAAAGTTTGTGTACAGCATTTATATGCCTAGGGGTGCTCATTTACGGTTTCAACTCCAACCGTTAACCTCGTTACTTCTTCCTTACAAGTTTTACCAGCTTGATTAATTGGCTACTGAAGAAAAGTGAAGTATCACCGATTATCACGGTTTGTACCTCAAAAGAAACTTCAAAGTTTGAACACCCCTATGTATTGCAAAACAAATAAGACATTGGTGGAAGCGCTAAAAAAAAGTCCGTTCAGTTACATTTTGGGTTTTCAAGCTCAAATTCAGTTTTTACTCAAACGAAAAAAATCGGACAAAATATAGATTAACGGAAAATAGAGAAGGATTTCCCTGAAAAAAGAAAAAGGAAATGTATATAGATGTTAAAATTTGAAGCAAATTTATCTATGTTTTATCTTGTCGGCGGTCCTTTATTTGTAATTACATGGTAGTATAACTTATTTGCCTACCAGCATTGGGCACCTACTATGCTGAGCATAGACTTCCATTCCACCTCAAAAGATAAAAAATAAAAGTAATGACTGAGCATAAACTTTCTTTTTGCAAGCAGGATTCCTCATTTTCCGGGTCTTCAATTATCGTATCGGGTCGAATAATGTCAGGTATACCCACTACATTTTCATTTCAATATGAAATTTATTTCTCCAATAATACCATGTATACTCGATAAAGAATTTAATGATTTAGTTAGCTTCCATGTCTGGCCACTGAAATTTCGGCCTATTCCAGTGTACCTATGTAAGGAAATCTATAAAAGTTCTACAAGCTGCTACTATTTTTTTTAAACGAGGCAAAAGATTTGCCATTTCATTAATTAAGGAGAAGTTTTAGAGAGGTCTTACAAACCAACTCTTGGCCCATACCGGCCAAGAAACAAATACATCATCTCTAGTCTAAAACACTACTAATCGCTTTGGCGCCAGCGAGGCCCCATAGAACTACCTCTTCTCTAATTTTTGTTACCAACATATTGGAAGTAGTAGCTTGGTTGCGGAATACACGAGCATTTCTTTCTTTCCATATCTCCCATGAGATCAACATTGCAAGAGAATCTATGGCCTTCTTCGATTGTCCATTCTTGTGAATCATCTCCTTCCACCAATTCTTGACACTTTGCATATCTTGCCACTTCATTGGGTCAACGTCGGGGAGCTCAAGCCAATTCTTTATGGATATCCATACCCGAACCGTGAAGCAACATTTGAAAAGAAGATGAGCGGCCGACTCTTGAACTTGATTGCATAGCTTGCATAAGCGACAATTTTGCCACCCTCTATTTTGAAGTCTATCCGTCGTCCAAACTCTATTTTGAAGGACCGACCATGCAAAGATCTTGCATTTTGGAGGGGCCCAAGATGGCATGATGGAGTTTGTATGTCCCAATTTTTTTTTATTTTGCCACCCTTGAAGGACCAACCATGTGAAGATCTTGCTTTTTGGACCATCCTGCTAGCAATATTTTATTGAAACACTATTGTATGTTTCAATGTTTATCCCTCACAACAAACATAATTTTTAATAATTTATTTATGTTAGTCATATTAAAACTTTAGGATGCTGTTAATATCTCAGTATATACTGTCTGGCATTGGGTCAGGGAAAGAACATCTCTGCTGTAGCCCCCAAAACAGAGCGCCAAAAGCCAGGTAGGGATTGGCTTCTACTTTTTCAGCCCCCAAAAGTTGCACGTAATGTGCAGAGGCCGGGTGTGGCTCTCTTGATTGTATCACCTTGATGTAAACTTTTGACACTAATAAAAGCGCCCTTTATTGAAAAAAAGTTGCAGGTACTGCTGTGACAGCTCGTATTTCTCAGCTTCATTTTCTCTTCCGCACTCAACGACACATGTGATGTAGTCGTCATGTTACATGCAGTGGAGAGGCGGCTGTAGTGGTCGAGTCAGCGACATGGCAGCTGAGCTGCGATGCTTAGAGCATCTCTAGTGGAACGTCTAAATATGAGCGTCTATATCTCCATATAGACGGCCGTGTATACAGATTCTCTTTTAGACGTCCTCAGTTTTTCAGTGGAACGTCTATATCTAGGAGGTCTATATTCTCTCTCCTATATTTAACAATATATTCTAACTACCATCCAACGGCTATATTTCCAACGGCTATATTCTCAAGTCTATATATACCACACCTCTCACCTCTCATCCATCATTCCCCAGCGTGTCTTCTCTCATCTCTCTTCCGAAATAATTTGTCATTTCTGACACAACAGAATGATGAGTGGAAACTTTTCCTCTTTGGATATGCTCATGAATTCGTCGTCGTCTTCATCCGACGATGATGAACTCATTCTTGCAGCATTTGCAGAGCGCGAGGAGGAAGAGCAGACGAATGCTCGACGCCATGGCGGTTCCAAGCATGGACGTCAGACAATCAATCGAGCTAGAGATGCCGGATTTGTTCTTCTCTGGGATGACTACTTCAGAGAAATTCCTCGCTATCCTGAAAACTTGTTTCTGCGAAGGTTCGTAATTAGTACATTACTTTTTTTGCCTTATTTTTAGCTCTCTATCTCATTTCCTTTCTTACACAGGTTTAGAATGTCCCGTGATTTGTTTAATCGCATAGCTGAAACTATACTTCAGCATGATTATGATGGTTATTTCAAGCAAACAAGAAGTGCTTGTGGATATCTTGGGTTGCATCCACTGCAAAAGATGACTGCCGCAATGCGGATGTTAACTTATGGAATGGTGCCGATGAGTACATCCGGTCGGCAGAAATAGATGTGTACCCTATCATCGATAGTCTTTCCACTTTCATCTCTATTTATAACCTGCTGGAGGTATCCACAGAACTTGCTCACACTTGCTGAAATAGATGTGTCACGGCAACCGAGTCCATTTGCACTACGCTCCGGCCATGACGGATGCTTGTGCGCGTTGAAGTAATCTAAAATCCGTCCCCAATAACAACTTGAATTCTGATCCGTCCCCGTTATCGCATCCAAACTAGTGTTTGCCCAAGCTTGTATCAACACCTTGTCCTCAAGACTAGACCAATTTTTCCCTTTTGTCGATGCTCATTTTTTTGATCTTGGCTTTGCGGATATAGAAACTTCTTGTTCTGGGATTGGGCTAGAATCTGGCATGGCACTCCAATTTACCTCATTGGCTCCCACATCCATAAAGTTCATCTGCGAGTTGTCCATCTGTGAATTGTCCGTCTGCGAGTTGTCCATCTGCACGAAAAAATACATAGCAAAATAATTCAGCTACCAAGGAAAATATTTTTGTTCATCAGCACGTGTTGTCCATCAGCTAGCTACCAAAAATACACAGCAAGACATCTCTTCATCAGCTATGAGGAATTCAGCTACCAGCGAGTTGTCCATCAGCTAGCTACCAAAAATACACAGCAAGGAAACAGCAGACCGGTGCTGCACATGCCCGTGTCTGCACTCTCGCGCGCGCGCACGCATACGGCTGCGCCGGCCAGCTTCAGGTGCCGCCCCGGCTGCACTCACAGCCCACCCCGCGTACGAATCAGACCGCCCCCGCTGCCCCCGCATCGAGCGCCGCCCCCCACCCACCTCGCTGCCTCCGAATCGGGAGGGAACGGAGCGCCTACGGCCAGATCCGGCGGCTACCATGGTTCCTTGGTCGAATCCCCCCTCAATCCAATCCAATTTTGGAGCTCTCTCTCACCTACTCTACAGGGAAAAGGTGGCGTACCTGATGCCGGTGAGCGGGGGCGACGGCGAGACGGGAGCACTCGTCCCTTCCTGTTTCTCTACCTCCTCCGGATGGGCGCGGGATGCGACCAGGGACGCGGGAGGGAAGTCTCGCGAGCGGCAGTTTGCCTTTGGACGTCGTGGCTCCGTCGTCCATATTTGGACGATGCGTAGCAGACTTGGACATCGTCTAAAATTTACACCTCCATTTACACGAGCCTCTGGAAGCTGTTTTTTGCCTCACATTGTCTAAATTTGGCATAGACGTCCCTTTAGACCTTCCACTAGAGATGCTCTTACGTGCCGGCGTCTGCGGGGGGCGGGGGGTGGCAAGCTAGAGGAGGGTTAATATGTCTTTTACCAGTGCTCTGTTGAAATTTTGTGGGTGCCTTCCTATCTTAGGGGCCCGAGGAAAAGTTGGAGTTGTTCCTCTTCATCTCCTAAAAGTGGAGTTGGGACCCTGTTTAGGGTCCATGGGGCCATGCTGCAGATGCTCTAATGAAGCCATGAAGAGCACCAACTTAGGAGTCGTCACGCATATTCATGTGAACAACGTCCATGTGAAGATTATCTTGATCAATTAATTAAGACAAGGTATATAGTAGGTTTTCTATTTTTGGGAAACAATAAATATAGTTAGTAGACAAATTATATGTTCATATAGGAAGTTAATGATATTATTTATTAAAAATTTGAGATTATATTCTCAAGCATCACTTCATGGCTTCACTGTAAAAGAGACACTTGTTACTGAGTGCGATATTTTGGCCCCTGGGTGGAAGTCTGTAATTTTTTCGTGTATACATACATATGTGTTCTACATGTTTGTAAAGTTATCTTAAATGATATTTTAAATTTTGGTCTATGGAACCATTAATTTCATTGGAGGACAACCAAAGCGTAAAAAGCCACATGAATCCGATTTGATTCTAACAAAAATAGACTTCCTGTTAGCTCACCTTGTACAGAGGGTGGAGTTCCTCTGTGGGTGCTCCGGGAATTTTAGGTGGGCACAGGGGACCGAACTCACCGAGCCTATGCTCAAATCCACCCCAATAACGGCATGACTCTGGGATTTGCAGGGTGGTCATGCTGGATTTGCAGGTTGACGACTGCCCGTGGAGGCGTGGAGCATGGAGAAAGATGTGGGCAGGGATGGGGAAGATGGCAACAATGCCAGACACAGTGAAGCTGGCGGACAAAGGCCCAAATCAGCGGAGGACATGAGAGATTGCTAACACATAAGAAGAGGAGCATTTACTCCTTTGTAGATCAGCTTGGGGCCAGTGGGCAACATTACTCTGTAAGTTTCAATGCGAGGGAGAAATGAGAAGACGCAGGAAAGGGAACCCATTCACAGGACGGAGAAAATATATGAAAACAGAGAGCCTTTCTATTTCGTAATGAAGCACTCTAGCTGCAACGTAGCTCAAGGAAATCACGGGAGAGAGAAAGAGAGAGTGCCATCGCGGAGATTGAGTGAGGAGACGAGGCATCAATGGCTGCTGGTATTAGAGGATGCAAAGCTGTCCTGCGGGGAAGAAAAACAGTGGTGGGCCAGCTCCTTCTGCTGTATTAGCATCAAGGCATATGGGCTCCATGTGGGCTGAATTGGTGGACTGCATGGTTGGTCTTCTCTCGTTGGAACTAGGAATGTAGGTACAGAAACCGAACGTAGGAACATTCGATCGGTGAGGTGGCAGAAACCAAAGGTTGTAACAAACAACGGAACAGGTTTTGCCGAGGTGGCATACTGAGGTGGATAGGCTGCATGTTGAGAGAAATACCTTTAGTGGGGTTGCTTCTATTTTTTTACAGAAGTGGGTTGCCTCTATTTAGTGCGTGCGTTGCAGCGGGAATCTCTTCAGAAATCATATCAATGAAAGGGTATAAAATACATGAAACATGGAATTGTCTACAGGAATATGCAAGATTCCTTCCACTGGTCAAAATAATCAAGAGGCTGTATTGACATGAAATTGTTGTGTGTGTGTATATATATATATACCTATATATATATATGACTACATGAACTAATATAACTACATGAACTAATATTGATGAAATTTGTTCTTCTGCCACTTAATATGTGTCTTTGTTTTCCAGAACAAATGTCTGAGGTGGTACTTCTTGCTGTGACGAAGATTGGCTTCATTTTAGGAGATGAAGCCGGCAAAGCCATTATAACTAAGCTGTCTGGAAAAGTTATTAATCTGAAGGAACTGCTGAAAAAGTTTGAGCAAATAAGGAAGCAACTGAGAATGATGGGTAATGTTATAAGACAAACAGGCATGATATACCTCACGGACAATGTTGTCAAGAGTTGGATTGGCGAGGCCCAGAATGTGGCCTTCCATGTTGAAGATGTAGTGGATAAATACTCGTACCATGTTCTTCAACTTCAGGGAGAAGGATTCCTGAAGAAATTCTTCATCAAACAAACATATTATGTCAAAGTTTTCAGTGAAATTGTGGATGAGGTAGTTGATGTAGAGAAGGAGATTATGCAAGTTATACAGATGAAAGATCAATGGTTGCAGCCATCCCAGCTTTTGGCTGACCTCACTGAGATGGAAAGACAGCGGTCCCAAGACAGTTTCCCTGAATTTGTTCTAGACAGAGATCTAGTAGGAATTGAAGAAAACAGGATATTGTTGACTAGATGGCTGTATTCCAAAGAGCCAGAGACCACTGTGATTACAGTATCAGGCATGGGTGGGTTGGGAAAATCTACCCTGGTTACAAGTGTTTATGGACGTGAAAAGATCAACTTCCCTGCACATGCATGGATCACCGTGTCACAAATTTACACTCTCGACGCCCTGTTGAGGAAGCTGCTATGGAAGATTGAACCGTCGTTGTCAGAACACATTGACAAAATGGACGTGTATGAGTTGAAAAAGGAAATAAAACAAAAACTTCAATTTAGGAAATGTTTTATTGTACTGGATGATGTCTGGGAGCAACAAGTATACTTCCAAATGCATGATGCTTTCCAGAATTTCCAAGGAAGTCGCATTGTCATTACAACACGGAAGGACCATGTCGCAAGAATTTTTTCTCCCACCCGTCACCTTGAGCTTGAGCCGTTGAGCCGGCCTGATGCATTTGAGCTCTTCTGCAGAAGGGCTTTTTATAACAGGAAGGGCCACATGTGCCCGAAGGATCTTGGGGCAATTGCTATGTCTATAGTTGAGAGGTGTGATGGCCTGCCACTAGCAATTGTTTCCATTGGCAGCATATTGTCTACAAGACAACGATTAGACATTTGGAAACAGATGTACAATCAGCTTCGAACTGAGTTGTCAAAAAGTGATCATGTCCGAGCAATTTTAAATCTGAGCTACCATGACCTATCTGGTGACCTCAGAAACTGCTTGTTATACTGCAGTCTGTTCCCGGAAGACTACCCCATGTCACGTGATAGCCTTGTGCGGCTGTGGGTTGCAGAAGGCTTTGTGCTGAGCAATGAAAAGAACACACCAGAGGTGGTAGCTGAGAGAAATCTCATGGAATTGATTCACCGCAATATGCTTGAAGTTGTAGAGAATGATGAGCTTGGTCGGGTCAACACCTGTAAGATGCATCACATTGTGCGTGAACTGGCTATTTCTCTTGCTAAAGAGCAGAGATTTGCTTCTGCAAATGACTACATGACAATGATACAGATGGATAATGATGTCCGCCGGCTGTCATTATGTGAATGGAAAGGCAAAACTGTCATGAAGCTTAAGCTTCCACTTCTTCGAACTGTATTGTCACTCGAACTACTTTCATCCTCCACAGGCATGTTATCTTCAATTTTGTCTGAATCCAGCTATCTCACTGTTCTTGAGCTGCAAGATTCTGAAATCACTGAAGTGCCAACATCCATTGGCAATTTGTTTAACCTCCGGTACATTGGCTTAAGACGAACCAGAATCAACTCAATCCCAGAGTCTATCGGGAATCTGTCTAACCTCCACACTATTGACATCAAGCAGACCAAAATAGAGAAGCTACCACGAGGGCTTACCAAGATCAAGAAGCTGCGGCACCTTATGGCTGATAGATATGCTGATGAGAAGCAAACAAAATTTCGGTACTTCATTGGAATGCAAGCACCCCAAAATCTGTCTAACTTGGAAGAACTTCAAACTCTCGAGACCATGGAATCCAGCAATAACTTGGCTGAGCAGCTGAAGACACTGATGAAACTAAGAAGTGTGTGGATTGATAACATAAGTGCTGCTGACTGTGCAGATCTTTTTGCTACCCTGTCAACCATACCGCTACTTTCGAGCTTGCTTCTTGCTGCAAGGGATGAAAACGAGTCACTCTGCTTCGAGACTCTGAAGCCAAGGTCTACAGATCTACACAGGTTGATTATCAGAGGGCAATGGGCCAAGGGGACACTGCATTGCCCGATATTTCAGGGCCATGGGATTCACCTGAAGTATCTAGCTCTAAGCTGGTGTTACCTTGGTGAAGATCCAGTGGGGATGCTCGCATCGTGCCTGCCGAACCTCACATATCTCAGTCTTGAGAACGTGCATAGTCCCAATACTTTGGTTCTTCCAGCAGAATCCTTTCCACGCCTAACAAGGCTTGTCTTGAAGCACATGCATGATGTCGCTGAGATATGCATCATCGATGGTGCTGTTCCACGCATTGAAGGTTTGTATATTGTGTCGCTGTCTAAACTGGATAAGGTCCCTCGAGGCATTGAATCCCTTCGATCACTGAAAAAGCTCTGGCTGCTTGGCTTGCACAAGGATTTCAGAAGTCAGTGGGACACTAACGGAATGCATCAGAAGATACTGCATGTTCAAGAGGTTCGTCTGTAGATGAGGCAGAGACTCTCGAATGAGGCATCCGGTGCAACTGTACCATAGGCTGGTTTCATTATTCCGATAAGTTCATGATTCTGGCATCTATGTACTTGTGTATTTCTCAAAAATTGCTGTTCATTACCTTCCGGAGGAACTTGTAACTTTGTGTTGTTTCAGTTACATGCTTAAGTATTGCTTTATAAAAGGATATATACAGTTCTTATCGAACATCTTTGCAAATAATCCTTTCAGACATTCCATCTTACATTTTGATCTATGTCAGTATATCATCCCAGATCTGATTCTCAGAAGTTATAGCCATGTGCATGAGTGGATTGTCTTTAGTAAATCATTTGTACGCTTTGTTGGTATTTAGGTCCTCAAATTTGAAATCACCAGAGCTTTATCTACTATATATATTAGAATTATTTTATTGAATTTTCTGTAGCTCTTTTGTATGTTTTGGCAGGTGTTTCAGTCCTCCAATTTAAGATCAACAGATGGGAAACGGTATGTTGTCAGAGACTTTGTGTATGACCCTACGATATATGTATATAATTGTTCAGAACTGTATTCGGAACAGACGGAGTAGTACTATATCAACTCAAAGATGTGAAGGACTTCTTTAGGGAATCGTGGGCACGAACGAACCGTGTCGTAACATGTCATCACTTCCCCTATAGCCGGGCCCAAACCCTACTCCGTAACATGTCCCCATGTTTGATTCTAGTTCTGGTACAAATAAATAGACAACCTGTCAACGTACGAAGACACCGGCGCTATCTCACGATGGAGGACGCATCGATCCTCGCCAACCCGCTCGCGTGCCCCGGCCTCACGGCGCTCGCCCTACTCCTCCTCGGCGAGCTCGCCGAAACGAGCGCTAGCAGCAGCAACCTCGTTTTCTCTCCGCTGTCCATCTACGCCGCGCTCGCCTTTAGGCTGGTCATAGTACTATAATACTAGTGTATGATACTACCTATATTATCTAGTAGTATCATAGTACTCTCTCCGTTTTAAAATATAAGATGTTTTAGCTTTTGTGAAGACAGTGTATCTAGACCCCTTTTAGTGTGTAGTTTCATCTAGGTTTAGCGTGAACCTACAAACTAAAATGGGTCTAAATATATTCTCTTCACAAAGCTAAAAACATCTTATATTTTAAAACGGAGGAAGTAACATTGTATTTAATTTTTTCTACAATCTCAATGCAATTGTGTGTATAAGATGTATTGGTCATTAAATTATCTAGTTCCACGATATTATATTATGATACTACTAACACGTCTTTCTTCATTAATTATGGTGCCACCTCAGATTTTTACCAAGGTGGCTGATACTCCCACTAGGCTAGCCTTACAGCTGCCGGCGCCCGCGGCGCGACTCTCAAGGAGTTCCTTGCCGTTCTCGGCGCGGGATCCCGCAATGAACTTGCCGATATCGTCCGCGGCTTGGCGGAGCAGGCCCTCGCCGATCGGTCACCGACGGGCGGGCCGCACGTCTCGTTCGTGCGACGTGACCCGGAAGCTCAAGCCCGCCTTCCGCGACGCCGCTGCCCAGTCCTACAAGGCGGAGACCTGCGCGGTCAACTTCCGAGAAGAGGTCGGTACCCCTAAAACAAAAATGATTCTAATCTTTCTCGATCAATATCACATGCCTTTGTTGTACAAGCGATTCTAATCTATCACGGTCTCCGTGCTGCAGCCAGGGGAAGCCTTTGAACTGATCAACGCGTGGGCGGCCGCGGCAACGAACAACCTCATCGATCCAGACCGACAACGCCATCCACTTCAAAGGCATGTGGCACGTTCCCTTTAGCGAGGAGGACGACAAGTTCCACCGCCTCGATGGCAGCACCTACTACGTGCCGTTCATGCAGAGCGGGCGGAGCCACTACATCGCCTGCCACGAAGGGTTCAAGGTGCTCAAGCTCCGGTACAAGCAAGGCCACCAGCGCTTTTCTCCCCCGTCACCGTTCTCCATGTGTGTCTTCCTCCCGGATGAGCGCCACGGTCTCGCTGGCCTCATCGACATGATCGCATCGTCCAGCTCGGACTTCGTGCGCGAGCACCTGCCGACCAGCCTCTTCACCGTCGGCGAGTTCAAGCTACCCAGGTTCAAGCTCACTTTTTCAGAGGACATGTCCGCCATTCTCTGGAGATTAGGACTCCAGGTGGCATTTGACGAAAAAGAAGCCGACATGTACAACATGGTGGAGGACGACGGCACAGGAAGGCCGCTGGCTCTGCTGAGTATCATCCACAGGGCTGTCATCAAGGTGAACGAGGACGGTACCGAGGCGGCAGCGGTCACTGCTTCTAGGATGCTCGGATGTGCCTTCATGAAGGAGCCCCCTGTGACTATGGATTTCGTCGTTGACCATCCATTTGTCTTCTTTGTAATTGAGGAGGAGTCTGGCGCCATCGTCTTTGCAGGGACCGTCCTTGAACCCTCGCCATCGACCCCTGGTGAGAAGCTTTCTCAGGACGGCCGAGTGCACGCCGATGTTGACGTCAGATCAGTCCAGTGGCCAATCACAGACGAAAGCGCCGACGGGGGTCTACTGTTGTGCCTTCGTCGCTGCCTCCGTTGGTTGTTCGGCTATAGAGCAGAGCAGTCGTACGGTCTCACTCTCGAGATGTCATATGTGGTTGCATTTACTCTATTCACAATTCTTATCGGAGCAGCTATAGCAGAGAGCACTATGTTCTTAATCTAGAAAGGACTTAACTAACTATCAATATTTCCATGGCAAGGCACGTTTGGTTGTATAGCTCACAAGGCATAGCCGAGCTTAACCAAGCTAGCTTAGCTCTTGCATCGTCTATGCGTTTGGTTGCATTGGTTTTGCCGCCGAGAGCGAGGCCAGTTATTCGAATATGCGGGGTTGCTTAGACCAGCCCAGATAGTATCATGCATGTCATGTCGGCAAAATTCTGACGTGGCATGCTAATTAATGATAAAAGAGGTTGTGTTGGTAGCATAGATAGATACGGTATCATATCACGTAGAACTAGAAAAACTATTCTCAAATGAATCTTGTACACAATTTTAATTGAGATTCTAAAAAACAATAAATATACTAGGACTATGATACTAGTATATGATACTATGCACTATGGAGATTTTATCATATAGTAGTATCATATACATGATACTAGTATATGATACTCCCCATTGTGACTAGTTTTAGATGAACTAGTACATAGGTGTAAATTGCTTGGTATCTCCTCGCATATGCTCCGCATTGGACTAGTTAGAGCATCTCCACCGTCGCCCCCAAAACGGGTAGCCGGCAAGCGCACCAGCAGTTGGTTTGGGGCGTATTGTCCAAATTACCGACAGTTTAGGGATGCTGCCCCATACCGGTGTTGTCCAACGATCGGCGTCCAACAATCGAAACCCCACTCAAACATAAAATTCATAGTTCATGGTCACTCATCGGACAAATTCATAGTTCACGACCACAGCGGCCCAAAACGCTGAAGTCTGGCGACGACATCATAAGTACAAACCAAGCAATCAAACAGAGTCGTCGCCACCCTCCATTGCTGACGGTGCCGATGGTGGAGCAGCAGCCGTGCTAGTTGGTGCCCACACCGTTCCAATAGGTGCCCAAACCGGTGCGCTAGGAGACCACGACGGTGCAGCTGTTGCCATCCCGTCCACAATGCGCGCACACACGTCAGTGTATACCAAATTCGCGCCTGCTCGTTCTTGGTAGATGTGTTAGCAGTCAAGATCCTCGCTTGCTCGGCCATTTGGCTGTTCATGGCCTGGAGCATGCCGGCATGCCGGCCTGGGCGGCGACCTGGGTTGCGGCGGCCTTTGCCTCTTCGATCCTTAGTTTGACATCGGCTTTGGCCAACAATTCCTTCCACCTTGCGTTGTTCTTTTCATCACGGCCATGGTTGTTGGGGGTCACATCGGCAATCATATTCTCGAATGAGGCTTCAAGAGATGCCACTGATGCCGCGTCGTTCCTCTCGGCCTTGGCCTTCTTGTGGCCGATGGTCTAGACTCTCAAGCTATTGCAACTTATTTTAAGGCTTATGGTCTAGACTCTCAAGCTATTGCAACTTATTTTAAGGCTTTGCTTCCTATATTGAAGTTCCTAAAAAGAAGTGAAATAAGTATCATGAACCATATAAAGATATTGTTAACTGAAGTTTATACTACTAATCATGTTTTACCTGAACCTTACATTGAGAAAATGCCTTTCCCAGTCAAGGAAAAGGAACATTCTATAATAGCTAGTATGGTTAACGAAATTATAAATAAAGTTATTGAACCTGATGAACAAGTAGCTATAGAACCTATGATAGCAAATGTGAAAGACTTTGTCACTAAATATGTAGAAGATGGACACGCTATTCTTTGTAAGGATACTTCTAATATTGTTTCGCAAAGTAGTGTTATAAGAACTAGTATTCCTGTGTTTTTCGTTAGAATAAGTGATCATTGCTACGATGGTCCTTGTAATAGTTATATTGTTAAGTTTATGCATGATACTGAAAGCTACTATGAGAGAGGGAAAAGTGTTCTCATGCATCTCAATAATATTAAGTTTCCTCGCTTTATGCTGAAAATCTTTAGGTTGCACTTGTTTTGCCTTCCTATGTTAGTAGCCTTTGGTTTCAACAATTTATTTGCTTACAAAATTCCTTTGCATAGACTTAAACATGTGTATTTTTGCTTCTTGATGGTCTCTTTTACTTCAATTTATATCTTATGTGAACTTCATCAAAATTATAATGTCCATCTTAATGGCTATAAAGAAAGAGCTTTTTGGGACACAATCCAATATATTTGTGCTTTCAGTTTGCTTTCGTTTATTTGAGTCTTGAAAGTTATTACTTTGGTAATAAACTCTCCTTATACTTTTTGTTTGGTTTTTCTATCAAGATCAACCCCTAATGAGAGAGAAGTAATATTTGGGAAAGTTGCTGTCCCGAAACAGATTGTTGTGCTTCACCGTAAAAATTTATGAGAGATCTCTGTACTTCGGATTGAGCTGTAATTTTTTATGCTTCTGCCCCAGGTTGTTATTTAAATTTCATTAGTTTTGCACTTTTTGACTTGAGCAACAGAAGATTTTCTAAAAAATGGATCTTTGCTTGCTGGTCTGTTTTGACAGATTTTGACCACTCTTACATTTGCCTGTTAAATAGATTTCCTTTTTGAATTCTTTTGGGCTTTCAGAAGGAGTTGTTTCAGTAGCTTATGTTTTGATGGATTTTAGTTGAAAATTGAACTTAAAAGGTTTATTACCTCGCTTATACTAATGTTGCTAATGAGAATTGTGTGAAGTTTTGTGTGAAAGAAATTTCCAGGTTAGTGGAGAAAATGGTGTAATAAGAAAGTGAAAGGTTTCATGACTCAAGCAATATGTGTATGAAGATGAAGATATTGATGTTATTCAAGTGGTGACTCCAGAATAATCTACTAAATGCTAAATTCAGAGACCTGCAGAGTCCGTTTTTGAATAGGTAACAATTCTGGTAAGAAAAGTTTCGTGAAAAATCTGTCTAGTTATATTTTTGCAGTTTTTATCCAACAAGGAAAGAAACGAAGCGATAGAGGGATGGAAACGGAGCCTGGGTGGCTCACACCACCCTGTGGCGCGGGCCTACCCCTGGTCGCGCCACCAGGTGGTGTGGCCACCCCGGACTCCGCCTCCGACCCGTTTTCTCCTAGTACCTTCCTATTGTTGTAAAACTTCGTAATATATAATCCCCTAGATCCCCTGAGGTTCGTATATCGTGTTCTCGTCGTGTTTTCGTTTCAATCTGTTTCTTTCAGGAACTATTCTTAAAAGTTTAGGAGCACAATGGTCTCTGGCAAGGATAAGGGAAAGGAGCCCGTGGAGGAGGATCCCCAAGACCCTAGGCAGGAGAAGGAGATCGAGAGTGAAGATGAAGAGGAGGCAAAGAAAAGCCAGCATCCGCACACCGGCACTACCATTGCAAGCATTGGAGTGGTGGCAAACCCTGCCAGGATCAGAAGGACTGCACGGGCGTCAACTGGAGGGAAGCCTCCGCGTCACTGTTTGGCTCCACGGTCACCTTCTCCACGCACCAAGAATCCCTTCCATACCCTTATCCATGGCCATCAATACCAGAATATGCCCAAGGAAAAACTACCCTCCAATTGGGATATGCCTCGTTCTAACCATGCAGGAAAAGAAGACTTCAAGGAGGAAGAGTGGGGAAAGAATCACAAGAGCTGGAATTCACAACCTGACATGATCATGCACCGCATCGAGCACAACTCGGAGTTGATTCGTACTCTCACCTTCAAGATTGAGGACTTGAGGAAATTAATCGAAGGGCTCATCAAGAAAACATCACCGCCACCGAAGGAGTAATTCCTCATCAGGTTTTGGCATTCCCTTGGTTTGTTCCAAGCTTAGGGGAGTGCCACGGTATCATATCACTATCTTCTATCTTTTTTACCTTTTTAGTAGAGTCATATCATGAATATAAAAGTTATCATGTAGGATGGTTTGCATTATGGAAGTGTCCCCTCTCTCGTTAGATATGTATCCTTTGGTGTGATTTGCCGTTATGGAATATTAATAAGAAGTTCTATCATTTACTCTTTTGCATATCTTATATTAGTTTTCAATTGCTATTATATGATTGATCTTGTTGTTAGTATTGGTATCACTTTGGGATAATCGAGTTAATTTAGTTGGTTTTGGCAAACCTGGCTCGGTCAGTAGCAACACTATTTTTGAGAGTTGAATGAAAAAGATAAAAAGTACTCTAAAGAAATATAATTTCATCATCTTTCTTTCTTGATTTGCTCATAAGTTTAGTATTCTCTAGTTAAGATCTTTTGTGCTTCCAAGGAAGGTTGCATGTTTGTTTTTATCACTTGTATGTTTGTTTGTTTCCTTCAACTCTTATATTTGCTACCTAGCCTTGCTAGCCAAAAACCTGTACTGAGAGGGAATTCTTCTCGTGCATCCAATCCTTAAACCAAAACCTATGCCATTTGTGTCTACCATACCTACCTATTAGTATTATTGCTATTCCAAGTAAATTCATGTTTTTATCTACCTTCCGAATCAAACTTGTTATGTGAAAATTAGTGATTAAAGCTCTCATAAACTTGATGGCACACTTTACTTTCTTGCACTTAATAAACTTGAACCATTGTGCCCATCTATGTTGCGTATATGCTTGTGCTTTGTAAGTTGTGAATTAGCAGAACCATGCTGTCATGGGGAATCCTTTCAACATTGCACTGGTACATTGTACCTAGTTGATATCATGCTCTTTTGTCTATGGATGTCGTCGGTGTGAAATAAAAGGGGAGCTTGTAAGTCCATGGAGTTATGTATGTGTGTTAGAGAAACGCTTGGGCCGCCGGTCTAATCATGCTATCATGGTGGAAACCTACAGCGTAACCATAATGAGCATCTATGAAGCATTCTTCTTATAAAAAATAGAGATTGAGAAAAAAGAAAAAGAAAACAAAAGAGATGAGAAAAGAGGAAAGAGAGAAAAAAACACCATTTTCCCATGGTAAATAAGAAGATTGTTGAGATGCTCGTTGTCTGCTTGTCTTGTCATTTTGATATGGGGATTCTTCCGTATCATCGGGCAAGGGGTACCCCGTTGACGATTCTCTATGATACACATATACTTACTATGACAAGAACTTACCAGTAACCAACCTTGAGTAGTATGAGGAGCGGCCCTCGTATTTAAGGGATATGAGATTTTCAACTTACAACTTGTCAAGCATATCCTCATATTTGATCACTTTAACCTTAATCAACTAAAGATGCTTATGATAGGGGCAATGAGAGCTGAAAGCTAATAAGTACCATAATTTTTGAAAGCTCTTTATGAAACTTGAAATCCCTGCTCCCCTCTGTGAAGGGCCTTTCTTTTAATTTTTAGTTGAGTCAGTAAACCTATTCCCTTCTATCTCAGCAAGTATTTTGAGTTGTTGTGTTTCATTCATTCATATGATGATTTATTCAATCATGTTTCTTATGTTCCTTGCTTTGCACATTCGCTCTTATCTTAGTGTTTACTACTTTGAAAGCTATCATTGAAAACCAGTTACTTGTGAACCCTTGCAAATTGTCAACTATTCTTCGACTAAGAGCTAAGTTTGCCATTACCAATTATGATTTACTTTATGTATATTTATTGTGTTTCCTTTACCTATTGCAAGTTAAGTTATATAATGGTGAGTTGTCTGCTATTATGATCTATGTATTGATGAATGTGATGCTTTTTGTCCATATTCTTTTATCGACTCTTCACTCCATAAACCTGAGGTCATGTTTATTGATCTCATTTTTGCTTTGGGACAATCGAAGTCTAAGCTTGGGGGGAGTTGATACGTCCATTTTGCATCACTATTATATATCATAATTTACTGTTATTCATTGATATATTTCATATTAAGAGATGATACTTATGTTATTTCATCTGTTTTTGCATGGTTGATGACTTTTGGAGCATGGACCGATGCAGTAAGGATTCTGATGGAAAAGGGGCTGTTTGGAGGCGAAATTCATGTAAAATCCTATTTTTCCCGAAGACGAAGGTTGCCAGAAGGGGGAGTGGAGATGGGCCACAGGGGCCCACAACACCCCCTGGCACGGGCCACCCTAGGCTGCACCACCAGGTGGTGTGGCCGCCCTGGCCCAGGCTCTCCCCTTTGGCGTATATTATCCCCATGGAAACCTAATACCAGGGGGGCGACCACAGAAATATTCTGCCGCCTCTGCGGGGCGGAAAACACCGGGAGAGAAAGATCTCTCCGGCAGACAAAATTCTGCTGGGTGAATTCCTTCCCGGAGAGGGGAGATCATCGCCATCAACACCACCATCAAGCTGGACTTCATCGGGATCATCATCATCATCACCACCATCATCTTCACCAGCACCATTATCACCACCTGCATACCGCTGTAACAATTGGGTTGAATCTTGCATAGTTCTTAGGGGAAACTTTCCTGGTGTTGATTACTCCTTATAGTTGATGCTATTGAGTGGAACCACTGAATTATTGTTTATGTTCAGACTATTACACATCATTATTTCATCTTTGATCATGATCCATATGATGCCTTGTGAGTAGTTCGTTTTGTTCTTGAGGACATGGGAGAAGTCATGTTGTTAGTAGTGGAATTGTGTTTAGAAAGATTCAATGGTTTGATATTTAAGTTGTGGTGTACTTCTTCTAGTGTGAACATCGACTACATGACACTTCACCTATATGGGCCTAGGGGAATACTTTGTGTATTTGGCTACTAATCGTAGGGGTTGCCAGGGTGACAGAAACCTGAACCCCCGTTAGGAAACCTTTGCACAAGGGATGTCAGGGTCTTAGAGTTTAAAGTTGTGGTTAGGTTTCTATCTTAATTACTTTCTTGTACTTGCGGATGCTTGCAAGGGGTATAATCACAAGTATGTATTAGTCCTAGGAAGATCGGTACATTAGCACAGGTTCACCCACACAACACTTAGCAAACTAACAAAGATTAATCAACTATATGAAGCGAAAGTACTTGACGATATTTCCATGTGTCCCTGAGAACGTTTGGTCATCTTAAGTAATACAACCGGCTTGTCCTTTTCTAAAGAAAGGATTGGGCCACTTGCTGCATTTATTCTTAATGTCTTTTATTTACTCATACTTTATTTACTTGCATTATCAAAAAACCCTAAAAATCTGTTTGCTAAGTATTTATAAAGAATTCCTGCTCCAAGCCACTAGCCAACACCTTCTGCTCCTCGTTGGGTTCGATACTCTCACTTATCTAAAATACTGCGATACACCCCCTATACTTGTGGGTCATCAGCAACCCTCGCCTCATGTGATTAAGTGCTGATACCCAATATAACTACATTTTTTTGTAGACTGTAGTTAAATCCTTGATGAGACAAAAGATTATAGCTATGTATAATTTTTCGTACCGGTGGTGCTTGGGACTACTACTTTTTATGTTAACATGGTAGCTATATCCATCACATCTTTATCCTTCTCTCAATGATACTTGATGTTGTTGATTTCTTGACCAAAGGCATGAAGTGATTAAAAGTGGAACATGTCTTGGGTTCTAATATCTAAACCCTATCTTAGATCCATACTTCTATTTTATATCTGCACATATACATCTAAGTTATATAGCATGTTATATTACCCGCTCGTCCTAGAAAGAATACATATGATTATATCTAACTTTATAGAAAAACTTTTTTATGCAATCTGTTTGATGTACAGATAAAGTAAAAAACGAATCCTACCGGTGAAAGAAAATAAGGATTCCTTCTTTGGTATTCATGGCTAATACCTGTACCTCAAACCTAACAACAAAGTGTGTTATTCCTTCCTTATCCTGTATTCCTTCTTTAGTGAAGCGTTAGTATTTTTCACATAATTGTTGTAACCTCTTAAACATATTATTTTCTTCATATATGTGGTAGTTAGACATTTTCTAGGAAACCTTTATATAACTCTAACCAAAAATATTTTCATGAGACATAGGGAAACAATGAAGCGATTATCTCTTGAATAGAACTGCAGTTGTTTATTCCCATAAAATCAGTCTAAAGGTCCCTTAATTTTGTCCAATTAACCGGGTGAGTTGAGGCCCTGTTTTTTCAAAAAAATTATTTTGTGTCATTTGTGGAGATCCTCCTTTAGGATATTGATCACATCGCAAAAGTGCTTAATAGTGAGTGCCTACCTATTTACCGAATCCACCCATGTTCTCCATCGTGTTTTGATAAAGTTAGAAACTGGCTTCAAACATTGTGCTCCTAAATAACGTGTTCTAAAACAGAACATACCATGTCTTTCTTCTTCATTAGTGCATAACCACATTTCTCTAAAAAAAATAGCACACATGATAATTGTTTATAAATATTTCCATTCTTTCTAAAATAGCTTATAGGTACATAGTAACGTGACTGCCACATTACATTCGGAAGAATTCTGATCACTTTATACGTAAAGGCGTTAGCTGCAACCATTATTAGTGTTCTCTATTGATGTTGTCAAATTATATTAAGTATATATGTGTTAATGCATTTTTGTATGAGTTAGTTCTAGCGCGTACTAACCCCTTGACTTTCGAACTTTCCCTGTTCTAGATAATGACATTTTAAGTCATTGGCATGTTGTCACAAACAAGACCATAATCTTTTGTTTGTACTAAAAATTCACTAGGAAGTGCAAATAATACTTATGTGTGCAAACAGATTCAGGATGCACAAGCATACCGGACAAACACGTTTACTAGAGATAAAATCAATTCATGTTTGTAATGTCTTCTCTGAGAGACTGGCGGCCCTTATTGATAATTTGAATGGTTTAGTATATCATTATGCCAAATTAGTCACATAGTAGTTTTACGATACTTCAGGGTGCCATGTTATATGCATCCATGCTTATTTCTTCTAGATGGTTCATAGCCTGCCAGCATGCATGTAAGATGTACTACTCTAGCTTCCTGGTTATAAACCATCAACCATCTAGAATAAAACTGTTATGAATCATCTAGAATAAATTAATATGGATTAGTCCATCTTACATACAGGCCACCGGGTTAGAAACCGTCTAGAAAAAATTAATATAGATGCATGTAAATACAAACTTATGATGAAGGTAGACTTGCTATTATGTTTATATTTAACTTTGCCACCCCACCAACATGGCCGAACTCACTCAAGACCCCTTATGTACAACAACATGTCTCGACCACTATGCCAAAACAAAATACAGTCGGCGCGACGAAACGCGCTTATTTACCTAGTATAATATTAGTTGGAGTAAAATTCTCTATCTTTTAGTTAATCTTCTCTTTTTCTTGTACAAACTTCCCTAAAACTTAGTGGAAATATAGAAAAAAGAACAGCGGGATAGCTTCAAGATTTACATAGTGGCTCTTTATTTAATTAGAAGTTCAAAGACTTCTTTCAATTAAAAAAATAATCTAATTTTCGTACTCAGGTGTCGGAGATTTAGATACAAACTTTATACTAAACTAATACTAAATTGCCTACACTTATTAGTAGCAATGTATTTGAATTTTTGAAAGTTCAGGAAGGCACATTCCAGAAAAAAAAATCTAGTTTGGACTTTTGGACAATTGTGGCCACGGAACGGCCGTAAATTAGCCCCTTTCCCTGCTTGGGTCAAGGTCCGTATCATATTTGGTTGTACTTCTCCAATCCGTGACGTATTACAAGATAATGCTTCCCACGTTTGATTCTACTAGTAGTACAAACAAATAGGGCACCGGGATATATAATATATATATATATATATATATATATATATATATATATATATATCATTCGTACTATACCCGGGTGTAGTTACATCCACGTGTGTTTCACATAATTGAGGCAGTATCTATCATACTGGAGACTATATATAGGTAGTATAAAATATATAAGAATATTTGGGTAGTATATATACTATTTTTTGGGTATTATGTAATTTTTATTCACATACTTCTTTTGTACGTACAAATATGACGGTATTTTACATATATACTGAAAATTATGGGTGCATTTGCAATTTTTTCACCTAACTTGCTTGGAAGTATTTAGATATAGTATATGAACATACTCAAACAGATAAAGTATGACAAATACTTCCGTAAGATAGTATATGAGACGTGGGTATAGTTACACCCGGGAGTAAGAAGTATTTTTCTATATATATATATATATATCCTCCTATGTTGACGTGGGATCTCGATCTGACAATGGAGTCCACATCGACCACCAAGCCGCTCTCGTGCCTTGGCCTGACGGCGCTCGCCGTGCGCCTCCTCGGCGAGCTCGCCGAAACGAGCGGCAACGGCAACCTCGTCTTCTCGCCGCTGTCCATCTACGCCGCGCTCGCCCTTACAGCCGCAGGCGCCCGGGGCGCCACTCTACAGGAGTTCCTTGCCGTTCTCAGGGCGAGGTCCGCGATGAACTCGTCGAGATCATCCGCGGCTTGGCGGAGCAGGCCCTGGCTGACCGGTCGCGGACGGACAGGCCGCGCGTGTCGTGCGTGTGCGGCTTGTGGCACGACGAGACCCGGGAGCTCAAGCCCGCCTTCCGCGACGCCGCCGCATAGTCCTACAAGGCGGAGACCCGCGCCGTCAACTTCCGGGAAGAGGTCGGTACCCTAAAAAACAGAGTTTCTTTAGCAATTGTGCCATGCCGTGCTCGTGCCAGTTTTTCTAATAGATTATAATCTATCATGGTGTTCGTCTCTGTTTTACAGCCAGGTGAAGCTGTGAAACTGATCAACGCGTTGGCGGCCTTGGCAACAAACAACCTCATCGATACGATCCTTCTCGACGGTCAAGTGTCCAAACAGACCGACATCGTCGTCGCCAACGCCGTCTACTTCAAGGGGATGTGGGACGTGCCTTTCTGCAAGGAGTCCACCGTGGACGACAAGTTCCACCGGCTCGACGGTGTTAGAGTATATTTGTATATTATAGTTTCCCCATATGTAGGGCTTTCTGTATATTTGCACCTGTACATGTACTATATATTCTGGCATTTGGCCCTTTGATAATACAAGCATCTATTATCCTAACATGTTATCAGAGCCGTAAGGCTTTTTTCTCCCTCGCAGCCGCCGTCGCCGCTCGCCTCGGCATCCCGCCGCCGCGCCCGGCCGTCGCCTCCGTCTCCGGCCTCCGCCTCCGTCTCCGGCCGCCGCCGCCGCGTCCGGTCGCCGTCGCCTCCTCCGGCCGGTCGCCGCCGTCGCCTCCTCCGGCCGCCCGTCCGCCGCCGCCGCCGCCTCCTCCGGCCGCCCGTTCCCGGCCCGTCGCCTCCTCCGGCCGCCCGTCCGCCGCCGCCGCCACCTTCGCCTCGGCCGCCACCGCCGACTTCACCTCAGCCGCCGCCGCCGACTCCGCCTCCGCCGCCGCCTCCTCCGGCCGCCCGTCCCCGGCCTATCACCGGCCGCCGCTCGCCCCAGCTCTCCGCTGCCGCCCCCAGCCGCCCAGTTTTCGTCCGATCTAGATTGGATCTGAGAAAAAAAAATCGACAGAGCTATGTCTTCCTCGTCGGGCTATGTTGCGATTCCTCGCTGCCCGGTGATTTTTGATGGCGCGAATTATCCTGATTTCGCTGCCTTCATGCGTATCCATATGCGTGGTCTTCGCCTTTGGGTGTGCTTTCCGGTGAGGTCTCCTGTCCACCGCGCCCCGTTGCGCCTACGGCGCCTATTGCACCGACGCCCGTTGCCTTTGCCCCCGATGCCACTCAGGCGGTCAAGGATGCAGCCCAGAGTGCTGATGATACTGCTCGGGTTGATTATGATCGGAAGGTTCAGGAGCATTCTACTGCTGTTGCGACCTACCGGCTGGATCTGGTTGACTACACTCAGTGGATAGATGAGGATGCTCGTGCTGCTGCTGTTATCACTTCCAGTGTTCTGCCTCAGTATGCTGCTGAGTTCATGGGTCTTCCCACTGCTGCTGCTCAGTGGGCTTTTCTTCGTCAGCGCTATCAGCCGTTTGGAGATGCTCTTTATTTGTCTGTGGTTCGTCAGGAGCATGATCTTAAGCAGGGTGATTCCACTATTGATGAGTTCTATACCCAGAGTGCTTTGGCGTCAGCTTGACTCTCTTCGTACAGCCGTGTGTAACACATGTCCCTGCTGTCTGATTGTGCGTGCAGATATGGAGTTTCAGCGCGTCTTTGAGTTCTTGTCGTGGCTCCGCAAGGAGTTTGAGCCGCGTCGTGCCCAACTGCTTGCCCGTGGTCGTGTTTCGCTCTCTGAGGTACTGGTTGAGCTTCGTGCTGAGGAGACTCGTCTTCGTGGTGCTGGTCTTCTTGAGGTTCCATCTGTTCTTGCTGCTCGTGGTCCCCCCGTGCTGCCGGCTTCGTCGCGGTCTCTAGCACCGCCGCTACTCTTTGCTCCGCCGACCCAGGGTCAGAGTCAGCCTCAGCACCCTCGTGGTTCTCGTCCTCCCTGCGCCCACTATGGCAAGCCTGGCCACGATATCTCTAGCTGCTGGACGAGGGATCCCCGCTTACGTCAGCAGTACCTTGCTCGTCGGCAGACTGGCTCTTCAGGATCTTCTGCCATTGCTTCTGGACCTCCTGCTGGTGCACTGTTTGATCAGGATATTATCCGTGGTCTTCGTAGTCTGCTCGCTGCTACAGGCTCTTCCTTGTCGGGTACTGCTGGTTCTGTGCCTACCTCTTCTGGCACCGCGCGACCATCACCTTCTACACAGTCAGGTACGTCATCCCCGTGATATCTGGATTTTGGAGCTTCTTTTCATATGACTTCTGCGTCTTCTATTCTTTCTGCTCTTTGCTCTCTTATTTCTCCTGTTCGTGTTATCACGGCTGATGGTACCTCTCTTCCTGTTTCCAGTCGAGGCACCCTCTCTACTTCCTCTTTCTCTGTTCCTGATGTTTCTCATGTTCCCAGTCTTAAGATGAACCTTTTATCTGCTAGTTAGCTTACTGATTCTGGTTGTCGTGTCATTCTTGATGCTGATTCTTGTGTTGTTCGGGATCTTCGTACACAGGCTCTGGTTGGAGCTGGCCCTCGCAGTCTTGAGTCTCCGGGGCTATGGGAGTTAGACTGGCTTCGCGTTCCTTCTGCTGACACTTCCTCTGCCAGTTCTCCTGCGGTTGCTGCTTTTGTCACCGGCTCGTTTCAGCAGTGGCATCATCGTCTGGGTCATCTTTGTGGCTCCCGTTTATCGTCATTAGTTCGTCGTGGTCTTCTGGGGTCTGTCTCAGGAGATGTGTCTTTACATTCGTGTCAGGGTTGTAGGTTAGGCAAACAGATTTAGCTTCCCTATCCTACTAGTGTGTCTGTATCTCAGCGACCTTTTGATTTAGTTCATTCTGATGTTTGGGGTCCAGCTCCCTTTGCTTCAAAAGGGGGCCATCGATACTATATTTTGTTCATTGATGATTTTTCACGGTACACTTGGTTGTTTTTTATGCGCTCTCGCAGTGAGGTGCTTGCTATTTATCAGCGCTTTGTGGCCATGGTTCGTACTCAGTATTCCACTCCTATTCTTGTGTTTCGTGCTGATTCTGCAGAAGAGTATATCTCCCAGCACCTGCGTGGCATTCTTGCTGAGCAGGGCACCCTTGCTCAGTTCTTGTGTCCCGACGCCCATGCTCAAAATGGTGTCACCGAGCGTAAGCATCGTCATATTCTTGAGACTACCCGTGCTATGATGATTGTTTCCTCTCTTCCGCCGCATTTCTGGGCTGAGGCTATCGCTACATCGACTTACCTCATTAACATCCAGCCTTCTACTGCTCTTCAGGGTGGCATTCCTCTCGAGCGTCTCTCTGGTACCTATCCAGACTACTCGACTCTTCGTTTATTTGGTTGCGTTTGCTATGTCCTTCTCCCTCCTCGCGAACGCACCAAACTGACCGCTCAGTCTGTTGAGTGTGTCTTTCTCGGCTACAGTGATGGGCATAAGGGCTATCGCTGTTGGGACCCCGTTGGTCGTCGGATGCACATCTCTCGTGATGTCACGTTCGATGAGACGCGTCCTTTCTATCCTCGCCCCACCTCTGGTACTTACCCGACGGATGATCTCTCTTTTCGTCTTTTTCCTGATACACCTTCCGCGTACCTTCTCCTCCATCTCCCCCTTCTGATGCGCCTCCTTTGGTGTCGGCGCCATCCTTTCCTCCGTCTAGTTCCCCTAGTTCTCCCTGTTCTCCGGCTTCAGACCCTTCCTCTGTTGTTCCTTCTTCCTCCTCTTCGGATGAGTCATCTTCCGTGGATGAGCTTCCTTCTTCACGGCCTGTTCGTCAGCGTCGTGCTCCAGACCGTTACTCTCCTAGTCAGTATGGTCTCTCTGTCATCTCCGAGCCGACTTCTTATCGGGATGCCGCGTGTCATCCTGAATGGCAGCTTGCCATGGCTGAGGAGATCGTTGCGCTTGAGCGCACTGGCACTTGGGATCTCGTTTCTCCCCCTTCTGGTGTTCGTCCTATCACGTGTAAGTGGGTCTATAAAATTAAGACCCGCTCTGATGGATCTCTTGAGCGCTATAAAGCGCGTCTTGTGGCTCGTGGTTTTTAGCAGGAACACGACCGTGATTATGATGCGACTTTTGCCTCTGTGGCCCATATGACCACTGTGCGTACTCTTCTTGCTGTTGCTTCTGTTCGACGCTGGTCTGTGTCCCAACTTGATGTTCAGAATGCTTTTCTTAATGGAGAGTTGAGTGAGGAGGTTTATATGCAGCCTCCTCCTGGGTATTCTGTTCCCGATGGGATGGTTTGTCGTCTTCGACGTTCTCTTTATGGCCTGAAACAGGCCCCTCGTGCATGGTTTGAGCGCTTTGCCTCTGTGGTGACTGCTGCTCGTTTCTCTCCTAGTTCTCATGATCCAGCGCTTTTTGTTCACACTTCTCCTCGTGGACGCACTCTTCTCCTTCTCTATGTTGATGATATGATCATTACCGGTGATGATACTGAGTATATTGCCTTTGTCAAGGCTCGTCTCCGTGATCAGTTTCTTATGATTGATCTTGGTCCTCTTCGCTACTTTCTTGGGATTGAGGTTTCCTCCACTTCTGATGGCTTTTCTATCTCTCAGGAAAAGTATATTCAGGATCTTCTTGCTCGGGCTACTCTTGCGGATGAGCGCACCGTTGAGACTCCTATGGAGCTTAATGTTAAGCTTCGTCCTACTGATGGTGATCCTCTTCCCGATCCCACTCGTTATCGCCATCTTGTTGGGAGTCTTGTTTATCTTGCTGTTACTCGTCCTGATATCTCTTATCCTGTTCATATTCTGAGCCAGTTTGTCTCAGCTCCTACCACTGTTCACTACAGTCATCTCCTCCGTGTCCTTCGTTATCTTCGTGGCACGATTACTCGTCGCCTTTTCTTCCCTCGTTCTAGCTCTCTCTAGCTCCAAAGCTACTCGGATGATACGTGGAAGAATGATCCTACGGATCGTCGTTCACTTTCTGCTTACTGTGTGTTTCTTGGTGGTTCGTTTGTTGCTTGGAAGACGAAGAAACAGGTAGCGGTTTCCCGTTCGAGTGTTGAGGCTGAGCTGCGGGCTATGACTTCAGTGACCGCTGAGGTGACCTGGTTACGGTGGTTGCTTGCAGATTTTGGGGTCTCTGTTACGACACCCACTCCACTTTTGTCAGACAGTACAGGTGCTATCAGTATTGCACGTGATCCGGTCAAGCATGAGCTGACCAAATATATTGGTGTTGATGCTTTTTATACACGTGCTCAGGTGCAGGATCAGGTTGTTGCGCTCCATTATGTGCCTTCAGACTTGCAGTTGGCAGATTTCTTTACAAAGTCACAAACCCGCGCACGACATGATTTCTTACTCTCCAAACTCAGTGTTGTGGATCCACCATGAGTTTGCGCGGGGGGGGGGGGGGGGGTGTTAGAGTATATTTGTATATTATAGTTTCCCCATATATTAGAGGGCTTTCTGGATATTTACACCTGTACATGTACTATATATTCTGGCCTTTGGCCCTCTGGTAATACAAGCATCTATTACCCTAACAGACGGCACCACCTTCGACGTGCCGTTCATCCAGAGCAGGCGGCGTCTGTACATCGCATGCCACAAAGGGTTCAAGGTGCTCAAGCTCCGGTACATGGGCAAGGACAGCTGGTCGCGCCCGTCGCCGTTCTCCATGTGTGTCTTCCTCCTGGACTCGCGCGATGGTCTCGCAGGCCTCGTGAACATGGTCGCGTCGTCCAACGCGGACTTCATCCGCGAGCACCTGCCGACGAGCCTCGTCACCGCCGGCAAGTTCAGGCTGCCCAGGTTCAAGCTGACCTTTTCAGGGGGCATGTCCGCCGCTCTCCGTAGGTTGGGACTCAAGGCGGCATTTGACGAAAAGGAAGCCGACCTGCGCGACATGGTGGAGGACGATGGTACAGGCAGGCCGTTGGCTCTCGACAGTATCGTCCACAAGGCAGTCATTGAGGTGAACGAGGATGGCACCGAGGCTGCAGCCGTTACCATCTCTATGAAGGTCAGTAGGAGCGCGCCGAAGCAACCCCGGCCGGTGCCCGTGGATTTCGTGGCTGACCACCCGTTTGTCTTCTTTGTAATCGACGAGAAGTCTGGCGCCATCATCTTCAGGGGCCGTCCTCGAACCCTCGCCGGCGATGCCTGGCGAGAAGCTTCTTCCCCGTGGCCCAGTGCATGCCGATGCTGACAATGGGCCAGTCCAGTGCCGAATCACAAATGAAAACGCCAATGGGAGCCTAATGTCAACTCTTCGTCATTGCCTCCGTTGCTTGTTCGGCCAAGGACTTAATAAGGAACGTGTACATCAATTTGTGCTGGCATGTACTAGCATAGTGCCCGTACTTAAGTAAATAAACACAATTTGCTTTAAATATTAGCTCGTGTGATACGAAATAGCTCCTTGCATTTTGTGAACATAATCAGAAATCTATGCCCAAAGCCAATGGAAAATAAACCATTCTTACTGTGCCTAAGATAGGTTTATTTCTATTGAATATTATTTTGGGAGTGCTAGGCGTCCCTGGGGATATTTCCCACGGATCCCCACCTCCCCTGCTGACACGTGTCCCTTAAAAGCTATAAATCCAGCTTTTGCTACAAATATACCCGCTTTTGCTGCATGTAGCAAAAACGGTTTGCTCACGATACAAAAATTAAAAAGACAGATCTCGCTGGAGACTTCGCCGGAGTTTTGCGGGAGACTATGTAGCACAAAAATTATGTAAGAAAACCAGAAACCGGTTGTAGCAAAAGAACCTACTACCGTAGCAAACCCGACGTTGCCGGATCTCGTCGGAGATCTCGTAGCAAATTTTTTATACTATTGTAGCAAAACAATAGAGCTGTAGTAGCAAAATAATTTGTAGAAGACCTCTGACACCGTGTGTAGCACCGCCACAGGGTCTTGTAGCGCTGTGCCTGTCGCATGTAGCAAACCCTAAGCCCACATGTAGCACCGCCGCTGGTCGCATGTAGCAAAATTCGACGCCGCTTGTAGCACCACTGCCAGCCACACATAGCACAATCGTGGGCTGCACACAGCAAACCTTGACGCCATGCGTAGAAACGCCGGTGGCCTCCGGTAGCAACACCACCCCTCCCCCCACTCGTAGCAACGCGGCCCACCATTGTAGTAACCATGGGCCGCACCTTGCCTTCACCCATGGAACTTGGCCCTGGTTAGGGGCAGAGGATGGAGACGAATTCTACATGCGGTGCCAGGCATCGGAGTGGAACTCAATAGACTCCTTGACGCCAACTTCATCTGCGAAATCAAGGAGAGCACCTGGGTAGCCAACCCTGTACTGGTCCCCAAGAAGGACATCGACATACTCTGCATGGGTGTGGACTACACGTCCCTAAACAAACAATTCCCAAAGGATCACTTCCCCTGCCAATGATCGACCAAATCATCGACTCCACCTCAGGCTGCGAATGACTCTCGCTCCTTGATGCCTACTCAGGCGACAACCAGATTCGGTTGAAGGTAGAAGATCAGGAGAAAATCACTTTCATCACACCATTTGGAGTATACTTCTACAACACCATCCCCTTCGGGATGAAGAATGCACACACCACCTATCTACGGTGCTTGCAGGCCTGCCTCAAGAACGAGATCGGCAAAAACATCCAAGTCAATATGGACAACATGGTCCTCAAGACCAAGGAAAGCACCTCACACATCAATAATCTCCGTGAAACCTTCGAAAACCTTGACCGCTACAAGATCAAGTTGAATCCGGTCAAGTGCGCGTTCGATGTCCAATCCGGACAATTACTCAGGTACCTCATCTTCGAAATAGGAATCGAGGCAAACCCGAAAAAGATAAAGGCCATAATGGCAATGGAGAAGCCAAAGAAAATCAAGGGCGTCCAACAGTTAGCTGGATGCACAACTGCACTCAACAGGTTCATCAGTCGAATGGGTTAAAAAGCATTGCCCTTCTACTAGCTCCTACGCAAGACGGAGAAATTCGAGTGGACCTCCGAAGCTTAGGTGGCATTCGAAGACCTCAAACGTCTGGTATCAACCTCGCCAGTACTAGTGACCCCCAAGGAGAAAGATACAATGTTGTTATACATCGCCACCACCAATCAGGTGGTAAGTATTGTGCTCATCGTCAAACGCGCGAAAGACGGCAAGATCCACAGGGTCCAACGACCCATGTATTACCTCAGCGAGGTGCTCACACCAACCAAACAGTGGTATCCGCACTATCAGAAGCTGGCATATGGAGTCTTTATGACATCTCATCGACTGTGCCATTACTTCATGGAGCATTTGATTGTGGTGGTCAACGACTCACCACTATCATACATCCTCAACACCCGAAGCTACGGTAAGACTTGCCCTCTAGGGCACCAAGATGTCCCCACGGGACATCAACTATGAAAGGCGAACGAAGTTAAAGTCTTAGCTGCTCCCGGACTTCCTAGTCCATTGGATGGAACTCCAAATACCTGAGGTACCAGATATGTCGGGTGTCTGGTCCATGCACTTTTACGGATCGAAGCAAACTGAAAGCACGGGTGCTGGTGTCATATTAACATCCCCGCAAGGCAACAAGATACGCTCGTTCTGCGGATGAAATCCTTGGAACATCGCGTAGCTGCACCATTTTTACACCTAGATGCATTTACTTTTCAATAAGGCTACTTAGCTAGGCTATTTAGCCAAAACATGTACCTGCTACCTGCAATGAATCAAGATAGTTCCTCTACTAAGAGATGATCACCTACTTTTCCCTCTACGCATTAAAACATTCTGGGGCTACGCCCCCTCAAGACATTTTGACATACCGTCAATTAACTTTACTCAAACGCCGCTTGTGAAGGCCTGTGTAGATGAACCTACCTAACTATCGAATCTTTGAATTCCGAGTACCTCGGAAAAGTACCAAGACTAAGGGTATTTAGGATAACGAAAAGGCCCAAGCATAAAAACTTCGAGTGAAAAACAAAGTTTACAACATGTCAGCAGGCCAACACTCTTAAATATTGGCCAACATGCCAGCACTCTTTAGAAAAGGCCAACATGCCAATGTTCCTTACAAGATTACATACAACGCACTCCGCGTGAAAATTACAACACATGACGCACCTACTATGCATGCTGGTGATCACATTGCTGCTGAAGAAACAATTGCCCGGTTCTATCAATATGGCGAGTTATGCATATAGCTGGGCCACGAACAACTTCGAAGTGTGGAGCAAGCTCCCTATTGGATGCATCCGCTATTGGAGGATGATCTTCAGCGACAGCCCGCACATCTATTTGCGGATGTTGGATCCAAACAAATGTGAGCACCATCTGTGCCCCTGCAACTAGTTGGGCGAGCACAAAGGGCACAATTCGATTGCGATCAAAAAATCGCCTCATCAAACCCAGCAAGCTCATGGGTCCAGGATCTAGCAGGAACATAATATTATGTACCGCATCCAAAAATTGACGGGCGCCCTTCATGCACTTCACAACCTTGCGAACCCTTTCATGGAGCTTGGAAAGTACATACGCTCTATCCTTGTCTGTCCATAAGGATCTTCTTGAAGGAGTTATGCCCTAGAGGCAAATAATAAAGTGTATTGTTTGATATATCTCCTATATGTTCGCAATACGTTTCATACTGTGTTATAACTGTATTAATACAAAAAGTTAATACACGTGTGGTATGTGAACTAACCGTGTCGGTAGTTACCTCTAGCGAACTAGTTCATTGGTCATGAGGATGATCTGGGTTTCAAGATCATGGGCATTTTTGCCAATTGACAATGAAGTTATGTCATTGGTTAAATGGCGTGATAGACAAACATCCGATAGTTGTATCTCAATGAGATCTAGTTACAAAGTTCACCATTAATGATAAACACATGAAACCTCGCAACCTGATACTTAGACTGTGAGATAATGCAAATCACCGTTCTGAGGGAACTTAGATGGTTATCAAGTATCATACCGTGAATGGGAGATCGAAAAGGTGCCACTCAGGTTTCCCAAAGGGGCGCGTAGAGGAGTACATATCAAGACCAAGATTTGTCAGTCCATGTAACGGATAGATACATATATGTCCATCTCGGTGATGTTGCATTAACGAAGCTTGCAAGCATGTGACTGGGTCATGGAATGCAATGACACGGGAACGAGTAAACAAGTTCATCGGTAACAAGATCGAACTAAGGTATGGAGATACCAAAGATCAAGTCTCGAATGAACTAGGTATCAAGTGGCAAAGGGAACGGGAAACAACTATTCACGATTCGAGCGATAAGATTCGTGGAATGCACGGGGGTCATCATGGGCAGCCAGGTCCCGTTGATGATCATTGATATGAGAGGATTCTCAATCATGTCCAGAGTGTTCCCGAACCGAAGGATGTCACGCTTAAGGGTGGGGGTGCTTAGGGATAGATGAGGTACCGTAGGAAAAATAGAGAGAGAGAAACCAGAATAGTTCCGGGTAACGTCCGATGGTGATCGGAAGGGGTCCGGAAGGAGTTCCGGAGTAAAGGAATATAATAATATGTGTATTTGAATATTAATTAGAGAATTATAATTAAATATATAGATTTTATTATTATTAAAGGCAGTCCAATGCTAATGGGCCTCACCCGGAGGAAAGGCCCAAGGGGCAAGGCGCCCAGGGAGAGGGGGCCAGCCGGCCTAGGCTTGGTGGGCCGCCCAAGTGGGGCCCACCTAGGGCTGGCGGCTGCCCCTAGGTGGCCAGCGGGTGTGGGCATTAGTCCTACACCGCCTAGCCCCTGGGTGGTGCGCCCCCTCCTACTATATATAGGGGTCTCCCCCCACCCCTTTGGAGGCATCCAATTCTCTCATTATCTCTCTCATTTTCCTTTGAGGACTTCTCCGTAATATTGGGAAGGACCTCAAGGGATTTGAGTTCTCCACCTTCACACTACCGTCGTGTGATTTTTGGTCTGGCATCTTCTTCTTCCGATGCTCGGCTGGATCAGAGTCCGCGAGATGCCGCCTACACCGAACGTGTGTAGTACTTCGGAGGCACCACACTTGGGGTGCTTGGAGCTGATCGGCTTCATCAATATACGCCTTCCTACGTAAGACGTGCCTCAGTCTTCAAAGGTATGAATACTGTCTCTCTCTTTTCGTTACTTATGTCTACATAGTATAGATCCTGGTATTAGTGTTCACATAGTTAGAAATTTTTCTGCTACGGAACCCTACAATGGTATCAGAGCGGGTCTATGGGTAGACATGTCGTACCGATAGAAAACATATCAATATGTGGGCATTGATTCTCTATTTGCTACCCTCTTTTATGTTCTTGTTCATATCGCAACACTGTTTGATGAAGCAGCCCCCACCAACCTCACGTGGTGATTCACGAGACTGGTCCACATATCAAAGTGGTTTAGGAGGGTGTCTGTCTCTCTACGATAGTTGATATGGCATCAACATTGCAGGGCCCTGAAAAGGGAAGTAAAACAGCAATCATTGAATCCATGTCGTGGCTCTACGTTCGTAGGTGGGAAGGGGTTCTACCTCGAAATCCCTAAAGCCGTGTAAAACATGCAATAGACAATATAGAGGAGTCTATCTTTGATTTGCATAGGGGGTAGCGTTGTGACATGACAATGACAAGTTTATGAAACTTCCATTGGAGCTCTCGATGGTGATCAAGATGATGCAACCACGTCGTGACACTTTACTTTATGACGTACCTTTGTGTGCATCTTGTTATGCTAGTATGATAGTATATACGATGGTAGCATAATAGGATAATCCCTCACAGAATTCCAGTCTTCATATTCCCCTTATGTGTGCACCACGAAGAAAGTTCTCTGTTATTAGGCATGCCGTGATGATCGGGTGTCAGACATATATACGTTTGCATACGGTGGGTGTAGGCCATGTTGCACTACGGATACACACAAGTTAGAACTGGCGAGCCTAGCATGTGTAGACATGGCCTTAGAATACAAGAGACCGAAAAGTCGAGCATGAATCACATGGTTGATGTGATCGACATTGGGGAATGTTCACCTTTGAAACTACACTGATGGTTGTGACGATCGGGGGAGATGCAGCGGATTGGGATCATGTGATCACTGAGGGTGTTCATTTGAGTGGGAGTTCTTTTTTTTAGTTTAGGAACATGAATTAAAACTTGAACTCATTATTATGAACATGGTCTAAACACTTTGAAAATCCATTGTAGATGTCTCGCCCACCCACCTTCAACCTTAGCACTTGCCTCGAGAAGGACAAGCTAAAAACTGATGGAACCAACTTCACCGCATGGTTCCGTAATCTTAGGATCCTCCTAGTCCCCTACAAGTTGACTTATGTCATCGAGGGTGAGCTTCCAGCTAAGCCTGCAGATTCCGCCTCCCAGGATGAAAAGAATGTCTGGCAGTCCAAGGCGGATGATTTCTCCCTCATCCAAAGTGGAATGCTCTATGCCATGGAGCCGGAGCTTCAGAAGCGTTTTGAGAAGATGAATTCTTTTGAGATCATTGAAGATCTCAAGGTTGTCTTTGCTCCACAGGCTCATGCTGAGAGGTATGATGCTTCCGAGCACTTCTTCTCTGCCAAGATGGAAGAGCACAGCAGTATTAGTGAGCACGTAGTCAAAATGTCTGGCTATGTTAGGCGCTTGAATGCCCTGGAATGCAAAATCTCGGAAGATCTTGCGATTGATAGGGTGTTGCACTCGCTTCCCCTAGCTACAAGAGCTTTGTGATGAACTACAACATGCAAGGGATGACTAAGACCCTTGCCGAAGTGTTCGCCATGCTGAAAACTACTGAGGTAGAAATCAAGAAAGAGCACACGGTGTTGATGGTCAATAAGACCACCAACTTTAAAAGATCGGGGCAAAAGGGCAAGGGAAATAAGCCAAAGAAGGATGGTAAACTAGTTGCCAACACCTCTAAGGCTAATAGGCCCGGCCCTAGGTCTGGAACCACGTGCTATTACTGCAAAGGGGACGGGCACTAGAAACGCAATTGCCCCAAGTACATTGAGGACAGGAAAGCTGGCAAGATAGCCGCCAAAGACAATGGTATATGTGATATACATGTTATAGATGTGTTCCTTACCAATGCCAGGAGCAACACCTGGGTATTTGATATCGGTTCTGTTGCTCACATATGTATCTCTCAGTAGGAGCTGCAGAGTAAGAGGCGGCTAGGGAAGGACGAGGTGACGATGTGTGTCGGCAATGGCACGAAAGTTGATGTAGTGGCTGTCGGCATGTTATCTCTACATATGCTGTCAGGACTAATTCTAGTTTTGAATAAATGATACTATGTACCCGCATTGAGTATGAATATTGTAAGTGGATCTTGCTTATTGCAAGATCGATATTCATTTAAATCTATAACAAATGCTTATTCTATTTATATGGATGACGTTTTCTATGTTCATGCGCCCGTGAGTAATGGTTTATTCTTACTAGATCTTGATTGCAATACTCACATCCATAATATTGACGCTAAACGTTGTAAGCATAATGATGATAATTCCATGTTTATGTGGCATTGCCGTCTTAGTCACATTGGCGTAAAGCGCATGAAGAAGCTTCATTCAAAAGGACTTCTTGGATCATTAGATTTCGAATCTCTTGATACATGTGAGCCATGCCTTATGGGCAAGATGACTAGGACACCCTTCTCTGGCACGATAGAGAGAGCTGCAGACCTAGTGGGAATCATACATACGGATGTATGTGGACCAATGAGTGTCTCAACGCGCAATGGTTATCATTATTTTGTTACCTTTACTGATGATTTGAGTAGATATGGATATATCTACTTAATGAAACACAAGTCTGAAACCTTTGAAAAGTTCAAGGAATTTCAAAAGGAAGTAGAGAATCAACTTAACAAGAGAATCAAGCATCTTCGATCCGATCGGGGAGGCGAGTATTTGAGTTATGAGTTTAACATGCACTTAAAGGACTGTGGGATTGTCCCACAACTTACTGATACATTGCAAATGTATCTATAATTTTTGATGTTCCATGCTTGGTTTTATCCACTTTCTTGTGTTTTGTTCCAACTTTGGAGTACTTTTCATATGATTTCTTGGACTAACCTATTAACAAGAGCCACAGTGCCAGCTGCCTGTTTTCTGCTGTTTTTGGTTCCAAGAAAGTCAAAAAATGAATATTCTCAGAATTGGACGGGACAAAAGCCAAAGTGCCTATTTTTTCGGAAGTCATCAAGTGCCAGAATACGAGACGGAGAAGGGCCAGGGGGCCACCACACCACCTGGCCACGCGGCCAGGCCTGGCCCGTGCCAGGGGGTGGTGTGGCCGCTCCCGACACCCCCTTGGCCTCTCCTTCTGCCTATATATTACCCTCGGGACGAAAACCCTAAGTACCTGATCAAAAATCCACGAAAGAGTCTGTAGCCGCCGTCATCTCGATCCCTAGATCGGGAGGGATCTGAAGCTCTTCCCGACACCTTGCCGGAGAGGGGAATTCACCCTGGAGGCCTTCTTTATCACCATGCAAGCCTCCGGTGTGATGCGTGAGTAGTTCATCCTTGGACTACGGATCCATGTAGTAGCTAGATGGATGGTTCTCCTCCTTTGTGCTTTCATGTTTAGATCTTGTGAGCTCCGTTCATGATCAAGATCATCTATTTGTAATTCTGCATGTTGTGTTTGCGGGGATCCGATGGATATTGAGATGCTATTTCAGATTGATTATTGATTCTATCATGTCTTTGTTATTTGTGATCTTGCATGCTTTCCGTTGTTAGTAGCTATCTTGGCCAAGTAGATGCTAGCAACTCCAAGAGTTAGTATTTATGCTCGATAGTGGGTTCATGCCTCTAGTAATCTGGGGAAGTGATAGGAATCTCTAAGGTACTAGATGTGTTGTTGCTACTAGGGAGAAAACAATAATCCTTTGTTCATAGAACAATCGTATTGTTTACTTTACACGTAGTTCGTAAAGCAATCTGTTTCTTGCAATTTAATACTGGAGGGGGTTCGGATGATAACCTGAAGGTGGATTATTAGTCATAGATGTAGTTGGATGGCAGTCTATGTATAATGTTGTAATGCCAAATCAAGTCTCAAAGGAGTCAAGATGATTAGTATATGCATGTATTGCTTTCTCGGTGTTTGTCAATTGCCCCGCTATAATTTGTTCACCCAGCATGTTATCTATCTAAGGAGAGCCACCTCTAGTGAACTATGGATCCCGGTCCTTTTTCTTTACATACAATCTACAATCTTTTACTGCTTTGTGTTTACTTTCTGCAAACTATTACTTCTTTCCATTCGATACGTTTAATCCTTTGTTTTCCGCAAAACACGGTGAGATTGACAACCTCATCGCAAGTTGGGGACAAAGTTCTGTGGTTGTGTTGTGCAGGTCTCCACGTTGCTACTAGCACCGGTAGTGCGCCCTGCCAAAGCTCAGCTAGTAACACCTTTGGGGTGTTTCCTTGCTCCTACTGGTTCGATTAAACCTTGGTTTCATAACTGAGGGAAACTTGCTGCTGTGCTCATCATACCTTCCTCTTGGGATTCCCAACGAGCTCTACATCAATACCGCACCAACACTTTTCTAGGCGCCGTGCATTGAGCCATCAAGCGATTTTCTGGCGCTGTTGCCAGGGAGTCAAGGACATCTTCACAAGGGGAGTCCCTCATAACCAATCTCTTTACTTCATTGTTTTTGTTTTGCCTAGTTTTCTTTTTTACTTTGTTTGCTTGTTTTGTTATAAAAAACACACAAAAATTAGTTTTACCTTTTTGCTTTCTTATTCAAAAACACAAAAAAATTAAGTCTCCTTTAGTTGTCACCTCTTCCTTAGCTCACCATGTTGATCCCTACATTCACCCTGAAAGACCTTCCAATTGGTAGTGGTTCTATAATTGGGAAAGGTAACATTGAAGAATTCTTTAATCATGTTAGTAAGCATGAAGATACTGAGGATAGATCCCTTGTAGAACTTGCTCCAAACTATGAGATTTCTGCAGCTTCTTTAATTCACATGTTAGAAGCTAGGTTTGTTAACCTCAACCCCTTAATGAAAGTAATGTTTCTTAAGATTAAAGAAATTGAGGATCCTAAAAAGAGGGATTTCATTTTAGAAACTTTGTTTAAGGAGTTCTATGATGTTGCCAAGGAAGCTAGGAAAGTCTTTGAACATTTCAATATGCTAAGCTCATGTGTAGTTGTTGTTGGTACATGAGAAAAGATGAACAAAACCGAACCTAATGGGGAGGAACCTAAGATACCAACACCCTTTAAACTAATAGCAATACATGATGACATAGAAAAGAATCTTGATTGGATTGTTCCTGCAAACCCTTTTGATGAGAATAGTGAACCTAAGAGCATTGAGAGAGGATCCTCTAGAACTTATTTGGATGATATACCTTGCCTTGTTGAAGATATTTCTGGTATTAATCTTAATGCTTCTTCATTTGAGAACACTTGATTCTTTCTTTGCTTCTTATGCCTAACTTAAAGGTGTTAAAGAAAAGTACTTATTGGGAGATAACCCAAAAGTTTTAGATGAGTCTTGGAAGTTATTACCTCTATAATAACCTCTCCTTATCCTTTTTATTTTGCTTTTTGTGCCAAGAGTAACCTCTAATGAGAGAGAAGTAATGATTGGAAAAGTTGCTGTCCCGAAACAGATTTTTGTGCTTCATCGTAAAAATTCGTGAGAGAGCTCTGTATGTCAGATTAAGCTGTAATGTTTTGTGCTTCTGCCCCAGGTTGTTATATAACTTTAGTTTGTTCAACACTTTTTGATTTGAGCAACAGAAGGTCTTCGAACAAATTCGTCTTTACCTGCTGGTCTATTTTGACAGATTTCTGCCATTTTCTGCATTTGCTTCTTGTGGGTTCCTTTTTGAGTTCTTTTGGGGAATTGAGCTTTTGAGGGAAGTGCTACAGTAGCTAGTGTTCTAATGGAAGTTTATTTGGTGTTATAACTGAACCTTAATATTTATTTATCTTGAGTGCACTAATGTTGCTAATAAAGATTGTGTGAAGTTTTGTATGAAGGAAAAATTTCAGGTGTATGGAAGGAATGAGTAATGAGATGAAGAATGGACTAAAGCTCAAGCTTGGAGATGCCACGCGTGTCACCCCAATAAATATCCAAGAAGTACAAGCGTCAAAGCTTGGGGTTGCCCAAGGCATCCCCTTCTTCATCAATAAAAATCCCAGGTTTCTTCCAAACGCTTCATTTTTATTGTTTCATGCACAGTTGTGTTTTTCTTGGAACGTCTTCTTTTTCGTTTTTGTTTTGGTTTTTAGTTTTCTTGGTATGCTTAGTTTTCTGAATAAATTGGTTGGACCGCCTCTTTCATACATTGGTTTGCAAATAGTTTGGTTTGGTTTGGCAAAGAGTAGGAAAGTTCATGCTTATGTGGTAAAAAGAGCTTGTTTTGACTGTGGCCTATGCTTTGACATGCCATGCTTGATATTTTTTTGGCTTTATGCTTAGTATTATTTGTTGTAGCATGACTTGTTATAAACAATTGAGATTGCTTAATGTGCCTTGGATGAATCATGCGTTGTTTTAGCATATTAAAGCATAGTATAGTGGTATTCTCCTTTGATGCTTTATTTGGGTTGACTTGGCACATGACCACACCATGTTATGACTATCTCAAGTCACCACAGACTTTATGATCCTTTAGTTTCCAACTTGTAGTATCACTTTATGCTTTGATCAATGATGTTTTGTCGCTCTGCATGATTATGGTCATTATTGCTCTCATAGTTTGTCGCTCCCAGTCTTTTGCTAGACTCCTCAACAAAGTATGAGTTCCACTCATGCAGCCAACTCCCTAAACCAAGTTATTCCAAAGAGTCCACCATACCTACCTATTAGCATTTTCTATTCCAAGTATATTCATGCTTTTGTTTACCTTCCAAATTAAACTTGTTATGAGAAAACTAGTGATTAAAGCTCTCACGAATTTGATGGCACTCTTTACTTTTTTTGCCCTTAATAAAATTGAACCATTGTATCTTCTATGTTGTATATGCTTGCACTTATTTGTCGGGAATTAGCAGAACCATGCTTTCATGGGGAACGCTTTCAACATTTCACTTGGTACTTGTACCTAGTTGGTATCATGCTCTTTTGTATATGGATGTCGTCGGTGTGAAATGAAAGGGGAGCTTGTAAGTCGATGGAGTTATGTATATGTGTTAGAGAAACGCCTGGGCCGCTGGTCTAATCCATGCTGACATGGTGGAAACCTGCAGCGTAACCATAATGACTGTCTATGAAGCATTCTTCTTATAAAAAAAAAGAGAGTCCTATATTGAGAAAAAAGAGAAAAGAAAAAAAAGAGATACTATGAAAAGACGAAAGAGAGAAAAAGCACCATATTCCCATGGTAAATAAGAAGAATGCTGAGATGCTCGTTGTCTGCTTGCCTTGTCATTTTGATATGGGGATTCTTTCGTATCATCAGGCAAGGGGTACCCCGTTGGCGGTTCTCAATGATACACATATACTTACGATGACAAGAACTTACCGGTGACTAAACTTGAGTAGCATGAGGAGTGACCCTCGTATACAAGGGACATGAGATTTCTGACTTATACTTCGTCAAGCATGTACACCATAGTTTGTTCACTTTAACCTTAATCACTTCAAGATGCTTATGATAGGGGAAATGAGAGCTGAAAGCTATAAGTACCATAATTTTTGGAAGCTCTTTATGAGACTTGAATCCCTACTTCCTTTTACAAAAGGCCTTTCTTCCACCATTATATTGAGTCTCCACCTTCTATCTTTATGCACCTACTTTGAGAGCATAGTGGCCATTCTTAGTTCTATGTGCATTGTCCCAAGACTAGTTGATTGATGCATAACTTGTTATTGCTTGTTTTAAACTATTGTATCTAGTCACTCTTATGAACTTTGAAGGTGTCCTATGCATTTATATTTGCTACTCTATTGAGGGACAAACTGAATACTATTATGCTATGTTTTCTTTATGTGAAACAAACAAACGTCTTGCAAAGCATTGTTATTCATGAGTCTTTTGTTTGTGCCTTTTCATGTTGCATCATAGTTTCTTTGTCTTATTGCTAGAACTTTATCTTTCATGTTATGATTGAAGTACTATGATCCTAGCTTTGAATGTTTTACAAATACTTTGATCATGTCTTTGATGGTGCATGTCACCTCAAAAATTATTCTTTCTGTTTATCACTTACCTACTCGAGGACGAGCAGGAGTTAAGCTTGGGGATGTTGATACATTGCAAATGTATCTATAATTTTTGATGTTCCATGCTTGGTTTTATCCACTTTCTTGTGTTTTGTTCCAACTTTGGAGTACTTTTCATATCATTTCTTGGACTAACCTATTAACAAGAGCCACAGTGCCAGCTGCCTGTTTTCTGTTGTTTTTGGTTCCAGGAAAGTCATAAAATGAATATTCTCGGAATTGGACGGGACAAAAGCCAAAGTGCCTATTTTTCCGGAAGTCATCAAGTGCCAGAATACGAGACGGAGAAGGGCCAGGGGGCCACCACACCACCTGGCCGCGTGGCCAGGCCTGGCCCGCGCCAGGGGGTGGTGTGGCCGCTCCCGGCACCCCCTCGGCCTCTCCTTCCGCCTATATATTGCCCTCGGGACGAAAACCCTAAGTACCCGATCAAAAATCCACGAAAGAGTCTGTAGCCGCTGTCATCTCCATCCCTAGATCGGGAGGGATCTGAAGCTCTTCCCGACACCCTGCCGGAGAGGGGAATTCACCCTGGAGGCCTTCTTCATCACCATGCAAGCCTCCGGTGTGATGCGTGAGTAGTTCATCCTTGGACTACGGATCCATGTAGTAGCTAGATGGCTGGTTCTCCTCCTTTGTGCTTTCATGTTTAGATCTTGTGAGCTCCGTTCATGATCAAGATCATCTATTTGTAATTCTGCATGTTGTGTTTGCGGGGATCCGATGGATATTGAGATGCTATTTCAGATTGATTATTGATTCTATTATGTCTTTGTTATTTGTGATCTTGCATGCTTTCCGTTGTCAGTAGCTATTTTGGCCAAGTAGATGCTAGCAATTCCAAGAGTTAGTATTTATGCTCGATAGTGGGTTCATGCCTCTGGTAATCTGGGGAAGTGACATGAATCTCTAAGGTACTAGATGTGATGTTGCTACTAGGGAGAAAACAACAATCCTTTGTTCATAGAACAATCGTATTGTTTACTTTACACGCAGTTCGTAAAGCAATAATCTGTTGCTTGCAACTTAATACTAGAGGGGGTTCGGATGATAACCTGAAGGTGGATTATTTGTCATAGATGCAGTTGGATGACGGTCTATGTATAATGTTGTAATGCCCAATCAAGTATCAAAGGGGTCAAGATGATTAGTATATGCATGTATTGCTTTCTCGGTGTTTGTCAATTGCGCCGCTGTAATTTGTTCACCCAGCATGTTATCTATCTAAGGAGAGCCACCTCTAGTGAATTATGGATCACGGCCCTTTTCTTTACATACAATCTACAATCTTTTACTGCTTTGTGTTTACTTTCTGCAAACTTTTACTTCTTTCCATTCGATATGTTTAATCCTTTGTTTTCCGCAAAACACGGTGAGATTGATAACCTCATCGCAAGTTGGGGACAAAGTTCTGTGGTTGTGTTGTGCAGGTCTCCACGTTGCTACTAGCACCGGTAGTGCGCGCTGTCAAAGCTCAGCTAGTAACACCTTTGGGGTGTTTCCTTGCTCCTACTGGTTCGATTAAACCTTGGTTTCATAACTGAGGGAAACTTGATGTTGTGCTCATCATACCTTCCTCTTGGGGTTCCCAACGAGCTCTACATCAACACCGCACCAGCACTTTTCTGGACGCCATGCATTGAGCCATCACTTATGCCAGCCAGAACACCACAGCGTACTGGTGTGTCGGAACGACGTAACCGTACTCTATTGGATAGTGTGCGGTCCATGATGTCTTTGACTAATTTGTCCGTATCGTTTTGGGGATATGCGTTAGAAACCGCTACTTTTATTTTAAACCGAGCACCATCCAAATCCATGGAGACAGCCCCATATGAGATATGGTATGGCAAGAAGCCAATGTTGTCATTTCTGAAAGTTTGGGGATGTGAGGCGTACGTCAAGAAACTATAGCCTGACAAACTCAAACCCAAATTGGAAAAATGTATCTTTGTGGGGTACCCAAGGGAAACAATTGGGTATACTTTCTACAACCAGGACGAAGGCAAACCGTTTGTCGCAAAAGCTGGCACCTTTCTCGAGAAAGAGTTTCTCGCTAAAGGGGTTAGTGGAAGGAAAATTGAGTTAGATGAAGTTGTTGACCCTTCTCTCCAAATTCTGAGTAGTGCAACAGAAGCTGTTCCGAAACCGCTCTCGAACATGGAAGAATAGCCCAATGATGATGATCAAAACAACAACATCGAGACTCCTGAGGTTCGTAGGTCTACAAGAGTTCATGCCACTCCTGATTGGTACAGTAGCCTTGTGATGTCTGTCATCCTAGATGAATAGGAAGAACCTGCAAACTACAAAGAAGCTATGGATAGTGCTAACTCTGAGAAATGGCTAGAAGCCATGAAATATGAAATATGATCCATGTATGAGAACTAAGTTTGGACCTTGGTAGATCTTCTCGAAGGCCGCAAGGCCGTGGAAAATAAATGGATCTTTAAGGAAAATACAGATGTGGATGGTAATGTGACCATTCACAAAGCTCTACTTGTCCCAAAGGGGTTTCGACAAATTCAAGGAGTCGACTACGATGAGACTTACTCTCCCGTAGTGATGCTTAAGGCTGCCCAGATTTTACTAGCAATTGCTGCTCATTTTGACTATGAAATTTGGCAGATGGATGTCAAGACCGCATTTCTCAATGGCCACATTGATGAAGAGTTGTATATGATGAAACCAAAAGGTTTTGTTGATCCTAAGGATGCTGGAAAGGTGTGCAACTTTCAGCGGTTCATTTATGGATAGAAGCAAGTATCTCAGAGCTGGAACCAACGTTTTGATCAAGTGATCAAGATTTTTAGATTTGTCCAAAATCAACAAGAGTTCTGTGTTTACAAGAAAGCGGGTGGGAGCTCAGTTGTATTCCTAGTATTATATGTGGATGACATATCATGGGAAACAACGTGGATCTTATGAGAAGCGTGAAAGAAAATTTGAGTACTCAATTTTCCATGAAGGACTTAGGTGAAGCTGCATACATATTAGGCATCAAAATCCATAGAGATAGATCAAGACGCATGATTGCATTAAGTCAAAGTACTTACCTTGAGAAGATTTTGAAGAGGTTCAAAATGGAGGATGTTAAAAGAGGTTGGGCACCTATAACAAAAGGTAGCATACTGAGATTATCTCAATGTCTAGTAACTGATGCTGATAGAGAAAGGATGTCTTACATCCCCTATGCCTCAGCCATATGATCTATCATGTATGCAATGCTAAGTACTCGACCTGATGTGGCATTGGCTCTCAGTTTGGCGAGTAGATACCAAAGTAATCCAGGAATGGATCACTGGACAACTGTGAAAAATATCCTAAGGTATCTCAGGAGAACAAAGGATATGGTCCTAGTCTATGGAGGTAATGATGAAGCTCTAAATGTAATTGGTTACGTGGATGCGAGCTGGCACTCAGATCCCGATGACTCGAAGTGTCAGACAGGATTTGCGTTTTTAGTGAATGGTGGGGCGGTAAGCTAGAAGAGCAAGAAGCAACCGGTAGTTGCACAATCTACAATGGAGTCGGAATACATTGCTGCTGCTGATGCGGCGAATGAGGCTGTTTGGCTAAGGAATTTCGTCATTGAACTGGGAGTTGTTCGAAGTGTGCAAGACCCCGTGACGATCTATTGTGATAGCACGGGCGCTATTGCAAACACAAAGAAAGGAAGAATTATTTCACATCCAAACACATCAAGCTACGATTTCATGTCATCCGACAGAATGTTGACGAAGGTGAAATCAAGATTTGCAAAGTGCACACGGATCTAAATGTGGTAGATCCGTTAACTAAAGCTCTCATACAAGCCAAGAAGGAACAACACTGGGATGCCATTGGTGTTAGGTTCCTGGCTATTGTAAACTAGATTAATTTGTACTCTAGTGCAAGTGGGAGACTGAAGGAGTTATTGTTGGGTCCGCAACATAGAAAACAAAAAATTTCCTACGATGAGAACTATACGCCAAGATCTATCTACTAGATACAGAGCAACGGGTGGACATACATCCATGGAGAACTTACCCTCGAAGACAACGAGTTTTGTTAACGAGTAGGAACTCGTGGTTGATGTAGTCGTACGCTTGCCGATCTCAAGATCGTGTGGAAGTCCGAGCGCCACAAATCAGCAGCGCATCCGTCCTCGCACACACGTTCAAGCTACCGGACAACTTCCACCTCCTCGCTCCAGCGAATCAGCGGAAGCAGCAACTCCTTCCAGACGCAAGGCCACCGGGAACATGTATCTCGCTAATCCGAGACCATGGGGGAATATCTAGAAGGAGAGAGAGAGATCCTTCACGAGGAGGTGTTATTTGTGAGATGGGAGAAGGGGGCTTTATATAGGAGGCAGGGAGACCCCTCCCCTCCCATAGCCGGCGCATGAGGGGGGGGGGGACTCCTCCCCTCCTTCATTCATGTGGTGAACCTCCACTCACATAAACATGGCCTCCACCCCAAATCCCACTCACATGTATTTAATTTTCACCAAATTAAATGCAACTCTCAATTAATAAAACTCTTTTATTTATTTTATTCAGAATTTTGTTAATTACTTTAATTAACAAACATTCACATAAAACCCCTTGAAACATTTCAATATCACATGCAGAACCACTTTCTGCAATTTCACCCAAAAACAATTCCGGTTTCTATCAAAACAATTCATGTTTCTATCGAAACATTTCCCGCGCTTTGCAAACCTTTTGTCTGGAACATATGTGCTCCTAAATGGTGTCCGGCAACCCTTAAGTGTGTCACCCTACGGTTCGCGAATAATGCAGACATGATTGTGACTCCTCTCAGATCAATAATCAGAAGCGGGACCTGGAGATCCATACCGACTCCTGCATATTCTACGATGACTTCTGTGATCGTGAGAACCTTTAACGTCAGCAATTTAATCCGTTTGTCTCATGATATAATACATGTCCGAGATTCGATCATCGGTATCCAAATACCTAGTTTGATCTCGTTACCGACATGCACTCTTTTCTCGTTCCCGTGATATAACATTCTAGTGATCACATCACTTGCTTGCAAGCTATCTTAATGTGATATCACCGAGAGGGCCCAGAGTATATCTATCCGTCATCGGGATTGAAAAATTCCACTCTTGATCCATGAGCCTCAACATAACACCTTCATAGCACTGAACCCACCTTTATAGTCACCCTGTTACGGTGTGACGTTTGATGTTATCAAGATACTCTTCCGGTGTTAGCAATTAACATGATCTCATGGTCTAAGGACTAAGACTACTTTGTATGATGTTATAGCAATATAAACATAATGACTTGATCGTAATGCTATACTTCGGATGAATGTTCATCACATCATTTCACAAATGCTGTGACCTTGTTATTAACAACATCCAATGTCCATGATCAGGAAACCTTGATCATCTTGTTAATCAACAAGCTGGTTTATAAGAGAGGCATAACTAGGAACCCTTTTTGTTTATTAAACACACATGTATTGATGTTTCCTCTCAATACAATTATAGCATGCAAAATAAACATCTATCATATACAAGGAATATATAATAACAACTTTATTATTGCCTCTCAGGGCATATTTCCTTCAGTCTCCCACTTGCACTAGAGACAATAATCTAGTTCACATAGTGATAAATCTAACACCCATGGAGTTCTGGTGTTGATCATGTTTTTCCCTAGGGAGTACTTTAGTCAACGGATCTGCTACATTCAGGTCCGTGTGCACTTTACAAATCTTTATATCTCCATCCTTGACATGCTCGTGGATGGAGTGAAACCGGCGCTTAATATGTTTGGAATTCTTGTGAGACCTTGGTTCCTTGGCATTGGCTATGGCTCCATTGTTGTCACAATAGATCACCATCGGGTCCAACGCACTAGGAACCACACCTAGTTCAGTTCTGAAGCAGCAACATATTCCGCCTCCGTCGTTGATCCAGCCACCACAGGTTGTTTGGAGCTCCTCCAACTAACTGCTGCTCCGTTCAAGAGAAATACGTATCCGGAATGAGACTTAGAGTCATCCGGATCAGTGTCAAAGCTAGCATCGACATAACACTTAGCGACTAGCTCTTCTTCACCTCCGTATACAAGAAACATATCCTTAGTTCTTCTCAAGTACTTAAGGATATTCTTGACCGCTATCCAGTGTTCCGAACCTAGATCAGATTGGTACCTACTAGTCAAACTAATAGCATGTGCCACATCCGGTCTTGTACATAGCATGGCATACATTATAGAGCCTATGGCTGAGGCATAGGGGATCTTATCCATTATCTCTATTTCTTCCGCCGTAGCCGGACTTTGAGTCTTACTCAATGTCTTGCCTTGCAACATAGGTAAGTACCCCTTCTTACTTCCGTCCATATTAAACTTCTTTAATATCTTATCATGGTATGTACTCTGCGATAGCCCAATTAGGCGTCTTGATCTATCTCTATAGATTTTAATGCCTAATATATATGAAGCTTCACCAAGGTCCTTCATCGAAAATTTGCTGTTTAGATAACTTTTAACACTGTTTAAAAGATCTATATCATTTCCAATCAATAATATGTCATCCACATATAATATCAGAAATGCCACATTGCTCCCACTCACTTTCTTGTAAATACAAGCCTCTCCATAAGTTTGGACAAATCCAAACTCTTTGATCACCTCATCAAAGCGGAGATTCCAACTCCGGGATGCTTGCTTCAGTCCATAGATGGATCACTGAAGTTTGCACACCTTATCAGCATCCTTAGGATCGACAAAACCCTTAGGTTGTATCATATACAACTCTTCTTTAATATTACCATTGAGGAACGCAGTTTTGACATCCATCTGCCATATTTCATAATCGAAATATGCAGCAATTGATATGAGAGGATTCTCAATCATGTCCGGAGTGTTCCCGAACTGAAGGATGTCATGCTTAAGGGTGGGGGCGCTTAGGGATAGATGAGGTGCCGTAGGAGAAATAGAGAGCGAGAAACCGAAATAGTTCCGGGTAACATCCGATGGTGATCGGAAGGGGTCCGGAAGGAGTTCCGGAGTAAAGGAATATAATAATATGTGTATCTGAATATTAATTGTAGAATTCATATTAAATATATATATATATATTATTTTATTTTATTAATAAAGGAAGTCCAATGCTAATGGGCCTCTGATACGTTGCTAACGTATCTATATTTTTGATGTTCCATGCTTGGTTTATATCTACTTTCTTATGTTTTGTCCACACTTTGGAGTATTTTTATACACTTTCTTGGACTAACCTATTAACAAGATGCCACAGTGCCAGCTGCCTGTATTCTGTTGTTTTTGGTTCTAGGAAAGTCAGAAAATGAATATTCTCGGAATTGGACGGGACAAAAGCCAAAGTCAATATTTCACCGAGGGGGACACGGAGCCAGAAGACGAGACGGGGAGAGGCCATAGGCTGGCCACACCACCTGGCTGCGCGGCCAAGCCTGGCCCGCGTGGCTAAGCCTAGCCTGCGCTAAGGGGTGGTGTGGCCGCCTAGGGCACCCCCTCGGCCTCCCCTTTCGCCTATATATTGCCTCCAATGCAGAAACCCTAAATACCCGATCAAAATTCCACAAAAGAGTTTGTAGCCGCCGTCATCTCCATCCCTCTATCAGGAGGGATCTGAAGCTCTTCCCGGCACCCTGCCGGAGGGGAGAATTCACCCTGGACGCCTTCTTCATCACCATGCAAGCCTCCGGTGTGATGCGTGAGTAGTTCATCCTTGGACTACGGGTCCATGTAGTAGCTAGATGGTTGGTTCTTCTCCTTTGTGCTATCATGTCTAGATCTTGTGAGCTCCCTTCATGATCAAGATCATATATTTCTAATCATACATGTTGTGTTTGCGGGGATCCGATGGATATTGAGATGCTATTTCAGATTGATTATTGATTCTATCATGTCTTTGTTATTTGTGATCTTGCATGCTCTCCGTTGTTAGTAGATATCTTGGCCGTGTAGATGCTAGCAACTCCAAGAGGGAGCATTTATGCTTGATAGTGGGTTCATGCCTCTAGTAATCTGGGGAAGTGACAAAAATCTCGAAGGTACTAGATGTACTATTGCTACTAGGGAGAAAACAACAATCCTTTGTTCATAGAACAATCGTATTGTTTACTTTACATGCAATGCTTAATGCAATTATCTGTTGCTTGCAACTTAATACTAGAGGGGGTTTGGATGATAACCTGAAGGTGGATTATTAGTCATAGATACTGTTGGATTACGGTCTATGTATAATGTTGTAATGCCCAATCAAATCTCAAAGGAGTCAAGATGATTAGTATATTCATGTATGCTTTCTCGATGTTTGTCAATTGCCCCGCTATAATTTGTTCACCCAACATGTCATCTATCTTAAGGAGAATCATCACTAGTGAACTATGGACCCCGGTCCTTTCTTTTACCATCAATCTACAACTATTTATTGTTTTCTGTTTACTTTCTACAAGTTATTACTATCTTCCACACAATACGTTTAATCCTTTGTTTTCAGCAAAACTGGTGAGATTGACAACCTCACTGTAAGTTGGGGGAAAAGTTCTGTGGTTGTGTTGTGCAGGATTCCAAGTTGGAAACAACACCTTGGAGGTGTTTCCTTGCTCCTACTGGTTTGATAACCTTGGTTTCATAACTAAGGGAAAACTTGCTATTGTGCTCATCATACCTTCCTCTTGGGGTTCCCCAACAAGCTTGATATATTTTGGGCCATCAAGCTATTTTTCTGGCGCTGTTGACGAGGAGACAATGACATCTTCACAAGGGGAGTCCCTCATAACCAATCTCTTTAATTTGTTGTTTTTGTTTTGTTTTGTTTATTTTTGCTTTGTTTGCTTGTTTATTTATCAAAGAACACAAAAAAATAGTTGTACTAGTTTGCTTTCTTTATTAAAAACACAAAAAATGACTACTCTTGAAAACACTAAGTTGTGTGACTTCACTAGCACCAACAACAATGATTTCATGTGCACACCTATTTCTCCACCTGTTCCGGAAACTACTTTCTTTGAAATTAAACCTGCTTTACTCAATCTTGTTATGAGAGAACAATTTTCTGGTATTGGTACTACAGATGCTGCTACTCATCTTAATAGCTTTGTTGAACTTTGTGAGATGCAAAAGCATAGGGATATAGATATGGATATTATTAATCTTAAATTGTTTCCTTTCTCTTTGAGAGGAAAAGCTAAAGAATGGTTGCAATCCCTAACTAGAAATAGTATTGATTCTTGGACTAAATGCAAAGATGCTTTCATTGGAAAATACTATCCTCCTACTAAGATTATATCCTTGAGAAGTGAAATAATGAAGTTTAAACAATCTAATAATGAACATGTTGCTCAAGCTTGGGAAAGAATGAAATCTTTGGTAAAGAATGGTCCCACTCATGGACTGACTGCTTGGATGATTATCCAAACCTTTTATGCAGGACTAAATTATTCTTCAAGAAATCTACTGGATTCTGCTGCTGGAGGTACCTTTATGACCATCACTTTGGGTGTTGCAACAAAGCTTCTGGATAATATGATGGTTAACTATTCTGAATGGCATACGGAGAGAGCTCCACAAGGTAAGAAGGTAAATTCTATTGAGGAATCTCCTCCTTGAGTGATAAAATTGATGTTATTATGTCTATGCTTGTTAATGGGAAAGCTCATATTGATCCAAATCATGTTCCCTTAGTCTCTTTGGTTGCTCAAGAAGAGCAAGTTGATGTGAACTTTATAAGAAATAATAATTTTAGCAATAATGCCTATAGGAATAATTTTGGTAATAATAACTATAGGCCATATCCTCCCAACAATGGTAATTCTTATGGAAATTCCTACAACAATATTAGAAGTGCACCCTCTGAACTTGAAGTTATGCTTAAAGATTTTATTAGTAAACAAACTGCTTTCAATAAAACTATTGAGGAAAAACTCTCTAATGCTGAAAGAAATATAGCATCTTTGGCTAAAGTGCAATCTTCTTTGAATAAAATGGCTGCTAAACCTGAAATTATTGAAAATCCCTTTGTTGCTACTAATGCCATACAAGTTAGAATTGACGAAAATGTTAGACTAATAGCGGAATTGCATGCTAAGTGGGAAAGAGAAGATGAAATTGCTAGAAACATTAGTATTTCTACTATCACTGCCACTAATGTTGGTGCTGAAATTCTTCGAAATATGGGAAACAATAGCTCTACTACTTTAGATGATAATTATGATTTTGATCTTGATGGTTGCAACATCTCTGAAGTTTTTATGTTCCTACAAAAGCTTGCTAAAATTCCTAATGGTAGTGCTATGAATATGGCCTTTACAAAACACATTACTGATGCTCTCATAAAAATTAAAGAAGAAAAGATGAAACATAAAGCTTCTATTCCTATGAAACTAGAAGATGGTTGGGAACCCATCATTAATATGAAAGTGAATGATTTTGATTTCAAAGCTTTATGTGATCTTGATAGTAGTGTTTCTATTATGCCTAGAAGGATTTATGATATGCTTGATTTGCCACCATTGGAAGATTGTTATTTAAATGTCCCACTTGATGATAATGCTAAAAATAAACTCATGGGGAGTATTAATGATGTTCTTATTATGGTTAACAATGCCTATGTCCCCGTTGATTTCTATGTTTTGGATATTTAATGCAATGCTTCTTGTCCTATTACTTTGGGAAGACCTTTTCTTAGAACTGTTGGTGCCATTATCGATATGAAAGAAGGCACCATTAAATATCAACTCCCACTCAAGGAAGGTATAGAACACTTCCCCAAGAAAAGAGATAAGATCCCTTTTGTTTCTTCTATGAAAACAAAATTTGCTCTTAGTGCTTCTTCATTTGAGAACACTTGATTCTTTTCTTGCTTCTTATGCCTAACTTAAAGGCGTTAAAGAAAAGTATTTATTGACAGATAACCCAAAAGTTTTAGATAAGTCTCAGAAGTTATTACCTCTGTAATAACCGCTCCTTATCCTTTTTATTTTCTTTTTGTGCCAAGAGTAACCTCTAATGGGAGAGAAGTAATGCTTGGGAAAGTTAATGTCCCGAAACAGATTTTTGTGCTTCGCTGTAAAAATTCGTGTAAAATCTCTGTACGTCGGTTTGGGCTGTAATTTTTTGTGCTTATACCCTAGGTTGTTATCCAACTTTCGTTATTTCAGCACTTTTAGATTTGATCAATAGAAGGTCTTCAAAAAAATTGGTTTTTACCTACTGGTCTGTTTTGACAGATTTCTGCCATTATTTGCATTTCTTTCTTGTTGATTCCTTTTTGGGTTCTTTTTGGGTAATTGAGCTTTTTGAGGAAGTGCTACAGTAGCTTGTGTTTTAATGGAAGTTTTATTGGTGTTGGAACTTTACCCAAAGACTTATTATCTTGAGTGCACTAATGTTGCTAATAAAGATTATGTGAAGTTTTGTATGAAGGGATATTTCAGGTGTATGGACAGAAGGATGTAATGAGATGAAGAATGGACTAAAGCTCAAGCTTGGGGATGCCACCCATGTCACCCCAAGAAATATCCAAGAAGTACAAGTGTCAAAGCTTGGAGATGCCCAAGACATGGGCATCCCCTTCTTCATCAATAAAAATCTCAGGTTTCTTCCAAACACTTCATTTTTATTGTTTCATGCATAGTTGTGTAGTTCTTGGAGCGTCTTCGTTTTTGTTTTTTGTTTTCGTTTGCTTGGTTTGCTTAGTTTTCTTGAATAAATTGGTTGGACCCCCCTCATTCATACATTAGTTTTCATATAAGTTGGTTTGATTTGGAAAAGAGTAGGAAAAGTTCATGCTTAAGTGGTAAAAGGAGCTTGTTTTTGACTGTGGCCTATGCTTTGTCATGTCATACTAGATATTGTTTTGGCTTTATGCTTAGTGATTATTGCTATAGCATGACATGTTATAAACAATTGAGATTGCTTAATGTTCCTTGAAAGAATCATGCGTTGTTTTAGCATATTAAAGCATAGTATTGTTGTATTCTCCTTTGATGCTTTATTTGGGTTGACTTGGCGCATGCTCACACCATGTCATGACTATCTCAAGTCGCCATAGCCTTGATGATCCTTTAGTTTTCGACTTGTAATATCACTTTATGCTTTAATCAATGATTTTTTTGTCTCTTTCAATGATTATGGCCATTATTGCTCTCTTAGTTAGTCGTTCCTAGTCTTTTGCTAGCCTCCATAACCAAGTATGAGTTTCACTCATGCATCCAACTCCAAATAAAACCAAGTTATTCCAAAGAGTCCACCATACCTATCTATTAGCATTTTCTATTCCAAGTATATTCATGTTTTTATCTACCTTCTGAATTAAACTTGTTATGTGAAAACTAGTGATTAAAGCTCTCACGAACTTGATGGCACACTTTACTTTTCTTGCACTTAATAAACTTGAACCATTGTGTCCATATTTGTTGCGTATATGCTTGTGCTTTATAAGTTGAAGTTAGCAGAACCATGTCTCATGGGGAACGCTTTCAACATTACACTTATTATTTCGTTGATATCATGATTCTTTTGCTTATGGATCCCGGCGGTGTGAAATAAAAGTGGAACTTGTAAGATCATGGAGTTTGTATGTGTGTTAGAGAAACGCCTGGGCTGCTAGCCTAAGCCATGCCTAATCATGGTGGAAACTTGCAGCATAACCATAATGAGCATTCTATGAAGCATCCTCAACAAAAACCTATGCAAATAGAAAATAAAAAGATCACTGAGATGCTCATTGTCTGTTGCCTTGTTATTTTGATATGGGATAGCACCTGTGTCATGGGGCAAGGGGTACCCCGTTGGCGGTTCTCTATGATACATATGTACTTACAATGACAAGAGCTTAATTGTGACTGGAGTTGAGTAGCATGAGGTTAGATACTCGTAAGTAAGGGGCATGGGACTTCAACTTATAACTTGTCAAGCATATCCTCTTAGTTGTGTCACTTTAACCTTAATCACTTAAAGATGCTTATCATAGGGGCAATGAGATCTGAAAGCTAATAAGTACCATAATTTTTGGAAGCTCTTTATGAGACTTGAATCCCTGCTTCCTTCCATGAAGGCCTTTCTTTTACTTTTATGTTGAGTCTCCATCTTCTATCTTTATGCACCTATTAATAGAGCATAGTGGCCATTCTTAGTTTAATGTGCATTGTCCCAAGACTTGTTGATTGATGCATAACTTTGATATTGCTTGTTCTAAAACTATTTGTATCCAGTCACCCTTATGAACTTTGAAGGTGTCCCATGCATTTATGTCTTGCTACACTATGAGGGACAAGCTGAATACCATTCTCATTATGTTTTCTATATGTGAAACAAACAAACGTCTTGCAAAGCATTGTTATTCATGAATATTTTGTTTGTGCCTTTTCATGTTACAACATAGTTGCTATGTCTTATTGTTAGAACTATATCTTTCATGCTATGTTGAAGTACTATGATCCCAGCTATCAATGTTTTACAAATACTTTGATTAAGTTCGTGATGGTGCATGTCACCTCAAAAGTTATTCTTTCTTTTTATCACTTACCTACTCAAGGACGAGCAGGAGTTAAGCTTGGGGATGTTGATACGTTGCTAACGTATCTATAATTTTTGATGTTCCATGCTTGGTTTATATCTACTTTCTTATGTTTTGTCCACACTTTGGAGTATTTTTATACACTTTCTTGGACTAACCTATTAACAAGATTCCATAGTGCCAGCTGCCTGTTTTCTGTAGTTTTTGGTTCCAGGAAAGTCAGAAAATGAATATTCTCGGAATTGGACGGGACAAAAGCCAAAGTCAATATTTCACCGAGGGGGACACGGAGCCAGAAGACGAGACGGAGAGGGGCCAGAGGCTGGCCACACCACCTGGCCACGCGGCCAGGCCTGGCCCGCGCCAGGGGGTGGTGTGGCTGCCTAGGGCACCCCCTCGGCCTCCCCTTTCGCCTATATAGTGCCTCCGATACAGAAACCCTAAGTACCAGATCAAAATTCCACAAAAGAGTCTGTAGCCACCGTCATCTCCATCCCTAGATTGGGAGGGATCTGAAGCTCTTCCTGGCACCCTGTCGGAGGGGATAATTCAGCCTAGAGGCCTTCTTCATCACCAGGTAAGCCTCCGGTGTGATGCGTGAGTAGTTCATCCTTGGACTACGGGGCCATGTAGTAGCTAGATGGTTGGTTCTTCTCCTTTGTGCTATCATGTCTAGATCTTGTGAGCTCCCTTCATGATCAAGATCATATATTTCTAATCATACATGTTGTGTTTGCGGGGATCCGATGGATATTGAGATGCTATTTCAGATTGATTATTGATTCTATCATGTCTTTGTTATTTGTGATCTTGCATGCTCTCCGTTGTTAGTAGATATCTTGGCCGAGTAGATGCTAGCAACTCCAAGAGCGAGTATTTATGCTTGATAGTGGGTTCATGCCTCTAGTAATCTAGGGAAGTGATAGAAATCTCTAAGGTACTAGATGTGTTGTTGCTACTAGGGAGAAAACATCAATCCTTTGTTCATAGAACAATCATATTGTTTACTTTACACACAATGCTTAATGCAATTATCTGTTGCTTGCAACTTAATACTGGAGGGGGTTCGGATGATAACCTGAAGGTGGATTATTAGTCATAGATGCAGTTGGATTACGGTCTATGTATAATGTTGTAATGCCCAATCAAATCTCACAGGAGTCAAGATGATTAGTATATGCATGTATGCTTTCTCGATGTTTGTCAATTGCCCCGCTGTAATTTGTTCACCCAACATGTCATCTATCTTAAGGAGAATCACCACTAGTGAACTATGGACCCCGGTCCTTTCTTTTACCATCAATCTACAACTATTTACTGTTTTCTGTTTACTTTCTGCAAGCTATTACTATCTTCCACACAATACATTTTATCCTTTGTTTTCAGCAAAACCGGTGAGATTGACAACCTCACTGTAAGTTGGGGGCAAAGTTTTGTGGTTGTGTTGTGCATGATTCCAAGTTGGAAACAACACCTTGGAGGTGTTTCCTTGCTCCTACTGGTTCGATAACCTTGGTTTCATAACTGAGGGAAAACTTCCTGCTGTGCTCATCATACCTTCCTCTTGGGGTTCCCCAATGAGCTCGATATATTTTGGGCCATCAGCCTCACCTGGAGGGAAGGCCCAAGGGGCAAGGCGCCTAGGGAGAGGGGCCAGCCGGCCTAGGCTTGGTGGGCCGCCCAAGTGGGGCCCACCTAGCGCCGGCGGCTTCCCCTAGGTGGCCGGCTGGTGTGGGCATTAGTCCCACACCGCCTGGCCCCTGGGTGGTGTGCCCCCCTCCTACTATATATAGGGGTCTCCGCCCACCCCTTTGGAGGCATCCAATTCTCTCATTCTCTCTCTCATTTTCCTTTGAGGACTTGTCCGTAATATTGGGGAGGACCTCGAGGGATTTGAGTTCTCCACCTTCACACTACCATCGTGTGATCTTCGGTCTGGCATATTCTTCTTCCGCTGCTCGGCTGGATCGGAGCCCGGGAGATGTCGCCTACACCGGACATGTAGTACTTCGGGGGTACCACACTTGTGGTGCTTGGAGCTGCTCGGCTTCATCAATATACGCCTTCCTGCATAAGGCATGCCTCGGTCTTCAAAGGTATGAATACCGTCTCTCTCTTTCTTTTACTTATGTCTACATAGTATAGATCTTGGTATTAGTGTTCGCATAGTTAGAATTTTTTTGTTTTTCTGCTACGGAACCCTACACTTCCAACCTCTAAATCCTCTTCCCTCGGGGAGTTCAGCCGAGAGTTAATGATATTCTCTTCCTCCTGAGGGTTGTAGCTGACAAATGCAACAAGAATGGTACATCACAACAGCCGGCGGTTTAAAAGGACACAAAGGAATTGAAATTGTCTTCAAGTACACTCACACTTCATATACTCGTTGATATACTCCAACTACCCAAATAGATACTCTTCACGATTTGCATCCCTCTCCCCCTTGGACTTCCAAATGTCCACAAGACCCTTAAGGGACAAATTACGTCTCTCCAGACTCTTCAGTTGATCACGGAGTCGTGCATTAAACGACAACTCAACAACCTTGCCAGTCGATTAGGGTTGAATCGAGTAATCTTCGGGCTCTAAAGAACCCGAGGACACATCAACTACCTCCTGCACAGTCGATGAGCAAAGATGACATTCATCCGATAAAGAAACAAAGGCAAGACACAAAATTCCCCCTTGAGTCATACACTCGGGGGCTAAGAAGGGATACAAAGCATACTGCAATTAGGTGAACAATACTAAACTGTTGGAGGGATACCCTCGGGTAGGGTCATACCGGGGTATAAAGGCCGAGTTAGCTGAGGTACCGCACGGTCAAAGCAAGGACTAGCCAGGTCACCTCAAGGCAGGCCAACTTACAGAGTAACCCGGCCCGTGGAACATCTCCCTAGCCATAGCCCGGCCGAGATAAATTATATGTCGGCCGTGTTTGTCTGTCTATTATGTAGGTACTCTCGTAGCTGGGTTAGCCATGTGCTAATACGGACTACCACTTGGTTTCCAAGAGAAGGAAGGAATCTCTCGCTGGTCAAAAGGTGGCTTTGGCTAGCTGTAGCGTGACTGAAGCAAAGTAGAGAGAAGGACTAGCAGGAAGAGGCGACCAAGATGACGCGGGCTATGTCGGCTGATGTAGCCTGTGTCTGGTGACGCTTAAAGGCAAGGATTACACAGCAGATTACGTTCAAAGTGCGGGTGAGCCGTTAAAGAGAATAAAGAAGCATCTAGCTTTAGTCGAGGAGCATATTCGGGGAATATGTTGCCACGTGTGCCCTAACAATGTAACCCGGGTTCCCCTATATAAGGAGCACCGGGGCCTCCATAGAGGGGGATCGATCATTTTCTCTATCTAAGGTAGAACTCTAGAGCTAGGAAGTGGGAAGTAAGAGACATAGTCTCCTTCTCGCTAAGAGCTTTTAGAACACCTGTAAGCACCATTGATAGAGCAAATACAAGAACTTCTGTGCGTGGAATCACCACGTTTTCCCTCCCTGGATTCCCCTAGCACTCATTGGCCCCATCTTTAGCCTATCCATGGCATCTGCCGTGCCACCACCACGAAAGTTGGCGCCCACCGTGGGGCTAGCGGTGCTAGCAGGGGTGAAAATCCGGACGGGAAGCATCTCCAACACCGGCGAGCGCGTCGTCTCCGACCTGGTTCAGCGCTTTGGAGCACTGGACTATGTCAGCGACAATGCTAGGAGCTTCGACAGGCGTCCCCCTCCGCGCAATGGCGTCTTCATGAAACTTGGCGCGCACAAGATCTACGTTGGCGTGGACGAGTCCTGCGTTCATCCGTGGCATGTCGTCGAGGGAGGCGAACCACCTCACAGCGCAGCTCGCGGAGTGCGTATCACTCGCCCCTCTAGCAGCATTGAGGTCATGATGGCCGCACTAGATGCGGGAGCAAGCAAGGACCCGGCGCCAGAGCCGGAAGTCACCCCAAAACAGGCAAGATCTAGGTTTCCTCCACTGGAGAGGCCAAAGAATGTGCTCTAGCAAGCAATAGATAGCCTAGCAACGTCGATAGCTCCCGTGGTAGATCCGGCTTAGGCGTAGGCTGAACTAGAGGAAACTAGGTAGAAATCGTTAGCTGGCGCAAAGAAAGTAGCGGAGTTACAGCAGTCCTTGAACATTACTCTGAGGGAGTATGCAAAGGAAAACCGCTTAGAGGGAGCAAGAATCCGAGGTAGAAACCTGATCACTAAGATTAACAAGGAGTACGAGCCAAGGCCGGGTCAGATAGCCACAACAGTAACAGGAGGGCGGGCCAGGTACAGTACCCCGGCGAAGAACCTTAGGGTAGCAAATGTGGCTGCATCCGAGTTAGAAGGTTTAACCGGAGAGGCCGAGGAGAGGCAACAGGAGAGGGTGAACCACTTGCTGAGGGTCGCTTGCCAGTAAAACAAGAAAATGAACAAGGCAAACCCGGCGCTGCCAGGAGCATCACAGATGGTTCATTCGGCTAGAAATAACCCGGCCAAATCCGGCGCCGCCGCATCATCTCCGGGTCACAACCCCAGGAGAGAAGAAGTAAACTCCGGGAGAAGGGACACACACAAATGGTCCCCTACAATCCGGTGAGAGCTAGAAAAGGCAAAGCAGTGCAAGTTGACGAAGATCGCCACAGTACCAGCCGAGGTGAGGCTGGCCGAGGTAACAGCGACCAAGGCAATACCGGTCAGCGAAATGCTGCCAACGACAATGCCGGACAGCGTGATCCGGCAAGAGCGGGGCAAAATGTACCTCGGCAGGAGAGAAGTACGGGTCAAGCAGCGCAACAGCAAAATGCTTGTCCGGATCGAGAGAGGTATAATGATGGTTATTCGGCAATGGTCAACGACGGATATCCCAGACGAGAACATCACATAACTAGATCAAGGATGGGAAGCAAAAACTTACAACCGGATGATGCAAGGCTGAAGCTAGACATGATTTATAGGTCGGAGCTGATCGAGGTACATGGTCCACCTGGTCCGGCGTGCTTTGGGCCCCGGATCATGAGGGAGCCGCCAGTGCCGAACTTTCAGTTGGCCAGAGGAACAAAGACATACGATGGTAGCACGAGGCCGGAGGATTGGCTTATTGATTATGCAACAGCAGTCAAAATTGCAACTGGAAATTTGAGATAGGCTGTGAGATATGTGCCTCAAATGTTAGAGGGGCCAGCAAGAGTGTTGTTGAACAACTTGCCACCAGGGAGTGTTAACTGCTGGCTGGACTTTCAGGAGTTATTTGTTAGCAACTTGTCAAGCACTTATAAGAGGCCCAAAAGACCACAGACTCTGGCGTTATGCCGGCAGAGACCGAATGAGCCAGACCGAGATTTCCTGACTCAGTGGTGCAATGTGCGAAACTCATGCGAGGGGGTAATTGAATCATAGGCAATTGCATGGTTCGCCCTAGGCTGTAGATATGGAAGTATGTTGTGGCAAAGGCTGCAGCGGGATATGCCAATCACTTTAGCTGAGACGATCCAGATCGCAGATTCATATGCTTTTGGAGACCCAACTCAACCCCGGCTAATGGCAAGTGAGGCAAACAAGGAGTATTATAGCCGAGATGGCTCCGGCTCATCAAGGAGAAATAATTTCTGACGCAAGAGATGGGATGAATGTCCGGATTACCGGTACAGCTTGCAACAAGTGGCAGCTGTGGACCGAGATCAGCCTAATGCCGGTGCCAGCCAGCGCCAGAAAATTGGAGGGCAAAACTGGCAATAGAAAAGTGAAGGGAGGAAACCTTGGACCCCAGAGCAGAAAAAGAAGTGGCAGGAGCAAAAGGATCGACCAAGGTACACGTTCGAGTCTATGCCGGATCAACCTTGCAAGTTTCATACGCCAAGTCCAAATAGCCCGGCAAATGATACGACCCGACAATGTGAGTGGATGAGGAAGTTAGAGCAAGGTAGTTCGGAGAATGCTGAGGCACCATGGAATGAAGCAACTCGGAACAAAACACCTCGACAGCCATTACTCACTAGAGGGAACCAACAGCAACTCATGCTGCCTCCGCCGCCGCCGAGGTATGAAAACCAAGAAAGGAGAGATATTGTGCATCAGGTGAAGAACCAACAGTAGCAAGATCAAGGATACCGTGGAAATGAGGGGAGAAATGAATACAGGGAGCATCACCAAAGCTACTACGTATTTACCACAGAAGAAACTGACCGAAAAAGCTTACAGCACCGGCATATGGAGGTTAACGCGGTAATGCCGGCAATAGTAAGGTACATGCCTTGGTCGGATCAAGAAATTATGTGGAGTATCAGAGACCACCCGAAGCTTATGCCGAGCCCAGGGACCTACGCTCTGGTCCTGGATCCGACGTTCATCGGGCCGAATCTTAATGTGAGATTCTCCAAGGTGTTGATTGACAACGATAGTAGCATTAACATTATGTACAAGGATAACATGCACAAGTTGGGGATAACAGAGAATATGCTGCAAGCTACAAGGACCACTTTTCATGGCATTGTGCCAGGTATTTCCTGTGAGCCAATTGGTAAGGTCCGGGTTGATGTGCTGTTCGAAACAAGGGATAATTGCCGGACTGAAAATTTGGAGTTCGAAGTGGTGAATCTGGAGAGTGCCTATCACGCGTTACTCGGTAGGCCCGCGCTGAACAAGTTCATGGCAAGTACTCACATCAGCTACCTAAAGATGAAATTACCCGGACAAGAGGGAGTGATAACCATCTCAGGGGACTTCCGGTGTTCGATCGAGTGCACCTCTGCCGGATCTAACTTGGCCGAGTCACTTGTGATATCTCAGGAGAAAAGGAGAATCATGGAAGTGGCAGCATTGGCTCAGTCCGCGCAACAACATATGCCGGCTCTGACCAATCCGCATGGAAGTGTCTCATTTCAAGCGACAAAGGATACCAAAAAAGTACCAATTGATGATCAGTTCCCAGAGCGCACCATAACTATTGGTGCCGGGTTAATCAACAAATAGGAAAGCGAGCTCATCAACTTCCTCCATGAGAATCAGGATATCTTTGCTTGGTCCACCCAGGATCTACAAGGTGTACCAAGGGAGTTGGCCGAGCACTCTTTGAATGTGAGACCCGGCGCAAAGCCGGTGAAACAACCTCTCTGATGTTTCGCCGAGGATAGAAGAAAAGTCATTGGCGATGAGATAACTAGGCTCCTTGCAGCCGGATTTATCATGGAAGTACTCTACCCGGCTTGGCTCTCTAATTCGGTGCTTGTGGAAAAGAAGAAGGATGACCCAAACATGGTCGTGGTATGGCGCATGTGCATTGATTACATGAACCTGAATAAGGCATGTCCTAAAGACCCATACCCACTGCTAAGGATAGACCAGGTCATAGATTCAACTATGGGGTGTGAATTGTTGTCATTCATAGATGCGTATTCTGGTTTCCACCAAATACCCTTGAACCCGGATGATCAAATAAAGACTGCATTTATTACCCCGTACGAGGCTTATTGCTATCGCACTATGCTGTTTGGATTACGTAATACTGGAGCAACGTACCAGTGATGCATGCAAAAGTGTTTACATGACCAAATAGGTCGAAATGTGCAAGTATATGTGGATGATGTGGTCATAAAAACTAAGGAAATCAATACGCTCCTTGGTGATGTCCGGCAGACATTTGCGAACTTGAGACGGTTACGGATGAAACTTAACCTAGAAAAATGCACCTTTGGTGTACCCGCTGGAAAGTTACTCGGTTTCCTAGTGTCGAGCCGAGGTATCGAAGCTAACCCAACGAAAATCCGGGCTATAGAGAAAATGGAACTGCCAAAATGCCTTAACGATGTACAGAAGTTTACTGGTTGCCTGGCATCGTTAAGTCTGTTCGTATGTCGGCTGGGAGATAAGGCATTGCCCCTCTACTAGTTAATGAAAAAGGTAGATAAATTCACGTGGATGCCACAAGCTGATAGTGCATTTCGAGAAGTTAAAAAGATGTTGCCAACCGCACCAATCCTAGCCGCACCACTACCGAAGGAGCAAATGTTGCTCTATATAGCCGCGACCAACTGAGTCGTAAGTACAGTAATCGTAGTGGAGCATGAAGAGGAAGGAAAATCGGTGCAAAGTCCAGTGTATCTGAGCGAGGTATTATCAACTTCAAAACAGAATTACCCACACTATCAGAAGATGGCGTATGGCATGTATATGTCGGCCAAGAAACTCAAACATTACTTTGAGGAACACCCAATCAAGATGATATGTGGGGCACCCATATTAGAGATTATGAGTAACAAAGATGCCAGTGGCTGAATAGCAAAATCGCTAATTGAGATAGCCCCATATGCACCACAGTTCGATAGAAGGGATGCGATCAAGTCATAGGCCATGGACGATTTCTTTGTGGACTGGGACGAGATGCAATACAGACCACTTCTGCCGGACTCAAATTACTGGCGAATGCACTTTGACGGAGCAAAACTGAAAGAAGGGCTGGGCGCCGGAGTGGTACTTACCTCGCCCAAGAAAGATTAACTAAAGTATGTTCTCCAGATCCATTTCAGTGCCTGAAATAATGTCACAGAATATGAAGCACTGGTGCATGGCCTTAAGGTGGCAAAGGAAGTAGGAATACGTCGGATACGGTATTTTGGTGACTCGGATTTGGTGGTGCAGCAAGTATCTGGCAACTGGGACGCTTTCGATGCCAACATGGCCCTGTACAGATTTCATGTGCAAAAGATAAGCGGATTCTTCGAGGGGTGTGAATTTCACCACATACCTCGGATTGAAAACGAGGCGGCCGAAACATTGTCCAAGTTGGGTTCATCCCAACAACCAATCCCACCAAATGTTGCGTTGGATCACTCAAGAAAACCATCTATTACCCCATCGCCGGAATCTGAGTCTATCTATATCCAGTCTCTCTCCTGGTCAGAAGCGACGCCAATGGAAATTGATTGGGGAGGCACCTCAGCAACCCCAAGGACTGCTTCGGCAAACCCAAGGACTACCTCAGCAAACCCGGGGACTGCTCAGCCAGACCTGGCAAGAGTAATATCGGTGGATGCGATGGAAATTAATGAGGAACCATTTCTTGTCCGAGCTATACCAGCTTGGGCCAAGCCAATATTTGATTTCCTGAAAGAAGGAATCCTGCTGAATGATGATGTACTCTCAAGGCAGATCCAGGGGAGAACAAAAGCCTATACTATTATCAACGCCGAACTATACAAAAGAAGTGTGACAACAGTGCTCCAATGGTGCATTGACCCGGAGGAAGGAGTTGACATACTCCGGGGTATCCACCAAGGAGAATGTGGTCACCATGCATCCTCAAGGACATTAGTGGCAAAAGTTTTCTGGCATGGATTTTATTGGCAAAGTGCTTTGGAGCAAGCAGAGGATTTGGTGAGGAAATGCAATGGCTGCCAGAGATATGCGACCAAAACCCACCTGCCAATGTCGGAGCTAAAAACTATTCCCATTACTTGGCCGTTTGATGTATGGTGCCTAGACATGGTAGGACTATTTAAGCCGGCTAAAGGAGGAATGACCCATATCCTAGTTATGGTGAACAAATTTACTAAATGGATTGAAGTGAAGCCAATCAAGAAATGTGATGGGGCAACGGCGGTAAAATTCCTCAAGGATATGATCTTGAGATATGGCTACCCCCATAGTATCATAACCGACAATGGCACTAACTTTGCCGAAGGAGCATTTGCAAGATTCTGCCGAGAAAAGAAGATCCGGCTAGATGTTGCCTCAGTAGCCCACCCCACATCGAACGGGCAAGTGGAAAGATCCAACGGACTGGTGTTGTTCGGGATAAAACCCCAGCTCATAGAGCCGCTGCAAAGATCAGCGGGGTGCTAGATAGAAGAACTACCGACAGTACTGTGGAGCCTAACAACAACTCCAAATCGATCAACAGGCTATACGCCATTTTTTCTGGTATATGGGGCAGAAGCCGTATTACTGGCCGACATAGAGCATGATTCGCCAAGGGTCACCCAATACATAGAAGCCGAAGTGCGAGAGGCCTGGCAAAACGATGTTGATCTGCTGGAAGAAGCGAGAGAACTGGCCTTGCCTAGATCCGCCATATATCAGCAAAACCTTTGACGCTATCATAGCCGGAAAGTAAACCCCCGAGTTTTCTAGGAAGGTGATCTGGTACTCCGGTTGATACAGCGCACTGCTGGCATGCATAAGTTATCCCCTCCATGGGAAGGACCTTTCATTGTAAGCAAAGCTTTGCACAATGATTCCTACTATCTTATTGATGCACAGCCACATGAGAAGAACAAGGCGGACAGGTCCGGAGAAGAATCTAAGCGACCATGGAATGTAGCACTACTTCGTCCCTTTTATACGTAGCAAAGAGGTGAATGTATCTGAGTCACTCGCATGTCGGTACGTATGTCGGCAACGAGCTTATCAATGAAATTTCGGCACCCCGATAGAAACTCGGGGACTGCCATAATAACTGTCTTTCTTGTTTTACATTCTTTATATGTCGGCTGGCTTACCTTACTTGTACCTTAGCTGGATTAGTAGTGTGTGAGCACCAAAAACCCAACTCTTTGACTTTGCTACTATCCAACAAGAATTGGCTTCATGGCAAGCAAGAGAACAAGTTTGGAATTGCAAAGCACACGAAAAACGACTAAGGGAAAGAACCTAAGTGCACCGACATTTGTTATTCGGACTAACCCTATGTTTACTTCATTTCTTGCCGGATTATTTTGATTTGATCTCTAAGTTTCAAGTATTGTTAATTCAATTTTTTGAACCTCATACTCGTAAGTCGAAAAACCGAATCAAGGTAGACGCGAGCCGAGTCAAAAATTGGGAGAACAAGAAAAGAAAACTCGGAGACTTTGGCCACGATAATCCGACATTAAAAACTTAGTAGCAAATAACACATATTGTAGAAAAACCATACCAAATTACTTAAATACAACTTCATCTGGCATACCGGAGATCTGACAAATACGGTTAAGTGTTTTTAAGGAGCAGGGGCAGAAGCCGAATCATCGGCCGAAGGAGGAGGTACTTCGGAATTTGTGGGCGGGGCGCTAGCCTCGGCCTCATCCTTGGGGTGGGCCTCTCCATCCTCCGGATCTTCAGCTTCGTCATCGAGTTCGGAAGCCTCGCCCTCACTCCCCTCACCTTCCTCACCTTCAGAAGCAATCTCGTCATCATACACGTCAAGGTAGATCGGCCCTTCGTTCCAAGCGTGGCAGAAGGAATACTGAGTAAGCTTGTTAGCATTGGCTTTGTGACGCGCAACCCACACCAGATCTTCGCTCCACTTGGATCCGGTGCGCATGCGGGTAAGAAGCTCCAGGTCTATTCCCACGTACCACGAGAGGACGAACTGCAGCACAGTGTCAGCCCTGGCTCGCGTAGCCAACTCACGCCATAGATGCAGCTGCGTCTCGCACTCCATCTGCTTGGCAATAACAGCGGCATTTCCCTTTGGAGTGGGCTCACCGGGCCAAAGGGAGTTCAGCATCTGCATTGCAGCTGGCATGATATCTGCGCCATAGTTCTTTACCAGCTCCAGGCGAGTAATGAGGCTCACAAGAAGATCCTCTATCGTGTAAGGGACTGACCCGGATCCAGGGCCCGTGGGAATACCACGTTGCTCGTGAGACCGAGCCACGGCAACCCTATGAGGATATCACCTTCTGGAAACTTGCCTAAGAACAGAACGGAGGAAGTAATGAGCAAAAGTACTAAGTCCAGAGAAATGGAAGTTGAGCAAGGAAAAGGAACTCACGGGCAATCTGGAAAAGGAGACGTTGAAGCTCGGCATGGACATTGGCGCTGTGGGCCTGAAGTTTCTCGTATTCTGAGGTCACCGACGTAAGTTTGACATCGGTTTCCTGTAGTAAATTCTGATCCTTGGAAATTTGCATGGTTACACGCTCTTTTTCCTCGGCAAACTCCTGGTCAGCCTTCTCCAGCTCGGTTTTGTGGAGGTCCTTGAGCCTCTGGATTTCGGCATTCAGCCGAGTGATCTCGAGTCCTAGAGGCACAATCGAGCTATCTCGTCGTCCTTCTTCTTTAGTTCACCTTGGTGCTGGCCTGCTTGTTCGAGAAAATGTGTCATCATATTAGGAATAGGAACACTGTCTTCAAGGGCAACTGCAGTAATAAGTTAATCCGGCGGAGCCGAAGTATAAATGTTTACCGAGTCAAGAAAAGAAACGCACAAAAATGAAGCGAAAGATAACATACCTCGGATTTCCTCAAGATTTTTCCTTGTGATGGTATTCTCAGCCTCAACCTCCACTACATAAGTGGAATAACAAGTTAATACAGATCATGGATAACTCGAAGGAACTGAAGTGGAAAAGGACAAGTCTTGGGTAAATAAAATTACTCTTCTTCTGGTGATCCTCCAGGAGCTTCCCATAATGGGCACGGACGTCTTTATAGGAGTCCATCAGGCGCTGGAACTCCACAGTTCGGCGGTTAGTGGTAATCTGGAAAAAGCAACACAAGATTAGTTCAAAAGGGAAACGGGGAATAATTCAGTCTACAAGATCCGGGCCAAGTGGAACTTAACTCGGCTCTAGGAGTGTGGATATTCGAAGTATTCAAGATCCGAGCCAAGTGGAACTTAACCCGGCTCTAGGTGTGTGGGTATTCGAAGTCTACAAGATCCAGGCCAAGTGGAACTTAACCCGACTCTAGGAGTCTTGATATTCGATGTATTCAAGATTCGGGCCAAGTGGAACTTAACCTGGCTCTAGGTGTGTGGGTATTCGAACTCTACAAGATCCGGGCCAAGTGGAACTTAACCCGGCTCTAGGAGTGTGGATATTCGAAGTATTAAAGATCCGAGCCAAGTGGAACTTAACCCGGCTCTAGGTGTGTGGGTATTTGAAGTATTCAAGATCCGGGCCAAGTGGAACTTAACCTGGCTCTAATTTTATCACTATTGGAAATTGCTAAGGACGAAAAATGAGTTTTCTAGGAGCATCCGACCAAGTAACAAGTTACTCCCTCAGAGGCTCGGGGACTAGGGGGATATATCTATAAGGGCTCATGCATATAAAGTACCGCAGCAGAGGAAAAGGATTACCTCCATCATCCGGCCAAAAAAAGAGATGGCCTTGGTGGCGGAGTTCATTTGCGCGCTAAACTGGGCTGGGCCAAATTTCTCCGACAGATCGTCCTTTGGATCGATTCACTCAGCATTGTTCTAGTTATTCACGTACTCCAGGAGTAGTGGACTGTAACTGTCATCGCTGGGAGAATAGTTCGCCACCAAGCCTTTGACGTGAGCTTCTCGCCTTGCAGATTGAGCTGCAGTAGGGCTGGTATGCAGGACCAGCTGCCTATTACCCTCTGATCTGGCAGCAGGAGACCCGGAAGGAGTGCCCTTGGCTGGCCCGGTAGCTTTCATAAGCTTGCCGGATGACGGAGGACGCGGCGGAAGATCAGAGGCTGCTGATCCGGACGGTGCCTGAGGAGCTAGATGGAAGATGTCCGCGATGGACACCGTTGATCCGGAGGCAGCTGATAGAGATTTCCTTTTTGGAGGTTTTGTGGAGGCTGTTGCTGGTGGTGTTGATGCTGGTGCTGGTGTTGTTGGTGCTGCTGCTGCTGATGCTGGTGCTGTTGGTGGTGGTGCTATTGGTGGTGGTGTTGGTGGTGCTGCTGGTGCTGCTACTGAAGCTGAAGAAAAACTTGTTTGGGGCGGTGCCGATGAGACTGGCACCTCAGCACTGGGCGTTGGCTCCGAAGAGGGGCTAGGAAGATCTGGCATGGCCGTATCCTGAGTCGCCCCACTACCCCCCGCGCCGACATTACCCTCCTCATGGCAAGGTGGGCTCTGATCAGGCGCAGCCGCGGAGCCCTCTTGAATAGGGCTGAGCGGGCGAGTGTAGTCGCCGTGGGAGGGAGAAGGGCTGCTCCGAATCAGAGATGCTATGCCGGAGCCGCTCTAGGGAATGACCCTAGGAGCTCTGGAAAACAGAAAAGCACCAAGTCAAAGAGAGAAAACGAACCAATAAGAGGCATAGGCAAAGGTAGAAATGGAAAGACCCAAACAAGACCACAGAAAGACTTACTCGTCCGAGGTTGGAGGTGCCCGAGGCTTGGGTGCCCTCCGAACTGTGCTCTAGGCTGCTGGCTTCGCTGAGGCTTTCACCCCGGATTTCTTTTGCCTCTTCTTCGGCGGTGGCGCCTCCGAAGCTGTGGCCGGGGTAGCCGCGCGCTTCTGGGATGGAGCACGGACCGCACTCATGGCAAGCGGGGGAACCACGTGGACCTGATCGGCCGGGTTAGCTGAAGATCCGGACATAAGCGGAAATACGTAAGAGAGGAGCACCGGGACAATTACCTTAAGAACCTCAACGTCCAAGCCATTGTCATCCGGCCAATCCCTTAAAGAAGAGGCCTTACTAGAGGTGTGCTTGACGGTGTCCGGAGTGGGCAAGAAAGTCTCTGGGTCAGGTTCCACCTCATCCGCCATGGCACGGTCCGGCACCCATTTTCTCGCCAGCTCTTGGCCATCCTCAACTGGCTGCTAGAGGAATCGCTGAGAACAAGACATCAATAGCTAAGTTAAGAAAATAATCCGACATACAAAGAAGATCTAGAAAAACAATAAGAGAGAAGTTTACCTTTGGAGGAGGGTTGTCCCGGGTGTAGGGCTCGAGCCCCCACTCCTAATCTTCGAAGAATTCCTTCTCCATGTTGAAAATGGCCTTAACCCGACGGTAAACCGTCGAGTCATCGAGCTCGAAGGAGGAAGTCCGGTGGGGGTCGAGTGAGCCGCTCAAGTAGTAGATCTTGTGGGCTCGTTTCTGCAGGGGGAGACTCGGCTGCGAACAAAAGTGATCATAATATCCTCCACCCGCAGCTTCTCCTTGAGCAGCTCCTTGATCCGGCGCTCAACCTGATTCGCCAGGGCCGTGGGTCGTTTGGGGATACTCTCCCAAAGAGAAGTATCCGGGGCTCCTAGCTTGAAGGGGAGGACCTGGATCAAGTCCTTAGAAGTTGTATTCCAGACATAGAAAAAAGTCTAGGCCCAGCCTTTGCAAGACTCGAGCCCGGTGAACCGGGGGAATACGGAGTTCTTGTGGCAGATATGGAGGCTCCACCGCACTAGGTCAGATGTTTCTCTTTCGGAGTGATCTCTACATCTGGAACAACGGTCTTCTGGATACTGAAGAACTTGATCCACATCTCCTTAGATGGTCAGAGGTCGATATACCCCTCTATGCCGAAGGCGAAAGAGGATAGAGAAGTGATAGCATTGGCAGGGAGATGATGTGGTTGAAGTTGGTACGTAGAGATGAAATCGAAACAGAAATCGGAGACAGCAAGGCCGAAGCCACGATAAAAGTGGGAGAGGAAAACAACATACTCTCCTGGATTAGGAGAGGGAGAAACCTCGTTGGCGGCGAGGCGGCAGGCGATGCCTACGGGGATGTGGCCCGTGGCATAGAGCCAATTTATATCTTCTTCACAGACGAACGTGCCATCCCATGCACCGCGCTCGCGGGTCTCCTCCTCCTCCTCTTGCTGCGCCACCACGGCTGCCTCTTCTTGAGTCATGGCGAAGTCGAGGTCCTCAAGGAGGAAATTGGAGTAGAGATAACCGGTGGCGGGGAACCAGGAAGCGCAGGGCCCCGTGGTGAAGATCTTGAGCGGAAGCGGTGGCGCAGGCGCGAGGTGCTTCTGAGCACGGTCGCGGTGGCGTAGCTATGGCGAAGAAGCAGTGGTGGCAGTGGAGTTGTAGTGAAGGAGAAAGGAGGCAGGGGAGCGCATGATATGGGGGAACTTCCCCAGGATTGCCCCCAGCCCCCTACTTAACCGCGCGAGAAAGGGCGTAGTGGATCCTTTGCGGTTGCCCCGTCACACGCAACGGGCGTGTATGCAACCAAATCAGCCAATCAGAGCGCAGCCATAGCAAGGGCTACAGGGAGCAAAAGATCCCATGGCGCGACGTGGAGTTATGGTTAACGAGGCGCTGCAGTGAAGGGACGTGCGCCACAGTTATTCCTGACATTGCAACAGTAACTGGCGTAGTAAATGGGCGTGGCCCTTAAAATTAGGCAAAATGATGAGTAACCTCCATGTAGGACGTGGAGAAGCGTACGAGAGAAGGAAAGGTAACCCCAATAAGCAAGAAAAAGACCCGGCCAGCGAGTAATACCTCGGAATGAGCCAAGGGAGCGCAAGAGAAAAAACTCCGGGTTATGTAGTAACTCGGCCAAAGAGGCAAAGATCCGGACATGAGAACCTGTTGTGGCCTTAACAACTAAAGTTGCTAAGACCGCACCAGCTTCGGGGACTAATGTTGGGGGGGATACCCCCGGGTAGGGTCACGCCGGGGTATAAAGGCCGAGTTAGCCAAGGTACCGCATGGTCAAAGCAAGAGCTGGCCGGGTCACCTCAAGACATGCCAACTTACGGAGTAACCCGACCCGTGGAAAATCTCCCTATCCATAGCCCGACCGGCATAAATTATATGTCGGCCGTGTTTGTATGTTTATTATGCAGGTACTCTCGTAGCCGGGTTAGCCATGTGCTAATCCGGACTACCACTTGGTTTTCAAGAGAAGGAAGGAATCTCCCGCTGGTCAAAAGGTGGCTTTGGCTAGCTGTAGCGTGAGCGAAGCAAAGCAGAGAGAAGGACCAGCGGGACAAAGGCGACCAAGATGACGCGGGCTATGTCTGCTGACGTTGCCCGTGTCTGGTGACGCTTAAAGGCATGGATTACGCAGCAGATTACGTTCAAAGTCCGGACGAGCCATTAAAGAGAATAAAGAAGCATCTAGCTTTAGTCGAGGAGCATATTTGGGTAATATGCTGCCACGTGTGCCCTAACAATGTAACCCGGGCTCCTCTATATAAGGAGCACCCAGGCCTCCATAGAGGGGGATCGATCATTTTCTCTGTCTAAGGTAGAACTCTAGAGCTAGGAAGTGGGAAGTAAGAGACATAGTCTCCTTCTCGCCAAGAACTTTTAGAACACCTGTAAGAACCATTGATAGAACAAATACAAGAACTTCTGTACGTGGAATCACCATGTTTTCCCTCCCTGGATTCCCCTAGCACTCATTGGCCCCATCTTTAGCCTATCCATGGCATCTGTCGTGCCACCACCACGACATAAACACTTCATCATATTCATAAATCCTTCAAAGAACACTCAAAAAAGGAAAAAATTTACAATAGTCCTACAAGTTCATCACCCGAAGGCTCCTACTACGGTGGCACCCTAAGACACAGTGTCTGAGGGTTTGGAAAAACCCTCTAGAGTGCTAGTCGCGTCCAGACGCTTATGTTCTTCAAAGTAGTTTTTGACCATCAAGATAGAGGGAGAGCCGTATTTCTTGGCTCGCTTGATGAAAGTATGAACCTCCTTACCTGCAGCTGCTAGAGGAAGGGAAGAAGAGGCCTTGTAAAAATTGGCCTTCACATTATTAGTCGTCGCAACCCCGAATGCCATGGATGCTCCAATCACCTTCTGGACTCGCTTGAACTCCTTCACCGGGTTCCCTAGTGCTCGAAGAGCATCCAAAAGCCCATCGACATCCTCGACGGCAAGGTGGAAACGTCCCAGCACACCCTTGGCTTCACCAATGTGTCCTTCAAATGGGCGCCATGAGCTTCGACTGTCACAATAGCAGCAGTCAGAGGATCTAGACTGGCCTAGGAAGAGTGATCAAGGGGAATATCGGCAGTATATGCAAGAAAAAGAAGTAGCATATTCAACAAACCAAAAAAACCAAGACAAAGAAGAACTCAAAAGACCTAGTCACCCCAAAAAAATTGAGCGACGGCAATTGGGCGATCACCCAACTTCTCCTCATGCTCCTTCGACGTGGCTAGAAGGTCCATTACACGATGCTCGGCTTCAGCATTATGCATGTCAAGAGCCTCTTAGATACGTTTCTCCATATTCCCTGCATGGCCGAGGCTCTTCTCAAGCTCCTCCACACGGTGCAAGGCCTCATCTCTCTTGGCTGCCTCAAGAAGATCAATGACAACTGAAGGAAAATAGTGCCAGATCTACATGAAAAATAGCAGCACTTACACTTCATGTGGTCCCGCTCTGCCTCCATTTGGACATATTTCTATCCTACCTCCACCATTCTACGTAGGAAGGGCTAACAAAACACTCTAATCGGTACGAACAGACTCAAGTGCTTCGCAGGTGCAACTAGAAAAATAAGATAGTAAGGCAACTTACATGATCATCCGAAGATTTTGAAGGACCCTGTAGAGCGGCTTGCATGGTCACCCTCTTCCGCATAAGAAGCTTGGCTGAGGCATAGGAATTGTAGCTATCATGACCATCCGCCAGATTCGTGACCACCATGATATCATTAGACGCCACACCACGAACCCCTCCTCCACTTCATCACCAACATCCGCACGAAGTGTAGAGTTGGTGATGTCGATGAAGGGAATATACCCGAGAGGCAATAATAAAGTGGTTATTATCTTATTCCATGTTTATGATAAATGTTTATTTTGCATGCTATAATTGTATTGATTGAAAACGTTAATACATGTGTGTTTAATAAACAAAATACAAAGTTCCTAGTAATTCCTCTCATATAAACTAGCTCGTTGATTAACAAGATGATCAAAGTTTCCTGATCATGGACATTGGATGTTGTTAATAACGAGGTCACAACATTGGTGGAATGATGTGATGAACATTCATCCGAAGTATAGCATTACGATCAGAGTCATTATGTTTATATTTCTATAACATCATACGAAGTAATCTTAGTCCTTAGACCATGAGATCATGTTAACTGCTAACACCAGAAGAGTATCTTGATAACATCAAACGTCACACCGTAACAGGGTGACTATAAAGGTGGGTTCAGTGCTACGAAGGTGTTATGTTGAGGCTCATGGATCAAGAGTGGGATTTGTCCATCCCGATGAAGGATAGATATACTCTGGGCCCTCTCGGTGATATCACATTGAAATAGCTTGCAAGCAAGTGATGTGATCACTAGAATGTTATATCACGGGAATGAGAAAAGAGTGCATGTCGGTAACGAAATAAAACTAGGTATTTGGATGCCAATGATCGAATCTCGGACATGTAATATATCACGAGACAAAGGGATTTAGTTGCGATGTTAAAGGTTCACATGATCACAAGAGTCATTGTTGAATATGTGGGAGTCAGTACGGATCTCCAGGTCCCGCTGCTGATTATTGATCGGAGAGGGGTCTCAATCATGTCTGCATTATTCACGAACCGTAGGGTGACACACTTAAGGGATAACGACACCATTTGGAGCAAATATGTTTCAGATAAAGATTTAAGAAAGGGCTGGAATTATTTCAATACACACCAAAACTGTTTCGGGTGAAATTGCTGAAATTGGTTCTACATGTAATATTGAAATGTTGCAGGGGGTTTTATGTGAATGTTTGTTAATTAAAGTAATTAACAAAATTCTGAATAAAATAATAAAAGAGTTTTATTAAATGAGAGAGCATTAAATTTAGAGAAATTTAATGCATTTAAAGTGGAGACTTTAAAAGAGAATGTGAAGGGGCATTTTAATGTGGAGGGGGTTACCACCACATGAATGGGGCAGGTGAAAGGACACCCTCCCCTGCTCCTATAAAAGGCCCCCTCTCACACCTTCATACTCACACCTCCTCGTGAAGGATCTCTCTCCCCCTCTAGTATTATTCCCCATGGTCTCGGATTAGCGAGATACATGTTCCCGGTGGCTTTATCTGGAAAGGAGTTGCTACTTCCGCTACTTTGCTGGAGTGAGGGACAGAGGTTGTCGGGGTACTGGACATGTGTGCGATCATGGATGCACCGCTGATTTGTGGTGCTGGACTTGCTGGAGCTGGATATGAAGGACGTGCTGGAGCCGGACCTGCTGGACTTCATCACGATCTTGAGATCGGAAAGTGTACGACTACATCATCCACAAGTTCCAACTTGTTAACAAAGCTTTGTTGTCTTCGAGGGTAAGTTCTCTATGGATGTATATCCACTCGTTGCTTGTATCTAGTAGATAGATCTTGGCGTATAGTTCCCATCGTAGGAAATTTTTTGTTTTCTATAATGCGAACCCAACAGTGGTATCAGAGCCTGATCTATGCGTAGGTGCTTTGCACGGGTAGTACATATATGTTTATATGTGGGCGATGATGATCATGTTATTGCATCTTCTATGTATTTTGGATATTGGTGGCATAGTAGGATGAAGCGGCCCGGACCAACCTTACATGTCATCGTACATGAGACCGGTTCCATGACTAACATGCAACTTGTTTTGCATAAGTGGCTGGCGGGTGTCTGTCTCTCCTACTATAGTCAATATCTGATTTACAACAAGTTGCTAATAACTTGGTTATCCTCGTTGTGGTTCATGTTCGTAGGTAAGAACGGTTCTATCTCTGAAAGCCCTAAGCCACGTAACACTTGCAATTGATAAATTAGAGGCGTCTAGTTTAGATCGTTGTTGGGCTAGTGTCTTGATATGGTATTGTTGTAAGTAGATGGATGATAGATACTCTTACAACACATTCAACGTGTAAGTTCCATAGACCTTGGCCTTACACACAAAGGAATGATAGAGATCATACCACGATGCATATGATAGAGATCAAATGCATGGACCATATCATCCCAGTTTACACATTAGATGTTTGCATCTTACATTGCTAGTTTGGCGTTTTAGTAGCATTATAAGATGATCCCTCATTTAAATATCAAGATAAAATGTGTTCTTCCTTAAGTATGCACCGTTCTATGGATCGTGTTTCGAGACATCACGTGATGATCGGATGTACTCGACTCTACGCTTTCATACAAACGGGTGTAAGACAGTTTTACACATGCGAGTACTACGGTTCTTACTTGGCGAGCCTAGCATGTACAGACATGGCCTCGAAACACGGACCGAAAGGTTAAGCATGAGTCATATAGTTGATGTGATGCCCATATTGATGCTCGACTTTGAAGCTACACCAACTCACGTGATGATCAGACTTGTTGTAGTGGATTTGGTTCATGTAATCACCAAAAGGCATGAGGGATGTCGTTTTTGAGTGGGAGTTCATTTCTAATTTGGATTATTCAAACTCAATTTGTCATAAACTAAATCGAAGTGAATTTGCATAATTTTTTGTAGTCATTGGCATCTGTTTACTACCTTATGCTTAGTTTTAATTGAGATAATAGAACTATAGAATGCTGGTTATTTACTTTACGAACTGGTATCGTATTGTTTTGAATGTCAATTTAAAGTTTATAAGTCCTATTGCAAACTTTCAGCAAACTCTATTTACTCCATGAAGTTTAATAAGTAGTATTAAATAAAGAGTAAGAATTCCAATGTTAGTATCTAAAGTATCATGTTTGCCTCCATGATTATTGATATTCAAAAGTTGTTTTAATATCAAGATTATATAGGAGCTGAACATTGTTTCAGAAACCATCATGTGTGAAAGATATTGTGATATCTGAAATAATGTTTTTGGTTGCATTATGATAGAGTATAATTTAGCAAAATACATGTTCTCATATTGTATGAGAATTTGTGAAGGATGGAGATGCTAGGCATCCGAATCTCCCAAAAGGTTTTGGGAACTAACATTATACTCGTGATTCTTCCTTACAGGCTATAGTAGCTTGATCATGAAAGTTGTCATGATAAGGATGAATAGAAGATGTAAGTAAAATGTTTACTACACTAATAGATTACTAAAGAATGGATTTTTGAAAGAACACCAAACATTTGATGATGGTGATCCACTTCAAAGTGCAAGTCCAAAGGTATTGGTATTTGACTATATACACTTTGTACTATGTATCATGTGAATGACACCACTATTGATGTTGATAGATTCTTTTAAAAGAAAAAGAATTGTTGAAAGAGAATCTATAAAATATTTGGCAGAAAAGAAAAAGGTTGGAGATGTCCAACTCAGGTATATACAAAAATATACATGTTATGGCTATGTTCCTTGCTTGTTAAACAATGTGGTTCTCAGGTATTGGATACCAGTATTGGATACCAGTATTGGATACCAAATTGGTTGGTATGAAGTATCATACAGGACAACGCAATTCATGAAATGCAATGGCCTAAGTAACTAGCAAGAGAATAAGTGATGATGTTCATCGAAAAGAAATAAAGTGTTATTGTGTTTTTCGTTGTCGTCAAACCTAGCCTTCAGGATTTGTTTTAATAATTGTTATTTTGTTCCGGTATTATGAGAACAATGGTTGTTCAAATATTTACCATATTCCATAAAGTATGGATGAACTTTTACAAGTCTAGTGGGAGAAATTACATCCATAAACACTATTGCTAAAATGTCGCAAGATAAATGATTGAAAGATCACTTATGAAGTGACATCACTGTTTAAATTATGTTGGAAAGAAAACATGAAGAAACTCCATGTTGATGGATTTTTTGGAGTCTTTGATTTTGATCAATTGACACTTGCGAGACTTTCCTCGAGATAATTGAAACTCCATCCATAGGCCAAAGAGGAACGGATGACTAACTTATTGGATATTATGCATGTTGATGTATATAGTCCATTATGTGTAGCCATATGCGATGGATCTTTTGCTTCATATGCTTTCTCCAGAAATTTGAGTGAATATATCTATATATTTACTTAATAAGGAAGAAGTATGAAACATTTGAAAATTGTTCAAAGACTTTCAAGATGAAGTGAAAAATCATTGTAACAAGAAAATAAAGAGTTTATGATTCAATCATAAAGGAAAATATTTGAGTTACATGTTTAGCAAAAACACCTAAGATTTGAGGAATTGTTCCATGATTTGTGTTTCTCGATAAACCATAGAAGTATGGCATATTCGAGAGATGAAATCAAACCATGTTTGACATGTTAAGATCAAAGGTGTCATTTATAAAACTGCCATTATGTTTTAAGGATTGAAGCCTTAGAGACTACCGCTTTTACACTGAAAAGAGCACCATCGTGATCCGTTGAAATGACACCATATAAGTTATGGTTTGGGATAAAACCCAAATTGTCTTTTCTTAAATTTTGGTATGCATAAGTAAAATGTTTACAACCAAAGTCGGATAAGCATGTCTTTGTAATTTGTTGGTAATTTCTCCATAACACCAAGGACAAAAGAGTTTGTTACTTGGAACGTCAAGTTTCTTGAGAATGAATTTTTCGTGAAAAGTTAAGTGGGAGGACAATAGAACTTTGATAAGATTGTTGAACCTTAGCTATATGTGCTAAGTAGCGCAGCGCCGGAAAGTGTCCCGGTGGCGGCCAAAATACTCATGGCTCTCGTGATTACAAAGGGTGTGATCTCGGAGATTAGAGTTCCTATTGAACCGTGTGGGTCGGTAAGAATCAAATAGTGTGATTTTATAAGCAAGTCGTTATTGTTTTGACAATGATGAACCGACTACATGCAAAGAAGCAATGATGGGCCCTAACTCCATAAAATTACTAGAAGTCATAGAATCCGTGATAGTATCCATACACGAGAAATCAAGTTTCTGAACTTGGAAGACCCTCCGGAAAGGCGTGAAGCCTATCGGTCGTGTTTGGATCTATAAAGAAATAGACATGGATGTTTAACATCTATGAAATAGTTGACATGTCCGAAAGATGTTTACGGCAATGTTCAAGGAGTTGACTATGACAAGATTTGATATTTCATAGCGATATATAGTCTTGACAGATTAATGTAGCAACCACTACATATAATTTGGTATATGGTAGTTGAATAAACAAAACAAGGTTCTTTTAATAGAACGATTACCTAGGACATGTACATGACATGGTCCAGGGAAGCCCCCACAAAAATTCGATTTATTTAAACCCATATTCTATCATATGAATGAAACATAGTTCGAAAAAGACGACTAAACAGAAGGGTTTTCTTAATTCAAAGGGTGCTAAAAGGGCATGCAAACTTCAATAGTTGAAGTAAGCATAGAGGAGTTGGAATCTTCACCATGATGAAACTGTTAAAAGAGTTTAAATTCATCGGAGATGATGAAGATGCTTACATTTGCAAGAAATTAAGTGGGAGCGCTGAGACATATTTCTAATACATTATGTAGAGGACATATTGTTGATTGGAAATGATGTATATTATATTGACACAAGTTAAGAATTTCATTAAAATAAGATTTCGATGAAAGACTTGGGCAAAACCGGAATATTAGGCATCAATATATATATGGATAGATTGAGGCGCTAATATGGTTGTGCCAGACATACATATATGAGATGTTGAAAGGGTTCAATATGGAAACAACAAGAAAGGTTCTTGCTGCATGGAAAGGATTGTATCAAGATTCAAGTGTGTCAACACTTGGTGAGTAAAATCACATGAAGATTTTGATCGATTATACCGTGATATGTATATATCCAGATATGTCCTATGCTCTAAATGTTATGAGCACATACCAGAATGATTCATAAGATGATCATTGGACGATAGTAAAGATATTCTTATGACCTTTGGAAGAACTAAGAATATATCATGTATAAGTGACAAATAGTTAAAGGTAGTTCATTGTAAAGTGTTACATTGATACTAGTTTTTTCACAAGATACAAATTAAATTTATCTCAATTTAGACTATGGGTGGCACAATGTAATGGAAAGGATGTTCCATGATGGATTTGGATGAGTTCCAAAGTTGAGACATTGTGACGGATACTACAACAAAAGGCTAAGTATATAACTGCTATAGTAGCAGCAAAGGAGGGCATTTGTGTAAAGTAGTTTGTTATCAAACTAGGTGTGGTTTAAAGTGGGCTAATACTATGAAGATATATTGTATGACAATAATATCAACATATTTTAACCCGAACAAACTAAAGGTCTCACCAAAGGACCAAATTTATACAATGCCATCTCATTTCAGAATGAGTGATGCGTAGAGACGCAAAGACATGCAAATACATACGGACCTGAAACTTTCAGATCCGGAGATTATGTTAACCACTAGCAATAGCGTATATGCAACACCAGAAAGCCATAGGTGTTCAATACGCAAAGTTTTTCAAACTAGATTATTGACTCTAGTGCAAGTGCGAGACTGAAGGGAATATGCCCGAGAGGCAATAATAAAGTGGTTATTATCTTATTCCATGTTTATGATAAATGTTTATTTTGCATGCTATAATTGTATTGATTGGAAACTTTAATACATGTGTGTTTAATAAACAAAAAACAAAGTTCCTAGTAATGCCTCTCATATAAACTAGCTCGTTGATTAACAAGATGATCAAGGTTTCCTGATCATGGACATTGGATGTTGTTAATAACGAGGTCACAACATTGGTGGAATGATGTGATGAACATTTATCCGAAGTATAGCATTACGATCAGAGTCATTATGTTTATATTTCTATAACATCATACGAAGTAATCTTAGTCCTTAGACCATGAGATCATGTTAACTGCTAACACCAGAAGAGTATCTTGATAACATCAAACGTCACACCGTAACAGGGTGACTATAAAGGTGGGTTCAGTGCTACGAAGGTGTTATGTTGAGGCTCATGGATCAAGAGTGGGATTTGTCCATCCGATGACGGATAGATATACTCTGGGCCCTCTCGGTGATATCACATTGAAATAGCTTGCAAGCAAGTGATGTGATCACTAGAATGTTATATCACGGGAACGAGAAAAGAGTGCATGTCGGTAACGAGATCGAACTAGGTATTTGGATGCCAATGATCGAATCTCGGACATGTAATATATCGCGAGACAAAGGGATTTAGTTACGATGTTAAAGGTTCACACGATCACAAGAGTCATTGTTGAATATGTGGGAGTCAGTACGGATCTCCAGGTCCCACTTCTGATTATTGATCGGAGAGGGGTCTCAATCATGTCTACATTATTCGCGAACCGTAGGGTGACACACTTAAGGGATACCGACACCATTTGGACAAATATGTTTCAGATAAAGATTTAAGAAAGGGCTGGAATTATTTCAATACACACCGAAACTGTTTCGGGTGAAATTGCTGAAATTGGTTCTACATGTAATATTGAAATGTTGTAGGGGGTTTTATGTGAATGTTTGTTAATTAAAGTAATTAACAAAATTCTGAATAAAAATAATAAAAGAGTTTTATTAAATGAGAGAGCATTAAATTTAGAGAAATTTAATGCATTTAAAGTGGAGACTTTAAAAGAGAATGTGAAGGGGCATTTTAATGTGGAGGGGGTTACACCACATGAATGGAGGAGGTGAAAGGACACCCTCCCCTCCTCCTATAAAAGGCCCCCTCTCACACCTTCATACTCACACCTCCTCGTGAAGGATTTCTCTCCCCCTCTAGTATTATTCCCCATGGTCTTGGATTAGCGAGATACATGTTCCCGGTGGCTTTATCTGGAAAGGAGTTGCTACTTCCGCTGCTTTGCTGGAGCGAGGGACAGAGGTTGTCGGGGTACTGGACATGTGTACGATCACGGATGCACCGCTGATTTGCGGTGCTGGACTTGCTGGAGCTGGATATGAAGGACGTGCTGGAGCCGGACCTGCTGGACTTCATCACGATCTTGAGATCGGCAAGTGTACGACTACATCATCCACGAGTTCCAACTCGTTAACAAAGCTTTGTTGTCTTCGAGGGTAAGTTCTCTATGGATGTATATCCACCCGTTGCTTGTATCTAGTAGATAGATCTTGGCATATAGTTCCCATCGTAGGAATTTTTTTGTTTTCCATGATGCGAACCCAACAGTCGATATACTGCAATTAAATATAGAACAACAAAAACCCTTAGGAGTAGAATGATAGAAAATAAGACACTTACGATCTCAAGTTATCGATATCCTAGCCAGGCTTCGACTTCTTGTCAACTGGTACTAGCGGTGCAGCCCATATAGGAACTACAGCGAACAGATGAGAGGTGGATGGTGAGGCATCAGTATCTGAATCTTCCGGCATTGAAGCATCTGACTCCTTGCTACAGCTTCGTTTCCGAGTGCCACCAACACTCTCCTCCTCGGCAATCTCAGCGGGAGGAATGACTGACTCAGAATCATCTGACTCATCGCCCCTAGTATCTCGTCCTCCTCTCGCAGAGGAGGCATCGAGCCCTTCACCTTCAGACCCTGCGTTCGAAGAAAAATAAAGAAATCACATTAGAAATAAATGGTAACATTTGTGAATGAAGGGCAACAAAAGTCAAGACTTACCCGAGGGACATGCTTTGTCAAACTGAATGGGGAAATCGAAGTCTCCTTCGGTGGCTTGTCATCCATAGTAAAACTTTTTAGATATTTTATCTTCTTCTCCAACTCTACGAACGACAAGCCCTTCTCGAACGTGCACATTGGACCCGACAAGCCAGTATACTTCCACATGATGTAGGGACAATATGCAGCTACTTCACCTGATAATACAGAGCTTCGACTTCGGCATCTTCCCCTAGGAGCACTTCGTTTCTCTAGGAATGAATCCTCTTGACCTTGGCACTCATGTCAAAGGGAGTTAGCCTATACTTCTGATCGCCAATCTTCTGATCGCCAATCTTCTGATCATGGATGCAGAACCACTAGACTCTCCATTCTTGAGCAGAACCGACTATCTTGAAGGAGAAATACAGCTGGTTGGGGCGAATGGAGATTCCCCACATGCCAACTTCATAGACGCGACCCCTAGATTCCGAATACCTATTCAAGCTATACAACTTCCTAAATAACCCAAAGCGCGGTGCAATGCCAGCACTCATAAAGGGTGATGAAGAAGGTTGTATGCATAACTGAATTCGGCGACAACTGATGTAGTTGAATGCCATAGAAGAAAAGAAGACTGCGCATAAAATCGTGGGCAGCACGCTACAACCCACGAAGAACAAAAGCCAAGAACATCACCCTGAACCCATTTGGAGGACTGGGGATTACCTCCGGTCCAAGGATGATGTAGTGCTCCTCGATTGCCAGGATCATGCCGGAAATGCAAAGATGGTGTAGCTCCGATTTCTTCACTATCGACTGCCACTAGCTACCATCAGTAACCCTAGAAGCGTCGGTGCCTTTCTTCTTTGGGGCAGCAATGGTGCTAGAGCCGGAACCTCCGGTGGCCTTTCCTTTGCTCTTTCCCATGGAAACACTTTTCCTCTTCCGTGAGGCGCAGATGAATGCACTCAAGAATACGCACAGCACTTCTAGTGAAAAACAAGGAGGAACAATGGTGGGGCGCAAGAACATAGAGATGGTGAGGAAGAAGAAGAAGTGAGATTGTTACTGTGATATTACCCTCTCTTATATTACGGCCTAGACAATCTTGACCGCTGGATCTCGATCGTGGGAATGAGGTGCTCCTCCAGTGGAGACACGTGGCGACCAAGGAAAAAACTGTCACCGCACTTTCCCAACTATGCGCGTAAATCAGGAGACACAGTTAATATCAACTTTAGCGCGTGGTGCGGTCAAATCGGCCATTCTACTATCGGGGCCCACTAGGCCACATCCCATCCGTCTTTTCCTACTATCGGTTGAGCTCACCGATCATCATGCCTGATGTCACAATCAATTCAAACAAAACTAATCTCATTTGTGAGCCTAGCAAAACATTCAATTACATTCATTCGAGTAACTTTTCGGATGAAGCTACACCATGAGGAGAAGGCTAAGTTTCTGCTCGAGTCTACAACTGGCACAATAACTTGGGGGCTACTCCTAACAGGAGCGCTGGTCGCACACCCGACGTACATCCGGGTCCAGTATAATCCTAGGATATTCTCAGCCAAGGGCGTTAAAGCACAAGGACTTAAGTCTATGACCGAGTCTACGACTCGATATACACTCGGGGGCTACTCCGATCTGAAGAGCTAGTCACGCATCTACAAGATCTTCGAGTAACATGATCCAAGTACTCATCCGAATGTACGATTCGGCTAAGGACTCGGGGTCTACTCCCATAGGGAGCGTTGTTTCAGGCATTCAACAATATGACGGCATCACAAGCATCCACAGGATCATTCAAAGTACTTCTGGATTAATGAGGTCACGCAATCAGCAATATTAAGTCTCTTCTCGAGTCACTTAGGGGCTACTCCTATTGGGAGCACTGGTTGCGCACCCTACAGAAAACAAGAAATTGACGCAATTACCCATTGTGTTTGCTATGCCTGCAATGATGACATGCCTACAACAATTGAAACGATTGGCGATGTTGCCCACACAAGCTCCAATGCCAAGTTTAGAGACAACTGTCTCCTTGGCCATCTGAAACACCTTTGCGGTGATAAACTTTCAGATGTTGTGTCTACGTCACAAAGATAAGACCTACAGATACAGTATGATGGCCTAGCAGTCACACCTGATGCGCTCTACCATTCAAGTACCGCACCAACATGTGTGATGAAAAATCCTGACGGACGTGTTAGGTACATAAACCACTAAAAATGGAGTTTGACTCAATAAGGCCTCCGCGGCTTGAGTCGAATTACACCAGCAATTTCTGAATTCGAGTCTAGGATACTCGAGTTTGAGTAGGTCATGTTTGTTTTTTCCCAAGATCAATTAATTGGTCCCGATCCATCAGGCGAACCAGGCACATGCGCCGCAATTTGTATGAAGTATATGAACATTTCAGTCAAGCCTCACCAACCTTCAAGTGAATGACTTCCAAAGTCTCCACCCAAATCTTTGATTTGACTAGACTTGGGGGCTACTGACACAGGTATGCCCTACATGTACCTATCATTGGCCTATCTGGTCCGACCCAATGGGAAGTCCACATGATGATCTGCCAAGGATGGTAAAGTCCATGACGATTTCGGAGGCCAAGCCCATGAAGGGTGTGATTCATTGATGAACATGATAGGATTATATAGGAATGTTTAGGGTTCCACCCTCAATCCGTAACTAACTCGGATGTATCCCGAGACCTGGCTTCCCCATATAAGGGCCAAGAGGGAGCAACAAGAAGCGAAATCAATACTTTCGTGCATACATCATTTAGATCTCATCTACGCACCATTGCCATCTTGGCACCCCTGTAATCCTTCGAATCCCGATTAATCAAGAACAGACAAGTAGGAGTATGGTTTTCCCTCTAAGGGCCTCAACCTAGGTAAACCTTGTGTCCCCGTGTGTTTGTATGCTAGCCAATGAAGTCTTCAACACTCTGCTCTTCCTGAAAACCTAAATCCATTAACCATGGGCATTGATGTGATCACCCCACGTCAAGTGGATTTTATTGTTATGGACATGTGAATTAATTCCTCTAGTCCTATAATACTTGGAGGGCCTTTTTGAGAACCATAAGTGCTGTTATTGATTCCAATGGAGTGATTGTGATGTTTTGGTTCCCTCATAATAAGTGCATGGAGAACTTTCCAAAAAGAAAGAGGTGGTCGCAAGGAAAAAAGTTCCCACATGATCTCTGTCCCGCTTACGAGATTCGGTCTTTTTTTTGAGTTCTTTTTTGACCCTACTTTTATTTTGAGTTCTTCTTGTAGAAAAGATTACTATTTTTTGTTTAGTTACTAAGTTTTCAACAAAGTACCAAGTTTTACTCATTTTGGATGAGGAGGTTTACTATACATACGTGGGCTGCAGAATTCTGCATGCTGTTGTTCATGAAATAATTTTTCATGCTTTACTAGTATCTCTGATTGGGCTAAATTTTCCACTATATTTAAGAAGTTTACCCTTTATGGAAAAAATTGTCAAAATTTTCTAATAATTTTTGGTGTTCGAAAGAATTATGTTTTTTGACCAGCTGATTTTCTAGACAGATTCTGTCTTTTGATGCAAGAGTGGTATATTTAAACTTTCCTTGATTATTTTTGGGTCTTTTGAAATATTTTGAATATTTCCTACTTAATAAACACTCTTGACATTTGGGATTCCAATTTATTTGAAGTTTGGATAGCAGTTCGGATATATCTTTGAACCACTAATATTGTTCCACAGAAAAGAAATGAGAGAAAGTTTTGTATTGAAGTTTTTTGACAAGGAATGGAGGATCACCATACCATGAACTATCCAAGAATGGTTAAAATCATAAGATTGTAGATTCCCAAGGAACCCCACTGAACCTATTACACTCTTGGTTTGCACACATCCAAACTTTGTTTCTCGAGCAACATAATATTATCGCAAAAAATTGGAGCATTTATATCTACTTTCCTTTTTTGAGTTTTTTAGCAGCCTTGATTTTGAATAAAAGACCACCACATGTGGATGTTTTTATTTCTCATCATTTATCTACTAGAGTAAAACCAATTTCAAGTTCAAAGGTCATTAAAGAAAGGTGAATGGATGAATAGTTACATTAAAAGAATTCATGACTAGTATTACACTTTGTGTGATGTTTTATTCTTAAGTTTATGATATCTTGTACGTGTCACATGTACTAATAGTTCTCATTTACCTCATGCATGTTTAATTTTTAATTTATCTTTCATGTTAGGAGATGAGTAGTACTATGGACACTTTTGCATGCTTATTCCTAGTGGTCAAAATTCTCCATATTGCTAGCATGTCTACAAAAGTTCAACCAAAACTTGTAAATTCATAAATCCTTGAGCTAAGTTATTTGCATTAGTGTCCACTATACCTACTTATATGTATCGTTCACTTGCTATTAAATTTATCATGTGCTTTTTGATCTTTATTCCAATCTATGTTGGTTTTGTCTATGCTTAGCATGGAGAAGTAATTGGGGGTCCCGAACTTGATAGGAAAACCAAATTAACTAATTAAACTTGCCATTGTGATTGGGAATATGATTATTGTTGACTTGACATGAGGTTGAGGGGCTAAAATAATCCATGCTTCATGGTAGACATTTTCATCTTAGTTAAGTTTATTAGTTGATATCATGTCATATTTAAACTTTGGCTATATGACTATGCTCTAGCCTGAAATGGTCCGATGAAACTTAATTTGTGCGTATATGTATATGCGAGTAAGTGAACGTTGGACTATTAACCTGAGCCATGTATCATGGTGGAATTTTTCATGCTATGGCCTCTGAATAAGTAACCGATAATAAAAATCCATCAAAAGAAAATAAAAGGGTTCGTGGAGTATGTGCATAGTGTAATTGTCTTTTCATTCGAGTATGTATGATCACCAAAAAATGGATTGATCCCTCATACAAAGGGGCAAGAGATACCTAAATGCTTATATTCGATGACACTATTACGTATATGATGATCACTTGAAGTAGAGAATCTAACTAGGTGGCATGTGGTGCATGAAATCATAGTTGGGGGCATGAGACAAGTCAATGATGCAATTTGAATATTAACTCTTACACTAACTTTAATTCCATTAAAGATGCTTATGATAGGGGCAATGAAACTAAACACTTATGGTGAACTATAATCGAAAGCACGCCCTTAAGTAATGAGGTTTGGAAGCTAGATATCTTACACATCTTTAATCCCTGCTTACTTTTTACTTCTTTCCGAGTCAAGTGAAACAAAGTTTCTCAAAAGAAAAATATTTCTATTCTAATACCAAAAGTTAGAAACAAATCTAAATGCAAGAGCATTGCTTATGATTCATTTATATCTTGCATACGAGTTTGTTTAATTGTCCATAGTGCTTGTTCATTCTCTTATGCAAGATGCTTTTACTCTTATGCATATCTAAAGTTTATGTTCTCTTTTACTTCATATGATCATTGTTTACTATTATTTACTTATCAATAAACTATCATACTTTGAGTAATAATTATCATGAATTCTAGTGTATCTATTGATAATAAAATCCAAACCGCATTTAGTTACCACCTTCATGCTCGATGAAGAGCATAGGTTAAGCTTGGGGATGATGATGCATGTGAAATGCATCTATGATATTTGTAGTTTATTATGCCATATTCCTTCATAATAAGTTCATCTATGATGTTATAATCATGTATTTTCCTAAAATATCCCTTTTATTTGTATTATAAGTCTAGAGACATGAAAACCCATGTTTCCGTATTTTTGACTTTCATGGACCTTCACGAACTCAAATTGACCTGCAATTTTTTCATGCAAGTTTTTATGGAAAAGCAAGAGCTGGAGCACCTAGACCTTTCCTGGAGCCAAATGATGAGAAAGATTGGGCCCACGACGTGGCCTGAGACCCTGGCCACGGCGTGGGGGCCATCTCTCCATCATAGCTCTAATACCATCCATTGTTTAGCACTAGCATTGTATTGACCTAAAAATGCCTATAGATAGTGCCCCGATCGCGGTCTCGTAGCACATCGCAACATGGATACAGAAACACAAAATAGAGGAGACCATGTGAAGATTGGAGGGGGAAACATTACCGGCTCGCATCTCCAACCTCTCGAACAACATCTCCATCATCTAGTATGCAATCCTAGACTATGTGGTTTCATCTATTATATGTATTGCTCTCTCTTCTAGTGACAAATAAGAGATAGATGAGATCCTTTAGACCAGAGTGTATTATTGGACTTGCATAGTGACAGTGTGAGGTTGAAGGTAGTACACACCTTGTGACAAACCGGTAACTATAGGGGATCATTTATTCATCTAAAGATGTATCTTGTGTAATTCTAAAGGATGGATACACAGTTGCCCCTCTAGCATTAGTGATACTGGAAGCCTAGACACCTCCTTTTATTCTATTCAATCCTACAATTACAATACCTTTTGTTTACTTTTAGCTTTAGTTTACTTTGTTCTTGTTTACTTGTTTCTAGTTACATTAAACCTCTCTCAAGTTTTTGCTATTCTAGTAACCTATAGAATAAGCTATTTCCAAACCATGGTTTGGCTGCAAACGTGGTTGCGCCTGTGACAATGCAGTTGTGGGGTTGTGTTATTTCCATCTGCAAATCTTCTAAGGGACGATCTTTATATAAATAATATGTTATGCTACAAGTACTGCAATAACCTTGGTTGATGCACGAAACTCAGTCATAAAATCCCTTTGTGGTGGATCTTTGGTTTTATGAATTGAGTATTTGAGATTGTCTATTTGATGTATGAGTATATGTATATTATGTACCTCATTCTTTACTTATTTTTTCCTACTAATTATGATGGGGCATGAAAGGGGAATATGTGCATTAGTTGGAGTAACATGGTAGTATGGAACTGGACAGCGATAGAAAGTTGGGGTACTACTATGGTTTTTATCTTTCTTTAATTAGCTCACTAGGGATAAATGAATGCATGTATTACTATTGCGTAGTGACAATATTAGGCGAGCCTATATCTTTTGATATAGTATTATGTAACCAACATCATGTCACAAAAGCAAAAGCAATACTATGTTATCTTAAATCTAGTTTGTGAAGGGTTTCCTACTAGAGGAGTATTAATGAGATGTGTTGCACCATCTCACACACAGAAACATGATTCCCACACGAATGCTTATCAAACAATTGACGAAGATACATTAATATTATGCTTTATGAGAAGTTGTTTTAATACCACCATGTTTATGAGAGTGTAGACAGGTGAAACTGTGAACCCTGGTCCTTTTTAATCATAAGAAACACGTTTTACTTGCATTTATAAGCCTTTTTATTTTCAGCACTCATTTAATCCGAAAATACAAAAACATCTATTACTCTTGCATTCAATTCTTTCATATAGTTTACACACCTCTACCATCACTATACCACTTTATGTTTGTGTTGCGTTTAGTTTACTTTGCTTGCAGCATATTTTCTATTGTTATTTTATTTAATCATTTCTTTTCAATTCTAATATGAAACCTTGTGCTTGACAACCACTTGGTGGAGTTGGGGACACAAGGAAACCATCTTTGTTTTGCAGGTTGCTTGAAGAGGAAAGAGAAGTGTACAACTATTGTTTTCCCAAGAGTTCGATATAAATCCTCGAGTCACCCTATTTTGGAAAACACCCTTGCTACATCACTTTGCGCTTGGAGTCCCAGCGAATTAGTGGCCACGTAGATTGGTGCCATTAGCATCCTGTAACCGGCCTTTTCGGTGGAGAAGTGTAGGTCGTCCCGAGCAAGAGCTCTGGCTTCTTCTGCTCATGGTTTTCCATGTTGGCAAGGAAGTTGTAGTAGAGGAGGGTGAATGGGAAACAACTCTGGTCGGAGGTGGCAACCTGATGGCACTTTTCACGAGAGAGGAACACAAGTCTTGGCTCTATGGCTTCCAACGAGTACTTCATGGCGGCATTGGTGACACTACTCGGGGACGACGTATGCGAAGAGCAAAGACAACGGTTTGGAATTTGGCGGGGACGAGTGGAATGCTTTGTAAAGGCGACTTGCAGCACGTTTTCGATCTAGTCACATATGAATGGAAACGTGTATGTGCATGTCTCAATTTGATCTCGTGTTTTTTCATACCATGAAAACTAAACGTTCTGCCGAGTAGATCAAGTCTACAAAGGCTTAGCTATCAGTGTGACGGACAAAACCATCATAAAGGAAAAACGTATGTTTCCAATGTACTTTATACATATTTTTTGAAGCAACTATAGAGCTGTATGTTCTTGTGTGATCCATGAGCCCATGTGTCATGGACTTGCTATTTAGAACGATGGGATATACAATGTCCAAGGATACATCATTTCATTTTATAGTGATTGAATTTTACATGTACTGCATCTGTCACAAAATACAAACATTTTCTACACATGTGGTCAAAACTCCCTCTGGTTGCTAATATAAAACATTTTGGTAAACTAAATTAGGGAGTAATTAGTAAAAACCTAGTTGGGTTAGTCAAAAAAGAAATATGCGCCATTAGTTTTGGTTGTGCTAGGCCTTAATTGAGGAGAACCCATTGCATCCACTCTAAGTGGCAAATTGGGACATCATATTGTGGCTCATACATGCATTAAGAAAACCATATATGCAACAAATCCCATTCATTGGAATAAGTGCGTTAACAATGTGTTGCAATACCCGCACCATGAAGAACTAGCTTATGCAACATATGTAAGAAACACATAAAACAACAAATGAACACATTTGCGACATAAAAATTTACCTTAAACCATACACCTAGAATATATGCACTCGGTACGCAACAAATACCATACACTTATAGCGTATTGAAACATTCCTTATAGGGAAAATCTACTAATCAGCGCCACACCACTATCGTCCCATGCGGCGGGTATCCCGAGTGTCTGATCTAACTAGCGTTCAATGGATCGACCGAGGAGCGAGAGCATCTTCCCACGGGGGGTCCCACCTGAATAACTAAATTCTATCTTCTCCTACCATTTAGTATCCATTTATCTCCTCACGGTCCCAGCTAGACATTTTCTTGGCCAATTTAAAAACAAATCCTAGATATAACACCTCTAAAACAAATAGATCAAGTCATGAACTTGGCTTTCGTACATTGGTGGACTGTATACTCAGTGGTGGACCTAAGAATTTATCGAAGGGCGCGCCACAAGGCCGCTAATTTTTTTCCCAGACAAACATAAACATCACATGGAACAAATATTGTTTTGATAATAGTTTTAATACAGAAATATATAATTCTATACAATTAAAATTAACAACACATTCAAATGTCCAAAGGCCTACGTGTTGTTGTGGGATGGCCGAACGAGTCATAGCATGGGCTCCATCTCCCGGGTCTCCATCACCCATGGTTGTCGCATGCCTTTGTGTCGCCTTTGGTTGTGGGCCATCACCTCTGGTCAGTGCAGAAGACTTGGAGGGTAGGTAGGGTCAAATAGCGAGTCTTCCCACCTATTTCTTCCCTTGCTGCATTTGGACCAGCAGATTAGTCTCCTCTCACTTTATTTCTTTTCTCATGTGGGTCAGCTCACTTGCCCTTTTCCTATGTAAGAGGGAGATATTTTATTATATTTTTAGTTTTTGTTACCTTTTTCTTTTTTGTTTCTTTCTTTTCTATTTTATTTTGGATGCACACTCTTACTCTCTTGTGGACATCTTTTTTTTACTCGCAAACACTGAACAGTACAAATTACGAACATTGTTCCTCATATGATTTTTTCTTAAATCATTTTTAATATTTTATTTGAACCTCATACATTTATTTGAATTCTATGAACTTTTTCAAAGCCTCACAAACATTTATTTTGAATTTTATGAGAATTTTTTCATAATTTTCTAACGTATTTTTTATTATGTTTAAAAATTCAAACATATAAATTTTCATGTTTATATGAAACAAGGTCTTTAAATTTTAACAATTCGAACTAGGTAGATGAACTTATAAATGTTTTCTCATTCCAACAACTAGCTAATTATAAGTGATTTCATCTAAGTCTAAGTTCTAGATTAAATGTTGTTCTTTTTCCCGCAGAAAATTATTGTCTATTTTTCTAATTCCATCTGACGGTAAAAGGAACACAAGGCAAATGGGAAGAACTGAACTAGAACGAATGATACTGAGCCAAGCCTAGAAATTTGAGAGTGGTATTCACATGCCTAAAAGCATCAAATAGGTGAGGAGTTCCGTTGCCAAGTTGCTGCCTTATTTTTTCGGATTAAGGTTTTCTTAAGTCTCGATCACGTGAAAAAAGTGTAACTATAGTATAGAAAATGTGCAATTAGGTGAATTGCATTTTTTGCCAGAAATATGCAACTGGTTTTCAGTTGCAATTTTTTGATTAGACGGTTCTCAGTTAACTGAGACATAGCGAAACCGTATTTTTTCCGAGAATAAAATGAGTCGCTAAGTCATGCGTGTGCTAGGCACGGACCAAGACCCACTGATGAATAGTTCAACACGTTGTGCCGAACGAGTTTGCCGATTAAAAAAAGAGTTAAATACACCAACAGTCCATGTACTTGTTCTCGATTTAATCCTCATACTCGGAATTTTCTCAATTTAACTCGTGTACTTTTTAATTGGACTCGGTTTAGTACAGAATCGTGTTTTTCATCGAATTTGAGCTGGCGCGGACGACATGCTAGACATGGGTCCCACTTGTAGGAGTGCAACTGGCCTACAAACTTGCAGGACCCCCTCCCACATCTAGAACATACATTTCTACTTCCAGATATTTGCACATACCCCCTTCCCATATAATCCACATGCCAACACACTATCCCGTTACAGTGCTTCTGTTTAAGAGGGAGGGACCAAGGAATGAGTTGATAGAGAGGCATGCGACGATGGCGGCTATCACGGGCCTGGAACATGTAGCGGTTGTTCGTGTAGGGGAGACGACTTCAAGCTTTCGAGGAGACATCGGTGGCTGTAGAAGTGTACATTCTAGATGTGGGAGGGTTCCTACAAATTTCTAGGCCAGTTGCTCTCCTGCAAGTGGGACTATTATGACATCCCAGGATTAGCACCTACAAATAGTGAGGACACAAGTGTGTTCGTTGCATTCATGCATAAGAAAATATGGGGAATTTTCGCGCAAAACTGAAAGAGTACAGAGGGGTCGAGATCTCTCTTGTGCTGATAGAAACGTTAGGATAGGTGCGACATATTTCGACATGACTTCTATCAATCTTTGTGTTGTGAGGATAATAATCTAAATTTGAGTTTTCTAATGGTATATTTGAATTTCAAAAGAGTATGAAATTGAAATATCAATTACAAATGCTAATTGAATTATAATAATAAACTAAAGGGATTAAATTCTGAAATAATAAAGGAGTTCTATAATGAATTGTAAATTCAAATAAAGAATGGTATTCTTTATTACACAACTAGAATTCAACCATTTATAAATTAAGAGGAATAAGAATATATATATATGTTACAATAATTTGTATAAAGAAAAGATTAAATTTTTGTACTTAAAATAATATTACATTGTCTTTTCAATAAACAGTTGAATTCGTATTCATAAATAAGTTACAAATATTTATAAGTTCCAAGATTCAATAATGTAGAAAACATTTACTTTATTATCATATAAATACTATTACAATGTTTTTACATTTACAAGAAAGAAGGGAAGTACAAAAAAGTTAAATAAAAGAAAATGGAATTATGAAGTAATGTAAATTGATATTACAATAAACAAAAAATATACAAGAACACATTGTATTTCCATGATTCCAAATTATAAAATGAAATTACAAAAGAATAAAGTAAAAACCTAAAACTAATTCTAAACTAAACTTTCTATTTATCTCGTGTATCTTGTTTCCTTCATATTCTTGATCCCTACAAAACCACTCAAAAGAAAACAAAACAAAAGTAAGAGAATAAGGGGTTAGTGTATTAATTGTACTCTCAGATATCAATAGTGAGTGCATTGTTTCGTCTCATCGTTGAGCTTAATTCTAAAAAGAGCAAGTTTCACCAAATCATAGTATTTGGTCTTATATTAAAATGAGTCTCAGTACAACCTCATAGGCACTAGAAGTAGGGGCAAGTTTCACCAGAAAAGATAAAGGAGAGATAGTAGTAACCAGGAAAGTTACTTGAGCTCATCCACAAGTTAGGTATTAAAACTTGAACCTAAGTGATTCACACAAGCAATCAGCTCACTCACGCATGAGTTGTGAGCTGTCAACACAGCAAGAGGGCATTAGGATGCAGATGGAGAGCACCAGCTATAGAAGAGCTGCTATTTATTTTCTATTCCACCACACAACCACGAACACAACTACCTTGTACCTGATACATCCACATAAACCACCAACAAATACCACATGGGTTTCTAGATCAAGATCTGGTACAAGAGGCACTAGAAAAAGTAGGACAAGTTCATGAGCTTGCTCAAGAGGAGGAGCAGACCAGCAACTAAAAATAAAGAGGCCAAGATCCACCGCAGCTCAAGAAGGAGCAGATTAATTTTACTAAGAGGGGAAGTAAGTGGATCAGAATCTAGCACCATAGCTGATTAAGAACAGATACAAGCACACAAGCAATGGAGCAGCAACCACTCTACAAGCCATAGGTGAACATACCAAAAGCATAGTATCTGTTCTAATTAGTTTAGCCTTAGAAACAGTAATAACAGATCCCAAATAGGAATAGAAGTAATGAATCTCTAATATATGTATAGAAATACTATACTAAATCATCATAGAGGTTTAAAGCCCAAAAGTAAGTATCTATTATGATCAAGCACACCACCTCAGCCTATGCATCATTGGTAGCTAAACATGAAACTTAACTAGCTAAAATATCAGCATATCATGCATGTGATCTTGGTACTATGCACACTCTCAGGGAGGCTCCATAGTAGCAAGATCAGCCTAGAAGAAGCCACTAAATCAACTAGCAATTTCATCCCCAAAGTCTTATGCCTATGTAGGATCTACAAGCAATTAGGGAGAATTCCAAATCATTTTCCTAAGCCTTTTTTTGCTAGGAATCATTCTTTTTAAATAATTTATTTGGGGAGACATTACAATTTTAACACAACACTGAACCACAAGGTTCAATTGAGCATATGGGGAAATAGATGGTACATATATCAAGTACTTGCTCTAGAAGAGTTAGATCTAGGCTCAAGTACATCACTATGTAGTTAAGCTTAGAATATCAAGTCCAACACTGAACCTTCAGTTTATTATGCATGTCTCACACTTGATTTCTACAAGCCAATCTAGTAACAAGTTATTTAGAACTAGCAGTAAATACATGTATTTATGACCACTAGCAAGAGTATTCATTAGGATCCATTATTGGCATGTTCATGATTTATATCAATATACTAGAACACTTGGTTCTCTATAAGAAGGCAAAGTATATGTCCTAAATCATTTCTCTAGCAAGTTCTCTAGGACTCATTTAGTTTCTATCATCACTTCCCAACAGCTACTCAAACCCACACTGGTTTGAATCACAGTAGCCCTACAAATCATATTCCTAGAAATAGATTCTAGGAATCATTTAAGTTTAAGTAATCAGATGCACCACATTGATCTCTTAATAACATCTGTACTGGTCATAAGCCATATATTAGCTAGTGAGATCCATTTACAATTCTGCTAAGGATAGATGAATACAACCACACAGTAGCACCAGGATGTTCAGACCCAATTTCACTAAAGAAAACTTTAAGGAACTAAGCCAACCATTATCATTGAACAAAGTCTAGTCAATCCAATCACCAACATCACTATACCGAAACTAGAACTCTCAAATGATCTCATAATCATTAGTAGCTAGGTCACTTAAGCTACACATAGAAGTAACAAGGGCAAAACTAATTAGGGTTCTTACAAAGAAAAGAGGAAGAGAAAACAGAGAGGGGGGAGAAGGAACTTACCTAGTAGCCTTGCTCAGAAACAAGAGGAAGTAGGGGATGACATTGTAGAGGAGGCGATGGCCTCAACATGGTGGCATGGTGGGCACCGAGGTCCCAGCATCGCGCCGAGCCGCACCAGTGGCAGTAGCAACACCATCTGGTCGAGGATGGTGGCGCAGACGACCACCACTTAGTCTAGATCCACAATACAACACCATAGAGCCACCGAAGCAGCAGTGATATAGAAGTCACTTAAACCCTAGCCAAGGAACATGAAAGGGGCAAGCTCTACAGGGCTTCAACTTCAGATCGAAGAGGATGGAGGCATAGTGTAGCATCCCAATTGTCTAACAATTGTAATGCTACTTGGTCTAGTAATATATTGGATACTTCCTATATATAATTGTTGCATCATAATTATATCATGCTCATGTCATCATGCCACCTTGCATTTGAGCATCATATAAAACCCTCTTTCATTGGTTCTTCTCTCATATGCATTATTAATTGTATTTGCCTCTTGATATTGTATTTGGTTATTGATATATTGTCTAAATGCCCAAGTTGAGTTGGGGGCATATCTTTTATTCAACTCCATCACCTTTCTTTTCACCACCTTATAATTCCACCACCTCATTAATCCATGAGCTTGTATATCTTTTCCTTTTGATAATTATTCTAGCTCATGTGGGTTGGGGTGGATCTAAGTCTAACATTTCTTTGCTTGGCCTTTTTCTCCACTTCTTGTGAATGCATAAGAATAATGCCATATCATTATTGTGTTTCACAAAATAAATCATGGCATTTATTATTTTGCATGGGCCATGCAACCTTCATCACCACCTTCTATCTCATTGGTTTTTCCTTTGTTTTATTGGATCTTTTCTTTGTGGCTCATCTCCATTCCTTCCACCATCCCCATATTCTCATCCACATCATTTTATTTTATTTATTTTCTCCATGCATGATCCAAATGAGGCCTCTTCCCATAACCATTTTCTTTCTCTTTTCTTGGATTCTCTTTCACCTCATCTTAACTTAATCAAGCCTCACTCTACCTCTTGGTTGATCTCATACACACATTTTAAAACCTAAACCACCTAATAAAAATCTAACTTAACTTCCTCTCTCTATTTTTTTCCTCTAACCCTAATTCTACACTAAACCCTAAACCTCCTCCCACCTCTCTTTCTTACACTCCCTCTCTCTCTAACATGCTGGTTCCACCTGGCCCTCTCTCTCCATGGCCCACACCCCAGCCACCCTGCCCTAACCCTAACAAAACCCTAACCCGAGACTACCCCATCTAAACCTAGCCTAAGCTACCACCGAGTCTCCCCTCCGCTCTCCTTCTCTCTACCTGCCAGGCTGGCCCAGATGCTACTCCTCACCGTCCCCACCTGCAGCCTCTCCATGCCTACCTTCCCCAGCCCGAGCAAGCACGTGAGAAGGATGGAAAAAGGTGGCACCCGAGCCACCTTTAACTACCCCGTCGCCCCACGGCATCTCCCAGCCACTCCTCTCTCTTCCTCGTGTTGTCCTCATCCCCCACGCCTCCTGGCAATCGCCCAGATCCGCCCCGTGCCTCGCCTTCCCTCTTCTTCCTCTCCAACGACGACGTCGTCCTCTCGCCAGCACCGACGTCTATCTCTCGCTCCGGCCGACGTGCGTGACGTGGGGGTGGTCAGGGAGATCGTGGACGCTCTTCTACATCGCCCTGCACGCGCCGACGAGGACACGGAGCGCCAGCACCGCCAGTACGCCGACGCCCTGCGGAAACCCTAGTTTCCCGGCTCGCCAGCCTCGTCGACGATCTACCGCGCCTCGCCCCGATCTGACGCCAGCAGCCTCCCCGCGGTGAGCCTCTCTGCCGCCCAGACATGCTCTGCCTCGCTGTTGTCATCTATCGTCGCCAGTCATTTCGACGAGCGCCCTCAGTGCGCCGCCGCTCGCTGTGTCTGCACGTGCCCGCGCCGCCTAGAGCCTCACTTAGCCGCGCAGCCGCTCCCAAACAACAACCCCCTCCCTAGCCCAGCGGTAGCCGCCTCCTAGCGCGAGCCCCAGGTCGCCAGTTCGATCCCCACCACGCCGCGCGCGCTGTCGCCGAACGCGTCCGTCAGTTTCGTCAATAAAACGAGAAGATAAACAGTACCGTGGCCCCACTTTTTCAGAAAACCCCGCGGTCCAGCCTACCCCACCTGTCAGCCGCCCTAGCGTTTTGCAGAAAAGTCCCCCTGTTTTCTCAGGCCGTAACCCGTGCTCCAACCCACGCCCCACCTGTCAGCCTCTGGGAATTACCCCACTGGCACATGGGCCCTAGCTCGCTGGCCCCGCATGTCACCCGCGGCAGCTAGCTACGCCGCGGTAGAAAAAGTTTTCCGCGCGCATGGCCCCAGTCAGCGGCTGGCCCACCCGTCAGTGACTATGGCTAGATCTGTCTGAGTACAAAATGGTTTTCTGCTTTGCTGTTTAATTTAAACCTTTTCAAAATTGATTTAAATTCAAATTCAAATCAGATTTAAATAACTTTTAAAATACAAATCCAAATAATATATGTTTTTGAATCAGAAAAATGTGAGGATTTCAAATATGCCCTTCAAAATATTATTTGAACACTTTAAAATTTCAAGATGATTAAAATTACAATAAAATGCCCTTTTCCTTAATTAATTAATAACTTTAATTCTACAACTCCAAATTCGACAAATAATATGTCTAAATCGATCAGCGCGACGAGCCGGTTCTATTTATGCAGTCCTTGTTCTGAATTGAAGCATGCATCATGTCATTCTTACAAATCTGAACTATTTATGACATTAAAACTTGGTTAAATAAATAGTAAAATGCTTTATTTCTTGTATCCACACCTCACCTTGGCCATGCTACTTTAATGCCATGCAAATTGTGCATCATTCATCATGGCATGCTTGTTTGCTTGTCGCATTTGAATTCATATGCTTGTGCACTTTATTTATGTTGGCCCTTGTTTGTTTGGTTCTTCGTCGGATAGACGCCCAGCAGGAGAATTACCAGGAATCACAGGAGTACTACCCAGATCCATCTCTCGCTTCAACTGAACTACCAGGCAAGCACTACCACATGCTTGCATACATACAGTACCTATTGCCTCTATCTTATTCTTGCATCATTGAGTCGCGATTGCATTAAATTGAATCCCAAGTACTGCATGGCCTTTACTTTTAAACCCCACTGAAGCTTGATCCTCCATCCCATGAGCCATTACTACAGGAGTTGTTTGAGCCACGCGAGTCGTAGAAAAGCATGTGTAGGGTATGTGAGTGTCTGAAGAATAACGAGGTACCTAAACAACATAACCTGAGTAGTAATGGGATAACTAATGAAAGAGGCGCCGGTGAGCAATATCTGCTATTTGGTTTTCCTGCTCACTTGTGTCCCGTAGGACCCCGAGTACTTGATTCCTGTTCCTTGACTATTCGCACTATCCACATCCGGGAGGCCTTATGGACCCCCCTGAGCCAGAGCTTGATTCATTCTTATTTCTTGGGGCCACAATTAGTTTGGGGCTTTATTACCATCATGTACTTATGCCATGTTACTGCTTTATTTAAGATTGTGCGAGGAGCACCTGTATTGTTTTGGATCGCGCCACGTTTTCGCGGTATCGACAAGCCCAGTCACATTTTCGGGTTCCTAGTCGTTCACAGCCGTCGTCGCAAACCCTTGGTCCGTCTCGGAGCCAGCCAACTTCGTTGCGGGTAGCTTATTGGGGTGGACCCCTGAAGTATTTCTGAATCCTGTGATTTCTTTGTCGTGAATGCCTCGTTGGGTTTTAATTTGGTTTTTCTGAAGTTGATCGAGTGTGTGTTGCTATTCGTGCACCCCTGCAGGGTAAATCTTTCTGAAAGCCGTGTCCGCGGTTATGGACGACTTGGAGCATAGTTTCTCGATCATAGACAAGTATAACTAAAGTACCGCTGTTAATTTGACTAAGTACTTGACTAGTAAATAGTGCAATACTCATGCAATGGTTAATAAAACTGCCAACGGATGATGGGGGTTGTTTGTCCACTTCCTCGTTGGTAAGCGGAAGGAGGATGGATCTGTTAATTATACTGTTATAACTGTTGTTCATAATTCACGGACATCCGTCTATCATTGGTTAGGCGGATGGTTAGCGAGTATCTGTAGAATTGTTAGGTAGTATCTTTTGTTGCAATTGCGTCACCCCAGGTTGTGTCCCTTTTAGCGGCATAAAGACTTGCTGAGTACCCCTAGGGTCTCACACGATAAATTGTTTGATTCAGATGAACAGGTGTACCCGCAAGATGGATACTGGGTGGAAGAGACAGATGATGTTGGCAACGATCATTCGGTGTAGAGAATCCGGGAACGGGGATCCGTGAGATCTGTGGGCGGGATGTGTTTATTTATGGGGCATCTTATGCCGATTTGCTTCTTATCCGTACTCGGATCTTGTTTTCCACTTTCGCCTGATACTCTGATGTGTGATGTATGAGGAGCTATCCTAAATTATTATCTCTATCTAGGATATTTGAATCTTGCTGTATGGCGTTGCAATATTTCTATTTCTTTTAGATGGAATGGCTCCAAGGACTGTTGTATGTGGCTTGCATACATACTCATTTGCGTATGTAGTTGATCCCTTCGCCTGCCGATTATGCCGCTTGTTCTTGTCCCGATGTCTGAAAGTTGTTAGGACGGCCGAAAGGTCTACCGTGAGTGGCCCTGGGCCCCACCGTACTATTTTAACCACTTTCGTTCATCCAGGCATGTAACTAAGAGCGTAATTCACCGAGGTAGTTACAGATAGCCCAGAGCATGGAGGAGCCTTAGGGCCAACTATGGTGGCCAAGACGGCTGGAGCTGGCCGGGAGAAGCGAGCGACGACGACGGCGGCATGAGTGTCACGAGAGAGGAAGCAACGGGTGTCTACATGAGAGAGAGGGGGTGGAGCGAGCCTATTCCCTAGCCACTAGGCTGGGTTGGGGTTTGATCCCAACCCAGTTGGGCCAGTTGGGTCCAGTGGTCCTTTGAGTGGGACTCGGTTGGTCACAAGCCAGACCTAGTTTTAAAAAGAATAGAATTGCAAGATTTAAAATTTTGAAATTACAAACAAGACCTTATAAGTATTTAAAACTTCAAAAAATATAAATAATTCTAGTAAGTTCATAAAAATACTTATAATATATCAAAATTATCACAAAAATATAATCTATCCAAGAAAAGTAGTAGGTTATTTATTTAGGGTATTTTTGAAGCAAATAAAAATAAAACCATTAGACACTTACACGAATTTTAGTAAAATATAGATAAAACCTAAATATAAATAAAAATCATTTTTTGTATAAAAATAAATCTATTAGGCTAGAAAAATACTAATTACATTAGTCCAAGTCATTTTAGGATTTATAAAAATAAATAATGCATTTAGCCTTCTAAAATCCTTTTCCTATTGTGAAATAAAAGAAATCTATTTTCTTATGTCACCATAATTAAAATAAACTCCTTCAAACTTAGATCAAACTACTTAGAATTAATATCTATAAATTATAATCTAAAGTAATTTTCATATTAAAAATATAGAAAATGTTTTTAATATATTAAAATTATGTGTATCTAATAAAAAAGGGTAAAACCCCTAAAGAAGGACAAATAACTCCAAATAATAAATTAAGTATATTGTACTTATTTAAAGTCAATAACTTAAAATATTAGATTAATTGTATTATTTTTACACAATTAAATTTACTAACACTTTAAGGTTTAGTTCAATAATTTTTTTATAAAGAATAACTCTTTAAACATGATATAGGTTCTTAAATTCATCTGGGAATCTAAAACCCTAACCACTTATTAGGACCCTATAATTATACCATCATAAGTAAGATCCATCTCATCTCTTAAATCTTGTGACAAGTAAATTTTGAATCTCATGTTATAACCATAGTAAACTCTAGCTTAAACTTATAATATTAAATTCAAAAGCTCTAAGACATCATTGTTATCCTTTTAAATCCATCTACCAACTATAAGACCATTGTCAACGAAGTAACCAAACCTTACCACTTTCTTGTATTGAAGATAAATGATTCCATGTTTCGAATCATGTTTAAGGAAACCTATAAGTCCATAGTGCTATAAAATAAATTATGATCAATTATATTTTTATAGTTAACTTTGGTTGGTTTCAATTGAAACACAAGCCATTTTAAGTCCAAGTTGTTCGGGCAATGCAAGCGTTGTCGATTATGTTTTATTAACCATAAAGGTTGCTTAAACCTTATAAAAACCTTTTCTTCAAAAGTAATTCTTTTTGCCACTTCAAACAAGCACCCTATAATTGTTCCTTTAACTCTTAACAACCTAAAACATGAACTTTCATCATAGTCACCATATGACAATTAACCTCAATCATAGGTTGCTATTGTACTCTACTTTTATATCTTATATATAAGTCCTTAGCTTTTGGTAAATGTAATTGCTTGTGAAGTAAACTTGAAGATACACATAATCTTAAAGAAACCACATAAGCTCAACTTACTTATAATATTGGGAATTCACTTCGGGAGTTTTATAAAATGCATAACATTACTTATGCATAATAGCATATTGCTTCTTTAAACATTAGTCCATACCAGACCAATAATGTTGTTTTCACATATTGGATCTTATATCGTATCAAAGACCAAGATTGCATAATCTTGTAATCACAAAGGAAAGTTTACACCTGCTCATGTCCACTATTTGCAAATCCACTATTGTCATCACATGCATTTCGAAAAGGTCAGAAAACTCTATTTTAATAATTATATGATTATAGGTTATTTACCAAATGGTAAGAACCTACTATTACAGTTCCAGTGGTAAAGGAACATAATATCTAGGACTTAAACAACCAATGTCGCCAGTGATTCTTGCGCCATATAATACGCGTTAACCATGATATTTGGAATGGGACGAGGAAGTCAGCTGGATCTTCTTCCTTGCACATGTCAACGGATGACTGGGTCATGGCCCGTGGGTGTAATTCTCGGAAAGAATTGGCAGCATATGGGTGGGATCCCTCCACGTCCCACGACATATGGTATCTACGAGGGTTGTACACCTTAGGCTATCATTGGAAACAAGTTTTATCCTAGGTCCGACATGCAATTTGACGGGCATGCTGGGTCGTGGAGAAGGGCAGTGATAGGCTTGGATCATCTACTGGGCCCCACACCAAAGGCAGTGTGGATAGGAAAGATTGCCTAGTTTTGCAACAAGGATTTGATCTCTTATGGGTGAAGTAACACACCTCTGTAAAGTGTAAGAATTCTGACATGTTACTCCCTATTCCGGGAAGGAGCTACGAACGCAGAAGGAAAGGAACTCCATGAAGTTCTAGTAAACTATGGAGGCTAACGGACATGATTTTTCAGAATAAAATCAATCTTTGAAGAAATGTTTACGAAAACCTATATAGCCTAGGACCTATGGTCTGTGGCTATAGATAGTGCATCATACACTCCTTTTTAGTGAACTTGCTAAGTAAGCTTGTACTCAAACGTATCTTCTTAACCCTTTCTAGATTCTAAAGCCAATGAAGACATAATCAACACCAACAAACGCTTAATGGAATCATCATCAAAATCGCAATACCTCCAATGAAGTTAGAGGAGTCATCGAACACCTCAATTGAAGTGAAGACGAAGTTCACGATTAGATAGGAGACCAATCTCTAGCCCTAGAACCTACTTCTGTAGAGCATTGCAATAGAAGAAATTGCAAGCCAAATAGTTTAGATACTAATCTATTAGTATGATATTTGTGAGTCACCCGGACAAGTACAAGGACTGCTACTCTATTTAACACATAAAAAAGAACCGATCGATTTTTCCCATGGTCGATCGTTGTTTCCCAGCTGGACATGATCTCGGCTTGAAGCATAAGCCCACTGTTTTGATAGGATAGGATGGTGCTGGAACTGGATTCTTGTAGAGTCAGAGACGAATCCCGAGAAGGCGCTAGGTAACATGGGTGTTGTGTCCGGCTTGTATGTTGGGCCCTGATTTAATTTCTATAGACCTCATTTTATTTCTTAAATAATATAAATGTGATACTTTCAATCTGGTCAAACTGTTTGAAAATCATCTTTGGAATTAGTTAAATTTCATAAATTTGTGAATCTTGTCAGGTGCATAAAAATCTGCAAAGGGATGTGAAACCCTGGCATCAATATGTTAACTGATACACCTATCGGTTTACAACATGTATCTCTAAAATTTATAATTTTGTGGGTATTTTTTACGAGTTGATGAAACATAGTTTTCATGACCCGTCTACAGTCTCACTTCTAAGGAATAGAAGAGAGTTTGTTTGTTTGGCAATCGGCTCTGGTTAGTGAGTGATGACCCACAAGTATAGGGGTGTATCGCAGTATTTTTGAGGGAAGTAAAACCCAATTTATTGATTTGACACAAGGGGAGCCAAAGAATATTTATAAGTCTTAACAACTGAGTTGTCAATTCAGTTGCACCTGGAAACAATCTTGCTCACAGCAGTTTATCAGTAGCAACAATTTTGTAGTAGGAATAGTAAAGTAGCAGTAGTAGTAAAGTAAAGACAGCAGTAACAATAGCAGTAAACAGTGGGATTCGAGTGCGGTAGGCATAGGGATGGATGGACGGGCGTTGCATGGACAAGACAATTCACATAGCAATCAGAACATAGGGCAATTGTAGATAAATAAGATAAAGCATCCAAGTACTAGATAATTGTGGCGCCCCGCGAAACCACTACTAGAAAATCGCGGTGTTTTTGTGCATTGCATCATCATGACTGCATGCTCATGTCATCATGCCACCTTGGATTTGAGCATCGTCATGTCTTCTTGCATTGGTTTGCATAAAACTATTTTCGCAAAGTCTGTTTTGTTTTGTTTACCAATGGTTTTCAAAATCCCCGATTTAAATAATAAAACTTTTATTTAATTTTAGGAGGCAGCCCGGCCGGCCACCTCCAAAATTCCTAAAACTACCCAAACCTAATCTATCCAGCCCTTTCCACCTCACCCCGCCCTATCCCATCGCGCCACATCATCCCTGGCCCCAAACCCCACAACCGCCGCCCAACCACACGCCCCGCAACTGCCACCTCACCCTGACACGCCTCCACCCGCCTGCCCCAGAACCAACGCACGCACCAGGCCACAACCACTCGCGGGCCCCACCTCTCTCGGGTGGACAGCCGACCCACCCCTGGCCCCGCGTCCCCATGCACCTGCCCGATTCCCCACGCGACCTCGCTCCCCAACCCCACCTCCCTAGTCCCCGCCTCCTCACGCCTCGATTCCCCTGTCGCGCGCTGCTCTCCTCGCGCGCCGCCGCCCGCACGACCGCCACCTCCTCTACTTCCCCATCCGCCGGCCGCCGTGGTTGCGACCTGGCCGCCGTCCCTCTACCGAGCGCGGCCGTCCGCCCCTTCCCTCCTCTGCGCTTCGGCGTCCGCCGCCACCATCCCCACCGCCCTGGAGCCGGCCGTCTTCCTCGTCTCCACCGCGCCTCCCCGCTCGTCGGTGGCCCGCCTCCTCCTCACTGCCCCGCGCAGCGCGCCGCACCCGGCCGTCACTCCGAGCCCGGCCCCGCCTCTGACTCCGTCGCCGTCGCACTCGCCCCCGAGCCCCCTCTTTCGCGCCTCCCTGCGGCGAGGTCCGCCGCCGCCGGCCCTCTCTACCTCGCCCTGCCTCGGCCCTACCACCGGCCGCAGCCTCCTCCACCTGCCCGGCTCGCCTCGTCGCCTCTGCTCGGTCCCCTCACCGCCGCCGACGTCCCCTCTCCACCGCCGCCTCCTCCCTCCGGCGTCCTCCCTCGCGCCTCCGGTCGTTGCTCCGGGCATCGGCGCCCGCGGTCGCCGCCGCTGCTTCCTCCACGTCGCCGTGTGCTCGGCCTTCATCTCCTTCCTTGCGTGTCGACATCCACTGTCAGGTTGCTCTCTGCTGCCATGCGTGCTTGTCCAGGCCAACCTGTTCCTGCTTGGTTTCTCGGTGATATGGTTGTGACTGATGGGCTCCTTGTTGGTTTTTCGAGGTGCTGATGTGATACAGACGTTGTAGTGGAGATGGTGGTACTGAGATTGTGCAGTTGAATCCGTGGGTACTCTCGGGTGATGGTTGATGCGATATTGTAGTGGTGTGGCCGAGAGAAGACAACATGTGAGTAGACGGTGTGCAAGATCATCCCGCCAAAGGCCATTGCCCCGAAGACCGATCCTGGCGTCCAAAGACTGATCCCGTCGAACCCTTTGAGCCCCAAGATCTCCAGACCATGATGTGTGACCCTTTTCCGAGACCCCTTATTTTATAATATATAATATCTATTTGCTGCACATAAATTGATCATACTTGCATACATCGGATCATGAGGTTTGGGGTATTTAGTCGAATCACCTAAATTAAATATGGACTCTATATGCGGGCTATTCTAGTCTTATTCCGGACTCCATTTAAATTTGCGTAGCGAACCGATGCCATGTTTTGTCTTGTTAATACAACATTTAATTACGGGGGTTCTAAATAACTTGAACCGTTTAATTAATTGTCGGGACCCCGGTTCCGCTTAATACTGCCTAATGGCACCGCATCTGCATCATATCATAAACATGCCGGATCTTCTGCCGTAATATTAAATGGTGCATCCGATGTTTCTTTTAGTGCTTTGCTTCTTCGCGGATTCGACCGATGAGCGGATGCGAGTATCGACAAGTTGTTCGGATATGATCCCTCGGCAGTGTTTCCCAGGCGAGCATCTCTCCCCCCTTCTACCTATTTTGCATTTATAGTCTTTATTTCCTCCTGTTGATCTATTGCTATCCGTGTCGCGATGCTTTAGTTTCCGCACCCCAGTTATATCCCGTGCAGCCTCTATATTGCCTTGGACACCTCCTATTACCTATGTTTGGTAGATAGCTGGCCTTGCGAGTCGTAGTCGCTTGCTCAGGTGTGATCTCGTGTTGTCAAGTACCACAATTGATGGAACGCTGGCAGATGTTTATCGGTGGAGATGTTTATTGGTGTAGATGATCAGGACTTTAAATACAACTATTAAAATGCTAGATATAACTAATGCAGAGGCATCGGTGGGCAATAGATGTTATTTGGGTCTTCCACGCTCACTTGTGTCCCGTAGGACCCCGAGTACTTGATACCTGTTCCTTGATTTTTTGCACTATCCACATCCGGGAAGCCTTATGGACCCCCCTGAGCCAGAGCTTGATTCATTTCTATTTCTTGGGGCCACAAAGTAGTTTGGGGCTTTATTACTATCCTGTACTTATGCCATGCTTTACCGCTTTATTTAAGATTGTGCGTGGAGCACTTGTACTGTTTAGGATCGCGGAGTGTTTTCGCGGTATCGACAAGCCCAGTCACACTTTCGGGTTCCCAGTCGTTTACAGCCATTGACGTAAACCCTGGGTCCGTTTCGGAGCCGGCCAACTTCGTTGCGGGTAGCTTAGTGGGGTGGCCCCCTAAAATATTTCTGAATCCTGTGATCGCTTTGTCGTGAATGCCTCGTTGGGTTTTGAGTTGGTTTTTCCGAGGTTGATTGAGTGTGTGTTGCTATTTGTGCACCCCTGCAGGGTGAAACTTTCTGAAAGCCATGTTCGCGGTTATGGAAGACTTGGAGCACAGTATCTCGATCGTAGACAAGCATAACTAAAGTAGTGCTATAAATTTGACTTAATCTGTGGCTAGTAATCAGATGCAACTATAACGGAATGGATATTAAAAATGCCAACAACTGGTGGATCTGGGTTGTTTCGTGATATACTGTATCTGCCTAGTAAGTATTGCAACTCCAATGGAATGTGATAAAAGTGCCAACAACCGCTGGGTTTTTCGGGATTCCTCGGGACTCTTATATCTAACTAGTAAATGTTCCAACTACAATGGAATGGTGATTAAAACTGTCCACTACTTATGCTATCAGGATGACTTCTAATATCTATATCTGACTAGTAAGTGCTTCCATTATAACGGAATGAATAAAACTGCCAACTGTGTGTGTGTTCCTTGGTCCGACTTCCTCGTTTGGTCTCGAGGGGGGGAATACCAGGATGGGTTTGTTTGGCGTTAGCTTCAGGTTGAATCCGAATAGGTCTTTCTTATCCCTCTCTGATAACCGCCAGTTGTATTGAGTCTCTATAGGTTGTTTAGTGCCGTTGCGCTGCCGCTTCAGCCCACCATACCTATGTAGGCGAGAGCCGCCGAATTCTAGCCTCGCCATGTACGGGCCTCAGTACTGACGCTCCTCTTTTTCCTTTGCCCTTTGTCGGCACCCCTTTTGTTTTAGCAGGTTTGAGATCGCGGTCGTTAGCAGGGTTACTCTTCCGGCTTGGCCTGGGCAGGGTTATGGACGCCATTGGTTATTCTTCAGGGCTCTTAGCCCCATTTGCATCTTGTCCGTAGTCGGACGCTCTATCGTTTCCAAGGTGATTTGGATCTTTGTATTGTATATCTGTATTCTTGACTCAGGGAGTCGATGTTGTATATATATCTGTTTTGTGGGTCCCATCGAGGACTGTTGTGTAATGTTATTACTTCGTTTTCCACCCGCACGAAAGTGCCTGGTGGGTGTCCTTGAATCGTTTCTATGCGGTTTTGGCGGAAAGGGCTAAAACTTGCATAGGGTCGATTCGAGGGTTTTACAATAATCCTAGGCATGTGTTCCATATATAGTCATACGTGCTCGCAATGAGAACTTGCACAACATCTTTTGTCCTGCCAGCCCGTTTGCAGCGGGGTCTCAAGGGAACTACTGGAAATTAAGGTGCTCCTTTTAATAGAGCACTAGAGCAAAGCATTAACACTCCGTGAACACATGTGATCCTCACATCAAAGCCATTCCCGCCGGTTATCCCGATTTCTGTCACTTCGGGGCCTTGAGTTCTGGACAACAACGTGTGTATACAACTTGCAGGTAAGACCAAAAACAATACTATCATAATGAATCAATAACATGTTCAAATCTGAAATCATGGCACTCGGGCCCTAGTGACAAGAATTAAGCACAACAAGTCGCAACAAAGTCATAAAGCACTAATAAAAGATACTAGGCACCATGCCCTAACAATCCGATGCCATTACATGAACGATCTCATCCAATCCATACCATCCCCATAGCCTACAGCGGGGGATTACTCTCATAGATGGGGGAAACATGGATGGTCGATGGAGAAGCAATGGTGGCGATGGTGGCAATGATCCCCCGTCTCGGCAGGGTGCCAGAACGGAGTTTCTGGTGCTATTTCATGGAATCTGGTGGTGGCGGCGGAGCGGAACTCCTTCTGGAAAAACGTCGAACCCCCCAGAGTTTTTAGGTCAGAAGGCTTCTTATAGGCGAAGAGGGAGACCGAGGGGGTGCCAGGGGGCCCACACCATGCCCTGGAATGGCCTAGGGGTACACGCACCTGGGGGCGGTGTGGTCAGGCCCTGGCCCTCCTCCGTCTCGTATTCTGGCTCCATGAGTCTTCCGGTAAAATAGGAAATTTGGCTTTTGTCCCGTCCAATTCCGAGAATATTCATTTTCGGACTTTCCTAGAACCAAAAACAACAGAAAACAGGCAGCTGGCACTGTGGCTCTTGTTAATAGGTTAGTCCAAGAAATCATATGAAAAGTACTCCAAAGTGTGGACAAAACATAAGAAAGTAGATAAAACCGAGCATGGAACATCACAAATTATAGATACATTTGCAATGTATCAACGAGTATGGATCTCTCAAAGATAAAGACGAAGGTATATGTCTAATGAGGAGGATTCCCTCAAACTTTATTCATAAGGTGATCAAGAGATCGTACAATGTGTCTACAATATGATCTCGGTGGGTTTATAATGATACCTGACGAGTGAGATGAATCTAGAATTGTGCCTAAGGCTAATGGCGAAGACTTGGGAGATTATGGCATGCCCTTATCGGGTGAATGTGTTCGAGTACTTATAGGAATCATGGATAGCAGAGTCTTCCTTAGTCATGCTAGGTCTTCATCTTGTCTTGCACTTAATCTTGATCCTGAATCTCCCTTCGATGTTTGTCTGGTCTTCGGGATCTCCAGAGAGTCGTCTTGCAGCCCCATAGGTCAGGTCGGTTGAGGTACGGTGGGTTGGAAGCTTCTCGATGCAGGCCTTCCGGTATTTGATCGCAGAGGTAGGCGTGGGCAGGAATCATCGATTAAGGCCCATGTAGGATACACGCCTAAATCCAGCCATCACCGATAAGCCCTTGATTAGTACCTTTAATAAGACAGCCTTCCTTTTCGCAGAGTTGCTTTTAGCTCATGCTCAACCTCCGTCTGGTGATCTTGATGAATTCTTGTTGGTCTTGAGGCATGAGGTCCTAGTGAATGCTCGAAGTCTTGGCATATGGTCTCCTGCATGTACAAACGTCTCGATTGCGCATACCTTCCTGTGCGCTCGTCTTTAGAGCATGTCAGATGAGCCTTCCCATCTCAGATGTCCCGGGGTAATGGGCTTACGACGAGGTCCTGCAAAAGGGTTAATAACAAAAGGGGAAAATATGATCCTTCTCTATAGAGGTGTGGGTACCTTAATGACTAGAGGAGGTCTGAGGGGGGGTCCCTTATGTGACGTGGAGTACCAAACTGAGAGGTTGTGAAGGTATCCATAAATTCAGCTCTTGTCATGTTGGAACGTTGCATGTGGACCCATCTGACATAGAGAGGTCATAGCGGGGTTTAGGTCTATTCCAGGATGACGTAATCAGTGACTCTGACCGCTAATTTAACTTCTCCTATGACCTGAGGAGGTCTACTGAGAGGATCTTCTCTGTGACCATGAGGACTTGAATCTGAACCGGTTGGAGACGTCTTTTCAATAACTATTGCTTCTCAAAACTCTTCTACCGCGTGTGAATGTGTTTTGTCCGGTGATCAATCCTTCCCATGATGTGGACTGATGGGATGTGACCTTGTGTGAATGTAGAGTAATTTCTCTGCCTTCCACGACATGGTCATCCCCTAGGATTATGTCCTTAAGTGGAGCTCTCTTAGACTCCGCGGTCCATATCCATCAGTCCGACCTTACGAGTCGTGACCTTTCGGGGCTCTTTCCCCATAAATATTGTTGTCTAAATGTTTCCTCTTGTATCCCTTCCTACTGTGACCCACCATTTCACTGGAAAAAAAATCCTTGCCCCCAATAATCTTATTGTTGGTTGGAAACAATAGCTCTCTCCGAAGGAGGGGAATCAGAAGCACCCAAAATGCAGAGAGGGTGGCCAGAGCTCGCCATCATCCTGGTACAGTTCCATTGCTTGCTGTTCCACTCTACGAGGCATTGATGCTCAATCGTATCAGGGAGATACACACCAGGAGAATCGTGGTGGCGCATAATGTTCTAGTGATGCCACCAGGAAGGGTCCCTACACACCGATCTCCCAATGGTGACAACTACTTCTCCTCTTCTCCCAAATTTCTTCCGACCTTGTAATTTCCCCTGAGAGTTTCTCTTTCCTATGATACTATTTTTGAGTGCCCTGACTTCCAATCCTTTGCTTTTAGGACCTCCAGGACCGGTCTTCCCTTGCACCTTTTTCTGGACGAGGCGGCAGAAGGCCCATTAATGGAGACCCCTTCCATTGACCGTGAATCCAAGAGTAAAACTCTAAGAACGTTGTTCCTCCTCCTAATTTTTAGTCCCGAATTTGATCCATTCGCTTCTATATTGTGTTTGCATCATTATCCTACTGAATCCTTCCCCTTTCATCCATGAGTAGGGTCACAGGGTCTCGGTGCCGATTGAGAGCATGCTTAAGGGCCTCAACCTAGAGTCGACAGACCACATGTCCCTGGAGAGGGAGGTACTTAGGCTTGGCGGAGCCTTGGTGCCCAAGAAGGAGATTCTGGCCATAACCCAGGAGTCCCTATTTCAGCTAATCAGAGAGAATGTCAACCTCCATAGACAATTGAATATCTGGGAGGAGGTCCATCAGAAGGACTAGAAGGCAATGGACGTCGTCAGAGACCAGAGGGCTAAAGTCTGCACCAATCTTGCTGAGAAGGACCTCCTAGTGTACTTGTTGAAGGAGAAGGCCCGGTTGGAGGAGGAGTGTAACATCCCAAAATTTTAATACAAGGTTATTAAGATCCAAATCATCAAAATTAGGGTTAACAAAAACTTTTCCAATTAAAATTATTAAAGCATTCATATGTGTGTGCATTTAAAATAGGAGTTGATTTGAATTGCCATGATTAAGTGATACATTGCTTGTAAAATGATTCTTAGGTGAAATAGACATCATCTAGGTCATTCCCAAACAATTCCCAAAGAAAAACAAATCAAAATGAACAAAAGAATCAAAACCTAACAGAAACAAATGCCTAATTTGGCTATTCCACAAAATGGTCATTTGTGCCAAATTAACTACCATGCCTAATTTGGCTATTCCTAGAACTCAAAACCTAACAGAAACAAATGTGGATCTTTGCACCCCTTGCTAGTACACATAATGATGTACCAAGGCCCACCTTGTGATCTGCTAAAAACATTCAAACACTAAATTTAAATGGCAGTTGAAAATTGAATCTATTTCATATGGGAAGATCCCACTATTTCAAAAACCACTCAAATAAGCTCAAAACTCAAAACCCAAGAACCCACAGAGTCTCAAGCTTAGTACTAGCACACCCACCAAAAATCTTTTCAAAATTCAAAAAGAAAGTTCTTGCGGCCATTTCATCAAACACTTGGCAGGCAAGGTTTAAACTCTAAACATAGCTCACTATTTGCAACAGGGTTTTGCACCCAATTTTCCTCAAAACCCTCCCTCTATCCCCAAGTGATCTAACCATACCATTTAAACCCCATCTCCTACCCCCTAGCAGCATGGCCATGCCAAGCCGAGCACATGTTGGCCGACCGGTCATGCCATCGCCGCAGCAGACCATCTCCCCCTCTCTCACCATGTCTACTAGCTAGCCCTCACCTCACCGCCACTCTTTGTCCCCTCCCCGAGCTAGGCCAAGCCATGGACCACCCACAGCGTGCCGCGCACTGCCTGTCTGCGCCATGCCGAGCACGCGCCAGAGCGCCGCGCCCGACACGCGTGCACAAGCCGCTGCTCGACTGCAACCTGCGTCCAACGCTTCGCCACGACCTAGGGAGCACGCCGGACATGCCCGTTTGCCACCCAACGCACCACAACCACCGCTCGCCGTGGACACCGCCGTCTCTGCCGCTCAGAGCGCCAGCACCCCCCGACCGCGTACCACCGCCCTTAGTCCCGCTTTGATCACATAGAGCACCGCCAGGATACCAGCAACCTCCCCCTACCTCAAGCGACGCCGCTAGCACGCTATGCAGCCCTCGCCGGAGCCGCTCGCCCATCCCTCACGGTCGCGTCGTCGTCCTATAAATAGAGGCCACCCCCAGCCCATTTCGGCACACCACTCACCTCCCCTCACCTCACTAACCGTTCCCCACCTCTAGCCGGAGCAAAGCGAGTAGCCGTTCGCCGGAATTGCACCAGAGCATGCCGCCTCCGGAGGAGAAGGGCGCCGCTGATTGCGAGCACCCCCAGAGCTGCCTCGACCATCCCTGAGCTCGCCGTCAACCACCAGTCCATTTGCCCGCCTCGCCATTGTTGTTGGAGCCCTGGTACGCCCCCTGAGCACCCCCACCGAGCCGCCAGGGTTAGAGTTCGTCGGCGACCAGTTCGTCGTCGTCGACGATTCCCAGCCGTTGATCCTTGTTCTAATCCAACGACTCAAATCGCCCCGTACCGCTTCACGCGTTATAAGCCACTGACCGGTGGACCCCCCCTATCAGCTGAGCCCCGTGCCGCGTAGTGGAACTGGGCCGGCCCATGAGTTTTCCCGCGCGACCCATTTAGTTTGAATTAGGATTTTTTCTTTTTAGCTTAAACCTAGTTCTGTCCACTAGTTTGAAATTCAATTCAGATAGATTTATAAATCCAAATGGAATGATTACAATTTTCCTAGAAAGCTACTGAAAAGATCTACCCAAGCCCGTTGGATTTAATTCAATTAGGGTTAGAGATCTATCCTAGTAAAAATAACAAGACAGAAGCATTTGCACCTTGCAACATTTTTCAAAATTCAACCATGATAGCTTTTGAGTTGATTCCAACTCTCAAAAATCACATTTCACTATATATATCTGAATATGTAATAATATTAAGGTTTACATGCAGTGACTTTGGACTAGTACCAAAATAATGCTATATAGGCATTTCTAGTCACTTTAAATCATTAAATAATGAACTTAAACCAAAGTAATTGTGATCCAACCTCTAAATCACATTCCCACATGTTAGAATATGTGGTGATGACATGTGTCCACCTGATCCCATATTTTAAGTGGTGAATATTAAATCTTAGTTAATTTTTCCATGAGTAGAAATTACTTTTCTAAAATAAAAAGGATGAAACTAGTTAATAAAACGTGTGATTCTTGTGATGATAATAGATCATCAAATGTGTGCCTTATAGTGCCAATTAGACTAGTTAAGTTTTGTTTGGTGATGGTGTACTCCGTATGTATTTATAGACGATAGTACCGACCAAGCTTTCGAGGAGGAGGAGTTCTACCAAGAAGAAGAAGAAAACTTCAACCACTGCACTGCACAAGGCAAGCCACCATTAACAATGCAAGCTAACCCTTGCAAGCTAGATAATTTAATCACATGCATTAGGCATGCTTTGGTTATACCACTTTGACTATCATTTACCCCAAGTCTCATTTTCAAGCTTTACTTCCTTTACTTTACACAAAGTCCTTTACTTGTTTTAAAGGTAGCATAAAGAGTATAAAACTTGACCTAGTTAGATAACTTTAGATGCTATTCTATGGCATGAGATTTATTCCATCATTCCCACCTTAGTGAACACTCTTAACTTAGTAGTATAGAGTAGATAAAAAATTGAATCACTTTAGATGGGAACACTTGGTGAAAATGAATTATGAAAACCTTAGAATGATGAGTCATTCTATTGAGATGTTTTGACATGTGTTGAGAAACACAAATGGTTTATGATGATCAAAATGTTGAGGCATGAGCCTTAACCCTTTTACAAAACTGATGGTTGGATTCGGATGCGATACCATTCCAATTTATCGTACAACCACAATATCTGAATTGGGTAAGGCTTAGCCGGAAGTTTATATGAATTAGTATTAGTTCCCTCGCGGGAGAGGTTTGAGATGAGGCTACCTCTCAATGTTGTCCACCTATGCAGTGCCCAAGATGATAGATGGTCATGGTTGGGAGGCCATGCTCATAGGAGAGGTGCTTATACTAGGGTGTGTAAAGGAAAGGTTATGTTTGATTATCTACATACTAAGTATGATGATTCAGGGTTATCCCTGACAGATGTATCGAATCTTGTGGTGAAAGTGTACCACCTCTACAGAGTGTCAAACTATTCGAATAGCCGCGTCTGCGGTTATGGACAGTTGGAATGGCCATACTGTTTCGTTGTGAGATGTTTTTCAAAATGACGTATGAAATGAATGATGAATCGTGACTTGACCACAACAGGGTTGTGATTATGACCATAGCTTCCCAACTTAAGTGATTCTAGAACTTTATTTTATCTTTCTTTGCTTCTGAACTTAGCTTAGGTTTCAAACTTAACTTTATAGTTAAACTTGGAGTTAGCACCTTAACTTAGAACTATATTACTTGTTAGTGGTAGTTTGCGAGTACTTAAAGAGTACTCATGGCTTTTGTCCCTTGCTATTCTCATGGCTAGACTATGAAGGAGACTACCAAGATGATGGCCAGCAGGACGGCTATGATAACTAGGACTATCTGCCTTCGTCAGCATTGCCTGTGCCCCTGAAGATGGACCCCACCGCTACGCTTATCTTTTATTCCACTCTGGTCTGTATTAAGACTGGATCATGAGATCCTTTATTTGTGTAAGATCTTATGTATGGTTTGTAAGGGATGATGTACTGTGATATCCAATTTGTTATGTCTTGCAAAAATGGTAATCCTAGGATTACGAGGTATGGCATAACAGGCATCTAGGATTAAAAATCCGGGTGTTGACAAGGAGGCCCTCTAGGTGCGATTCTAACTTGATGATATCCCCACATCTTGTGTCAGGGATGACGAAGCTCTCTATAACTCCAAGGTGGTGTTAATGGCCACCACCTATTGTGTCAATGAGTTTGGCCTGATTTCTATTGGAGAAAGGCCTTAGCTATGTAAGGGTGTATTGTTACTTGTCGTTCAGGGCCTCCCTCAACAGAGCTAGGGAACCTTTTGATAAAAACCCCTCTTGGTCGCCGTATGAACCTACAATATGATCTCCTCCAAAATTCATGTTGTATATGCTTTTTCCGCCCCATATCCTTTCTTCTACGTGGTCTAAATACACCCGACGAAGGTAGATGAGACCTAATGATGCAATAGGCTTGGGAGGTCCTGATCTTTCAAGGGCGATGCACCAAGTTGTGAGTCTCCAAATCGTGGCCCTGAGGTCGGAGCACAAGTCGTGGTCCTTGGACAGGAGTAGTGTAAGTCATGATCCTAAGACCGGAGCGGTGAAGGGCCGAGTCTACATTAACTTGTTCCCAGGAGGGCACCTTCGCCTTATCTAGTCATGAGTCCCTGACTCTCCCGACATATTACATGGGGTTGAAGGCGATAATCAAGGCCGGGTGTTTATACCTCTTGAGTAGTGCCTATCTTCACATCATACCAACTATGTCATAGGTAAATTTAGACCCGCAAGAGTTTCCAGGTCGCCACCTAGTGTTCTCTCCCATTTCCGCAACCCGTTCCCTGTACCTATGTCCTGGCAATTCATAAGAACGTTGGACTGCTCAGTGTTTGAGCGAGGCGAACTATGGAGGTTAGGTTACGTAACCATGCAGGGTTTTCAACTCTAAGGCCTTGGTCCTAAGAACATGAGGTATGTCGAATACGGTTTTTAGACCGCTAGCAATTTTCCCACCCCTCCAGAGAAGTGAGTGTTGGAAATATGCCCTAGAGACAAATAGTAATAAGGACTATTATCATATTTTATATAGTTTATGATTAAGTTCTATATCATGCTATAACTGTATTGAGTGGAAACATCAATACACGTGTGATATATAAACAACCAGGGGTTCCTAGTGAAACTCTAGTCACTTGTTCATTAGTCAACAGATGATCAAGTTTCCTGATCATGTGGCATTTATGCCAGTTGGAAATGGAGTCAACTCATTCTGAGTAAGAGATGATGAACAAATACCCAACCTAAACATCATGACCCGATCATGTCACGAAGTTCAAGTTACGATGATTAGAAATGGATCCTCATAGACTATTCATTAGACCGTAAGGCTATATCAATCACTATCTCCCGAGAGTGCTTAGATAGCATCAAGCGCCACTTGGTAATACAGTGGTTATAAAGGTGTGTTCAGGTACTCGGAGGAAACCGTAGAGGCAATATATGTCAAGAGCGGGATTTGTCCGTCCATGTGACGGAAAGATACTCAAGGGCCCACTCGGAGAAGTAATATCCAATAGTTGCGCAGCGTGTGATTTGATCACAGGGATATCACTTGTCGGAACGAGTCAAGTAGCATTGTTCGGTAACAAGATTGAACACGACATGCTGATGTCATTGATCAGATCTCGGGCAATGCAAGTATCGAGAGACAAAGGGAATAAGACACGACTTTCCCGGTTCAAACGACGAAAGATCTTCGTGGAACGCACAGGGGTCACATGGCCATCCAGGTCAATTTGTCCATCATTGGTGCGGGAGTGTCCCGACCATGTTTATCACGCTTAAGGGCTTGATGATGCTTAGAGAGTGTTTATAGGATCAAAGGAATCGCCGAAGAATAGTACAGAGAAAACCAGAAGGGTTTCGGTAAGTCTAGAGAATGTCCGGAGTGGAGGTGGAAGGTGTTCCATAGCCACGGAGGTTGAATAATATGTGAATGAATGTTAAATATTGATTTAATCATTTATTCATAATTATTTAATAAAGAGAAAATCAATTTAAATGGTCAAAGGCTTAATGGGCCAATTCCCGGAGGGGAGAGGGCCCATTAGGGAAAGGAGAGAGGGAGAAGGGGCGAGGGGGCTGGCCGGCTAGGAAAATCCCCCCGCACGGGTCCCACTAGGGCTGGCCGGTGGCCTCCCCTCTCCCTCCTCTCCTTTAGTCCCACCCCGAGACTTTGGGGGAGGTAGTACCTCCCCTCCCCTATACATAGTGGGGGTATTTGGCCAAATAAATACACCAAATAATCAATAAAGGTCTTCTCACTTTTGAGAGGACCTCCAGTTGATATTCTCTCTCTCTTTATCTCGTGACCGTGGTCCCAAGTCTAGACTGTGTGAACGAGAGACTTCTTCACCGCAGAGCACCGTCGCGCTGCGGAATTCGGATCCAGGAGCTCTACTTCCGCAACTGCTGCTGGATCGGGGAAGCGGGAGTCATCGTCAGGCATCGGACGTGTGTAACTCCCCGCGAGGTGTCGCACTTGAGGCACTCAAGTCGTTGGAGCCAAAGGAGCGCAAGGACTTCATCACGACCTTAAGGTCGGCTTTGGCTCGTCTACATCAACCACGCTCTCCTGAGCATTGACAATGATTTTCGGTCTTCAAGGGTAAGTTCGCGAAAATCCCCTCCCGTTACTGTATTACTAATAGATAGGTCCTGGCAGCATCAGGGGTTCATTGGCGTAGGGTAATTTTTTATTGTTTTCATACGCGGAACCCCTACAGTGGTATCAGAGCCAGGTTTATGCGTAGTAATGCTAGTATGGGTAGAATACACGAGATGTAGCGTGTGGGCGTTGATCTTTTAGTTATTACCCTCCTACGTGTACTTGTGTATACCGCAGTAATGCTTGATGAAGCGGCCCCCAACCGACTTTACGCGTTCATTCGCGAGACTGGTCCACGCTTGACATATGGCTTGTACCGTATAAAGTGGCTTAGGGGGGTGTCTGTCTCTCTCGCATTAGTTGGTATGCCATTTACAACGGGGGGCTCGAAAGGGGTGTAGTAGAGACAACTATTTGATCAACGTTGTGCTGAAAGTTCGTAGGTAAGACCGGTTCTTGTGCGAAAGCCCATTCAGCCACGTAAAACATGCAAAGATAAAGTAGAGGCATTTAACTTTGTTTTACAGGGGCGTTGCTTTGTGATATGGTTGAGGAAAAGGTAAAGTGGTTACCTTTTGTTACGTAGTATTAGATAGTCACGGAGGTGACGGAGTACCACGCCAGAATGCACCAGTACCTTGGTGTCTACGGCGCCGGAACCTTGGCACCGGAATCCGGTGATGACGGATGGAGATCACGACGTGAAGGGCCATATCACATCGCATTTACATTCAATGTTATTGTTTGTATATCTTATTGTGTGCTAGTATTAGATACTTGACAGTAGCCTAATAAGATGATCCCTGTTAAAATTACCAACGATTGTATTCCCCCTTAGTGTGCACCACCAAGAAAGTTCTTCGGTATGAGACGATCCATGGTACAGGCATGGGTGTCAGACATATCTACGTTCGCATACAGTGGGTGTAAGCCATGTTGCACAGCGAATACACTAAGGTTGAGTTGGCGAGCCTAGCACGCCATAGAAGCATGGCCTCGGAACACGGATGGTCGAAAGATCGAGCACGAGTCGCATGAATGATGTGACCGACGTTTAGCGTCCACCCTTGAACCCACATTGATGGCCGTGACGATCGGGAGAGATGTGGCTGATAGGGATCGTGTTATCACTAGGAACCCTTCATGGGATAGGTGTTTCTGAGTGGAGTTATTATTAACTCATTTAATTATAAACTTAGTCTAAATTCCTTTTGCAATTATATATGTAGATGCCGCCTTTCCTGTTGACAATTGATTGGTTAGAAGGAGAGAATCTCAGATTAGATGGATCAAACTTCTCTATGTGGGTTGCGCGTGTCCATGTTCTTCTTAGCGAGAATGATGTGGTCGACTACATACTCGACAGGATGGATTTGGATCAGCCCATTGACCTAGAGACCCCGGAGTAGTGGGAATACCGCTATCTCCATCGGGAGATGGCCTCCTTCATTTCAGTTACAATGCGTTTCGGAATGGTGAACGAGCTGTGGCCTTTCATGGGTGATGTCAACCTTCGTCCGGTAATGCTACAGCTTAGGACACATTTCGTGGAACAAACAGGCATATGGGAGCATGAGCTGATGGGAGACTTCCTCTCCATTAAGATGGAGGAGAACTCATCACTTGACGACCACTTGGAGCACATGCATGATGTGTACATGAGGCCTGCATACTTCCTAGATAGCTGGATGTCAGGCTCTTTTGCAAATGGCGTTGTGCTGCGGTCGCTGCCACCAAGCTACCAAGCACAAGTCAGGACTTGCATCATGAGAGGCGACGCGGAATCAATGGAGTTCCACCGGTTCATGACACATCTTAGGAATGTGTTGGTTGAACCAAATGTCGCCGAGGTCATCAATGACAAAGGTATATATTTGATATACAATTTTATAAATGTTATAATCTTGCAAACACATTTGCAGTATTAAGTATATTTGATACTTGTTCTGTTTTGCTGAAAACAGGTCCTTCTGCATGAGAGGTGCTTGCTGGAGAGGAGGTGACATTGCGTGTTGATGGCGAGCATGATGATGATGGCCGACAACACTCTCCCTCAACATTTATCATTTAGTTTATATTTTGGATAGTTATTGCAATCAATAGATCGTGAACCTCTTTAGTGTGTCTCACACTTTGTGAGACGGTTATTATATCAGTTTGTAACAAAAAGTTGTTCTACTATTATGAATGATTTCTATTTGTGTTCATATCTTGTTTGATTACTTGTGAATTATCCTTATTGTTTGAATATAATTAATAATGAATGAACATTTGTAAAATATTGAAATGCCTTAAAAATACCAAACTTAAATGATATTTCATTATGGAATGAAAACCATTGTTAAATTCAAAGTTATGTTGATAATATGTGCAAGACATTCGATTTCTTGTCACATATAAATCATGCCTAAGTTCAGCAAAATAACTTGAACACCATGTATTACTTGAATACAAAGTGTTTAATGAATTGTTAAAAGTAAATACATATCCGATGTATTGTGTTTTAACAAAATGGTAATTACCATTATATGATTGTTTAAATGTGTAAAGAAGTTTACCAACTGAAACATGAATATGAAATTATTTGATTTGATCAAAGTATTTCATCAACAAAGGGTATAAATATAAAAGAGAATCTAATTGCTATGATTTGATCAATAGTAATGAAATTCAACTTTATAAGAATGGCATAAAGAAAATTGTGAAATGCAATGCGTTCGAAATGTCAAAATGCAAAGCATCACAATATGATATTAGATATCAAAATGGGTGAATGGATGGCACCAAATAAATCGTTGTAGTGTAGATGTAGAGACCATTAGTTAGAAATAGTTAGTACTCAATTAAAAAATATAGTGAACCATCTGGATTCGTAAAAGTTTTGGGGTTATTCGATATAACCAAAACAATAGCGAATTAGTCCTTGTAGAGTATTCATTGGAAACTTTGAATACGAAATCCATAGCTAAAACCAAAAGGAAAGCAAAAATTGTATTGCTTGGATTTTGGTGCATTCTTGAGGAAGTTCATATTCAGTGATACTTCTCAATTATGGAGCAATTGGAAGATAGTGAAAAACACGATGAGGATTCAAAACCCTACATCAGAGTGTTGAGAAGCGCAATGGAAAAATGTTCCTGAACTATTCTCTTCATAAAGGAAAGAATCAATGATAATGATCATTGTGATTTTCCCCACTGGTGTTTTCACTACATGAAGTAGGATTCAAAAATGTAATCCATATCTTGTATGGAGACATTTGTGAATCATTTGTCATGATTACCAGAATATGACATACCTACGAACTACTAAGGAAATAATGGTAAACTAGAATTATGAGAAATCCCATAGCAAAATTCCCTTGAGATTAGAAAGCAATTCGTTGCTGAATCTCACAAGTAAAAAGGGTTACTTGGAATTTTCCCAAATGACTACAAAGCCATAGTGGAAAAGGGGTGAATGACAAAAGCATGATTTGTCAAGTATTGGACGAATTCAAGTGAATTTGATTCATGTGTGCTTAATGTCTAGTGGATTTAAAACTGGTAAAGTACTAGTATCTCATAGTAAAACTCCAAGTTTGATATTTTATCAAAGAATTTTGAAGTTGTTCAAAATAGTGAGTGGGTGTACAATTTGCATGAAATTGAGTGGGAGCTATGAAAGTCTTCCTAAAAACAATATGTTGGTAACATATTTTTGAGTGGGAGCTTATACAGTGATTCTTAAGGGTGTTAAGAATAAAAGCGCAAGTGCTTAGAAATAATGATTTATAAGTGTAGAAGTTGATAATAGCTGTATTATGATATTATGTAGTATTCCTTAAGGGGTTCTGAAAAGTGTTTCAGAATAGAAGTTAATTAAGGAACTGGTCCTTAATAACTCAAATTAGGAATAGTATTAAGTTCAACATCAATGGTTGAAAGAAATAAAGGATGATCATCATCCACTATGTTGAGACATAGGTTCTATCTTAGTAAACCATGATGATAACTTAACATAATATGTGATCCAATAAGGAACGTTTAAAAGTGATTAAGTTTGAATCACATAACGTTGAGCTAAATTTGTCTGTAGTGTCTAATAGAGGATTGTAGACATGTTTTCCAAATCCATAAATGATGACATATCTTAAAGCATAAAGAGTTATGTTATAAGGGAATATGTTGGAAACTCCTGTAATACCGATTAGAGTCAAGTAGGAAGCGAGGTGAACAGAAACATCGAAAGTTGCACAGAGTGCACTCGTATTTCGATGATTACATTTATAATAATAGATAAGGGTACCATCTAAAGTGTTGTATAATGTTATGGCGGGGCTAGTTCGCTTTTAGCGTAGAATGATGTGTCCCAGGGCATAGTGCCCATGATAAAGCCCTCGAGGTTGATCTAACGTCACTGTAGGCTCCTAGAATACGGCCTCGTTCTGCTGCCATAGCAACGATACATACACATAGATGTTATCATGTGATGATAAAGTATTAATGTCAATAAAGGTGACATTAGTAAGTTGCAAAGGATTTGCGACAGTAAAGTACAGACCCAAGACTCAACCTCTTCCATGAGCAAGCATGTTCAGGGTACCGGATATATGGTGCCAATGATTAAGAACAAATGCAGCTAGTGTATTTGTACTCTAGTGCAAGGGGGAGACTGTTGGAAATATGCCCTAGAGACAAATAGTAATAAGGACTATTATCATATTTCATATAGTTTATGATTAAGTTTTATATCATGCTATAACTGTACTGAGTGGAACATCAATACACGTGTGATATATAAACAACCAGGGTTCCCAATGAAACTCTAGTCACTTGTTCATTAGTCAACAGATGATCAAGTTTCCTGATCATGTGGCATTTATGCCAGTTGGAAATGGAGTCAACTCATTCTGAGAATGATATGATGAACCAATACCCAACCTAAACATCGTGACCTGATCATGTCACGAAGTTCAAGTTACGATGATTAGAAATGGATCCTCGTAGACTATTCCTTAGACCGTGAGGCTATATCAATCACTGTCTCCCGAGAGTGCTTAGATAGCATCAAGCGCCACTTGGTAATACAGTGGTTATAAAGGTGTGTTCAGGTACTCGGAGGAAACCGTAGAGGCAATATATGTCAAGAGCGGGATTTGTTCGTCCATATGATGGAAAGATACTCAAGGGCCCACTCGGAGAAGTAATATCCAATAGTTGCGCAGCGTGTGATTTGATCACAGGGGTATCACTTGTCTGAAAGAGTCAAGTAGCATTGTTCGGTAACGAGATTGAACACGACATGGTGATGTCATTGATCCAATCTTGGGTAATGCGAGTATAGAGAGACAAAGGGAATAAGACACGACTGTCCCGGTTCAAACAACGAAAGATCTTCATGGAACACACAAGGGTCACATGGCCATCCAGGTCCCTCTGTCGATCATTGGTGCGGGAGTGTCCTGACCATGTCTGGAGTGTTCCTGAACCATGGGGTATCACGCTTAAGGGCTTGATGATGCTTAGAGAGTGTTTATAGGATCGGAGGAATCGCCGAAGAATAGTAGAGAGAAAACCGAAAGGTTTTCGGTAAGTCCGAAGAATGTCCAGAGTGGAGGTGGAAGGTGTTCCATAGCCATGGAGGTTGCATAATAGGTGAATGAATGTTAAATATTGATTTAATCATTTATTCATAATTATTTAATAAAGACAAAATCAATTTAAATGGTCAAAGGCTTAATGGGCCAATTCCCAGAGGGGAGAGGGCCAATTAGGGAAAGGAGAGAGGGAGAAGGGGCAAGGGGCTGGCCGGCTGGGCCAAGCCCCCCACGCGGGGCCCACTAGGGCTAGCCGGCAGCCTCCCTTCCCCCTCCTCTCCTTTAGTTCCACCCCGGGACTTTGAGGGAGGTAGTACCTCCCCTCCCCCTATATATAGTGGGGGTATTTGGCCAAATAAATACACCAAATAATCAATAAAGGTCTTCTCACTTTTGAGAGGACCTCCAGTTGATATTCTCACTCTCTCTCTCTCTCTCTCTCTCTCTCTCTCTCTCTCTCTCTCTCTCTCTCTCTCTCTCTCTCTCTCTCTCTCTCTCTCTCTCTCTCTCGTGACCGTGGTCCCAAGTGTGGATTGCGTGAACGAGAGACTTCTTCACCGTGGAACGCCGTCGCGCTGCGGGATTCGAATCCAGGAACTCTACTTCCGCAACTGCTGCTGGATCGGGGAAGTGGGAGTCATCGTCAAGCACCGGACGTGTGTAACTCCCCGCGAGGTGTCGCACTTGAGGCACTCAATTCATTGGAGCCAAAGGAGCGCAAGGACTTCATCACGACCTTGAGGTAGGCTTCGGCTCGTCTACATCAACCATGCTCTCCTGAGCGTTGACAACACTTTTCGGTCTTCAAGAGTCAGTTCGCAAAAAGCCCCTCCCGTTACTATATTACTAATAGATAGGTCCTGGAAGCATCAGGGGTTCATGGGCGTAGGGTAAAATTTTATTGTTTTCATACGCGGAACCCCTACAGTGAGGACCACAACTTGGACGGATGAAGATAGTGTTGGAGAAAACACGTTCCAGTACTCATTTTCTAAAAAAGTTGGAGGTCATAGGATGCAAAAATGTGTGTGTTTGTAGAGTAGCAACCCCCCGATGTGTAAGGGGGTGAGCCCTTAATCCCATGTACACCGAAGTTTCCGGACAGCAGCAGTTTTGAATCTTCCCGAGAATACAACATATCTTGCACTTCCATTTTACATCCAGGTTGTTGTTGTCCCTAGGGAAGGCGACTAACCCTTTCCTTATGTAGAGTTGCCTTCTTATGGAGGTGGTGTGCTTCCGTCCATGCGTTTTTATTGTGAATGAGGGGCCCGTCATTGCCGCGTAATGGACTCTTCTCCCATTTGGGGAATCCGCAGTTGCATTGCCTGAGTAATAGAGGGACCTTCACGTGGACCATCATGGTCCTTGTATGCAGGTTTCATGTTCAGGCCTCGCGCTAACCATGGGTTGGTTCCTTGTGTAAGTTCTCCTCTTGGGTTGCCCATCATTGTATCAATGTTGTGTGTCCTGCGCGTAGGTCGGTGCCGCTTGCCACGAGGTATGTTCCAGACCTTGTCGACACACCATGCTCCCCGAGGAGGGCCTTGATAGAGCGTATGAGCTATTTTTTATCCTGATTCCAATGAATTGAACAGTTCTGACTGTGACCTTCTTGATGCCCGAGCCAGCCACCCTGAGTGTACTGGAGGGTCCCCTCATCCTCCCCTTGTTGGAGATATGCCCAAGAGGCAATAATAAAAGTGGTTATTATTATATCTTTGTGTTTATGATGAATGTTTACATCTCATGCTATAATTGTATTATTAGGAAACACTAATACTTGTGTGTTTTGTAAACATAAGAGAGTCCCTAGTAAGCCTCTTGTTGAACTAGCTTGTTGATTAATTGATGATCATGGTTTCCTGATCATGGACATTAGGATGTGATTAATAACAAGGTCATATCATTAGGAGAATGATGTGATGGACACACACCCATAGTAAGCGTAGCATAAGATCAAGTCATTAAGTTCGTATTGCTGTAAGCTTTCAATCACATAGTAACCTATTCCTTCGACCATGAGGTTATGTTAATCACCATCACCGGATGAATACTTTGATGACATCAAACGCCGCTTCGTAACTGGGTGGTTATAAAAGTGTCATTGGGTATTCTGAAAGTATGTGTTGAAGCGCATGAACCAAGATTGGGATTTGTCCATCCATATGACGGATAGATATGCTCTGGGCCCTCTCGGTGGAATGTCATCTAGTTAGCTTGCAAGCATGTGACTAGGTCACAAGGGATGACATATCACGGAACGAGTAAAGAGTACTTATCAGTAACGAGGTAGAACTAGGTATGGAGATACCGACGATCAAACCTCGGATAAGTATAGTATCGCGAGACAAAGGGAATTAGTTTCGTATGTAAGTGGTTCAATCGATCGCTAAGTCATCGTTGAGTATGTGGGAGCCATTATGGATCTCCAGGTCCCGCTGATGGTTATTGATAGGAGATGTGTCTCTATCATGTCTGCATATTCACGAACCGTAGGGTGACACACTTAAGGTTCGAAGTTGTTTTAAGTAGATATGGAATGTGCGTTGGAGACCGAATGTTGTTCGGAGTCTTGGAATGGATCCGGGACATCACGAGGAGATCCGGAATGGTCCGGAGAATAAGATTCATATATAGGAGATCATTTTATGAGATAGGAAATGTTCCGGAGTGTTTGTATGAGAATTCTAGAAGGTTTCGGAATGTTCCGGAAGGTTCTAGAAGATATCTTGAAGTTTGCTTGAAAATCAAGATAGGGATCAAGGAGTCCTGGTGGGTCAAGATACGGATTCGTGGGGGAGGAGGACTCCTCCCCCCCACCTCCAATCCGCCGGCCTAGGGAGGAGAGGAGTCCTACAAGGACTCCCCTCCCCATGGCGCCATCCCCTCTTTAAATAGAGGGGCAGGGGGAGCCCCCTTGACTAACGCTCTCATAACGTCCAATCTCTGCCGCCTCTCTCTTCCACCATATTCTGCACAGGCATAGGCGAAGCCCTGCAGAATTCTCTACTCCACCACCACCACCACGCCGTCGTGCTGCTGGGATTCCGTGGAGAAGATCTACTACCTCCGCTGCTCGCTGGAACGGGGAGAGGAAGGTCTGCTTCGACTCCGCACGTGTGACTGACTGCGGAAGCGCTGCCGAATTGCGGCGCCAGAAGGATCGTCAACTTGACCAAGGGCGGAAGCGCTGCTGGAACGCGACGCCGGAAGGATCGTCTACTTGACCGAAGGCGGAAGCGCTGCTGGAACGCGACGCCGGAAGGATCGTCCACACGATCTTGAGATCGGCAAGTGATCGACTACATCAACCACGAGATCTAATCTCGTTAACGCTTTCGGATCTACGAGGGTTAGTTCCCATCTATCTCGTTGCTCATGTCTAATAGATTAGATCTTGGCTTTTATCTAGATTAGATCTAGGTTTTGTTCGTTCTTGCGGTAGAAAATTTTTGTTTTCCATGCTACGAACCCATCAGTGGTATCAGAGCCGTATCTATGCGTAGATCTGTTGCACGAGTAGAACACAATGTTTTTGTGGGCGTTGATGCTTTTGTTGTCAGTGTCTTAGCGTGTACTTTGCATCTTGCGGCATGGTGGGATGAAGCGGCTCGGGCTAACATTACATGTCATCGCACATGAGACTTGCTCCACGCTTGACGTGCAACTTGTTTTGCACAAGTGGCTTTGCGGGTGTCTGTCTCTCCCACCATAGTTAAGATTCAATTTACAATGAGCATCTTGACAACACTTGTATCAACGTTGTGGTCCTTGTTCGTATGTAAGATCGGTCTTATGCGAAAGCCCCAAACCACGTAAAACTTGCAAAGAAAATTAGAGGCGTCTAACTTGTTTTTGTAGGGGTTTTGTGATGTGATATGGCCAACATGTGATTGTGATTGTATTTGATGTATGCAATGATCCTTGTTGTAATATGGCAACCGGCAGGAGCCTAATGGTTGTCTTTAATTCTGTTAAGACCTGCGTGTCTATTCATCTTGTAATAGCTTTATTCCAAGTAGTTGTAATAGTTTCTGGTGATGATGGACAACCATGAAGCGGCGCCACTGACCTTAACGCAATGCTGGTGATGATGGAGATCATGTTCGTGCTTTGGAGATGGAGATCAAAGGCGCAAGAAGAAAAGGCCATATCATATCACACTAATTATGAATTGCCTGTGATGTTAATCCTTTATGCATCTTGTATTGCTTAGATCGCGACGGTAGCATTATAAGATGATCCCTCTCACTAAATATCAAGTAATAAAGTGTTCACCCTTAGTTGGCACCATTGCTAAGACTCGTCGTTTCGAAGCATCTCGTGATGATCGCATGTGATAGATTCTACGTGTGCATACAACGGGTGCAAGCCAGATTTGCACATGCAGAAACTAAGGTTGTCTTGACGAGCCTAGCATGTACATACATGGTCTCGGAACACGGAATACCGAAAGGTAGAGCATGAGTCATATAATTGATATGATGAACATGAAGATTGTTCGCCGATGAAACTACATCTTCTCTCGTGAAGATCGGACTTGGTGTAGTGGACTTGGTTCGTGTAATCACTAAGACAATGTGAGGGATGTTGTTTTGAGTGGGAGTTCACCTAGTTAGTTTAATAATTAAATTTGAACTCAATTTGTCATAAACTTAGTATAAACTACTTGCAAATTGTTGTAGATTATGGCGACCCCCTCCATCAATTTCAATGCGTTCCTAGAGAAAGAAAAACTTAAGAACAATGGAAGCAATTTCACGGACTGGTTCCGTGGACTGAAGATCGTCCTCAGGGCTGGTCAGTTGACCTATGTGCTCGATGCACCGCTAGGTGACCCACCTGCAGATAATGCCACCGATGACGAAAAGAATGTTTTCGCCACTCGAAAGAATCATTACTCCACAGTTCAGTGTGCCATCCTATACGGTTTAGAAGCGGAGCTCCAACAGCGTTTTGAGCACCACGACCCGTTCGAGATCATTAAGGAGCTCAGGCTAATTTTTGAGACTCGCGCGGCCATGGAGAGCTATGAGGCCTCCGAAAAGTTCTTTAACTGTAAGATGGAAGAAGGAAGCTCCGTTAGCGAGCACGTGCTCACCATGTCTGGGTACGCAAAGAAGCTCCAAGAGTTGGGAATATCGATTCCTAATGAATTGGGGATTCACCGTCTCCTTCAATCACTGCCACCAAGTTACAAGAACTTTGTGATGAACTACAACATGCACTGCATGAACAATACGTTGCCTGAACTGTCGTCCATGCTGAAAACTGCTGAAGTGGAGATCAAGAAGGAGCAACAAGTGTTGATGGTCAATAAGACCACCAATTTCAAGAAACGGGGCAAGCCTAAGAACAAGGGCAACTTCAAGAAGGACGGCAAGAAAGCTGCCGCACCTGCTAAGAAGCCTAAGGCTGGTCCTAATCCTGAAACCGAGTGCTTCTACTGCAAGGGTGCTGGTCACTGGAAGCGTAACTGCCCCAAGTACCTGGTGGATCTGAAGAACGGCAACATCAAGAAGAAAGGTATATTTGATATATATGTTATAGATGTGTATCTTACTAGTAATCGTAGTAGTGCCTGGGTATTTGATACTGGTTCGGTTGCTCATATTTGTAACTCGAAACAGGAGCTGCAGAATAAACGAAGACTAGCAAGAGACGAGGTGACAATGCACGTTGGAAATGGCTCAAAGGTTGATGTGATCGCCGTCGGCACGCTCCCTCTACATCTACCTTCGGGATTAGTTTTAAATTTAAATAATTGTTATTTGGTGCCTACGTTGAGCATGAACATTATATCTGGATCCTGTTTATTGCGAGACGGTTACTCTTTTAAGTCTGAGAATAAAGGTTGTTCGATTTATATGAGTAATATCTTTTATGGTAATGCACCTGAGATGAATGGTTTATTCTTACTGAATCTCGATAGTAGTGATACACATGTTCACAACATAGATGCTAAACGAATTAAATTGAATGATAATTCTACATACATGTGGCACTGTCGTCTTGGTCACATTGGAGTGAAGCGCATGAAGAAACTCCATTCAGATGGACTTCTTGAATCACTTGATTTTGAATCACTTGAAAGATGCGAAGCATGTCTAATGGGAAAAATGACTAAGACTCCATTCTCTGGTACAATGGAGCGAGCTACAGACTTATTGGAAATAATACATACCGATGTGTGCGGTCCAATGAGTATAGCATCGCGTGGTGGATATCGTTATGTTCTCACTTTCACGGATGACTTGAGTAGATATGGGTATCTCTACTTCATGAAACATAAGTCCGAAACTTTCGAGAAGTTTAAGGAATTTCAAAGTGAAGTGGAGAATCATCGTAACAAGAAGATTAAGTTTCTGCTTTCTGATCGCGGGGGTGAATATCTAAGTTACGAGTTTGGCATGCATTTAAAGAAATGTGGAATACTTTCACAGTTGACACCGCCGGGAACACCACAGCGTAATGGTGTGTCCGAACGTCGTAATCGAACTCTCTTAGATATGGTTCGGTCTATGATGTCTCTTACAGATTTACCGTTATCATTTTGGGGCTATGCATTAGAGACAGCCGCATTCACTTTAAATAGGGCACCATCTAAATCCGTTGAAACGACACTGTACGAATTGTGGTTTGGTAAGAAACCTAAGTTGTCGTTCCTTAAAGTTTGGGGTTGCGAAGCATACGTAAAGAAGTTACAACCTGATAAGCTAGAACCCAAATCAGAGAAATGCGTCTTCATAGGATACCCTAAAGAAACGATTGGGTATACCTTCTATCATAGATCCGAAGGCAAAGTTTTTGTTGCAAAGAATGGATCCTTTCTTGAGAAGGAGTTTCTCTCGAAAGAAGTGACTGGAAGGAAAGTAGAACTCGATGAGGTTATTGAACCTTCTCTCGGATTTGAGAGTAGCGCAGCACCGGAAGATGTTTTGGTGCCGCCTGCACCAATTGAAGAGGAAGCTAATGATAATGATCATGAAACTTCGAACGAAGTTACTACTGAACCTCGCAGGTCAACGAGAGTTCGTACCACTCCTGATTGGTATGACTCTGCCTTGAACGTCATGTTGGTGGACAACGCTGATGACCCTGCGACATATGAAGAAGCTATGGTGAGCCCAGATTCTGACAAATGGCTAGAAGCCATGAAATCCGAAATGGGATCCATGTACGAAAACCAAGTGTGGACTTTGGTGGACTTACCAGATGGCCGTAAGGCTGTCGAGAACAAATGGATTTTCAAGAGAAAAACAGATGCTGATGGTAATGTTACCATCTATAAAGCTCGACTTGTTGCGAAAGGGTTCCGACAAATTCAAGGAGTTGACTATGATGAGACATTCTCACCAGTAGCGAAGCTAAAATCTGTGAGGATTTTGTTAGCAATTGCTGCACATTTCGATTATGAGATTTGGCAGATGGATGTCAAAACGGCGTTCCTTAATGGTGACATTGAGGAAGAGTTGTATATGGTACAACCCAAAGGTTTTGTCGATCCTAAAGATGCTGACAAGGTATGCAAACTTCAGCGCTCCATTTATGGACTGAAGCAAGCATCCCGTAGTTGGAATCAACGTTTTGATAAAGTAATCAAAAACTTTGGATTTATACAAACTTATGGAGAAGCTTGTATTTACAAGAAAGTGAGTGGGAGCTCTGTAGCATTCCTAGTACTGTATGTAGATGACATATTGTTGATTGGGAATGATATAGAACTTCTTAATAGCGTCAAAACCTATTTGAATAATAGTTTTTCAATGAAGGATCTTGGCGAAGCGGCATACATTCTAGGCATCAAGATTTATAGAGATAGATCAAGATGCCTAATAGGGCTTTCACAAAGTACATACTTGGACAAAGTTCTAAAGAAGTTTAGAATGGAAGATAGCAAGAAAGGGTTCGTGCCCATGTTGTCAGGTAAGACCTTGAGTAAAACTCAAAGTCCAGCTACGGCAGAAGATAGAGAGAAAATGAATAAAATTCCCTATGCCTCGGCTATAGGTTCTATCATGTATGCCATGCTGTGTACAAGACCGGATATAGCACATGCTGTTAGTTTGACTAGCAGATATCAAAGTGATCCTGGAGAGGAACACTGGACAGCGGTCAAGAATATCCTAAAGTACCTAAATAGGACTAAGGATATGGTTCTTTCTTATGGAGGTGATGCACAGCTTGTTGTAAACGTTTACACCGATGCTAGTTGGAACACCGATCCGGATGACTCAAAGTCACAGTCGGGTTACGTATTTATTTTGAATGGTGCTACAGTGAGCTGGAGGAGTGCGAAGCAAAGCGTTGTGGCGAAATCTTCAACTGAATCGGAATACATAGCTGCTTCGGAGGCTGCACAAGAAGCCGTTTGGATGAAGGAATTCATTACTGAACTCGGCGTGGTTCCCAGTGCGTTGGACCCGATGGCCATCTACTGTGACAACACAGGTGCCATAGCTAATGCGCAGGAGCCAAGGTCACATAGCAAGCTGAAGCACATCAAGCTACGTTTCCACGCTATTCGCGAGTATGTCCGAGATGGTGACATAAAGATTTGCAAAGTACACACTGATCTGAATGTGGCAGATCCGTTGACTAAACCTCTCCCTAGGGCAAAGCATGACCAACACCAGAACGCCATGGGTGTTCGGTATATTACCATATAATCTAGATTATTGACTCTAGTGCAAGTGGGAGACTGTTGGAGATATGCCCAAGAGGCAATAATAAAAGTGGTTATTATTATATCTTTGTGTTTATGATGAATGTTTACATCCCATGCTATAATTGTATTATTAGGAAACACTAATACTTGTGTGTTTTGTAAACATAAGAGAGTCCCTAGTAAGCCTCTTGTTGAACTAGCTTGTTGATTAATTGATGATCATGGTTTCCTGATCATGGACATTAGGATGTGATTAATAACAAGGTCATATCATTAGGAGAATGATGTGATGGACACACACCCATAGTAAGCGTAGCATAAGATCAAGTCATTAAGTTCGTATTGCTGTAAGCTTTCAATCACATAGTAACCTATTCCTTCGACCATGAGGTTATGTTAATCACCATCACCGGATGAATACTTTGATGACATCAAACGCCGCTTCGTAACTGGGTGGTTATAAAAGTGTCATTGGGTATTCTGAAAGTATGTGTTGAAGCGCATGAACCAAGATTGGGATTTGTCCATCCATATGACGGATAGATATGCTCTGGGCCCTCTCGGTGGAATGTCATCTAGTTAGCTTGCAAGCATGTGACTAGGTCACAAGGGATGACATATCACGGAACGAGTAAAGAGTACTTATCAGTAACGAGGTAGAACTAGGTATGGAGATACCGACGATCAAACCTCGGATAAGTATAGTATCACGAGACAAAGGGAATTAGTTTCGTATGTAAGTGGTTCAATCGATCGCTAAGTCATCGTTGAGTATGTGGGAGCCATTATGGATCTCCAGGTCCCGCTGATGGTTATTGATAGGAGATGTGTCTCTATCATGTCTGCATATTCACGAACCGTAGGGTGACACACTTAAGGTTCGAAGTTGTTTTAAGTAGATATGGAATGTGCGTTGGAGACCGAATGTTGTTCGGAGTCTCGGAATGGATCCGGGACATCACGAGGAGATCCGGAATGGTCCGGAGAATAAGATTCATATATAGGAGATCATTTTATGAGATAGGAAATGTTCCGGAGTGTTTGTATGAGGATTCTAGAAGGTTTCGGAATGTTCCGGAAGGTTCTAGAAGATATATTGAAGTTTGCTTGAAAATCAAGATAGGGATCAAGGAGTCCTGGTGGGTCAAGATACGGATTCGTGGGGGAGGAGGACTCCTCCCCCCACCTCCAATCCGCCGGCCTAGGGAGGAGAGGAGTCCTACAAGGACTCCCCTCCCCATGGCGCCATCCCCTCTTTAAATAGAGGGGCAGGGGGCGCCCCCTTGACTAACGCTCTCATAACGTCCAATCTCTGCCGCCTCTCTCTTCCACCATATTCTGCACAGGCATAGGCGAAGCCCTGCAGAATTCTCTACTCCACCACCACCACCACGCCGTCGTGCTGCTGGGATTCCGTGGAGAAGATCTACTACCTCCGCTGCTCGCTGGAACGGGGAGAGGAAGGTCTGCTTCGACTCCGCACGTGTGACTGACTGCAGAAGCGCTGCCGAATTGCGGCGCCGGAAGGATCGTCAACTTGACCAAGGGCGGAAGCGCTGCTGGAACGCGACGCCGGAAGGATCGTCTACTTGACCGAAGGCGGAAGCGCTGCTGGAACGCGACGCCGGAAGGATCGTCCACACGATCTTGAGATCGGCAAGTGATCGACTACATCAACCACGAGATCTAATCTCGTTAACGCTTTCGGATCTACGAGGGTTAGTTCCCATCTATCTCGTTGCTCATGTCTAATAGATTAGATCTTGGCTTTTATCTAGATTAGATCTAGGTTTTGTTCGTTCTTGTGGTAGAATTTTTTTGTTTTCCATGCTACGAACCCATCACCCCTGTCGGGAACCAAGTTGATGGGGAGGTGAGAGTGCACCCCTATTTGTCCTTTTGGTCCGGCGGGGTTGATTCTTCCATGCAGGTGTCCTTGATTCTTCTCTTCGACTAGCGGGTGGCTGTCTCGTGAGGGAGGCCCGATGGAGCCTGTCTCATCTTGTAGCTACGCATGTCACATTCTGTCGTGTGCTTCAATGATGCCTTGATTGTGATTAATCTCTTAGGACCTGGGAGTTTAAACATCAGGTAGGTGTAGTTGGGGATGCCCATGAACTAAGAGATATGTGGATGTCCGAGGAGTGCATTGTAGACCATGGGGAAGTCCACAACCTCAAAGATGCATTTTTCCGTGTGGAAGTTTTCTCCACTACTGAATGTGATGGGCAAAGTAATCTGTCCGACTGGCTCGTGAGCTACTCTAGGGATTATCGTGAAGAACTTGATAGGGTTTGTTGCATATAAAACAAAAAAATCCTACGGTTGTAACCACCAAGATCATATCTAGGAGATACATGTAATGGTTTCAGATGGACTCACCCTCAAAGACCGTAACACGAGATAACGTTCCTACAAAAAAACATGGTTGATGTAGAGTGTACATGACCGTACTCAAGGATGTGCAGACAATCAGCGCCACAAGAGGGCAGCGCCTCCGTTGTCAGTCACACATACGGTGTGCCGATGACTTCTGTCCCTCTCTCTAGCCAGGCAGCAGAAGTACTGGATCCTCAGGAACTCCAGCAGCACTACGGCATAGTGGTGGTGGTGGTGGAGAAGATCTTGAGCAGGGCTTCGCCTAAGCATCTCTCTTGTGGCAATGGACAAGATAGCAAGGGAAGGAAGATGCCAACCAAAGGGCATATGAGAGAATGAGTGATATGAGAGGAGGAGGAGGAGGAGGGGGCCTTTTATAAGTGAGGGGGGCACCACAAAGGTCCATGTCATGGCAGCCATGGTGGTTCCCCCACCTCTCCCCCATTTATGTGGGTGGACACTCCACTCACATAAGTCACCTCCACTCATCCTTCATTAATATCCTACTCAAGAAATCAAAGGTCTTTCCATTAAAGAACTTTAATTCACTTGTTTTAATGCAACTCAATTTAATGAACACTTTATTTAATGAGTATTTAATTTAATGAACACTTCATTTAACGAACACATTAACATTTTATTCCCTTGCTTTGTTTCGATACACCGAAACCATTTTGGCAGATTCGACAGAAAAAATTCCTGCGATGCCCAGTATCTTCTCATATGTTCCCTATCCACTCAATTGCGTCGACTACCCTGAAGTGTGTCCCTCTATGGGTCCGAGAACTATGTAGACATGATCGAGACTTTCTCCGATAAAATAATCATTAGCGTGACCTAGAGATCCATAATAACTCCCACTAGTTCCATGAAAATCTAATGGTCATCTGGACCTTTTTCACTGTAATCAAATTCCTTTTGTCTCACAATATTTTACTTGTCCGAGATCCGATCACTGGGTATCATCCATACCTTGTTTAATCTTGTTCCCGACAAGTACTCTTTTTCTCGTTGTTGTGATATAACGTTCTAGTGATCAAATCACTTGCTTGCAAGCTATGTTAATGTGATATCACCGAGAGGGCCCTGAGTATATCTCTCTGTCATCTGGATGGAAAAATCCCAGTCTTGATCCATGAGCCTCAACTAACACTTTCCAAGTACGTGACGACACCTTTATAATCACCTTGTTGCGATGTGACGTTTGATGGAATCAAAGTACCTTTCTAGTGAAAGTGATTGACGTGATCTCATGGTCTAAGGACATTGAGTTACTACGAATGTGATAGCAATATAAACTTGAGGACATGATCGTATTTCTACATCTACTTTGGGTGACTGTTCATCATATCATTCTCCAATGATATGACCCTCTTATTAACAACATCCAATGTTCATGATCAGGAAACCTTTGATCATCAGTTAATCAACAAGCTAGTATTAAGAGAGGCATTACTAGGAACCTTTTCTATTTATAAATCACACATGTATTAATGTTTCCTCTTAACACAATTATAGCATGAAAAATAAACATTTATCATAAACATGGAATAAAATAATGACCAATTTATTATTGCCTCTCGAGCATATTCCTTTCAGAACTGGTTCAAGACTGGTCGGACGTAAGATCTGGGGACCTACATCTTTCCTAAGGTGTCCATAGTGATGATTCCGAAAGAGCTTCCTCCATTAATTAAGACCTTGGGCATGATGGTGTTGGCAATAACCGGGGAGACCACCAAAGGTAGCCTACCTAGGTAGGTGAATATGTCCGGGCAGTCGCTGAATCTGAATGTGATAGTCATGCTAGCCCATGCTAGCATCAAGGTGCTTCCGCGCTCCACTATGAGGATTCCATTGCATACCTCCTTGACTTATGTGTGGCAAGAGTACCCATACGATCCTTCCCGTAAGTGGTTTACCTCGGGGTCGGTATTGTGCTCGTCGACACCATAAAGAAAGTCTATGCTTCCTCCGAAGGCGTACTATCTTGGTCCGACAGCCCCGGTCTTGCTGCCAAGGTCCGATGGGAGGTCCCGGAGCTCCGTCGGGGTGGTGTCCTAGCTGATGATGGTTTGGGTTGGTGCACCGTGATGGATCAAGTGGCAGAGGCTTTCGTTCATGTGATGGCTTGGCTATGCCTTTGAGCCACGAGATGATTACTCGGCAACTGGTTCTCCCATGCGAGGCCGTGGCGTGGAAGTCACACCAGTTTTCCATTGTACGCCCCTCCGGAGGGATCCAACACTACTGGGCTTTCTTGTTCCATACCACACTTGGCCAGGCGGTTGTTGCTGATGATGCATAGGTCTGGCCCACAGCTGCGGCTGTTGAGTCGCGGTCACCTCTTGATGTTGTTCCCAGGTTATCTCCGATACGGGTTCGTTGGCCATTGGAGGGCCTCTTGCGGTGAATACTTGGCATAATCCTTCCTCATGAGGCTTCCTGGGGCGCTCGTCCATTGATCTTTAGAGCGGCAGCCCCTGGTCAGATTCTTGTTGTTGAATCATCCTGTCATCATGGGTAACCACCTTCTTGAGGATGACCATGAGCTGATCTAGAGTCCTTAGTTATGCAGTGCTGATAAGCGCGACGTATTTATGGTTACGGACCCCATTAGTGAATGCCCACATGATGTCCTTGTTAGAGAGGTCGGGTGTGGTGTTCACTAGGATCCTAAACCGCTTCACATAGTCCTTCAGTCTTTCCCCTGGGTACTGCTTGATGTTCTTGAATTCCTCGTGAAGCGTGTTGGCGTCATCTACTGTGGCGAAGGCCTGGATCAACCCCTAGGTGAAGTCGTCCTAGTTTCTGATTGACTGTGGGACCTTGTTCCGAATCCACTTCAGGGCGTTTCCCTTCAAACAAGTCAGGAGCAGGTTCGCCATATGACGCGAGGCACCGTCCGTGATGTTGATGGCCTTCGTGAATTTATCTAAGTACGCGATTGGATTCTGGGATCCGTCGTACTGCTCATAATTCCTGGCCCTTACCTCCCTAAGAACCTCCATGCCGGCCAGGTCATGGGACAAAGCCCTGTACCCACTAATTAGCCATGCATCCCAATCCTCATACTATTGATCATACTAGTCCTAGGGGTAGCGGCGTCGTTCTTGCCACCTTTCCCACCGTTCGTGGCTCTAATCCCGTCAACAGGCCTCGTCAGCCTCGTCGTCGCGTTCTGGGTTGAGGTCATTGTTGTCCCGAGCTCTCTCTTCCCTATCATGTGTTCTCCATCTGGGTCGTGTCTGGTGCTCGGGTCGTCTGTCAAGACTGGTGGATCCCGGCATTAGCTTGTCGGAGCGTATTTCCTCATTGAGTGTCGTTTGTCCTTATGGTAAGAGCGACGCTTGTCCTAGGGATTGTACCGGAGCCAACTGTCATTGCTCTCAGGGATCGCACTGCTACTGGTGAGCGACTGATCACCCCGACGTCCCCGCTTGCTGGTCCCGAGGAACAGAGTGTGAGCGTTGTACTCTTCAAGTTGCTTCTCCAGGTCCGATGCGGTCTTGAATGGCATGTAGTGGGTGGCTTTTAGTTCCACTTCCAGGACTTCCTTGTCCCCCTCAGAGGCCGGTGTGATCCACCTCTGGAGGTATTGTATATGAGCATAATGGTGACTTGATTCTCCCATGCTTGGTCCGGTGAGCGGTGCTGGCCCAACATGTCCCCGAGCTTTCCGATGAGCCCATGGCGGTTGAGTAGGTCGTGCCTCCCGAGTAACTTGTTCCAGAGCTAGGAGGAGGAATGGTTACATAATAACTTGTAGGTACTAGGATATGTAACATGTTGGTTGTGTAACCAGTGTAGATCACCGTAGGGTCATAGACGTATGGAACCTCAGCGTGCCCATAGGCGCCCCCCGCGCAAATAGCAAGTGGGAGGCCCGACGGGAGCGGAGAGCCGGGGTTGGAGTAGTCGGCCTCCGGTGGAGCGTAGAGTGCCTAGAGATAGCGATGGTATGCGGGCATGTAAGCCTCCTCGATGTTGTTGTAGTAGACCTTGCGCGACGTGGACATGGTATCCGGGGTGTACTCCCCTTCCAGTGCCCAGGCGGCCGCAGGGCCGTGGCTTGGATCTGGAGCACCTAGCCTCCGCCCGGGAGGTCCTTGGTGGCTTCGCTCGCCGGAGCGGTAGATCCGATCTGCATGACGCACCAACTGATGAAGGATAGTTTTCACGATCCCTCCACAGTCTCATTTCCGAGTAACGGAAGAGAGTTTGTTTGTTCGGCAATAGGCTCAGGTCAGCAGGTTTGGATCTCTCAAAGTAAAGTCGAAGGTATATGTGTAATGGGAAGGATTCTATCATACTTTATTTATAAGGTGATCGAGAGATCTTATAATGTGTCTACAAGATGATCTCAGTGGGTTTATAATGATATCTGACGACAGAGATGAGTCTAGAGCTATGACTAAGACTAATGGCGAAGATTTGGACGATTATGATGTGTCCTTCTTGGGTGAATGTCTTTGAGTACTTATAGGGGTCGAGGATAGCAGAGTCTTCCTTAGTTATGCCAGGTCTTCATCTTGTCTTGCTCGTAATCTTGATCTCCGATCTCCCTTGGACGTTTGTCTGATCTTTGGGATCTCTAGAAAGTCGTTTTGCAGCCTCACGGGTTAGGTTGGTTGAGATAAGATTGGTTGATACCTTCTAAATGCAGGCCTTCAGATTCTTAATCGCAGAGGTAGACATGTCCAGAAATCGTGGATTGAGTCACATGTGGGATTCATGGCTAAATCCACCCATCACCGACACCGACTAAATATAAAAGTGTATTCTATGGCATAGCTTAGAACAGACATAAATTGATCCTAAAACACTTGACATTTCCAACCTAAATATGATGAAATACTTTACAAAATACCCGCAGATATATTACCCTAGTACTAGTACACCCCAAAGTTCAAATCAGAATTTTGCTGCAAAAACAGCGAGAGATCGCTACACAAGAGTCAGAATCTGCTCTATGAAATTCAGCGGGGGCTCTTGCTGCAGTTCCAGGACGGTGGCTGGCCGCGCGGGCTGCTGGCCCCCGAAATTGCGTCGATGAGCATGTTCACCACGTCCCTCATCGTTGGCCGCACGGTCGGCAGCTTGGCCGTGCAGAGCATGGCGATCCTGAGCACCCTGAACATGTCTTCCTTCCCCTTGGCGGACGGCGCCGCCACGCGCGGGTCCAGGACGTCGTCCAGGCTTTCCGTGCCGAGCTTGTTCGACAGCCAGTACACGATGTCTTTGCCCTCTCCAAAGTGCGCGTCGATCGGGCTCCGGCCGGTGACCAGCTCCAGCAGCACGACGCCGAAGCTGTACACGTCCGTCTTCTCCGTCACCTTGAGAGAGTATGCCAGCTCTGTTCACAATGACACGGAGAAACTGTAAGCAGCAGCATCATAGTACGGTTGATTAAGCTGGTTGTGAATTTGTTAAGTCGACTCACCGGGAGCGAGGTAGCCGTGGGTCCCGGCGAAGCAGCTGAACTCGTCGGAGTCCCCGGCGGCGACTCTGGCGATGCCAAAGTCGGCGATCTTGGCCTCGTAGTCCTCATCGAGCAGTATGTTGGTGGACTTGATGTCGCGGTGGATGACCGCCGGCGTGCAGTCGTGGTGGAGGTACATGAGCCCCTTGGCGGCGCCGAGAGCGATCGTGCGCCGCCGCGGCCAGTCCAGCTCGGGCGCTCCGCCTTTGCCCTCCCGTCGGAGCGCCTCGTACAGGTTGCCCCGCGGCATGTACTCGTAGACGATGAAGTTGAGGTCGCCGCGCGACAGGCAGGCGTGGAGCTTGAGGACGTTCCGGTGCCGGACGGTGCCGAGGATGGACATCTCCGCGGCCATCACCCGCGCCGCGTCGCCCTTCCACAGCCGCTTCACGGCCACCGTGCCGCCGCCGTCCTTGAGCTGCAGCCGGTACACGCGCCCCGTGCCGCCCGACCCGACCAGGTTCTCCTCCCCGACGCCGCATATCTCGTCCGCGTCCAGCTCCGGCGGGTGGAACGACTCCAGCTTCCACTGCTCGCACCTGCCGTCGCCGCGTTCCAGGTCCCTCTTCCTCTGCTCCTCCAGCTTGAAGCTTCTGTAGCTCACGAACAGTATGCCAACCACGAGCAGCAGCATCGCCGACACGAGAACCGGCAGGAGGACATGTGATCTCCTGATGAGGCCGCCCTTGTGGCCGCCATCCGCATTGCACGCGCCGAGCTCAGACGCGCCGTCCGCGCAGAGACCGGGGTTCCCAGCGAACGCCTCTTCGCCGGCGATCACGAGCAGCCCAGGCGGCACGCTCCCGGTAAGCCGGTTCTCCGAGAAGTCCACCGAGCTCAGCTTCAGCGCCTGAAGCTGCGCCGGAATCATACCGGTGATGGCATTGTGCGACATGTTGAGCGAGTTGAGCGACGATAGGAGCGACAGCTCGAAGGGGATCGGTCCGGTGAGCTCGTTCCGGGAGACGTCGATCTCGACGAGCCTGGCACAGCCGCCGATCTCGCCGGGCAATGCGCCACCCAGCACGTTGTCTTCCAGATGCAGCGCCGTCAGTTGTGCCAAGGTCCCAATCTGCGACGGAATTGTGCCGGAGAAGGAGTTGTTGGACAGGTAGAGCTTCTGGAGCTGCCCGAGCCGGCCGGTTTCCGCGGGGATCGTGCCGCCGAGCCTGTTGTTCTGCAGCCACAGCTGGTTCAGACTCTGCGCCTCGCCGATCAGCGGCGATATGGTCCCGGTGAACCCGTTGTCCGACACGTCGATGATCGTCACGTACGGTAGCCCCCACATTCCTTCCGGGATGCTCCCCGTGAACTGGTTCTTGTTGATCCGGAACCTTTCCAGTGTTCTGCACGCCGCGTACTCCTCCGGCAGCTCGCCGGTGAAGCCGTTCTGGAGGGCGAGAAGGTACTGGAGGCTGTTGCCGTGGCAGAGGTACCTCGGGAACGGCCCTGTGAAGCCGTTCTCGGAGATGTCCACGCTCTGGAGCGACGAGAACCGGCCGAAGTTCGCCGGGAACTCGCCGGAGAACCGGTTCTCGTAGACGGACAGGCTCCTCAGTGACGGCAGCACGGCCCACTCGGCTGGGATAGGCCCGGACAGGTTGTTGCGGTAGATCTGGATCACCTCCAAGGTCTTGAGCTCGGCGAGCGGCACCGGGATTACGCCGCTGAGCTGGTTACAGGAGACGTCGAACTCCCGCAGCCCCGGGAGCCTCCCGAGCTCCGGCGGGAGCTCGCCGGTGAGGCTGTTCTTGTACAGCTCGATCTTCCACACTTTCTTGAGGTTGCCGATCGTCCTCGGGATCTCCCCGGTGAGGTTGTTGATGGACAAATCCAGCGTCTCCAGCAGGGTCAGCTCGGTGACGAAATCCGGTATCGTGCCTGTCAGGTTGCACCCTGACAAGTAGAGATACGTCAGGTTCTTGAGGTTTCCAATGCTCGGCAGCATGTCCCCTTGATCGAAGTTGTGCATGCCGACGCTGAGGTACGCCATGCCGGTCAGGTCACCCACCCACGCAGGGAACCTCCCGGAGAAGCCATTGTTGGTGATGTCGAGGTACTCTAGCGCCGTCAATGTCGACAAATTCGGCAGCTCTCCGGTCAGGTAGTTCCACGACAGGTTCAGGAGCCGGAGCTGGGTGCAGTTGTTCAGTTGAGGAGGCACAGTTCCTGACAACGAATTGGAGTCGAGCTCCAGCCGCTCCAGGCTGCGGAGCGCGGAGATGGACGGCGAGATCCTGCCGGAGAGGTTCATGCTCGACAGAGAGATCTCGGTGACCGAGCTTCCCTCGCACTGGACGCCGAGGAAGTGGCACGGCGATGTGGCGTCTGTCCATGACTGAAGATGGTTCAGAGGGTCAGTTAAGCTGGCCTTGAATTGGAGAAGTGCCTCTGTCTGAGGATCGGTTTGGCAGGTTGAGCACATAGACAGGGAGAACAGTATGCTGAGATGGAAGCAGAATAGGATTTGTAGTCTCATTGCAAGGATTGTTGGCAAATCTGGAGAATTTTGATTACATGTGTATGTAATATTGTCCTGCAGTTTGCTTGAGAAGACCTGAAAGATTACAGAAGATGAAACTTGTTAGTTAACAGAGTGGCTTGGCTGTAAGGTGACATCTATGCAGATATGTATGTGCTTCTGTTCTGGTCATACTTTCAGTAAGAATTAGGACCATATATGCATATACTAGTTATTTTTCTTATTTATTCCTCAATGTATGTTAAGGTTTGCATTGATGTATGCACCATGTATATTCTGTTTGTTCGCTAAAACCTACAAGGCTTTAGAAAATGTCCTCTATTTTTTGGTCTCATACAAGGTCACAAGAAAATGTCAGCCTCAAACGGTGCGTCAGTGGCCTGAACTTTGTATAATTGGTATGTGATTTGGACAGCCAGAGTTGCTTTGGTCTGTTATAACTACATGTTCCAAAGATCATGACGTGTCAGCTACCACCTTCCACTCCATCAAATGCTTCCCTCTCACCTCCCCAGGACCAAACATGCACAAGATTGCCACCATGTCACAACAAAAAGTTCGCCATTAAATAAATCAGGTAAGAGGGCCAAAAGGCCAGGGCACTTGCTAAAATGTAATGAATCAGATGATGAACTGCACACACAGGGAATTAAAAAGATGGTCAAGGCAATTTTTAGTGGGGATATACTTTACTACCACTTGCTAAATTAGTGTGCCATTTGTGTCTATCCTGACACCTGGGCTAAAAACAAGTGCAATCAAAGGAAGGCACGATACGATTGACCTGTGAAGAAAAACATATTTGACCCAACTTATTTTGTCTTGTGACCGAATAAGGTTCATGGATACCAATGCTTGTGCTTTTTGTTTCTTGGTAGAGAATAAAATTTTGTTGCAAAATCTATAGCTTGATTGCATGATTCTTAAAAATATTTTGCTGGATTGCATGAGTACAATCTCATAACTTGACAAGTGTGCTACTTTTGGTTCTATGGCAATGATTTTAAACACCATATTCCATTTGGGCATCAATTAGATTGTTCTTTTGACTCATCAAAATCAAGTGAATATTAAATTGCCTATATGCACAGCAGAAGACTATGGGTATAAAAAAAATCCATTTCCATATACATTTGCAAACTGAGGGTGATGAATTAGAAACATTTTGAGTTGACATCTCTATAAAAATGACATTAAACTGATAGAATCATTTTTTTAAATTTTTTTTTTATTCAAAATAGGTGTCCTCTTGGTCTTTACCACTTATATACTAGCACCTATTCAAATTGAAAACATAATTCTATATTGGTCGTGTTATATAACTGATATATTTGTCTGTATATTCTCTGATAGTTCTTTCTCATTGGAGATTGAATTGGAGCTGTCAAAAAAAATGCTGTGTGGATATTTCATCTGTTGTAATTATGGATCATAAATCATGGGTAAACACCAGTAAACAGAAGGAGGGTAAAACTATCGAAACGGAAGGGAATGGAACTAGAAAGAAAGTAATTTGGTGGTCTTACGGGACCCTAATTATTTGAAACCATCATGAGGATATGGGTTCGTCGCGAGCGCAAAATTGTTTGAAGTGGTGAGATCAGTTAGAATGAAGCAATGAGTCTACTCCAAAAACTCTTTGTCTTAATGTCGACTATAGTGACATCCTTTTTTGATGTGAAAGGATTGAACATAGGAAAAACCTCCACAAACCGGCACAACATCAGCAGAGATACTACTCTAGAGGAGCAGAGCACTTGTTAGAGCAAGTGGAATGGGGGTAACTGCTACTCTCTTCCTCTTGGCAACTACTCGAAATTGTTCACATGGAGAAAGGCTAACATGGAGGTTCATAGACTACGTAAGCAGGAAAAAAGATCCACTCAGATAAATAGCCACAAGGTGGAACGGAACGCATCAATTAACCACGAATGAGCTGTATGGCGCCTAAACAGAATGCGAATCCACGAAGCAAAACAGAGAGGGCAACAGAGCACAGCTCAATTCCATACCTCTCCGCAGACCCTCCGCAGCTCGATCCTGCTGAACTGAAGTTGGTCTTCCTCTCTTTCCTTCCTCTTCTTCCAGGTACACAGCAAGAATAACCAGAATCGGTCAAGCGCAAACTGAGGAAGGAAGATCACCAGAGGAGAAGTTACGAGAAGAGAAGTTTGGAGGAGAGAGAGAGAGAGAGAGGGCGCTGGAAGAGCTTTGCTATTTCAAGTGGCTGCCAGGAGTTGTGTCATTTTTGGCTTTTTTATGGGAGGCGTTTTGGGCAAGACGGCAATGATACACAGATGAGATGAGCTGAGCTGAGCTGAGTAGACACATAAATACATAAATGCAGAGGTCTGTATCTGGGCACAACACATCCTACCAAGAAAGAGCAATACTTTTAGGATCAGTGGCCGGTGATGAGTGGGACGGAAGGGGAAAGGTTGTTGCTTGCGGGAGTGCCGTTTGAACTGTGGCATGCTTGGCCCTCTTGCCTCCTTCCGTTGGCTGGCTGCGGGTGACGAGCCGGTCGAGGAGTAGTCTCCGTCGCTCACGGGAGACCGCGCGCACCTGGATTATGTCTTTCTTCAGAGGAAGTCTGGAAAATGAAGAAGAATCAAAGATTCAACAATCTGTAGTTCAAATAAACACACAAGCTGTTCGGGAAATATGTCGGCCAAATCACTGAATTCTGGTGACTTCCGTTTTCATTTTTCCAGCCAAAGGCCCGAAGTTTTCTCTTAAATTCAACCAAGAATTCAAAATTTTGAAATATTTTTGAATTCATGGTAGAACTGAAATGTCCGAGATATTTTGACCGAAAAGTAATGATTCTGGTGTCTACTGAAATTCAGTGCATTTCAGTGAAATCTGACTGAATATCATTTCCACGCGGAGCTATATGTCCGCTACTTTGTTCTGAGCAAATTACATTTCGTGCCCGCTAATCTGAGTCTAGTTCACAAGCACCGAAGCAGGGCTAGATCTCTCATCGATTGTCAGCGTGCATGGTGTTTTCACCACCTTGGGTGATCTGGAACCTCAAGCGTCGAGATAATCCGGCAAAGAGTTGTGGCCAGACGACTAGTAGTTCTGTTCATGGTGCCATGGGCGTGGGCTGCTATGGACTTGTGGTCACCCAACATGTGGACGATAATTAGACAGAGAGGGGAGATTTTCCGTGCCTCCGTTCAATGTTGTGTACACGTGTAACGCAACGAGAGGTGATCGTTCTACCTTTAGCACCACCTCTCACATGAAAGTGCAGGCATCAATCACTTACGAGCATGATCCGAGATTGTGATCGGTACGGTCTGCATCAGTCGATAAGGCACAGCATGTTCCCCATCAAAGGGGTGCCAACTAAACTTGCACTTTTTTGGGCTGCGCGAGTGTATTTGTTCAGACGGGCTCTTAACCTTAAAAAAATAACTGAAACTCACAATTACCTAGGATATCGTCACTTTCAAAATTGCTAGTAAAATTATTCAGTACATGTTAGATACAAGGCTACTTTACCATAGGCATTGTGCGAACAGTGGCAGATCTAGGGTTTCATCGAGGGACAGGTTTATACGCATAACATGTATGACAGAAACACCACAAAATGCACGTATATAAGTTAGAAAATTGATAAAGTAACAGCAAACATAGTTAGAATACTTTGGTACTTGGCGATTTATGGATATTTTCTATATTTTAGACAAAAATTGATGAGTTGCGACCAAAATTTTAATTGAGTTTGGTTTGGTAAAAAATATGGATACAAATATCTTGATCAAACTAAATCATATGGTTTGATAAATTTTGAAGAAATCTTAAGTGTGACGACAACCAACCAGTCGAGTTGTCTAGTCAGCGGATTGCTGCATGACCCTCTTTTTGACGGAAAAATGGTAGGGAAAGCTCACTACTCCTCATATTTATTTTCTATAAAAATAGAACACGATAATTACAAAGAGAATCCGAAGAGTCCATGGAAAGGTGGGAGAATTACAAAGTGTTCAGGCATTGCATCATATTCTCCTTAAGGCTAGGTTTAGCTCTATGCATCCCTAAAGAATCTCATGCATTCCTGCTAGGTGGCATCCTAATTCTCAAAAATGACTTTGTTCCTTGTGTTCCACAATGCCAAGCATCCAATAATGATTGTTTCTCTGTAGCATTTAATGTTGAATCTTCTCCTGCCATCCATGGGCTTGCTCATCAGATCGAACTTTGTACTCCATTCAAGGTTTAGACCCCACTAGAAGAGTTTGACTAAATTCACATCCAAAGAAAAGATGATCCGTGGTTGGGAGGAGTAAAGAGGGTCACCGCCATGACTCAATAGGAACGAGTAAAGAGGGTCCCCGCCGCTGTTGGGGGGAGGGAGGAAGGGAGACGTCCCCTTGCACTAGCGAGGCGAGAAGAAGTGGTAGTGGTGGATGATCTGGCATCCGTAGTTGGCTAGTCGCCCCTAGGACACATGCGGGGGATGCAAGGCGCGGCATAAATACAAATTATCCAATCCGCGATATGTTTTGTGATTTCACAAACGGATAGAAATGCCATGTTGTTCGGCACGACTAATTCTTAAAATCTAAAATACATGCTCACGAAACATAAAACACAAGTATGTCTAGGATTGAACGATACCCCTTCCCGTCATCCAAACCAAAGGGGCATGATCCAATAATGTACTCCCTCCGTTCTAGAATACAAGATGTCTTCCGTCTGTGCAACAAATGTATCTAGACGTCTTTTGGGAGATATCCTTGTGTCTTCCCCTAAATAGGCCCAACCAGAATAGGCCCAACCAAAATTATTTTCATATCACGAAATTCACATACCAGTTGTCCTGCAATTTGTTTTCTCAAAATATTGACAAATCCTTTACCAAATACTTCCTCTGTCTCATGATATAGAATAGAACGGACTCGGAGGGAGTAAGTTTCAGGCTTCCAACAACGTGGGAGTACCTACCCTTGAACTGCCGGCACCACGGGTGTGAGGCGGTAGAGCGGGCATGCGGGCAAGCGCTACCAGCAGGTCGTCGTCGGTTTGGGTGAAAAGGGACCCGTAAATGAGGTCAGCAGTGAGCTATGCAAATCCCAAAGCTACAGGGTTCCCATGACACTGTATTACCAGGTCGTGCTTTCTTACAATCACCTTTATGGAACTTGTATTTTCAGTTTGATTTTGTAGATCCCGGTTTGAGCTCCATGGTGGCTTTGCATTAATTCTGAACATGCATGCGGCTCTGTCGTTCAAATGTTCCAGAAAGACATACTACGCTCAAATAGTCCCGATCGTTCCTCTGTTATATATACCATGTAAATTAAGAACTGCAGTAGTAGCGTTTTAGAGTAAGTGTTAAGGTAGCATCGTCTTATAGATGCATAATCAATGCACCTAAAAAGGGCATCATTGCACGGTATCATTCAGGAAGAAAAACTATCCATTTGTCCATACCGACGTCAACATCAGCTGAGTACAGGCCGGGTTACACTTACACAGCGCTCGTGATGACTGCTAGCTAGTACTACTAAAAACGCACGCTTCATCAACACGCATCGCAGCAAGTTTGGGGGTTTCAACTCAGGAACGCTCTTCTGTTTTCTTTTCCTACAAAAAAAATTCTCTGTTTATTCTAGATGGATGCAGCAAGGGCGTCCTATGCCCGTATGGGTGACCGCCACGTATTACTAGTGGTCTCCATTCTGCCCGGAGGCGAGGGGTTTTCTCCTATTGGCTGTGGCTGCCGCACGATGATTTTATTTTTGCTGGGAAAATTTTCATAAGTTCATAAGAAGTACAAAGCACCCAAATTATAAAAAAAATTACATCGAGATCTTTGTACCACCTAACAACCACTACTGCTGTCAGAGCGAGCCGCCGACGCGTCGCTGTCGCCGCTCACTTACCGGAGTCGGCATGACGTTGTTGATGACAGTCGGGAAGTCTTCGTGCACGTGCCCCTAAGGACCAGCGCCCCAGAGCTGAAGCTGTCGCCGTTGAATCCTTAAATTGATATGAAGCTTGTAACACCAAACCTAAAACACATGTAGACTGGACGAGATCTATAACACACATAGACTGGACGAGATCCACCACTCTATGAAAGCGGCGACTAGACGAATCCCCACCCTCCTCAACGCCAGCAGCAGGATCGTCGCCGACGAGGTGGAAGAGGAGGCGGGTATACCTTATTCTTGTCCTGCACAACGCCGCCATAGCCACTATAACGACGATGCCGATTGACCAAACTCTAACTTTAAGGACCCTTCTACACCGCCGAGCGCAGGTCCGAGGTCCCCACCCCCTTCTGTTGCCGGAACGGCAAGCAGAGGGGGCGGGGACCCGTCGATTTGCAGTCGTAGACGACGAGGATGAAACAGATTGTGGCGGCTGCTAGGGTTTTCACCCTAGCCGCCGCCTCTGTTTTCTCACGGGAGGGAGGAGGCAGACGTTACGCACAATGATTAACAACGATAATTCAATACCTATAAAAAGATGATGCAAAGTAAAATTGTTCTATTTTTTCTTTGGATGTTTAATTAAATTGTGTAAATTGAAATTCGATCTGAACGCATTGTTTCACTAAGGATGCAAATGTGCCGCAACAGCCCGCTAAACATCATCCCCGTACAAATTGTGCTAACGGCATCAAAAGGAAATTACGCACTTGATTTGTCCTGAGAAAGAAATGGAGCTGAATATTACGCCCACGCCGCTTAGAATACTAGATTTCACAAATTCTATTTGATTACGTCCTCATTTGATTAGCAAGAATCTAAAAGCATAGAAAAAACATGGGATTTCACCGTCATGCTAATTCGAGGCTTACAAGATCATGGTTTGTTTGTTCGCATACTCGCATGAAAAAGGAAAATTCATTTCTGAAAGGTTTTTGGGTAGATGCAATGATTGTTAATAAAGCAAAATAAGTGGAAACAATCTTTATGAAATTTTATGTAGGATTGAACCCTACTACGAGAAAAAAAATTCTAAGAATTCCAATCCTCTAAAACCCATATAAAAAAAATCCTTCAGTCATATATCCCTTAGAAATCAAACGTAGTGCTTACAAGGCATCGCCAGTCAAGAGTTCACCTATGACACCAAATGGTCAAGTGAGCCAGGTCTTCGCCATTAGAACACACAGTCCACACGTGACTATTCAAAAGCACAACTGGATTGCAATGGTCGTGTCCCATGTCAAATGTACATTAACATTTACATAATTAATCAGAAGCATGCATGCCTGTATGCAATTGCAGATGCATGCAAACTATTTGAGACTAGACGAGATGGTGACATGTTGTGCAAGGTCGGCAAGCAAAGTAGCTAGCGAACGAAGTCGAAAACGATAGGCCTCACAGCATCATCATCCGATCCATGGGCAGCCACGGGGATATACATACATACAAGTGTATAGGAGTATAGGATATTGCGACCATCCAAGTGGGTAATCTGAATGAAAAAGTTGTGATGTCCATGATTAGGAGGAATCATTATGCAATGCTGATGGACCAACATGACCAGATACGAAATCGTTACTTAGCTACCTAGCTAGCTGCCATTTTGTTTGAGTATTATTATAACGATGAGTGCTTTTAGAGGTTTGCTGAAGAAATAGACCCATTTGGAACCGCATGACCGTTGGGCCCTTCTAGAGAAAGGCAGCATACTTTATATATACATGTTGATTCTGTAAGCGCAAACTCCAACAGTCTAACTATCGTGCATCGCTTGAACACAAATTTTCAGATAGTGATTCAATAATTTTTTGAATAATCATATTTTTCTGTTCCTAACTATGGAAAAAAAACTCAAATATGTATAAACCATCTAGACACATACATGTATGTGTGAAATTCGGTACTAGAGAAAATTATGATAACTTGTGCAAACAAAAAAAAACAAATTAATTAGGTTGCACATCGAGCTGTGGTAAGTTACAACATAATGAAAACGAGTTTTTAAATTACAATTAGTAAATACAACAAAACAAAATCATACTCCCTCCATTTCCTTCTTATTAGGCGTATCATTAGTTTTTTTTCAAAAATCAAACTAATTGTCTTTGACCAAGTTTTTTCTAAAATACAAATATGAAAAGTTGTCTTATCTAAAATTACATTGTGTACAACAAATATTCTTCTTGAGTTTTTCTGATGCATCCATATGTTCTCTGCTTGCACTATATTTTAATCTCGTCAACAAATTGTGGCTCAACAGATATAGTGTGGTATGGTTAAGATGAATGGCTAATTAAAAGCATGAATGCTGGTGTTGTCAAGCAACCAGTCATATCAGTCATTTTTGGAGTGTGAAGTGGATATCCATTTGAAATCGGTGCTATGGTCATATCCATCCTCTTTGCAGTACTGACTCGGTCTTTATGGAGAAAAAAACTTACGACATGCTGGAACAGCATGACTCATCATAGCCCGAAGTGCTGAATCATTCCTTAGCAGATGGAAATATTTAATTATTAATTGGATATGGAATGCGGAAGAGAAATATTTCGGTTTACGTCGATATCGAGAAGTTTGTTGTCCGAATAGAGGTTTATAAGTGGCCATAGTGTAACGTTTGGCACATCTCTATCTCTATTCAGTATAATATAATGCACCACCTGCTCTAATAATTTGACATGACAAATGACCTAAGCTCTCACAGTATCTAGATTAATTGCCTTGTCGGAAATTGAATTGTGGCGAATACATGTCTAGGAAACTTTTGTACTAACTAAAAGACTTTCTTGTTGTTACATGAAAAAGATTATAACTTTTTGCGAGAAATTCGAAACCATGTGGGTTATTGTTTCACTTCTCCAGAATTAAATTTAGCTGCATGCAAACCATTTGACTTTAATGTTGATTGTGATCAGTCCTGCATAGGATCAAGACTGCATGTATAGATGTGATTGCACTTGCTGCCATGTGGCTGGCTGTGCATGAGCAGAGGACGATAGTGGCATGCATGTTTCAGCGCCACAGTTGCTCAAAGCACCACCACACAGCTGTACTAAGCTTTTGAAGGAGCCATGGGTGCATCTTAACTTTGCCGCATTAAGGCGGTGGTGTTGCTCTCATGGGTCACGTTCAATTGTATTTGTGGCAAATAGCCGAATAGGGCCTCAATGCGTAACGGTCCCATGACCTGTAAATCAAAAGCCTCAACGAGTGAAAAAGATAAGTTTTTTTTAGAAAATAAGAAAATGTTTAGGGACAGATAACTCACAGACAAGGGAATCTAATTGGGACCTCTGGCTTCGTGAGATCGCAATTATGTGAGCAAGGAAACATGACGTCCATCAAAAGATCCGTGGAGAAGAGACAAGCAGCTGATAAGAAGTTAAGAACATTTTATACATAACAAAGAAGTTGATTAGGGGTGCATGTCTTTGTGTCCAAAGGAACAAATTAATCACAAAAATCCTCGAGGGGCATAATATGCTTACTTGCTTAGTGTTGATCCGGATACATATTCCAATGTTTTAAGGTTTGTTTGCTAGCTAGCCAATGTGCTGCACTAAATTAATAATTGACAAGTAGTTGCATGCTTATCAGTGAGTAAATTGTTTACGCCTAATCTAGGAGAGGAGATGGTGTTCGATGACAAGGTGTGACAGGCGACGGCTCAAAAGTTTAATCATGTGACAACTAAATCAATTTATGTGGGAGCAAGATCTTCGACATTTTTTCTTTCACTATGTAAACCAGTTGCTAATCTGATCCAAAGAGTCCAACTACATATTAATGACGATAGTTAAAGCAATTTTTATCCACTTTATTCAAACTAATCTGAGAGGACTTTATTCAAACTAAACAGGACAGCTAGATATCCCCTACAAATTTGGATTAGATATAGGAAGTTGGCCCAATAGTGTAGGCGCCCAATGGTCTAACGGACCTGGGATAGAGTTGGGTGTTTTCCTTTCCTTCATTTAGCCCCCCTTGGACCACTCAGCAATTGGGCCGAAACTTCTTATAGTTTTAATGGGCCGTTCTAGTGGCACCCTGATGAGTGATGACAGAGCTCCACCAAAACAAACATTTTTCCACTAAAAGATACCCAGAACAGATCTTTTGCTAAAAAAAAAGAACAAACCTGGTTTCGAAACTTTTTACGTTTTACTGTTTTTTCTCCCTCCGTTCTAAATTACTGGACTCAGATTTTTCTAGATTCGGATGTATCTAGCACCAAAACATGACAAGATACATTTGAATCTAATGAGTCCGTTAATTCGGATCGAAGAAAGTAGTATTTTGTTTGCTTTTTATTGAGATCTCTTTCTTATATTATAGCTTTCCATAAGGAAAAAGCTTCAAAGAGTAAAACGATATAACATTCTTTTTGGATAAAAAGAAAATGTTTATGCACACATAACTCAAGGACACGGGAATCCAAATGGGACCCGGCCTCTGCATGCATCCATGAGGATCACAATTAATTCCACCATGGAAACTCGGTGTCCATCAAAAGCCCCGTGGAGAAGAGACAAAGAGTGATAACAACATGTATACATAACAAAGAAGATGATCAAGAGAACAGCCCTTGAGTGACATTATATGCTCGGTGTGATCCAGATACATATTCCAGTGTTGTAAGGTTTGTTTGCTAGCTCTGCCCGCTGAACTAATGGTTGGACAAGTGCTTGCATGCTTATCAGTGAGTAAATTGTTTACGCCTAATTAGGAGAGGAGATGGTGCTCGATGACAGGTGACGGCTCAAAAGTTTAATCATGTGACAATTAAATCAATTTGTGTGGGAGCGAGATCTTCAACATTGTGTCGATGACTATGTAAACCAGTTGCTGATCCAATCCAAAGAGTCGAAGTACATTTTTAATGGAGATTGTTAAAAAGGAATTCTGATCCACTTTATTCAAACTAAATAGGACAACTAGAGAAATGTATCCCCTCTAAATTTGGGTTACATCTAGGAGGTTGGCCCGATAGTGTTAGTGCCCAATGGCAGAACGGACCTGGGATAGGGTTCGGTCTTTTCCTTTCCTTTATTTAGGCCCCATTGGACCACTTAGCAATTGGGCCGTAACTTCTTATAGTTTTAGTGGGCCATTCTGGTGGCATCCTGAAGACAGAGCTCAACCAGAACAAGCCTTTCTAAAAGGGACCCAGAACAGAACTTTTTTGTCTAAAAAAACAGAACAAACCTGGTTTGCAAAACTTTTTTTACGTTTTATTAGTGTTTTCCTAGTACTCCCTCCGTCTCGAAATAGATGTCTCGGGTTTTTCAAATTTTGGATGAATCTATATACATAGTGTCTAGATTCATAATTTTGATAAATCTGAGACATCTATTTTGAGACGGAGAGAGTATTTTGTTGCTTTCTATTCAGATCTCTTTCTTATATTTTTTCCAGTTCTTCTGCAAACTTGTCGAATCAAATGTATGGTGCTTCAGATTTTCAATGTATTGGTTTCTCATGTGTATCCTGTAGAAATTTCAAGATTCACACTAACACTTCTATATACTCATTGACCTGGAGAGAGGATTTGTGGCTCCAGACCACTTATGGCTATTTTTTTAAATAATATTTTTTTAATCAATTGCACGAATATTACGTGATTCGAGGAATTAACGAAAGTAGCGTGGTGTCGTATTTTCAAAAACTGACCTGACCCAGTCGGATTCTCAAAAGCCGACGAGTCTGTCGGACACTGTTAGGCAGCTTGTCGCGTTTTGAAAAACCGACTAGCCAAGTCGTCTTTTCAATAGCCTACGAGCCGGGGTTGGCTTTTCAAAAACCGACGGATGACCCATATTGCACCGGCGGCTGCATGGATCATGCAGCGTGTTAGACTAATCCAGTCATTCAGCGTTTGCTCCCGCCAGTAGAATCCCGCCACTATTTTGCGCCGTTATTTTCCCCGCTAGTATTTCTCCCGCCACTCTTTCACGCCGTTTATCTCCCGTTAGTTCTTCCCACTGTTTTCTCCCGCCAATTTCCCCTAGTCGCCCCTATAAATCCTAGCACCGAGATGGTATCTCTTCACCCCGTTCTTCCTCTTTTTCTCGCATTTCCTTCTCCTCTCTGTCATGAGTGTGCCCTGTTCGGACCCAGAGTATAGGACAACGAAGATGAAAGATGACAGGTTGCCACAAGGGGTGACACAGGAGCGTTGTTGGTGCGGCCATCTCGCGAAGGTCAAGGAGTCGATCGATTTCTCAACCTGCATGGGCATGAAGTTTTTCATGTGTCCCAACCACGATGCAAGCCCGCCCCGGCAAGCAAGTTCGTCGTACGAGAGGCCTCCGGTATGTTTCCAGAGCATGGTTAATATGAACCATTCACGTTATCATGTGTTCTTTTATTCATTCCATTGATTTGCTTGTAGTCTCCTCCTCCACTTTGCAAGTGGTACCATTGGATTGACACGGAGCAGCCAGCCTGGGCCGTGTAGGAGATTGCAGACAGGAGCCGACGTGCAAGGGAGAGCTTTCTTAGTGAGGAACATGCTGAAAGGATAGCCGCGAACGAGAAGAAGGCTCGAGAGAGAGAAATGAAAGAATTCAGAGCGGAACAAGCTCGAAACCGTGAGCTGAACAGGAAGAGAAGGGAGGAAGAGGAGCGGCAGGAACAGGTGCGCAAGGAGGCCCATGAGGCGGAAAGGAAAAGATTAAGAGAAAGGGCTACCGAGGCGCGGGCAGCAGAGGAACATGAAGACAAGACCGGGAAGTACCCGCGCTGGACTCAGGGAAGGTAGATGTATGTCTCAGTACCGATGTATCTGCACTTCAGTTGTAGTGTCTTGATGTAACTTCATTTTAGTTGTAGTGTCCCCGATGTATCTGCACTTTAGTTGTAGTGTCCTGATGTATCTGCACTTTAGTTGTAATGTCTTGATGTAACTTCATTTCAGTTGTAGTGTCCCGATGTATTTTAATTTCAGTTGTAGTGTCTTGATGTATCTTAATTTTAGTTGTAGTGTCTTGATGTTACTTCATTTCAGTTATAGTGTCATGATGTATCTTCATTTCAGTTATAGTGTTGTAATGTATCTTAAATTCAATATGTCAGTTAATTTCGGAGACAATGTATCTAAAATGTTTATCGCCAAAATGCTTCCCGTCAAAAAACATTCCTGCCAAAATACTTCCCGCCAGAATGTTTTCTGCCAAAATACCTCCCGCCAAAATGCTTTTCGCCAAAATATTTTCCACCTAAATGTTTCCCGCCAGAATTATTTCTGCCTAAATGTTTCCCGCCATTTTTTGTTCATTTACCCTATAAAACCCCCTCCTCACGCAGTTGTTTAAGCAAAGTCATCCCGTTTTTAGCCAGTATGTTTCCTGGTTTTCCCTACGATCGTAGTTTCGAGACAAACATGTTCGTTGACCTTTTTCATTTGGCTAGGAACTTTAGGATAGACAACAATCCAGCCCTATTGGAGGAACTAATTGGTAATGGTTGTCTCCTCACTGAGCTAGGTGAGGGATTGCATAGAAAAGGGTGACCGAAGAGGACTCCAGAGGAGATACGGCAAGAGCTACTTCAGATCAATGCTAGGTGGGCAAGAAAAGATTCTTTAACAAAGGGGCAAGGCAGCAGAAAGTCAAGCTCCCTTGGATTTGGATAGAAGAGAGTGAAGACTTCGATGATCTCTTCATGCCGCCGGTCGGTGGTACCAGGGATATAGCAGAGTGTGACAAGGCCGAGACCTTAAAGAAGGCGCAGGCCAAGAAGAGCAATGACAAGCTAGAAGGGAGTGAAGATGAAGATGATATATTCATGACGTCTGCCGCTGGGACTAAGTGGAGAGGTGAGTGGGACAAAAGGCTAGCCAAGAAGAATGGTAAAGGCGAGACATTGTCGAAGGGTAAGGGCAAGGAATCATCGAAGGGTAAGGATGAGGAAAAAGGTGAAGATGATATCTTAATGTCGCCCCCTGTTGGGACCAAGGCGAGGGCTGATTGGGACAAGGCGTGGGCCAAGAAGAAGGCATCATCCAGGTGTAAGGGCAAGAAGAGCAAGCCGTGAAGAAGGCATCGTCGAAGGGTAAGGGCATACTCATAGGGATAGAGAGCGCTCTTATTTATGTACCGCAAGTTATGTTGAATTGTGTTGCAAGCTATGTTGAAATGTTTGTCAAATAAAAAATGTTTATCGAAAGGTGTCTCATACATAGATAGATACAAGTCTCATACATAGATAGATATATGTATGTCTCATACATAGATAGATATCACTACCACCGGTCACGAGGTTACTATGGCGTCGGTGAACTCCATTCGTACCTTCTAGGTGGCCCCATATTAGGGGGAGGTAGAGTTGACCCGTCACCCTGGGTCTGTGTATCCTGTGTGGAGAAAGGTGGTGGAGTCTGCTGCGTCTGGTACAGTCCCAACCAGTCAACCTGATCCTGCTGAGTCTGTTGATCCTCCTCATTAGTCGCTCACAAACCCATTGAGGACATGCTTGGGTCTCCATATCCTCCTGCCATGTAAAAATATTAAGTACTCAATGATTATACACTACATGTAACCAAAATAGATAGGAAAATGCGTACCCTCAGGACGATAGCCCATGAAGGAGACTTGCGGCTATTGTTGCTGCTGTTGCCACTTGTCGAAAGTAAACTGCGAATGTTGCTGCTGCTGCCACTGGTCTAAAGTAAACTGTTGTTGTTGCTCCCACGCCGAGCCTCCAGCCTGGTCTGGAGGTGGTGCTCTCGGTTTCTCCTGCTGTGAGATCCGTGGACGAGGCCTGTGGCGCATAGGTGCACTCGGTGTCTCCTGCTACGTCCGCCCTGAGCCTCGGAGTAGTTTCTGGTCTGCACGCGGGGTGCGCTCCTGCGTGGAGTGATGTTGCGGGCGAGCCTGCATGGAGTGACGCGATGGGCCCTCCCCCATGGAGTGACGCGGTGGAGGCTGTGTTGCTCGGTGTTGAACAACGTCTGAAATATTTGTGCACGTGATGGTCGCACAGATACTCTTTAGTCTTTCCTCGACACGCTTGACAGAGGACTGAGCGTGCTGACGTGGTACAAGAGGAGCGGACGAGAGCGAACGTCCCCACTGATGCACTTCCGTCTGTAGCTCCCGTTTCATATCAGCCTGCATTTCCATAGTAGATAAGTACACATTATGTAGGCTACCAAGTACAGTAACAAAGAAAAGTATATTTACCACTGACTGGCTGGGCTCCATAGTCGACTGGCTAGGGTATCTTTCATCATCATGCGCGTGGTGGACGGGACGCAACCGTGCCATGCTCATGTACCTATGTAAGTATGCACGGAATAGCTCCATATCCGTGCATCCTCCTACAAGCTCCTGTGCGCGCTCCTGTATGAGCATGCTGATGTGCTTGTACGTTTAATCAGATGCCGATGCCTATGTCTGTGCATATGGACTATGTGAATCAGGCTTCTATTTTGGCGAGTGCCTCTACAACATGTTCCGTTGACAACTGCCTCGTTCGGACTCTGTTTCACGCCCAGCTCTCCGTTTGCGGTGTCGTGACCTGGTTCGCTCAAGCCAAGTTTATCTTGTCGCAAGATCTTTCGGAGGTCGGAACCGAGGAACCATAAAAAGGCAATGCCACTTGAAGTCCTCCAACATTGAAATTGAAGGCGATGATGCCGGACTGATGAGATCTTCTTCCTAGAGTCGATGACCCGAAGACCGATCTGGAAAGCCAACGTCTTCTTCACGGATGCGGATAGACTGATCCCGAAGTCCGAGAACAAACCCGAGCCCCGTCAAACCCCAAGACCATCGGTGCCGAACCCTAATGTGATCCCTTTTCCGAGAACCCTATTTTATAAATACCATCTATACACTTATTGCATATTAAATTGTTCATGTCCGCATACATGTTTGACATTTGGGGGTACTTTGTCGATTCACCTCGTAATTAAATATGGAGTATATATGCGAGCTATATTTGTCTTATCTCGACTCCATTTAAATTTGTCTAGCGAACCGATGCCATGTTTTGCCTTGCTAAATCAACATTTAAATTGCGAGGTATCTAAATAACATGAACCATCTAATTAATTGCCGGGACCCCGGTTCCGCTTAATATTGCCTAATTGCACCGCATCTTTGCCATAGCATGCATCATACATGCATCAGGCCTGATCTTCTGCAGTAGTATTAAATAGTGCATTCGGTGTTTCTTTTAGTGCTTTGGTTCTTCGTGGATTGGGCCGTTGAGTTGATGCGACTACTGACAAGTTCTTCGAATAATGTATCTTCGGCAATGTTTCCCAGGCGAGCAATCTCCCATTTTCTACCTATTTTGCATTTATAGTCTTTACTTCCTCCTGTTGATATATTGATATCCGTATTGCGATGCTTTAGTTTCTGTGCACCATTTATATTCCTTGCAGCCTTTATATTTCCTTGGACATATCCTATTACATGTTGTTTGATAGATAGTCGGCCTTGCGAGTCGTAGTTGCTTGCTTAGGTGCTGCTTCACGTCGTTGTTGTTCCACCGTTGTTGGAAGGTTGGCACATGCTTAATGGTGGAGATGATCATGACTTTAATTTCAACTGATAATAAAACTGCTGGGAATAGATATAACTAATGTAGAGGCACCGGTGGGCAATAGCTAATATTTGGTTCTTCCACGCTCACTTGTGTCCCGTAGGCCCCGAGTACTTGATACATGTTCCTTGACTATTCGCATTATCCACATACGGGAGACTCTATGAATCCCCCTTTGCCTGAGCTTGATTCACACTTTATTTCTTGGGGGCCACAAACTAGTTTGGGGATTTATTACTATCCTGTACTTATGCCATGCTTTACTGCTTTATTTACGATTGTGTGTGGAGCACCTGTACTGTTTTGGATCGTGACACGTTTTCGCTGTATCGATAAGCCTAGTCACACTTTCAGGTTCCCAGTCGTTTATCGCCGTCTACACAAACCCTGGGTCCGTCTCGGAGCCGGCCAACTTCGTTGCGGGTAGCTTAGTGGGGTGGCCTCCTGAAATGATTTATGAATCATGTGAATGCTTTGTCGTGATGCCTCGTTGCTTTTTATTTGGTTCTTCCCGAGGTTGATCGTGTGTGTGTTGCTATTTGTGCACTCCTGCAGGAAAAATTTATGAAAATCGTGTCCGCGGTTATGGACGACTTGGAGCACAGTATCTCGATCATAGACAACTATAACTAAAGTAGTGCTATGAATTTGACTTTGACATGTCTAGTAATCAGTTTCACTACAACAGAATGAGTAAATAAGAGTGCCAACAACTACTGGTTTTGGGATGTATTATGCTAATTGTATTTGACTAGTAAGTATCGCAACTACAATGGAATGGTTAACTAAAACTGCCCACTGCTTATAATATTGGGATGACTCATGCTATCTATATCTCACTAGTAAGTGCTGCATCTATAATGGAATGGATAAAACTGCCAACTGTGTGAGTTCCTTGGTTTGACTTCCTCGTTTGGTCTCGAGGGGGAAATACCAGGATGGGTATGATTGGTGTTAGTATCAGGTTGGTTCCGAATAGGTCTTCATATATCTCTCTCTAATAGCCGACAGTTGCATCGAGTCTCTGTAGGTTGTTAGTGCATGCTTCATTGCCGCTTCAGTCCACCATACCTATGTAGGCGAGAGCCACCGAATTCTAGATTCGCCGTGTACTGGCCTCAGTACTGACCGCTCCCTTTTTTCCTTGTTCTTTGTTGGCACCCCCTTTGTTTAACAGGTATAAGTTGGCCATCGTTAGCAGGGTTACCCTGCTGGCTTGGCCTGGACAGGGTTATGGACACCATTGGTTATTCTTCAGGGCTCTTAGCCCCATTTGCATCTTATCCGTACTCGGACGTTGTATCATTTTCAAGGTGATTTGGATATTTGTACTGTATATCTGTATTCTTGACTCATGGAGTCTTTGTTGTATATATATGTTTCTATGGGTTCCATCGTGAACTATTGTGTAATGGTATTACTTTGTTTTCCACCCGCACGTAAGTGCCTGGTGGGTATCTTTGAATCGTTTCTATGCGGGTTTGGCAAGAATTGCTAAAACTTACATAGGGCCGATCCAAGGGTGTTACAAAGTGGTATCAGAGCTCAGCAGTTGTGATACCCCACTGGTCCAGCCTTTAGGATAACCTAGCTAACGGTCGGTGTAGAGTGTCAAAACTATTTTTGTAAAGTTGGTTGGATAAATCTGACTAGGTCTGTTTTTACTCCTTATCCCTATGCTTTTCTCCTCTTACCTCTACGTGTTTTGAATCTGCTCTCTTACCTTTTCTTCGAGTCCAGATTTTCTTGTGGTTGGGTTTCCGTCGTACCTTCAGGGTTTTGCTTCCTCCTTTTTTATTACGGTGGAGCTACAATCATCTAATTTTCATCTCGGTTGCTGTACCCTCCCTCCAATCTTTTTGTCCTTGAACTCGTTATCTATATGTGCACCTTGACGGATATTCGTATCGTTGAAAAACATATGAGAAGGATGAGCATTGGTGAAGTTGGAGTATACCTTGAGCATGTGTTGTTCATGCCAGTGGAACCATCGCGAAACCTAATCATGTTGTCTTTTCATACGATTTTTTTGTATCTTCCGTGGTTTCCAACGCGATGACATCATCTACACAGATCCGTTGAAGAGCATGCATCACTCCTTTGTTTTCCAAACATTGCTTATGAAGATCTTCCGTCTGAATTCCGAGAGTGGTTACACGATTCTTCTATTCGTGTACAGAGTAATGCTTTGGGTGCGGAATGGAGTCATGACCATACCACTACTCTTATCATTCACTTTTGTACGTTGAATGGTGGATCAATGCGATTTTACTCCTCTCCCAGAAGTTAGAGGTGACCTTATCTGTCGAGACATCTACCTTCATCTTTTGTTCCCCGGAGTGTTCTCTCGACGAACATGAACAATGACCTCTTATTGGTGATGTCGCCGATTTCAAGATGGAGCAAGAACCCTTGTTAGTGGTGTCGCTGGGACCTACACAGAGCGAGAAGAATCCGCTCATCAGCCTTCTCCCCCGTACCATGAGGCAGATCTTGAGGGCGAGATCCATTGTTAGTGGTGTCGAATTGTAGCACCCCGGTAAAATCACTACTAGAAAAATCGCTTGTTGTTTTATATTTTCGCATCATCATGACCACATGCTCATGTCATCATGCCACATTGCATTTGAGCATCGTCATGTCATCATGCATTTGTTCGCCTAAAACTATTTTCTAAAAGCCCATCTTTGTTTTCTAAATATCTCCTCTCTTAATTTCAAATTAAAACCTGGTGTTCCGAATATCTCTATTTGTCTAAAACTATTTTTCTAAATGTTTTTGTTTTATAAAAATAATATTTTCATGCGGGGAGGCAGCCGTGGGCCAGGCCCAGCCCACTGCCACCTACTACCCTGATAAAACCCTAACCGGATCCATCCCACCTAGTCCCTACCCCACCACCGCCAGCCGCAAACAGCTGCGCAGCAGCGTTGCAGCACCACCCGCGTTCAGCACCCCGCGCTCAGCGTACATGCTAGCGCTGCCCCAGCCACGTGACCGTGACACGCTCCTCACCACCCCGGCCCCACCTACCGACAACCCCCGACACAACCCCGCATGCTCCCTTCCTCTCGATCTCCCCTACTCTGACCCCGCGGTCTCGCACCTCTGTCCTGCTTCGATCTCCCTAGACCCGGGCACTGCAGCCCCTTTCATCCTCGCCTCGCTGCGCCGCCCGAGTCGTTGCTCGCCCGCCTCACCTCGCCGTGTTCGCAGGTCCCTCGCCGCCTCCCTCATCAGCCTCCACTGGTCGCTGCTCAGCCTTGCGCTTCCTCGTCCTCGATCCTATCTCCGACCGCCATCCTCGACCCTGCCACCAGGCATCCTTCCCTCTCTGCCGACCGCCGGGTCCGCGACGGCCCTCTACGCCCGTGTCTTCCTCCTTGGACGCTATTGTCCCCTACGAGCCCGCCCTGTTGTGGCCCTCTGCCGTCGCCAGCAACCGCCGCGGCACGTGCGTCCCGGCGAGCGTCGCCTCCCTTCTCACCGTCCAACGCTGCTAGGGTCGCCTCCTCCTCCTCGAGCTGGTCACCACGTCCTCTTCCACCCATAGTCCCCTGCACCGAACACCACCGCCTACGATGGCCTCCTCGCTGTGCTCCCGATTGCGAGCCTCCTCTTCTCTGGCATGTAGCCGCCTACACCACCCAAGCACGCCTTGCTGTCGATGTCTCTACAGGACCGCGCTCCGTGACATCGAGCTACATCCCCGTCGCCAAGTCCTCTGATGCCTCCGCTGCACTTGTGCTCCTTTGCGAGTGCGTGTTCCTGCTCCTCTGTCCGCACGTCCTCCTACAAGATCATGTGCGCGCTCCTGTATGAGCATGCTTATGTGCTTGTACGTTTAATCAGATGTCGACGCCTATGTCTATGCATGTGCACTATGTGAATCAGGCTTCTATTTTGGAGAGTGCCTCTACAACATGTTTCGCTGACAACTGCCTCGTTCAGACTCTCTTTCATGCCCAACTCTCCGTCTACGGTGTCGTGACCTGGTTCGCTCAAGCCAAGTTTATCTTGTCGCAAGATCTTTCAGAGGCCGGAACCGAAGAACGATAACAAAGGCGATGCCACTTGAAGTCCTCTAACATTGAAATCGAAGGCGAAGATGCCGGACTGACGAGATCTTCTTCCCGGAGTCGATGACCCGAAGACTGATCTATAACGCCAAGGTCTTCTTCACGGATGCGGATAGACTGATCCCGAAGTTCGAGACCAAACTCGAGCCCCGTCGAACCCCAAGACCATCGGTGTCGAACCCTAATGTGATCCCTTTTCCGAGAACCCTATTTTATAAATGCCATCTATAAACTTGTTGCATATTAAATTGTTCATGACCGCATACATGTTTGACATTTAGGGGTACTTTGTCGATTCACCTCGTAATTAAATATGGAGTATATATGCGAGCTAGATTTGTCTTATCTCGACTCCATTTAAATTTGTCTAGCGAACCGATGCCATGTTTTGCCTTGTTAAGTCAACATTTAACTTGCGGGGTATCTAAATAACATGAACCATATAATTAATTTTTGGGACCTCGGTTCCGCTTAATATTGCCTAATTGCACCGCATCTTTGCCATGACATGAATCATACATGCATCATGCCCGATCTTCTGCTGTAGTATTAAATAGTGTATTCGGTGTTTCTTTTAGTGCTTTGGTTCTTCGCGGATTGGGCCGTTGAGTTGATGCGAGTACCGACAAGTTCTTCGGATAATGTATCTTCGGCAATGTTTCCCAGGCGAGCAATCTCTCCCTTTCTACCTATTTTGCATTTATAGTGTTTACTTCCTCCTGTTGATCTATTGCTATCCGTATTGCAATGCTTTAGTTTCCGTGCACCATTTATATTCCTTGCAGCCTTTATATTGCCTTGGACACATCCTATTGCCTGCTGTTTGATAGATAGTTGGCCTTGCGAGTCGTAGTTGCTTGCTTAGGTGCCGCTTCGCGTCTTTGTTGTTCCACCGTTGTTGGAAGGTTGGCACATGCTTAATGATGGAGATGATCATGACTTTAATTTTAATTGATAATAAAAATGCTGGGAATAGATATAACTAATGTAGAGGCACCGGTGGGTAATAGCTAATATTTGGTTCTTCCACGCTCACTTGTGTCCCATAGGCCCTGAGTACTTGATACCTGTTCCTTGACTATTCGCACTATCCACATACGGGAGACTCTATAATCCCCCTTTGCCTGAGCTTGATTCACACTTTATTTCTTGCGGCCACAAACTAGTTTGGGGATTTATTACTATCCTGTACTTATCCATGCTTTACTGCTTTATTTACGATTGTGTGTGGAGCACCTGTACTGTTTTGGATCGTGACACATTTTCGTTGTATCGACAAGCCCAGTCACACTTTTGGGTTCCCAGTCGTTTACCGCCGTCTACACAAACCCTGGGTCCGTCTCGTAGCCGGCCAACTTCGTTGCGGGTAGCTTAGTGGGGTGGCCCCATGAAATGATTTATGAATCCTCTGAATGCTTTGTCGTGATGCCTCGTTGCTTTTTATTTGGTTCTTCCTGAGGTTGATCGTGTGTGTGTTGATATTTGTGCACCCCTGCTGGGTAAAACTTTCTGAAAGCCGTGTCCGCGGTTATGGACGACTTGGAGCACAATATCTCGATCATAGACAACTATAACTAAAGTAGTGCTATAATTTTGACTTTGACATGTCTAGTAATCAGTTTCACTACAACAGAATGAGTAAATAAAAGTGCCAACAGCTGCTGGTTTTGGGATGTATTATGCTAATTGTATCGGACTAGTAAGTATCGCAACTACAATGGAATGGTTAACTAGAACTGCCCTCTGCTTATAATATCGGGACGACTCATGCTATCTATATCTGACTAGTAAGTGTTGCAAGGAATGGATAAAACTGCCAACTGTGTGAGTTCCTTGGTTTGACTTCCTCGCTTGGTCTCGAGGGGGAAATACCAAGATGGGTATGATTCGTGTTAGTATTAGGTTGGTTCCGAGTAGGTCTTCTTATCTCTCTCTCTAATAGCCGACAATTGTATCGAGTCTCTATAGGTTGTTAGTGCATGCTTCTCTGCAGCTTAAGTCCACCATACCTATGTAGGCGAGAGCCGCCGAATTCTAGACTCGCCGTGTACTGGCCTCAGTACTGACTGCTTCCTTTTTCCTTGCCCTTTGTCGGCACCCCTTTAGTTTAACAGGTATAAGTTTGCCGTCGTTAGCAGGGTTACACTTTCGGCTTGGCCTAGGCAGGGTTTTGGACAGCATTGGTTATTCTTCAGGGCTCTTAGCCCCATTTGCATCTTGTCCGTACTTGGACGTTGTATCATTTTCAAGGTGATTTGGATCTTTGTACTGTATATCTGTATTCTTGACTCATGGAATCTTTGTTGTATATATATGTTTCTGTGGGTTCCATCGTGAACTATTGTATAATGGTATTACTTAGTTTTCCACCCACACACAAGTGCCTGGTGGGCATCTTTGAATCGTTCCTATGCGGGTTTGGCGAGAATCGCTAAAACTTGCATAGGGCAGATTCGAGGGTGTTACACTCTCCCATGACCACAGCTACAGCAATAGTGGGCATCCTAGCAAGGCAGATCTTTCCTTGGTTAGCGTACAACCTGTGCACATACCTCAGTACATTGCTACTAAGATAGCAGAACCCCAGCTCCACTGAGTGATGTCGTTCTGGCACGCCGCCTCCGCGATCTCTCTAGCATAGCGGATGTAGCGTGCACTGATGGTCGAGACGTGGTTCCCGGTGAACATCACGTTCCCAAGAAGCCACATTAAGTACGTCTCCAGGCTGCGCATAATTTGTGGCTCAGTCATCGGAATGGCTGGGTACCCGAACTTTTGTATCTGCATTGGTTAATAGAACCAGTTTTAGCATCGCGTGATATGAAAATAGGTGTGACAAATACGAAGATACTGAGTAGCAAACGAACCTGATAGTTCTGCAACCAATCAAATTTGGGTCCATGATTTTCGTACGTGAACTCCGGCCCTCCATCACGAATGCCATAGAATTGTTGGGCCATTTCTTGGACCCAATTCGCCGGTGCATACACCGGGCCCATTGGCACTCCAGCGAATGATAGTCCGAGCAAGAATGAGACATCCTGCAGTGTAGGAGCCATCTCTCCCCAGTGAAAGTGGAAAGTGTGAGTCTCAGGCCGCCATCGATTCACTAAGCAGGTGAGCAACGACCTGTTGTAGTGCATGCGTGTGGTCTGGAAGGCATGTTGTCGTCCTTCTATCTCCTGCGTATGAGTGGCCTCAACTAGACGCACAAATGGTAATAGCCCTTCCCACTTCAACCTGCATACATAGATAGAATAACAATTTGATTACTTTGGCCCTATTTGAAACCCAACTAGAAATCAATGTATCATACCTCTGCAGCCAATCAGGGTGTATCATCCAGTTAGACATGGGAGTGCGAGTGATAAGGTGCTTCAAGCTCCCTGGTTCAACAACCAATAAAGTTGACCGATGCTTTCTATCTATAGCAGTATTAAGCAAAGATCCCGCCATTTGTATAATAGAAAAATAAAACATGGTTCCATACGAATTACAAATTTAAATCATAGTTCCATACGAATTAAAAATTTATATCATAATTCCATACGAATTACAAATTTAAAACATAGGTCCATACAAATTACAAATTTAGAACATAGCTCCATACGAATTACAAATTTATAACATAGTTCCATACATAATACAAATTTATAACATAGTTCCATACGAATTACAAATTTATAACATAGTTCCATACATAATACAAATTCTAGTTTCTTTGTCTGCCTCTTGTTCCTCGCCTGCCACGTCTGCCACGTCCACGAGGAGCCACTCCTCCAGTCCCAAAGATGTGACAATTGGTGTCTCTATGACCAAAATGATTACATAGAAAAAAATTCTAGTAGGGCCTTCGGCTTCGGATTCATCCATATCATTACGGATGCGAACACAGTGTCTCCTTCCTCTGCTTGTCTGCATTAGTTTAGGATCTGAGATGTAAATGCTTTCACAAGGGTTTACTTTGTTAAAATTGCGCCATGTCCTATATCCCATCATCTCGCCAGTCCATGTATTGATCACCGACTCCTTAAGAAAATAAGGAGACACAAATGATCTCGCATCCATACCTAACCGCCCGCACACAACAAGTACATGAGAGCAAGGCAGATGCAGCAGCTTGGGTTTGTTGTAGGTGCACTCACACGTCAGCCAGTCCTCGTTGCCTATCCTCACCTATTGTGTCTTTACCTCTTCTCTAGATCCGATCCTGTTGGAAGGGAGACGCACCTCAAATCTTCGTTCTTGATTACCGATGGCGACGACGTGCATAGACCGAGCCTTTTTCATTTTGTCATTCATGTAATCCATGATCTTTGAACAGTACCTCGTGTTTGGGTTGTTGATGATATGCATCTGAGCAAGCTGGAGTCTGTCTCTGAAGTACTTCAAAGTTTCGGTGATAATACACTCCACAATATCTATTAATGGTAGAGCCCTGCTTCCTCTCAAGACGAAGTTGTAATTTTTGGCAAGATTTGTAGTCATGGCGCCAAACCTAGCACCATGAGTGTCGTGCAATAGAGACCACATCTCCACAGGCTCGTGCTCTATCCATTTGAAAATTCTTAATCCTTCTGCCAGGCCTCCTCCTAGTACTGGGTTGGTCAAATCCTGGCAAATCGCAAAGAGCAATAGGTTCTTCCTCCGGTGGTGCTGCTCCTGCTACTGTCTGTGCAGCTACCGTGGCCACATGAGCCGCGAGAACTGCTACTCTAGCTACTTTCCTCTCCCTAACATGTTTTTTTGTGAATTCATCCAGATAGGTCTGGCACTTGATATATTTCCACTCCTGGTTCTGCTTGCAAAGCTTCTTGAATAGGTTCATCAGGGCCTTGTTCCTGAACTGTGAGAAAAAGTTAGCCCCTAGATGCCGCATGCACCAACGACTCTACATGTCTAGCCATGGAGTTGGTTCATCAGGAGCATGCTGAGTCAGCTTCCCTATCGCACTGAGTATACCTGGATGCCTGTCATGAAGGACGCACACATTCGGTACGTCCCTCACAATTGTTATCTTCGGCTACCTGAAAAACCATACCCAACTCTCGGTGTTCTCGCTCTCCATGAAAGCAAATACAAGTGGAACAACTTGATTGTTCCCGTCTTGACCTATGGCAGTCAAGATCTAGCCCTTGTACTTGCCAGTTAGAAATGTACCATCCACACATATGACTGGTCGATAATGAGTGAAAAATTCTATGCATATAGCAAATGAGAAGAACAATCAATCCAGCACCCTCAAATTGGGTTCTTGAGGCAATGTAAAGTGTTGGATGTCGACGTATGTGCCTGGATTTCTAGCCTGCAGTGTCTGGAGCATCCGAACAACACAGTCGTATCTGTCTCGAAAAGAACCAAATCTTGTCTCCAGTGCCCTCTGCTTAGTCCTCCAAGCCTTTCCGTAAGAAATATTGTAGCGAAATCTGACAGCAACTTTGTTGATAATTGCTTTCACCACCATGGCTTTGGTCTCCACTATCTCGGTGTATAACAGTCTGGCCAGGAGGGTTGACGTGAGATTACGTTGGTCTTGAAGGACATTGTCAAGTTGACATGTGTGCTACACAACATCGCTAACCTTCCAGTTGGTGTCATACATAGGACGATGGGCATGGACCCTGGCCGGACATCCGGCTACCTCGCAAACCAACGTCAAATATTGTTGGGATGAGACCTTCATTTTGAAAACCCGTTGCATGGACAATGCCCACTCAACGATTTCTTCCTGTAGATGCCTCTTGCTAGGATATAATGCACCCATGGAGATGTTGTTCGCGTGATAGTGCCACGCGGAATCAAGCCCATCGTTCACATTCATTGCTATTGTGTGGTCTTCATTCCATGGAGCCAGAATTGGTTGGTCTTCTTGATCAGAGCCGGTGGAATCATGAGAGCTATCACTGTAGCCTTCTGAATCTTCGGCTTCCATCTGATCTAGCAACCAACCTTCGTGTATCTCGTCCTCATCAATCTCACCACTGAAAATATCTTCTCCTGTCCCATGACTACCTTTAGTTGATTCATGTCCCCCACCCTCGATGTGTGCAAAACTACTCTGACCAGGTTCATAACCACCACCATCGGTGTGTGCATAACTACTCTGACCAGGTTCATAACCACCAACGCCATCTTGGCGTTGATTTCTCTAGCCATGATAGTAGCCACCACCACCTTCGTCTTCGGCTTGACTGCTCTGCTCATGATCATAAGCACCACCAGCATGTTGTGTCTGACTACTCTGGCCCTGATCATAAACCGGCTCTTTCGCAATAGGAAGCACTAAGACAGTGGGGTTAACTACCCTATTCAGATAGGCTTTCAACCATTTGACCCATTTAGCTTGCTCTTCTATCGGTCTAAAAAAATCAGGTTTAATCCTTGACTTAGTCCATAATACATGCACACCAACACTATGGGTCGGAGGGAGCCCTAAACGAGCAGATAACCAATCCTTCAACTCAATAACGGATATTGTTTCAGGATCCTAGAGCACTTCATCAATACAATAAAAATCGCTCAAATCAACTTCATGCTCGTTTGTTTTGACGACACCATCACCATAGTAGAACCTAAACACTATATTATTGGACATAACTTCCGACCTAAAAAAATACCGCAATTTGTCAAATGCCCGTACAGTGGCAGATTTTAGCCCACAAATATACTAATAATCCTTTAGCCGAATAATCTTGCATAGCCCACAAATATACTTATAATCCTATAGCCGAATAATCTGGCAGCTAACATACCACATCCAGAACTACCGATAAAATAAACATACACAAATAACTGCAGTTAGCGAGAAATTAGGGTTTACCCTTGAAGCGTGCGAAATCGTGTCGTGCATCTGCCTCCACTCAACGGATCGGCAACCCCCACTCAAGAACAGCTGCCTCCACTCAAGCTGCACCTCCAGCCTCCACCATAGCCATTGCTCCTCAAGAACTCTACCAAATCCCTCTAAAAAAATGCCTCAAATCACTTCAACAGACTATCCCATTAGTATATCGGGACTCTACTAACTTTCTAATGTGTTTCAGCAGCAACTATTGGTGGAAAACGGTGCAAAACTGAGCTCAAAATCGGTGCAGCTCGCATAACCAGAAGAACAGCAAGAACACGCGAGAGAGAGCGAAAGAGGAAGAAGGCCACCATCGGGGCGGGGCTGGGCGCGGGGATAAGAGGAGCACGTCGTCTTGTTTTCAAAAGACGATGCCCTCGGTTGGCTATTCAAAAACGATGCGCACGCTGGTCGGCTTTTGAGAAAACGATGCCCCCTGTCGGATTTTTGAGTTACGACGCGCCGCTGTGTTGGCCGACAGCCCGGCCGGGTGGGGCCCATCGTACACCTTTCGGCGCATCAAAAGAGGATCCGGGCTAGTCGGCTTTTGAGAATCCGACTGGGTCTGGTCTGTTGTTGAAAATACGACATCGCGCTACTTTCGTGAATTCCTCAAATCACGTAATATTCGATTAAAAAAATATATTATTTAAGAAAATTAGCCCACTTATGCTCTCTATATTTAAAAGTTTAAACCAATGCTCTCTATATTCAAAAGTTCATTTATTTTTGTATTTTTGAGTTTCAAAAATTGCGGGTTTTTCTCCTAGGGATACATATACATGATCCAAATACCCCTGAAAACTCTCGGTGCAAAACTTGTTTTGATTTAGGCTATAAAAAACAAATTTTTGACAGTATATAGGGGAAAAGAGTGTCATTTCTGTCAATAAAATTTATCTTTTTATTTTCCAAAATACAACATTTTTTTAATTTTTTTTACCGTGCCTTCGGAATGTGTGTCTGTGTTCAGGTTTTTTCTCTAGATATTTTGCGTACTAAAAGTCAGTATTTAAATTTTTCGAAATACCAAGAGCACTGGTGCTAGGGAGCTGTTGGCAGTTTTTGCATTGACTTAGGTTAGTATTTTGTTAACTTTATATGCGGATGTTCTATCTGAATCACTACTCAATAAGCGTGGATACGGAGGGAAAAATACATGGTGTCCACGTGTAAATCACATATTTGCTCACCTAAATATGGGGTGTTATACACTTTGGATTTTTGGAGTTGTGCTGATGATTTGTTGGAAGCTTTGTGTAACTATTTGTAACCATATCTCATCTTCTAATTATATCTCTGAAGAAAATGTCCGAAGCATTGTAGTACATATTTTTAATCTAAACTTGAGAATGAGTAGTCCATATCGACAATAGAAATATGATTTAGCCCAACTACAAGTAGTACGTAAATGTTTGTCACAAATATGTATGCACAAGTGCTCATATAAGACTGAAAAGAGGAACCCCCAATCGTCTTCCCGAGCGAGGCGATCGGGGCGGGCCCCTCCCCAACCCAACCCCTCCTCCTTTCCTCCTGCCGTCACCCGGGGAGGGCTTTACATGCTAGATCTTGCCTCGGCTGGGCCTGGTGTGCCCCTACTGCTGCGTCCGGTTGGCTAACGCCGACCGTGGTGGGGGACGGTCCCTCCCGCGTGGTTGTGATGCTGTCATCTTTCTTTTTATCTTCTTGATTTTCTAGGCCTCGCAGTGTTGGCGATGGTGCAACGACGATGGTTACTGCAAGACCGTGTTGGTGGATGTTGGTGGGCGTTAAGTTTGATGGAGTGCTAAAGATCATCTAGGGTTGTGGTTTTTTGGGGCCGGGAGAAATCCCAGTCAGCTCGTCCAGCATGGACGCGGTGACGCTTGCGGGTTCCACTGTTCCTCCCTGAAGGGCGTCAGGTGTACCCCTTCCCTACGCCACATTCCTTCTTGAGGTTGTTACTTGGTGCGCGATGCTTTGGAGTGCTAGGAGTGTGGTGGGATAACTTCGTAGGGCACAATAGTTGTGGGTCTTCATCATCCAAATAAGAATAAGAAGGAGAAGAAAAGGCAGAAGAAGATCTTCTCCTCCTTGTTTTTATCATCTTTCTGCTTCTCATTACCTTCTTCTCATCCTTATTCTTCTTCTCCTCCTTCTTATCCTCCTTCTTCTCCTCCTTGTCACGCCCTGAGATCGGTCTTCAAAGAATGACAACCCCCATGCATTTATAGATCGGAGGCGTATACCCACGCAAGGCTAAAAAGATGGGCTAAGCTGGCATAGTGGATCTTGAGAAGCTCAAACAACATTATTACCTTCTTTATTTTATATTTATAAAAGAATACAACTAGATTTTATAAAGCATTTCTCGCCCATCAGTCCAGCCTACTCCTCGAACAATCACATCTTCTCCATGTTCTTACTTGGCATCCACTGATTTTAAAAACATTATAAAAAGGGTGCGTACGAATACTTAGCAAACTAAACATACACAATCATACAAATTGTAAAATAGACTTTCTTTTTGAAAAACATATTAATAATGTAATCAAGCATTTTAAAAGCATGATGTTGATGGCAATAACACTATATGTACCAACTCGTCTGGACTCCAAGTGAAGAGTGTTGTAGCAAGTGTCTTTTTCCCTACAAGGGTAACTCGAGAGTTTATATCAAACTCTCCGGAAATTGGCTTAGAGACTTGTCTTATTTTCTTCTTCAAGCAACCTGCAAAACAAAGTATTTTCCTTGTGTCCCCAATTCCATTGTGTGGTTGTCGAGCACAAGTTTTCGTATTAGTAAAACTAAAATAAACTATAAATAAATAAAATTAAAAGTAATATATAACTAGAGAGGAAAATAAAAAAAATAGGTAATGGTCTTTTGGGTTTTTTTCTGTTTTCTAATAGTAAATGTGTTTTTGTGCTTTAAGATGTAATTGGTGTACAAAATATAAAAGCAATGAAAGTAAATTAAAGTTTTTTCTTATAATAAAGTTGGATCGGGGTTTCATGAGTTCACATGTCTATTATCTCATAAGGTGTAGTGTACTTAAAAAAATTCATAAGCAATACAATATTAATGAGACTTCATTATGTGTATTATAAGCATACATATGGGCATCACATCCTATTTTAAAGATGATGCAACACATCTCACTTATACTCCTCTAGAAAGGGAACAGTCCATGCAATCTAGAGTTACGAATAAATCAAGTATAGAATTATGTACCTTAAGATTATGTTTGAATAACAAATGTGTTACCTTGAAAAATAAGACCATCTAGGTTATCACTAGATGATAATAAGACATGCGTTCAATTTACCCCTAGTGAGGTAAAAAAGAAAGACAAAAACCATAGTAGATCTTGAAATTTTCTATCCAATAACCACCACCATATTACTCCAACTAATACACATATGCCCTCTTATACATGTTGGATCAAAACAAGTAATAAAGTACGGGTACATAATATGCATCTACCAATATAGCTCACACATAATAGAATTGCAATATCAAATATCAACTCATAGAATAAAGATCCACTACATAGGGATTACATAGATAACCATAATCATGTTGGGGAGCTCATATGATACTAGAACAATGATATATCAAGAGATAAATAGATCGTGCTACTCCACAAACCCATAGTCCAGAGGTGGACTACTACCTCTTCATCATGGTGATGAAGCTGAAGATGTTGGGGAAGGTAGAGATCCCACCGGCGGTGGCTCCGGTGGTGTTTCCCCCTCCAATCTTCGCTGGTTTTGTGTTTGTTTCGGTGTTTCTCTCTTTATGCGCTGCCTCCTCCGAGATTATCTCGGGGGGTATTTTTACAGGTGTTTTTAGGTCAAGAATTCAGAGCTGGTATAAAGATGGACGGTTGCAGAGGATCGATGAGAGAATGTCCTAAGTTTGCGCTTCCTAGGGTGGGGCCCGCAACCACTTGGGCTCGTTTCGTCCTTGAGTCTCCCCTCTCGTGGTTCTTGTGCTCTAGATGCTTCTCTTTGCGAAAAAATACTCCTCGAAAAATCCCTGTGCCATTTGAGTTTGTTTTGGTCCGTGAAAGATAAAAATACAGAAACATGGTTTTCCCGTCGTGTGGAGTTATAAACCAAATAAAGAGAATCATTGGTAAATCCCCATAAATCAATGTAAAGCATAGATATAACATCATATAAGTTACAAATATGTGGGAACATGTATCAATAAACTACAAGGTTCATGTATGCATTTTACATGCATTTGATGCCATACATAAAAGTAAGCTTTCCAAAACCTGGGAGTCACGGGGTGAAATTCCACACTTTTACACCCTTAAGAGGGGTACTCTGACATCGATAGTCTCGACTAGAACCACACAGGCTCTAGAAGAGCAGGGTTGTTTGACCCACTAGAACCCAAACACCCGAATTTTGTAATGTCGGCCGCTCATATAGATCCATCATCAACACATTAAGAAACAAGGTCGACCTAGTGGAGAAACAGTCAGTACCATACCTAAACTATGGCACGTTTCTGTTTAAGGATCTTGCATCTATTTTCAATGCAGCAAATGCCCTCTCAATGGTGACTCTAAGGTTAATCTGTCTTAGATGTAACAATTCCATGGCATTTTGCAATCTGTTCCTTGTAGAGAACTCGTTCAGATGGTACATGGTTTTCCTGAAGGGTGCAGAATCCTAGGTTGATATGCATATCCAGCATCTCCAAGATAGAACTTATCATCATGGATGCTCAACCCATCATCTCTAGACAAGTTGTCAGCAAGAATGCTTGCATTATGAGCATATCCCTCCCAACCAGCTAACCCATGTGTGAAGTTGAGATTGAAATCAATAGCAGCCAACATATTTAGGTTGGTGTAGTGATTCTTCCCCTGTACATCGATGACTGTGATTTCGTCACTCTAGCAGTCACATGAGTATCATCGATAGCGCGAATGAAATTATGTTAACACACAAAACAAAGAGCCACGTGTCCCCTCGCTTTTATGGATCTGTGGGGTCCAAAGATACCATGGGCAGTTTCTGAGCAATATATTTGTTTCATGAAAAGGCTAGAGAATTAGTAGCCAACATGAAAATGAAAACCATCTAAGGTTATTTCCTGTCTTGGTTGGTGTGTGACCAATTGGTGATTTGATCATCTTTCATCCCAACTCTCCAACTGCATACAATACTTGTCTAAAATAGTGAGCAACAGTCTACGTGGTCATCTAAATGTGTCATGGATCACTCTAAACCTCTGGTTATAACCCACAACAAGAAGATACATACCAACTTTCTCTTCCATAGAGATGTGGATGCTATCTTCTAGCAATCCTCTTTTCCCAAACCGTTTGATAAGTAAAAAGAAAGGGGTTATTCTCATCTAAAGCATTTGAACAACATAACAATTTTGGAGTTGTAAATGTAGTTCAGATTTGCCATGCTCTCTTAATCTTTGACCAACATAGGACCACATGTGAGCCTTGGATTATACCTGGACCCCTGGCCTGAGTTTTTTTGGCTCGGACCGTGCTTTGTGGGCTCGAATCGAGTTAGACTCGGCCCGTTGCAAAGTCTAGACCAAGTCAAGCCTGACACCATGGATCGCAGCAAGCTCAGGCCGAGCCAGGATTGGCTCGGTCCAGCATGTTTGGCTCGCCAATTTTTTCGAATTAGAAAGGGATTAATATGTCCGTTGTTGAGGAGTCTTGGGCTGGAATTCGGCCTATTCGATCACAGGGGAGGGAGTTGATGCTGGTAGCGGTTGCAAATCTCGGCATTTTCCAAGATCTCCAGGGCGAGGGAGAGCCACCGTTGTCGCCCAGCCGGAGCCACCGGCCTGCCGCGTCGCCTTCAACTCCATTCGCCCGTGCCGACCAGGCTCCCCTCCGACACCTCCTCTCTGACGTCGCCCCGCCTACGCTCACCCCGTCCATGACCAGATCGAGCATGAGTAATAACTCTGCAAGGTAGGTACAAATACAACCTTGTTCTCTGTTTTTCTATAATAGGATTGTGTCAAATTTAGTTACTAGAGAATGTGTTTACGGGGATTTCACTACAAAAATACCCCCCATACCCTTAAGATTTTTGGAGCGGCATAAGTGAAAGTATGTGCAATAGTTGGATACGCGACAGATGAGAAATCGCGACACCATTTTTTCGCGGCGGCCAAGTATACTGGTGGCTTTTACTGTTCTGGTCGTTTGAAAGAACATTTCATAATGCCTAGAGTTTTGTGTGTTAGATAACAATACCAAGGAATATTTAATGTGTGCTGAGTGCTGCAGATAATTGCTCATATAAAGAGCAGCCAAAATAGATTTTTGGGGGCGGATTATCCGCCCCTGCCAAGGGTCGGATTATCCACCTTGGTTCGATCGACAAAGAGAACAAGGCACATCACACTGTATGAGGGGCGAACTTTCCCTCGGATTGTCCGGCCAGGGCTAGAGTTTTTGTCTGGGCCGGATAATCTGCCCCCTCGGGGAATTCTTGCAAAGGGATCCAAGGCGCGTCACGATGTGAGGGGGCGAATTATCCCCCGGGAAATCCGATGCCGAGGCGGAGTTTTTGCCCCGGCTGGATAATCCGTCCCCCCACTTGGGCCAGATAATCCGGCCCCAAAATCTCCAACGACTGAGTTTTGACAGGGGATATAACTACCCCAAATACTCCTCATGTCATATCTCTTGATTCATTTGAAAAAGTCATGTACTGTTCTTCAAGCTCTAAATTGAGATCGCCCTCTTCATCCACCCGAAGGCTCTGATCTTTGGGAAATCGAAGGAGGAGGCTTCGATCTTCACCAACACCAATCAAGCGCATCACTTCCCCTTCATTCACTTGGAGGATTCTTGATCTAGTATTTCTTACAAATATCTAGATCTTATTTTCGGTTATTGATAATACTTGTTCTTGTGGCAGTTTGTTGTCATCACGGGACCCTCCAATTCAGTTGTGGATGTGTGCACCGCTAGTTCTATAAAGGCACTTATTCCCGCCTCGAAGGGTACTAATAGTGGAAAGGTAGATCAGACCTTTGGTGTGAGATCCATCGAAGAACAGGGTGAGGCCTATTGTGGCGTGGTGATCTTAGTACCACCCACCCCTCCAACGTAGACGTACTTACCTTAACCAGGAAGGAACTATGGTCAAACACATCTTGTGTCTCTGCGTGCTCTACTATGGTTTCTTTGTTCCTCGCTTTTACTCGCTTAATAGTTAGGTTTGCATATAGGGAAATTCTCTATAGTTGCATATCTAGAGAATTTACCTTTGTGTCAAGCCTAAAATTGAAATAGAATTAAAATTTGGAGTAGCACCTATTCACCCCCTCTAGGTGCCCATACGATCCATTTCATCGTTGTCCGGGTAGGCCGACGCATTGTAATGCCGCAATAGATGGACGGGGGCATATTTTAGTGCGCCGTGCATTGTAGTGCCGTAGCAAAGTGTGTCCCACGTTGTCGACTGGTCAACCAGCACACGTTGACTGGTCAACCAGCACACGTTGACTGGTCAGGCTGGTCCCACTGACTGGTGTGACTCACCAGGGCTGAACTATTCTATTCTCTAGTATATACTCTACATCCACATCCACACACCTTGTTCCTACAACTTTCACTAGCGCACGGAGGGGACTACCGCTGGCTGCGGTGACATTGAGGTGCAGAATCCTCAAGGTGTTGAGTGCGAAGGCGACTGTGATATGCTGCATCATGAACGTGTTCAGAGCGGCAGTGATGTCCGTGCTTATGTAATTTAATTGCGTATTTCTTTTATCTCCTATGTCAACACTAATTTGGGGTTTTCTAGATCAGGGCATGGTGCTGAGGTGGATCGATTTGAAAGTAGATGGGTGGACCGACATCTTCAAATTGAACTCCGATCTACTTTGCAAGTGCGGCCTACATCCGCATTGCCTAATCGCATACGAGGGCGTGAAGACCGGACGCAAGTTCCTCGGGTGTCACCACGAGCAATCGAAGTGTGACTTTGTCATTTATGTTGATAAAGAACACTCGCTGGAGCTACAACGTGTGTTGGTGGCCTTGTGGAATGACACTGTCCACAACTTGTCTGAATTGCCTGACTCTGACTATGAGGAAACAGTGACGCAAGTGAAGAAGGAATCATAGGACGAGGTAGCTCCTGTGATAAGCGCGATTAAGGCGACGTGCGTGTCTATGGCGGACGGGCTAGAGCCGCTTGCAAAACCTCTAGATTAGCTTACTTATGAGTAATATAGCTTTTCAATTTAGGTAGTAATATGTATTACATTTACGTGTATTTTTGGCAACAATAATTTAGTTCTCTCACTGACTAGCGTGTCCCACTAACAAGTGAGCAGTTGATTAGCCTACTATGGACCCTTAGAGTTACTGTGGCCCATAATGTTGTGCTGCACGACCTAAAGGCCCATCAGAAACCCTAATCCCCATACCCCAATCCTAGTTCCTATATACTCCCTCCGTCCAGAAATGAGTGACTTGCATTTGTGAATTCACATGTATCTATACACTAAAACATGTCTAGATACATACAAATCTGGATAAACTTAAGTCACTTATTTCTGGATGGAGGAAGTAAAATACAACAAATCCTTCCTTCACTTGGCAGCCATTGTACTCCTGGATCTCCCCATTATCTCAATCAGAAATTTTTCCACTCCATCTTCTTCTCTTCTTTTATCTCGTCTCTGTACGAGTTAGATTCGCTAGCAGATCGACCGCGGGCAGATCCACCACGCGGAAGATTGATCGCGGGCTGATCCATCACGGGCAGCGGCTAGATCCACCTTCCGCCAGATCGATGATACTTTGCAAATGTATCTATAATTTTTGATGTTCCATGCTTGGTTTTATCCACTTTCTTGTGTTTGTTCCAACTTTGGAGTACTTTTCATATGATTTCTTGGACTAACCTATTAAGAAGAGCCACAGTGCCAGCTGCCAATTTTCTGCTGTTTTTGGTTCCAGAAAGTCAGAAAATGAATATTCTCGGAATTGGACGGGACAAAAGCCAAAGTGCATATTTTTACGGAAGTCATCAAGTGCCAGAATACGAGACGGAGAAGGGCCAGAGGTCGGCCACACCACCAGGCCGCGCGGCCAGGCTTGGCCCGCGCCAGGGGGCGGTGTGGTGGCCCTTGGCACCCCCTCGGCCTCCCCTTCCGACTATAAGATGTCCTCGGGACGTAAACCCTAAGTACCCGATAAAAAATCCACGAAAGAGTCTATAGCCGCTGTCATCTCCATCCCTAGATCAGGAGGGATCTGAAGCTCTTCCCGCCACCCTGCCGGAGAGGGGAATTCACCCTGGAGGCCTTCTTCATCACCATGCAAGCCTCGGGTGTGATGCGTGAGTAGTTCATCCTTGGACTACGGATCCATGTAGTAGCTAGATGGCTGGTTCTCATCCTTTGTGCTTTCTTGTCTAGATCTTGTGAGCTCCGTTCATGATCAAGATAATCTATTTGTAATCATACATGTTGTGTTTGCGTGGATCCGATGGATATTGAGATGCTATTTTAGATTGATTATTGATTCTATCATGTCTTTGTTATTTGTGATCTTGCATGCTGATGACCCACAAGTATAGGGGTGTATCGCAGTATTTTTGATAAGTAAGAGTGTCGAACCCAACGAGGAGCAGAAGGTGCTGGCTAGTGGTATGGATCAGGAATTCTCTGCAAATACTTAGCAAACGGATTTTTAGGGGTTTTTGATAAAGCAAGTAAACAAAGTACGAGTAAATAAAAGACAGTAGGAATAAATGCAGCAAGTGGCCCAATCCTTTATGCAGCAAAGGACAAGCCGGTTGCATTACTTAAGATGACCAAACGTTCTCGAGGACACATGGGAAGACTATCAAGTGCTTTCGCTTCATATAGTCGATTAATCTTCTTTAGCTTGCTAAGTGTTGTGTGGGTGAACCCGTGCTAATGTACCGCCCCATCCAAGACTAATGCATACTTGTGATTATACCCCTTGCAAACATCCGTAAGTACAAGAAAGTAATTAAGGTAGAAACCTAACCACAGCTTTAAACTCTAAAACCCTTACGTCCCTTGTGCAATGGTTTTCTAACGGGGGTTCAGGTTTCTGTCACTCCGGCAACCCCTATGATTAGTAGCCAAATACACAATGCATTCCCCTAGGCCCATATAGGTGAAGTGTCATGTAGTCGACGTTCACATGACACCACTAGAAGAAGTATACCACAACTTAAATAACAATCTATTGAATCTTTCTCAACGCAACTCCACTACTAACAACAAGACTTCTCCCATGTCCTCAAGAACAAAACGAACTACTCACAAGACATCATATGGATCATGATCAGAGATGGAATAATGATGTATAACAATCTGAACATAAACAATAATTCAAAGGTTCACTCAATAGCATCAACTACAAAGAGTAATCAACACCGAGAAAGTTTCCCCTATGAACTATGCAAGATTCAACCAATTGTTACAGCAATATGGAGATGGTGATGAGGGTGCTGATGGTGATGATGGTGGCGATGATGATGATCCCGATGAAGTCTAGCTTGATGGTGGTGTTGATGGCGACGATCTCCCCTCTCCGGGAAGGAATTCCCCCGGCAGAAATCTGTCTGCCAGAGAGATCTTTCTCTCTCGGTGTTTTCCGCCCCGCAGAGGCGGCGGAATCTTTCTGTGGTCGCTCCCCGAGTCTTAGGGTTTCGGGAGGATGACATACGCCAGAGGGGAGAGGCTGGAGTGGGCCAGGGCGGCCACACCACCTCCAGGTGCGGCCTAGGCCTGCCCGCGCCATGGGGTGGTGTGGCCCCCCTGTGGCCCACCTCTAGTCCATCTTCTGGCATCCTTAGTCTTCTAGAAAAATAGGATTTTCCGTATATTTTCCCAGATTTTCTGATCTTCCCGAATCTTGCCTCCAAACAACACCTTTTCCATCAGAATCCTGACTGCAGCGGTCCATGCTCCAAAAGTCATCAACCATGCAAAAATAGATGAAATAACATAAGTATCACCTCTCAATACGAAATATATTAATGAATAATAGTGAATTAAGACATAGAATAGTGATGCAAAATGGACGTTTCAACTCCAACCAAGCTTAGACTTCGCTTGTCCCCAAGCGAAACTGAGCTCAATAAACATGACCTCAGGTTTATGGAGTGAAGAGTCGATAAAAGAATACGGACAAGAAGCATCACATTCATCAAATACATAGATCACAATAGAAGACAACTCACTATTATATAACTCAACTTGCAATGAGTAAAGGAAACACAATGAAGATACATAAAGCAAATCATAATTGGTAATGGCAAACTTAGCTCTTGGTCGAAGAATAGTTGATAATTTGCTAGAGTTCACAAATAGCTGGTTTTTCAATGATAGCTTTCAAAGTAGTAAAAATCAAGATAAGATCAATGTGCAAAACGAGGAACATAAGAAACATGATTGAATAAATCATCATATGAATGAATGAAACACATCATCTCAAAATACTTGTTGAGATAGAAGGGAATAGGTTTACTAACTCAACTACAAAGCAAAAGAAAGGCCCTTCGCAGAGGGAAGCAGGGATTGCAAGTCTCATAAAGAGCTCCCAAAAATTATGATACTTACTAGCTTTCAGCTCTCATTGCCCCTATCATAGGCATCTTTAGGTGGTTAAGGTTAAAGTGACACAACTAAGAGGATATGCTTGACAAGTTATAAGTTGAAATCTCATGCCCCTTACTTATGAGTACCGATCCTCATGCTACTCAACTTGAGTCACGAGCAAGCTCTTGTCATTGTAAATACATGCGTATCATTGAGAACTGCCAATGGGGTACCCCTTGCACATGACACGGGAGCTATCCCATAATCAAAATGACAAGGCAAGTAGACAGTGAGCATCTCAGCGATCTTTTTATTTGCTATTTGCATAGGTTTTTATTGAGGATGCTTCATAGAATGCTCACTATAGTTATGCTGCAAGTTTCCACCATGATTAGGCATGGCTTAGGCTAGCGGCCTAGGCGTTTCTCTAACACACATATAAACTCCATGATCTTACAAGTTCCACTTTTATTTGACACCGCCGGGATCCATAAGCAAAAGAACATGATATCTACTAGGTATAAAGTACCAAATGAAGTGTTGAAAGCGGTCCCCATGATACATGGTTCGACTAACTTCAACTCATAAAGCGCAAGCATATACGCAACAAAGAAGGACCCAATGGTTCAAGTTTATTAAATGCAAGAAAGTAAAGTGTGCCATAAAGTTTGTGAGAGCTTTAATCACTAATTTTCACATAACAAGTTTAATTTGGGAGGTAGATAAAACAAGAATTTACTTGGAATAGCAATAATGCTACTAGGTAGGTATGGTGGACACAAATGGCATGGGTTTTGGTGTAAAGGAGGTGGATGCACGAGAAGAATACCCTCTCAGTACAGGTTTTCGGGTAGCAAGGCTGGGTAGCAAGTACAAGAGTTGAAGGAAACAAACAAACATACAAGTGATAAAAACAAACATGCAATCTTCCTCGGAAGGACAAAAGATCTTAACTAGAGAATACTAGACTTATGAGCAAATCAACAAAGAAAGATGATGAAATTATTTTTTTCCTTAGAGTACTTCTATATTTTTCTTTTCAACTCTCGAAAAGGTGTTGCTACTGACCGAGCCAGGTTTGCCAAAACCAACTAAATTAACTCAATGATCCCAGAGTGCTACCAATACTAACAACAAGATCAATCATATAACCACAAATTGAAAACTAATATAAGCTATGCAAAAGAGTGAATGATAGAACTTCTCATTAATATTCCATAACGGAAACTCACACTAAGGGATACATATCTAACGAGAGAGGGGACACTTCCATAATGCAAACCATACTACATAATAACTCCTCTATTCATGATATGACTCTACTAATAAGGTAAAAAGATAGAAGATAGTGATATGATACCGCGGCACTCCCCCAAGCTTGGAACAAACCAAGGGGATGCCAAACCTGATGACGAATTACTCCTTCGGTGGTGGTGGTATCCTCTCGATGAGATCTCTGATAAGTTTCCCCAAGTCCTCAATCTCGAAGGTGAGAGTACGAATCAACTCCGAGTTGTGCTCAATACGGCTCATAATCATTTCAGTTTGTGGATCCCAACTCTTGTGATTCTTTTTCCATTCTTCCTAGGAGTCTTCTCTTCCTGCATGGTTATGTATAAAGGTATGGAAGGGATTCTTGGTGTGTGGAGGAAGTGACCGTGGAGCCAAACTATGACAAGGAGCTTTCCCCCCAGTTTGCATCCGCGCAGTCCTTCTAACCCTGGCAGGTTTCACCACTCCAATGCTTGCAATGGTAGTGCCGGTGTGCGGACATTGGCCTTGCTCCTCTTCACCTTCACTCTTGATCTCCTTCTCCTTCCCGGGGTCTTGGAGGTCTTCCTCCATAGGCTCCTTCCCTTTATCCTTGGCAGACACCATTGTGCTTCTAAGCTTTCGAAGAGTATGTCCTGGCAGAAACAGATCGAAACAAAAACACGACGAAAACACGATACATGAACCTCAGAAGATCTGGGGGGTTATATATTACGAAGTTTCGTATCAAAAGGAAGGTACTGGGAGAAAACGAGTCGGAGGCGGAGTCCGGAGTGGACTCACCACCTGGAGGCGCAGCCAGGGGAGGGCCCGGGCCACATGGTGGTGTGAGCCACCCTGGCTCCGTTTCCGTCTCTTTTTCACTTCGTAGCTTTCCTTATTGACTGAAAACTGCAAAAATATAGTTGGATTGTATTTTCGCAGAACTTTTCTTACCAGAACCGTTACCTATTTGAACACGGACTCTGCAGGTCTCTGATTTTGGTATTTAGTGAATTGTTCCGGAGTCACCACTTGAATCATCAATATCTTCATCTTCATACACTTATTACTTGAGTCATAAAACCCTTCTCTTCCTTATTACACCATTATCTCCACTTCCTGAAAATTTCTTTCACACAAAACTTCACACAGTTCTCATTAGCAACATTAGTAAAAGTGAAGTGATAAAACCTTTTGAGTCCAACTTCAACTGAAAACCGTCAAAACATAAGCTACTGTAGAAACTCCTTCTGAAAACCCAAAAAGAATTCAAAAAGGAAATCGAATAAAGAAGCAAATGCAAGATTGGCAAAATCTGTCAAAACAGACCAGCAGATAAAGATAAATTTTTTCGAAAATCTTCTGTTACTCAAATCTAAAAGTGCAAACCTAATGAAAGTTAAATAACAACCTGGGGCAGAATCTCAAAAAATTACAGCTCAATCCGACATACAGAGATTCCTCACGAATTTTTACGGTGAAGCACAAAAATATGTTTCGGGACAGCAACTTCCCCAAATATTACTTCTCTCTCATTAGAGGTTGATCTTGACACAAAAACCAAACAAAACGGATAAGGAGTGGTTATTACCGAAGTAATAACTTCCAAGACTCAAAGAAACAAAAACAAACTAAAAGCAAAAACAAATTGGGTTGTCTCCCATAAAGCTCTTTTTTATAGCCATTAAGATGGGCATGATAATTTGAAGAAGCTCTCATAGGGATATGAATTGAAGTGAAAGAGAGCATTAAGAAGCAAAAACACACACACATTTAAGTCTAACCCACTTCCTATGCAAGGGAATTTTGTAAACAAACAAGTTATTGAAACCAGAGGCAACTTGCATAAGAAGGCAAAAGAAGTGCAACATAAAAACTTTCCCCATAAAACGAGGAAACTTGATATTATTGAGAAGCATAAGAACACTTTCCCCTCTCTCATAGTAGCTTTCAGTATCATGCATAAACTTAACAATATAGCTATCACAAGGACTATCATAGCAATGATCACTTATTTTAACAGAAAACACAGGAATACTAGCTCTCATAACACTACTATGTGAAACAATATTAGAGGTATCCTTACAAAGGATAGTGTGTCCCTCTTCTTCATATTTAGTAACAAAGTCTTTCACATTTACTATTATAGGTTCATCAACTATTTGTTTATCAGGTTCAATAGCTTTATTTGTACTTTCATTAACCATACTAGCTATCATAGAGTGTTCCTTTACCTTAACTGGAAAAGGCATTTTCTCAATATAAGGTTTAGGTAAAACATGATTAGCAGTATAAACTTCAGTATTTCTTGCAGGAACACTCTTAGCAATATCTTTATAAGGTTCATGATACTTATTCCACTTCTTTTTAGGGACTTCAATGTAAGAAGCAAAAGCCTTAAAATAAGAAGCAATAGCTTGAGAGTCTAGACCATAAGCATTTTTAATATTTTGAAAGTCATCAATTCCCATAAAAGATTCAATGCATTCGTAATCATAATTTATACCTGACTTTCTACCTTTGTCATTCTCCCAAGCTTCAGCATTGTCTTGAATACAGTCCAGAAGATCCCATTTAACTTCTTCTTCCATGCGAGTGAATGATCCAGCACAAGAAGCATCCAATAAATCTTTATCATGTAGAGGGAGCCTTGCATAAAAGTTGTTGATAATAATATTGTTGGGGAGCTCATGAATGGGACATTTGAGCATTAGTGACTTCAATCTCCCCCAAGCTTGAGCTGTACTCTCTCCATCAAGAGGCCAAAAGTTGTATATTTGATTCTGATCTTTATGAATCTCACTAGGAGGATAAAACTTTGAATAAAAGAGAGGCACTATTTCCTCCCATTCCAGAGGTTGACCATTCTTCAGCAGCTTATACCATTCCTCAGCTCTTCCTTTCAGTGATAATGAGAATAACTTCTTCTTAACTTGATCTGTAGTAATACCTGCACACTTGAACAACCCGCATAATTCGTGTATAAAGAGTAAATGATCACCGGGATGGACAGTTCCATCCCCAACATAGTAGTTATCCATAACACGATCATTAATTCTTGTAGGTATTTTGAAAACATCTTTCTCAGCAGGTGGTGGCTTATCTACTACCTTAGCAGTGGTAGCAGCATTACCAAATAAGAAACTCAACGAATTATCCATAACAAAAATAAAGCAACTAGCAGAAGTAAACAATACACATAGTAGAAGTTTACTTTACCAGTTCCACTATCCAATAGCGCTTCACTCCCCGGCAACGGCGCCAGCAAATAGTCTTTTTATGGCGTGTGGTTAACGTGGGAGTTTCTTCTTTGATCCCTGGCAACGACGCCAGGAAATAGTCTTGATGACCCACAAGTATAGGGGCTGTATCGCAGTATTTTCGATAAGTAAGTGTGTAAAACCCAACGAGGAGTAGAAGGTGCTGGCTAGTGGTATGGATCAGGAATTCTCTGCAAATACTTAGCAAACGGATTTTTAGGGGTTTTTGATAAAGCAAGTAAACAAAGTACGAGTAAATAAAAGACAGTAGGAATAAATGCAGCAAGTGGCCCAATCCTTTATGCAGCAAAGGACAAGCCGGTTGTATTACTTAAGATGACCAAACGTTCTCGAGGACACATGGAAAGACTGTCAAGTGCTTTCGCTTCATATAGTCGATTAATCTTTTTTAGCTTGCTAAGTGTTGTGTGGGTGAACCTATGCAAATGTACCGCCCCATCCAAGACTAATACATACTTGTGATTATACCCCTTGCAAACATCCGTAAGTACAAGAAAGTAATTAAGGTAGAAACCTAACCACAGCTTTAAACTCTAAAACCCTTACGTCCCTTGTGCAATGGTTTTCTAACGGGGGTTCAGGTTTCTGTCACTCCGGCAACCCCTACGATTAGTAGCCAAATACACAATGCATTCCCCTAGGCCCATATAGGTGAAGTGTCATGTAGTCGATGTTCATGTGACACCACTAGAAGAAGTACACCACAACTTAAATAACAATCTATTGAATCTTTCTCAACGCAACTCCACTACTAACAACAAGACTTCTCCCATGTCCTCAAGAACAAAACGAACTACTCACAAGACATCATATGGATCATGATCAGAGATGGAATAATGATGTATAACAATCTGAACATAAACAATAATTCAAAGGTTCACTCAATAGCATCAACTACAAAGAGTAATCAACACCGGGAAAGTTTCCCCTATGAACTATGCAAGATTCAACCAATTGTTACAGCAATATGGAGATGGTGATGAGGGTCCTGATGGTGATGATGGTGGTGATGATGATGATGATCCCGATGAAGTCCAGCTTGATGGTGGTGTTGATGGCGACGATGTCCCCTCTCCGAGAAGGAATTCCCCTGGCAGAAATCTGTCTGCCGGAGAGATCTTTCTCTCACGGTGTTTTCCGCCCCGCAGAGGCGGCGGAATCTTTCTGGGGTCGCTCCCCGAATCTTAGGGTTTCGGGAGGATGATATACGCCAGAGGGGAGAGGCTGGAGCGGGCCAGGGCGGCCACACCACCTCTAGGCGCGGCCTAGTGCTGCCCGCGCCATGGGGTGGTGTGGTCCCCTTGTGGCCCACCTCCACTCCATCTTCTGGCATCCTTAGTCTTCTAGAAAAATAGGATTTTCCATATATTTTCCCGGATTTTCTGATCTTCACGAATTTTGCCTCCAAACAGCACATTTTCCATCAGAATCCTGACTGCAGCGGTCCATGCTCCAAAAGTCATCAACCATGCAAAATAGATGAAATAACATAAGTATCACCTCTCAATACGAAATATATCAATGAATAATAGTGAATTAAGACATAGAATAGTGATGCAAAATGGACGTATCACATGCTTTCCGTTGTCAGTAGCTATCTTGGCCAAGTAGATGCTAGCAACTCCAAGAGTTAGTATTTATGCTCGATAGTGGGTTCATGCCTTTGGTAATCTGGGGAAGTGACAGAAATATCTAAGGTACTAGATGTGTTGTTACTACTAGGGAGAAAACAACAATCCTTTGTTCATGGAACAATCGTATTGTTTAATTTACACGTAGTTCGTAAAGCAATAATCTGTTGCTTGCAACTTAATACTGGAGGAGGTTCGGATGATAACCTGAAGGTGGATTATTAGTCATAGATGAAGTTGGATGGAGGTCTATGTATAATGTTGTAATGCCCAATCAAGTCTCAAAGGAGTCAAGATGATTAGTATATGCATGTATTGCTTTCTCGATGTTTGTCAATTGCCCTGTTGTAATTTGTTTACCCAATATGTTATCTATCTAAGGAGAGCCACCTCTAGTGAACTATGGATCCTGGTCCTCTTCTTTACATACAATCTACAATCTTTTACTGCTTTGTGTTTACTTTCTGCAAACAATTACTTCTTTCCATTCGATACGTTTAATCCTTTGTTTTTCGCAAAATATCGTGAGATTGACAACGTCATCGCAAGTTGGGGACAAAGTTATGTGGTTGTGTTCTGCAGGTCTCCACATTGCTACTAGCACTGGTAGTGCACCCTGCCAAAGCTTAGCTAGTAACACCTTTGGGGTGTTTCCTTGCTCCTACTGGTTCGATTAAACCTTGGTTTCATAACTGAGGGAAATTTGCTGCTGTGCTCATCATACCTTCCTCTCGGGGTTCCCAACGAGCTCTACATCAACCACGCTCCAGCATTTTTCTGGGCGCCATACTCAGAGCCATCAAGCATTTTTCTGGCGCCGTTGCCGGGGAACGAAGAAGTAGAAGAAACTCCCACGTCAAGCACACGCCATCAAAAGACCATTTTTCTAGCACCGTTGCCAGGGAGTCAAGGACATCTTCACAAGGGGAGTCCCTCATAACCAATCTCTTTACTTTGTTGTTTTTGTTTTGCTTAGTTTCTTTTTGCTTTGTTTGCTTGTTTCTTTATCAAAAACTTAAAAAAATTAGTTTTACTTGTTTGCTTTCTTATTTCAGAAACACAAAAAAATAAGTCTCCTTTAGTTGTCACCCCTTCCTTTGCTCACCATGTTTATCCCCAAATTCACCCTGAAAGACCTTTCAATTGGTAGTGGTTCTATAATTGGGAAAGATAATATTGAAGAATGATTTAATCATGTTAGCAAACATGAAGACACGGAGGATAGATCCCTTGCAGAACTTGCTCCAAATTATGAGATTGCTGCAGCTTCTTTAATTCGTATGTTAGAAGCTAGGTTTGTTAACCTCAACCCCTCAATGCAAGTAATGTTTTTCTTAAGCTTAAAGAAATTGAGGACCCTGAAAAGAGGGATTTTATTCTAGAAACTTTGTTTAAGAAATTCTATGATGTTGCCAAGGAAGCTAGGAAAGTCTTTGAACGTTTCAATATGCTAGGCTCATGTGTAGATGTTGTTGGTACACGAGAAAAAATGAACAAAACCGAACCTAATGGGGAGGAACCTAAGATACCAATACCATTTAAACTAGTAGCAATACATGATGCCATAGAAAAGAATCTTGATTGGATTGTTCCTGCAAACCCTTTTGATGAGAATAGTGAACCTAAGAGCATTGAGAGAGGATCCTCTAGAACTTATCTGGATGATATACCTTGCCTTGTTGAAGATATTTCTGATATTAATCTTAATGCTTCTTCACTTGAGAATACTTGATTCTTTCTTGCTTCTCATGCCTAACTTAAAGGCGTTAAAGAAAAGTACTTATTGGGAGATAACCCAAAAGTCTTAGATGAGTCTTGGAAGTTATTACCTCTGTAATAACCTCTCATTATCCTTTTTATTTGCTTTTTGTGCCAAGAGTAACCTCTAATGAGAGAGAAGTAATGATTGGGAAAGTTGCTGTCTCGAAACAGATTTCTGTGCTTCACCGTAAAAATTCGTGTAAAACCTCTGAACGTCTTTTCGAGGCGTGATTTTTTATGCTTCTACCCCAGGTTGTTATCTAACTTTCGTTAGTTCAACACTTTTTGATTTAAACAACCGAAGGTCTTCGAAAAAATTCGTCTTTACCTGCTGGTTTGTTTTAGCATATTAAAGCATAGTTTAGTGGTATTCTCCTTTGATGCTTTATTTGGGTTGACTTGGCGCATGCTCACACCATGTTATGACTATCTCAAGTCACCATAGCCTTTATGATCCTTTAGTTTTCAACTTGTAGTATCACTTTATACTTTGATCAATGATGTTTTGTCGCTCTGCATGATTATGGCCATTATTGCTCTCTTAGTTTGTCGCTCCCAGTCTTTTGCTAGCCTCCACAACAAAATATGAGTTCCACTCATGCATCCAACTCCCTAAACCAAGTTATTCCAAAGATTCCACCATACGTACCTACTATCTTATGCTATTCCAAGTATATTCATGCTTTTGTTTACCTTCCAAATTAAACTTGTTATGAGAAAACTAGTGATTAAAGCTCTCACGAACTTGATGGCACACTTTACTTTTTTGCATCTAATAAACTTGAACCATTGGGTCCTTCTTTTCTGCGTATATGCTTGTGCTTTATAAGTTGAAATTAGCAGAACCATGTATCATGGGGAACGCTTTCAACATTGCACTTGTACTTTGTACCCCGTTGATATCATGTTCTTTTGCTTACGGATCCCGGCAGTGTGAAATAAAAGTGGAACTTGTAAGATCATGGAGTTTGTATGTGTGTTAGAGAAACGCCTGGGCCGCTAGCCTAAGCCATGCCTAATCATGGTGGAAACTTGCATCATCACTATAATAAGCACTCTATGAAGCATCCTCAATAAAAACCTATGCAAATAGCAAATAAAAAGATCGCTGAGATGCTCATTGTCTGCTTACCTTGGCATTTTGATTATGGGAAAGCTCATGTATCATGTGCAAGGGGTACCCCGTTGGCGGTTCTTTATGATACACATGTACTTACAATGACAAGAGCTTACTTGTGACTGAAGTTGAGTAGCATGAGGTTCGGTACTCGTAAGTAAGGGGCATGAGATTTCAACTTATAACTTGTCAAGCATATCCTCTTAGTTGTGTCACTTTAACCTTAATCACCTTCAAGATGCTTATGATAGGGGCAATGAGGGCTGAAAGCTATAAGTACCATAATTTCTGGAATATCTTTATGAGACTTGAATTCCTACTTGCTTTTATAAAGGCCTTTCTTCCACCATTATATTGAGTCTCCACCTTCTACCTTTATGCACCTACTTTGAGAGCATAGTGGCCATTCTTAGTTCTATGTCCATTGTCCCAAGACTAGTTGATTGATGCATACTTTGATATTGCTTGTTTTAAACTATTTGTATCTAGTCACTCGTATGAACTTTGAAGGTGTCCTATGCATTTATATTTGCTACTCTATGAGGGACAAGCTGAATACTATTATGCTATGTTTTCTTTATGCCAAACAAACAAACGTCTTGCAAAGCATTGTTATTCATGAATCTTTTGTTTGTGCCTTTTCATGTTGCATCATAGTTTCTTTGTCTTATTGCTAGAACTTTGTCTTTCATGTTATGATTGAAGTACTATGATCCCAGCTTTAAATGTTTTACAAATACTTTGATCAAGTCTTTGATGGTGCATGTCACCTCAAAAATTATTCTTTGTTTTTATCACTTACCTACTCAAGGACGAGCATGAGTTAAGCTTGGGGATGTTGATACATTGCAAATGTATCTATAATTTTTGATGTTCCATGCTTGGTTTTATCCACTTTCTTGTGTTTTGTTCCAACTTTGGAGTACTTTTCATATGATTTCTTGGACTAACCTATTAACAAGAGCCACAGTGCCAGCTGCTTGTTTTTTGCTGTTTTTGGTTCCAGAAAGTCGGAAAATGAATTTTCTCGGAATTGGACGAGACAAAAGCCAAAGTACCTATTTTTCCGGAAGTCATCAAGTGTCAGAATACGAGACAGAGAAGGGCCAGAGGCTGGCCACACCACCTGGCCGCGCGGCCAGGCTTGGCCCGCGCTAGGGGTGGTGTGGTGGCCCCTGGCACCCCCTCGGCCCCCCTTCCGACTATAAGATGCCCTCGGGACGTAAACCCTAAGTACCCGATCAAAAATCCACGAAAGAGTCTGTAGCCGCCGTCATCTCCATCCCTAGATCAAGAGGGATCTGAAGCTCTTTCCGACACCCTGTCGGAGAGGGGAATTCACCCTGGAGGCCTTCTTCATCACCACGCAAGCCTCCGATGTGATGCGTGAGTAGTTCATCCTAGGACTACGGATCCATGTAGTAGCTAGATGGCTGGTTCTCCTCCTTTGTGCTTTCTTGTCTAGATCTTGTGAGCTCCGTTCATGATCAAGATCATCTATTTGTAATCATACATGTTGTGTTTGCGGGTATCCAATGGATATTGAGATGCTATTTCAGATTGATTATTGATTCTATCATGTCTTTGTTATTTGTGATCTTGCATGCTTTCCGTTGTTAGTAGCTATCTTGGCCAAGTAGATGCTAGCAACTCCAAGAGTTAGTATTTATGCTCGATAGTGGGTTCATGCCTCTGGTAATCTGGGGAAGTGACAGAAATCTCTAAGGTACTAGATGTGTTGTTGCTACTAGGGAGAAAACAACAATCCTTTGTTCATAGAACAATCGTATTGTTTACTTTACACGCAGTTCGTAAAGCAATAAGCTGTTGCTTGCAACTTAGTACTGGAGGGGGTTCGGATGATAACCTGAAGGTGGATTATTAGTCATAGATGTAGTTGGATGGCGGTCTATGTATAATGTTGTAATGCCCAATCAAGTTCCAAAGGAGTCAAGATGATTAGTATATGCTTGTATGCTTTATCGATGTTTGTCAATTGCCCCGCTGTAATTTGTGTTTACATACAATCGATGATTAGTATATGCTTGTATGCTTGTATGCTTTATCGATGATTAGTATATGCTTCTTTACATACAATCTACAATCTTTTACTGCTTTGTGTTTACTTTCTGCAAACAATTACTTCTTTCCATTCAATACGTTTAATCCTTTGTTTTCCGCAAAACACGGTGAGATTGACAACCTCATCGCAAGTTGGGGACAAAGTTCTGTGGTTGTGTTTTGCAGGTCTCCACATTGCTACTAGCGTCGGTAGTGCGCCCTGCCAAAGCTCAGCTAGTAACACCTTTGGGGTGTTTCCTTGCTCCTACTGGTTCGATTAAACCTTGGTTTCATAACTGAGGGAAATTTGCTGTTGTGCTCATCATACCTTCCTCTTGGGGTTCCCAACGAGCTCTACATCAACCATGCTCCAGCATTTTTCTAGACGCCATACTCAGAGCCATCAATCGACCGCGGGTAGATCCACCACATGGAAGATCGACTACGGGCAAATCCACCACGCGGAAGATCGACCGCGGGCAGATCGACCGCGAGCAGATCCACCACATGGAAGATCGACCGTGACTAGATCCACCACGCAGAAGATCGACCGCGGGAAGATCTACCGCGCAGAAGATGGCGGCCAGGGCCGTGCAGATCCACCTCGCGGAACATGTTGGTTAGGCCCTGAAGATCCACTAGGAGGAAGATGGTGGCGATGCCTGCAGATCCACCTCGGGGAAGATGGAAAGGGCCTTGTAGATGCACCATGTGGGAGATGGTGGCTCTCGCCTTCATTGTCTGCTTCACCAGCGCGTCGACAAAGCAAACAAAAAATTAGTGTAATCATCTTAGGTGGTTGCTTAGCCCAAAATATATCGAGCCCGTTGGGGAACCCCAAGAGGAAGGTATGATGAGCACAGTGTTGATGGCCCAAATATATCGAGCTCGTTGGGGAACCCCAAGAGGAAGGTATATGAGCATAGCAGCAAGTTTTCCCTCAGTTATGAAACCAAGGTTTAATCGAACCAGTAGGAGCAAGGAAACACCCCAAAGGTGTAGCTAGCTGAACGTTGGCAGGGTGCACTACCGGTGCCAGCAGCAACGTGGAGACCTGCACAACACAACCACAAAACTTTGCCCCCAACTTGCGATGAGGTTGCCAATCTCACCGGTTTTGCTGAAAACAAAGGATTAAACGTATCGAATGGAAGGAAGTAATAGTTTGTAGAAAGTAAACACAAAGCAGTAAACAGTTTGTAGATTTAATGTAAAAGAAAGGACCGGGGTCCATACTTCACTAGAGGTGGCTCTCCTTAAGATAGATAACATGCTGGGTGAACAAATTACAGCGGGGCAATTGACAAACATCGATAAAGCATACAAGCATATACTAATCATCTTGACTCCTTTGGAACTTGATTGGGCATTACAACATTATACATAGACCGCCATCCAACTGTATCTATGACTAATAATCCACCTTCAGGTTATCATCCGAACCCCCTCCAGTATTAAGTTGCAAGCAATCGATTATTGCTTTACGAATTGCGTGTAAAGTAAACAATACGATTGTTCTATGAACAAAAGATTGTTGTTTTCTCCCTAGTAGCAATAGCACATCTAGTACCTTAGAGATTTCTGTCACTTCCCCAGATTACCAGAGACATGAACCCACTATCGAGCATATATACTAACTCTTGGAGTTGCTAGCATCTACTTGGCCAAGATAGCTACTAACAACGGAAAGCATGCAAGATCACAAATAACAAAGACATGATAGAATCAATAATCAATCTGAAATAGCATCTCAATATCCATCGGATCCCTGCAAACACAACAAGCAGAATTACAAATAGATAAACTTGATCATGAACGGAGCTCACAAGATCTAAACATGAAAGCACAAAGGAGGAGAACCGGCCATCTAGCTACTACATGGACCCGTAGTCCAGAGATGAACTACTCACGCATCACACCGGAGGCTTGCATGATGATGAAGAAGGCCTCCAGGGTGAATTCCCCTCTCCGGCAGGGTGCCGGGAAGAGCTTCAGATCCCCCCAATCTAGGGATGGAGATGACGGCGGCTATAGACTCTTTCGTGGAATTTTGATCGGGTACTTAGGGTTTTGGTATCAGAGGCAATATATAGGTGGAAGGAGAGGCCGAGGGGGTGCTGGGGTCGGCCAGACCACCCCTGGCGCAGGCCAGGCCTGGCCACGCGATCAGGTGGTGTGGCCGGCCCCGAGCCCTTCTCCGTATCGTATTCTGGCTCCAGATGTCTTCCGTAAAAATAGGCACTTTGGCTTTTGTCCTATCCAATTCCGAGAATATTCATTTTCTGACTTCCTGGAACCAAAAACAGGAGAAAACAGGCAGCTGGCACTGTGTCTCTTGTTAATAGGTTAGTCCAAGAAATCATATGAAAAGTACTCCAAAGTGTGGACAAAACACAAGAAAGTAGATAAAACCAAGCATGGAACATCAAAAATTATAGATACATTGGCAATGTATCACACAGCAGCAAGTTTTCCCTCGGTAATGAAACCAAGGTTATCAATCCAGTTGGAGCAAGGAAACACCTCAAAGGTGTTGCTAGCTAAACTTTGGCAGGGCACACTACCGGTGCTAGCAGCAACGTGGAGACCTGCACAACACAACCACATAACTTTGCCCCAACTTGCGATGAGGTTGTAAATCTCACCGGTTTTGCTGAAAACAAAGGATTAAACATATCGAGTGGAAGAAAGTAATAGTTTGCAGAAAGTAAACAGAAAACAGTAAATAGTTGATTGTAGATTGATAGTAAAAGAAAGGATCGGGTCCATAGTTCACTGATACGTCCAAAACGTATCTACTTTTCTGAACACTTTTGCTATTGTTTTTCCTCTAAACTTGTGTGATTTGGATACAACTAACATGGACTGACGCTATTTTCAGCAGAATTACCTTGGTGTCTAGTTTTTGTGTAGAAAATCAACTATCAGGAAAAATCCCAAAAAATATGCCAAAAATCCTATTTCACCAGAAGACTCACGGAGCCAGAATACGAGACGGAGTGGGGTTTGGGCCTGGCCACACCACCTGGCCGCGCGGGCTAGGCCTGGCCGCGCTAGGGGTGGTCTGGCCGCCCCAAGCACCCCCTCGGTCTCCCTCTTCTCCTATAAGCTGCCTCCTGGCCAAGAAACCCAGGGGGGGTCGACGTTTTTCCAGAAAGAGTTCCGCTACGCCGCCACCACCAGATTCCGCGATTCGGAACCAAAAACTCTGTTCTGGCACCCTGCCGGGACGGGGAATCAGAGGAGATCATCACCATCATCATCACCATCGCTTCTCCATCGACCATCCAGGTTTCCCCCATCTATGAGTGAGTAATCCCCCGCTGTAGGCTATGGGGATGGTAGGGATTGGATGAGATCGTTCATGTAATGGCATCAGATTGTTAGGGCATGGTGCCTAGTATCTACTATTAGTGCTTTTGACTTTGTTACTACTTGTTATGCTTAATTCTTGTCACTAGGGCCCGAGTGCCATGATTTCAGATCTGAACATGTTATTGATTCATTATGATAGTATTGTTTATGGTCTTACCTGCAAGTTGTATACACACATTGTTGTCTGTAACCAAAGGCCCCGAAGTGACAGCAATCGGGATAACTGGAGGGAATGGCTTTGATGTGAGGATCACATGTGTTAACGGAGTGTTAATGCTTTGCTCCGGTGCTCTATTAAAAGGAGAACCTTAATTGCCAGTAGTTCCCTTGAGGCCCCGCTGCAAACGGGCTGGCAGGACAAAAGATGTTGTGCAAGTTCTCATTGCGAGCATGTATGACTATATATGGAACACATGCCTATGATTATTTAGTACTTGGATGATTTATCTTATTTATCTGCAAATGCCCTCATGTTCTGATTGTTATATGAATTGTCTTGTCCATGCAACGCCCGTCCATCCATCCCTATGCCTACCGCGCTTTAATCCTACTGTTTACTGCAATTGTTACTACTGTTATTACTTTACTATTGCTACTACAAAACGGTTGCTACTAATAAACTGCTGTGAGCAAGATTGTTTCCAGGTGCAGCTGAATTGACAACTCAGTTGTTAAGCCTTATAAATATTCTTTGGCTCCCCTTGTGTCGAATCAATAAATTGGCTTTCACTTCCCTCGAAAATACTACGATACACCCCCTATACTTGTGGGTCATCAAGACTATTTTCTGGCACTGTTGCTAGGGAGCATAGCTTTATTTATCAAGTCCACTTGGAATCATTATTTTTCCCTGCCATCCATCCATCATGGGTAAGTCTCGTGATGGCAAAGTTCCTATTTTACCATCCACTACAAGAAGAGGTATGGTTCTGAACACCTCTGTTGCTCTTGATTCACCGTCTGTTATGAGTAAGTTCCTTACACCACCACATACACATGCTATACACACTACTACTACTGTTGAATCTGAAACTTCTAATACTTATGATGTTGCTTCTATTGTGCTTGATAAGAGTGATTCATTAGGTCTTTTCCTAGATGCTACGATTGCTAGAACTATAGCTGGAAATACTGAAACTCCTAATGAAGACACTACTACACCTGTTAGTTCACCTGAGTCTAGAGAGAGCTATGATATTGAAGATGGTTATATTGAGATGACCGATGAATTTATTAAAGAATGTCAAAACACACATGATAGGAGTGCTACTAAGAGTCTCCTTGAGAGGTGTACTATTAATCCCAAATTGTCTCCTAATGCCAAGTTTGTTGCATCTCCCATAAACATTAAAGATAAGGATTATGATTTCTCTCTTGATCTATCTTACATAGCTATTGTTGAGAAAGAACCTTTTTGTGGGACTAAGAATGAAAGTGCGGTAGCACATATGACTGAGCTTTCTACCATGAGTGACCTGTTTTCTGATGATATTAAGATGTGCACCTACTTTGTTGCTAAATTTTTCCCTTTTTCACTGAAAGGAAAAGCTAAAACTTGGTTTACTAATTTACCTCTTGGATCTATTGATAGCCCTGATTGCTTGATTAGTACCTTCCTGCAAAAATATTTTCCTCCTAGTGCTAGACATGCTATTTTGTAGGGACTTTTTGATTTCAAACAAGGAAAAAAAAGAGATATTGCCTGAATCTTGGGCAAGGTTTTGTGCTTTGATTCATGCACATGCTGGATGTCCTTTACCTAAGAATGAGCTTCTTGATATATTTTATAATGGACTAACTAAAGAATCTAGGACATACCTGGATAGTTGTGCTGATTGTGTTTTCAGGAATAGGACTCCCAAGGAAGCTGATGAATTAATGGCTAAAATTAGCAAGAATTATGAAGATTGGACTCCTCCTGAACCAGCTATACCTGAAACAATTATACCTGAACCAACTATCTTTGCGCCTATACCAACATCTAAGAAGAGGGGAGTTATTGAACTAAATGATGAAGTGATGAAGGAAGCTAAGAAATGTCTTAAGGAGAAGGGAATTAAAGCTACAAATGTCAAGAATTTACCTCCAATAGAAGAATTATGTAAGCAAATTCCCCACTCATCCACTATTGAGGTACACTCTCTCCAACATTTTGATGAAGGTGATATCCCCTACTCTAAATCTCCTGATCAATGCTTAGAAGAATTCGATATTTTTATTGTTAAGCAAGATAATTTTAATAAAAGGGTGCAAAATCATCTAATGGAAAACACTAGAGATATTGTTGAGTTGAAGGATATTGCGGAAAGAACCTCTAATGATGTTAAAATGCTTGTTAAACATTTTCAAATGGTTCAAACTCAAATAGATCAACTTATTAAAGTACAAAAAGACTTGCTAGTTAATGCTGCCAAAGAAAAACAGGCTTATGAAATTAGAACTAGAAGTGGTGCTGCTACCCAGGATCCTCTATATCCTGAGGGGCATCCCAAAAGAATTGAGCAGGATTCTCAACAAGCTAAAAATAGTGGTACTACTCATAAGAAAAGAAAAAAGAAACATAAAACTATTGTAGAACCCTCTGAACTTGCTAAAGATCCTAATAGTATACCTGCCTCTCATGCTGAAACTGAAAGTGGTAATGAAGAAAATGATGTTCCTGATAAAGAAAAAGTTGAAGAAGAACCTGAAAAGCACACTAAGAATACTAAAAACACTAAAGAAGATTTTGTTGCTAAGAAACATGGTAGTGAAAGAGAGCCTTGGGTCCAAAAACCTATGCCTTTCCCTGATAAGAAACACAAGTCAAAGGAAGATGAACACTATAATAAGTTTTGTGAGTGGATGAAACCTTTATTCTTGCAAATTCCTTTGACTGATGCTATTAAATTGCCTCCCTATTCAAAGTATATGAAGGATATTGTCTCGAATAAAAGGAAGATCCCTAATGAATAAATTTGTACTTTGCTTGCTAATTATTCCTTTAATGGTAAGGTTCCAAAGAAACTTGGAGACCCAGGGATTCCAACTATTCCTTGCTCTATTAAATATAGTTATGTTAGAACTACTTTGTGTGATTTAGGAGCAGGAGTTAGTGGCATGCCTTTTTCTCTCTATAAGAGACTTCAACTGGAAAAATAATACCAACTGATATATCTTTGCAAATGGCTGATAAATCTGCTACTATTCCTGTGGGTATATGTGAGGATATACCTATTCAAGTGGCTCATAATTGCTTGATATTAACTGATTTTGTTGTGCTTGAAATGCCTGAAGATGACAATATGTCTATTATTCTTGGGAGACCTTTTCTTAACCCGCAGGAGCTATTATTAATTGTAATCAAGGAAATGTGACCTTTAATGTTAATGACAAAGAGCATACTATCTATTTCCCCAAGAAGATTGATAGGACTTATGGTTTAAATTCAATTGACCATGTTGAGGGCATTCAAGTTGGAGAAATATATTGTCCCATTCCAAGAGAAAAATTTGAAACTATTATGATTAGGACCATTGCTATCAAGGTTGAGGTAACATAATCATTAGTGGAATACAAAGTTTTGTTTCATATACAATTGTTTTGGTAACAATACTTGATCAACCTTGTTAACAAAGGGATTTTAATGAACAAAACAATGTTTTCACCATGATTATCTCCGCTTATTTCTATTATATCCATTTTAGTTTTTGCTTTCATTTAGTTTACTTTTCTGTTGTTAGTTGCTTACATGTTGGACTGTCTTACAACTTCTGAAGTTTTAGCCTTGTTTTGTCATTGCATCATTGTAGAAACTTTTTTCTGTCAGAAAATCATTCTTTTATACCTGAAAATTGCTCAAAAATAAATTGTCTCGAAAAATTCCAGAAAATTCATATTAAATTTTTACGTGAAAAAGGGGCAGGGGAGTGCCTGGAAGGTACCAGGGGGGCCCACCAGGCAGGCACACCACCTAGTGGCATGGCCATCCCAGGGGCGCGCCTCCCCATGGTGTGGGCCACCCCTGGCCCTCCACTCACTCTCTCACTTCCCACTTTCTTCTCTCTCTCGAGAAAACACCAGTTCATTGCTCAAAATCACGTTTTTGCTATTCTTGCCCTTGTTTTTTCGATCTCCTTGCTCAGCCCATCTTTGCTGCTAAAACTTGGAGCATTTGTTCTCTGGTATGTGACTCCTCCGCTTGTCCAAGTAGATTTGTGTTTAGTGGAGTATATCTTGAGTATTTTGCTGATGTAGGTGACATGTTATGCGAGCTTGTAAGCTTGTTCAATGCTTAGAGATATTGTTTTGATGCATGTTTAGGCCTCTACATGTCCCTATGAATAGTACCCTTCATTATATATTCACTTTGCAATCACTTGTTTAATGGATGTTTAAATTTCAGAATATCAAAGATGAACAACCACACCTTTGGAGAAATATTTGAGAGAGACACACCTAGGAGGTCAAGGCCTTCAAGATCAGCCTCCCAATTTAGACCTTCATACCACGAAGATCTCATTGCACCACGCATTGGTAATGAAGGAGATGAGGGGGATGCTCACCCATCTACTTTTCCTTGTTATACCTTCTTATGAGCTGCAGGGATTCTCGATGATTTCTTACTATTGATTCAGAGGGTTGGTTTGACCTCATACATGGACGATGAGAGTGAGCAATATGCCATGCTCACCAAAACTTTCGTTGAGAGTTTCGTTTTCACTAACACCCCCTATCAGTCAACTGTTTCTTTCAGAATTTATAATCTTCCTTTTACCATGCCATTGGAAAGGTTTTGCAGTATTATAGGTATAGGCATGAAAGGGACCGTGAAGAAGATTCAAGGGCGACCCGCTGATTTGCTGGAGCTCTATCGAGGTGTGACCAATGACGATGATCGCGTAGCTCAGCGTGGGAAGATAAGAAACATCCAACTCCCTACTCTTAGATACTTCGCCTATTATCTTGCTACTAGCATTCTTGGTAGGGAGAATACGAGTAATATCTCCAATTATTATTTAGCCTTCCTTGCTGCTGCGCTTAACAATGATACTCGGTACAATCTTGGCCCTCTTATTGCTCGCCGCCTAGCTGCTAGGGGACCTATTTATGGGGGCATCATCGCTTCACGTATGGTTAATGCATTAGAGCTTTCTGTGGATCCAAATGATACTATATTGGCACCACAAAGGCTTAACCTTGCTACCATGAAAACACATCACTTCGTCACTACTGACTCCGACATGGAAATTTTAGTATATAGGATGTTGTTTACTGACGGGGATGAAAGGGAGATTCCTTTATCGCAATCTACTTTGTTCAGTGTTCACATGAGGTTGTGGTCGCGCTCCAAGGAGGAGGTGGACGAGCAGCTCCGCTTGCTTGGTTTCCACAGGCAGCACCAGGAGGATGTGCCCTCCTACGATTACTCTGCACACTATGGTGGGGCGTCCTCGAGCTCGCACCAGGACGAGGGCACCTCCTCACCGTACTATGGAGGCGCCATCTTGGCTAGCTTGGGATTGATAACCACTTAGGCCAAAAGCCTAAGCTTGGGGGGAGGTACACCGACATCACACTCATCTCCATATCATGTTTCATCGGTACTTTGTATATTCATGTTTTGTTCTCTTTTTAGTTTGTCTTCTCTCTTGGTTTTTGCTTTCTAAAACACAAAAAGACCAAAAATATTTCTGTTGTTCCTCTTTGTTTGCTTCTTCTTCTTTTTTTTTCCTTGGTTTGTTTTTCCCTTTTGCTTTGTTTGAACTATTTGAAAAACCCAAAAAGATTTTGCTTTGCTTGTTTTTCCCTTTTTGTTCTTGCTTTTAAAAATCGAAAACACCAAAAAAATTTGTTGTTCTTCTTTGGTTTTGCAAGTTTGTTGCAGGGTTCAGCAGTCCTCAGTGGAATTCGGTTTCATGTTATTATTCAAGCCACACAAGTGAAGGGCAATAATGAGGATTAATGACAACTTGATGTGTGGTAAGAGGCTGGTAACAAACTCTATTTGTTTTCATTTTTGTACATATACTCATTGTTGTGGGCATGCTTAGTCTGTTCATGTAGGGTGTATGTTATTTATGGATGCTTAGTAGTTCTTTCTTTCTTATGATCAGCTCCAGCTCACTAATAATTTGTAGCATGTCATATGAATGTTCGCTTGCATTGGTCTATTCATAATTTGGTATGACACTGTGGTATCTCCCTCTGAATGTTTCACTTGAATTGACTTGGCACATGCTCATGCATGCATATGACTGAAACATAATCAGTTAAGCCTCGATGAATTATTTTGCCTCAGGGGTCTTGAATCACTTTCATGCCATGATTAGTCCTATTTTGTTGCAAGCATGATTATGGCAATTACTGCTCTCTCGTTTGTCGCTCCCTTACTATTGCTAGCCTTCATTTGCACTGAGTAAGCTTTACTCGTGTTTCCAACTCCCCAAAACCAATATTGCCAAAAGTGTCCACCATACCTACCTATTAGCATCATTTGCTATTCCGTGCATTCTTAGTATGCCTTGTTTTCTTCCGAATAAAATGTTTGGTTGTTATGAGAAAGTTAGTTAGTAAAGCTCTCACGAACTTGATGGCACACTTTACTTTCTTGCACTTAATAATCTTGAACCATTGTGTCCATCTTTGTTGCGTATATGCTTGCGTTTTATAAGTTGAAGTTAGCAGAACCATGTGTCATGGGGAACGCTTTCAACATTGCACGGGTACTTTGTACCTCGTTGATATCATGATTCTTTTGCTTATGGATCCCGGCGGTGTGAAATAAAAAGGGAACTTGTAAGATCATGGAGTTTGTATGTGTGTTAGAGAAACGCCTGGGCCGCTAGCCTAAGCCATGCCTAATCATGGTGGAAACTTCCAGCATAACCATAATGAGCATTCTGTGAAGCATCCTCAATAAAAACCTATGCAAATAGCAAATAAAAAGATCGCTGAGATGCTCATTGTCTGTTTGCCTTGTCATTTTGATTATGGGATAACTCCTGTATCATGTGCAAGCGGTACCCTGTTGGCGGTTCTCTATGATACATATGTACTTACAATGACAAGAGCTTGCTTGTGACTGAAGTTGAGTAGCATGAGGTCCGGTACTCGTAAGTAAGGGGCATGACATTTTAGCTTATAACTTGTCAAGCATATCCTCTTAGTTGTGTCACTTTAACCTTAACCATTTAAATATGCTTATGATAGGGGCAATGAGAGCTCAAAGCTAATGAGTACCATACTTTTAGCATTTGGAAGCCTTTCAAACTATTCAAAACCTTTTCATTTCTTTGTTGAGTCTCCACATATTCTATGAGCACTTGCTTGAGAGCATAGTTATCATTCTTAGTGTAATATGCTTGTCTCAAAACTTGATTGTTTGTGTTATGACTTTGATGCTTGTATCTTTGATATCTTTACTTCTAGTCTTCACTTGAACTTCAGAGGTGCCTTGGCATTTATGTTTGCTCTACAATCAAAGGCAAGCGAGATACCACTCTATCATACCTTTTTATGAGCATTGCAATGTTGCTTATGTTTATGGTTCATGCTACTTACTATTTTTGAGTTGGAATCTCTTCATAGCTTGGAATGACTATTAAGTAAACTTAGTTGCATACTCCTTATTATGAATTGCCTAAGTAGTTGATCACATGCTGAGAATATATACATCTTATAAAGCAAATGTGTTCGTGAAAGTTTCTTTTATCGCACTCAGTTTTCAACTGAATTGCTTGAGGACAAGCAATAAGCTAAGCTTGGGAGGAGTTGATACATCCAAAACGTATCTACTTTCCCGAACACTTTTGCTATTGTTTTTCCTCTAAACTTGTGTGATTTGGATACAACTAACACATACTAATGGTGTTTTCAGCAGAATTACCTTAGTGTCTAGTTTTTGTGCAGAAAATCAACTATCAGGAAAAATCTCGGAAAATATGCCAAAATCCTATTTCACCAGAAGACTCATGGAGCCAGAATACGAGACGGAGTGGGGCTGGGGCTGAGGCCTGGTCGCGCGGGCCAGGCCAGGACGTGCTTGGGGGTGGTGTGGCCGCCTCGGCCTCCCTCTTCGCCTATAAGTTGCCTCTTGACCTAAAAACCAAGGGGGGTTCGACGTTTTTCCAGAAAGAGTTCCGTTGCACCGCCACCACCATATTCCGCGATTTGGAACCAGAAACTCTGTTCTGGCACCCTGCCGGGACGGGGAATTGGAGGAGATCATCGCCATCATCATCACCATCGCTTCTCCATCGACCATCCATGTTTCCCCCATCTATGAGTGAGTAATCCTCCGCTGTAGGCTATGGAGATGGTAGGGATTGGATGAGATCGTTCATGTAATGGCATCAAATTATTAGGGCATGGTGCCTAGTATCTACTATTAGTGCTTTTGACTTTGTTGCGACTTGTTATGCTTAACTTGTCACTAGGGCCCGAGTGCCATGATTTCAGATCTGAACATGTTATTGATTTATTATGATAGTATTGTTTATAGTCTTACCTGCAAGTTGTATACACACGTTGTTATCCGGACCCAAAGTCCTTGAAGAGATAGCAATCGGGATAATCAAGTGAAATACTTCCTAGCAGGCCAATTTCACACTAGTACTACCAAGGATTAGGATTGGGAGTACATTATACTGACCATTTTTTAGATTTACATTATACTGATGTAATAGCAATAGTACAGAACAATATAAATAATCTTATAGTTAAGAATGAGATCTACAAAACACGTAATATTACTAGTATTATTTAAATAAGAATTGGTGGTCAGAATATGGTAGCAAAGGAGACATGCTCAATATAACCAAAGACTGAAACAATTTAAAAGAGAGAAAGCAAAACCTGAGAACAATTGCTACGCGATGTGTCATCTAAAATAGCCCTAGCCTGATATTAAAAATCTAAGGGTACACTCTTTCCCTCCTAATTTAATCTTCCCATAGTCATGCATTCATTCACTACAAAAGGAGACAAGGAACAGATTATTCATAGAAATAAAGCAATATCTACAACAAAGAGAGATGTGTAAATACCACTTTAGCATTTGGATGGCTGTGTAGTCTTCATTGTATTCATTCTCACTATGTTCAAAACCATCTCCCTTGATCAAAGTGAAAAAAATGATACAATATGTTAGGTTGCATAACAAAGTTTCGAAAAGAGCATAAACAACATAAACAACATATCAAACTATACTGCGGCTAGGTCTCTACCCCATGATTGACAAGCTATAGTTGGTCTTAAGCCTAGTACATGCACATATCCTACTGAATCACGTCCAAATACATGACCATATATATGAAGCTTTTTTATGGGTGAGTCTATCAATTCTGGATGTAGGGTGACAACCTTTTTAATACTCCTACAAAAAAACTTTATATGAGAACCATGTCATATTTCACATGACAAAGTTAATAATGATCACTTACCAGAGTCTATTCTAATCAAAAGTAGATGTTCCATGTTTAACTTCTACCGCGGAGTTTAACAAGTTCGGATTGTTGGCATGCCATTCATTGAAGCAGACCATCAAGAACTCCACAGGTTGTATCATACTAGCAGAATATTAGTGCACAAAATAACTAATCCAATTTCTCTACAGTACTAGCACAAGGGACAACAAGAGCAACAGCTAGAAGACACAGGGTGACAGGGGCATATGGCATAGCTGCAAAGCACATCGATATATTCCCACCAGCACACACTAGCATGCAACATCAAAAAAGCAACAAAGAGCAGCGGTAGCAGTACCAGATCTGGCGAGGCGCCTAAGGAGAAAGCTCGTGGTCGGGAGACAGATCTGGTGAGCAAATGCGCGAATCCGTGTTCGGTGACGCGTTCCCCAGCCAGTGGCGCGACAGTGAGCAGTCTACCGTTCCTAACCAAGTCGCCATGGCCGATGATGATTCCATGGACCATAGGGAACAAAATTTCGTGGTTAGCATACAGGGTGGAAGGAAATATGGATGTGAGGCTACTGCAGGTTGGAGCCTTGAAGAAGGTTGAGGTGAGAGTTACCTGCAGCAGGCGCCGTACTGGACGCCGTTGGGCCGCCGTGACACACCACTCACTAACGAGCCAAGCAGAGGGGTGACGTAGGAGGTGGGTGAGATACTCGAGAGGGAGGATTTAAGATAGGGGGAGCAAGGTTGAGGTCGTGGATGGTGGCATACGTCAGGCGGCGAACGGCTGCCGCCATGGACGGGAGGAGGCGAGGTGGGAAATTTGGGGGATTTTAGTCTTAGGGTTGGGGTGCCTAGCACATATAGTACTACGGTTTGTGGCGGGCCTTTTTTACCTCTAGCGCGCATGAGATTGGGCCAAATTAAATTGCGCGTTCTTTTCGGCCTCAGCTCGCGTCACCTGAAAGTTCTAAATTCAGCAGCATGCCGACGGACGGAGCGCTCATTTATTTTGGGCTCATTTATTAGAGACGGTAGTCCGTCGGCAGTAAAGTTTACGAAAAGTACTCCCTCCGTCTCTTTTAGATTGTCAAAATTTTAAAAAATCTATATACTATGCATTGATTTATACAAATTTTGATAAATCTGAGACATCTATTTTAAGACAGAGGGAATACATAATATTGACATACATTTTGCCAGTTTGCGATCTAAAATATATCTTTGCCAACAAACTGTCCAAAGAGTGGGGGTGATTGATTCCTCTTGGTCTTATTAGTGGTATCGGAAAATTATGAATTCATAGTTAACTCTAGCACTTGAGTTCAGGGGAGTCTCTGAGAAACCAATGACATCTATATATCCCTGATCTGCACATGGAAATATATAATATATAGATGTTCTTCGGTGTGCTTGCTCTGCCACGCGAGCAAAATGAGCTGAGTTATATTAATCTCATGAACTGACCACAACTTTGGACTTTTATTTTTCATTTTGTAATAAGATAACCTTGTGCCTATGTAAATTAGTACACCAATTTAATCAGACCATAAGAAAAAGTATAATAAACAAAGAAAAAACCAGAAGCGATAGGCCATTGCAGAGAATTGACCTCTACTGTATAAAACTAGCATTTTATCATCGAAGTTCATAAAAATTATTCTTCTTTTTTGTTTAAAGACTCGGAGGTAATCAATCAATTGAACGCGCTTCTTCCACTTTTGGAAGACCGTTGCAATATCTTGCTCCTTTTTCGCAACAGTATTGGATTGTTGCAATATGTTCTACATGTTATCATGGATACACAACTTGTTGCAATATGTAATAGTTATTGCCACGCAATAAAATTGGGACAAACAAATATGGATTATTATGACAAATACATATTTTGTTGCAATATGCGGCCTCTATTGCAACAAAAAGGGTATTTAGCACAACAAAACAGGGTTGTGGCAATATGTGAACCCTATTACCGCAGAGAGAAATTTTGTGGTAATATTGCATTTTATTGCAACAAAAGATAGTTGCAGCAATATATTTTGTTGCAATGGACCAAAATCCTTGTAGTGAGTAAACCATCATATTATCCAAAAGTTTTGTTGCAGCACCCAAAGTAATGGTCATAAAGGTACCTCCAGCAGCAGAATCCAATAAATTTCTTGAAGAATAGTTCAATCCTCCATAAAAGGTTTGGATAATCCAAGCAGTTAATCCATGAGTGAGACAATTCTTTACCAAAGATTTCATTCTTTTCCAAGCTTGAGCAACATGTTCATTATCGGATTGTTTAAACTTCATTATTTCACTTCTCATAGATATAATCTTAGCAGGAGGATAGTATTTTCCAATGAAAGCATCTTTGCATTTTATCCAAGAATCAATACTATTTCTAGTTAAGGAATTCAACCATTCTTTAGCTTTTCCTCTCAAAGAGAAAGGAAACAATTTAAGCTTAATGATATCTCCATCTATATCCCTATACTTTTGCATCTCACAACGTTCAACAAAGTTATTTGGATGGGCAGCAGTATCTTCATTACCAATACCAGAAAATTATTCTCTCATAACAAGATTGAGTAAAGAAGTTTTTATTTCAAAGAAAGTAGCTTCAAGAACAGGTGGAGCAATAGGTGTGCTCATAAAATCATTGTTGTTGGTGCTAGTGAAGTCACACAACTTAGTGTTTTCAAGAGTAGTCATTTTTTTGTGTTTTTAATAAATAAAGCAAACTTGTAAAACTATTTTTTGTGTTTTTAATAAAGAAACAAGCAAACAAAGCAAAAATAAACTAAGCAAAACAAAAACAACAAAGTAAAGATGTCCTTGACTCCCCGGCAACGGCGCCAGAAAATCGGTTGCTTAGCCCAAAATATATCGAGCCCGTTGGGGAACCCCAAGAGGAAGGTATGATGAGCACATCAGCAAGTTTTCCCTCAGTAATGAAACCAAGGTTATCAATCCAGTAGGAGCAAGGAAATACCTCAAAGGTGTTGCTAGCTGAACTTTGGCAGGACGCACTACCGGTGCCAGCAGCAACGTAGAGACCTGCACACCACAATCACAGAACTTTGCCCCCAACTTGCGATAGGTTGTCAATCTCACCGGTTTTGCTAAAAACAAAGGATTAAACGCATCGAGTGGAAGAAAGTAATAGTTTGCAGAAAGTAAACAGAAAACAGTAAACAGTTGATTGTAGATTGATAGTAAAAGAAAGGACCGGGGTCCATAGTTCACTAGTAGTGGCTCTCCTTAAGATAGATGACATGTTGGGTGAACAAATTACAGCGGGGCAATTAACAAACATCGAGAAAGAAATATGCATATACTACTCATCTTGACTCCTTTGAGATTTGATTGGGCATTACAACATTATACATAGACCGTAATCCAACTGCATCTATGACTAATAATCCACCTTCAGGTTATCATCCGAACCCCCTCCAGTATTAAGTTGCAAGCAACGGATAATTGTATTACGCATTGCGTGTAAAATAAACAATATGATTGTTCTATGAACAAAGGATTGTTGTTTTCTCCCTAGTAGCAACAATACATCTAGTACCTTAGAGATTTCTGTCACTTCCCCATGTTACTAGAGGCATGAACCCACTATTGAGCATAAATACTAACTCTTGGAGTTGCTAGCATCTACTTGGCCAAGATAGCTACTAATAACGGAAAGCATGCAAGATCACAAATAACAAAGACATGATAGAATCAATAATCAATCTGAAATAGCATCTCAATATCCATCGGATCCCTGCAAACACAACATGTAGAATTACAAATAGATGACCTTGATCATGAACGGAGCTCGCAAGATCTAAACATGATAGCACAAAGGTGGAGAACCATCCATCTAGCTACTACATGGACCCGTAGTACAGAGATGCACTACTCACGCATCACACCGGAGGCTTGCATGGTGATGAAGAAGGCCTCCAGGGTGAATTCCCCTCTCCGGCAGGGTGTCGGGAAGAGCTTCAGATCCCTCCCAATCTAGGGATGGAGATGACGGCAGCTACAGACTCTTTCGTGGAATTTTGATTGGGTACTTAGGGTTTCTGTATTGGAGACAATATATAGGCGAAATGGGAGGCCGAGGGGGTGCCTGGGCTGGCCACACCACACCCTAGCGCGGGCCAGGACTGGCCGCGTGGCCAGGTGGTGTGGCCGCCCTCTAGCCTCTCTCCGTCTCGTATTCTGGCTCTAGGTGTCCCTCGGTATAAAATTGACTTTGGCTTTTATCCCGTCCAATTCTGAGAATATTCATTTTCTGATTTTCCTGAAACCAAAAACAGCAGAAAACAGGAAGCTGGCACTGTGGCTCTTGTTAATAGGTTAGTCCAAGAAAGTGTATAGAAAGTACTCAAAAGTTGGAACAAAACACAAGAAAGTAGATAAAACCAAGCATGGAATATCAAAAATTATGGATACGTTAGCAACGTATCAGTGGTTAGGTTAGATGAACGATTATTGCACTTTTCTAATCATCCTCGACTTTAAAATTAGACCGTTAGAAGAGTGCAATAGTGAAATGTAATGGAATGAGTTTTATGCTTTTAAATAAAATAGAATTTTATATCTTAAACTATTGTGCATCATAATTTGTTTATATTAGCAACGCAAATTAGTTATTGTTAATGTAATTAACTATCACTGATACTGTAAGGTCTAACATGGCAAACAATTTGCGGATACGCGGCACCAAATTTCCTTCGTATTCGTTAATGTAACGAGGCATATCATCTGCTGTGTCGCGGAAGCGCTAGTTGGACGGATCACGTTGTGTCGTGCCAAGAAATCCACCGCTGTTCGTGAATCCCTAACGCAGTTATCCCTGACGCCTTTTTTTGTAGCGCCAGCACGGGCGTGACGACTAAGGCTATGCCTCGGCATCTATAAGCGCCAGCGCCCAAGCTCCGTGTTGTAGTGTTTGTACAGTGATATTTTTGGAAAGTTAATGTAAGCAAGAATGGACATGATGCACACACTTATTTTTATGAAATGTGCTATAGGTTTCCAATTTATCATTGAAATGGATTCATCTATATTTGTATTTCTAAGTTCTCCTTTCTCCAAATTTAAATTGGAATCAATGGAACTTCAATTTTAGTGGCTAAAGTTGCAAAAATCTAGGCAAAACTCTCTCTATGTAGGTCTCTGATTATAACATTTTTAGAACATGTGCCAGCTCGTGAGTCGGCTTGTCTAGGCTCGATTTTGCATCTGCCTCGAGTCGAGCCCAAGAAGGAGCAGCGCTGGAATTCGAGACGAGCCAATCCAACTCTACTCGAATCTCTAAAGCTCGTTCAATTAATCAGTTAGCTCGAATTTGGTCGTTTACAGAATGAGCTCATATTTGAAACTCGGCTCAACTTGGTAAACTCACGGGTAGCTTGTGAGTAGCTCGTTATAAGTTCCAAATAGGAGCACATATAAGAAAAACTAGTAGTTCTCCTACTACTTTGGAACTGGAACAACAATAGTACTTCCATAATAACACGAAGGCAACATCAATGAGAAATATAGTAGCTCTACACCATACATGTTCAACAAAACATCATAGTATGACACTCATCTATGAAAAATTTCAAACTATGTATTTTAACGAGTTTAACGAGCTAAACGAGTAGCTCATTTAGCTTGGGTGAACAAATGAGCTCAAATCTAAAACTTGGCTCGACTCTTTACATATCGAGTTCGAGTTGAGTCGAGCTGAGTCGAGCTGAGTCGAGCCGAGTGACAAGTTACTCATTTAGCTCAGAAGCTTCGAGTTATAATTTCATCCCTAAGAAGGAGGCTCGTCATTGGTGTCAAGCTAGATCGGGCTTGCCAAATTTAGCTCGAGCTTTTTCCAGGCTTGGCCCAAGCCAGCCTAAGCCGGCTCGCGTCCAGGACTACCTTGGATAGGAAGCACACCTAACCGCTATCTTGTGAATCAGCAGAATCCAGGCATAAAACACAGCTATGAGTGTTGTTGTCTGATGGATCGGATCTAGTTGGTTGACCTCGATCTACGATGAGTACTAGCTAAAAATTGACCCTACGGAGTATCCAAACACAGTGACGAGAGAAAGTACAGTGGGAGAGTGTGGTTTCCCTTCGCCATAGGAAACAAGGGAGAGGATCCGGGGTCCATGAAGAGCTCGTGCGCTGGCCAAAATGTCCATCACTGATAGGATGGGCCACGCCACTGAGCGCACTGGCCAGGCAAGCCCAACCGCGATCAAATTATGTCCGTTGGCTAACTCATCCGGATCGTATCGGACGGTTTGCATCGCCCATTTGGGTCGCCCGTTGGAGATGCCCTAAAGCGTCCATACCCGAAGAAAAAAAAAAGACCTCCATGGAATCGTACGTGTTCCACTGACAACATTCAGTTACCTCTCATGCATAAAGTTGTTTTATCGATCCGTCTAGTGAGAGACAGAGGTGGCAGTGGCATGCACCTTCCAACCAAAGATCGATGCTTGTCCTAGCTAGAAGCCTCCTGCTGGAAATCTCTGTTATAAAGTGAATGGTTCTTACTTCAGTCTAAAGGGAGTTAAAGAGGCCAAACGTATGGCCTTGTTCTCGCTTTAGCATGGCTTGGTGCTCTTTATATCACCTATCCCATTTTTCGCTTTTCCTTTCCATCGGTCACTCACAGAAGTTTGCTTGCTTAAAGAAGAACTCGCTTCAAATGCTCCAGTCCTGCTCTCTGATTGCACGTAATAATTTCGGTGCTTTGAGCTGACCACCAAGTACACTGATCGAAGAACGCCCATCTGTATATGTGAACCCTAAAACGTGGAAGTAAACTAGCAATTCATGTGTCTGGGTAGTGCTTTACTTGTCTTGAAAGTAATTCATGTGAATGTGGTCCGTAGCTCTCAAGAGGAAAAGATGCATAGAGGTGCAGGATCAACACTGTCAATCTCCACCTTCTGTTGTTCGGCATCTTCCTTTCCTAGTAAAGGGTCACCACACTGATTTTCTTTTTAATGTAACTTCACACTGGTTTCATGCAAGGTATCTTGTTCCATAGTACGATATGCTGCTACCAACAATGATTACGTCTCAATAGAAAGGAAAATGCCTGAGAAAGTTTGCTCCCAAAATCATGGAACAATTGAGTACAACTTAGGTAATGAAAGAAAACGAAGGCAGCGAGCCCCATGGATAAGGGTTTATTATGGGAAATCCATGATGTTATTGGTACAAACTCCGGTACTTGTTGGCACACACTGGGGATCTTGGCAAATATTCTCTCCATTTCGTCTTACTATAAGATAAGATGTATAAGTTTCTTGATAAGACAAACATGACCATCTTATGCCAAGTTTTGAGGAAAAAATATTAGCATCTGCAATACCAAATCAGTATCATTTACATTCAACATGAAGCATTTTTTTCTGTTTTATTTATCTACTATTCCATATGTTGATAGTTTTTTCTATAATTTAACCAAAGATAATCAAGTTCGAATTTTCAAATAACTAATACTATTACACCTTATAAGGACCAAAGAGAGTATTTTAAATCCTTGTTTTGTTGTCTCTGTAACCAGCCAATTCAATTGGTATCTATATATCTTACAAAACATAACCATTAACATGTACTTATGATTGTCTAACTTAACATGCAAGTATCCACATCACCCACTATTTAGCCAATCAATTGTACATGCCATCTCCACTAGCATTCATTAATGATTGTATATATTTACATGCAACATATTTGCCACATCTATTGTTTTAGGCCATTCAATATTGTATAGGTCGCCATTTTTTGTTGTCAAATACACAACAATTTTACATCAATTGAATTTAGCTTCTTGACTATTGTTACCAATTAAATCTCTCACATTTCTGTAGATAATTTCATATTTCATGCATCTTATAACTTTTTATTCGCGTAGTAAAGTTTTTAACAATATTCCAGCTACAACACACAGGGTATTGTTCTAGTTAGCACTACAGCTGTGCGATCAGATCTTACCTATGTCCATTGGTCGGGGTGATTTTCTTTAGCCAAAGCTGGCAGCTTTATTGATTGGATTGCAATGCAACATGTCCCCTAGAAGGCAGGTTGCAAGAAATAGATGTGAAGAAGGCACACAAATTGTCGGAAGAGATTAATTACAGGAAAACAAGGCATGTTTGGTTGAAACCTACTAGTGACGAAGAGCTTCTCCACTCGGGGGCCTAAAGCCCCCTAAAGCGCTATCGGGGGGTGTCGGCGCCCAAAATCACTCCCAGCCCCTTCCCTCCTCCCCCCTCCCCCCCCCCCCCCCCCCCTCCGTCCCCAATTTTTTTTCACGCCGGCGCGGCCTGTTTTGTTATCCAGCACCCCTAGGCCGAACCCAACCTAAGAGGGGCAAGCGGGGGCGCCGGATGAAGATGAAAACGACACGGCCCAGCCCTGGCAGTGAGATGGACAGCTCGTCTCCCGAGCGTCGTCCCGTCGCCGGCCATGCGGTGGCAAAATTGCTCCCCAGCGTCTTCTCCCGCCATGCCCTTCTCGCCACCGCTTCCCGCCCTTTTCTCGCTATATGTAGGCATGGCGACCATCGCAATTGTAGATCTACACCATGACCAGACATCACACCCTCTCCCGCTACATCTAGCGCGGCGGCCGGCTGTGTTGCTTTCGCTAGTAGGGCCGACGCACAGCCATGCCTGGGCGTCGTGCTCCTCCACCTCGCCCATCACCCATAAGAGCTGAGGCACCTGTTTCCTCCGCCTCTCCATGGACCCAACCACACCGACTCGGAGTGCTTCTACATGGAGTGGATTGACTCCGGCGACTCCGGCGTAGCCAACACCGACGAGTTGGGTAGGCCAGTTCCGACCCCGAGACTGAGGAGCTTTTGCGGCCACCAATACCCCACGGGCTGGCTTACCAGACCACTGGCGAGCCTTACGGGTGGGACATCTTCCGCGAAGTTTTCCTACCGGAGCACTGCCGGCTGCAACAACTCGACGACGTCTATAGGCGTTTCCTCTATGCGCACGCAGAGAGTCCGGCGACGCTGACTTGCGCGCCAGCCGCGACCGAGCAAAGGAGGATGTCGAGACGCAGCTAGCGAGATACAACTCGCTATTTGACATGTGGGGTGTCGCGAGGGGGCCGCCGCCGCACCCTCCTAGCGAGAGCAACGCCTTCGGCCACCGGAGGCGTTATTAGTTTTTATCCTTTCCTTTCTACGTAGAATGAAGTGTATGAATGTAAAAATTGAAGTGTTTGAATGTTTGATTTTTTTTCTAGTAAATTGGCGCTGGCTCCCCCCTCCCCCCCCCTAAAATCGTGAACTTATCCGCGCCTCCCCATACGGCCCAAAATCGAGTCGTGCCGGACACGTATGAGGGACGAGTGGAGATGCTCTAAGCTTAAAAACTTCTCAATTATCTCGTCTGATTTGTGGGGAAGAAAAATAGTGTAAGGCATAGTAAAAACCATATGGGAGATTTTCGAACGGGTGCACAACTTTTTTTAGACAACCTACTAGACTTTTATTGATTAAGCAAAATGTTTGCAGGAATGTTTTCAGAATATGGAATATCACCGCGCCAAACAGGGCGGCCAACTCCCCGGGAAAGCATAAATCTAGCTAGGTTGTGGGCTTCAAAATTAGAGGATCGGCCCTCGAAAATAAAAGTACACTGCTGAAACTGCGCTGCTCTTGCATTAGTCTTCGAGATGACAGTAGCGTTCATTCCCAAGCTTCCTTCAGAGATGTCCGACACTACCGTTTTGCAATCGGACGCCACATACATCTCTCTTACCACCAAGTCATCAGCAAGCGCCAAAGCTTCACGACATGCCAGCATTTCTAGAATTGATGGATCAGTAATTCCCTTGAAGACAATAGCCGAGGCTCCAAGATAGATACCTTCATTAGTTCGGCATATCGCAAAAGCTACCCCCTTGTCATCAAACTTAGATACACATGCATCCACATTGATCTTTGGGACACAAATAGGTGGAGGAATCCAAGCAGATCTAACCTGCCGAGCGGCCGCGATAGGGGCATTCGGTGAGAAAATATCATTGGGAGCCTTTTTTATGTCATTTAACTCTTTGATGTAGAAATTGATGAAGCCAAATGTCGACAGTGTGCTCTGAAAAATTCCCTCGTGTATAGCATTTCTGCGAGCCGACCAAATCACCAATAGTGTTACCACCACCCTGATGAATTGCTCATGGGGAAGGGTTCTCATCATATGAAATAGCCACTGCTTGGCACTTTCTTCTCTAGACATCACCAGGTGCTCCGCCAGAAGATCTTCGGACAACACCCATACGCTATGATCCATGTTGCAATCAATCAGGGAATGCCACCATGAATCAGACCCTCCACATAGACTGCAGGTACTTGATCGCGACATATTCCTTTTATGCAGAATAACCCGCGGTTTCGAGGGAACTGCAGTTTTCCACAATGTAGTCCAGCTCTCCTCTTCCGCACCCATATTAGATGAACCAGTGGTACTATCAAAATAATCCTCATCACATGTCACTTTCGTCTATGCCGATCTAACTGAAAATTTTCCTTTCCGATCAAAGTGCCAAGCCCAGAAGTTAGGATGTCTTCTCGTGCAAAGAGAAATGCCAAGGATAACATCAGCATCCATCGGGAGAAAAGCTCGCCGGACGAAGTCCTCCTTTCACTGAACCTGATGGGTAGGCAATAGGGAGAAAGAGGGGAGCGCCCACAAGGGAAAATTCAGTTTTGTCGGGCCAGAAACCCAATGGGTCGATCTGGCCCATTCCCACCCTGAATTGGTCATGCATAGCCATAGGTTGTCATTGGCAACCACGCCGGACACATGCCGATCGAAAACATGTACACGAGCTAGCTGTGTGATCATAACTGACACGTAAGATCTGGCATAGCCTAGGTATCTTTGAGAGTTGGCATCACATGCAACTAGACCCACGGTAGAAGCAGGTCCAAAGTTAAAAGATTGTAGGGACCGTACGTGAATATATTACAAGCATCGCATGGAAACATATTTACTAAGGTCCTGATCGATCCCTATACGTGCGCATGCAATTGAACATGCACGCCTTTAACAGCGACGAACGGTGCATGCCATCGATCGGCGATGGATCTGCTACGTGCATGCCAGCCTGACATTAGTTAATTAAGCACAAAACTTGAACTAGTAGCACTAAATATACATGACACGCATATACAAGTGTCATTGCACTGGTGCACATCATTGCGCGCGCACCTACATCCTTCCAACATACCGGAGACTTGTGAACTCTTTTTGGTTTTATTTAGAAAAAATGGAACTTAAATCAACCAAATATAGCCTAAAAGATCGAACCGATCCCTTAAGAATCTGTCCGAACTATTTTTCTCAAAGTTTTATTCAAAATTGAACTTTCTCTTGTATAATTCAACTTGGTAGGCTTAGAGCATGACGCTGGCAAGAAAAGGAGAAGGGGAATTAGCAAAGAGAAGGGAAATGCGACGGTTTAGAACTTAAGGCAGTGGGATGTTGATCAGCAGGGGCGAGAACAAGGAGAAGAAAAATGGGAAAGGAGAGGAATGGAGGGGTAAATTGACCGGCGATAGGCGGGCGACAACATCGGTGAGCTTGCATCGGGTGTTCGGCATTTAATGGGTTCACCAGAGAGCTTAGAGACATATACAGCTGATTGCGGGGCCAATAGATAGTGGCGAGGAGGTTACCAACAATGACAGTTGGGAACATGGAAGGCGAGTGTGAGACCAGGTACATGGCTTAATAGGATTGATAGAATACTCATATCAACAAGTTGCAACTTTTTTTCCGGAAGCTTATTCGAAAAGAACTCTAAGGTTAAGCTTGCTTGGCCTAGAGCAATTCTAGGATGGGTGACCGACCGGGAAGTGGGTAACCGGGTGCGCACGAGTGAGGACAAAGTGCGCAGAAAAAACTAGTGTTGGTCTGTGGGGTCAGTCTAGATATCCTATTAAGCTGCCAGAAGTGACACCCCCCGGACCCAGGAGTGGACGGCGTGTTACAGCGAGTGACAGAGGGAGTGCAGAAAGTGGAAGGTGAGTACTATGCGGAGCAAGAAGTGGGAAGGAGCGAGGAAGGGGAGGCGCTCACACTTTTGTTGTGGGATAGGAAGAAAACAAGCAGCTAGTTAGGGATAATGTATTGGTAATAATGTAGCATCATCCATTTTTTCTAAACAAAATTGGGTTCTTGTAGTTTCTCGATATAGTTGAAAGAACCAAAACATACACTTGTCTTTAGCATTGTATCATAATTTACGATCTTTCGACCAAACATAATATTTTTTGTTTTAAGGTTTGTCAAAATTAAAGTGTGTCAAATCCCATCTTTAGCACGTAGAAGAATATATTGTCTAACGACTAAGTTATAAGACAGCCGATTCTCAACCAAAATTTAATTTTTTTAGCACAATTATGGATCCGACCATGCATGAGTTTCTTTTGTTGGAATGAACATGAAAGGGTAAAAAAAATCGATACAAAAAGCTATTTCGCGATAGTATCCATGTGCTTGCGAATTATTTCCGAACTATTTTGCATTAATTAGAGAAAAATAGAAAATTGTTTCAAGTCTATTCAAAAATTATGCAGTAAATTGTATTATTGTGCCCACCCCAAATCACCCAAAATTTGGAATTTTCTTCCAAAATTTGAATCTACTCAAGTTGACAATGTTTTGAGCTGGATTGGCCTTTATGTAAAACTGCATGTGATCTCTGAGCCATGCGTATAAAACCCAAAAATGTTAAACAACTCTTGAAGGAAGGGACCTTCCGCCGAGTCGAAAACGATCGACCTTCTGCAAAGCGGCGCCTTCGTTTCGTCCCTTTGGCCTAGCTAGCCTAGCTAGATAGCTACGTAGCTGAGAGTGGAGACGTGACCCAAGAAAAAAGCGTGCATACGCAGTAGGGAGGGAGGGAGGGGAGACCGGGAGAGCTTTGCAAAAGCAGAAACATCAAAAACGAAAGGGAAGGCCGGCCGGATACGAGAGATCAGGATGAGCCCGTATGATACCAGGTGCACGCTTTCCTATGCATGTGCTAGCTGTGTGGGGGCTCTGCATACTAACCGGTCCCAGTACAAGAACAGCATGTCTCTTTACAGATTTACGCTTTACTTTCAATCAAGTGAGATCGATCCGAACCTGTAAATTAACCCGAATCTTATATCCCCGCCGCTTTAGCATCCGATCCCTCATACTAGTAGTACTTTGGATTAATAACTAGCTCTAGCGCGCATGGTTACTGGTAACTTTATATCGTATGACTAGCTAGAGCTAGACTACTCGAGTAGAGGTTTTGGCAACAATGTTTACAGATCTATGTATCCCACAATGTTCATAGCGTTTTGATTGACATATGTTCGTCGAACCAAGCTTTGCTGTTTCTTTCCTCGATCGGTCTGTGGCATACATACTTGTCTTGACATGGCGCTAGATTTGGCAAACAAAATTACAGTCCCCAAAGATTCCTTTTTGTTTTGTTTGAGCTCGAACACTTTTGCGTGCATGTGCACTACTCATGGCATCAAGCTGCATGCCGAAACTTCCTACGAAAGTAATATATGTAACGTACCTACCGTTTGAATCCAACGAGGCTTCAGGACAGCTTGAAGAGATACGAAATCAGCGCATTCTTACTAACTAGTAATGGGATCAGTGATATTCCCAGTTTCTCTTTTACTCAACTCTCCAAATTTGCCAACAAAAATCAGGCGAACGACAATGCGCACAAGTAAATAACAAACAAGATTCCCTAAAATTATATCCCAAGTAAATTTCGTCGCAGAAATAATCCCATGCATGTCAGTTAACTATCTCTTTTTGAGTAAATGGCACGGAGAGTCACACAGCTTGTTTCGTATGTGCACTTATGTCACAGAACTTGTAAATTGAACTAACAAGTTACACAACTTGCAAATCCGTGCATCCATGGTCACAAAACCAGTCAACTAGGTGTTTTTTTTATCAAAATCGTCATAGACAGACTAAATTTTTACAAAACAAAACCATAAACTTATATTTTTATGTTGGCAAGTGTATAGGATGCTCACGAGGAAAATTGGCACTGGCTTCAGTGGAGCTCGTCTTTAAAAAAAAGTATTTTTAAGACTTCAAAAATTCTGAAATAAATCACGCACAAACATTTATACATTTCGAAGGTACTCAAATATTTTCTAACAAAAATACGTTTTATTTTATGAAATACAAAAAGACAAATCTCTGACAGAAATACGTGTTTTTTTATACTATATACAGCTGGGATTTTTTTCTGTAGCCCAAAACAAAACGAGTTTTTCACCAAAACTTGCCACGGTCATTCAGCCTGCACATATGTATTCCTGAAATAAATTTTGATTTTTTTGAAACAAAGAAGTATGGATTTCAAAAAATTTAAATACCGAGCTCACTGGAGCTCGGGAGCCACAAATCCTCTCTCATGATCACAATGCATACATAGTATTTGATAACAAAATATGTTTATTCTGGGATATACAAATTTCCAAACGTGTAATGTATTATAGATCCACACATTTGTTACTTATGCGTACGGTGTGCCGATATTTGTTACTGAAATTTGTACTTGTATATATTCCCTCCATTATTTAATCATTATTATAATACTATTATTTCGAGTTCAATATCTTCAAGGTAGACTAAGTCTAGGGGAAAAATGCTAACATCTAGTCTTACCTATATAGGACGAGAATTTGTTCTCTAGAAGTATGAGGGGGTTATTGTAAAATTTTAGTCTGTCTATGATCAGTTTTGGTCAAAAATCACCCAGTTGACCGTTTTTGTGACCACGGGTGCACGGGTTCACAAGTTGTGTGACTTGTTAGTTTAGTTTGTAAGTTACTATTTGACTTAAGTGCACATGCGAGATAAGTTGTGTTACTTCCAGTGCCATTTACTCATCTCTTTTTTTTCGGGTTGTTAACTATCTCCACCATCTCCCCCACATCTATCTCTTTTCATGGCAGAGGTGCTTTAGGACCATGTATGGCATGCACCACATGCAGGAGCTGGGAACAAAGCGTGAAGGCAAGCAATCACAATTTGTAAAGCCCCGATGATTTCCTTCCATTCCGACATATACAAGGCCCTCATCATCTCCCGCCATGCATCGGTCGATCCACTATCATGGCACGTACCATTTCCGTGTATGCATGTAAAATCATTACAAAACTTTTGTCCGTAGTTTGTAAAAAAAAAAACATTTTAAACACTTCCATGCACATACGACAAACATGCATAGTACCCCATTACTGACAACGAAATGTCAACAACCTACATGATTGCGGTGTAAGTTCACTAACGTCTCTCTATCAAAATCTTAGGCACCGACTTTATCGATTGATGCTCATCTAGAACAAACTTGGGTCGCCAAAGCCCAATTGGATCTAGATCAAGTGACCCCACATATGTTCCCATTTGGTCCACGATTTTATCGAGCATGGCATTTGGAGAGTGAGCGGAGCAAACAGCTATCTAAAAGGGAGTATATGTGTTGAAGGTTTCCTATTTTTCTCAAAAACAAAAACTAGTTTGGTCAGCCACACAATTTTGTTTAATCTCGATCAATCCAGAAAAGTGTAACTATTAATTGCTTAGTGAATACTTATAGCTTACACTTTTCAAAGAAAAAGTACAACTGAGTGAAAAAAAATGCATGTTGTAGTGTCCAATAAACCGGAGTTGCACTTTTCTAAATTGATCGAGGATCACGTTAATCTTAGTCGACCTGAGACTTGCTCGCTCCGTGCCACAAAATAGTTCACTTCCGGCTTTTATTGGAAGTAGACTATTTGCCAGAAATGAGAGAGTACACGGACCCATTATCTATTTCTAGGCCAGTTAGAGCAAGTTTAATAGTGCAGCCGATTGTTGGCTATAAGTGTTGCCACATCATCTATAGTTAGTTATATAGCTAACACGTACAATAGTTGGATACAAAAATGTACTACTTTATTAAAGTGTGACCCACATATCACTCTTACAAAGCACCTAGAAGCACGTGCTAGAGCTGACTCTTAACTTACCGGCTCCTCTTCTCTCTCCTCTTCTTTCTCTTCCAACTCAGTATAAATACTATATTTTACTTCTTATAGCCAGCTGACATGGCTCTAGTGTTCCTGTTCTTAGGAGATAGTGATGCGTAAGCCATTTAAGGTTGCAACTTCGGGGTATAGACTTTTGTAACAGTGGTGGAGGCAGTAGTAGCTGCGTACTACCCAGTTTTGTGGGTACACATGAATCATGCAAAATATTGTTTAAAAAATCATATAAATATATGTTCGTTTAACTATGCAACTTTGAATTGACTACACAGTATAAATGTCGTGGCACCACAGCTGGTTGCAACTACCTGACCACACGTTTCAAAATATCAGTTGCGCACACATTTCAAAATATAAGTTGTTTTAGACTTTTTTCAAACTCGTGTATCGATCTAGACGCATTGTCTAGATACATAAGTTTTAGGAAAAGGCGAAAACATCTTATTATCTGAAAAGGATGTCCCAGATTAAAATCTAGGTGTGTCCATATACTAAACATGTTTAAATTCATGCAAATTTTGATAAATCTCTGATATCTTTTTCAGAATGGGGGAAGTACTATTTTGCAAAATCATAACTTTCTTAGATAAAAATCAATTTTTTCTTTTTGCTTTTGAAGAAACAAGAATTCTCAGATAAACACGAAACAGATGGTCAAAAGAAAAAAAATACGACGCCATAGGATAGGATCGGCGCGCATCCCGGGACGGGAGCCCTTCTTCCATTTGGTCTCTACCACAGCAGTGTCGCGTGTACGCCCTGCGCGGGACACAATCATTCACCAATGCATACTCCCAGGCGCTTGAAAATCCGTGCAGGGCAATACTCTTGACCATTCATTCTCTAGCATGCAGGCAGCAGCGCGCGCAGGGGGGTCGCGCGGTACGTACAGTACAGTAGTACGTCCTGCTCCTGCTGCGCGCGCGTTGGGATGCGTCTGTTGCCACTCCGGCACTTGCAGGCCCGCGGAAGTAATCGAGTCGTCGTCTGCAGACTGCAGCGTACAGCAACAGACCGAGAGACGAGACTCTACCACGATTGCGGAGTGATGGCACTGGCCGGCCGACCCTTGCGACTGATCATACCTGACGGCCGTGTCCTCGGTTTTGTTTCCTGTATACGTACATCGTATAGAACTGTATACTACCATAATCTAATGTAAAAGTACTAGTAGTTCATGGGAACGTCATGTCGATGTCGCAGTCGCAGTCGCAGCAGGGCGTTCAGAGTCTACAGCGAGAAACGCACCTGGCCAGGCGTCCTCTCCTAATATCATAATATCGCCTGCAGCAAACAGCAACAGACCGAGATCGATCAGATTATACCACCACTATTGCAGAGTGATGGTGCGCGCAGCATTGTGACCGGCCGACCCTTGCAATTCATCATACCTGACGGCCGTGTCCTCATTTTAATTCCCCGTACAGATAATGGGGAGCAAAACCCCGGCCTCAGCATCAAGCGATACACACAAACTTTATTTATTATATTAGAACCACAATGTTTGGCCAAAACCCATTACAAATATTATACAAACTGGATCCGCCAAAATAAAACACCGACCAAAAAGATAACCATATCGCCAGCTCTCCGACGAGATCTAGCAAACACCTACCTACCTCTTTCGACCCGCCCCATAGCGACTCACCAAGAGAAACTGAAGTGCATGAGCGCATCGGCTCGAACTCATGCAAAAGGAGCCCCAGATCAGTCCAGCCTATCCACGGAGTGGCACCCACACACACGCTCCGGATGTCGCCACCTTCACAATATTCCACCAAACCGTCTTCAGCTTGTAGATCAATACACAGACTCTTGCCACACCAGCCACCGACACCACCGCGGTGCCAAGTAGCACCACCTTCCTGCGCGCCAGCCTCTCCACCTCTCCTGCCTCTTCCATCCAGCGCTGCTCCATAGACGATGCTCCCAAGAGAGAACGCGACACCGCAGCACCGCCATCGCCCTACCCGAAGATCTTAGGGTTTCCCCCAGAGCAGCACGAGTGAGGTCGACACTAGTTGCACGGCGATGCCTTCAGCAAGGTCACGGCGTGGTAATGCCACCATCGCACGCCAATGGGCACAGTTTTCACCGGCACCTAGGTCTTCCTACCTCGTAGCCAGGATTAGATGACAGATCCCGGGGTGTGTCACCGTAGCCTCAGGTCGACCATCTCCGACGGAGAAGATGACCACCACGACCAAGCCCTGGGCATCCGCCCTAGGCATCCTCATGATGCGAAGCATTCCCCAGATGGCCTCCGCGCGACTTCCCCAGTCGGTGACAAAGACGGCAAAATTTGGAGGCGGCTGATCCCTAAGATCAACCACCACCGCCTCCAGCCAGCTCCGCCACCTGCATATTCGCTGGTGTCGCACACGGGTCGCCGCTGCTTCGCCCTCACCGCTAGAGATCAAGGGCCAGCCGCCGCAGCCATGGATCATGGGCCGCCGCCGCCGGGATGGACGTGAGGACGGGAGACCACCGCCGCGCCACAGGGGCTTTGCCCAGCGACGGAGCCGGTGGCGGCAAAGGGAGATAGGCGTGAGGGAGGACAGGGGCAGAGCGCGGTGGTCCGCCCGGTGCAGCCCGACGACGCCTCACGGGGTTAGGAGGGGTTGTACATCAGTACAATCATATACTTCATATTCTAATGTAAAAGTACATGGAAACAATCAATCACTTGTAGAGAATGTTGCTCAGTCTGTCTGGTCCTAACGGCACCTAACCTCTCGCGTCGCCCCTGTGTGACGACGGGGGAGGTAAACCCTACCGCGCATGGCGGAGGCGGCATGTCTAGAGGAGTGGCAGTGCGGCGGACAGACAATCTGGTGGGCTGCGATCTGAACAAGTAAGGGAGGTGGTTGGAGTGCAGCGGCGGTGAGGACTTGTGGCAGTAGGGCCGAGTCCAAACTGGGTCCCTAGGGGCTCGATTGGAGCTGGGCACCTCCACGGCCCTGTACGTCTATCGTCAATGGCTTTATCATGGTCCAATCATAGTCGACTTGGACTTGTGCGGCTACCGATGAACATCGAGGCAGACGATAACAACGCATCTTGGCGTTGTTCCGCGGTGAAGGCATCATTTTTGTAGCTGCAACCTTTTGCTCGGGATATTCCAGGGGAAACCCTTGATTCAGGTTTCAAGGGTCGGACTTTGACAACATTTCTATTTCGGTCTCCCTTTTAAGGGCAACGTTTTTGGAGATCATACTAACTAGAGAGGTTTGAAGGTGTACCATTTTCTTTGTCTTGCACTGAGTCGATGTCAAGTTATGCCTAACCGCTAGGTGCTATGCTCAATCATGCCTGATTTGGTACGGGATACACACGACAGATCTACTAGAGGCTTCAAGCTGCGTCGGCGAGACTCGACGACATGGCGATGAGGGGCTCGATGTCGACCATTGATGCGATGATGGACACGCGTAGGGCGGTGCAGCTATATGGCGTCGTGGTAGCGTCAACAACAATCCTAACAAGAGCATTACTTTGATCCACTTGAAGATGGGTTGACGGAAGATGGAGGCAACAGCGGTTTGAGCATGCACATTGGTGCGCTTCGAGGATCAGCTAGACCGGTTTGTGCCCCTGGCTCAATGGTGGTGGTTTTGGTGAGGCCTCAGATCTTAGAAGATGTGCGTAGGTGAGAGGTCAGCGCAACTGACCCTCACAGGCTGCCCTTCACCAAGTTTGTAGGTTTTACGATATTTGTTGTTACTGAGATGGCTTTGGATCAATATTTGTATTTCTTTGTAAGGATATTTTTTAATAATATTAACATAAACATGTTTTCAAACTCCTTTAAAAAAAGAAACATGGGGATGTCGCAGCTAGCAGGGTGTTGACAGACCGCTTCAGAGTCTACAGCGACAAAAACATTGTTTACCTCACTTGTGACTTGGAGAGAGGCGATTCTAGCATGCACGGTATATACTATGCACGCCCTCACTTTCTCTAATCTCCATATTGTATAGGTAGATCCTCTCTCCTTGGAGCATCTCCACTCGGGGTCCTGAGGCCCCCCTAAAGGGCGGGGTGTTGATGCTCAAGATCACGCCCAACCCCCCCTCCCCCTCCCCCTCCCCCTGCGGTGACCCAGCATACCACTACATGATGTAGTACCCTATAGTCGTTGACATAACACCAATAAAACACCGTTCCACTAGTATTACATCCCTCATAGTGGTACAATAGAAACATCATGGGTCTAAGACATGACTATATATTACAACTCAGAACCTTACAGAAGATCTGGAAAACATTCCTCAAAATAGTGAGGAAAACATTATACAGAAGAAATTAAAAAACGATAACTCAAAGTCTATTCTAGACCTAATACTATTATTAATATATATCTATGGCTTGCGATTGCTGTCAAAGCAATGCTCTATAGGTGTAGGTTCTAGTATCTATGGATTTATCTATACACTACTCTTCAGCTTCTATTCTATTTCTCCTGATGCAGTCATCGACTTTGTTGACCTCCACCAGACATCTTCAACTCTTCAAAGTAGTGCTCCACCTAAGTTCGCCATTGAATGCTCCGAAATCTAGCAAGGGTTAAGAAGGTACAGTTGAGTATGAGTGTACTCAGCAAGTTCACTAAAAAGGACTGTTTGATGCACTATCTACAACCATAGACCAACGGTCGTAGTTATGCAAGTTTTCATAAACATTTCTTCAAAGGTTCCTTTTATTCTGAACAAGCTATGTCTGTTAGTCTTCACATTTTAATTAGAACTTCATGGAGTTCCTTTCCTACAACATTCGCAGCTCCTTCCCGAAACAGGGAGTAGCATGTCACATTTTTTTACACTCTGCAGAGGTGTGTTGCTTTACCCATGAGAGATCATTATCCTTGTTGCACTTTCGAGCGGCCAACCCGTTCACACTTCCTTGGTATGAGGCCCAATATAAGGATCCAAGCTGATCAGTGCCCTTCTCCGCGACCCCACATGCCAACACGATCCTTCAGGCTAGCCACATCTCTGTTAAGCCCCTTTTTAGCCAGCTACAACTCTGATAGGCCCTGAAGACTTTGTGAGCCGGTTGTGCCCCTGGTAGGTTCCATTTAAAAATGATTGACCGTACCTCCGGTAGTCTCTCATAGATAATCTAGACACCAAAACCGCGGGTGCTAAGGGTGCCCACTCGTGTTTCTATATCCGCGTAAGGAATCTTAGTGTCGCTTAAAGATCATCAGTTGACACACGAAAGGAAGAAGATCCAGCTGATTTCTGCAGAGCCCATATATATATATCATGGTTAACGTGAATATACGACACAAGAATCACTGGCAATATTTGTTGTTAAATCCTAGGTCATACATTTCCGAGCAATGGTTGTTCCATTGCCAGTCATAATAGATTAGCTGATCACCCTGGATAAACAACCACTAGTTCAAGTCAATTATGAAAATAGTGTTTTTGTCCTCCATTTTAAAATGTTGGTGATAAAAACAGCAGATTGCAAATACTTGAAAGAAAATAATCAAAGAAAATGAGAAAGTGTGAACTTGGCTTTGTGACTACAAGATCATGTAATCACAGTCTTCGAGACAACATAAGATCCAATGTCTAGAAACAACATCATTGGTCCATTAAGGACTAATGTTTAAAGAAGCAATACGCTATTATCCTCAAGTACCCTTATTATTGTGTGTGGTTTGTGTTTAAGTGATTTTGTAATTTTTGCTTTAAGTTTACTTTGAGATTATAGGAACTATCAAAGATTATAAAGTAAATAAAAGTAAAGCACAAAAAGTTAAAGTTTTAATACTGGTTGGCATTAACTACTATAATTGATGATGTTTTGGGTTTCCAAGACTTAAAGAGTGTAATTTGAGGTTTTAGTTTGAAGTGGAAAAAAGAATAACTTTTGAAGTAAAGGTTTTTTTAATAAGGTTTAAACAATCTTTATGGTTAATAAAACATGATCGGTGTCATTTGTGTTGCTCAGATAGATTGGACTTGAGATGCCTTATTTTTAATTGGAACAGACCAAAGTTAACTATAAAAACAAAAATGGACTTAAGTCATAATGTGTCTAAAACATTATCAAGCTTTAGGGTTTTACTAAGTATGATTAAGAATGTGAGATCATTCACTTCTAATGCAAATGAATCATGAGTTCAAAACTTGATTTACTATAATCCTAAAGAAAATATTTAACTCCTTGATGGAAGTATAATTAGATGATCTCATTTATTTGTTAGGGTTGGAGGTATTTATACACACTTAAGAGTTAATTCTATTATATAAGCTTTACATGTTTTATCCTTAAAGAATTATATTCTATGTTCCACTAATTCCCAAGTAACCAATTAAAGCTAATATGCATTTATTTTGATTCATAAGTGACAAGAGAAAATATATCTCTTTTATTTTAATAAAAGAAAAGGACTATAAAGTCAATTATAAAATGATTTTCTTAAAATCCTAAAATGACTGGAAATTTTATAATTAGCATTTTTATGAAATTATAGATTTATTTTTATACACAAAATTGGGTTTTATTGATTTTTAGGGCTTTTCCTTATTTTGTTATATTTCATCAAGGAATTTAGTGGCTTTAATATTTTTTTTTTATTTAACTCAAAATGTTATATTTTTCCTAGGTCGATATTTTTTTCTAATCATTTTGATACATTATATGCATTTTTATGATTTTTCTATATTTTTTTAGAGCTAAAAGTATTGGCAGGGTTATTTTGGTAATTTGTTTGTTATTGTTTCATTTTCTTTTTATTTTCTTTTTAGAAAAGTCCTTGGGCTCACCAATCAGTTTGCCCCACAGTTGGGCTACACAAACTCGAATAGTGGACTGAGCCAGTCAACCTGACCCGCTCGATCCCCTCTTCTCCCCCATGCAACCTACTTCGCTCCCGCGCTTGTGATGGCCCAACACCGTTGCCACTGGATTTCGATGAGCACAACCCGTTCTGGCTGCCGCCACCAGTCGTCAAAGCTCCGCCATAGTTTGATCTACCTTTCCATCCCATTCAATTTGTGTATGGTGCCCGATTGAGCTCGCCCCCAACCCACTCTTGACTAGGGTTCAGGGACCTCACTGTTGCACCACATACTAGAGCTTCCTTAGCGATTTGGCATTGAGGACGATGTGGCCTGACTCTCCCACGGCTTCCGTCCTATTGATATCTAGCTCTAGGTCGAGGCTAGTCTCGTTCGCCCCCTTTGTTTCTTTAGTGCTAGGGTTTCGCTACCTTTGTGCCGTCTGGGTGATGTGGTGGTCATTTACTACTGCCTTATTCGTCAATGGACGACTTCTGGTGAGGCTTGGCGCGGGTTAAGCGCATCGGTGCTCCTAGTGCTGCCTCGCCGTGGTCGCCTTCTTTGGATTCCATCGTTTTTCTCAAATCCACCGTGTACTTCCTCTTCGGTGAGCCATGACTTGCCCCAGGTAGGTGCTTTTCTCCCCTCTGTTCATTTTCTACTCTCAATCTAGGTCTTCCCCCCTATGTCGGGCGTTGTGACCAATTGTTGATAACTGGTTACTCTGTATTAAGATGTTGTGGTTCTTTTTCTTATTCTAGATCTATCTGTGCTTAGCCTATGCTACCCATGACCTGAATTGTGTATTTCCCCTAGTTATATACTATATTAGTTACTGTGACAACCTAGCAGAAATGTAGAGGCGATTTTCTACTAATTTGTGTTGTAACTAGAATGAGTAACTCATATACAAAAATCAACTTAATTGCGTGTGTGGCTATAGCAATGTCAATCTATGATTCATGAGGCCTTGGATTGGATGATTTATTCATCTCTGACATTTGTGTCTTGGGATAATTAAACACTACTCCAAGTGATACTTAGCATGTGATAAATGTTATGCCTCACTTTATAGGAAACAATCATCCTTGGTCTGCATGGCTTCTTGTTGTTAGCTTTGTCAAAAATGGACTTATGTTAGACTGTTCAGCTGAAAGGATGTAATTATTCAAGTGTGTTCTCTGTATTAGTGAAATACTATAGTTTATCCATTTGGTAAAATAGCTACATGCCTGCTGCACTTGTCCTTGGCTTTGATAGTTCCCAAATGGTTCAAAGTTAGAAGTGAACCTAATGTCCACAACTATTTAGAGAAAAACATATTTATACATTTGAGTATAGAGAGATTCTTTAAATGACTTGGTCTGAATCTTGAATTCAGTGATGTGCTCACTGAGTCGGTAGCGCAATGTAATCTTGATTTGAACTTGCTTGTGAGCATTGATAGTTCTAAATTATTAAGAATGATTCCTAGTTGAATCTTCCTAGGAAAATGATTTAAATCAATTTTCTGATTATTTGTAGATGGTATATGATGTATTTGGCGTAGTGTTGACTTTATATGTGAAATGTGCATGATGAACTGAACCGATGGTTCAGTAATGATCTTAATTACATTTCTTAAAATGATTCCTAGCTTGATGAACTAGGAAAACAATTTGAAATCATTTGGAACATATAAATGGATGGTATATCAGCCTATGGATGCTTTTATGAGATGGTTGATTAAGATATATAATGATCTCTGCTGCTATGCTTCTATAGTATTATACCCTAGTACTAGTTAAACTTCTGGATGTTAATTCGATGTTTTCCCTTGTGGTGCCTCTCTTGAGAGTGTGCACAATGGTGACTAGCATCTGTTTTTGCCTGCTTCTAGATAAACTAGCTAGGACTTAAGGTTTTGGCTGTCAATGATGCTTGGTCTGAGGCTTTAAATAATAACATATACTGATGTGTTTTATTTTTATTATTCTCTGTGATGAACCTTGCATAGCACTTCTATGTAGGGCTAAGAGAAATCTCTCCATACAATCCTCCTAGATAAAAATCTAGTGGAAGGGTAGATGGATCTATGTATTATTCACCTAGTATTCTCAGATTTTTATGCAAGATATAAGAACAGATGTTGCATGATCTTGTGGGTATTGCTGAGAGTTTTTACCTATTGTTGGTGAGTGATCTATGGCTTGTTGGAGCTCCTGATCTATTACTATTGCTTTTGATCATCTGGCCTTTCATGTCATGATGCTTGACCACCTTCCATGTGCTGTTGGTGCTGCTCCTTATGCCTGCTGGATGCTTCTCGACCTACTCTAATGACTTGCTAGATGATCATGTTGGCTTTAATTTCTAGATGATTGGTTGGGGATGATCTGGTGAGGAACTGTGATGGTTTCTCGGTGTGTTCTTGGACTTGTAGATGATCTGGAGGTGCTGTGATTTGGTGGTTTAGGTGAAGTGGGCATATGGGGGTTTGCTCATGGTTGGTTCACTCCCCTGATGTAAGCTGGTTACTTATCTACTTCCTGGTGTTGATAGCACACCCTTTTACATGTGATGTGTATGTTGCTTGCAAGTGGGACCTGAGGTCCAAGTTTTAATGGTGTAGATATTTTTTGGTGGATGTGTCCGAGTGAAAAGGTGGCTTTTCCAGGATTAACTATTTCTTCGTTACTTAACAAGGTGAAACTTGCCCCTGGCTTATGATGCTAAGCCTGAAGCCCTATTTTGATGATAAGAACAGATTACTGCTTTGGCCCCTGTTCAATTACTACTCAGTGATGATCTTGGCATTAGCAACACTAAGCCAAATCTGAGAGTATCACTAACTTCCCCTAACCCATTTCTTTATTCTTTATCCTTTGCTTGTGTTTTACTCTTGAAGGAACAAGAACACTAAGAACAAGGAGATCAAGATTTAGATTAGGATCTTTCTTATTCTTTTGTAATTTTCTTTTCTTCCAAACACTTGTAAGAACATTATGATATTCTATATACCATAAAGATTTCTACAACTTCCAATTATTGTAATTTCTCTCTTATTATTTATTTCTTTATTATGTTTCCATTTAAATATTTGTAAAAGAACAATGTAATGTTATTATTATTGTAATAAAGTAAATATGTTTTTCCTACCTTGTAATTGTTACCTTTTATTTGAGACTTGCCAAATATTATCTGATTTACCTATAATAAGTAATGTTATCCTTTATTCATTGTTGTAATCTTTGAATTAATGTAAATAAGCATTCCTTTATTCTTTTATTTATTTGTTCCAATTACTTTATTATTAATTCCCTATTGTAATATAATATTACTTTATTCAAGAGTTTCCATTCCATTTCTCCTAAGTATTTAAATATTCCATAATTCAACGTGAATTTTCTAAATTTGTTTGAATTCAAATGTATGTTGGAATAACTTTCCCCCTAAAAACAAAGAATTCTACAAAGGTTATGTCGAAATCCGTAGCACCCACCTGATGACCCCAAACCTTAGTCATCAGAATAAGGGGAATCTCGATCACTTTGTGTTTTAAACAAACGTGCAAAAATTCTCCAGATTTTCTTATGCATGAATGGAATGGACACACATGTGTTCACTCTATTTCTAGTCCCTTATCCTAGGATTTTACACCCCCTCAATTCTTTTTCGGCGTCGGCGTGGCCCATTTTGTTATCCGGCACCCCTAGGCCAAACCCATCCCATGGGGGGCTGACGGGGGCGCTAGATGGAGCTGAAAACGACACAGGTCAGCCCTGGCAGTGGGAGAAAACCTCCTCATCCATAGAGCCCCTTCGTTCCCGCCCTTTCCACCGCTTTCCGCTCTATCTTCCCGCCCTTTTCCCTACTACATCTAGGTACCCCTACCTCCATACCTCCCCTCCCGCCACCACCATTGAGATGCCCAATCTGAATTTCTATGAGGCCATGATCTTCGCCCACTATGACATCCTCACGCCGCTGATACATAGCAAATGTATCTATAATTTTTGATGTTTCATGCTTGGTTTTATCTACTTTCTTATGTTTTGGCCACACTTTGGAGTACTTTTCATATGATTTCTCGGACTAACCTATTAACAAGATGCCATAGTGCCAGTTGCCTGTTTTCTGCTGTTTTTGGTTCCAGGAAAATCAGAAAATGAATATTCTCGGAATTGGACCGGACAAAAGCCAAAGTCGATATTTTACCGGAAGACTCACGGAGCCAAAAGATGAGACGGAGAGGGGCCACAGGGTGGCCACACCATCCCTAGGCGCGGGTCCCCCTGGTCGCGCCAGGCAATGGTGTGGGCCCCCTAGACGGCCACCAACCTTGCCTCTTTCGCCTATATATCTCCCCTGATGCAAAAACCCTAAATCGTCCAGCCTAGAAGCCACGAAAAGTTCCGCAGAGCCGCCGCCACCGAAGGGGAGATTCGGGGGATAGAAAGTCTTTGTTCCCGCACCCTGCCAGGACAGGGAAGTGCCCCCGGAGCCATCTCCATCGATCTCCACCACCATCTCCATCACCATTGCTGATTCCCATGATGAGGAGGGAGTAGTTCTCTCTCGTGGCTGAGGGTTCTACCGGTAGCTATGTGTTTATCTCTCTCTCTATGCATGATCTTATTGAGATCATGAGCTTGTAATCTATAGATCTACCTTGCTACTCAAGTGCTTTAATAGATCTCTGCTCTCCCCATGTGTGTGAAAGTGACAGCGTGCACACCATGGTGGCACTTAGGCTAGAGATTACAAATACTTGTTGAAAGGGTAATTGCCTCTATGTGTGGTTTTGGTTATTAATGGCAATCCCTATGGACTAATGTTTTCATTGAGTTTTCTATGAAGGAATATTCCATAGGTCATGCTTGTAGTTCATGTGTTGGATTCAAGTATGGATGCCATGAAGATAAATATATACCTTGAGTTTTGGCATCAATATCATTAAATTTAAGAGAAGAATATGATATGTTCAAGATCTTGAGAGTGTGATCTCAATAGAAGAATTCAAGATATGGCTCTAAGCCGGTGTCATGATAGCCTGATTAGTTGAGCTATGGATGACTAAGATTTAGAGCATGTAATCAAATGAAGAATTCTTTATGTACCTCAAGATATTGAGATGGAGCATGAGAAGATACTTGGTTGACCAATACAAAGAGTGAAGAGTGATTTCAAGTTGGTCAACACATGAAGCATAAAGAATGTACCACATGGATCTTGTGGTATGGTAAGCCTTGTCATTTATGCATCATGAACTAACCCATTATATATGTGCCTTTGCGTTTTCTATATGGGATAGGTATCTTTCCATGGGAATGCTTCAAAAGTGAAGATCTCATATAACCCATGAGAGGATGACATCAAGTGGTGATCGTCATCAAAGTTTGAGAAGGGCAAGTTCAAGATAAGCATCTTGAGAAGATCATTTGCTTGAAGCTTGCCATCCATATTTGTGATAATGGACATGTGAAGATGTGTCTTAATGAAGCTATCCCATAGTGGTGTATGGGGGAGCATATTACGAGTCTTCACGAAGCAACAATGATCAAGTGGTGCATTCTGGCTTGGATGGAGCTTGAAGCGTTGTCATCAAAATCAAGCGGGATGCGCAAGGAAAATGTATGGTCTTGCTAGGTTTTCCTTTTACCGGTCTCAAGGTGGTTGTTGGGATACCGGGTTATAGGATAGATAGCCGCACTATCAAGAGGGGCTTTCGATTGGGTAACTTGATCACATTGTCTTAGGGAGCTCAATCCTTTGCATACTTTGCATCTTCCTATTTTATTGCTTCTTGGTATTTTCTCTATGTGAGGTTCTTGATCTTATTGCTAGCTCTTCAACAAGCCCAAGTTCATCGAAAACGGAATTCGTATGCATCTTATATGGCGTTTTCGAGTTTGAAGGTTTTACCGGTTCTTCTTATAGTGAGGCTCCATACCTTTCCTCATTTTATTCTATCTTCCTTTGTTGTACTATGATGTTTTCGGAGTCCGTATGCAAAAGTTATTGCGTTTTTCGTGAAGTCAGTTTCATTCCGGTTGTGGATCCGGTTCAACCGAGCCCCACACTGGACGGTCCGGTTCTAGCTCCGGTAGACCGGATCTCAGACCGGATTTTCCGGTTTTCGCGACCGAGTCTATTTCGGGTTGGCAAACAGAGGTATTTTGGTTTGTAGGTCGGTCCTCCGGCCTGGGGACAGAGTTTCCCGGTTCTGGGGCTGGTCCAACCGACTTTAGAACCGAGTTTTCGTTGTTTTCTGTCCAACGGCCATATTTGCTTTTCCATATAAAAGGGGGTTCTTCCCCCAACGTTTTTGGGGGTTCTTGAGCACGAAATTGACCTCCATTGTTGAACCTCTTGAGCTTGCTTCCTCTCCCTTCCCTCCTATGATTCTTGCATCTTTTTGAGGCTTTGGAAGAGGAGATCTAGATCTACAATCCCCACCAATCAATTCCTCCTCTAAGTGAGGGGAACCCATTGGATCTAGATCTTGGAGTCATTTGTTGACTTCCACCATTGTTCTTCCTCTCTAATTCCTCCCTAGCATTTGTTGCTTTGGTGGGATTTGAGAGTGAGGGATTTGAATGCCCTTGGTGTTCTTGCTTTGCATTCTTGCATAAGTGTTGAGCTCTCCACTACGATTTGTTCGAGTGAGAGACCGTGAGCTTGTTGGTCTTGGAGGGTGACCTCCTAGTTGGCTTGGCGGTTGGTGCCACGGTGTCCTCTCCGTGGAAGATTGTGAAGAGACCTGGGCTTCTCCTTCGTGGAGCTTGTGAAGTGGTTATGGAGCTTGCCATCTCCGGAGTGGAGGAAAATCTAGCCATAAGGAAAGGGCCTATTCCTTCGTGGGATAGACTCGGAGAAGAAGGTGAGCCTTCGTGGCGTTGGGAAATCCTTTGTGGAATCTCACACCTCTCCAACGTGACGTACCTTACTTGTAAGGGAACACAGGAATACATCTTCGTCTCCGTGTGCCTCGGTTATCTCTATACCCGAGCTTACTTTCCTTGTGATAGCCATCGAGCTTGAAGTACTTATATCTTGCTTATCACTTGTGGTATATTTATCTTGTGCTATCTTGCTTAGCTTATCTTGTTGTTGGTGCACTTAGTTGAGCCTAGTGTATTTAGGTTTTATGCTTGTAAAATAAACGTTAGTTTAATTCCGCATTCTATCAAGCCAAAACCCTAATAGTTTTGAAATTGCCTATTCACCCCCCTCTAGGCAACATCTCTATCCTTTCAATTGGTATCAGAGCAAGGTCTCTCCTTGTTTAGGCTTCACCGCCTAGAGTGTAAAGATGTCGGCTAGTAGTATAGTGCACAATGACACAATTATCTTTGATGGCACAAATTATATTTTGTGGAGAAATTGCTTGCTTTGTAATCTTCGCACCCTGTGTCCAAATATTGAGCGATTTCTAGATGTAGGTTTTTCTCCTCCGATGGATCCTCAAAATCTATCTTTAGAGGATGAGAAAAATTTACATCTCGAAGCTCAAGTATCTAATGAGCTTATTTTCTCTTTGAGCCCCATAGTTAATTTGTTCTTGACAAATGTAAAGCGCAAGTCATCTCATGAGATGTGGACCAAGCTTAAAGAAATATTTGGTGGGTCCATTTCTCATAGGGTCGGTGGTATCTCCGAGGAGCTCTCTTCTCCTTCACATCATGAAGAGCTCCAAGTGGCTTCCACCTCTGGCCGCGATGATATTTTAATTCCCTCCACTTCACCTACATGTGACAAGTCACAAGGTAATGGCATGGTGAGTGGAGAAATCATATGTAATGATGGTAGTGTTTCTATTTACACCAATGATTCATGTTCTATAAATGCTAATGGTGTAGAGAGTTTGGAATTAAGCACTTCTTGCAATGATAATTATATATCCCCTTGTGTTGCTAGTCCTTGCATATTGTCTAGAAATTATTTGAGTACTAGTGTAGATGATATGCTTGATTTGTCTTGTTCCAATAAACAAAATGCTTCTATTTCCTCTAGTTGTGTATATAACAATGTAGAGGAAATCAAACACCCTATGGAGCAACACACAATCATGAATGAAGATTCAAGAATATCCTCATCTTCATTCTCCCGTGCTCACATGTGCCTTATGGCAAGAGGATCAAAGGTATCTCCTACTTTGGATCCCAAGATATATTCTCTAGATAATAGGAATGATAATGATGATAGTGATGATGACCTTGATGAGGATACTAGTGCTCTTGTGCTTGAGTTAACTTTTTTGTGTACCTCTCTTCGTGGTAATAATAAGGCCATTGCTTGTCTCAAACATGTTATGGACACCATAACTAAACAAACGGAAACCATAGAGGAGTTGGATTTCCAACTTGATGATGGGAGTCGTAGATTCCATCTCCTTAAGCAAGAGCTTGCCGAGGAGAAGCACACTAATTGTCTCCTCACACAAAAAATTGAATCTTATGAGCTTCAAAATGAAATTTTTATTAATGATGCTAGTGCTACTAACTCTAATTCTTGTGAAGCATCTATGTTAAAGGAGAATGTTGAGCTAAGGGCTCAACTGGAGTTGCTAACTAGCAAGTATAGGAAACTAGAAGAGAGTCATGAAATTCTCTCGAGCTCTCATAATGATCTTCTAATCTCCTATGATGGGCTAAAATTAGCTCGTGAGGCAAGTATCACTAAGGTAACATCTTGTGAGCCTCTTTTGGACATTAGCACAACTTCTAATGAAAATTCTATTTTGCCATGTGCTAGTCCTAATGATCCTTCTAGTCATACTAGTGATAAACCTTGTGTTGGATTACTTGATTTTCCTTATTGCTCTAACAATGAAGCTTCTACTTCCTCTAGTACCTCTATTTATACTAACCATGTAGAGGAAATCAAAGAGATCAAGGCCCAATTCACTTCTTTGAAGAAAGACTTGAAAAAGAGTCATGAAGGAAAATCCACACTCGGTAATATTTTGAGTGTGCAAAAATACCCCAATGATAAAAGTGGACTTGGATTCAACTCCAATAACAATAACAAGTCCAAGAGCAACAAGAAGAAGGGCCAAGACCAAGTCAAGTATTCGGCCAAGATTATTTGCTTTAAATGCAAGGTTGTAGGACATCATGTAAGATCTTGTCCATCGAAGAAAAAGCACTTGAATGAGAAGCAACAAGGGAAGCGGCCACAAGTTAAAGGTCAAGCCCAATCTCAACCTCAAGTTGAAGCTAGGACACTTCCCAAGAAGAATCAAGATAAGGCTCCCCAAGACAAGAAATCAATAAAGAAGATAAAGGGGAGCACTTGTTGCTACATATGTCGTGAGAAGGGACACTTGGCCTCTTCATGTTCAAACGGTACCTTATCTAACCCTATCATTGTTGATGATGATTATTATCTTGGGAAGGATAATGATGGCAATGTGTTTGCCAAGCTTGTTGGAACTCAAAGTGGTGTTAAGAAAAGAACCATTTGGGTTGCCAAGCCTATTGTGACTAACTTCTTAGGACCCAACTTGGTTGGGGACCAACAAGCTCAAACTTGATCAATAGGTGTTTGTGGAGGGCATTGGAGACTTGGCTAACTCATGAAGAATTAAGGGATCTTCATATATTATATTTTATAAAGCCAAGTTATAAGGATTATCATCTCCCTACCATATAACCAATGCGCCTCTTTGCGGTAACTCGAACTCAACTCTTTATATTGTAAGTTACTTGCCCCTTTACATGTTTTGGTCTTGTACCAAGTATGTGTTTGTATTTGTTGTGCCTCATGCTTTCTTATTTTGTGTATTCAAGTATGTCTAGGTGTTTGTCACATCATTTACTTGTTTGTTTTGTTTTGAGCCTCTAATGCATCTTGATGATATCTTATTTGGCTCTTTTTGAGTGGTTAATGGAATATCCCATTTTGGGGGAGTGATATGCCTCGCGCATCTGTCATGCCTTAAAATGTGTGTACATGAGTACTACCACTTAGTATTGATATTGCAAGATTATCTAGTCACTATGTGGTGTGTCATACTCATGAGAAATTCAAATCTTAATGTCCATTAATATTATCTAGTGAAGGTTGTTTTTCCTCTTATTAAGAAAAATTGAATACCACATTATGGGGGAGTAATATGTTTCTTTTGCATATCACAATCCTAGGAAATGTGAACATATGAGGTGGTGCCACTTAGAGTTGATATTGTTGATTATCTTGTATCTAGGTGGCATGTTAGCTCAAACAAGATCCTAACTTTTGTTAGAAGCTTTTATTGCTCATCTTTTCGGTCTTTGCTTGAGTAAGAAATTCTTGGTGTGGCCTTCCTCAAATGCATATCTCTATATCTTATTTGGGATACCATTTTCTTCAAGTTATTCTAATCATTGCTTTGCATGATTGTGTCACTAGTTGGAGCTATCAAGAATCTCTATCTTTGCATAGTAATTAATATTTTTTATTCCTATCCTATGCTTTTTATTGTGAAGATTTATCTTTAATATCCATGAAATATACCAACGGAAATAAATTCCAATACATTCATTGTCTTAGACAATTGATATACTTGGATGTGGTAGCATTTGTGGATCATCTTCACCTTGGATTTCACCTCTTATTGCCTTTTTTTCCAAAAATTGTTGTGGCTCCCATTGTCTTCCTTGGCTTTTGAGCATCTCTCTGATGGTGTTTTTGATTATTATCAAATGTGTTTTTAGTGGAAGACAAACCTTTTCTTCTCGGTACCTTGTGACATTGTGAAAAGTGTTAAGGGTTTGGTTTATTTGTTGAAACCTTGCTCTTTTAAGAGTTTGTTATCTCATTATTTCTTCTCTATGTTATTTTCTTGAATGAGATAAATCTTTGGGCATTTGTGTTTTTATCTCATCTTTTATGCTCAATAGTTTTTGCTTGGTTCATTTGTTGAACTTTGTTGAACAAATCTTGTGTTGATTTGATTCTTTGATATAGTTTGGACAACAAATGTTTTTTTGTCACACCTTGTATGCCTTCTTGAATATTTTGGTGTTTTGTCCAAATTATATCTTTGTTGGTTCTTGAAAGTCTCGTGCATGCATGTTTACTAAATGTATATCTTATATCATGTTTTTCTTTCTTCGATCCAATATATAGGGTATACTCCATCAAATCCTTAAACGGCTATGATGTGCATGAAATTCAAATTTCATCTCTAAATATGCACATATTTTTATGGAGTATGTCCTATGTGTTGTGGTTAGTATAACCACTTTGGACCCAATAAGTTTAGGGACCAAGATGTACTTGAATGTTGTTTTAGGTACATTGGAGATGCAATGGATGCTTGTCTCATCTATAAGGAAGGTGTTGTCACCATATGATAATTGGAGCCAAGCTAGGATGATCGAAGAATTCTTATCTACTACATCATACCATTGCTATCTCGGTAACAAGTATCTTATTCATGCATACTATTCTTCCATCCAATCTCTTGTAGGTTACATCTTGGCATGAATTTATTAGTTTGTAAATGTTGTGGTTCTTGCAAAGATCTTTGAAAGACTTTTCTATCCTTATTGCTTATGTGTGTAATTTGAGATGATGCATATAATGGGGAGTATATAAAATCATGCTCATGATTCACCAATCCCAAATATGCCTTCTAGCAATTTATTGCATATCAATTCCTCAGGGTACTCTCATGTGCAATATTGTTGAAATTGCATTGAATCCTTCCTTTTGATACTTGTTGCCTTCCTTAATATTTCCCAACTAGCATTAGTTCCCTTAGTGTTAGTTGTGATGTTTTTGAGGTTTTTCTTTATCTTTGGTGAAGTTCTTTGATATACCATGAGAAAAATAGAGCCATGTGCTATATATGCACTTAAGCAAAACATCATTTTTTGGTATATCTTATGACTTCCTCTTGGATATCATGTTTTCTTATTTTTTATTAACCTCTTGTGTGTGGATGTTTCTTTGTGGATTATTCTCTTGTTTTCCCACTTAGAAACTTATATACACAAGAGTGTTAATCTCTCGCCTTGATATCCTCACCTTTTGCCAACCATCTCACTTATCCGCTTAATTTTTAATGGTTTTGGTAAGGTCTTGATTTATGAGTGCTCGGTTTACTTTTATTGCATCTTCGCACACTCATATCTCATATTTGGTTTACTTTGGAGTTAAGCTTGTCTTGACAAGTGTATTGATTTATATCTATACTCCTTGTATCTTGGTTATGTTCTAAATGATATATAGGGAGTGAGGATTCCATGTTTGTGCATATTGTATTCAAATAAAACAACTAATTTTTGCACAAACCTTGGGGAGCTTCCTTATTTCATTTAGATCACTATTTGTCCATTTAATTATTTGGATCTTTTGATTGCTTGCTTCATCCGTTGAAGTTTCTTCACCTTGTTAACCTTTTAGCAATATTTGATCCTCAATATAGTTGATTTCCTCCAAGTATTCATCATTGGATATGTGCATATGATTTCACTCATATTATGAGAAATGCACACCTTCGGAGGAACTTGAACTATATTGGCCTTCTAACTTTGTCATCCATTTTGGAACTTGTTATCAATGGGCGAGAAGTTTAGAGGGTTTTAAGGGAAATGGTTTTGTACTTAAGATTGGTTTGTTCTTAAGTGTTTTCCTTCCATGCATTTCATCTTTAGTATGTATTGCATGGTTGAATATATAGTGGAAACTCTCCCAAAGGTTATGCTTGACAATGTATGCAATGAAATTCAAGTTCATCACACGTGCATATATTGTGGGGGAGTTTGATCTATATATGTTGGTTCTACTCACATCTCTTGCATTAGTTGTAGTTTGTGTGAGTAGAATCGGTTTTGATATGGGTTAGTATCTTTGTGTTACTTAACCATATCAAATACAACCTCTTGTATACAACTTATTCTCCGATAAGTTGCGTACTTGTTTCTAATATTCATTATATAAACCCTCTTGTTGTGATTGTCATCAATTACCAAAATGGGGGAGATTGAAAGGGTAATTGACTCTATGTGTGGTTTTGGTTATTAATGACAATCCCTATGGACTAATGTTTTCATTGAGTTTTATATAAAGGAATATTCCATAGGTCATGCGTGTAGTTCATGTGTTGGATTCAGGTATGGATGCCATGAAGATAAAGATATACCTTGAGTTTTGGCATCAATATCATTAAATTGAAGAGAAGAATATGATATGTTCAAGATCTTGAGAGTGTGATCTCAATAGAAGAATTCAAGATATGGCTCTAAGCCAGTGTCATGATAGCCTCATTAGTTGAGCTATGGTTGACTAAGATTTAGAGCATGTAATCAAATGAAGAATTCTTTATGTACCTCAAGATATTGAGATGGAGCATGAGAAGATACTTGGTTGACCAATACAAAGAGTGAAGAGTGATTTCAAGTTGGTCAACACATGAAGCATAAAGAATGTACCACATGGATCTTGTGGTATGGTAAGCCTTGTCATTTATGCATCATGAACTAACCCATTATATATGTGCCTTTGCGTTTTCTATATGGGATAGATATCTTTCCATGGGAATGCTTCAAAAGTGAAGATCTCATATAACCCATGAGAGGATGACATCAAGTGGTGACCGTCATCAAAGTTTGAGAAGGGCAAGTTCAAGATAAGCATCTCGAGAAGATCATTTGCTTGAAGCTTGCCATCCATATTTGTGATAATGGACATGTGAAGATGTGTCTTAATGAAGCTATCCCATAGTGGTGTATGGGGGAGCATATTACGAGTCCTCACGAAGCAACAATGATCAAGTGATGCATTCTGGCTTGGATGGAGCTTGAAGCGTTGTCATCAAAATCAAGCGGGATGCGCAAGGCAAATGTATGGCCTTGCTAGGTTTTCCTTTTACCGGTCTCAAGGTGGTTGTTGGGATACCGGGTTATAGGATAGATAGCCGCACTATCAAGAGGGGCTTTCGGTTGGGTAACTTGATCACATTGTCTTAGGAAGCTCAATCCTTTGCATACTTTGCATCTTCCTATTTTGTTTCTTCTTGGTATTTTCTCTATGTGAGGTTCTTGAGCTTGTTGCTAGCTCTTCAACAAGCCCAAGTTCATCGAAAACGGAACTCGTATGCATCTTATATGGCGTTTTCGAGTTTGAAGGTTTTACCGGTTCTTCTTATAGTGAGGCTCCATACCTTTCCTCTTTTGGTTCTATCTTCCTTTGTTGGACTATGATGTTTTCATGCACCATATTGTAGAGCTTGTTGTCCTCGTCAAAACAAGCCCAAGATCATTGAAATCAGAGTCCGGATGCAAAAGTTATTGCGTTTTTCGTGAAGTCAGTTTCATCCCGGTTGTGGATCCGGTTCAACCGAGCCCCACACCGGACGGTCCGGTTCCAGCTCCGGTAGACCGGATCTCAGACCGGATTTTCCGGTTTTCGCGACCGAGTCTATTCCGGGTTGGCAAACAGAGGTATTTCGGTTTGTAGGTCGGTCCTCCGGCCTGGGGACCGAGTTTTTCGGTTCTGGGACCGGTCCAACCGACTTTGGAACCGAGTTTTTGTTGTTTTCTCTCCAACGGCCATATTTGCTTTTCCCTATAAAAGGGGGTTCTTCCCCCAACGTTTTTGGGGGTTCTTGAGCACGAAATTGACCTCCATTGTTGAACCTCTTGAGCTTGCTTCCTCTCCCTTCCCTCCTATGATTCTTGCATCTTTTTGAGGGCTTTGGAAGAGGAGATCTAGATCTACAATCCCCACCAATCAAGTCCTCCTCTAAGTGAGGGGAACCCATTGGATCTAGATCTTGGAGTCATTTGTTGACTTCCACCATTGTTCTTCCTCTCTAATTCCTCCCTAGCACTTGTTGCTTTGGTGGGATTTGAGAGTGAGGGATTTGAATGCCCTTGGTGTTCTTGCTTTGCATTCTTGCATAAGTGTTGAGCTCTCCACTATGATTTGTTCGAGCGAGAGACCGTGAGCTTGTTGCTCTTGGAGTGTGACCTCCTAGTTGGCTTGGCGGTTGGTGCCGCGGTGTCCTCTTCGTGGAAGATTGTGAAGAGACCCGGGCTTCTCCTTCGTGGAGCTTGTGAAGTGGTTATGGAGCTTGCCATCTCCGGAGTGGAGGAAAAGCTAGCCATAAGGAAAGGGCCTATTCCTTCGTGGGATAGACTCGGAGAAGAAGGTGAGCCTTCGTGGCGTTGGGAAATCCTTTGTGGAATCCCACACCTCTCCAACGTGACGTACCTTACTTGTAAGGGAACACGGGAATACATCTTCGTCTGCGCGTGCCTCGGTTATCTCTATACTCGAGCTTACTTTCCTTGTGATAGCCATCGAGCTTGAAGTACTTATATCTTGCTTATCACTTGTGGTATATTTATCTTGTGCTATCTTGCTTAGCTTATCTTGTTGTTGGTGCACTTAGTTGAGCCTAGTGTATTTAGGTTTTATGCTTGTAAAATAAACGTTAGTTTAATTCCGCATTCTATCAAGCTAAAACCCTAATAGTTTTGAAATTGCCTATTCACCCCCCCTCTAGGCGACATCTCTATCCTTTCACTTGTTATGAGTTATATTTGGACTTGGATGTCTTTATGAAATTGTGGTGTTTGCTGGAACCATCTAGTGCTCAAGGTGACATTGTGGGGTTATCTAGATGCGGAAAGCGAACTTTGAGGAGTATTGTTATAGCCCTACCATCGATTAGAGTGTCCAACCGGAGAGTAGTTTAGAGTAGTATCATAAAGAGAAGATATTTATATGAGAGTTATCACTAGTGAAAGTATGATCCTTAGGCCTTGTTTCTAAGCATTGATACACCATTTGCAATTAGATCTGTTACATGTTTGCTTGCTTGCATCTTTATTTTAGTTTGCCTTTAGTCTCTTCCACGCCATCAAGCTATTTTCTGGCATCGTTACCACTTATAATTATCCATACCACTTGTATTTCACTATGTCTTCGCCGAACTAGTGCACCTATACACCTGACAAGTGTATTGGGTGTGTTGGGGACACAAGAGAGTTCTTATATCTTGATTGCAGGGTTGCTTGAGAGGGATACCTTTGACCACTTCCTCCTCGAATTCGATAAACCTTGGGTAATCCACTTAAGGGAAACTTGCTGCTCTTCTACAAACCTCTGCACTTGGACGCCCAACAACTGTCTACAAGAATAGAAGTGCGTAGACATCAGCCGCCGCACGCGAGGCTTCTGACTGGCTTCGAGCTCAGCTATGCTAGTGTGCTCATGGAACCTCTCTTGCGTGGCACCGAATTGGCGATCCAGATCGAAGAGCACCTATCTGAGCTGCTAGAGCGGAAGAGGGCAATGGGCCGCTACTCGTCCACGAGCGGGTACTAGCCAAAGCGGTTCAAGAAGGAACAGAAGGCGGATCTTGCATTGTGCCAAGCTCACCGGCGGCAACTCCACCTGCATCTGTGCAACCCCGAAGGGACGCAGCACTTCTGGGCAGTGCCCGGTCGTAAGATCTACACTGCTATCGACGCAGCACGCTGTGACGAATTCATGAGGAGGGCAAAGGCTGTCGGGATTTTCAACCTCGATTCCGACACGGAGGAGGAGGACGTCGATGCGGTGGAAGGCGTCGATGACGAAGATGGCGACAGCGGTAGTGGAAGCGGCATAGTCGATTAGGATTACCTTCATCGCCCTTCATTTTATCTATGTATGATATGTAAATAGATGGTTGGCGTCCTATTGGGACCGTGGCTAAGAACACTCTCCCCCCTAATTCAGAAAATAGCCAGCGCCTCATCATATGGGCAAAAAAAATACTGCCACCGGAGCCCAACATAGTGGTGCCGAGTGGAGATGCTCCTACATGCTTTGTACAATCTGTGTAAGATATATCCTCTCTTCTTCCACGCTTTAGTAGATTTAGTTCCCAAACATCAAACTTTCGTATCTTTTGAACCAGAACTACAATTTGCAAACTGTTTAAATATTTGGGTTCCTAGTGAAGAGATCTTCAATAAAAGCCCCATATTGAATATATTTTGACAACTTTTAAAACTTGGTAAAACTTTATGAAACCTGGTGAAAACATTTGTCATCGTAGTTAGAAAATAATTGGCAATTGCCTTATAGTTTATACCATAATATATATTCATGGAAAACAGGAAAAACATCCAATTTCAAGTTCAAATCCTAAGAAAAACGTATAATGATTGCATTACAACCATAGTAACCAAAAGTCGGAGACAATATTTCACATCTACTTTTGTAAAGGTTTATTGTGCATCCTCATGTTTCAATTTGTTTCACATACTACTTTAAACATGCTTATGTTATATTTGGTTACTCATGAATCTTTATCTAAAACTTCCTCTTAATTAATCGATAGGGGAAAAGCTTTATCCGTTTTAGAAAAAAAACATACTAGTTTAGACTTATATTAGACTCGTTATCAAATAGAAAAAGTTTTCAAAGTTTGTATCTACATCAATGTTATTTAATTGACTTTCATTGAGTTTCACAATCCATCATCATGTTTCACCGTGTTTCAAAATTCTTAGCAAACCAACATGTGGGGTTGGGTGGCTAGGAGGATGGTTGTACCCCTAGTCTACCAGAGTTTAAACCCCGGATTTGACACTATGTGTTACATAAAAGGCGAAATATTCTTTTAGTGGGAGGCGACATTCCTGTCGACAGCGAGATGCCCGTGGTGACTTTGTCAATCTCAACCGCTCTGCCGACTCAGTCTCTCGGAGGTGCTAATAGGGGTAGGGTGTGCGTGTATGCGTTCATAGGGGTGGGTGCATGTACGTGTTGTGAGCGCTATGATCGTAGTGTGTTTCTAAAAAAAATCAGATTATAAAATTTGTCAAAAAAAAAACCTATTTTAGGCTTGCTTCGAAGATATTGTTGAAATAAACGCATGGGTTCAAACGGATTGTTAATCTAATACTTAATTCGACACACATGGCTCTTCTAAATATAAGACTGGAAAATAAAATCATGCACCAATGAGGGAGGAAGAGTGGTAGGTGTGTTCCAAAGAGACTCTTGCATGCCATTGGGATGTATTTCGACGGTTCTACTGTCTAGATATCTAGACAAAGTACGTCCCTTATTTTGGAACTTAGGGAGTATACGCAGAACACAGTGGGAGAGAGAATGCTCATCCTAATCTGGATCCTATCGTGTGGTTTTGCCATGCACGGGCTCTCACGTGCATGGTAAAATACCATTTCTTGACTTGTCTAGTTATAACGTCGCCCCTGGCCTGACGCCCTGACCTACCAGTTGTTTACTACACCTGCGACTTGTCCGTCGACGTCGAGGAAAACGTTGTGCACTGGTCCATACGTCATTCGGCTAAACTCAAAGTATCTCTCTCCTCCCTGTTGCGCGCCGCTCCGGTCGACCCATGAAGCGTCCCTCCGCCGATCTATAGACTAATCGATGGCGCCGCGGCAGCGCATACGGCAGCGCATGCGGCAGGCACGTACGTGATTCGCTCGAGGCGCTGCCGCTGCCGCATGCAGCATGCAGCATGCAAGGCGTCGAGTCCAATCGCAGCTCCAGGCCATGTCCGCCCAGCACTGTTTGCCGTGGCTGGTCGCGTCGCTTTGCCGGATTCGAGCAGGAACCAAACCAGCAAAGCGGTCGTCGCCGAGGTGAGGTGAGCACTGAGCCAGTCAAGCCCGACCTTTGCCAGCCGGCACGGCGCCCCGCTCTGTCTCAGCTACACACACGCACTTTCCCCTCTTTCTTTGCCTCTTTCCTTTCTTTTTCCCCGATCTTTAGTCTGTCCCTGTCCATGTATGGCGCATTTGGTTAGCCACCTCACCCTGCACTGCTGCGCTTGCGTTGCGTCCCACCTCATTCATGGTCATGGAACCCCATCCCTTCCTTTCTCCGCTTTTCCACTTTGCGTTTGATGAGAAATATATTTTCCAACTTATGCCTTGCTTCTGTCGCGCGAGTTATTTGACTTCATTGTCTCTACTAATCCAGTGTTAGGCATTACTGCTTAATTAGTACTATATACACAAGCTAAAGTACACATACATTAATCCAGTGATCAATCAGGCATTCTCTATTAAACCAGGCAAAGCGGTTTCGCAATGATGCTAGTAGTGTGTAGCATTGGCATCTGGATCCTAGTAGGACTTGACGAGGCTACAAAGGGCCAAATATTCCTGTCGTGGGGACTCTAGTTGTCACCGATACATGCATCGAAAATTACCAGCACTTTTGCACGTAATATTTATATATGAACTACTCGGAGAAAAGAACGGTATTAGAGCAGCTCCAACAGGCCACCACGTATATCACGCCCCTTCAAATTGTCTATACACGACACTGAAAAACACGTTTACAGTGTCCGCGGGCTCGCGCAGAATAGATCTCTCGAATGGAAACCGTAAAAACGTATTTCGTTTTTGTGGTTAACATTTACGTGATTTATTCTGGCGCGGCATAGTAAATTCACATTTTTTTTAATTATTTCACCACTGCACCATTTCATATGTATATGTAATAAATGTAAATATGACAGTGATATAAATCAAGGGCATATTTGATTCAAATGAATCTCAGGAAATTTGGAGGTGTGCATCGTTTGATTCATAGGATTAATCCTTAGAATTTTTTTCCATAGGATGGTATTGCACTATGTTTGGAGGAAAGTTTCCATTCACCCAAACCTCATGCTACAATTTTTTTGCCTTTCGTGCGATTAATAGACTTCTTCAAGAAAAATTCCTATAGAGTCCAAATCATCTAGGATTCAATTGGATATGTCATTCTAATCATGCACTTTTTCTGTTCCTGCGTTTTTCCTAACATGCGAATCAAACATGCCCTAAATTATGAATGTTTCAAGCATCACACAATACCACAATTATCCATATTACATCAATGTTTCAAATCCAAATAATTAAACAAATAAAGAATGGCCCTAAATGCAAATAATAGTTTAAACACACATGAATGAATAGGAAATCAAATGAAGAATGACATGGGAACGACTACCCATGTAACTACCAATGGTGCTCAATGGGATCATCACAAAGCTGGGTATGAGTACCCTAGTCTTCAGTCTATCGGCATGTCTCAAGAAAGGCTTGGATGCGGTCGCAATTTCTTGTTGGTATTACACGGCTACCAATACCAACACTGTCATATAACAACTCCAAGTCTAAGTCCCTCTCATATCTAATGATCATGTTCTGGAGAATTACACATGCTTTGATGATCCCGCTGAGGTTTTTCTCGTCCCAAAAATAAGAAGGACCTCGAACAATGGAAAACCTAACTTGCAAAACATTGAAAGCTCTTTCAATGTCCTTTGGGCATGCCTCCTGTGCCTTAGAAAAAATATTTCCTCCCTTTTGATGGATTTGAAATGGTCTTCACAAATATGGACTACGAAGGGTAAATCCCATTAGCAAGATTGTACCCCATAGTGTAGGGATGTCCATTGGTGCATCTCCACTCGCAAGCCTAGAAAGTTTTGATATTTTTGCAATACATTGATGTCATTAAGAGAACCTGGGAGACCAAAAAAGCAATGCCAAATCTATAAAATCCTCTGAAGCAACAGCTTCAAGAACAATTGTAGGATCATGGCTCTTTCTAGTGTATTGACCGTGTCATGCCGCTAGGCAGTTCTTCCATGTCCATTGCATACAATTCGTGCCACCGAGAATTCCCAGCAACCTCTCCTCTTGTTATGTGCCATCAATCTGTTTCTGTCCTCTTCATTAGGTGCTTGAAGATATATCAAACCAAACACAATATGATCACCTTGGTAAACACATAGACACACTCGAGAGTAGTATCTTCGCTAATGCGGGGATTCACGTCAGTGTAGTCTGCCAGAATGCCATGATATCATCCACATAGTCGCGGATATCTTTTGGTACGAGATGAAACCAATGATCCCGACAGTGTTTCGTCGGCGAGTAAAAAAACAACAATTGGCCTCGCAACGAACAACTCTCTACGTATTCGGTATCCACAACGGAAAACATGATGCAGATAGAAGGGGACCTGGTAAAATAATAGCGCATGAGCATGTCATGCCCGAGCGCGCGGTTGCACGGGATGCATAGATGGCCAATGGTTGCTCCTCGCATTTCTTCGCCCTCCTTCCCACCATTTCACGAAGGGCGAAGGTCACTATCATTTGCTCGATGTCATCCTTGAAGAGAAACTCCTCGATGTCAGAGTCGTCCGAGGATGATAAGTTGTAGAAGAATTACGTGAGAGGTCAAAAGGTCATACTCATATGAATGGGGTTGCAACAGAAAACAATAATTTTTCTAAGTAGCGCAACACCAATGCTAAGATGTGTCTATGAGTTAATGCAGTAACTAGAGATATTTCGGTGACATACCCTTGTAAATCGAAAGTGAAAGTGCATGTGTGCCCCCATGTGTGGTTTTGGTAATGAATGACAATCTTTATGGACTTATATTTGCATTGAGTTTTACATGTCGGATTTGTCCATAGGCAATGCTTGAACCATATGTTGGCTTCAAGGTTGGGAGAAGAAGAAAGTGAGTAAGATTAAGTGTTGACCAAGGTTTCAATGAGTGATTTGGAGATTGTTCAAGTGAGATTTTAGACTATAGCAAGTGTGTCTTGAAGACTAAAAGTTGGAGTGATATCTCTTATGTACCTTCAAGACACCAACATAATGAAAAAAGAAGAAATGATGTGCAAGTTCAAGATGAGCCATCTCGAAGAGATCATTTGCTTAAAGCTTTCCATCCTATGGTGATCATGGATATGGGAAGATGATATGCCCAAAAGATAAGCTCTACCATAGTAGAGTATGGGGAGAAATTTGCAAGTCTTCACCAAGCTAGCGCAATCAAGAAAGGTGTTCCATCTTGATCATATCCTTTGGAGAGAGCTCAAACCTTTGCATTCTTGGCATCATCTTTATTGGTTTTTATTTGGATCTTATCCATGTGAGGTTCTAGAGCTTATGGTCATATTCATAACAAGCTTTAGTTCATCGAAAACAGATTTCATATACATTCTTTATTGCGTTTTCGATATTGGAGGTTTTACCGGTTTGTCTTTTAGAGATTGGTAAAACCTTTCATTATTTTGTTCTTATCCATGAGAGGAGTTAGAGCTTGTGTTAAGCTTCATGACAAGTTCTAGTTCATCGAAAACGAATTTCATATGCATTCTCTATTGCGTTTTCGATATTGGAGGTTTTACCGGTTTGTCTTTTTGAGAGAGGTCAAACCTTTCGTCATTTGGTTCTATCCTCTCTTGTCGGACTATGATGTTTTTCTATATGGTCTTGTAGAGCCTATTGTCCTCTTTAAAACGAGCCCAAGGTCATCAAAATTGGAGTCCGGATGCAAAAGTTATGGTTGTTTTCGTATTGATCTTTCTGCCAATTTTTGTAAGACCGGAGATTCCGGACTAAATCTCTTGTCTATCTCCGGACCGCGTACAGACTGTCCTCTAGTTTGTCCCTGTTTGGCCTGGATACACTGGAGACTCCGGTCCTAGTCCGGAGACTCTGTACCGGGCGATTCCTGGGCCTAACGGTTGGATTTCTAGGGACCTATTTAAGGGGCCCTTCTTCCCGAGTGGTTCCCTAACCCTTCCTTGCAAGTTTTCCCCTCCATTGCTGACCTTCCTGAGCTTGCTATCCTCCTATGATTCTTGCATATTCTTGAGGGATTTGAAGGAGGAGATCTAGATCTACAACCCCACCAATCAATCTCTCCTCTAAGTGAGGGGAACATCTTGGGATCTAGATCTTGGAGTCTTTTGTGGATTTCCTCCATTGTTCTTCCTCTCTTATTCCCCCATAAGCTTGTGTAGCTTTGGTGGAATTTGGATGAGAAGGACTTGAGCATTTCTTGTGTTCTTGCCATTTCATCTGGTGCATCGGTTTGAGTTCTCGGTGAGGATTCGATTGGGTGAAAGGTGAGAAGCTTTTTACTCTTGGGTTCTTGAAACTCTAGATGGTTTGGTTGTATTGCAGGTTTGTGGATTACTTGGGGCCCAATTAAGTTGCTGAGCTTTCCCCAAGATTGTTAGTTGCGAGCCTCCAATTGAGTTGTGGAGAAGTTCCCCAATCTTATGAGAGGTTCTAGATTGCCACCGAGAGACTGCACCGGTAGTGGAGTATGGATCGATCCCATTGGGGTGAGATTCACAAGAGAACAAGGGAGGCCTTTTGTGGCGTTAGTGGTTTGAAACCACCCCCTCTTCAAAAGAGACATAATCCATGTTGGGAGGAACTCGGTAAAACATCGTCGTCTCCATGTACCTTAGTTATCTCTATACCCGAGCTCTTACTTATGCACCTTACTTTGTGATAGCCTTCGTGCTTGAAGTCTATATCTTGCTATCACATAGTTGCTTGTCTTGCTTAGCATAAGTTGTTGGTTCACATAGGTGAACCCTAGTTGTTCTAGGTTTTGTGCTTGACAAAGTAAACACTAGTTTAATTCCGCCTTTGTAGAGCCCCTCTCATAAACGTTTTAAACCGCCTATTCACCCCCTCTAGGCGATATCCTTGTCCTTTCAGAAAGCGTTTAACGTTCTCGAAGAACGTGGATGAGATAGTCATACTCATAGCCAACATCAAGGTCACATTGATCCTCACACGACGTCCAAGTGCTACAACTGGCAGCACCCCCATGGTTTCGCACACATCCAGTGTCCAACAACGACTCCCATTTTCCTCGATCCAGCCGGGATTGTAGAAGTAGACCTTCTACAACCAGGATCTAGGAGCACAACGGCATGCTGGAGTGGTGTCATCTCCCATGCGCACAATTCTTCTTGGAACTGCAAGCACGAGAGCTAAAAGAAAGAGATGGATATAGAGAAATCCCTAAGGAAAATGCCTTAGGAATTATTCAATTATTAATTGTTATTCCCCTCCCCCCTCACATGTCCCTCTTTATATAAGGGAAGGGGAGGGACTCCCACCTACCAGCTCGTAATATGGAGGCGGCGGCCAAGGGGGAGGCACCGGCCAGATGGGCCCTCCCCACGAGAACATCATTTTGCGGCCCGAAAGTTGGGTCGCCCAGGCAACACGGTACCCAAGTTCCCTAAAATCAGCCGCGATGACTACAGTTGGTGTGCCAAATACTCAGAGGGTCTTTTTCGGCACGAATTTAACTTTACATTTTAATACAAAAAATCAGGCTAACGGCCATCAAGTTGGCCCCCCTGTCAGTTCTCACCGTTATGTCGCTCCTGTCGCTCCCGTCGCTTAGGTGTCAATTAGGCTTGCAGCGTTGGCGCCTGCATCCATTACGCATCTTCTTCTTCCCCGAAGCGGCAATCTGTGGGACGTCGCAGCCATGGCGCAGAGCTGGGACGTGGACTAACCTGCTCGGCCCAGCTCCCTATAGGCTTGCAGTGTTGGCGCCAGCATCCATTACGCGTCTTCTTCCCCGGAGCGGTAGTCTGTGGTCGCAGCCATGGCGTAGAGCTGAGACATGACGAAGCTGCTCGGCCCCGCTCTCCTCCCCATCCCGAGTCGGAGCTCGCCGTCACCATGGACGCACCAATGGCATGGCGCGGGGATGAGAATTGGTTCCCGGTGAGATCTATCACCGTGTCGACCATGCTCGGTTCTATTTTCCTCCTCTAGAATCCGAGCTCGGCGTCGCCGTGGTTGCACCCACACCAATTCTGCCACCTCTGCCGAGGTCTCTGTGGTAGCTCAAGTTCTGCCCTGTTGGACCTGTAAGGGTTCTATTGTGTATGCATGAAGAATAATTGTAACAAAGGTCTAAAAACCTTGGGGCGATATCGCATATCAGACGTATATGAGGATTGCATTGAGTTCATCAACCCCTGGGCTGAATTCTGTGCTAAAAATAGAATTTGTCTTGATGATCTGCTTGTCGTCCAGGTCAAGGTGATGAGGCACTATATCAAGCTAATTATTGAGGTGGTCACCGGTCCGGCAGAGGAAACTTGTTGATGTATTTCTTGACAATTATAATATAATCGCGCACTAGAAATATTTTGTAGTGTGCATGAGCATGATCAGTAAATATAATTGAACACTAGAAACTTTAAGGCACTCCATATAAAGAAGTAGATTAATATAGAAGGTTCACCAAAGACACCACATATATATTGTCTTACATGCCACACACGTAATAATTAACTAGAACAAAATAAAAGCAGGGGCGGCAGCAGGAGGCCGTGGCACGGAGACGCCTAGCAGGACAGGGGCATTGTTGCCTCAGGTTCCCCCTACGGTGGAAACAGATTAGCCCACACCGTAACCGCCTCAGCACGTAGCGTCTCTTGTTGTCCCTAGATACCTTGCTATCGTCCACTTCATCATCATCCTCTTAAGAACATAACTTAGAACTCATACATATGATTGAATTGTATTACAACTCAAGAAATTGAAATGTAATCATACAAAACAATATTCAGGGATATACATAGTTAGGTACAAAAACAAGCCTAAATATTGTAATTATAAATAAAAAACCAAACAATTGATCTTCAGTTACATGTTACAAAATACTTATGATCAAAACCATTCATGTACATATGCATCATACCAATCATTAAAAGATCATAAACAATTGAAGGATTATATATGTAGTTCCATATGAGAATAAATCTAGGGCCTCATAATTTGTTTCAGAGATGGAGTTGGCGAACCAAAGTAATGGCAGCACAACATATATTATTTGTGTGCATTGCTGCCTCAGGTTCACCAACCCATCCCTAAAACACGACACCATCCTATGTATCTCCCCTTGAACTCTTTTGGGGCAAATTTCAATCATTGGCCTCGATGAAAAAATGAAATGTAATTCTTATACACTATGAATGCATGGAATAGATAATTCAAATATCATAGTTCTATGAATGTAGAATAAAGATTGCAGCCTCATAAGTTTCTATAGGGATGGCGTAAGCGAACCAAGTAACACTTGCACGGCTTATATTGATATTGTACATGGCCCCAGGTTCGCTAACTCATCTCTGAAAAAATCTGACACCAATGTGTCTGCCTCTCTTTGGGGCAAATTTGAATCATTGGCCACAATAAGAAATTGAAATGTAATCGTACAAAACAATATTCAGGGATATACATAGTCAGGTACAAAAACAAGCCTAAATATTGTAATTAGAAATAAAAACCAAACAATTAATCGTCAGGTACATGTTAACAATACTTATGATCAAAACCATTCATATGCATATGCGTCATACCAATCATTAAAAGATCATAAACAAATCAAAGATCATATATGTAGTTCCATATGAGAATAAATCAAGGGCCTCATAATTTGTTTTAGAGATGGGGTTTGAGAACCAAAGTACCAACATCACAACCTATATTGTTTGTGTGTTGCTGCCTCAGGTTCACCAACCCATCCCTAAAACACGACACCGTCATACATGTCTCCCCTTGAACTCTTTTGGGGCAAATTTCAATCATCAGCTTCGGTGACAAACTAAAATGTAATTCTTATACACTATGAGTGCATGTAATATATAATTCAAATATCATAGTTCTGTGAATGATAGAATAAAGATTGTGGCCTCATAAGTTTCTATAGGGATGGCGTAAGCGAACCAAGTAACAATTGCACAGCTTATATTCATCTTGTACATGGCCCTAGGTTCGCTCACTCATCCCTGAAAAAATCTGACACCAATGTGTCTGCCTCTCTTTGGGGCAAATTTGAATCATTGGCCACAATAAGAAATTGAAATGTAATCGTACAAAACAATATTTAGGGATATACATATGCATCATACAACACATTCACAGATCAGAAACAATACAAAGATTATATATATAGGTTCCATATGAGAGAAAAATTAGGGCCTTATTTTTTCAGTGATGGAGTCGGAGAACCAAAATACCAACAACACAACCTATATTGTTTATGTGTATTGCTGCCTGAGGTTCACTAACTATCCCTAAGAAAACGACACCATCAGATGCCCTTGCACTATTTTGGGGCAAAATTGAATCATTGGGCTCGGTAAGGAATAGAAATGTAATGTTATAGGCTTGTTGTGTATCGAAATCAACACTCAACTAGCAAACTCAACAAGATGGCAGATGAGCAGATTGGGGTTTTGTGACTAGACGGATTGGGGTTTTGTGACTAGATGGTAGATGCATCAATCAACCTTCGAACCGTATATATACTACCCTACTTCAAGAGAAAAAGAATCTGTACACGATTGAGCAAATCCTATGTATGAACAGTGAAATATGCAGCTGTGACTAGAGAAGCTAGCAATGTAGTACCTCGGACTCCTCATCAGGGACCTCCTCCTCGAACTCGTCATTCTCCGTGATTGCGTCGAAGATTTCTTGGACGGCGATGAGGTCGTTGATGTGGAGCACGGGATTGCCTCCGCCTGCCGCCTACCCCCCATCCAGATCTGCCGCTGGCACCACGATGTTGTCGGCCACCTGCTGCTCGGCGGCGACGACTACTGGCTGGACGGATGAGCTCGCACCCTCGACGGCGCGGCGAAGAGCGGCGTTCGTGCCCGGAGAAGACCCCTCTGTCTGCTTGGCGACGACCGAGCCATCTACTGTTGCGCCTTCAACTGGCTTCACCTCCGGCTCGTCTCCACGCGTACGCTTCATGGCGCACCAAGGGAAGGAGGTAGTGCAAGCGAGGGAGCTTCGGCGCGTGCAGTAGGTGTAGATTGGGGTCTTGGGACTAGACAGACTGGGGGAAAATGACACGAGCACATGGAAGAATAAGGTCGAGGGGGGTTATAAACACCAGAACGTTCATAGTCCTCGAGTGGACACGTGTGGTGGGCGGGGGGCCGGGGGGTACCACGATCTCCACCTTTTTTGGGTTCCCTTTTTTTTGAAACAGCCACGATCTCCACTTTAGAGCTGCATTGAAAACACGCTCATGGCAGACCTCGATTCCACTGCATGCAAGTGGCGTGGAACCAATTTCTAGCAACGTTAGATCTACTCGAGGGGGGGCCTTGACTCATGTCTTATTAAAATCAAGTGGCAATAAATTGCAGCGTCCCGTCGACAACCGTGCACTCGATGACCCCGTTGCCCTGTGCATATGTTGTAGTAGCAGTAGTAGGCTTTTCAGACTTGATTAAACGTGACATGACCGCTCGACGACTTTTTCCATGGACAACATCGTGTTCCTTCTTGTAGAGGGAGACGTCAAGATGGTAGCTCGTTAACTGGCAGTTTGAAAGAGTACCCTTTTCCTCTCTCGCTAAACAGATATGTTTCATTTTGCCCAAATTAGTAGCAAATCTAGAGAAGATTCTCTCTTCGATAATTCGTTCCCTTTTGGACCTCTTTTTGCCTCCGATCAGGTATCACATCTAGAGCACCAAATCACACCAGGCAGAATACATTCATTCTGAAAACAAAACAAATGTAGATATAGTTGTGCGCAGCTAAATAGGATATAGCGATAGAAAGTAGGTTGCTTAACGAGGTTCGATGCATTCAGCCAGAAATAGGATATAGCTAGAATGAAGCTGCTTAGCAGTAGAAGCAGCCGCTGTAGCTGCAGGCACATCCTACAAGCGCCCGCGCCGCCGCCTCCTCCTCCTCCCTCCGATGCTTTCTCCACTTCTTGCTGCCCAGTCCCTTGATCTTGGGGACCTTGGGCCTGATTGGAGGGGTGCGACCCTCTTTGATGGCCAACCACTAGAGGTTTAGGAGGTGAATGCCGAGAGCCCGGTGTTCAGCGATGTAGGCGTTGATGTTCACGGTCTCGCGCTGGCCACCTTTATGGATGCCGGAGCCTGCGGCCTCTGCATGCTTCATTAAGGAGATGAAGTCGGTGCAGTTGGCGCGACTCGCACAACTGTAGGCGATCCCCTTGCGGAAGGGGAAGCTCCAGGGGCCGCCCTTGAAGAAGGCGTCGTACTGGCCGGCCCGCAGCCTCCTCAGCACCTAACAATTCTTGGTGTGTATGGACTCGTCATCGCTGCAGACTTTGCTGCCGAAAACCTATTGGAAGAAAAGGAAAATGGGGGAGTAGATGATGTAAGAAGATCGATCAATCGAAATGCGAACAAGCGAATCCTAATAAACCAACATCTAGCATCCAACGATGGGAACGGTAGAAGAACCAAGGGAGGGGAGCAAACCCTAGTTACCTCTGACCATGGGTCATCGATGCCGGTGTCGTAGGGGTTCAGCGGAGCGATATACTTATCTGGATCGTAGGTGCCCCAGAACTGCTTGATCTGCTTGTGACCGGCGAGGGCCTCCTCGCCGGCGGCTCCGTCGGTTGCGAGGACGGGGGCCTGGACGGGAATGGCGGCTGCCATCGATGCCTCGGCTGGGGCCTAGACAGGGACGGCAGCTGCTTTCAACGCGTCAAGGGGGACCGGCGAGGAGACGGTGGCCTCCTGATCGGTGGCCTCGGAGGCAACGATGGCCACCTTATCCTCCTCGGCCATCGTCGGCACGGACGGGGTATTCTCGGGAGTTTGCGGATGCTAGTGGGACAGTGGAGAGGGTTGCGTGGGGAGAGTGAGCGAGAGTGAGAGTGGGTGTGCGGAGAGGGGCTCTATAGTTAAGGTGGATGGAAGCAAGGCACGTTTCGTTGCACCACCGTGCAACGCGCCGTCCAGTCTACTACACCGTGCATCGCGACACACGCACGGTACATCAGGTTTTTTTGTCGGGCCATGCATGGTAGTTCTGTATTGAGCCGCATGCAAAGGGCGCATACACAAATTCTATGTACGAAGTTTGACACGGCCCTAAAATTGGCGATAGTTAAAAGTGGAAATGTAGAGGGGAAAGTAGGTGGCTGTACATCGAGATTTGTGGGGTTGTGCTAGATCAGGTAGATGGATGTGTTGATGAAGGCGGAGACGTTAGGTCTCGTCGAGCTTAGCTCTTTGGTCTCCGGCTAGCGCGTGCAAGCTTCTTACGGTCGGGCCCAGTTGGAAGTGAGATTGAGAGCCGCTACATAAAAAATGGGATATGTCTTATTAAAATCAAGTGGCAATAAATTGCACCTGTCGATCGACGACCGTGCACTCGATGACGCATGCGTTGTGGATTAGTAGTAGCAGTAGTAGGCTTTTCAGACTTGATTAAACATGACATGACTGCTCGACGACTTTTTCTATGGACGGCATCATGTTCCTTCTTGTAGAAGTCTCGCTGAGGGAGACGTCTGTGCTATCTCACGCTGTACTGTGAAGGGCACGAAGTGTGCAACGATCATCGTTGGATCGCACAGAATCAATGGTTGGTGCGCACGATCCGCGTGACAACTGCTATCCCTGCCGCTAGTAACTTCCATGAGTCAAGGCCCCCCCTCGAGTAGATCTAACGTTGCTAGAAATTGGTTCCGCGCCACTTGCATGCAGTGGAATCGAGGTCTGCCATGAGCGTGTTTTCAATGCAGCTCTAAAGTGGAGATCGTGGCTGTTTCAAAAAAAGGGAACCCAAAAAAAAGGTGGAGATCGTGGTACCCCCCCCACCCCGCCCCCCCCGCCCACCACACGTGTCCACTCGAGGACTATGAACGGTCTGGTGTTTATAACCCCCCTCGACCTTCTTCTTCCATGTGCTCGTGTCATTTTCCCCCAGTCTGTCTAGTCCCAAGACCCCAATCTACACCTACTGCACGCGCCGAAGCTCCCTCGCTTGCACTACCTCCTTCCCTTGGTGCGCCATGAAGCGTACGCGTGGAGACGAGCCGGAGGTGAAGCCAGTTGAAGGCACAACAGTAGATGGCTCGGTCGTCGCCAAGCAGACAGAGGCGTCTTCTCCGGGCACGAACGCCACTCTTTGCCGCGCCGTCGAGGGTGCGAGCTCATCCGTCCAGCCAGTAGTCGTCACCGCCGAGCAGCAGGTGGCCGACAACATCGTGGTGCCAGCGGCAGATCTGGATGGGGGGTAGGCGGCAGGCGGAGGCAATCCCGTGCTCCACATCAACGACCTCATCGCCGTCCAAGAAATCTTCGACGCAATCACGGAGAATGACGAGTTCGAGGAGGAGGTCCCTGATGAGGAGTCCGAGGTACTACATTGCTAGCTTCTCTAGTCACAGCTGCATATTTCACTGTTCATACATAGGATTTGCTCAATCGTGTACAGATTCTTTTTCTCTTGAAGTAGGGTAGTATATATACGGTTCGAAGGTCGATTGATGCATCTACCATCTAGGCACAAAACCCCAATCCGTCTAGTCACAAAACCCCAATCTGCTCATCTGCCACCTAGTTGAGTTTGCTAGTTGAGTGTTGATTTCGATACACAACAGGCCTATAACATTACATTTCTATTCCTTACCGAGCCCAATGATTCAATTTTGCCCCAAAATAGTGCAAGGGCATCTGATGGTGTCGTTTTCTTAGGGATAGTTAGTGAACCTCAGGCAGCAATACACATAAACAATATAGGTTGTGTTGTTGGTATTTTGGTTCTCTGACTCCATCACTGAAAAAATAAGGCCCTAATTTTTCTCTCATATGGAACCTATATATATAATCTTTGTATTGTTTCTGATCTGTGAATGTGTTGTATGATGCATATGTATATCCCTAAATATTGTTTTGTACGATTACATTTCAATTTCTTATTGTGGCCAATGATTCAAATTTGCCCCAAAGAGAGGCAGACACATTGGTGTCAGATTTTTTCAGGGATGAGTGAGCGAACCTAGGGCCAAGTACAAGATGAATATAAGCTGTGCAATTGTTACTTGGTTCGCTTACGCCATCCCTATAGAAACTTATGAGGCCACAATCTTTATTCTATCATTCACAGAACTATGATATTTGAATTATATATTACATGCACTCATAGTGTATAAGAATTACATTTTAGTTTGTCACCGAAGCTGATGATTGAAATTTGCCCCAAAAGAGTTCAAGGGGAGACATGTATGACGGTGTCGTGTTTTAGGGATGGGTTGGTGAACCTGAGGCAGCAACACACAAACAATATAGGTTGTGATGTTGGTACTTTGGTTCTCAAACTCCATCTCTAAAACAAATTATGAGGCCCTTGATTTATTCTCATATGGAACTACATATATGATCCTTGATTTGTTTATGATCTTTTAATGATTGGTATGACGCATATGCATATGAATGGTTTTGATCATAAGTATTGTTAACATGTACCTGACGATTAATTGTTTGGTTTTTATTTCTAATTACAATATTTAGGCTTGTTTTTGTACCTGACTATGTATATCCCTGAATATTGTTTTGTACGATTACATTTCAATTTCTTATTGTGGCCAATGATTCAAATTTGCCCCAAAGAGAGGCAGACACATTGGTGTCAGATTTTTTCAGGGATGAGTTAGCGAACCTGGGGCCATGTACAATATCAATATAAGCCGTGCAAGTGTTACTTGGTTCGCTTACGCCATCCCTGTAGAAACTTATGAGGCCGCAATCTTTATTCTACATTCATGGAACTATGATATTTGAATTATCTATTCCATGCATTCATAGTGTATAAGAATTACATTTCATTTTCTCATCGAGGCCAATGATTGAAATTTGCCCCAAAAAAGTTCAAGGGGAGATACGTAGGATGGTGTCGTGTTTTAGGGATGGGTTGGTGAACCTGAGGCAGCAATGCACACAAATAATATATGTTGTGCTGCCATTACTTTGGTTCGCCAACTCCATCTCTGAAACAAATTATGAGGCCCTAGATTTATTCTCATATGGAACTGCATATATAATCCTTGAATTGTTTATGATCTTTTAATGATTGGTATGATGCATATGTACATGAATGGTTTTGATCATAAGTATTTTGTAACATGTAACTGAAGATCAATTGTTTAGTTTTTTATTTATAATTACAATATTTAGGCTTGTTTTTGTACCTAACTATGTATATCCCTGAATATTGTTTTGTATGATTACATTTCAATTTCTTGAGTGTTCTTTTCACCTGAATATTGTTGTGTCATTACATGTGTGTTCTTTTCAAAAACCACATATGGATCCACTATGTCATTGCATGTGTGTTGTTCTCATCAACCACATAAGGATCCACCAGTGTCATTGGATGTGTGTTCTTCTCACAAAGCACATAAGGATCCAACGGTGCCATTCGATGTGTGTTCTTTTCATGAACCACACCCAGTGTCATTGCATGTGTGTTCTTCTCATGAACCACAACTAGAGTCATTGCATGTCTGTTCTTCTCATGAACCACATAAGGATCCACCGGTGATTGCATGTCTGCTCTTTTCATTAACCACAGTTAGAGTCATTACATGTCCGTTCTTTTCACAAACCACATATCACCCGTGTCATTGCATGTGTGTTCCTCTCACAAACTACACATGGATCCACCAGTGTCATTGGATGTGTGTTGCTCTCATGAACCACATCTAGAATCATTGCATGTGTGTTCTTCTCACAAACCACATAACGATACACCAGTGTCATTGCATGTGTGTTCTTCTCATGAACCACGGCTAGAGTCATTGCATGTCTGTTTTTCTCACAAACCACATAAGGATCCACCGGTGTCATTGGATGTGTGTTCCTATCATAGACCACACATGGATCCACTCGTGTCATTGCATAGTGTCAGCTGCCCGTTTTCTGCTGTTTTTGGTTCCAGGAAAGTCAGAAAATGAATATTCTCGGAATTGGACGGGACAAAAGCCAAAGTTCCTATTTTTCCGGAAGTCATCAGATGCCAGAATACGAGACGGAGAAGGGTTGGGGGCCGGCCACACCACCTGGCCGTGCGGCCAAGCCTGGCCCACGCCAGGGGGTGGTCTGGCCGACCCCAGCACCCCCTCGGCCTTTCCTTCCGCCTATATATTGCCCTCGGGATGAAAACCCTAAGTACCTGATCAAAAATTCACGAAAGAGTCTGTAGCCGCCGTCATCTCCATCCCTAGATCGGGAGGGATATGAAGCTCTTCCCGGCACCCTGCCAGAGAGGGGAAGTCACCCTAGAGGCCTTCTTCATCACCATGCAAGCCTCCGGTGTGATGCGTGAGTAGTTCATCCTTGGACTACGAGTCCATGTAGTTGCTAGATGGCTGGTTCTCCTCCTTTGTGCTTTCATGTCTAGATCTTGTGAGCTCCGTTCATGATCAAGATCATCTATTTGTAATTCTGCATGTTGTGTTTGCGGGGATCCGATGGATATTGAGATGCTATTTCAGATTGATTATTGATTCTACCATGTCTTTGTTATTTGTGATCTTGCATGCTTTCCGTTGTTAGTAGCTATCTTGGTCAAGTAGATGCTAGCAACTCCAAGAGTTAGTATTTATGCTCGATAGTGGGTTCATGCCTCTGGTAATCTGGGGAAGTGACAGAAATCTCTTAGGTACTAGATGTGCTGTTGCTACTAGGGAGAAAACAACAATCCTTTGTTCATAGAACAATCATATTGTTTACTTTACACGCAGTTCGTAAAGCAATAATCTGTTGCTTGCAACTTAATACTGGAGGGGGTTCGGATGATAACCTGAAGGTGGATTATTAGTCATAGATGCAGTTGGATGGCGGTCTATGTATAATGTTGTAATGCCCAATCAAGTTCCAAAGGAGTCAAGATGATTAGGATATGCATGTATTGCTTTCTCGATGTTTGTCAACTGCCCCGCTGTAATTTGTTCACCCAACATGTTATCTATCTAAGGAGAGCCACCTCTAGTGAACTATGGATCCCGGTCCTTGTCTTTTACATACAATCTACAAACTGTTTACTGCTTTCTATTTACTTTCTGCAAACTATTACTTCTTTCCATTCGATACGTTTAATCCTTTGTTTTTCGCAAAACATGGGGAGATTGACAACCTCATCGCAAGTTGGGGAGAAAGTTCTGTGGTTGTGTTGTGTAGGTCTCCACGTTGCTACTAGCACTGGTAGTGCGCCCTGCCAAGGCTCAGCTAGCAACACCTTTGGGGTGTTTCCTTGCTCCTACTGGTTCGATTAAACCTTGGTTTCATAACTGAGGGAAACTTGTTGTTGTGATCATCATACGTTCCTCTTGGGGTTCCCAACGAGCTCTACATCAACATCGCACCATCATTTTCCTGGCGCCGACACTGAGCCATCAAGCATTTTTCTGGCGCTGTTGCCGAGGAGTCAAGGACATCTTCACAAGGGGAGTCCCTCATAACTAATCTCTTTACTTTGTTATTTTTGTTTTTCTTAGTTTATTTTTTTTGCTTGTTTCTTTATCAAAAACACAATTTTTTTTGTTTTACTAGTTTGCTTTCTTATTAAAAAACACAAAAAATTTAAGTCTCCTTTAGATGTCACCTTTTCCTTAGCTCACCATGTTGATCCCTAAATTCACCCTGAAAGACCTTTCAATTGGTAGTGGTTCTATAATTGGGAAAGATAATATTGAAGAATTCTTTAATCATGTGAGCAAACATGAAGATACGGAGGATAGATCCCTTGAAGAACTTTCTCCAAACTATGAGATTGCTGCAGCTTCTTTAATTCATATGTTAGAAGCTAGGTTTGTTAACCTCAACCCCTTAATGCAAGTAATGTTTCTTAAGCTTAAAGAAATTGAGGACCCTGAAAAGAGGGATTTTATTCTAGAAACTTTGTTTAAGGAATTCTATGATGTTGCCAAGAAAGCTAGGAAAGTCTTTGAACGTTTCAATATGCTAGGCTCATGTGTAGATGTTGTTGGTACACGAGAAAAGATGAACAAAACCGAACCTAATGGGGAGGAACCTAAGATACCAATACCCTTTAAACTAGTAGCAATACATGATGCCATAGAAAAGAATCTTGATTGAATTGTTCCTGCAAACCCTTTTGATGAGAATAGTAAACCTAAGAGCATTGAGAGAGGATCCTCTAGAACTTATTTTGATGATATAATTTGCCTTGTTGAAGATATTTCTGGTATTGATCTTAATGCTTCTTCATTTGAGAACACTTGATTCTTTTTCTTGCTTCTTATGCCTAATTTAAAGGCGTTAAAGAAAAAGTACTTATTGGAAGATAACCCAAAAGTTTTAGATGAGTCTTGGAAGTTATTACTTGTGTAATAACCTCTCCTTATCCTTTTTATTTGCTTTTTGTGCCAAGAGTAACCTCTAATGAGAGAGAAGTAATGATTGGGAAAGTTGCTGTCTCAAAACAGATTTCTATGCTTCACCGTAAAAATTCGTGTAAAATCTCTGTACGTCCTTTTGAGGCGCGAATTTTTGTGCTTCTGCCCGAGGTTGTTATCTAACTTTCGTTAGTTCAACACTTTTTGATTTGAGCAATAGAAGGTCTTAGAAAAAAATTTGTCTTTACCTGCTGGTCTGTTTTGATAGATTTCTGCCACTTTCTGCATTTGCTTCTTGTTGGTTCCTTTTTTAGTTGTTTTGGGGAATTGAGCTTTTTGAGAGAAGTGCTACAGTAGCTAGTGTTCTAATCTAAGTTTAATGGTGTTGGAACTGAACCTTAAGACTTATTTATCTTGAGTACACTAATGTTGCTAATAAAGATTGTGTGAAGTTTTGTATGAAGGAAAAATTTCAGGTGTATGGAAGGAATGAGTAATGAGATGAAGGATGGACTAAATCTCAAGCTTGGGGATGCCACGCGTGTCACCCTAAGAAATGTCCAAGAAGTAGAAGCGTCAAAGCTTGGGGATGCCCAAGGCATCCCCTTCTTCATCAATAAAAATCCCAGGTTTCTTCCAAACGCTTCATTTTTATTGTTTCATGCACAATTGTGTTGTTCTTGGAGCATCTTCTTTTCCGTTTTCATTTTGGTTTTTCGTTTGCTTGGTTTTCTTAGTTTTCTGAATAAATTGGTTGGACCCCCTCTTTCATACATTGGTTTGCAAATAGTTTGGTTTGGTTTGGAAAAGAGTAGGAAAGTTCATACTTATGTGGTAAAAAGAGCTCGTTTTGACTGTGGCCTATGCCTTTTCATGCCATGCTTGATATTTTTTTTGTCTTTATGCTTAGTATTATTTGTTGTAGCATGACTTGTTATAAACAATTAAGATTGCTTAATGTGCCTTGGATGAATCACGCGCTGTTTTAGCATATTAAAGCATAGCATAGTGGTATTCTCCTTTGATCCTTTATTTGGGTTGACTTGGCGCATGCTCACACCATGTTATGACTATCTCAAGTCACCATAGCCTTTATAATCCTTTAGTTTTCAACTTGTAGTATCACTTTATGCTTTGATCAATGATGTTTTGTCGCTTTGCATGATTATGGCCATTATTGCTCTCTTAGTTTGTCGCCCCTAGTCTTTTGCTAGCCTCCACAACCAAGTATGAGTTCCACTCATGCATCCAACTCCCTAAACCAAGTTATTCCAAAGAGTCCACCATACCTACCTACTAGATTATGCTATTCCAAGTATATTCATGCTTTTGTTTACCTTCCAAATTAAACTTGGTATGATAAAACTAGTGATTAAATCTCTCACTAACTTGATGGCACACTTTACTTTTCTTGCCCTTAATAAACTTGAACCATTGTGTCGTCTATGTTGTATATGCTTGCACTGATTTGTTGGGAATTAGCAGAACCATGCTTTCATGGGGAACGCTTTCAACATTGCACTTGGTACTTGTACCTAGTTGATATCATGCTCTTTTGTATATGGATGTCGTCGGTGTGAAATGAAAGGGGAGCTTGTAAGTCCATGGAGTTATTGTCAACACCCGGATTTTTAATCCCAGATGCCCGTTATGCCATACCTCGCAATCCCAGGATTACCATTTTTGCGAGACATAACGGATTGGATATCACAGTATATCATCCATTACAAACCATACATAAGGTCTTAGACAAATAAGGATCTCATGATCCAGTCTTAACACAACAAACAGCGGAATAAAAGATAAGCGTAGCGGTGGGGTCCATCTTCAGGGGAACAGGCAATGCTGACGAAGGTAGATAGTCCTAGTTATCATAGCCGTCCTGCTGGCCATCATCTTGGTAGTCTCCTTCATAGTCTGGCCATGAGAATAGCCAGGGACAAAATCCATGAGTACTCTTTAAGTACTCGCAAACTACCACTAACAAGTAGTATAGATTCTAAGTTAAAGTGCTAACTCTAAGTTTAACTATAAAGTTAAGTTTGAAACCTAAGCTGAGTTTAGAAGCAAAGAAAGATAAAATAAAGTTCTAGAATCACTTAAGTTGGGAAGCTTTTGTCATAAACACAACCCTGTTGTGGTCAAGTCAAGATTCATCCTTCTTTTCATAAGTCATTTTGAAAACATCTGACAACGAAACAGTATGGCCATTCCAACTGTCCATAACCGCGGACATGGCTATTCAAATAGTTTGACACTCTGCAGAGGTGGTACACTTTCACCACAAGATTCAATACATCTGTCAGGGATAACCTTGAATCATCATACTTAGTATGCAGATAATCAAACACAACCTTTCCTTTACACACCCTAGTATAAGCACCTCTCCTATGAGCATGGCCTCCCAACCATGACCATCTGTCATCTTGGGCACTGCATAGGTGGACAACATTGAGAGGTAGCCTTAGAACAAACCTCTCCTGCGAGGGAACTAATACTAATGCATATAAACTACCGGCTAAGCCTTACCCAATTCCGGTAATGTGGTTGTACGATAAATTTGGAATGGTATCGCATCCGAATCCAACCATCAGTTTTATAAAAGGGTTAAAGCTCCTGCCTTAACATTTTCATAATCATAAACCATTTGTGTTTCTCAACACATGTCAAAACATCTCAATAGAATGACTCATCATTCTAAGGTTTTCATAATTCATTTTCACCAAGTTTTCCCATCTAAAGTGACTCAATTTGTTATCTACTCTAAACAACTAAGTTAAGAGTGTTTACTAAGGTGGAAAATGATGGGATCAATCTCATGCCATAGAATGACATCTAAAGGGTTCCATATAGGTCAAGTTTATACTATTTATGCTACCTTCTAAACAAATAAGGAACTTTATGTAAAGTAAAGGAAGTAAATCTTGAAAATAATACTTGGGGTAGGTAAATGGTCAAAGTGGTATAATCAAAGCATGCCTAATGCATTTGCTTAGATTATCTAGCTTTCAAGGGTTAGCTTGCATTGTTAATGATGGCTTGAAAGTACAACTTGCAAGGGTTAACTTGTATAGTGCTAGGTTGCCTTGGTTGGTGCAGTGGTTGAAGTTTTCTTCTTCTTCTTCTTGGTAGAACTCCTCCTCCTCGTAGACTTGGTCGGTACTATCGTCTATAAATACATACGGAGTACACAATCACCAAACAATACTTAACTAGTCTAATTAGCACTCTAAGCCATATAGGTGATGATCAATTATCATCACAAGCATCACAAGTTTTATCAACTAGTTTCCTTCTTTTTATTTTAGAAAAGTAATTTCTACTTATTGAAAATTTAACTAAGATTTAATATTCACCACTTAAAATATGGGATCATGTGGACACATGTCATCACCACACATTCTAACATGTGGGAATGTGATTTAAAGGTTGGATCATAACTACTTTGGTTTAAGTTCATTATTTAATGATTTAAAGTGACTAGAAATGCCTATATAACATTATTTTGGTACTAGTCCAAAGTCACTGCATGTAAACCTTAATATTATTACATATTCAGATAGTTATGGTGAAATGTGATTTTTGAGAGTTGGAATCAACTCAAAAGCTATCTTGGTTGATTTTATAAAAATGTTGCAAGGTGCAAATGCTTCTGTCTTATTATTTTTACTAGGGGAGATCTTTAACTCTAATTGAATTAAATCCAACGGGCTTGGTTAGATCTTTTCAGTAGCTTTCTAACAAAATTGGAATCACTCCATTTGGATTTGTAAATCTCTCTGAATTGAATTGCAAACTAGGGGACATAACTAGGTTTAACTAAAATAGAAAATTCTAATTCAAACTAACTGAGTTGCGCGAGAACGCTAATGGGCCGGCCCAGTGTCACTCCACGGCGTGGGGCTCAGCTGACAGGGGGGTCCACCGGTCAGCGGCTCATAACGCGCGAAGCTATACGGGGCGATATGGGTCGTTGGATTAGAATGGAGATCAATGGCTGGGGATCGTCGTCGATGACGAACTAGTTGCCGGCAAACTCTAACCCTAGCGGCTCAGTGGGGGTGCTCAGGGGGCGTACCAGGGCTCCAGCAACGACGGCAAGGCGGGCAACTAGACTGGTAGACGACGGCGAGCTCAGGGACGGCCGAGGCAGCTCCGGGGGTGGTCGCAATCAGCGGCGCCCTTCTCCTCTAGAGGTGGCCTGCTCCGGTGTAATTCCGGCGAACTGCTGCTCGCCTTGCTTCAGCTAGAGGTGTGGGACGGTCAATAAGGTGAGGGGAGGTGAGTGGTGTGTCAAATGGGGCTGGGGGTGGTCTCTATTTATAGGACGACAATGCGACCGAGAGGGATGGGCGAGCGGCTCCGGCGAGGGCTGCACAATGTGGCTCGAGGTAGGGGGCGGTCGCTGGTCTCCTGGTGGTGCTCTACGTGATCAATGCGGGACTAGGGGCGGTATTATGCAGTCGGGTGGTGCTGGCGCTCTGAGCGGCAGAGGCAGCGGTGTCCACTGGCATGTCCGACGTGCTCCCTGGGTTGTGGCGAAGCGGTGGGCGCGGGCTGCGGTCGAGCGGCGGCTTGTGCACGCGTGTCGGGCGTGGCGCTCTGGCGCGTGCTCGGCATGGCGCAGTCGCATTGTGCGCGGCGGTTCCTCGGTGGTCCACGCTCTGGCTTGGCCCGGGGAGGGGATAGAGAGTGGTGGTGAGGTGAGGGCTAGCTAGTAGACATGGTGAGAGAGAGGGAGGTGGTCTGCTGGGGCGGTTGCATGGTTTGGCCAGCGGCATGTGCTCGGCATGGCAAATCTACTAGGGTGTAGGGGATGGGTTGGTTAGGCCTTGGTTTGATCAAGAGGGGACAAAGGGATTAAATGGGGATCATTTGGGGGCAAAACCCTATTGTAAACAGTGAGCTAGCTATTAGTGTTTGATTCTGCCTACCATGTGTTTGATGAAATGGCCGCTAGAACTTTCTTTTTGAATTTTGAAAAGATTTTTGGTGGGTGTGCTAGTACTAAGCTTCAGACTCTGTGGGTGCTTGGGTTTTGAAAATTGAGCTTATTTGAGTGGTTTTTGAAATAGTGGGATCTTCCCATATGAAATAGATTCAATTTTAAACTGCCATTTAAAATTAGTGTTTGAATGTTTTTAGCAGATCACAAAGTGGGCCTTGGTACATCATTATGTGTACTAGCAAGGGGTGCAAAGATCCACAATTGTTTCTGTTAGCTTTTGAGTTCTAGGAATAGCCAAAGTAGGCATGGTAGTTAATTTGGAAAAAATGACCATTCACTTCTTTTATTCATTTTGATTTGTTTTTCTTTGGGAAATGTTTGGGAATGATTTAGATGATGTTTATTTCACCTAAGAATCATTTTACAAGCAATGGATCACAAAACCATGGCAATTCAAATCAACTCCTAATTAAATGCACATACACATGAATGCTTTAATAAGTTTAATTGGAAAAGTTTTTGTTAACCCCAATTTTGATGATTTGGATCTTAATAACCTTGGATTAAAGTTTTGGGTTGTTACAGTTATGTATATGTGTTAGAGAAACGCCTGGGCCGCTGGTCTAATCCATGCTGACATGGTAGAAACATGCAGCATAACCATAATGAGCTGTCTATGAAGCATTCTTCTTATAAAAAAGGAGTCCTATTGAAAAAAAAGAGAAAAAAGAGATTATGAAAAGAGGAAAGAGAGAAAAAAGCACCATATTCCCATGGTAAATAAGAAGATTGCTGAGATGCTCGTTGTCTGCTTGCCTTGTCATTTTGATATGGGGATTCTTATGTATCATCGGGCAAGGGGTACCCTGTTGGCGGTTCTCTATGATACACATGTACTTACGATGACAAGAACTTACCGGTGACTAAACTTGAGTAGCATGAGGAGCGTCCCTCGTATACAAGGGACATGAGATTTCTAACTTATACTTCGTCAAGCATGTACACCATAGTTTGTTCACTTTAACCTTAATCACTTCAAGATGCTTATGATAGGGGCAATGAGAGCTAAAAGCTATAAGTACCATAATTTTCGGAAGCTCTTTATGAGACTTGAATCCCTACTTCCTTTTATAAAAAGGCCTTTCTTCCACCATTATATTGAGTCTCCACCTTCGACCTTTATGCACTTACTTTGAGAGCTTAGTGGCCATTCTTAGTTCTCTGTGCATTGTCCCAAGACTAGTTGATTGATGCATACTTTGATATTGCTTATTCTAAACTATTTGTATCTAGTCACTCTTATGAACTTTGAAGGTGTCCTATGCATTTATATTTGCTATTGTATTGAGGGACAAGCTGAATACTATTATGCTATGTTTTCTTTATGTGAAACAAACAAACGTCTTGCAAAGCATTGTTATTCATGAATCTTTTGTTTGTGCCTTTTCATGTTGCACCATAGTTTCTTTGTCTTATTGCTACAACTTTGTCTTTCATGTTATGATTGAAGTACTATGATCCCAGCTTTGAATGTTTTACAAATACTTTGATCAAGTCTTTGATGGTGCATGTCACCTCAAAAATTATTCTTTCTTTTTATAACTTACCTACTTGAGGACGAGCATGAGTTAAGCTTGGGGATGTTGATACATTGCAAATGTATCTATAACTTGAGATGTTCCATGCTTGGTTTTCTCCACTTTCTTGTGTTTTGTTCCAACTTTGGAGTACTTTTCATATGATTTCTGGGACTAACCGATTAACAAGAGCCATAGTGTCACCTGCCTGTTTTCTGCTATTTTTGGTTCCAGGAAAGTCAGAAAATGAATATTCTCGGAATTGGACGGGATAGAAGCCAAAGTGCCTATTTTCCGGAAGTCATCAGATGCGAGAATACGAGACGGAGAGGGGCCAGAGGCCGGCCACACCACCTGGCCACGCGGCTAGGCTTGGCCCGCGCCAGGGGGTGGTGTGGTGGCCCCTGGCACCCCCTCGGCCTCCCCTTCCGCCTATAAGATGCCCTCAGGACGAAAACCCTAAGTACCCGATCAAAAATCATGAAAGAGTCTGTAGCCGCCGTCATCTCCATCCCTAGATCGGGAGGGATCTGAAGCTCTTCCTGGCACCCTGCCGGAGAGGGGAAGTCACCCTGGAGGCCTTCTTCGTCACCATGCAAGCCTCCGGTGTGATGCATGAGTAGTTCATCCTTGGACTACGGATCCATGTAGTAGCTAGATGGCTGGTTGTCCTCCTTTGTGCTTTCATGTCTAGATCTTGTGAGCTCCGTTCATGATCAAGATCATCTATTTTTAATTCTGCATGTTGTGTTTACAGGGATCTGATGGATATTGACATGCTATTTCAGATTGATTATTGATTATATCATGTCTTTGTTATTTGTGATCTTGCATGCTTTCCGTTGTTAGTAGCTATCTTGGCCAAGTAGATGCTAGCAACTCCAAGAGTTAGTATTTATGCTCGATAGTGGGTTCATGCCTCTGGTAATCTGGGGAAGTGACAGAAATCTCTAAGGTACTAGATGTGCTGTTGCTACTAGGGAGAAAACAACAATCCTTTGTTCATAGAACAATCGTATTGTTTACTTTACACGCAGTTCGTAAAGCAATAATCTGTTGCTTGCAACTTAATACTAGAGGGGGTTCGGATGATAACCTGAAGGTGGATTATTAGTCATAGATGCAGTTGGATGGTGGTCTATGTATAATCTTGTAATGCCCAATCAAGTTCCAAAGGAGTGAAGATGATTAGTATATGCATGTATTGCTTTCTCGATGTTTGTCAATTGCCCCGCTGTAATTTGTTCACCCAGCATGTTATATATCTAAGGAGAGCCACCTCTAGTGAACTATGGATCCCGGTCCTTGTCTTTTACATAAAATCTACAAACTGTTTACTGCTTTGTGTTTACTTTCTACAAAATATTACTTCTTTCCATTGGATACGTTTAATCCTTTGTTTTCCGCAAAACACGGTGAGATTGACAACCTCATCGCAAGTTGGGGACAAAGTTCTGTGGTTGTGTTGTGCAGGTCTCCACGTTGCTACTAGCACCGGTAGTGCGCCCTGCCAAGGCTCAGCTCGCAACACCTTTGGGGTGTTTCCTTGCTCCTACTGGTTTGATTAAACCTTGGTTTCATAACTGAGGGAAACTTGCTGCTGTGCTCATCATACGTTCCTCTTGGGGTTCCCAACGAGGTCTACATCAACATCACACTAGCATTTTCCTGGCGCCGACACTGAGCCATCATCATTGCTTGTGTGTTCTTCGCACAAACCACATAAGGATCCACCGGTGTCATTGGATGTGTGTTCCTCTCATAAACCACACATGGATCCACCAATGTCATTGCATGTCTGCTCTTTTCATGAACCACATCTAGAGTCATTGGATGTCTGTTATTCCCACAGAACACACATGGATCCACCAGTGTCATTGCATGTGTGTTCTTCTCACAAACCACATAAGGATCCACCAGTGTCATTAGATGTGTGTTCTTTTCATGAACCACACCCAGTGTCATTGCATGTCTATTCCTCTCACAGACCACACATGGATCCACTAGTGTCATTGCATGTGTGTTATTCTCATGAACCACATCTAGAGTCATTAGATGTGTGTTCTTTTCATGAACCACAGCTAGAGTCCTTGCATGTGTGTTCCTCTCATAGACCACATAAGGAGACACCGGTGTCATTGCATGTGTGCTCTTCTCATGAACCACATCTAGAGTCATTGCAATTATGTTATTCCCACATACCACACATGGATCCACCAGTGTCATTGCATGTGTGTTCTTCTCAGAAACCACATAACGATCCACTAGTGTCATTGGATGTGTGTTCTTTTCATGAACCACACCTAGTGTCATTGCATGTCTGTTCCTCTCACAGACCACACATGGATCCACCAGTGTCATTGCATGTTTGTTCTTCTCATGAACCACAGCTAGAGTCATTGGATGTGTGTTCTTTCCATGAACCACATCTAGAGTCATTGCATGTGTTTTCTTCTCACAAACCACATAAGAATACACCGGTGTCATTGGATGTGTGTTCCTCTCATAAACCACACATGGATCCACCAGTGTCATTGCATGTCTGCTCTTTTCATGAACCACATCTAGAGTCATTGCATGTCTGTTATTCCCACAGACCACACATGGATCCACCAGTGTCATAGCATGTGTGTTCTTCTCACAAACCACATAAGGATCCACTAGTATCATTGGATGTGTGTTCTTTTCATGAACCACACCCAGTGTCATTGCATGTCTGTTCCTCTCACAGACCACACATCGATCCACCAGTGTCATTGCATATGTGTTCTTCTCACAAAACACATATCACCAGTGTCATTGCATGTGTGTTCTTCTCACAAACCACATAAGGATCCACCGGTGTCATTGGATGTGTGTTCCTCTCATAAACCACGTAAGGATCCAGCAGTGTCATTGGATGTGTGTTCTTTTCATTACCAGACCCAATGGCATTGGATGTGTGTTCCTCTCATGGACCACACAAGCTAGAGTCATTGCATTTCTGTTATTCTTACAAACCACATAAGGATACACCAGTGTCGTTGCATGTGTGTTCTTTTCACAAACCACATATCACCAGAGTCATTGCATGTGTGTTCCTCTCATAAACCACATATGAATCCACCCAATGTGATTGCATGTGTGTTCTTCTCACAAACCACATAAGGACCCATTAGTGTCATTGGATGTGTGTTCTTTTCATAAACCACATATGGATCCTAATTAACCTTAGGAGAGCCCTAATCTTAGTGTTAGACCAAGTATTCTAGAAGGAACCCCCTAACACAATTATTCTACTTGACGATTGTTACATACCGTTCAATCGGGGCGCTTGGACGATTGGGATGGTCTTCGTGAGTTCGATCCACGAGAAGTCTGTTCTGCGGCATGATTGGCCACGCTTGCTCTGGACAAACTAGCAACACCGGGGGCTCCCCTGTTGCGAGTGTCACGACTCGCGAGTTCAGTGGGCCATATCACAGTGTCACGTCCCCATTACTTTTCTTCCTCCCCGTTCTTCTCTTCCTTCCCTCGAAGCTACTTTCCCCACTTCACTCCCATCCCGCCGTAGCCGCAAGCCGACGGCGCCTCCATCCCAATCCCCTCTCCGGAAGCCACCCCCTCCCCTCTCGCCATGGGTTCAAGGGGAGACGACGAGGAAACGCGTCGTGACGACAGGGACGGTGATTTTGATGTGAGTCATCTCATCTCTATCTCTATCATCCGTGGCCAATTATCTATTTTTTGAGCTAGATCTAATCGGATTACTCATGCACGTATGATGTGTTAGGCCAACCAGACGATGTATGACTCCGACTATCACGGTTTAGTGGATGAAGACAATCCTCTGCTATGTAAACATGGATATGTGCCCGCTAAATTTGTAGCGTTCGAAGGACGAAACGCAGGCAGGAGGTTTCTACGGTGTCAAGGACATCGTGCAATGATGCAAGGTAGAAGTTGCGGTGTTGTCAAATGGGTAGATCCAGAGTGGCCCAAATCTATGTAGAAAACGCTGGACAAAGTATGGCAAATGACTGTTGAGTTGAAAGAATCCGTATTCAGCTCACTTCTTGATAGTGTTGAGATGAAGCTATGGGAACCAGTTGACACGACCAAGCATAAGCGAGATCTCAGGTGGGTGGAAGACAAGGTTAGCAAAGTCGAGAAGGAGAGGGACGCGGCGTTGGCCCTAAAGGCTAAAGTAGAGCAAGAACTGACTCAAGCAAGGAAGGATCTTCACCAGGCCAAAGTCCTGCAGTTCACAACTACGAGTATTGACAAGTGCATGAGGAAAAATACAGAGAAACAATTGAAGCTGTGCAAGGAAGATGCTAAAAGGAAGGAGCAGATGATTCGATCCTTGCTCTCGCGGGAAGATGCGCATCGGGCTAAGATTAGGAAGATCAAGGAGATGTGTGATAACTAGTTCTATTTAGCTTGAGCTCCATGCCTTTTTTTTAAGTTGTAATAGTTGTACTTGTTGACCTAGCGGTCAGAACTATTGGCCCCGGAGTCCTGGGAGGAAAAAAATTGGTCGCCCGTTAATCTGTCTTAACCCTGCATTACTTCCTTTTGTCTGACCAATGCCCCTTGGTGAAGGAAATATGCCTTGAGAGGCAATAATAAAGTTGTTATTATGTATTCCTTGTATATGATAGATGTTTATTTTGCATGCTATAATTGTATTGAAAGGAAACGTCAATATATGTGTGTTTAATAAACAAAAAGGGGTTCCTAGTTATGCCTCTCTTTCAGACTAGCTCGTTGATTAACAAGATGTTCAAGGTTTCCTGATCATGGACATTGGATGTTGTTAATAATGAGGTCACACCATTTGTGAAATGATCTGATGAACATTCATCCGAAGTATAGCATTACGATCAAAGTCATTATGTTTACATTGCTATAACATCATACGAAGTAATCTTAGTCCTTAGACCATGAGATCATGTTAATTGCTAACACCGGAAGAGTATCTTGATAACATCAAACACCACACCGTAACAGGGTGACTATAAAGGTGGGTTCAGTGCTACGAAGGTGTTATGTTGAGGCTCATGGATCAAGAGTGGAATTTGTCAATCCAGATGACGGATAGATATACTCTAGGCCCTCTCGGTGATATCACATTAAGATAGCTTGCAAGCAAGTGATGTGATCACTAGAATATTATATCACGGGAACGAGATAAGAGTGCATGTCAGTAACGAGATCAAACTAGCTATTTGGATACCGATGATCGAATATCGGTCATGTATTATATCATGAGACAAAGGGATTAAGTTACTAGCATTAAAGGTTCTCACGATCATAGAAGTCATCATTGAATGTGCAGGAGTCAGTATGGATCTCCAGGTCCCACTTCTGATTATTGATCTGAGAGGAGTCTCAATCATGTCTCCATTATTCGTGAACCGTATGGTGACACACTTAAGGGTTACCAGCCACCATTTTGGAGCACATATGTTTCAGACAAATGGATTGCACATCGGATGAATTGTTTCGATAGAAATCGGAATTGTTTCGGGTGAAATTGCAGAAAGTGGTTCTGCATGTGATATTGAAATGTTGCAAGGGGTTTTATGTGAATGTTTGTTAATTTAAGTAATTAACAAAATTCTGTATAAATTTAATAAAAGAGTTTTATTAAATGAGAGAACTTAAATTTGGAGAAATTTAATGCATTTAAAGTGGAGACTTTAAAAGAGAATGTGAAGGGGCATTTTAATGGGGGAGGTAAGGGGTCACCCCCATGAGGCGCCGGCCATGGGGAGGGGCACCCCCTCCTCTTATAAAAGGCCCCTCTCTCACTCCTTCCTCACACCTCCTCGTGAAGGATCTCTCTGCCCATCTAGATATATTCCCCCATGGTCTCGGATTAGCGAGATACATGTTCGTGGTGGCCTTGCGTCTGGAAGGAGTTGCTGCTTCCGCTGATTCGCTGGAGCGAGGAGGCGGAGGTTGTTCAGTGGCTTGAACGTCTGTGCGATCACGGATGCGCTGCTGATTTGCGGCGCTCAGACTTCCATAGGATCTTGAGATCGGCAAGCGTATGACTACATCATCCACGAGTTCCAACTCGTTAACAAAACTCTGTTGTCTTCGAGGGTAAGTTCTCCATGGATGTATATCCACCCTTTGCTTTGTATCTAGTAGATAGATCTTGGCGTATAGTTCTCATCGTAGGAATTTTTTTGTTTTCTATGCTGTGAACCCAACACTTGGATATTCCGCCCGTCGCTTCGTCGTCCTCGTGTACAAATAAGAGGCGCCATAGCGCGTCGCTTCGTCGTCCATCCCCTCGCCCTCTCCAATCTCCACCGCATCGTTGCTTCGTCGTCCATCCCCTCGCTCCCTCTCCAATCTTCACCGCACCGCCATGGAGATGCCCTCGCTGAACTTCTATGAGGTGGTGATGTTCGCGCACTTCGACATCCTCCCGTCGCCGGCCGCAACGGTGCCCCACGGATGGCGCATCAGCTATGCGGGGGTGCCGGTGGCTCCGGTCCTCGTCCCTGGCGGAGCCGTGATGGAGAGCGAAATCATGGCGCGCCGCCGCCAGATGCCCGCGTGGAAGAGGGCGCTGCCCCGGTACGCGGCGGCCAGCCCATATTGGCCGGCACTATTCAAGAAGGAGCGGAAGGCCAAGATTGGCAACCGCATCATTTATGGGCGCGTGGTGCACCGGGATCTCCGCAACCGAGAAGGGCGGGAGAGGTTCTGGCCCGTCCCTGGATGGACCAAGTACACCGTCATCGCCGCCACTCGCCGCGAAGAGGTGCTCCGTCTCGCGAACAATACGGAAATTGTGGAGGTTCCATCCGACGACGACGAGGAAGCCGGCGGCTCGGAGGACAGCGGCAGCGGAAGTGAAATTGTTGACTAGTGGTTGAATTAATGTAGGATGTGAAATCGCACCTTTGTTTATAAGAATTTGTGGTTGAATTAATGAAATGCCTCAATTTAGATCTCTGTCTCGATTAATTTGTGGAAGAATTTGTTATTTAGATCAATTTCTGCCTCGATTTAGATCTTTGTCCTGGATTGGGAACGTGACCGTGGACCAAAGACCCCTTTTCTACTAGTGTATTCTAACATTGGTGGTTTGTTTAAACGTAATCTACGTGGATTTGGCCGCATGCAAATGGCACAACCAAAATTTATAAAGTGGAAGCACGTACACCCGGTTACTGGAGATCTGGGAGCTTCGCCAGATGCAGGGGATGCAGGAGAGAGAGGCGGTGAGATAGACAGGCTCAAGAATAGGCCAGAAAGTGGTACTGATTTCCTCCTCATCTAGGCATTATCGGTTGCCATTGCTGTGTATGTTGCCATGTCGTTGTGTGCAGCAACTGAAATAAGTTGCTACTTCGTGGAGTGAAGTAGCTTAAATAATTTATTTATGTGCCACTTACATCCCGTCGTATTTGGAGACCTCCAGCCCCTCAGCAATCATGGAACCGGTGCTGCGTGTTTTCAGATAGCAGTGGCACAATCACAATTTCGGATTCAACTACTGACTCGAGCGTTTCCAAACCCTAAGTCGTGGTACATTTTACTCAGAAAACGTGGGTAGATTATTTCGCCCAGCAAAATACCGCACACAGAGCTCCAAAATTTAACCGAATTACATATATAGGTTCAAGTTCAACACATTACTATGCATCTTCATTGCCAGCAGCCTTCTTCTACAGCCTGGGTGCCAAGCCTTCACATCCACTGACTTCTTCATTTCCTGCCTTCTTCCTCTTCCTCGGTGCTAATTTTCTTAATTTCACGTACTCTGCATCGACGGGACAATGGGCACCAGAATCGTGTCCAGCATCATCTTTCCACTCGTTTTTAATTTCTTCGGGCAGCAAAATGACTGACCCGATAGTCATGTTTCTAACCTTGCGGCGCTTCCTGTCAAAGAAACATGACTGTTGCATAACTGCCCAATATCTACAGAGTAAATAAAACAAAAACTACAATTCAGCACAAACATGCGAACCCCGAGAGACTTTTGCTTACCAGGAGCTGATTGGGTTCGAGCAACCACCCTATCCAAGAATAGAAGGGCGACTCCCAGTTGCAGCAGCTTCCACATCCAGTACATCACATTTCAGCTCAAACATGCAAGCTGAAGCATACCTGTTCATCAACCCAATTAGCTGACTGTCACACGTTAGAGGAACCATGATGCCAAGTTCATCCATGAATCTGAACTTTGTAGTCTGCTTCGGCCATAATTCATCATGATTACGCAGAGCAGCAACCATACCAGATATAGTGTAGATCTACGTAGAGGCTTCTTCCATCGTGATACAATGGTCTCCATACCACTTGCCCTTAGAGTCGTACCTAAAGAGGCTTACCGTAACCAGGTAATGGTGGTCCGCGGAGATCCCACTTGATAGAAAATTGAGGAAAAAATATGTTTATCAGCGTTGGGCTAACAAACGATTTTAGGTTCAGTAGCCAGCTAGCAGTTATAATTAGTGCGAATAGCAAAGAGAAGGGTAGCTCACCCGCTTGTAGACAGAACTTCTTCTTCCTTGATTGTAGGATCTGCCATCCTCCGAGCTGCTCGGCTCGTCGTCGGCGGAGGCGGGCTAGAGCCTCGCAACGGTGGGTATGGCATGCGCCATTGGAGCTCGGGATCAGCGACTGGGCGCGGCAACTGGGTGCAACAACTTGGCGCCGAAAGTCAAATGTTCGAAGGGATTGTCCTGCCTGGAGGGTGGATTCCGACGCCGCCGGTGCTAGGGGAAAGGTGGGAATGGATTTGTGAAATTGGTCAACGCATCCAATCCACTTAGCTACTCGATTTGCCTAAGAGGTTGCCGCGTTGGCGCTCGTGTCACGGATAGGTGACCGACATGAGGGTCCCGACCGTCTACTTCATGGGGCAGTTTAACGGAATGTTTGAAGATGAGTTTGCCTCGAAATGGCCCCTCTTAGTAGTTGGCGGCCCAACTTTTTGAAACGTGGAAATTTCAGGCAACTTAGGTACCGCCATGCGCTGGCCTGCGAACTTTGGTATCGCAGACGAACATGCCCCCTCCCCACCTCCACCCCCAGCCCAAGGCCGGCTGGGCGGGTGCCCTAGCCCCCCCCACATTGGCCCTTCCCTTCGAGAAGTGGCCCAATAGGGAAGTTTTTGCCCACAAAATTTATTTTAAAATAGATTTCTATTTATTACTTACAATAATTAATATAAAAATAAAACTTAAATATTTCCTCATGATCAAAACCTCCTTTTCGATCATTCCGAACTACCTTTGGTTTCTCCTAGAACCATTTCGGTGTTCTCTCTTCTTTCCACTAGTGATCCCGATGATTCTAAAATGATCTCCAAGCATCATAGAACCCTTAAATGTGTTACCCTATGATTCGAGAACATCACAAACATAATCGAGACACTTCTCTAATCAATGATTATTAGTGGGATCTGGATACCCATAATGACCCCTATATATTCCATGTTGTTATTGTTGTTTGAACCATAAAAGTCGGGTCCAATTCCTCTCGTTACTTTGATACATAACTTGTTCGAGATCTAATCATTGGTGTCAGCATACCTTGTTCAATCTCATTACTAACACGTCTACTTATCTTGTTTGCTCATGACCTAGTCATACGCTGCAGCTTATTGGAGGCAATCTCATTGGGTGGGCCTAGTGTATCTTCCCGTCACACGGGAGAAAAATCTTGTTCTTGATGCATATGCCTCAACATATCACTTTGGAACATGATAGACACCTTTTATGATCACCCTGTTATGGTGTGACCATTGATGCAGTCAAGATAGCATCAGGTGATAGTGATTAGATATGATCTCACAGTCTAAGGAGAAGGTCACTTCATGTCCTAATTATAGCAACAATGAAATCTGTGCCTTGATCGTGTTGTAATACTTATGTTGGGTAAGCGTGTCCATCATATCATTCACTAACGATATGATCTCATTATCAATTAACATAAATGCCCATGACCAGAAAACCATGATCATGAGTTGGCCAATGAACTAGTCAAATAGAGGCTACTAGGGACTTTGTTTGTTTACTTACCACACATGTACGAATGTTTCTGATTGATATAGTTATAGCATGGTATAGAACTATTATGAACTAATTGAGATATGATAATAAACACTATTTATTATTTGCCTCTAGGGCATATCTCTTTGTGTCTTCCACTTGTACTAGAGTACAAATAATCTAGTTGCATTTGTCACTAATCATAAACATAGTATTACATAGTGTGATTTTGATCCTGCTTGCTCATGGAAAACATTCTGTCAATGATCTATATCTACCAGATTCTTATGTTCTTTGCAAATCGTTAATGTCACCAAATATGACATTTATTCTATTATCACATATTGTGTCAAAGTATTTGTTTTCGCGACAGAATGATACTTTGTTTCCCTATGTATACAGTGACGACAGTTCAGTCAAGTGGACTTTCACATAGTCATGTATACTAGAAAATCACTCAATTTTGAAAATTCGAGCTTCCTAAGCCAAAACCATCATACTTGCCATTTCTGAAGTAATCATCTACTTCTATATCAATGTTGATCCTTAGTTTTCTCTAAACGTTGAGGATATGCTTAATTCTAGTTTAGTGATTTATTCATGAATCACATTAGAACTTGTTCTTGTAACTAAGAACGTGGGTCACATTTCGTCGAATATACAATATGGTTGTATGGAAGAACATATGACAGTGGCATATGGGATGTTTGATCGTCCCTTTTCTTCTCTTATAAACCACTGTTGTAATACTGAGATTAACTCAATGCTTCACCTAGTGTAACAAGTAAGAGCATCTCTAGAAAACACCGAAAACTCGCACAACCCGTGAAATCCCAGTGGGTTTTTTTAGTTTTGGGGACTAAAAATGACCCGAGCAGATACCGAAAATGTGGCTCGGCCCATAAAATTTTCTCGGGCCACCGAGAATCTGCTCCTCGCCCTCCGTCACGTGATTCGCCGCTGCCACACAATACCCCGTCATTGGTGTAGATCCAGCCCCACCATGGTCCCATGGCGCTGCGTCGCCACTCTGTAATGACCCAGGGACTCAAATTATAGGGAGGGTAGATGTGTGAATTGATACTGTTGAATATCATGCATATAGAAATTTTGGTTAATTTGAAAAATTCAGTAACCTGTTTGATTTTGGTTCTAGTTAGGTTGAATGCAACCAAATGGTCACTAGGAAGATAAACCACATTCAAATTTAAACCAAAATAACTTGAATAAATTTAGAATGGAAGTTGACTTAAGTCAAACTTGAATTCAAATTCGAATTACAAACATTCATACGTAAATCACAAATAATGGAATATAAACAGTCCATTCAAATCCAAGCAACACACAAATTTTAAATAACAGAAATTGAAAACCACAATCACAAGTGTATGAAAGAAATATGGTCTCTATTGATTTCCAAATATAAGTACATGATCTCAGATGACAACTGATACAAAACAAAAGAAGAACCTACAAACCTATTATAAACCTATCTATCCTTTGTTCAAACATTTAATCTCCACCCTATGAATACAAACAACACAGAAAAACACAAGTTAGTGTTAAAAATGTTGGTTGTGCTCTCAGGCAAAACCATTTAATATAAGAATCCTATTATAAGAGTCTAGGATTAAACCCTAAACTTCGAGCCTAAGTTATAAACCAAATAAAACTAAGGAAAAGAAATAGTGAAGATGAATCTTAACTGTAAATAACTTGGAACCTGAGAGAATAGGCAGTGACATAGTTAACTGACAGACACATGCACTGTTATAACACAGTAACATAACCAAAATCAGTTTGGTAGTCATCTACCCAGGAATGCTAGAAACCATAGCACAAGGTAATTAACCAAAGGAAATCCCTAGGCTCGGGATTCTAGTAAGAACAAGTAAAAATCCAGAAACCTTTAACATCAACAGTTGAAATTGTAAACGAATATAATAGTTAGGAACCCTAATCTAAGAACAAACACCAAAGGATTTACCAAGGCATTAGATTCTTCCAAGAATCCTAGAACACTAAGAATATCAACCATGATCAATGAAAATTCTAAAACAATCAAAATTCACTGTAATGGTAATTGTGAATAATCATCCTAATAGAAATATATGGGGCCATGGATGAAAACTAAATAAAATTCACTATAAATAAAATATTAAGCACTTGTCATGTTCCAAGACCAGAACAATACAAAGGCCAAACCAACATGCTCTATTAGGCATATCCAAATAGCAACCCCCCGCACATACAAACAAAAGGGTCATATGTCAGTTTTGGCATGCACACATAAGTTAAACCCATCATGGGCTTAACCACCAAAAACCCTTACCACGTATGAAGAAGTTAGCCAACGTAGGCGGTTTCACACATACACAAGAAAGTGACTCACCTAAATGCATGGCATTAGTGTCAGCAGCACAACGACTTAGGAACACTATAAGTAGAGGACCACCTGAGACCCCATAGCTCATAACTCACCACTCGAGCTTGGACCAGACACAAACAATCTTGGTGTTTAGAGAGAGAGAAGATAAGAGAGGAGGAGAGGAAGAACTCAAGAATAGGAGGAGAAGAGCCACAACAGCTGCTGCTGATCTTCATCAATCTCACCTTGGAAGTTACAAAGGTTGTTATCCTTATAATATAGTATATGAAAGCATAGAGTCTTTACAAGGCTAGTGAGAGAGTTAATTATAATAATTGCACCAAGTATATCAAAAGGACTTCACATTGTGCATCTTCACCAAGTGAAGAACACCATAGGCACAATCATGTCCTATTCTGGCACAATTCACAGCCATTAGCTAAAGAAATAAGATGAACAATATATAATTAACCAACCAATTTTAGAACACCAAATCTCGATCTCACCCCTCATCCCTAGATAAGATTTGAAGATATGCCTAAGGATGAAAAGGGAGATAATGATCTAATATCCTAATACCTATATGAAAAATAGTAATCAAAGCATAACCAACATACTTACTAACCAAGCTTGAGTTAAAAGCTCAAGCAACAACAACAGAAAGCTAAGGAATTACAAGTCAAACATTGAGTGAAATATTTAACTGATAGAGTGATTGAATGCTCAACTAAACTAATAGTAGCAGACAATGTTAGAGTGACTGTATTAATCCTCAAATGGAAGGATCAGTACATGAATTAGAGTAGGAACACTTAATAATAGCAACCGTTAACAACATTACACTATACTAGCATCAACTAATCCTAACTAATAAGAACAACTAGTATTAACTGAGCATTCAGAAACCATTTAACACCTACTAACTGACAGTAAAGATAGTGAACAAAATTTAGTAAAACATGGACCAATTCCTAAACCTAACTAACCAAGACGAACCCTAGAAACCTAATTAACACCTAGAACACCCTAGAAAACCATAAAACCTACCTAATGAACCACAACAATGACATCACTAAACGCAAACCCTAGAATTAAGTAGAAGGCAAGAACTAGAGGAGGAAGAAGGGGAGTAAGAAGGCACCTACCTTTATAAAGGACGAGTCGAGCTCATGCTAACTGAGTAGAGGAAGAAGAGATGAACATGGCGGTGTCTGGCAGCATCGGGGGGTACCCATATGGGCATCTCAAGCCTACACCAGCCAGGACAACCCTAGTAGATGTAGTAGATGCCTAGGAACACCATCTAGACAACTGGGAAGCATGGGAGTTACGCGGGAGATGGAGTAAATGAACCACCACTGAAACCCTAGATCAGGTGAGGCTTGCGAGCGAGCGTTAAGGAGCGAGAGAGATAAATCTATGGTAGGAAGGTAGAGCAGAGGTAGGAGAATAATTTGCACGGAAGAATGGAGATGGAAGAGGCCGGAGGCAGCAAAGCGAAGCGCAGTCACCATCGCTTGTGAGAGCAAGCGAGATAGAGGGAGAAACGTGAGTGAGAGCGACGCATGTGAGAGAGAGTGGGCCAAGTATGGCTAGACCAGGTCCAGGAAGTGGTTTTGACCACCTGGGTCTATCTAGTGGGCCCAAGCACTTATGGGCATTTTGGTCATTTTACAAATACCTCTAAACAAAAATAAATCATAACTTATACATAAAAACTCGAAAAAATAGGTTTGTGTGTAGAAAAATGCAAGGAACTCAAAAGGTATTTTTGTGGGATTTTTGCAAACACTTGAATTTTGTGAATTTTTGAGTGATTATAATTAAATTCCTTAACTTTAAAATTCATAAAAATTCCAATAAAATCAATAAAAATAATAATAATGTAAACCCTATTTTTTCATACAAAAATGAAAATGCGAAAGTAAATACCTAATAATAGATTATGGATTGCTACAATAAAAAAATACAAAAGAAAATGTAATAAAAACCCTAAAATGGGAGAAAATCTCTTAAAATGAAATTGAGTTAGAAATCTCAAACATAACACATGAGGAGTACATTGCATATAATTGCATTAGAGTGTCACATTTTTGCCAATGAAACGTTATCTTTACCGGACGATCTTGCGAATTCTAGAACTCGAGGTCCAAATTGCATCACTTTTGTGAGGTCAATCTTGCAATCCTATTACAAGTGAAATCTTACATGTCATTTTTCTTACTTTACGAAAATGTTTTTCAAAACATTAGTATTACTTGCATTTAAAACACAATACTGTTTTTGGAATGGAATAAATAAATGGCGGGCAATGGAATCATGGATGTATGCATGGTTGAAAGATCATATGGTGGAGATTCCATTGTACAGGGAAAGTTAGGATTAATAACAATAGAAGTCAGCCATTATTGTGTCGTATAGTACCATGCTAACCATAGATCTTGTTATGGGGCGAGCAAGTCAGAAGTACCTTCTTCCTTTCATCTGTCCTATACGAGGGGTTAACTCGCTAATGCCCATATAGGTGGACTTGGGTTTGAGGAAGTGGGGAGCGCTGGAGGTATTGATCGGCTAGCAAACAAGCACATCAGGGACATGTGGTTTACCTAGGTTAAGGCACTAAGAAGGGACCCTACTCCTGCTTGTATGCTCTTTGTTATCGACAAAATCGAGAAGTACAAGGGTGTGTAGATGCAATCTGGTGGTATATAAGCTAGGTTGTGGATTGTCCTCCTCGACGCCCCCTCCTAGCCTTTATATAGGGAGGCTAGGTCTCGGGATCGCAGGCCGAGTTGGTTACAAATTAGGGTTTTACCTTTAATTTTCCTATCTACACTTTGCCGTGCTTCCAAAGGAGTCGCCTCTTCTTAGACTTGAGCCACCCAAATCTTCTTAGGCCGTACCATGGGCTTCTCTTGGGCTACACCGTATAGACCAAACCTGGGTGACTGTGGGGCATACCCATGTCAGTAGCCCCTGAGTGTTCGTTTGAATCGTAGATTCAAATGGAGACTAATAAGTCTTTTGAGTGCTCACCCAAACATTTTATCGTGTGTTTGTTTATGTCATAGTGATAGTTGATATGCGTTCCTAATTCATGTAACGGATCGGGATCAGTTAACTACCTTAGGGAAAAACAATGCTATCTACTCAAATTTGAGTCCCCAAACTCGAATTCGGGAAGTTGTTGGCGTAATTTGACTCATGCCGTGGAGGCCTTACAGAGTCGAATTCCAGTGTTTAATGTGTGCACTCAATGCGTCCCTCAAGGCTTTTTCATCGTGCCTATAGGCATGGTACGTTTCTGGTAGAATGTAGTAGGTGCATTGCCAGACCATTGGATAGTATCCGCAGGTCTTATCTTCACATTGTAAACACATCATCCGAATTTTATCACCATGGAGGTGTTTCGGGTGGCCCAGGAGATGTTCTCTTTGTAAGGAAATCTGCGGTTGGTAAGAGGCAAAGTCACTGAATGCTTCGAATGCTTATGGTGCGGACATGGTCAACGCTTTTGGCCACGAGTAATTTATTTTGCCTTTTCATAGGGTGTGCGGCCAGCGCTCCCTATGAGAGTAGCCCCTAATTTCCTATTTGATTCATAGACTCGACTGTGGACTTTGAAGTTTTGCGACTGTAGTCGTTGGCCGTACTTTGTCGATTGAGCTTCCAGCGCTCCCTATGGGAGTAGCCCCTGAGTCCATAATTGAATTGTAGATTCGAAGAAAGGATCGAGGCGTAATAGTCCTCGACTTGTGTTTGGATGACACAACACTGGGACCGGAAGATCTTCGGGTGCGCGACTAGCGCTCTTGTTAGGAGTAGCCCCGAGTGTTTGGTCGAGTCATAGACTCGAGAAAAAACTAAGTGAGTCGAAAAAAGTACCATTACACACTTCTGTGTTGAGCTGCTGATGGTGTGAATGTTGATGACGTCATTTCTGACAATTTGGTGAGCTCAGTCGCAGGCGTGAGCGGTGTTGATGGGACGAGACAAAACATGGGCCCCATTATCTGACCAGGATTTGACTAGTCACCTCTAATTTGGGGTTTTCACTGCATCTCCTCGATTTCCGTGCTAGGAAGGAATCGTGCCGCGACGGTTTGGTGTACACACCACCACACATCAGCGCCGATGCGTGCCACATGTTGAGGTAGGTGATTGCTGGCAGTCGAATAATATCTCATCAATGCTTAAGTAGCAATTTGTGGCAGTTATTGTCGAGCACTCTCTAAATGTACACCCAAACGATAAACCCGCCAAACAGTCCTTATGATGTTTCGGTGATGAAAAGCGAAAAGCAATAACTAAGGAACTAGGTCGACTCGAGTTAGCCAGATTCATAGAAGAGGTCATCCACACTGAGTGGTCGGCCAATCCTATAATGGTCCCTAAAAAGGACACCACTGATTTAAGGATGTGTGTTGATTATACTGCCTTAAACAAGGCTTGTCCCAAAGATCCATTCGCTTTTCCTAGAATTGATCAAGTTATCAATTCTACGGCAGGCTCGGAACTGCTATGTTTTCTCGACGCATATTCCAGTTATCACCAAATCCGGATGAAGGAATGAGACAAAGTCAAAACTTCATTCGTAACCCCCTTCGAAACCTCCTGTTTCGTTATGATGCCTTTTAAGCTGAAGAACACAGGATCTACGTACCAACGCACTATGCAGTGATTGAAGGGAATATGCCCGAGAGGTAATAATAAAGTGGTTATTATCTTATTCCTTGTTTATGATAAATGTTTATTTTGCATGCTATAATTGTATTAATTTGGAAACGTTAATACATGTGTGTTTAATAAACAAAAGGAAAGTTCCTAGTTATGCCTCTCGTATAAACTAGCTCGTTGATTAACAAGATGATCAAGGTTTCCTGATCATGGACATTGGATGTTGTTAATAACGAGGTCACAACATTAGTGGAATGATGTGATGAACATTCATCCTAAATATAGCATTACGATCAAAGTCATTGTGTTTATATTGCTATAACATCATACGAAGTAATCCCAGTCCTTAGACCATGAGATCATGTCAATCACTAACACTGGAAGAGTATCTTGATAACATTAAATGTCACACCGTGAAAGGGTGATTATAAAGGTGCGTTCAATGCTACGAAAGTGTTATGTAGAGGCTCATGGATCAAGAGTGGGATTTGTCCATCCCGATGACGGATAGTTATACTCTATGCCCTCTCGGTGATATCACATTGGTTAGCCTTCAAGCAAGTGATGAGATCACTAGAATGTTATATCACAGGAATAGGAAAAGAGTGCATGTCGGTAACGAGATAAAACTAGGTATGGAGATACCGATGATCGAATCTCGGACATGTAATATATCGCGAGACAAAGGGATTTAGTTACTAGCGTTAAAGGTTCTCACGATCACAGAAGTCATCGTTGAATGGGTAGGAGTCAGTATGGATCTCCAGGTCCCGCTTCTGACTATTGATCTGAGAGGGGTCTCGATCATGTCTGCATTATTCGCGAACCGTAGGGTGACACACTTAAGGGATATCGACACCATTTGGAGCAAATATGTTTCAGATATAGATTTAAGAAAGCGCTTGAATTATTTCAATAGACACCAAAACTGTTTCGGGTGAAATTGCTGAAATTGGTTCTGCATGTAATATTGAAATGTTGTAGGGGGTTTTATGTGAATGTTTGTTAATTAAAGTAATTAACGAAATTCTGAATAAAAATAATAAAATAGTTTTATTAAATGAGAGAGCATTAAATTTGGAGAAATTTAATGCATTTAAAGTGGAGACTTTAAAAGAGAATGCGAATGGGCATTTTAATGTGGAGGGGATTACCACCACATGAATGGGGGAGGTGAAGGGACACCCTCCATGGGCACCGGGCATGGGAGGGGTACCCTCCCCTCCTCCTATAAAAGGCCCGCCCTCTCACACCTTCACACTCACACCTCCTCGTGAAAGATCTCTCTCCCCGTCTAGTATTTTTCCCCCATGGTCTCGGATTAGCGAGATACATGTTCCCAGTGGCTTTATCTGGAAAGGAGTTGCTGCTTCCGCTGATTTGTTGGAGCGAGGGACGGAGGTTGTCGGGGTATCGGACGTGTGTGCAATCATGGATGCACTTCTGCTTTGCGGTGCTAGACTTGGTGGTGATGGACTTGCTGGAGCTGGATCTGATGGACGTACTGGAGCCGGACCTGCTGGACTTCACCATGATCTTGAGATCGGAAAGTGTACGACTACATCATCCGCGAGTTCCATCTCGTTAACAAAGTTTTGTTCTCTTCGAGGGAAAGTTCTCTATGGATGTATATCCACCCGTTGCTTGTATCTAGTAGATAGATCTTGGCATATAGTTCCCATCGTAGAATTTTTTTGTTTTCTATGCTGCGAACCCTTTAGTGTTGCCTCCACGATCAAATCGGACGGAATGTACATGCATATGTGGATGACATTGCGGTGATGTCCAAAAGGAATGAAACCTTAATTTCTGACTTGGAGGAAACGTTCGCCAATCTACTCAAATACAACATAATGCCTATCCGAAGAAGTGCTTCTTTGGAATACCAGCCGGAAAATTGTTAGGTTTATTGTCGCAAAGAGGCATAGAGGTGAACCATGACAAAATCAAGGCTATACTCAATATTTCTAGGCCAACTCACCTGAAGGACGTTCAAAGACTAACTGGTTGCATTGCTGCAGTCAGTTAGTTTGTAATCCGGCTCAGTGAAAGAGCCACACCACTCTACAAGCTTCTGAAAAAGACCAAAAAGTTTGTTTGGATTGATGAAGCTGAAGCTGCACTACAAGACCTGAAAGCAGTACTCTCGTCCGCTCCTATCCTTGCAGCACCGGAACCTCGTGAACCGGTGTTGCTCTATCTCGCTGCAACAAACAGAGTCGCCAGTGCCGTCATGGTGGTGGAAAGACCAGAGGAAAAATAGGAACACCTGGTGCAACATCCGACTTACTACCTCAGCGAAATCCTAACTGAATAAAAGTAGCGGTATCCGTACTATCAAAATCTAGCTTACGGTGTGTTCTTCGCATCCCAGAAGTTACGACATTACTTCTAGGAACATCCAATTACCATGGTGAGCACAACTCCCATGAGAGATATAATCAACAACAGTGATGCGACAAGACGTGTTGCAAAATGGGGAATAGAGCTTTTAGCTTTTGACATTGAAGGAGTGGAAATCTATAAGCGGAGTGTGTCTGGGGTCTTTCAGTGTTGCGTTTCTCTAGAGGAAGGAGTGGAAATCCTAAGGGAAATCCACGAAGGCGAATGCGGTCATCACGCTGCAGCCAAACCTTTAGTGGCAAAAGCTTTCAGACATGGATTTTTCTGGCTTACAGCTAAGGCAGATGCTGAACGGCTGGTCAAGACGTGCAAAGGATGCCAAAAGTACGCCAAACAAGCTCATGTTCCGGCTAATCAGCTACGAACAATACCTATAACATGGCCCTTCGTGGTCTAGGGCTTGATATGGTAGGACCGTTTAAACGGGCTCCAAGTGGATTTACTCACCTCTTAGTGATGGTGGATAAGTTCACAAAATGGATTGAGGCTAAACCCATCACAAGTTGTGATGGAGCAACAGCCAAAAGATTTGTCGAGGATGTTATAATCTAATACGGTTATCCGCGTAACATTATCATGGACAACGGGAGCAATGTTTCTATGGGAGAACTTGCCGAATTCTATGACAAACAAAATATCCGGCTTGACATTGCGTCAGTCGCACATCCACAGGCTAATGGACAAGTTGAAAGAGAAAATGGTTTAATCCTATAAGGCCTCAAATCAAGACTCAAAGCGCTACTTCGTCGTGCTGCGGGGGCTTGGGCAGATGAATAACCGTATGTAATATGGAGCTTGAGAACAACTCCGAACAGGTCAACCAAATACTCACCTTTTTCCTTGGTCTATGGTGCAGAAGCAGTTCTTCCTAGTGATTTAATTCATACTTCTCCCCGGGTTGCTGCATATATTGAAGAGGATGCTGAAATTTCTGTACAAAATGATCTCGATTTAATCGAAGAAGTTCGTGTTGTTGCTGAAATGAGATCAATAGCCTATCAGCAGAAGTTACACAAGTATCATAGCCAGAGAGTCAGAAACTGGTCTTTCAATAAGGGTGACTTGGTTCTCTAGCTCATGCAGAAAAGAAAGCACAAACTTTCCCTAATATGGGAAGGGCCATTTTTAGTTAGCCGAGTAATGCACAATGGTTCTTACTATCTAACTGATATGCGGCCAGTCAAAGAAAGACCTGCTACTAAGAAAAGAAAGAGAGCTAGAGGCAGTACAAACCTGGAAGAATTAGACAGACCGTGGAATATTGCTCAGCTACATCCCTTTTCTTCTTAAAATTTATTTCTTTGTAATCATATATGTGTACATGTTCAATGAGAAATAAAGTATTGGTCGCCTCTATTTTTTCTGAGAAGTTTTATATTACCATTTTATTTTCGAATGATCATATCACAATCAAAAATCCCAGAATACTTGAAAGTATTTTATGCTCATGTTTGTTCTGGTTAGATTTCCGATTATGAAAATTCTACCTTCGGGTATAAATCTAAATTTTCTAGTCTATACTTGGGTTCTTTATCTGATTGTCGGATGCGGGCATTTTCCGAGTAGTGAATTGTTGGTACTGAAAGATGGCTTTGTTTGTGAGTTTAAACTCGTTTAGCAATTGAGCTCCGTTGCTCGGTAGAGTTTCCGTGTGGAAGGTTGGCCGGCTCATGAAAGGGACGAGGTGGAAAGATAGATAAGTGATAAGTGTAGGCAAAACAAAAAAGTGCTTATGTAAAAAATTCAGGCACGTCAAAATAAAGCTAAAAGTGCTAAATAGAAGCATCAAATCTTAGCACTAGCAAAAGCGTTACACTACTTATTTACAATCCGATTGTTTCAGAATAACATATTGTTTTTTCTAATGCTCTACGATGCAGGAGGAAAGGTAGGAGCTGCTGGCTCACTAGAGACATCGCCTTCGCATCGATATCTTTCCGAGACATTCATATCCGATATGGTTTGCTCGTCATCGGAAACTTTGGTTGTTTCTTCGGTAGGTGGAGGAGGCGTTTCCACGCGAGTGAAGAAAGGAGTGTCGTAGCTAGTCAGATCGGCTACGTGGCATCCATAACCAATGCAGGAGTCCATGATGGCCTTTATGTCTTGCTCATGTCCTTCTTCGTCCACAGTTGAATAACCCCTGGTTACTTGCCAGATCTCCATGCTTCCATGGTGGCTCATAACCATGGTAAGGGCATTCTATGATGCGGTCCATGCATAGGACATGTTCCAGTCATGGATGAGCTGGGGCATCTCCTTTGCCTTATCTCGCACCTCAAAGGTGGACATTCTATTCATGTCCGGAACTTTAAGAACTTCGTCAATATCCTCCAATGACTTGCGGAAATCATGAAGCAAATCACCAACTTCGGTAAGCCAGCTAGTGCGAGACTCGGTGGAGGAGGAATCCAGTAAATTCAGAGGACCTATGCATATAAAGCAAAGGTCAGAAAAATATATCCAAACTCCTAGAGTCAGAAGAAAGGAAAATTACCAAAGATGACATCATCAATTTTGGTCTTCTCCGCTCGAAGACTCTGGAGTTCATCCCAGAGAGCCTGAGTGATGTCCTTTTCTCTGAATAACTCATCATTGAGATCCCAGATTTTCTGATCCAGGGCCACGATCTTTCGATCACGTTCTTTGGTGGCCATGGAAGAGGATTCGAGGATGCCAGCAATGATGCACTCGTGATCCTCCTTAAGCTTGTTCAGCTCCCGCTGTAAGTCGGCATTCTCCACCTCTAGGGTCTTAAAATTCTCGGCCTCTCCAATCATTGCACATGATTGTTTGACCAGTGATGTAAGCAAAAGACAACAGTTGAAAAGGAAATTCGACTATGAAAGCAAAAATAGCAAGGCTAAGGACTGATATGATTACCTTCAGCCTCATCCTTTGATATCTTTAATTGAGCATTTTCAAGACAGAGAGCTTTGATCTCTCTCCGCTTATTGCAAATATTCTTCAATAATTCCTGGTTATAAGCATTAACTTTCTGTAAGTCAGAATAATACCCAGAGTCAGATGTCTACTAAAGACTCGGGCTAATATTTTAACTAATATCAACACGAGCCTTGGGCGCTATACTAGTTCGTTCTTTGGCATCCTATGAAAGCATAAATCCGGATTGTCTATCCAACTTCATGCTTGGGGGCTAGAGGATATGCTATGAAATAAAGTGAAAAAGGTGAGTTGGAATTCTGACTTACATGTTGTTCATGAGTAAGCTTTCTTAGGATCATGTTCACCTCAGTGGTAACCTTCTCGGCGAGGGTTAGCGGGATTACTGGTGGTCGCGGAAGCACGCCGGCTTTCAGCTTCTCGTCGCGAAGACGAACTTGGTCAAGAAGCTCGGAGTACTTGACGTCCTCGGCTTCTTGTGCCTCTTCCTCGGCGGTGATGTTCCGGCTCTCAAAGCATTGTTGGGCTAGCCGTTGGATCTCTTCTGTTGATTTCCGAGTAATGCCAAGTTTGGCAATACCCAGATTGTTGAGAAGATTACAGCGAAAACCTCCGTCGAGGGATCATTACCCTGCACGGTTTCACAGTTATCAAGTACCAAGTCACCCATGGTGACATCGGTTTGTGAGCCAAGGATCACTGGCTCTGATTGTTGAGCCGGATCTTCTACAACAGACGGAGATGGAGTAATCTCCGACGTTGTCAAAGGCTATGGGGCAGGAGTCGGAGGCACTACGGCAGGAGAAGTAAAATTCAACTTTTACTAGCGTAGGGGCTTTTACGGGCTTCCTTTCCCCTTGCCCTTGGTGAGCTGTTTAGCTCTAAAGAGGTAATAGAACAAAGATCGTTACACTTCAGAAAGAATGAAAAATAAAGTACAAAGACTCATGAAGATTTTTACCTCTTCACAACAGGCACTTATTTTGTGCCGTTAGACACTGTCAGAGTCTTACGCTTTCAGGTAAGCGCCTCCGGCAGTGTAATCAATTCTCCATCATCCTAAGATAACTCAGGAAGATATCCCTCGAGAGGAGCAAGCTCCGACTCGGGGAGATAAGCAAGCTAAAAAGAAGAAATATCTCAGTATTGCAAAAATACTGATGACCCACAAGTATAGGGGGTGTATCGCAGTATTTTCGATAAGTAAGAGTGACGAACCCAACGAGGAGCAGAAGGTGCTGGCTAGTGGTATGGATCAGGAATTCTCTGCAAATACTTAGCAAACGGATTTTTAGGGGTTTTCGATAAAGCAAGTAAACAAAGTACGAGTAAAATAAAAGACACTAGGAATAAATGCAGCAAGTGGCCCAATCCTTTATGCAGCAAAGGACAAACCGGTTGTATTACTTAAGATGACCAAACGTTCTCGAGGACACATGGGAAGACTGTCAAGTGCTTTCGCTTCATATAGTTGATTAATCTTGTCTAGCTTACTAAGTGTTGTGTGGGTGAACCTATGCTAATGTACCACCCCATCCAAGACTAATACATACTTGTGATTATACCCCTTGCAAACATCTGTAAGTACAAGAAAGTAATTAAGGTAGAAACCTAACCACGGCTTTAAACTCTAAGACCCTTACGTCCCTTGTGCAATGGTTTCCTAACGGGGGTTCAGGTTTCTGTCACTCCGGCAACCCCTACGATTAGTAGCCAAATACACAATGCATTCCCCTAGGCCCATATAGGTGAAGTGTCATGTAGTCGACTTTCACATGACACCACAAGAAGAAGTACACCACAACTTAAATAACAATCTATTGAATCTTTCTCAACGCAACTCCACTACTAACAACAAGACTTCTCCCATGTCCTCAAGAACAAAACGAACCACTCACAAGACATCATATGGATCATGATCAGAGATGGAATAATGATGTATAACAATCTGAACATAAACAATAATTCAATGGTTCACTCAATAGCATCAACTACAAAGAGTAATCAACACCGGGAAAGTTTCCCCTATGCACTAATGCAAGATTCAACTCAATTGTTACAGCAATATGGAGATGGTGATGAGGGTGCTGATGGTGATGATGGTGGTGATGATGATGATCCCGATGAAGTCTAGCTTGATGGTGGTGTTAATGGCGACGATCTCCCCTCTCCGGGAAGGAATTCCCCCGACAGAAATCTGTCTGCCGGAGAGATCTTTCTCTCTCGGTGTTTTCCACCCCACAGAGGCGGTGGAATCTTTCTGTGGTCGCTCCCCGAGTCTTAGGGTTTCAGGAGGATGATATACGCTAGAGGGGAGAGGCTGGAGTGGGCCAGGGTGGCCACACCACCTCCTGGCGCGGCCTAGGGCTGCCCGCGCCATGGGGTGGTGTGGGCCCCTTGTGGCCTATCTCCACTCCATCTTCTGGCATCCTTAGTCTTCTGGAAAAATAGGATTTTCCGTATATTTTCCTGGATTTTCTGATCTTCACGAATTTTGCCTCTAAACAGCACCTTTTCCATCAGAATCCTGATTGCAGCGGTCCATGCTCCAAAAGTCATCAACCATGCAAAAACAGATGAAATAACATAAGTATCACCTCTCAATACGAAATATATCAATGCATAATAGTGAATTATGACATAGAATAGTGATGCAAAATGGACGTATAAAATACACAACCATGTATAAATGAACACATATTCGAGTGATTGCTGGAAAACTTATTGGTGTCACAGGATCGTCAGCCGTATGCATGTCCAAGGACAGCTCCGAGATTTTCCTCTCAACCCGCTCCCTAATCAACCATTTGATCTGGGACTCATAGTCCTTATCTGAGTAAGGAATGGAGCAGATCCGGAGAGAGTCCATCTTACTCTTGGTGATTGAATGCATGAGCTGATCACCATGGTGTTGGAGAGGCACCATCTTGGATCAGCTGATCACCATGGTCTCCTCAAGTCGGATCCTTTCAGGCCCTTATGCTTCATCAATATTTGATTCGCCTCTTAGCAAGAAGCAAATCATCAATAAGAGCCAAAGCATCTGCATCCCAGGACTCTTGGGGTGTGGCAGCGCTGTCAACAAAAGCCGGCAAGGCGGTGGATTTGCCGGGAGCCGGTTTCTCCTTATGATAGAAGAACATGGACGGCCACTGTTTCACCGACTCGCTAGCCTTAATCCTAGGATAGACTCGTTCTCTCCTAACAGAAGAGCTAAGAGTTTCGGTAATGTAAGGATTACCGGCGGTGATGGAATTTCTCCGGGTATGGAAGTAATACCGGAAAAGAAGAAGACTCGGCCTAATACCAAGATACGCCTCACACAAAGAGGCATAAGTGCTCATTTCTAAAAGAGAGTTTGGGGAGAGATGGTGGAGTTGCACTCTGTAATGATCTATGACCTCAGAAAATAAATCTGAGGGAGGAAAGCTCAAACCTCTGTCGAGGTAGGTGCCGAAGTGCACTCGCTCGTCGACGTTCAGGGTGGGGATGGTTTGTCTGAATCCGCACCACCAGTCGCCGACATGGAGGAGACCTTCCTTCTCGACAACGCGGATCTTGGCATCATCGAGGAAGCAGGGGATCCAGACCCCATGAAGATGAGGCCTTAGCCATTTTCTGGGGTCGGTGACCTAGGATGGGCGGCACTATGGGATTTGGGGAAGGAAAAAGAGCTCTTTCGCAGGAAGCGTCGAGAGGAAGGAGAAAGCACTAGTGCTGGTGAAGAGGAAGGGAGAGATCTTGGCCCCTTATATCCTTTGCATGTGCCAAGATTCATGAGATATAAACAGTAACCATGCCATGCGTCATGGAAGGAGCTGGGTAACCTCCTCGCGAGGATTATGCCGCCTTGATCTCAACGCACGCATTAAAACGACGCCTCGGTTCTGCAAAGGCGGACCCACCAACGGTTGTGCTGACAGGAATGTCTGTCAGTGGCGTGACTTGACCTTGATTGATGTCAAGATACGTCAGAGACCAAGTTCCGGCTTAAGTTTAAATTTCAGGCTAGAAACTCGAATAATGTACTCATAGGTCTGACTCCCTTTGAGACTCGGATCCTATCCTTTCTTTTGAAGTTTCAGGAACCCTTCAAGATTCTACAAGCCGAAGATGGATCAAGCTAGACAATGATGAAATCCGGCTCTGGATCTTGGAGGCTTCTGGGGGCTGCTGTTGGGGATATACTTTCCGGGTATCCTCATTATGCCTCACTGACCAGGGTGGCCCACTTAGGGTTAGAGCTTTGCTTCACGGGTGGCCCGGTCAGGGAGAAGATACAGAGTCCACTCCGGCTATGGGAAGGCCCAAAATACTGACCTACATAGGCATGTAGTGTTACCCATAGTTCAAGATGTACTCTGTAACCGACTCTTAGTCGTAGCCGGATAGGTCTCTCCTATAAACCCTAGGTCGGATATCTATATAAGCTGTCCTAGGATAAGCCTTTAGGGCACCACACAATCGTCTACAATCTCAACTCGCATAGGCGAAACCCTTGTAACCCATATTCCGGCTTTGCCGTATTACTGGATTGCTAGTAGGAGTAGGAGCCATCCAAAGCCAGCGCATTCAAACCTAGGTTAACTTGTGTGCTCACCTTCCCGGAACACCGTATGTCTCACACCTCTCTCTTCCAAATGCCTCGAGGACCCCCTCATGGCGTACTTGTCATCAATCAAATGACAACAGTAATTTTGATACATTGCCTCTTCTTCCTCCTTGCGCCACTGCCATTGTCTTTCTACTTCTCCACTCCTCATCGCCCCATCCGTTGCACTAGACATTCTTAAGGCATTTCCGAGCTACTTTTTGTGGTCGCTGCATCGGAAGAGGATGGGGAAGAAGAGGTCCGCCGCCGCTGCTCGATCCAGCATCGTTGCTACCACTCTAAAGAAGAAGTCCGCCGCTACCACTCGCTCCAGTGCCACCACTGCTGCTCCGAAGAAGAAGGGGACTAGATCCCATGTTACGAACGGGTCCTGGAAGCACTCGAAAATAAGGTCCCACGAGCTCCATCCTCTTCAATAGGCCGACATCATTCCAGCAGCAGAGGATGACTACTGCATCCCCAGACCGGAGGTAATTCTAGATCCTCCCGCCTGATTTCGCCTCATGTTCATTGCTTAACTCCTTCAAGGTCTCACTCTGGCTCTCCACCACTTCGTGCATGGTTTACTTTGCTTCTACGGGATTCAGCTTCACCAGCTGAGTCCCAACTCCATTCTTCATAACGCTTGCTTTATCGACTTTGCCTTTAATGTGTTGATTTCTTTGACTCCTTCTCCTTGACCATGAACTATTGTGGTTTCGTAGATGTGGCTGGTATTGACTTCGACCGTCAGGCGCTGACCCACAAGGATCTCTTGGATGGCACCATGGCTGCGATCGAAGATCGTAGCATTTCCACCAAGGATGCGCTCCAGAAGGGCAAGGCCGTGCTTAGACGTCAGCGAGAGGAGATGATGCCTAAGGCCAAGGCTGTGGAAGACATTGGTGGTCTTGCTGAAGCTTTCACCGAGGGGTGCCTGCAGGCTACAAGAAAATGTAGAAAGGAGCGGGTGCTTCCCTCGGGCTTGCCATGGTGTAGGCTTGCGGTGCTGAGCTAAACATCAGCAAGATCACATCCAAGATGCTGGTGACCATAGAAGGCAAAGAGGTAGCATTTGCACCTTTGTTGATCATTGCCAGAAGTACGGGCCTCGGCTTATAGAAACGTTCGTGAAGTACTCCGTGAAGCAAAAGCGACTGAACGTAGCGAAGGCCATGGCGTTAGGGGCTACTGGTGCAAAGGCCACGACATCGGAGGTAGCCACAGAGTCTGCAAAGCCAGCGGATACTGATACACAGGCTTGGTTGTGTTCTTACTTGTTGTATAGTCATGCTAGGAACTCGGGGTATCCCTGAGTAGTTTTGTGGAGTTGTCCCATCAAGAACTTATTTAAGCTCAATGTGTGTATGTTGGTTGCTTGATGCGTCTCTTGTTTCTTTGGACTTGAATTCCTTGATCGGTGACACTTATCCTCCGATTGCTTACTTGGTTAGCGTCCTACTAACAGTGCGCAGGTCATTTCGCCTTCTGCCGCATCCTTGGCTCCTCCACGCTCGAGGGTGGACGAACTGTCGCTGCTTTCTCGCCTATGTGACCGTGTGAAGGAGTTGGAGGGAAACATGTTGATCATCTGTGGCAGTGCTGACGTGTGGAAGTCGAAGGCGGAGAAAGCTGCTGAGCGGGAGAAGTATCTTCTTGGTGAGGTTGCTTAGATCAGTGAATGTATGTGATGTTAGCGTCATTCGACTGACTTGCATTCCTTTTAGCTTGTTAAGAACTCGACTGACGTGTCTTGCTTTGTGTCTGCAATTGTGAATCTCATTCCATAGGAAGAGAAGGAGTGTATCAGCATTCGATTGAATTGCCTGACTCAGGCGGAGCTGGAAGTTGGACGGTTCTTCTAGACCAATCGAAATTGGGAAACCGTGCTGGCAACTCTACAGGATCGTGTTTCAAAGGTGCTACACTTCTTAAAGAAGGCACAGTCATCTTTTAAGCATATTTTCAAGGCGATGTTCCCTCTAGACGCAGTTCCTGCAACCCCGTTGGTGTTGCTGCAGAAATTCCATGATGTTAGTGTTGTACGCAAGTGCATGCACCAGCAACTTGTCGCGGGTGCCAAGGCTGCACTAGCACTTGTGCATATGCAACGTCCAGATGTGAACTTGGATGATATTGCAGGAGGACCGCCGGCACCTCCGGATAGTATGGCGTGGAACATGGTTCCACACTAACGGACGGTTTCCCCGCTGTGGATGACATCATGAATTTATTTGCTGAGCGCACCAACGTCCTTCTTCAGTGTCAGTAGAGTAGTTTCTAGCCTGCGCAGAACGTATGAGTGTTTTAAAGTTTATATAGTTTCGATTGGGAGTTTTCTGGCCCTTGTAATTATTGCAGACTTGTTAACTTGTATATGTTCGAGTGTGATTACACGATTCCTTTTTGTTAGCCTGATGCTTTTAAATCACTGCACCTTGCTAACCTATTAGTTGGGCTGCAACTGGACTAGAGTTTTCAAGGGTTCGATTGTAAGCTGAATCAGCTACTCGGGCAATCGCGATGGTGAGTTATACGTGTGACGAGGTCGTGAGAGGGGTGCATCCCCCAAGTGCGAAATACATGGAAACTAAAACATAATAAGACATGTAGTTGATGCACTTGGCTTTATTTATTGGAGAATAGCAGGAGGTACATTGTTTGGCTAAGTAGCCTAGCTGAGTAGCCTTATTGTAAAGGAAAAACATCTAAGGGTAGAAACGTCGCAGTTGTGCGATGTTCCACGAGTTGGAGAATGCGACTCCAGTATCTAAGTCTTTGAAGTGATAGGTGCCACCTGGGATCACTTCGGTGACCACATAGGGTCCTTCCCATGGGGATTCAATCTTGAGGTGCCATTTCTGCTTCAGTCACAGGACAAGGTCACCTTCGACGAAGGACCTTGGATGCAGCCGTCGGTTGTGGTAAATGCGGAGGCTCTGTTGGTACACAGTTGACCGTTTCACGGCGATTTCACGCGCTTCGTCGAGCACGTCAACGGAGTCCTCGAGTGCGGCCGTGGATTTGACCTCTTTGTAGGCGACGAGCCATGTGGCCCTGTAACACACTTCAGCTAGTAATACCGACTCGGCACCGTGCACCATGAAGAAAGGTGTGTACCCAATGGCGTTGTACGGGGTTGTCCGTAGGCCCCATAGTACGGAGGGCAGCTCTTTGGCCCAACATCATGTCGCTCGTTCGAGAGGCCGAAGGAGGAACTTCTTGATGTTGTTGTAGACTAGGCCGTTCGATTTCTCGACTTGGTCGTTAGTCTCAGGGTGTCCCACAGAAGCTTCGCTGATGTTGATGCCGAGGTTTTTGCAGAAATCCTAGAACTCCTGGAACTCCCTAAACCATTGTTAGTGATGATGTTGTGCGGTACCCTTAACCTGAAGATGATAGATGTCGTTGTATTGGGAATAGGGAAGCTATTGACGACGTCCTCGTGATGAGGTGTATTGGTAAGTAGGTTAGATAGAGGTGTGGGGACTATCAGGGAAGCTATCGACGGCGTCCATGGGCGGGATTGGATACAAGCAAGTGTAGCTGGACACAGGAAGTACCTAGGTTCGGAGCCCTCGTGATGAGGTGAAGCTCCTACTCCTGCCAATCTAACTATGAGGGGTATACGGGTGATGGCCCAAATATATCGAGCTCGTTGGGCAACCCCAAGAGGAAGGTATGATGAGCACAGCAGCAAGTTTTCCTCAGTAAGAAACCAAGGTTATCAATCCAGTAGGAGCAAGGAAACACCCCAAAGGTGTAGCTAGCTGAACGTTGGCAGGGCGCACTACCGGTGCCAGGAGCAACGTGGAGACCTGCACAACACAACCACAGAACTTTGCCCCCAACTTGCAATGAGGTTGTCAATCTCACTGGTTTTGCTGAAAACAAAGGATTAAACGTACCGAATGGAAGGAAGTAATAGTTTGCATAAAGTAAACACAAAGCAGTAAACAGTTTGTAGATTGTATGTAAAAGAAAGGACCGGGGTCCATAGTTCACTAGAGGTGGCTCTCCTTAAGATAGATAACATGTTGGGTGAACAAACTACAGCAGGGCAATTAACAAACATCGAGAAAGCAATACATGCATATACTAATCATCTTGACTCCTTTGAGACTTGATTGGGCTTTACAACATTATACATAGACCGTCATCCGACTGCATCTATGACTAATAATCCACCTTCAGGTTATCATCCGAACCCTCTCCAGTATTAAGTTGCAAGCAACAAATTATTGCATTACGAATTGCGTGTAAAGTAAACAATACGATTGTTCTATGAACAAAGGATTGTTGTTTTCTCCCTAGTAGCAATAGCACATCTAGTACCTTAGAGATTTCTGTCACTTCCCCAGATTACCAGAGGCATGAACCCACTATCGAGCATAAATACTAACTCTTGGAGTTGCTAGCATCTACTTGGCCAAGATAGCTACTAACATTGGAAAGCATGCAAGATCACAAATAACAAAGACATGATAGAATCAATAATCAATCTAAAATAGCATCTCAATATTCATCGGATCCCCGTAAACACAACATGCAGAATTACAAATAGATGATCTTGATCGTGAACGGAGCTCACAATATCTAGACATGAAAGCACAAAGGAGGAGAACCAGCCATCTAGCTACTACATGGACCCGTAGTCCAGAGATGAACTACTCACGCATCACACCGGAGGCTTGCATGATGATGAAGAAGGCCTCCAGGATGAATTCCCCTCTCCGGCAGGGTGCCGGGAAGAGCTTCAAATCCCTCCCGGTCTAGGGATGAAGACGATGGTGGCTACACACTCTTTCATGGATTTTTTTGATCGGGTCCTTAGGGTTTTGGTATCGGAGGCATCTTATAGGTGTAAGGAGAGGTCAAGGGGTGCGGGAGGCGGCCACACCACCCCCTGGCGCGGGCCAGGCCTGGCCGCATGGCCAGGTGGTGTGGCGACCCCGTGGCCCCTCTCCGTCTCGTATTCTGGCTCCGTGTGTCCCTCGGTAAAATAGTGACTTTGGCTTTTGTCCCGTCCAATTCCGAGAATATTCATTTCCTGACTTCCTGGAACCAAAAACAGCAGAAAACAGGCAGCTGGCACTGTGGCTCTTTGTTAATAGGTTAGTCCAAGAAATCATATGAAATGTACTCCAAAGTGTGGACAAAACACAAGAAAGTATATAAAACCAAGCATGGAACATCAAGAATTATAGATACATTTGCAATGTATCAACGGGCTACAATCGCTCCTTGAGCTGTATTCTCTAGCTACTGTCTTAAATGCACTGAGACCAACCCTTTCTACTGAGGCCTTTCCTCTCCTTATATATTCAGAGAGGCAATGGTCTCACTAGCCAGTCCGGCTGGCGAGCCCCACAGGCGGGTCCTAGCCGGCTGGTCATCTACAGTATTCAGTACACTTATGTCTTATCAGAGTACGAGCGGTATGGTCATCGTGGGTACAGTGAACGCCGTGCGAGCCTGTTGTCAGCATCTGGCCACTGTTCCCGCGTCACCCCGTGATACGTTGCTATCGTATCTATAATTTTTGATGTTCCATGCTTGTTTCATATCTACTTTCTTATGTTTTGTCCACACTTTGGAGTACTTTTACACATTTTCTGGGACTAACCTATTAACAAGATGCCACAGTGCCAGTTGCCTGTTTTCTTCTGTTTTTGTTCTAGAAAAGGCAGAAAATCAATATTCTTAGGATTGGATGGGACAAAATCCAATATGCCTATTTTTCCCGGAGCTACACGGAAACACGAAGTAGAGACGGAATAGGGCACCAGGGTGGGAACACCATATGGTGGCGCGGGCTAGCCATGGTCAAGCCACCAGGTGGTGTGGGCCCCCTGGCCGCCCACCGACCTTGCCTCTTCACCTATAAGAAGCCTCCCGATGCATAAACCCTAAGTAGTCAAGCCTCTAGCCACGAAAAGTTCTGCAGCGCCGCCGCCACCAAAGCGGAGATTCGGGGGATAGAAAGTCTCTGTTCCGGCACCCTACCGGGACCGGGAAGTGCCCCCGGAGCCATCTCCATCGATCTCCACCACCATCTCCATCGTCGTTGTTGATTCCCGTGATGATGAGGGAGTAGTTCTCTCTCGGGGCTAAGGGTTATAATGGTAGCTATGTGTTCATCTCTCTCTATATGCATGATCATATTGTGATCATGATCTTTGTAATCAAGTAGATCTACCTTGCTACTCAAGTGCTTTAATAGATCTCTGCTCTCCCCATGTGTGTGTAGTTGACAGTGTGCACACCATGGTGGCACTTAGGCTAGAGATTAAGAAATACTTGTTATGAGTTATACTTGGAGTTGGATGTCTTTATGAAATTGTGGTGTTTGTTTGAACCATCTAGTGCTCAAGGTGATAGTGTGGGGTTATCTATATGTGGAAAGCAAACTTTGAGGTGTGTTGTTATAGCCCTACCATCGATTAGAGTGTCCAACCGGAGGGTAGTTAAGAGTAGTATCATAAAGAGAAGATATTTATATGAGAGTGTTCACTAGTGAAAGTATGATCCCTAGGCCTTGTTTCTAAGCATTGAAACAACGTTTGCAATTAGATCTATTACATGTTTGCTTGCTTCCATCTTTTTGCCTTTAGTCTTTTCCTCCTGTCAAGCTATTTTATGGCACCGTTACCACTTATAATTATCCATACCACTTGTATTTCACTATCTCTTCGTTGAACTAGTGCACCTATACACCTGACAAGTGTATTGGGTGTGTTGGGGACACAAGAGACTTCTTGTATCTTGATTTCAGGGTTGCTTGAGAGGGGATACCTTTGACCACTTCCTCCTTGAGTTCGATAAACCTTGGGTGATCCACTTAAGGGAAACTTGCTGCTGTTCTACAAACCTCTGCACTTGGAGGCCCAACAACTGTCTACAAGAATAGAAGTGCGTAGAAATCACCCCGCAAAGTCTTTGGTATGGCCGAGTAGTTGCGGGTCCTGTCGTTGTACTAGGGCGTACCGTGCACTGTGTCGCACGTCGCTTTGTCCTCTTGATTGGTTCCGGCTACGCTGATGTAGCCGGTTCCGTGCCATGCTGCTCCTTGCTGATCCGGTTACCGCGAGGTAGCTGACTTGACCTGCTCTTGTCTGGTTGCGCTCAGCCAGCTGGATACAATCCGACTGTCGTGATTTTTGTCTAGTTGGGGTATCTGGAGGTCATCCCCCCGACACTAGCCCCCGAGCGTGTGTAGATGTCACCCTTAGGTGAAATGTGTGCGCGCTCCCTCTTCATTTTGAATTTTCTGGCCGGCTAAGCTTGGTGGTTGCGCTACCCGTGACGTCAGAGCTGACGTCGGCCACACGTGCACGCGCCATCATTACCCCGCGGCGGGCAGCGTAACGTCCCGTCGCACGTTGCCTCGGGAACCGCCATCTGCCTCTTCGGTTTCTGCTCTGGGATCGTATGTGCATCCTCTGCCTGTGCAAAGGATCCTGCACTGTGCGCAGAGCGGGGAGCGTCTAGGTGGGCGCCATGTGGCACCACGGACGGTTCCGCTTCCGGGTCTTTAAAGGGGTGCCCGGGGGAGCGGTTTGTCCCTTCGCTCGTTGATTCCTCATTCTTCTCATGCGCCCTTGCCTTCCTCGCATCACCTCGCTCACTGCTGCTGCTGTAGTCCGACGTGCCACCTGTTTAGCATCGTTGGCGGTACGGGCCACCGTCACTCCTCCACGAGAGCACCTCCCAGCGAACTGGCGATGGCAGCTAAACGCGGAGCATGGTGTGTCTCCTCTGTGACAGAGGATCACATCGAGAAGTATCATGCAACCCGCGTTCTGCCACGGGAGGAGGATGTGGGGGTGCGGCTTGCGCTGGCGGGGGAAGAGTCACCGCACCCGGCGGAGGGGGAGCGGGTGATCTTCCTATCGCACCTGGCCCGCGGCTTCGCGCTGCTGGTGCACCCTTTCTTTCTTGCATTTCTCGCGTTCTTTGATATCTGCCTCCACCACTAGGTACCAACGCCATCGGGACATTGGCATGGTTCGTGGCTTTCTGCGAGAGCTACCTCGGGATCCAGCTGGATCTCGGGCTCTTTTGCTGGCTCTTACGAGTCCGGTCGCAGGTTCAGTTCACCAAGGGGCCACGGGTGACGTGCGGCGGTGCCTCCATCTACTCCGCACGCAAACTGGCTACCCCAAATTCCGGCTGCAGGACACGGTACGGCTGTGGCAACAGTCATACTTCTATGTCCGCAACCTCACCGTCGAGGACCGGATCAACCTGCCAGCGTTCCAGGACGTGGAGTCCAGCCGGCTGCAGTGGGATCTGAAGATCTATGGCGAGAAGACGGAGTCGGACGCGATGCTGCAGCGCATGCACGCCCTTGTCACCGCCGGTCTGACCGGCCTGGACATCACCCTTAGCTAGATGTCTAGGCTGATGATGCCGCAGCAGTAGCGGGCACAGAAGATGTGCTTCTACTCTGGCCGGCTAGACCCGACCCGGCTGTCCTGCCGTTATCCCCGCTACCACAACCTGAAGGAGTGGGTGTGGACCATCATGAAGGAGCGGCTGCCGGAAGGCTGGAAGTTCGGGCTGGCCCCTTACAGCCGCGACAACCGTGTGCCCCGGGTAAGTCTTGCCAACCGGATTTCTTCTTGCGTTTCTTGTCATTTTTGCCATCCGACTAATCTGTCCGTTCCTTTTTTCCTTGGCAGATCTTCCCTTGCATCCTCCGGGAGGAGGGCGAGACCCCGCTTCAGAACTTCATGCCTGACTTGCCCGAGCCACGTGCTCGTCGGTCCGGCGAGGAGTCTGATGGGGATGGTGATGTCTTCCCCAGCCGGAATGACGAGCCGGCTGCCGACCCTCACGCGGAGGTCGACAAAGAAGAGGAGGCCGCACTGGCTCCCGAGCCATCTCGGCGCCGCGCAACGTATGGCGACTCCAGCCGGTCCGGCACCGGTGGGAGTGGCTCTGGCCAGTCTGGTGCCGGCGGGGGTGGCTCCAGCCGGTCCAGCGGAGGAGGGGAGAGGGCCAGCCGGCCCACCATGGAGGAGCTGGCCCCCAAGAGGAGCCGTACCAGCGCTCTTCCCCGAGCCGCCTTGGTCACAAGAAGGGGCCGCCCCTGGTGGTGCAGGGGTAAGCTTTCCTTCTCTGGGTGCTTTCACCTTCTTCTGCTCTTTGTGCTTTCCTTGTCTGTTTTTGGCTTACTCGCTTTTGTCTCTTCTCCGCCTTATGTTGCCCAGCACGCTGGTTTCCTTCGGCGCCGCGAGCCCGACGCGGGCGCCGACTGGCTCGCCGCCCCGTGCGCAGGACACCGCGCCGCCCGCATCTGCCTCCGCTCCTCCTCCTTCCTCCAGGGCACCTCCTCCGCCACCGCCTCAAGTTGATCCGGCTGCCACAGCCGGAACGGGGGACGCTCTGCCGACCACAGTGGTGCAGCCAGAAACAGTTGTGACCACCTCACAAAGTGGAGGTAGTTCCCCTGCGGGGGCGCGGAGGGTCGCCACCGGCAAGGAGCTTGTGGTTGTCGGCGATGACAACTCCGACGACGAGCCGGGGGAGGAGTGGCGGACGGCGGTGACCGTGCAGAAGGAGTTGTTGGTTGCCAACACCGCCGTCGACGATGCCTCCTCCGCCGCCTCGCTGACGGACCTTGCCGCCACCCTCGAGCTGGCGGTGAAAGAGATCCGGCTGCTCGAGGCTGCAGTCGGCGGTAACCGGACCCTGGAGCAGAAGCTTGCTGCTGCCAACAGGACCTCGCAGAGTATGTTCCCTCAGTCGGATACCTTGGTCTTTCTCTTTCTCCTTTTTAACTGATAGTCGGTTTTTTGCAGCCATCATGGTGTGCGCTCAGCGGGAAATCGATCGCCTGAAGAAGGTGAATGACCGGCTGAGCAAGTCCAATTCTATGCATCTGCTGCAGAATAAAGAATGGAACGCCAAGGTGGACGCTCCGGAGGCCACCGTCAAGGAGCGCGACGCCACTCTCACCAGCCAGGCCCAAGCCTTTGACATTCTCGAGGCCCAGAACAAGGACCAAGAGAAGGAAGTCAAGCGGCTGACGACCCAGGAGAAGGCCCTAGTGGAGGACCTGATGCAGGTCGGGCACACGACCAAGGGTAAGTTCCCTTCCGACTCCCCTCGTCTTTCCGGATTCGGTAGCCGGATTTGATGTCCTTTTTTTTGACAGCTTTTTATCCCGACGTAGACCTGCTGGCATATAACCGGCTGCAGGAGAATTGGTCGGGGGAAAGGCCGACGGCCCAGGAGCTGGTCGTCCTCGGCGAGGAGGCTGCCAAACTTCGCCAGGCGGCGCAGGCCATCTTCACGTTCCTGTGGCCGGATGCTCCAATTCCGAGGACGATGGCGCAGCTGGTGGCCAAGGTGGCGGAGGTGCCAGCTACCGTCGACCACCTGAGGGATCTATCGGCGCGAGCCGGGGCGGAGATGGACCTGGCCCTTATGCTTTCCTAGTACAAGGACACCCGCATCGAGAAGATTGACGGGGGTTTCCGCACTGGTGCCGACCTTGCCGCCATCTGCCAGGCCTATCTGGAGCTCCGGGCCTCCGCCATCAAGATCGCCAACTATGCGAACGTTGACGAGGTCCTCACCGACTCGGAGTCCACCAACACTCCGGATGCGGAAGCCTCGTCGCACCCGACTGGTGGGGATGCCGGAACCGGATCAGCCAACACGCCTCCTCCTCCCGAGATAGCCACCAGCCAGGATCCTCCGCACAGCAAGGGCCCTGTCACCTAGTTATGCTCCCTGGGATGCCGGGTGAATTTGTCACCTTGTTTTGTTCAGACCTTACTGTCTGTGCCAGTTGTTTCTAACGCCGGGTGAACTCATGGGAGCTTCGTCTCCCTCTCCTTTTTTATATCAGTCTGAATTGTTTTGGCTTGCTTCCAACTTGTGTTTTTTGTGTGCTTCAAAGCTTCAATAATCTGCACTCGGCTGAACGCCTTTAGCTGGAGGAACTCCGACTCCAGTGGGGGCGCACCAGCGCACCCACTAGGTGTAGCCCCCGAGATTCGGAGTGGCTGGCATAGCCAGGCACTTCGAATCTTCTTTCTTTCCCGAAGTCTTTAGTTTCCTCCGGTTAGACACCTCTCAGCCGGTTACTTTCGCTAGCTGGACACCTCAATCCAGCATCCGGGCGATCGCTCCAAGGGCTCAATGAGGCGTGGCTTGATGCCGGCTAGCACTAGGCCATTCGCCCTTTCGACTTGCCCGTTGGATTGCGGGTGCGCGACGGAAGCAAGGTCTAGCCGGATGCCCTTGTTGCTGCAGAACCAGGCGAAGGCCCCCTTGGCGAAGTTCGTGTCATTGTCGGTGATGATGTTGTTGGGGTAGACGAAACGGTTGATGATGTCGGTGAAGAAGGTGACGACTGTCGCCCCGTCCAGCTTTCGGATAGGTTTGGGCTCTATCCACTTTGTAAACTTGTCCACCGCCACCAGCAGATGGGTCATGCCTGCACGCGCCCACTTGAAGGGACCGACCATGTCGAGGCCCCAAACAGCGAAAGGCCAGGTGATCGGTATGGTCTTGAGCACTGAAGCCGGCATGTGCCTGAGCTGCCCGAAGCGTTGGCACCCGTTGTGCGGTGACCTAGCATATCACTGCATGATGTAGTACACTATAGTCGTTGACATAACACCAATGAAACACCGTTCACTAGTATTACATCCCTCAGAGTGGTACAACAGAAACATAGTAGGTCCAAGACATGACTATAGATTACAACTCGACTCTTTACAAAAGATCCAGAGAACACTCTAGGTTAAAGAGAGAGAAATAAACTTCTTACAAAGAAGAACCAGAAGTAATAACTCAGAACTATCTAGTAACTACGACTAGTATCTAAACTATTTGGCTTGCCATTGCTGCTATTGCAATGCTCTACAGAAATAGGTTTTATGGCTAGAGCATCTACTCCTATCTAAAGCGACACTTTATCTTCACTTCAGCTAATGTATATGTCGACTTCATTGCCTTTATTGAAGAACTTGAGTTGTCGATGATTGTTCCTTGAGCAGAAATTGGTGTTGACGTCGTCTTCAACGGCTTAGAACCTAGCAAGGGTTAAGAAGGTACGGTTGAGTACGGGCGTACTCAGCAAGTTCACTAAAAAGGAGTGTATAATGCACTATCTCTACAGCCACAGACCATAGGTTGTAGGCAATGCAGGTTTCGTAAACATTTCTTCAAAGATTCATTTTATTCTGAAAACTATGTCCGATAGCCTTCACAGGTTGACCAGAACTTCATGGAGTTCCTTTCCTGCCGTGTTCGTAGCTCCCTAGAACAGGGAGTAACATGTCACAATTCTTACACTCTGCAGAGGTGCGTCACTTTTCCCACAAGAGACCTTAAGCTATGTTGCACAGCCAGGAGTATGTCCCCGTTCAAACTTCCATGGTTTGAGGCCCAACTTCAGATCCAAGCCAATCGCTGCCCTCTCTGCAACCCCATATGTCTGCACGGTCCTCCGGGGCTAACTACACCTCCGTTAAGCCACCAACTAGGGCAAGCTATAACCATTAGGGGTTCTTGAAGACTCTATGAGCTGGTGATGGCCCTGGAGGTCTATACCTCTGGCAGCCACTCATAAATAATCTAGATACCAAAATCGTGGGGCCTAAGGGTGCCCACCCATATGTTGGATCCACACCGGGAATCCCAACGTCACGATAAGGTCATCTTGCCTCCATATGAAAGGAAGAAGATACAGCTTACTTATCTGTCCCATTCCAAATCTCATGGTTGACGTGTATTATACGGCGCTAGAATCACTGGAGACATTGCTTGTTAAGTCCTAGATATTATGTTCCTTTACCACTGGAATTGTATCAATAGATTATTACCACTTGGTAAATAATCCATAATCATATTATTATGAAAATAGTATTTTCTATCCTTTTTGAAATGCAGGTGATGATACAGTTGAGTTAGAAGCATAGAAAATAATCAAAGGACATGAGCAAGTTGTGAACTTGCCTTTTTGTGATTGCAAGATTATGCACTCACGGTCTTCAAGACAATAGAAGATCCAAATTATATAAATACCACCATTGGTCCGGTAAGGACTAATGTATCAAGAAGCAATATGCAACGATGCATAAGTAATGTAATGCAATTTGATAAACGTGAATCCCTGGAATAGTCTTATCTAATCTAGGGTTTGGAAACTAGGAATGAGTTCTTTAGAATGTGTTGCACTTTTATAACAAATTTATACTTATGTGTCTTATTAAGGCTTGTGAGAGTGTGTATGAAACAATAAGTAATACAACAAGTAATATGCAATACTAACACACTCAAATGACTATGGTATCTGAAAGATTGCTTAAACAAGATTAAGAATTAGTTAGAGATTTTAAAGAAGTGTTTATGAATTACTTTGAAGGTTTCTTAAAATAATAATTTTTGAGGAAGATATTACTTTACAAAGTAAAAGCATTTAAACTTAAAACTAATACTTTAAAGGTTTTCTTATAAATTGTAAGTAATAAAGTATAAAACAACTAGTATTGTTGAGTAGCTATTCTACTAGTAAATGCAGACTTTTAACACTCCATGAAAGTGAAACAAAAGTATTATGTACTGATAGAAGTGGTGTTTTCTTGATTTTATAAGTAGATAGAATCATTTACTTATTATAGAATTAATACTCATTTCTATGAACATGGGAATGGCATCATGTTAAATACTTAGAAACTTTCCTTAGCCTTTAGAGTGGATTCCCAAATTTGTAAAAGAATTAATATTCCAAACTTGATGGTTTTACAAGTGATAAACTATTTTTGGAGTAAGATTTACTTAACTCTGAGTGATAGTTTTAATAAGTACAACTTAAAATTGTTAGACTTATGTTAGCTTTAATTAAAAATTATTTGAACTTGTCATTACATTTTTAGACTCTAAACAAATAATGGTAAAGACATTAGTAAAGGTTTATATATATTTTTGATGAATTAAAATAAAAGAAATGTGTTTAAATATGATTTATTAGACATTGACCTTTTATTTTATTTCAAAAGTACGAGTTGATATTTTTAGTGTGTAGATTTCATTTTTTGTGATCTTTTTGGTATATTATAAGTATTTTTGTGAATTTTAAATAATAAGATATGATTTTATAAGTTTTATCACTTTATAATTACTTAATAAATAATAAATATTAGTTAAGTGATTCAGAAATGTTTAAAACATATTTATAAGTCTTTATTTTGTTTTTCTAAGATTTTTGATATATTATACTTATTTTTATAGATTTTAAATAATAAAATCCTTATTTAAGATTTATTCCAATTAGCTTATTTACTAATAGTAATTATTATATTATTTAAGTTGGAAAATAAAATATGATAATAAGTTTATAATCTAGAGTTTATTTTTCTGAACATTTTGATATATAATATGCATTTTCTGATTTACAAAACAAAAGTTATTCAATTAATAAGATTTAATTCATTTTATTAAATTTCTAGATTTATATTTATATTAAACTTATTTGGTTTTGTCTATTTACTAAACAGATATTACTTTTTATACTAACACTAACCCTAGGTACAGACACAGAACAGGTGGGCCATTGGCCACGTCGGCCACTCACGGTGGCGCGGACTAGGCAAAGCTGACGTCAGGCTGACGACCGCTCGCCGGACTCTCGCCGGACTCACGCCGGAGTACGGCGGTGATGCCAAAATACTACACTGGGGACCCTTTGAAGTGGTGCATTTGAACGAGGCCAGTGAGACGAGGCTAACTACGCATGCACCGCTAGGTTTTGGTCACCGGAAGATGGCCAACGACTACGGGCTACGGCGGTAGTGTCGGGTGCTAGTGGCAAGACCAACACAGAGGAAGAAGAAGACGGTGGAGATGTCCCTAAGGACCAGTGACTCACCCCGGTTGTCGTGATGGTGACGGTGAGGGCAGGCGTGGCCGGAATCAGTGGAATCGACGGCGGCCGACGTCGGAGACGAAGGTACCAATCCGGTCATCAAGGACCTCCTCGGCTTGTTCTAGCAGGGGCATTCGACCAAGAAGAACATGACAATCACCACCATGGTCTCAGCTGGCCCAGGGATAGCCGGAATCAATGGCCACGAGCGGCTCCAGCGAGGTAGGTTCTCGGGAGTTCTCACTAGATGAGGGAGAGAGAGTGGAATTGAGGATGAGGATTGACAGGGCATTGCGGTGGCCGTCTTATCCCCTCCAGGCGTCGGTGGCACGAATCTAGACGAGGCCTATGTCACGGCACAGCAGTAGACGGCGAGCTCCGGCCAACGAGCAGTCTATGTGCGTGTCGGTGACGACGATGGTCATTTTGCAAGAAACCCCATGACTAAAACTCTGGCTCAACACGTGGTCCTTCTTCGGTCCCATCGCTCAGTCAGAGAGTGAGAGGCTAGATGGGCTAGTACCGGGCCGTGGCAAAGCGTTCGAAGAGTTGTTGCTGCTGCTCAGGCGTGACACTTAGCAGATGGGCTGCGGCCCAAGCTAATCTGCTAGGTCGGCCAGGTCCTTTTTTCTTTCTGTTTTCTTTTTCTATTTTCTGTTTTGATTTCAGGTTTGTATTTTTTACAAAACCAATTCAAATATGAGTTTTCATAAGGATTCAAATATCCAGAATTCTATAAGACATGGATATTATGATAAAGATTAATTATAACCAATTTCTCTACATTTTTTGTGGTGTATACAAAAATGTTATTACATACAAGGTTCTTTTATTCAATAAGGTAAATATAATTTAGGTTTTAGGGATTGGTTTCTTATAATAAGTTTTCATAGAAATAATTCCGTTCTTACTTAATAATCTTAATGGTACTAGTTTGAGATGATTATTGATGTATATAGAATCTTGTTCATACTTATCTTTATGAAAGATTTATCTATATACATAAGAAGGAATTAATCTTTGTGGTTTATAATGGGATGATAGAAGTTTCATGGTCCTCCATATTTGGATATTTTCCAAATCCAATTCTACTTGATTTGTAGAGTTTAGAATTACCACAAAACAGTTACCTAATGTGACCTTGATGGTTCTATGAGATTAGGTTCTTCATCGGGGTTTAAGACAATAAACTAGACAGGGCTTCTCAAACACTCACTTGGTTCTCTAATTACCTCTTGGAAACTTTAGCTGTCCAAGAGGTATTGTTCAACAGTTACCTAGGAATAGGAAATGGTTTAACTATCCATTTGAGTCTAGGGTCTTGAATAATATAGTAGACATGGGTCTTGTCATGGCTTGATATATTCTTAGTTAAGGCTTCTAAAGAATCCTTACCTTAATACCTCACTAAGGATATCTTGAGATAAGGAATTCCTTTCCTAAATATACTCTATAAATCTCTCTTATCTTATTCACAAAGATCACATCTTCCCGACTAAGACAATCATCTGACTCCACCATATCCATCATCATATGATGACATGGTCATGCCATTTCAATAATTCTCCATCTTACTCCTAGTATGTAACTCCTCTTAATTAACTATCATTGATACACATATCAATGTAGCTACTACTAACTCCATCTATTAACTTCCTTAAACTCATCTTGCAACTACTTCCAACGTTTGCAAGACTACAATCCTTACTATACATACAAATAATATCAATCCTTTGAGATAGGTATAGTACTACTCCCATAATACCAGTTGTCCTTATATTAACTTGGTTAAGCTATTATGCCTCCAACTATTCCCTACAACTCATCAAATACTTCATCATACTCTAGCATGACTTCTAATGATCAAGCTAGGTGATTCAGCTTACTAGGACTTTCCTAACTTGGTATATTCACAAGTCTTCTTCAACACCTAGTCATCTATTCTCAAGTGACTTGAGAACAATGACCAACATCCTTTGATCATACAAAGCTTAGGCTTCTAATTTTTTGATCAAGATCTGTACTCAACTAAGTAGCAAACTTGTATTAGTCACTCTATAGACTTATCTTGTTAAGAAAACTTATTCCAAGTCTATATCCACTTGTCCTAATAAGATTGTTATCTAATGTACTAATACTCCTGGCTTTCTCATAGCTCCATGATCACTAGTCACTTCCTGGTTTAAATACTGCTTCTAGTTAACTCGGGAGTGAGTTAACTCCTCCAGCATCAGATGGTTTGATCTCCACTAAGGATCACATCCCATTGATGATGGCACACTCTACCATAGCTAGTTCTTCCTTCAGATTAATTTACTTAAGGTATTTGGAAGGTCAACACAATAGGTCAAAGGCTATGAGTCAATAAGTTCTAGGTCAAGAATTGATCACTCAATATTGATGAGCAATTGATACTAGGACTTGGTTAAATAGGAATGTCACCTATTATTATGACACTAAGGGTATGTAATGGATGGTCTTGGCTTGACTTCCATTTCTACTCTATTTGTAATTAGAGTAAATGTTCAAGAACTACCATGATACCCATGGTAGGAATAACTATGGCAAACAAGTGTTTCAAGATTTAGTTATAGAGTTTCTTTACTTAAGTGATATGCTTAACTTAGTATTCAGGGTTTGTGGTAGACAATACCTTGATATCATGTTTAGAACATTAAGTATTCATCCTTGAGTTGTGGTATGAAATACCATGTAATGATCTCTAGAAGATCAAGTACTCCTTATTAAATAGTGTGTTGTTTCTTAGTTTTATTACATTTGATCTACCCTTAGATCAAATTAGATTACCCAAAGATAAGGTTTTAGCAAAGGTCATGTTGAAACTTATCGCAGTCAACTTGATGATCTACTTTAGTTCCACTAAGTTAAGAGAAGCTTCAGTCACTTTGACAAGTTTTATTTAAAAGCACGAAAATTATTACGATTTTCTATGCATGAATGCATAGCTCACACATGTGTTCAGCTTATTTCTAAGCTCTAATGCTGGGACGTTACACATTGCACGCGCGGACTAGTTGTGTGGTGTCCTTGAGGGCGGTGGGCCAATAGAAGCTGTGGCGGAACGCCTTGGCGACTATTGCCCTTGATGAAGCGTGATGCCCGCACTCGCCCTGGTGGATGTCCTTGAGCAGCCGGTAGCCTGTGTCCACATCGACACACCTTTGGAAGATGCCGGATATGATGCGCTTGTACAGTTCTTTGTTGATGATGGTGTACGTGTGCGCGCGGCGCCGGATTTTCCTGGCTTCCACCTCATCGTCTGGAAGCTCTCCATTGGCGATGTAGTCCATGAAGGGTTGCGCCCAGGATGGTATCTCCCGGATGGTGAGGATGGTTTAGCTCTCCGGTTGATGGTCGTCAGGGGATCGTCCGGATGAAGTACCCGGAACGGCAGCCCCCGAGCCACTTGATGAATCGGCAGCCCCGGGTCTTGCGAGCCGGAGGGTACGGATTTTCCAGAGTGGTGCAGGCTTTCTTCTTTGGGGGTTCCGCCGGCTCTGTGTCTGCCGTACCGTCAACCAAAGCACTCCCTGCCCAGATGATGGAATCCGACTCGGGGGACGGGTTGATGGAGGGCTTGCGTAGGTGCTCCACGGAGACCCCAGGTGGGATCGCCTGCCTGGTGGATCCGATTCGCACGAGCGAATCGGCTGCCTTGTTGTTGACGTGAGGGACGTGATGGAACTCACATCCGTCGAAGCAGGCACTGAGCTTTTGTATGTGGAACCGGTAGAGAGCCATGTTTGCATCGTGGGCGTCCCACTCTCCGGATACCTGCTGCACCACCAGATCCGAATCGCCGAAGCAAAGGATCTGTTTGACGTCGATCTCTCTGGCTAGCCGGAGGCCATGCGCCAGCGCCTCATATTCGGCTACATTGTTGGAGGCATTGAAGTGGATCTGGAGGACGTACTCCAGGCGGTCTCCTTTGGGCGAGGTGAGCACGATGCCGGCTCCCAAGCCCCCGAGCATCTTTGACCCGTCGAAGTGCATCCTCCAATGGTCCGAGTCCAGAACTGGTGGGAGGTACTGGGTCTCGGCCCAGTCGACGAGGAAGTCTGCCAGAGCTTGCGACTTAATCGTAAGTCGGGGCTCGTACTGGATGGAGTAGGCAGCAAGCCTGATGGCCCATTTGGCGACTCGGCCAGTGGCGTCCTTGTTGCTAGATTTCTGAAAGGGGGGCGGTGCACACGACCTTAATTGGATGCTCCTAGAAGTAGTGCTTGAGCTTCTTGCACGCCAGGTACACGCCATAACACATCTTCTGGTAGTGGGGGTAGTTCTGCTTGGAGAGGGAGAGAACTTCGCTGAGGTAGTAGACGGGGTGCTGAACCGGCTGAGCCTTGCCTTCCTTAGGGTGCTCCACCACCAGGACGACGCTGACAACCCGGCTGATGGCTGCTATATAGAGCAACATCAGCTCCTTGCTAGCCGGCGTGTCTAGAACCGGCGCTGTGGATAGCATGCGCTTGAGGTCGTGAAAGGCGGCGTCGGCCTGCGAGGTCTAGGAGAACTTGTTCGTCTTCTTCATCAGCTGGTACAACGGAAGTGCCTTCTCCCCCAACCGGCTGACGAAACGGCTAAAGGAGGCTAGGCATCTGGTGAACTTCTGGACTCCAAGCAGGTTCCTGGGCGGCTGCATCCTCTCGATGGCCGCAATCTTTTCCGGGTTCGCCTCGATCCCTCACCGTGAAACGAGGAACCTAAGTAGCTGGCCGGATGGGACTCCAAAGACGCATTTCTCCGGGTTCAGCTTCATATGGTACTGCCGGAGGTTGCCGAATGTCTCTCCCGGGTCCTCGAGGAGGGTGCGCTTCTCCTTGGTCTTGATGACCACATCGTCCACATAGGCATGTACGTTTCGGCCGATCTGCGAGTGCAAGCACTTCTACATGCAGCGCTGATAAGTGGCGCCTGCATTCTTCAGACCGAAAGGCATGGTCACATAGCATAAAGCCCCGTATGGGGTGATAAACGATGTTTTTATCTGGTCAGCCGGGTTTAGTCGGATCTGATTGTAACCGGAATAAGAATCCAAGAAGGATAACAAATCATAGCCGACCATGGAATCGATGACTTGATTGATACGGGGCAAGGCGAATGGGTCCTTCGGGCACGCCTTGTTCAGGCTGGTGTAGTCAATACACATGCGCCAGGTCTTGTTCTTCTTCAACACCAGGACTGGGTTGGCCAGCCAGTCCAGGTGGTACACTTCCATGATGAACCCAGCTGCAAGGAGCCGGGTGGTCATGTGACCAATCATCTTTCTCTTCTCCTCTATGAACCGGCACAGAGGCTGCCTGACTGGCTTGGCATCCGGCCGCACATGGAGTGAGTGCTCGGCGAACTCCCTTGGCATACCTGGCATGTTCTTGGGTGACCATGCGAAGATGTCCCGATTCTCACGGAGGAAGTCGACGAGCGCGCCTTCCTATTTGCTGTCCAAGTTGGCACCAATGGTGACGAACTTGGTCGGGTCAGAGGGGTCGAGCAGGATCCTCTTCGTCTCCTTTGCAGGCTGGAAAGCTCCTTCCCCAGCCAGCTTGCTGCTACCCGACAATTCTTGTTGAGCCATGGCCACGTTGCTCATGATCACGCGCTTTTCTTCGGCTATGATAAGGGCCTCTGCCAGCTTGGAGCCGGCCGAGGCGCACTCCATCGACCACCTGAAGCAGCCGGCCACGGTGATCACGCCGTCTGGTCCCGGCATATTTGTCTTGACATACGTGTAGTGGGTGTGGCCATGAATTTAGCGAGGGCGGGGCGCCCGAGGAGAGCATGGTAGGAGCTCGTCAGGTTTACCACCTCAAACCAAATCGGCTCACGGCAGAAGTTCTCCTCGGTCCTGAAGATGACGTCCAGCTGGATTTTGCCTAGCGGAGCGCAAGCTGGTCCCGGCAGTACGCCGTGGAACGTTGTGGTAGTCAGGCGCAGGTCGCATTCGCGAACGCCCAGCTTCTCCAGTGAAGACCGGTAGAGGAGGTTGACGCTGCTGCCTCCGTCGATGAGGACGCGCGAGAAGCGGTAGGTGCACTCGTTGGAGACGATGAGGGGGTCGAGCACCATGGCGTAGCCCCCGGGAGTCGGAAGCTGCTCAGGCTGATCTTCTCGTCTCTAGGTGATGGGGGTTTTCGACCAGTTTAGGTACTAGGGGACCGGAGAGACGATGGTGTTGACCTCCTTGAAGCGCCGTCTGTGGCTGTGCTTGTCGTCTAGCTCTGTCTCGAAGATGTGGTAGGCGGCGTGCGGCTGGGGGTAGCCGTTATTGTTGTTGCTGTTGTTGCCGCTATTATCATCATTACCGGCTCCCCTAGCCGGTGGTGGTGGTCCACTAGGAAGGGGCGGGGGAAGACGTTGCTGGTTACCCTGGTCCTTTAGCTGGCGGGTCCAGCTGCAGTTTCGAGTGGTTTGCGTAGCTGGCTTGAAGGGACCGCTATGCCACTTGCACGGGCCGTCAAACATCTGGTCGAAGGTGAGCCGGGGCTTTTGCCTTCTTGCATCGTTAGACGGTGCATCGGGCGCGTCCTCCACTGCATTGACCTGCCGCGCATGGTAGTGAGGCTTCTGCTGTCCGGCTTGGCCGTCCCCATGGAACCGGTTGTCGTTGCCGTGGCGCCTGGAGGATCCGGCTTCTCTAGCTGGATTGCTCGGATGGTCGCGAGCCGGCTCCGTTGGAGTCGGACGCCCGTCATCACTTACTCAGAGGGGCTTCTTCATGGCGGCATCCACCATGGCGTACTGGTCCGAAACCATCATGAGCTCCGCCATGGTTTTCGGCTCGTCACACAGTAGCCGGTGGCGAAGCATGGTGCCTTCTCGGCACCCCTCGACGAAGAAACCTATGGTTTGGTTCTCTAGGATTCCTTCACAGGTGTTACGCAGCTCCGTCCACCTAGCGAGGTACTCACGGTCCGTCTCGCGGTCGCCCTGAACGCACAAGGCCAGGTCGCGTGGGCGGCCCGGCCGCTTGTACGAGTTGTTGAAGTTGTGAACAAACACCTTCTCAAACTCTGGCCAGGCGTTGATGCTGCTGGGTGCGAGGCTGTTGAGCCATGTCCTCGCGAACCCGATTATCATGAGGGGGACGTAGCGCACAGCTGTGCGCTTGTTCCCATGGGCTATGCCGACTGTCGTGGCATAGTCGGTCAGCCAGTCTTCCGGTTTCATGCTGCTATCGTACTTGGGGGTGTCCCTAGGCAGGGTGAATTTATCCGGAAATGGTTCGTTTCGGATGCAGGGTCCGAAGCAAACCGGTCCGGTGGATTCTTCTTCCTTCCTAACGCGCGCTTGAGCGAGGAGCTCGATGCGGTCACAGGCATCCGGACGATCAGGGTTGGGCGCTCACACTCGGCTCGAAAGACGGGAACCGGCGGGTCTTGGCGCTCTAGTTGGGGGAGGGGGAGGCGGTGGGTTGATGTTCACCGTTTGTTCCTGGCGCAGTGAAGCCGTGTGCGTGGTCGTACTCGCGCCAGGCGATCTCAATCTGTTTGCGGATTGCGGCTAGCTCCATGGCCTCCTGCAGGAGAAGCTGTCTCTCCATGCCAAAGTTGGCCTCTGCCTCCTCCGGGTTATCCCCGAGGTTAACTGGTGTGAGGAGTCGATTGATGGCCTCCTCCACTGAGTTTCAGGGTTGCGCCGGTGCAGAAGTTCTGCCCTCATCTGTGCCCTGCTCCCGCGGCTGGCGGGGGTGAGAGTTGGAGCCGGCCATCATCACCTCGACACTACGAGGAGCGATGGGGGCGGCGCTGCCAAGGTGCAGCGGCTCCGTGACGGAAACGATTTCCCTAGGGAAACGCTCTGCCACGGTGGCGACGTAGACGGGGAGGTCGCCGAAGAGCAGAATCGAACCGTTTGCCGGAAACGCAGTCGAACGCGCTGAGCATAAGCACTAGGCCGGAGGCCACACGCTCACCGGCTGAAGTGCGGGGTCCCGTGCGGAACGTGACTCCGGTCGAAGCCATAGTAGCCCCATGGTGGGCGCCAATTGCCGTTGTATTGGGAACGATAGTACCTAAGTAGGTTAGATAGAGGTGTGGGGATTAGCAGGGAAGCTATCGACGGCGTCCACAGGCGGGATTGGATACAAGCAAGTGTAGCTGGACATAGGAAGTACCCAGGTTTGGAGCCCTCGTGATGAGGTGAAGCTCCTACTCCTGCCGATCTAACTATGAGGGGTATATGGGTTACAATCGCTCCTTGAGCTGTATTCTCTAGCTACTGTCTTAAATGCACTGAGACCAACCCTTTCTGCTGAGGCCTTGCCTCTCCTTATATAGGCAGAGAGGCAACGGTCTCACTGGGCAGTCCGGCTGGCGGACCCCACAGGCGGGTCCCAGCCGGCTGGCCATCTACAGTATTCGGTACACTTATGTCTTATAATATTACGAGCGGTATGGTCGTCGTGGGTACAGTGAATGCCGTGCGAGCCTATCGTCAACATCTGGCCACTGTTCCCACATCACCCCACGAAGGCTTCGGTATGGCCGAGTAGTTGCGGGTCTTGTCGTCGCACCAGGGCGTATCGTGCACTGTGTCGCATGTCGCTCTGTCCTCTTGATTGGTTCTGGCTACACTGATGTAGCCGGTTCCGTGCCTTGCTGCTCCTTGCTGATCTGGTTACCGCGAGGTAGCCGGCTTTACCTGCTCTTGTCCGGCTGTGCTCAGCCAGCCGGACACGATCTGACTATCGTGATTCTTGTCCGGTTGGGGTATCCGGAGGTTACTCCATCGATAATAGATTCGATGAACTTGATGCCGGTGGCTCCATCCCAAGTCCGACGATGGCGGATCGGTGCACAAAAGATTATGGATCTCCGGTTGGTGGCTGGTTCGTCAGCAGATATGTGGTACCTGCTATCACCACAGCTTGCGATGTCTTGGGGATCATGTGACCCTGAGAGTCCACCAACATGAACGAGAAATCGAGGGCCTTGGTGACTGCTGCGCCATTGCCCTTCGAGGAGGATCCACTGATGGAGGAGAGTGCTGCCTGTCAGGCACTCGATGTGTTGGCAGCCTGTTTACGGGCCGTTAGTTCAGCATTCACCGCCTGCTGGCGATTGAACTCCTTGATGAGCATCTAGTGGTATCCCATCAGCAAGTTGCGTGATGTGTCTGGTGGGAGGGGTTTTCCCTACAGTGCTTCCCTGACTCACGCCCACCCAGCCTTGTTGATGTGGATCTGTTGGCGCTCTATCCCATTGTTGGCCTTTACCCCCTGAGTATCGGGGTTGGGAGGGTTTGACTGCTCACCGTTGGCGGGACCATTGGTGGGCCCTCCGTTGCTAGTGTTTCCTTGGGTGCCCCACCATCGTTGGTGATGACGGTGCACATGTAGTGGTTGGGGAGGCTGTTGCTCCCACAACTTTCCGATCTGGAGCCGTAGGCGCCATCCTCCAACGTGAGGTCACATAGATCAGAATCACAACTGTTGTTGCTATCCGTGTCATAGGCTGAAGCCGACACATTGAGCTCGACCAAGGTGTCGATTGGTGGTGGGAACCACGAGGCAGGTGCAATCGAAGGTGTCGGTGAGTGATCGGGGAAGCGGAGCATGCCGATCTTGCCGACCTAGAAGCGTAAGCTCCCGATCGTCATGCCGATTCCGTCGCCTACGGACTCGAAATCCAGGCAAGTCACCGGTGAATGGACAGTGAAGTCTAAGGTGCCAAAGAGGAGGCGATTCTCCTATAGTAGAGTTGTAGATCGCGGGTGATGGGGCTGACGAAGCCGCAACATCAGCACTCCATGTTCCCATAGACGGCACCAATTGACAAGAGGTTAACTCGCCAATGCCCATAGATGATGGACTTGGGTTTTAGGAAGTGGGGAGCCCTGGAGGCATCGATTGGCTAGCAAACAAGCACATCAGGTACACGCGGTTTACCCAGGTTTAGACCCTAAGAAGGGTCCCTACTCCTGCTTGTCTACTCTTTGTTATCGATGAAATCGAGATGTACTAGGGTGCGCAGATGCAATCTGGCGGTATGTAAGCTAGGTTGTGGATTGTCCTCCTCGACGCCCCCTCCTAGCCTTTATATAGAGAGGCTAGGTCTCGGGATCGCAGGCCGAGCCAGTTATAGATTAGGTTTTCCCTTTAATTTTCCTATCTACACTTTGCCATGCTTCCCAAGGAGTCGCCTCTTCCTGGACTTGGACCACCCGAATCTTCTTGGGCCTTACCATGGGCTTCTCTTGGGTTGCACTGTATAGACCAAACCTGGGTGCCCGTGGGGCATACCCATGCCAGTCCTCGTATATCTAATGGGGCTGAGATCCAAAGAGGAGATCAGTGGGTGGGAGCCCGTGACGTCCTATCATGTGCTTCAGGGTAACAACTGAGTATATTAGAAGGGATGGTAATTGAGCATAGGTCTCTCGACCGAAATTCATTAAAATGGGTGGGTAACAGGGTCGTGGAGGGGGACTTGGCATGACTCGGTGAAACTTGGTATCAAGACCCCATATCTAAGGAAATATGGAATGAGTAATAAGGCCAAGGACATTTGTGAGCAAAGTAGCGCACCTCTTGATAGTGTAAAAATTTGACATGTCACTCCCTGTTCTAGGAAAAAAAGATCGCATTGTGGTAAAGAACTCTATGAAAGTTTAGACAACCCGTGAAGACTGATAGCTTAGAACTTAAAAAATCTAAAACTTACTTTTTCTAAAAACCATTTTCAAAAACTTGTACAAGTCTTAGATCTTTGATCGATGACTTTCAAACAAACATCAGGCAACCACCATAGAATTTGCTGAGTATGCTCGTACTGAATATATCATCTTAACCCTTGCTTAGGTTATAAGAAGACACGGTGACCGACATGAATGATAGAATAAAAATAGACAGTATGTAGAAATAGGAACCTCAGAAATGCATAGGTAGATGATCTAGCAATAGTATAGCTTCTCCATTAAGTTGCTAGCTCCAATGTTTTTAAACTTAGTAATACCATTGATTAGGAAGCTATCACTTCTACATTTAAACTTTTACGCGTTGTAATCCTCAATGGGCCGCGGAAGATTTCGAAACTTTTGTACACTTTTCTCTCTTGGTATGAATTAATAAATAAAGATGTTGGACCTGCAATGTTTCTGTTGTACCACTCTGAGGGATGTGATATTTGCAGATGGGGACTTCCGTGAGTGTCATATCAATGACTTGTACACTACAACATGAAGTGGTGTACTGGGTCACCACACGCTCAATTGGAGTAGGGGCTGGTGGGTCGTAGCGGAGCTTCACGTGGCTCTACACCGAGCAGACCTCCTATTGGTGAGGCAGAGCATCGCCGCCACAGCACGGCCGGCGGCACGTGCAAGCGCACGCACGAGCTAGTGTCACTAAGCCTTTAGCGACGCGAGGCCAAAGACACAGAGTAGGGGAGTACGGCACGCCGCAGCAGGCCCCATGCCCCTTTGCCTCCGGATAACTTCCTCCGCCGCACCCGCAATGATGCCAAGGTAGGTACCTCACGCAAACCTCGCATGCCTCCATTACCGACCTCGTCCTCGTCCTCCTCCAACAGCAGTGACTCAAATTTGTCTTTCGTCCCCTCTGACTTCGATGCGCCATCGTCCTTGCTTGACACATACATCGCCTAAAGCGATGAATTCGAGGGCGAGAACGTAGTCCCTATGGACTACATCACCGACAAAGATGCTAAGCATCACGCGATCGAGACGGTGCAACGTCGTGTGAGCTCGTGCTGCTCGGGCAAGGGAGAAGCAGGAGGCCGAGGACCTCCATAGGTCTATGCTCGCGGCGTAGGGCGCTGGAGAGAAGGCTCGGTGCAACGAGCGCCGCAAGGAGAGCTTCAATGACTGGTGCCACCACGACCAGCACACGACAAAGTTCATCGCACAATGGGAGCAGCTCGCCCGCGTGAAGAAGGAGTTGGCACCGACATTGGTCGAGGCTGTGGAGATCTCCTCTGACTCCAATTGAGGTTGCTGCCGCTCCTCCCTACGCTCCGGATAGGTCATAGAATGTGTACGGCTTATAGCGTCGCCGCCTTTTGGAAGTATTTTGATGTAAATATTATCTATTTTGCGACGATCTCGACATGGAGAACAGGAACTAACGCGATGATCTACTAAGTTTTTGGCGAACTCGTTTTTTTTTGAATTCTCAGTTCTGTTTACTATTTGTGTTCTACCGTGAAGATTTTGAGCCTGAGAAGTGCATTCTCGGGGCACCGAGAATGGACTTCTCAGGTTGCGCGGATATAGTGTCTGCTAGAGTTGCTCTAAGAATCTCTTTCTTTGCTTGTTCCATTCTAAACTTCTTCAGAATCCAATTGTCGTGGTGGTGTCATGGCAGATGCCATGGATAGGCTAAAGGTGGGGACAAGACGCACTAGAGGAATCCAGGGAGGGATAGTGTGGTGATTCCACACACAGTTGCTTTCTATTCAATGAGATTCCAAGGTTACAAGTGCTCCTTGAGCTGTCTTGGAGAGAGGAGGAAGAAGGAACTCACTTACTCTCACCACCAGCTAGCTCTCAGGAAACTAGAATTGAACAAGTAAAGACCAACCCTTTCTACAGAGGCCCTAGCCCTCCTTATATAGGGGTGGCTAGGTCTCTGATTAGGGCATACGTGGAGGCATATTCCAAGGAATATGCTCCTTCCCAAAATAGCAAACCGACCGGGTCACTTTTCCCCAGCGTAAGCCATGCAGAGGCTACGTGCGCCTCTGCGGCACCAGCGTCATCCGACACAGGCAACGTCATCCTTGTCGACCACGCCTCGGTGGTCCTGGCCTCTGTCCGCTTCGCTCACGCTCTGCGTACAACGACCTACTTTTGACCGGCGAGATACCTTCCTTCTCTTGCAAGCTTGATATAACCCGGATCATGCCTGATTGATCCGGCCACGCCTGTACCTGCATGCAAGTTAGATACATCTTACCGACATACGATATAAGTCGGCCGGGACTCAGTTAGGCGGACATCCTCCGGTCCGGGTTACCCCGTGATTTGGCATGCCTTGAGGTGACTCGGCTAGCACTTGCTTTGACCTTGCCGTACCTCGGCTAACTCGGCCATTATACCCCGGCATGACCCTACCCGGGGGTATCCCCCCAACATTAGTCCCCGAAGCTAGTGCGGTCTTAGCTGCCTTAGCCGATAAGGTCATAGCAGGTTCAATTTTACTGAGCCTTTTGCTCCTTTTACGAGTTATGTCATAGTCCGGATTCCATAGGTTTACTTTCCCTTGGCACATTCCGAGTTTTCACTCGCTGGCTGGGTCACCCCATACTCATCCGAGTCATTCTTCCTTCTCTTGTGCGCTTCCCCATGTGGAGGGTAATCATTACTTTGCCTCATTTTAAGGGCCTGCGCTAGTAACCGTCGTAGTTATGTTAGATATTACTGTAGCACACGTCACATCATGTCTGTCTCCTCGTTAACTATATCATTGTGTCACGTCGTGGGATCCGCTGCGCCCTGTGGCCCTTCCTGTGGATCGTCGCTAATTGGCTCATCCGGATCATACACGGCCACACCGTGTGGCCCATCCGCACAGCACGATCCCACTACCCCTCTGGGGCATGGTTAAATAGGGGAGGGGCGCGCCCCTTGGGTCTTTTCCCCATTCTCGTGCCCCTCTGCCTCTTCTTCTTCCTCTTCCTCCCAGCGATAGCGCCACTGCCACCGCACCTGCTTAGCTGCGCCGCCGCTGCACCATTTCCTCGCGCACCTGCGTCGCTGCTACTCCCGGGCATCTCCTCCGCCACGGGTCCACGCCAGTCCAGGCCACTGCCCCCCACCGCCGTTAGGGCCAGTGAGGACAATGACTTAGAGATGACAGAAGAAGAACTCGCCGTCGCGGAGTAGGAAATGGAGGAGGAAGCGGGGAACGCTGACTGCGGCGCTTGGGCTGGGTCCTGGGTATGCCAGGACGACCTTGACTGGTTGTACCGCACGCGCCGTATCCCGGAGGGCGTCATCGCCCGCCTCACTGTCGACGAGCTTGCTCCCTCACCCAATCCGGGTGAGTTTGTAGTGTTCCTCTCCCACTTCCAACGTGGTTTCGGCCTCCCTGTCAGCAACTTCTTCCACGACTGGCTCAACACCTATGAGCTTCAGCCGCATCATCTTCCGGCGAACGCCATCACTTCCCTCTCTGCCTTTGCTTCCACCATCGAGGGCTACACCGGATTGTGGCCCACCAAGGAGCACTGGATCCGGTTTTTTGGTCTCCGCCGGAACGTGATTCCGAATAGAGAGCTTGACCCGGAGGACAAGCAGCTCACGCAGTTCGGCGCAGCTTCTATCTCTCCTCGGAAACAGTCCATCTTTCCCTGAGTCATAGGGCTCGATTCCTGCAAGGGCTGGGCCCGAACCTTCTTTTATGTCAGAAATGGCACAACCGAAGATCTGATCCGGCTGCGCCCCTACGCTCTGGGTCCTCCTAATCCAGATCTGTGGGACCAGATCCCCAAGATACCCACAGTCCTGGCGAACCAAGTCAACAAATGGTTCCAAGAGCTAAAGGATCAGGGATTGCGCAGCGAGGACGCAATGATCACCGTCGTCCGCAACCGAATCTCCCCCCTCCAGAAACGCACGCATAAACTTTGCCACATGAGCTGGCACCGTGACCCCAACCGGACCTCCTCATTCGAGTTGAGCAACACCGAGATTTACCGCCGGGTCAAGGCCCTCTTTACCACCAACAAGAACTTCTCCGCTAAGTGGGTGTGGGGGATCGAGCACTTCTGCCGAGATAGGCTTCCTCCTGCGGTAAGTCTCGTGCCCCAATCTTTTTCCGAGTTAAATCATATGTCGGATTTTGTTGTAGGTTTGATCCCTTTGCCTTTTCTTTCTCTTAGATGTTTCTTCAGCAAACTCTTGAGGATGGCACCAAGCCTTCTCTCAAGTGGGCGCCTAATCGAGATGCCTCGGACGACGAGGAGCCAGATCAGGAGATGTTCCTGCCGTTCCCTGATGCGCCAAGCGACACACCGGTAAACTCTCTTCCATTAGAGATTGGCCTGACGATGAAGATGAATCCGACGTTGAGGTGATGGAGGCATTTGATGCTGTCCCCCTTTCTTACGCTTTTCCGACATTAGCTAACCCTGGTGGGCAGGTCCATGAAGATCCTCCCCTTGCCACGGGTGAGCTAGTCCCGGTCGTATCGAAGAAAAGGGGGCCGCATCTACTTCTTCCTCCGGACCTTCTAAGCCAACAAAAAGGCGAAAGAAGTCCGCAGACAAAGCTGCCACCAACTCCACGACTAAGGCCGTAGCCCGGAAGGCTCGCAAGCCAAAGGAGCCTTTGACCTCAGATGAGTAAGTCACTTCTCCCTTTGCTATTCATTTGTTCTTTCTTTGTTATAGTTTCTCATCATTCATCATCTGATTCGGCAGGGCGTGGTGGAGGTTCCTCACAGTGGATCCAGGCATTGCCTCGCCGCTCCAACATAGCCCTTCTCCCCCTAGTAGCGATGATTCACGCCCGTTCAGCCCCATTCAGGAGGGTTCAGCGGCTGCTCCGGGTTCTAGCCTACCTCGTCAAGAGGAGGGCAACCTTGGCACAAGGGGAAGTGGTTCTGCTGAGGCTGCAGTTGCTCCCTCTTCGGCTCAGCCACAACCAGCCACCACCGAGGTTCCTTCAGCACCCCCGCCAAAACCAACACCAGCACCAGCATCGGCTCCAGCACCAGAAGCAACAGCGCAAGCACCAGCAGTAGCACCAAGCCCTTCCGCCTCGTCCGAGTCTTCCAAGACTCAGTGAGAAGGCACCAGCAGCACCAAGGCTAGCACTAAGGCAGCCCCCAAGGCCAAATCCGCGGCTCAGACCTCTAGCTCTCAGTAGCAGCCCAAGGGCAAGAAAGCTCCTGATGCCACCAGGGCAGCGTCAATCAAAGCTGGACAGCATACACTTGCATCCATGCTCTCGAAGACGACCCCGCCGACAAAGGACACCTCTGCCGGGTCAGCTGATGCGCAACTCGTTTTGCACACCAGCCCTGATGTTTCCCATGTTGAAAGGAGGGAAGCCCATGCTAAGGGTTTGGTTGCGCCCCACATGCTTAGCGGCGAACATTATCCTCCGACCTTGATCGAGTTTGTTAACAACTGGAACAAGGCAGAGTTCGTCCATAATGACGATCTCCCAGAGAAATTCGGGCCCGCCGAGTTTGCTGCACAAATGAACACCGCTGCTAAGGCAATCAACCTTGCAGGTCAGATGATGGAGGTACGTTACTTTGCCTTTTCCTTAGCATGTACTAGATATTAGTGATATAACCATTAGTCCCCGAGCCTCCGGGGGAGTAACTTGTTACTCGGCCGGATGCTCCTTAGAGAATTAGTGTAGCTCCTTAGTAACTTTGAATATGCACACACCTAGAGCCGGGTTAAGTTCCACTTGGCCCGGATTTTGTACACTGCGAATATGCACACACCTAGAGCCGGGTTAAGTTCCACTTGGCCCGGATTTTGTACACTTCGAATATGCACACACCTAGAGCTGGGTTAAGTTCCACTTGGCCCTGATTTTGTACACTTCAAATATGCACACACCTAGAGCCGGGTTAAGTTCCACTTGGCCCGGATTTTGTACACTTCGAATATGCACACACCTAGAGCCGGGTTAAGTTCCACTTGGCCTAGATTTTGTACACTTCGAATATGCACACACCTAGAGCCGGGTTAAGTTCCACTTGGCCCGGATTTTGTACACTTCGAATATGCACACACCTAGAGCCGGGTTAAGTTCCACTTGGCCCTGATTTTGTACACTTCGAATATGCACACACCTAGAGCCGGGTTAAGTTCCACTTGGCCCGGATTTTGTACACTTCGAATATGCACACACCTAGAGCTGGGTTAAGTTCCACTTGGCCTAGATTTTGTACACTTCGAATATGTACACACCTAGAGCCGGGTTAAGTTCCACTTGGCCCGGATTTTGTACACTTCGAATATGCACACACCTATAGCCGGGTTAAGTTCCACTTGGCCTGGATTTTGTACACTTGGAATATGCACACACCTAGAGCCGGGTTAAGTTCCACTTGGCCCGGATTTTGTACACTTCGAATATGCACACACCTAGAGCCGGGTTAAGCTCCACTTGGCCCGGATTTTGTACACTTCGAATATGCACACACCTAGAGCCGGGTTAAGCTCCACTTGGCCTGGATTTTGTACACTTCGAATATGCACACACCTAGAACCGGGTTAAGTTCCACTTGGCCCGGATTTTGTACACTTCGAATATGCACACACCTAGAGCCGGGTTAAGTTCCACTTGGCCCGGATTTTGTACACTTCGAATATGCACACACCTAGAGCCGGGTTAAGTTCCACTTGGCCCAGATTTTGTACACTTCGAATATGCACATGACTAAGCTATCCCTTTTTACCCTTTTCAGGTGACCACCAATCGCCGGAGCGCTGAGTTTCAGTGTCTCTTGGACACTCACAAGATGGTGCGCACGAAACATACTATGCTTCTCGCCGAATACGAGAAAAGGGGTAAGTTTTCTCCTTGGCATTTTTCCATTTCTCTTCGTCTTTTTTCCGCCAAACTAATCCATCATTCGGATTGCGCAGCTGGAGTGGAGGCCGAGAACATCCTCATGAGGAAAAATTTGGACCAAATAAAGGGTAAGTCATTTTTGCTTAATCTTCCTCTGCGCTCTATCTCCTTTTCTTCTTGGCTCAGCGAATATTCATACCTCGGCTTTGCCGGGTTAACAAACTATTTCAGAATCTCTTGAAGATAGTGTGCCCTTGCCTGATATGATGCTGCATTTTCTCGAACAAGCAGGGCAGCATCAGGCCGAACTCAAGAAGAAAGATTATGAGCTCTCCCTCCTCCGGACCAAGGATGATGAGATTGCCAAACACAAGGCGGAAATGAAGAAGCTCAAAGCGCTCCACAAATCCAAACTTGATAAAGCTGGCCAAAATTTTACTGAAGAACGAGAACGTCTCAACCTCCAAATTTCCAAGGACCAAGAACTGCTTAAGGAGGCCGACATTAAGCTTGAGTCGGCAAATTCTGAACTTGTGCAACTCTAGGAGAGGCATGACAATTGCACCAAGGAGATGACTCGGATCCACAGCCATATCTCTCGTAAGTTCTTTTTCTTTGGCTGGCATGAATCTCTCCGGGTCAACCTGCTTCACTTATTTCGATTGTCTTGTTTTTCTAGACAAATTCCTAGAGGGTGATGCCATTGCCACCACTGCTGTTGCCAAGTTCCTACAGAAGAGGGGTACCCCAGTTGGTCCTGGCGCCGAAATTATTTCTTATGACATGGAGGACTTGCTGGTCAGCTTGTCTTCTCGTGTCGAAATTGTGAGGAACTATGGTAAGGATATCCTTGATGTGGCAATCCGGATCTTCAACGCATTTTGGCCTGATGAAGATACTCCGGAGGGGACCACCGCTCTCATCGTCAAGTTAATGGAGTGTGAGACCCAGCTGGACCTTTGGAGGGAATCCGATGGACGTGTCGGAGCTGAAACCGTTCTCCACTACGTGCTTACGTGATATGAGAAAATCAACCTCAATCTTCTTGAGCGGATGCGCACCGGATCAAAGTGGTCCAATGATCCGGATTGGATAGCTCGGCGCAAGGCTTGCACCCATAACCTCATTCAGTATGCCCCCATCCATCAATGGAATGAGGGACCAAGCTTCCTTGGTGTCGCCGACGATGAGAATGCCAAAGATGATTCGGGTGATGATGAAGAGGACGAAGCCTCGGACGTCGAGGAAGGTGAAGATAATGTTGAAGCTGAGGCTGGAGCTGCACCTACTGGCGCCGAATTACCTCCCCCTGCTGCTCCTTGATCAAAATAACTTTGAAGTTTATCAGATCCCCGGTATGCCGGGTGCAATTGTATTAAGCACACAAGTTATATTTTGCTACTAAGTTTTTGTGCCAGATTAACTTGGGCGTAGTCCCTGAGTTTAATTTTCTTGTTTCTCCAATTTCTTGGCTCGGCTCATGTCTACCTTGGTTCGGTTTTATGACTTACGAGTCCGAGTTTCAAAAATTGACTTAACAATACTTGGAAACTTTAGGATTAGCTCAAAATAATTCAGCATAGTAAATATAAAGTAAGCATAAGGTTAGTCCGAATAACACACGTCGGCTCGATTAAGTTCCTTTCCTTAGTCGTTTTTCATGTGCTACACAATTCCAAACTTGTTCTCTTGCTTGCCATGAAGCCAAATCTTGTTGGACAGCAGCAAGTCGAAGAGTTAGGTTTTTGGTGCTCACACACTACTAATATGGCTTAGGTAGAAGCAACTTACGCCAGCCGACATATAAATAATAAATACAGAAAACAAACAATAAATATCACTAAGGCAGTCCCCGAGTTACTGCTCGAGGTGCCAAGATTTCATTGATAAGCTCATTGTCGGCATACATACCGACATATGAGAGACTCGGATACATACACTTATTTGCAAAGTGTAGAAAGGACGAAGTAGAGCTACATTCCATGGACGCTTAGATTCCTTGCCGGACCTGTCCGCCTTGTTCTTCTCCTGTGGTTTTGCATCGATAAGATAATAAGAATCATTGTGCAATGCTTTGCTCACAATGAATGGCCCTTCCCATGGGGGGATAACTTATGCATGCCAGCAGTATGTTGTACCAACCGGAGTACCAGATCACCTTCCCGGAAAATTCGGGGGTTTACTTTCCGGCTATGATAGCGTCGGAGATTTTGCTGATATATGGCAGATCTGGACAATGCCAATTCTCTCGCTTCTTCCAGCAGATCCACATCATTTTGCCGGGATTCTTGCACTTCGGCTTCTGTGTATTGGGTGACCCTAGGCGAGTCATGCTCTATGTCGGCTGGTAATACAGCTTCTACCCCATATACCAGAAAGAATGGCGTATAGCCTGTTTATCGATTCGGAGTTTTTCTTAAACTCCACTGTACCGCTGGTAGTTCTTCTATCTAGCACCCCGCTGATCTTTGCAGCGGCTCAATGAGCCGGGGTTTTATCCCGGATAATACCAATCCGTTGGATCTTTCCACTTGTCCGTTCGATGCGGGGTGAGCTACCGAGGCTACGTCCAGCCGGATCTTCTTATCTCGGCAGAATCGCGCAAATGCTCCTTCAGCAAAATTTGTGCCATTATCTGTTATGATACTTTGAGGGTAACCGTATCTCAAGATGATATCTTTGAGGAATGTCACGGCAGTAGCTCCATCACATTTTCTTATTGGCATCACCTCAATCCATTTTGTAAACTTGTCAACCATGACCAAGATGTGGGTCATGTTCCCTCTTGCTGGTTTGAAGGGGCCAACCATATCCAAACACCATACGGCAAATGGCCAGGTAATTGGTATGGTCTTGAGCTCCGACATTGGCATATGTGTCTTTGTAGCATATCTTTGACAGCCATTGCACTTTCTTACCAGATCTTCTGCTTGTTCCAAGGCACTTGGCTAGTAAAACCCATGACGGAAAGCTTTTGCTACCAAGGCTCTGGACGAGGCATGATGCCCACATTCCCCTTGATGTATATCTCGAAGGATGTCAAGCCCTTCTTCTGGGTCAACACATCGCTGGAGAACGTTTGTTACACTCCTTTTGTATAACTCGGAATTGATGATCGTGTATGCTTTTTGTAACACCCCGTCCACTCCTGGGCTCGGGGGGTATCACTCCTGGCAGCTTAATAGGATATCTAGACTGGCCCCACAGACCAACACTAGTCTTTTCTGTGCACTTTGTCCTCACTCATGCGCACCCGGTACCCACTTCCCGGTCGGTCACCCATCCTAGAATTGCTCTAGGCCAAGCATGCTTAACCTTAGAGTTCTTTTTGAATGAGCTTCCAGAAAAGAAGTTGCAACTTGTTGATATGGGTATCCTATCAATCCTATTAAGCCATGTGCCTGGATCTCACATACACCCACCCTTTGGAAGATCGATGCCCTCATCGATCAAGCACACCCCAGGAACGTTCCCTCTTGGCACACGTCTGTGCGTCCAGTGTCGGCACATGTGCCATGCCGTGTCCACTCCGGGCCACATGCGCCATGCTCCACATGTCCTGCCACTGACCCGCACACACCCGTGTAATCGCAAGGGTCGGCTCTGATACCACTTTGTAACACCCCGTCCACTCCTGGGCCCGAGGGGTGTCACTCCTGGCAGCTTAATAGGATATCTAGACTGGCCCCACAGACCAACACTAGTCTTTTCTGTGCACTTTGTCCTCACTCGTGCGCACCCGGTACCCACTTCCCGGTCGGTCACCTATCCTAGAATTGCTCTAGGGCAAGCATGCTTAACCTTAGAGTTCTTTTCGAATGAGCTTCCGGAAAAGAAGTTGCAACTTGTTGATATGGGTATCCTATCAATCCTATTAAGCCATGTGCCTGGATCTCACACTTTTGCTCTCCTCTGAGTTTGCCTGGAAAGCACCTCCTCAGCGGGCAAGGTTCCATCTTTCAGGAATTGAAATATGGGTAGTGCCCAAGCTGGTATAGCTTGCACTGGGAACACATCCTCATCAATTTCCATCTGATCCACCGGCATAACCTCAGCCGGATCACGATGCGCAGTCCTCGGGTCTTGCGAAGCAGTCCCCGGGTTTGCCGAGGCAGTCCCCAGGTTTCGCGAACCACTTCCCACGTCAATGTCCATAGGCACAGCCTCCGATTCCGGATTTGCCGGGATATAAATTGACTCGGATTCTGGGGATGGCCTAATAGAGGGTTTTCTGAGGTGCTCTAGTGCTACACCTGGCGGGATGGCTTGTCGGGTTGATCCGAGCTTCGACAATACGTCGGCAGCTTCATTTTCCACCCGAGGTATATGATGAAATTCGCATCCCTCAAAGTACCCTGATATCTTCTGCACATGAAATATGTACAGTGCCATATTTGCATCCAAAGCATCCCATTGTCCGGAGACTTGCTGGAGTACGAGATCCGAGTCACCGAAGCATTGGATCCGACGTATTCCAATTTCCTTTGCCACTTTGAGCCCATGCACAAGTGCCTCATATTCTACAACATTGTTTGATGCTGTGAAGTGGATCTGCAGCACGTATTTCAGCTGGTCCTTCTTGGGCGAGGTGAGCACAACTCCGGCGCCTAACCCGGTTTTTGTTTTTGACCCATCAAAGTGCATTCTCTAGTAGTTCGGGTCTGGCAATGGTGGCTCATATTGCACCTCGGCCCAATCCACAAAAAAGTCAGCCACAACCTAATACTTCATTGCTTCTCTTCTGTCATACTGTGGCGCATAAGGGGCTAGCTCAATTGCCCATTTTGCAATCCTGCCACTTGCATCCTTGTTGCTCATTATCTCGGATATGGGGGCTTCACATATTACTTTGATGGGGTGATCTTCAAAATAGTGCTTCAGCTTCTTAGCTGCCATCTACACACCATATGCCATCTTCTGATAATGGGGATAGTTTTGTTTCGAGGCTGATAATACCTCGCTCAGATAATATACTAGCCTTTGCACTGACTTACCCTCTTCGTCGCGCTCTACCACAATTACTGCACTTACAACTTGGTTGGTTGCGGCTATATAGAGCAACATTGGCTCCTTTGATAGTGGAGAGGCTAACACTGGTGCAGTGGCTAACATTTTCTTTAATTGGATAAAGGCTTCATTGGCCTACGGCGTCCAAATGAACTTGTCCGACTTTTTCATGAGTTGATAGAGAGGCAGTGCCTTTTCTCCTAACCGACATACAAACCGACTTAAGGATGCCAGGCAACCAGTGAACTTCTAGACATCATTAAGGCACTTCGGCAGTTCCATTCGCTCTATGGCCCGGATTTTAGTTGGATTAACTTCGATACCTCGGCTGGAGACAAGAAATCCGAGTAATTTTCTAGCCGAGAGACCGAAGGTACATTTCTCCGGGTTAAGCTTCATTCGGAACCTCCTTAGGTTCGCGAATGTCTGCCTGATATCGTCAAGGAGCGTTTTGCTTTCCTTGGTCTTTATAACCACATCATCCACATATACCTGCACATTTTAAACAATTTGGTCGTGTAAACATTTCTGCATACATCTTTGGTATGTTGCCCCTGCATTACGTAAACCAAAAGGCATGGTGCGATAGCAATAAGCCCCATACGGGGTGATAAACGCAGTCTTTATTTGATCACTTGGGTTCAGAGGTATCTGGTGGAAACCCGAATATGCATCAATGAATGACAACAGCTCACACCCAGCAGTAGAATCTATGACTTGGTCTATCCTTGGCAGTGGGAATGGATCTTTCGGACACGCCTTATTCAGGTTCGTGTAATCGATACACATGCGCCAAACCACTATCACGTTCGGATCATCTTTCTTCTTCTCCACCAGCACCGGATTAGACAGCCAATCCGGGTAAAGTACTTCCATGATAAATCCAGCTGCTAGCAGCCGAGCTATGTCATCTCCTATGACCTTTCTCCTGTCTTCGGCGAAGCGGCGGAGAGGTTGCTTCACCGGCTTTGCTCTGGGTCTCACATTCAAAGAGTGCTTGGCCAACTCCCTCGGAACACCTTGCAGGTCCTTTGTGGACCAAGCAAAAATATCCCGATTCTCATGGAGGAAGTTGGCGAGCTTGATTTCCTATTTATCATTTAACCCGGCACCAATTATTACGGTGTGCTCTGGGAACATATCGTCAACAGGTACTTTCTTGGTATCTTTTGTCGCTTGGAATGAGACACTACCATGCAGGTTACTCAGCGCCGGCATATATTGTTGCGCGGATTGAGCCAATGCCGCCACCTCCTGGATCTTTCTCTTTCTCTTGCGCAATCATGAGTGACTCGGCCAGGTTAGACCCGGCTGACGCGCACTCAATAGAACGTCGGAAATCACCAGTTATGGTAATCACACCATTTGGCCTAGGCAGTTTCATCTTCAAGTAATTGATGTGAGTACTTGCCATGAACTTGTTCAGAGCTGGCCTGCCGAGTAACGCGTGATATGCGCTCTCCAAATTGACAACCTCGAATTCCAAATTCTTAGTCCGGCAGTTATCTCTCGTGCCGAACAACACGTCAACCCGGACCTTGCCAATGGGTTCACAGGAAATGCCTGGCACAATGCCATGGAAAGTTGTCCTTGTAGCTTGGAGCATGTTCTTCGAGATACCCAACTTGCGCATCGTGTCCAAGTACATGATATTTATGCTGCTGCCATTGTCAATCAGCACCTTTGAGAACCTCACATTGATGTTTGGCCCAATGAATGTTGGGTCCAACACTAGCGCACACGAACCAGGACTTGGCATAAGCTTGGGATGATCTTTGATGCTCCAGGTAATTTCCTGGTCTGACCAAGGCATATACCTCGTCACCGCTGGCATTACCACATTAACTTCCATGTGTCGGTGCTGCAAGCTCTTTCTGTCTATCTCTTCTGTGGTGAACACACAGTAACTCTGATGATGCTCTCTGTACTCATTTCTTCCCTCATTTCTGGGGTACCTTTGATCTGATTGATGCTGGTCTTCCACTTGATGCACTGCATCCCTTCTCTCATGGTTTTCATACCTCGGCGGAGGGGGAGGCAACATTAACTGTTGCGTGTTCGCTCTGGAGAGCAATTGCTGCCGGGGTAACTCCTGCCGAGGTTGATCATTCCGAGGTGCCTGGACATTCCCCAAACCACCTTGTTCTATCTTCCGCATCCACTCACACTGCCTGGTTGTGTGACCCGCTGGGTTACTTAGATTTGGCGTGTGAAATTTACACGGATGATCCAGCATGGCCTCATAAGTATACCTCGGATGGTCCTTCTTTTCTTGCCATTGTTTCTTCTGCTCTGGCGTCCAAGTTTTCTTGCCATCATTTCTTGGAGTCCATTGTTGTCCTCCAGTTTTCTGACGTTGGTTGCTTCCTGCTCCGGGTTGATCTTGATTTATAGCAGCTACTTGTTGCGAATTGTACCGGTAATCTGGTCTATCATCTCTTCTTTTACCCCAGTAATCATTCCTCCGGGATGATCCGGCTCCATCTCGCTGGTAGTACTCCTCGTTTGACACGAGCCTAGGCTGAGTCGAATCACCCAAGGCATATGAATCAGCAATCCAGATTGTCTCTGCCAATGTAGTTGGCATATCTCTTTGCAACCTTTGCCATATCATGCTTGCATATCTACATCCTTGCACAAACCAAGCTATGGCCTGTGACTCGATCACACCCTCACACGAGTTTCGCACAGTGCACCACCGGGTTAAGAATTCCCTGTCTGTCTCATTCGGTCTCTGATTGCACATTGCTAGGGTCTTTGGTCTGTTCGGCCTCTGATACGTTCTTGAGAAATTACTAACAAACATTTCCTCAAAGTCGATCCAACAGTTAATACTTCCGAGCAGCAAATTGTTTAGCCATACCCTCGCTGGCCCCTCCAGCATCTGAGGTACATATCTCATAGCCCATCTCAAGTTGCCCGTAGCAATTTTTACAGTTGTTGCGTAGTTAATCAACCAATCCTCTGGCTTTGTGCTGTCGGCATATGTCTTAGTGCCTCTAGGTAGCTAAAAATTAGGTACCGGAGGTTCCTTCATGATCCGAGGCCCAAAACACGCTGGACCCGGAGGACCTTGACACTCAATCTGCTCCGACCTATAAAGCCGATCCAGCTTTAACCTGGCGTCATCAGGCATCAAGTTCCTGCTTCCCAATCTTGACCCTATCACGTGATAGTCTGGCCTGGGATACCCTGCGTTCACCATCTCCGAATCACCATCGTTATATCTATCTTGCTCCTGTGGAGCTGCTCTCTGTTGCATACCTTGGCCGGCACTGCGCTCTTGCCGTGGTATATTCCGCTGCTGCGGTTGCCTTGCACCCGCCGAGTTGCGCTGTCCGGCATTGCCGTTCACAGCGTTCCCTTGACCGGCATTGCCTTGGTCGCGGTTACCTCGGCCAGCTTCACCTCGGCTCACACTTCGTTGATCATCATTTCTCTACACTTCTTTTCCTTTCCCTGCTCTTGCCGGGTCATACGGGACTATTTGTTTGTTCCTCCTGGCCGAGGTTACTACCTCTTCTCTCCTAGGACCACCATGAGGAGACAATGCAGCTCCAGCGGATTTCTCCGGGTTACCCACCGCCGAATGAACAAGCTTGGAGGCCCCAGCTCTCTCCGGATTAGCCCTGAGCAATTCATCATTCTGTCTGTTTGCGATCCAAACCAACTCATTGACCATTTCCTGCTGTCTCTGATGGGCTTCACCCGTCAAACCCTCTAACTCGGACGCAACTGCATCTGGTGCTCTGAGGTTTTTTGCCGGGGTACTATACTTCGGCAGCCCCACGGACAGACAGTTCTCTGATTCGTCAACCCTAGTATCACCCTCTTTGTTCATTTCACTCATGAGGTTTCTCCCCTTCACTTTTACAGCATCTACCTTATTTGCCTTCGCGTACTCACGCAGTGTCATGTTCAATGACTCCTGAGCCGTGGCTATCTTTTTCGCACCCTCTAGTATTTTTTGCCTAGTCTCCTCTAGCTCGGCATGTGCCTGAGCCGGATCTACTACTGCTGCTACTGGGTTTGCCAAGCTATCCATCGCCTACTGCAGCACATTCTCTGGCCTCTCTAGAGGAGGACCTCTACTTTTCCTTGGTGCCTTGGGCGTTACCTCCGGATCTGGTGCTGGATCCTTGCTCGCGCCAGCGCCTGGCGTAGTCATCATCACCTCGGCGTGGTCAGGGGAGCGAGTGATACGTACCCCACGAGCCGCGCTAAGGGGTGGCTCGCCTCCCTCGACGACATGCCGCGAGTGAACGCACAACACGTCGACAGCGACGTAGATCTTGTGCGCACCAAGCTTGACGAAGAGACTGTTGCGCGGAAGAGGACGCTTGCTGAAGTAGCCAGCGTTGTCGCTGACGGAGTCCAGCGCTCCAAATCGCTGAACGAGCCCGGAGACGATGCGTTCGCCGGTGCCAATGAAGTTTCCCGTCCGGATCTTCACTCCTGCTAGCGTTGCTAGCCCCACGGTGGGCGCCAACTGTCGTGGTGGTGTCACGGCAGATGCCATGGATAGGATAAATGTGGGGACAAGACGCACTAGAGGAATCCAGGGAGGGATAGTGTGGTGATTCCACACACAGTTGCTTTCTATTCAATGAGATTCCAAGGTTACAAGTGCTCCTTGAGCTGTCTTGGGGAGAGGAGGAAGAAGGAACTCTCTTACTCTCACCACTAGCTACCTCTCAGGAAACTAGAATTGAACAAGTAAAGACCAACCCTTTCTACAGAGGCCCTAGCCCTCCTTATATAGGGGTGGCTAGGTCTCCGATTAGGGCATATGTGGAGGCATATTCCAAGGAATATGCTACTTCCCAAAATAGCAAACCGACCAGGTCACTTTTCCCCAGCGTAAGCCATGCAGAGGCTACGTGAGCCTCTGCGGCACCAGCGTCATCCAACAAAGGCAACGTCATCCTTGTCGGCCACGCCTCGGTGGTCCTGACCTCTGTCCGCTTCGCTCACGCTCTGCGTACAGCGACCTCCTTTTGACCAGCGAGATACCTTCCTTCTCTTGCAAGCCTGATATAACCCGGATCATGCCCGATTGATCTGGCCACGCCTGTACCTGCATGCAAGTTAGATACATCTTACCGACATACGATATAAGTCGGCCGGGACTCAGTTAGGCGGACATCCTCCGGTCCGGGTTACCCCGTGATTCGGCCTTCCTTGAGGTGACTCGGCCCGCACTTGCTTTGACCTTGCCGTACCTCGGCTAACTCGGCCATTATACCCTGGCGTGACCATACCAGGGGTATCCCCCCAACACCAATCTAGGATATTCTGAACTTTATTCAGAATCTAAACCACAAACATTTCGACTCTAATGTTCATTAAACATATCAATCTATATTAATAGACTTCATTGTTTAATACTTTGTTCAATTTCATTTATAGAATATTTACTAGCTTAAATATCACTAATACCAATCACACCATTCACCATATGGCAGTCACATATATAAGAATGTTGTCATTCTCACACTTAAATATGTTAACCACATATGAGAGGATAGGATACTCACTTAGCTCCCACTCAAATATGTCATCCACAGATTTTGATCTAGAAACTATATAGCCCCCACTTAAAATCTTGTAAGTGCATGTCTCCTTGATAATCTTGGTAACTCCAAAATTCTTTGATCATACATCAAATCGGGAATTTCCCACTACGAGACACTACCATCCATGTAGTTTGACAAAACCTGCTTGTTGTACCAATTACAACACTTCTCCAAAACTTATCATTGAAGAACACACAGTATTGACAACCATCTACCAATTGTCAAAATTGCAATAATTGCTTAGTGCAAATCCAACAGACTCAAGCATCGCTACACATTGTAGTCAACTTTTAAATTTGTCAAGACACTCTTTGCAACAAATTGATCTTTATGTCTTTTAATGTTTCATTTCTTCCTTGTAACTTTGCAGTTATTGGGAAAGATCAAGTAATATATTTTACTTAATAAGATCAAGTAACTTATTTTACTTCGCAATCTTAAATGTAGCTTACTCTAGGATTTCATGACCCTTTAGTCATTTCTCGTACTTAGGTTCATCATCACTTCTTCATAGTTCGTAGGTATGTAAGGATCCATTGACATGAGAAGTGAATCAACAATATAATTTCATAGGGTGGCAGAATGTATTACTGAATCCTACTTTCCTTAGTAAAAGTATTAGCTAAAACTTTATGATCATTATCACTAGTTCCTCCTCTACTTGTGGAGTTTGGTTCTGGAACATATTCTGTCGCGCAACTCAACATTTGGAGGTAGGGTATACAACATTGTTTTTGAACTTCTACTTTCTTCCACCAACACCTCTATCGAAGAACTCCTTCTTGAGAGAGTACCACGCTCGGCAATAGAAGGTTTGCCTCTTTTGGTTTTAGTTGTGGAAAATGTATTCATAGTTTTTCCTAAGAATACACTACAAATATTTATTCATTATAATTTCAAATTATCAAATAGAAACTCGAACATGCCATAACTCATATGATGTTGTTTACACAAATCATGATGATTCCCTATTTTATAGTGAGTGTTTGCTACTTTGACTTACAACTCTAAACTACTACGGTAACACGGTAAGAGATAATTTTAGACCATATGTATCTAATACAATATGATTATGATGTTTAGACATATCAATACACTTTGAAATATCCAAACATCATAATTTGTGGAACATCTTTCACAAGTCCTTTATGCCACAATCTTAACTCAATAACCAATCACTTTGATTAAACCGCAGGGACTCGTGTTTCAGGTTAAGTTTATATCCAACTTTATTCTGTAACCCCCTTGAACATTTCAAATGACTTAAAATCTAGTAAATACTTATATTCACTTAGATCCACAATCATATTTACGAAATAATGATATCCACTACATTGATGAATTATAATACATCACAATGTATGAAATTTAATGACTTAGCGCACATTTTGTTTTACCAGGACACAGGGTTTTTAGTCATCTTGCCCAATGAGGCATGATTTTGCATGCGTCAAAAGATCGAATATCTAAAGACTTTATGTTTCATCAATATGAATTTATCACATGCATATAACTCAATTATGACTTAAACGGTAGTGTCATTTATTAATGATGTTATTATTAAGTTTGGATATCTTTTGGTGTCAATATTTTATGAATGTTTAAACCATTACCATCAAGATCACAATAGGAATAACACGTTCATAACCGAAAATGTGACCATAATAGAAATTATTAATAATAATAGAATAACTAATTTGTCAGTAACTTATATGAATAACCGTCTTGTGAGATGCAAGACACACTAATAAGTTCACACACTTAAATCAATTAGAAAATTTTACTCAAATTCTAAACTAATCCAAATGATAAATGTATAGGAAGAAGTGTCATCGGCCATCATCTTGCTCGCCATCAACTAGCCGAGTCTCCTCATCTTCTCCATGCAACCCTCAAGCAGATGGTCCTGTTTTCACAAAACAGAACAAGTATCAAATACTTAGTAAAACTGCAATAAGGGTATTGTGAGTAACACATTTTAAAACTGTATATCGTATATATACCTTCTCCATCGATGATTTCCCCTGCGATAGGTTCTACCTTGACATTTCTTAATTGTGCCATGAACTGATGAAAGGTGAATGATTCCTTTCTCATGACATAGCCCATGGCGACATCTTTGTAGCTAGGAGGAAGCGAGCACAACACCCTATCTATCGCAAATATGTCCATCATCCAATAGTCCACATCATACATGAGGCATGCATGAATCCCATGCATGATCTCCAAGTGTATCTGCAAGCATGTATTTTCTTCCATGTTTTGTGAAAGAAACTTGTCCAATATCTCAAACTTTAAAAGTATGACTTGCTGAATAAAGAGTGCCTTCAAATCATCAATCATATCACATGGTTTGGTGTGGTGAAGACGATCCCGTAATTCAAGTTCCATGGCAAAGCGCATGGTGTATTGGACACAGATGAACATGTCACGGCGAATGCGAAAGTCATCATCATCTTGCTCACTTGGAGAATCATCAGGAGCATCTCCTAGTGGTTCTTGTATTGTGTATAGTATGTCATTTATTTTTAGGATGTTCCTTAAGCGTTGGTACCAGTCTACGAAGTTGGACCCGTCTACTTTAAGTTCCTGAAAGACCCATGGTCGAAGTACATAGGAGGGTATGACATGATCAACAAGGATATTTGCAAACACATTAAGACTAAGTTCATAATACGAATTCGAGTTTTATAATCAAATTATTGCATGATCTCCCACTAAAACTATCATCCCTAAGATGGTTTTAGTGATCACATGATCGAAATTCACTACACCACCCCCGGTCATCATGTCTACCGGAGAGATCTTTCTCTCTCAGTGTTTTCCACCCCGTAGAGGCGGCAATATCTTTATGTGGTCGCTCCCCTGGTATTAGGTTTTCGAGGGGATAATATACGCCAAAGGGGAGAGCCTGGAGTGGGCCAGGGTGGTGGCCACACCACCTGCTGGCGCGGCCTAGGGCTGCCCGCGCCAGGGGGTGGTGTGGGCCCCCTATGGCCCATCTCCACTCCCCCTTATGGCATCCTCCTTCTTCTGGAAAAATAGAATTTTCCATATATTTTCCCTGATTTTCTGATCTTCGCAAATTTCACCTCCAAACAGCCCCTTTTCCATCAGAATCCTGACTGCAGCGGTCTATCCTCGAAAATTCATCAACCATGCAAAAATAGATGAAATAACATAAGTATCATCTCTTAATATGAAATATATCAATGAATAAAAGTAAATTATGATATAGAATAGTGATGCAAAATGGACGTATCAACTCCCCCCAAGCTTAGACTTCGCTTGTCCCCAAGCAAAAACTAAGCTCAATAAACATGACCTCGGGTTTATGGAGTGAAGAAAGAATACGGACAAGAAGCATCACATTCATCAATACACAAATCATAATATTACTTAACTTGCAATAAGTAAAGGAAACACAAGTAAAGATACATAAAGTATATAACAATTGGTAATGGCAAACTTAGCTCTTGGTCGAAGAATAGTTGACAATTTGCAGGAGTTCACAAATAATTGGTTTTCAATGATAGCTTTCAAAGTAATACTCTCTAAGATAAGAGCAATGTGCAAAACAAGGAACATAAGAAACATGATTGAATAAATCATCATATGAATGGATGAAACACAACAACTCAAAATACTTGCTAAGGTAGAAGGGAATAGGTTTACTGACTCAACTAAAAAGTAAAAGATAGGCCCTTCACAGAGGGAAACATGGATTTCAAGTTTCATAAAGAGCTTCCAAAAATTATGGTACTTATTAGCTTTCAGCTCTCATTGCCCCTATCATAGGCATCTTTAGGTGATTAAGGTTAAAGTGATCAAATATGAGTATATGCTTGACAAGTTATAAGTTGAAAAACTCATGCCCCGTGCTTACGAGTACCGGACCTCATGCTACTCAACTTTAGTCACGAGTAAGCTCTTGTCATTGTAAGTACATATGAATCATAGAGAACCACCAACGGGGTACCCCTTGCACATGATGCAGGAGCTATCCCATAATCAAAATGATAAGGCAAGCAGACAATGAGCATCTCAGTGATCTTTTTATTTGCTATTTGCATAGGTTTTTATTGAGGATGCTCCATAGAATGCTCATTATGGTTATGCTGCAAGTTTCCACCATGATTAGGCATGGCTTAGGCTAGCAGCCCAGGCGTTTCTCTAACACACATACAAACTCCATGATCTTACAAGTTCCCCTTTTATTTCACACCGCCGGGATCCATAAGCAAAAGAATCATGACATCAACTAAATAAGTGCAATGTTGAAAGCGTTCCTCATGGTAACATGGTTCTGCTAACTCTCAACTTATAAAGAGCAAGCATATCCGCAGCATAGATGGGCACAATGGTTCAAGTTTATTAAGTGCAGAAAAGTAAAGTGTGCCATCAAGTTCGTGAGAGCTTTAATCACTAATTTTCGCATAACAAGTTTAATTCGGAACGTAGATAAAAACATGGATTTACTTGGAATAGAATTACTGCTAATAGGTAGGTATGGTGGACTCAAATGGCATAGGTTTTGGTTTAAGGATTGGATGCACGAGAAGCATTCCCTCTTAGTACAGGTTTTAGGCTACCAAGGCTGGGTAGCAAGCATAAGAGTTGAAGGAAACAAACAAACATACAAGTGATAAAAAAACAAACATGCAATCTTCCTTGGAAGCGTAAAAGGTCTTAACTAGAGAATACTAAGCTTATGAGCAACTCAAGAAATATGATGATGAAGTTATATTTCTTTAGATTACTTTTATCTTTTTCATTCAATTCTCAAAATAGTGTTGCTACTGACCGAGCCAGGTTTGCCAAAACCGACTAAATTTACTCAATGATCCCAAAGTGATACCAATACTAATAACAAGATCAATTATATAACAGAAATTGAAAATTAATATAAGATATGCAAAAGAGTAAATGAAAGAACTTTAATATTCCATAATGGCAACTGACACCAAGGGATACATAGATATCTAACGAGAGGGGGGACACTTCCATAATGCAAACCATCCTACATGATAACTTCTCTATTCATGATATGACTCTACTAAAAAGGTAAAAAGATAGAAGATAGTGATATGATACCGCGTCGCTCCCCCAAGTTTGGAACAAACCAAGGGAATGCCAAAACCTGATGACGAATTACTCCTTCGGTGGTGGTGGTGTTCTCTCATCATCGTCCGACTTCCAAGGTAAGGGCTCCCCATCAACAAAAGACATCCTGGTCTCCATCATCATGAAACTAGCAGCAGCACTTATGTGTTTAAACCTAACCTCATACTCACTGTTTTGGTTTTGCACGTCGTAGAGCTGTGCTTGCAGTTGGTTGTTCGTTCGGTGGAGTGAGAGAATTTCATCCTTAAGCTCAGCAGTCTCCTTTTGGTGCTCGGCGATGAGTTCATAACAAATCTTATGGATGATATCCACTTCGCGTTCCGCCATCTTCCTGTACCTAAAGACTTCTTGCTCTAATGCTTCCATCCTGTCCTCCAGATTTCCTTCACCTTTGGGGCCCTGAACCTCTTTTATCTGTACATTCCCATCTTCGAGCAACAACTCCTTGGGATGAATCTTCAACTCGCACATGTACGGGTTGATGATGTCCATGGAGGAATCTTCCTTGGCTGATCCAGAGGAAGACATCGTGGCTCCAAACCTGAGACTCTACCTATTAGAAATAGATCAAAACGAAAACACGATGAGAACATAATATATGAACCTTAGGAGATCCGGGGGATTATATATTACGAATTTTTACAACAAAAAGGAAGGTACTAGGAGAAAATGGGTCGGAGACGGACTCCGGGGTGGCCACACCACCTGCTGGCGCAGCCAGGGGGCCCGCGCCAGGGGGTGGTGTGAGCCACCCTGGCTCCGTTTCCATCCCTCTTTCGCTTCGTTGCTTTCCTAGTTGGATAAAAACTCCAAAAATATAACTGGACAGATTTTTCACAGACTTTTCCTTACCAGAACTGTTACCTATTTGAAAATGGACTCTGTAGGTCTTTGAACTTGGTCTTTGATAAAAAATCGGAGTTACCACTTGAATAACATCAATATCTTCATTGTAAGAATCTCCAGCAATATAGTGCTTGAGTCGCTGACCATTCACCACTTGTGTAGTGTTATCTTTTAAAGAAGAAATTTTTATTGCTCCTGAACGATATACTTCTTCGATAACAAAAGGTCCTTCCCATTTTGAAAGAAGTTTCCCTGTAAAAAATCTGAGACGAGACCTATACAATAGAACTTTCTCACCAACATGGAACTCACTCTTAAGAATTCTCCTGTCATGCCATCTTTTAACCTTTTCTTTAAAGAGTCTAGCGTTCTCATACGCTTCACTCCTCCATTCATCCAACGAACTTAAGTCAAATAATCTTTTCTCGCCAGCAAGTTTGTAGTCTCTATTAAGTTCTTTCACTGCCCAATAAGCTTTGTGTTCTAATTCTAAAGGCAGGTGGCAAGCTTTCCCATAAACCATTTTGTAAGGAGACATTCCCATAGGATTATTATAGGCAGTCCTATAAGCCCATAAAGCATCATTCAACTTTTTAGCCCAATTTTTTCTAGATCTATTAACAGTCTTTTGTAAGATGGATTTAATTTCTCTATTTGATAGCTCTACTTGCCCACTAGTTTGGGGATAATAAGCTGAAGCAATTATATGATTAACATCATATTTAGCAAGGGTCTTTCTAAAACCACCACGAATGAAATGAGAACCTCCATCAGTCATAAGATACCTAGGCACTCCAAACCTAGGAAAGATAATATCCTTAAGCATTTTTAAAGAGGTCTCCCCATCAGCACTTTTTGTAGGTATGGCTTCTACCCACTTAGTAACATAGTCAACAACAACAAGAATATGGGTATAACCTTTTGAAGAGGGAAAAGGACCCATAAAGTTGAATCCCCAACAATCAAATGGTTCAATAACTAGAGAGTAATTCATAGGCATCTCACTGCGTCTAGAAATGTTACCAACTCGTTGGCACTCATCACAGGATAAGACAAATTTTCTTGCATATTTAAAAAGGGTAGGCTAGTAAAAACCTGATTTTAGCACCTTCTGTGCGGTTCTATCTCCCGCATGATGTCCTCCATAGGCACTACCATGACATTTCCGCAATATCTCCTTTTGTTCATATTCTGGAACACATCTTCGCATACTACCATCTACTTCTTCTTTATATAAATGTGGGTCATCCCAAAAATAATGCCTCAAATCGTAAAAGAACTTCCTTCTTGTAACATCCCAAAACTTCAATCCAAGTTTATCAAAGATCAAATCAACCAAAAATGGGGTTAACAAAAACTTTTCCAAATTTAATATGAAAGCATTCATATATGTGTGCATTTAAAATAGGAGTTGTTTGAATTGCCATGATTGAGTGATCCAATGCTTGTAAAATGTTTCTTAGGTGATTTAAACATCATCTACATCATTCCCAAACTTTGGCTAAAGAAAATCATTTTCAAAAAGAATTAAAAAGGAGGAATGGTCATTTTGGAAAATTTAACTCTCATGCCTACTTTGGCTATTCCTAGTACTCAAAACTTAACAGAAACAATTCTTGATCTTTGCACCCCTTTCTAGTACACATAATGAGGTACCAAGGCCCACCTTTTGATATGCTAAAAACATTATGTTAACTATTTTAAATGACAGTTTAAAATTGAATCTAATGCATATGCATAGATCACCCCCATTTCAAAAACCATCTCTTTGAGCTCCACTTTACAAACCCTTGCAACCAGAAACTACCTATCACTAGGGGAGATCACTCAAAAAAATTGAAACCAAAATTCAAAACTTTTTCTCTTTCGGCCATTTCATCAAACAGCTTGTGTGCACAAATCTGGCCAAATTTAAAACATTGTTTTGAGCAGTGATCTTGGTCACCATTTGTGCCTAACCTTGTCCCCTTGTTCCCTCAGTACTAGCCCTACCCTTTGCTAGCCCAGCCACACCATGTGCACACAACCAAATGGTCATGGCCATTAAGGCCGAGCACCATGAGCACCCCCACCGGCGACATCGCGCCACAGCAGCCGCCAACCCCTCTCGCCATGTCTAGCACATTGCCAGTGGTCCACCTCCACCGCCCAACCAGCCCCAGGCCAGAGACAGAGGGCAGAGCGGCCAGGAACCGCCGCGCCCGGAGCTGGTCGAGCAAGCCGACGCCGCCCCCAGAGCATGCCCTGTCCCCGCTCGCCCAGACCGCCCCTTGGCACCAGCCCGCGCCCACCGCTCCGCCTCGACCTGGAGAACACCCCAGACAACCCCGCTGGCCGCCCAACGCCTCATAGCCATCGCTCGCCGTGGCCACCGCTGCCTCTGCCGCGTAGAGTGCCACCTCGCCCAGACCGCGTGCCACCGCCCCTACGGCTGCATTCAATGCCTAGAGCACCGCCAGGGGACAGCACGTCGATCGCCACCCTCAGCCATGCATCTACCCTGTCGTAGCCATGTCGCCACCGTCGACTGCCCATCTCGCTCGATCTCACCGTCGGGCCTATAAAAGGAGCCCTCCCTAGCCTCTCCACTCCACACCATTCCACTCCCCTCACCTCTCTGAACCTCCCCCACCTCTAGCCGGAGCAAGGCGAGCTCTGCCTCACCGGAATTGGAGTCGGAGAAGCCGCGCCAGGAGGAGAGGGCGCTGTTGATTGCGACCACCCCAAGCTCCGCCGCGACCACGCCTCGCCTCACCGTCGTCTTCCACGTCGTTTTCCCACCTTGCCGACCCTGCTGGAGCCCTGGTACGCCCCCAGTAGACCCCCACCGAGCCGTTAGGGTTCGAGCTCGCCGGCGACCTGTTCGTCGTCGACGATGACCCTCAGCCGTAGATCTCGCTTCTAATCCTACGGCCCACAGCACGCGTACCGTTTCGCGTGTTAAGTGCCGCTGACAAGCGGGACCCCCCTGTCAGCTGAGCCCCGCGCCGCGGAGCGCCACTGGTCCAGCCCATTTCTTTTCCCGCGCTAGCCCACCCATTCAAATCTGGATTTTTCTTTCTAGTTAAATCTAGTTTCTGTCCAGTATTTCAAAATTGAATTCTGTGAGTTTTACAGATCCAAATTGCATGAAACAAATTTTGCCTGAAAGGTATTAAGATGATCTATCTAAGCCCGTTGGGTTTAATTCATTTAGAGTTATAGATCTCTCCTAATAAAAATAAGAAGACAGAAGCTTTTGCAACTTGCAACATTTTTATAAAATCAACCAAATTAGCTTTTGAGTTGATTCCAACTCTCAAAAATCACATTTCACCATATCTATCCAAATATGTAATAATATTAAGGTTTACATGTAGTGACTATGGACTAGTACCCAAAACAATGCTATATAGGCATTTCTAGTCACTTTAAATCATTTACTAATGAACTTGAACCAAAGTAATGTTGATCCAACCTTTAAATTTCATTCCCACATGTTAGAATATGTTGTGAGGACATGTGTCCACATGATCCCATATTTTGGTGGTGAATATTAAATTTTAGTTAATATTTCAATGAGTAGAAATTACTTTTCTAAAATAAAAAGGATGAAGCTATTGAAATTTAAACTTGTGATGTTTGTGATGATAATAGATCATCAAATGTGTGTCTTAGAATACTATTTAGCCTAGTTAAGTATTGTTTGGTGATTGTGCACTCCCTATGTATTTATAGACAATAGTACCGACCAAGCTCTCGAGGAGGACGAGTTCTACCAAGAAGAAGAAGAAGAAGAAGAAGAAGAAAACTTCAACCACTACACCAACCAAGGCAAGCTAGCACTATCCAAGATTAACCCTTGCAAATTAGTACTTGCAAGTGTAGTACTTAGCAAACTAGAATCAAACTAGATGGTTTAGCAAAGATGCCCTAAGCATGCTTTGATCACACTCCCTTTTGACTATTAATGCCCCAAGTCTTAGTTACAAGTTTTACCCTTCTTATGTTATACAAAGTCCTTTACTTTCTTTGAAGGTAGCATAAAAAGTATAAAACTTGACCTATTTAGAACCCTTTAGATGTCATTCTATGGCATGAGATTGAACCCATATGTTCCACCTTAGTGAACACTCTTAACTTAGTAGTTTAGAGTAGATCAAAAACTTGAGTCACTTTAGATGGGAACCCTTGGTGAAAATGAATTGTGAAAACCTTGGAATGATGAGTCATTCTATTGAGATGTTTTGACATGTGTTGAGAAGAAAAAATGGTTGATGATGAGGAAAATGTTGAGGCATGAGCCTTAACCCTTTTACAAAACTGATGGTTGGATTCGGATGCGATACCATTCCAAATTTACCGTACAACCACATTACCTAAATTGGGTAAGGCTTAGCTGGAAATTTATATGCATTAGTATTAGTTCCCTCACGGGAGAGGTTTGAGCTGAGGCTACCTCTCAATGTTGTCCACCTATGCAGTGCCCAAGATGATTGATGGTCATGGTTGGGAGGCCATGCTCATAGGAGAGGTGCTTATACTAGGGTGTGTAAAGGGAAGGTTATGTTTGATTATCTGCATACTAAGTATGATGATTCAGGGTTATCCCTGACAGATGTATCGAATCTTGTGGTGAAAGTGTACCACCTCTGCAGAGTGTCAAACTATTCGAATAACCGCGTCCGCGGTGATGGACAGTTGGAATGGCCATACTGTTTCGTTGTCAGATGTTTTCTAAATACTTTGAAATGAATGATGAATCGTGACTTGACCACAACAGGGTGGTGTTTATGACAATAGTGTCCCAACTTAAGTGATTCTAGAACTTTACTTTATCTTTCTTTGCTTCAGAACTCAGCTTAGGTTTCAAACTTATCTTTATAGTTAAACTTAGATCTAGTACTTTAACTTAGAATTCTACTACTTGTTAGTGGTAGTTTGCGAGTACTTAAAGAGTACTCATGGCTTTTGTCCCTGGCTATTATCATGGCCAGACTATGAAGGAGATTATCAAGATAATGGTCAGCAGGACGGTTATGATAACTAGGATTATATGCCTTCGTCAGCATTGCATGTGCCCCTGAAGATGGAACCCACCGCTACGCTATCTTTTATTTCCGCTGCTTGTTGTATTAAGACTGGATCCTGAGATCCTTATTTGTGTAAGACCTTATGTTTGGTTTGTAATGGATGATGTACTGTGATATCCAATCCGTTATGTCTCGCAAAAATGGTAATCCTAGGATTGCGAGGTATGGCATAACGGGCATCTGAGATTAAAAATCCGGGTGTTGACACTTCTTTGCTGGGCTGTAAGAGTTGGAGGCAAATACTTGGAGACAATAAAGTTAGCATAATCAGCATACCAAGGGCTCCCTCGTGAGCTTACCCCTACTGCAGCCAACTGTTCATTTGGAAAACTATCATTAACAGACATAGGATCAAAAGAGATGTTTTCCAATCGAGATAAATTATCAGCAACAGGATTTTTAGTACCTTTCCTATCTACAATATGTAGGTCAAACTCTTGTAAAAGAAAAACCCATCTAATAAGCCTAGACGTAGCATCTTTCTTCGTCATAAGGTACTTAATAGCAGCATGATCAGTATGAATGGTAACTTTTGAATCAACAATATAAGGTCTAACCTTATCACAAGCAAAGACAACAACTAAGAATTCTTTTTCAGTAGTAGCATAATTCTTTTGAGCAGCGCCAAGATTCTTACTAGCATAATGGATAACATTTAACTTTTTATCTATTCGTTGCCCAAGGACAGCACCTACAGCAAAATCACTAGCGTCACACATGATTTCAAAGGGTAAGTTCCAATCAGGTGGTTGGACAATAGGAGCAGTAGTTAAAGCCTTCTTTAGAGTTTCAGAAGCTTCCTTACAATCATCATCAAAAACAAAGGGTACATATTTTTGAAGAAGATTAGTGAGGGGTTTTGATATCTTAGAGAAATCTTTAATAAACCTTCTATACAAACCATCATGACCAAGGATACTACGAATACCTTTGACGTCTCTTGGACAGGACATTTTCTCAATTGCCTCAACTTTAGCTCTATCAACTTCCATGCCACTTTCGGAAATCTTATGTCCAAGGACAATCCCTTCATTGACCATGAAGTGGCATTTCTCCTAATTAATAACAAGATTAGTTTCTTCACATCTCTGCAAAACTTTATCAAGGTTGTGCAGACAATTATCAAAAGAAGTGCCATAGACGGAAAAATCATCCATGAATACTTCCACAATTTCCTCACAAAAACTGTGAAAGATAACAGACATGCATCTTTGAAAAGTAGTAGGAGCATTACACAAACCAAAAGCCATACGTCTATAAGCATAGGTTCCATAAGGGCATGTAAAAGTAGTTTTTTCTTGATCTTGTTGTTTAACAACAATTTGAGAAAACCCAGAGTATCCATCAAGAAAACAAAAATGGGTCTTTTTAGACAACCTTTCTAACATTTTATCAATAAAAGGAAGTGGGTAATGATCTTTCTTAGTAACTTTGTTAACCTTTCTGAAATCAATGCACATCATATAACCTACTACCAATATTTGGGGAATAAGCTCATCGTTATCATTACGCACAATGGTAATTCCCCCTTTTTTAGGGACACGATGAACAGGACTAACCCATTCACTATCAGCAATAGGATAAATAATACCAGCATCAAGGAGTTTTAATACCTCGTTCCTTACCACTTCCTTCATCTTAGGATTTAAACGACGTTGATGTCCTACCACTGGCTTTGCATCTGGTTCTATATTGATAGTGTGCTGACATATAGTAGGAGAAATCCCCTTTAAATCATCCAGAGTACAGCCCATAGCTCCTCGGTGTTTCTTCAATACCTCCAATAATCTTTCCTCTTCCTTCCCTGCAAGTTCAAGTGCTATTCCTTACGAGCTTTACAAATAAATCATAATAGCAATGATCACCAATTCTAACAGAAAGCATAGGGACACCAGCCTTTTTAGTTCTATTAGGATGTGAGACAATATTAGAAGCATCCTCACAGAAGACAATGTGTCCATCTTCTGCACTTTTAGTGACTAGGTCTTTCACAATTGCCACTGCAGGTTCAATGTTTATTTGTTCATCAAGTTTTACAGTTCTCTTTGTACTTTTATTAATTACACTAGTTATCATAGGATGCTCCTTTACCTTATCCGGGAAGGGTATTTTCTCGATATAAGGTTCATGTAAGATGTGATCAATAGTGCAAAATTCAGTACTTCTAACAGGAACATAATCAACAATATCTTTATATGGTGCATGATACTTGTTTCGTTCCTTTTTCGGAATTTCAATATAAGAGGCAAAAGCATTAAAATAATTTGCAATAACTTGAGAATCAAGACCATAAGCATTACTAATATTCTGAAAGTCATCAGTTCCCATAAAAGATTCAATGCATTCATAATCATAATGTATACCTGACTTTCTTCCTTTGTCATTCTTCCATGCTTCAGCATTGTCTTGAATACGGTCTAGAAGATCCCATTTAGCTTCTTCTTCCATGCGTGTAAATGATCCAGCACAAGAAGCATCCAATAGTCCTTATCATGAAGAGAAAGCCTTGCATAAAAGTTATTGATAATAATATTGTGAGGGAGCTCAAGAATAGGACATTTGAGCATTAATAACTTCAATCTCCCCCAAGCTTGAGCAGTACTCTCTCCATCAAGAGGCCAAAAGTTGTATATTTGATTCCGATCTTTATGAATCTCACTAGGAGGATAAAATTTTGAATAAAAGAGAGGCACTACTTCCTCCCATTCAAGAGATTAGCCATTCTTTAGCAGCTTATATCATTCCTCAGCTCTTCCTTTCAGTGATAATGAGAATAACTTCTTCTTGAATTGATCTATTGTTATACCTACACACTTGAACAACCCGCATAATTCGTGTATAAAGAGCAAATGATCACCGGGATGGACAGTTCCATCTCCAACATAATAGTTATCCATAACACGATCAATAATTCTTGTAGGTATTTTAAAAGTATCATTATCAGCAGGTGGTGGTTCATCTACTACCTTAGCAGTGGTAGCAACATTACAAAATAAGAAACTCAACGAATTATCCATATTGAAATAAAGTAACTAGCAGAAGTAAACAATACTCACAGTAGAAGTTTCCTTTACCAGTTCCACTCTCCAATAGCGCTTCACTCCCTGGCAACGGCGCCAGAAAATAGTCTTGATGACCCACAAGTATAGGGAGTGTACCGCAATACTTTTGATAAGTAAGAGTGTCGAAACCAACGAGGAGCAGAAGGTGTTGGCGAGTGGCTTGGAGCAGGAATTCTCTGTAAATACTTAGCAAACGGATTTTAGGGGTTTTTTATAATGCGGATAAATAAAGTGCGAGTAAATAAAAGACAATAATAATAAATGCAACAAGTGGCCCAATCCTTTCTTTAGCAAAGGACAAGCCGGTTGTATTACCTACGATGACCAAACATTCTCGAGGACACACGGGAATATCGTCAAGTGCTTTCACTTCATATAGTTGATTAATCTTCTTTAGTTTGCTAAGTGTTGTGTGGGTGAACCTGTGCTAATGTACCGACCTTCCTAGGACTAATACATACTTGTGATTATACCCCTTGCAAGCATCCGCAAGTACAAGAAAGTAATTAAGATATAAACCTAACCATAGCTTTAAACTCTAAGTCCCTGACATCCCTTGTGCAAAGGTTTCCTAACGGGGGTTTAGGTTTCTGTCACTTCGGCAACCCCTCCGATTAGTAGCCAAATACACAATGCATTCCCCTAGGCCCATATAGGTAAAGTGTCATGTAGTCGATGTTCACATGACACCACTAGAAGAATAACACCACAACTTAAATATCAAACCATTGAATCTTTCTCAACACAACTCCACTACTAACAACATGACTTCTCCCATGTCCTCAAGAACTAAATGAACTACTCACAAGACATCATCTGGATCAAGATCAGAGATAAAATAATGATAAGTAACTATCTGAACATAAACAATAATTCAATGGTTCCGCTCAATAGCATCAACTACAAGGAGTAATCAACACCGGGAAAATTTCCCCTAAGAACTATGCAAGATTTAACCCAATTGTTACAGCGGTATGGGGTGGTGATGATGGTGATGGTGGAGATGATGATGGTGATGATGATGATGATCCCGATGAAGTCCAGCTTGATGGTGGTGTTGATGGCGATGATCTCCCCTCTCCGAAAGAAATTCCCCCGGTAGAATTCTATCTGCCAGAGAGATCTTTCTCTCTCGGTGTTTTCCGGCCCGCAGAGGCGGTGATATCTTTCTATGGTCGCTCCCCTAGTATTAGGTTTTCGAGGGGATAATATACGCCAAAGGAGAGCCTGGAGTGGTCCAGGGTGGCCACACCACCTGGTGTGGCCTAGGGCTGCCCGCGCCGGGGGTGGTGTGGGCCCCTGTGGCCCATCTCCACTCCCCCTTCTGGCATCCTCCATCTTCTGGAAAAGTAGAATTTTCCATGTATTTTTCCGGATGTTCTGATTTTCGCGAATTTTGCCTCCAAATAGCCCATTTTCCATCAGAATCCTGACTGCAGCGGTCCATCCTCCAAAAGTCATCAACCATGCAAAAATAGATGAAATAACATAAGTATCATCTCTTAATATGAAATATGTCAATGAATAACAGTAAATTATGATATAGAATAGTGATGCAAAATGAACGTATCAATTACATTACTACTACAACTTAGTAACATAATGTAATCTACTTTACATCATGATCTCGGCATGCAGACCGTAAGAATAGAATGATCAACCAAATGGCTCATGCCGGTTGTTTTACATAAAGTGCATTTCATACAACAATACAAAATGACCATATCACATCACGTGCCCCTTTAAAATAAAGTTAGACGTATCTACTTTATCTTTGTATGTTTTACGTGGCGTCTAGGGCTTTCGTGATAGAACTATTTCTTACCTACGACTTCAACCACGGCATCAATCAATAAGTTTTTTCTACTACACCCCTTTTGAGGCCCTCTATTGCAAATACCATACCATACTATGAGAGACACAGACACCTGCCAGCCGCATATATGGTACAAACCATATGTCAAGTGCGGAACCAGTCTTGCGTAAGGTCGGTTCGAGCCGCTTCATCAAACAGTGTCACGATATAAACAAGTGCACGCGGGAGGGTAACAACTAGAGGATCAATGCCCACATTCAACATGTGTTCTTCCCGTACAACCATAACTACGCATAGATCGACTCTAATACCACTGAAGGGGTTTGCAGCAGAAAACAATAATTTTTCTAACTAGCGCAAGGCCAATACCAAGATCTATTTATGAGTTAATACAGTAATGGGAGAGGTTCCAGTGACATACCATTGTATACCGAAAGCGTTTAACATTCTCGAAGAACGTGGATGATGTAGTCCAGCCGACCTCAAGGTCGCGTTGCTCCTCGCATGGTGTCCAGGTGCCACAACTGATAGCACCCCCGTGGTTTCACACACGTCTAGTGCTCAACAACGACTCCTGTTCTCCCCAATCCAGTCAGGATTGTGAAAGTAGACCTTATGGAACCGGGATACAGCAGCCCAACGGCATGCTAGAGTGGCATCGTCTCCTACACACATAGTTCTTCTTGGAACCGCAAGAACGAGAGCCAACAAGATAGAGAGAGAAATCTCTAAGCAAAATGGCTTAGAAATTAATCAATTATTAGTTGTTATCCCCCCCCCCCCCCCCCGTGTCCCACTTTATATAAGGGAAGTGGAGGGACTCCCACCTGCCAACTGGCAAGGTGGGACAAAAGGAGGAGGAGGTGGCCAAGGGGAGGCGTGGGCTGAGTGGGCCCTCCCCACCCCTTGTGCGGTCCAAGGCTGGCCAGGCGGGTTCCCTAGCCCCCCCCTCCCCACATGGGCCCTTCCCTCTAGGAAGTGGCCCAATAGAAAAGTTTTTGCCCATAACTTATTTTAAAATAGATATTTATTTATTAAAATAATTAATATAAAATCACATTTAAAATTTCCTCATGATCAAAAACTCCCTTTCGATCATTATATACTACCTTTGGTTTCTCCTTGAACCATTTCGGTTTTGTCTCTTCTTTCCACCTGTGATCCCGATGATTCCAAAATGATCTCATAGCGTCGAAGAAACCTTAAGTGTATTATCCTACGGTTCGGGAACATCACAGACATGATCTAGACACTTATCTAATCAATGATCATAAGTGGGATCTGGATACCCATAATGACCCATGTGTAGTCCATGATGTTATTGTCGTTTGGACCATAAACGTCAAGTCCAATTCTTTTTGTTACTTCGATACATAACGTGTCTAACATCTAAGCATCGTATCAGCATACTTGTTTCCGTGACAAGTCTACTTAATTGTTTCCGTGATATCGCGTCCTCATGACCTAGTCATACGCTGCAACTTCTTGGATGCAATCTCACCGAGTGGGCTCGGTGTATCTTCTCATCACGCGGGAGAACAAATCTTGATACTGATGCATATGACTCAACATATCCCTTTGGAATACCTGATAGACACTTTTATGATCATTATATTATGGTGTGACCGTTGATGTAGTCAAGGCAGCCTCGAGTGATAGTGATTAGATATAATCTCACAGTCTAAGGATAAGGTCACTTCGTTTCCTAATTATAGCAATGATGAACTATGTGACTTGATCGTGTTGCAATACTTATGTTGGCTAAGCATGTCTGTCATATCATTCACTAACAATATGACCTCATTGTCAATTGACATAAATGCCCATGATCAAGAGATCTTGATCATCAGTTGACCAATGACCTAGTCGAATAGAGGCTACTAGAGACTTGATTTGTTTATATACCACACGTGTACCAATGTTTCCGACTGATACAGTTATAACAAGGTATAAAACTATTATAAACTAATTGAGATATGATAATAAACATCATTTATTATTTGCCTCTAGGGCATATCTCCTTCATCAAATACATATAAATCTGATGTCAAAGCTCCATCGATGGTGCCCATGAAACTACCGAGGGGTGATACGTTGCAAACGTATCTATAATTTTTGATGTTCCATGCTTGTTTTATATCTACTTTCTTATGTTATGTCCATACTTTGGAGTATTTTTATACGCTTTCTGGGACTAACCTATTAATAAGATGCCACAGTGCCAGATGCCTATTTTCTGCTGTTTTTGGTTCCAGGAAAGTCAGAAAATGAATATTTTCAGAATTGGACGGGACAAAAGACAAAGTCAATATTTTACCGGAAGACACATGGAGTCCAAAGGAGAGACGAAGGGGGGCCACAGGGTGCCCACACCCCCTTGGCATGGGCAGCCCTTGGCCGCACCAGGGCATGGTGTGGGCCCCCTAGCCGGCCACCGACCTTGCCCCTTCGCCTATAAGAAGCCCCTGGGATGAAAACCCAAAATCGAACAGCCTCTAGCCATGAAAAGTTCCGCAGTGCCGCCGCCACCGAAGGGGAGATTCGGGGGACAGAAAGTCTCTATTCCGGCACCCTGCCGGGATGGGGAAGTGCCCCCGGAGCCATCTCCATCGATCTCCACCACCATCTCCATCACCGTTGTTTATTCCCATGATGATGAGGGAGTAGTTCTTCCTCGAGGCTAAGGGTTCTACCGGTATCTATGTGTTCATCTCTCTCTCTATGCATGATCATATTGTGAACATGATCTTTGTAATCAAGTAGATCTACTTTGCTACTCAAGTGCTTTAATAGATCTCTGCTCTCCCCATGTGTGTGAAAGTGACAGCGTGCACATCATGGTGGAACTTAGGCTAGAGATTATAATTACTTGTTATGAGTTATATTTGGAGTTGGATGTTTCTATGAAATTGTGGTGTTTGTTGGCACCATCTAGAGCTCAAGGTGACAGTGTGGGGTTATCTAGATGGGGAAAGCGAACTTTAAGGTGTGTTGTTATAGCCCTACCATGGATTAGAGTGTCCAACCGGGGAGTAGTTCAGAGTGATATCATGAACAGAAGATATTTATATGAGAGTGTTCACTAGCGAAAGTATGATCCCTAGGCCTTGTTTCTAAATATTGAAACACCGTTTGCAACTAGATTTGTTACATGTTTGCTTGCTTCCATCTTTATTTTAGTTTGCCTTTAGTCTCTTCCACGCCATCAAGCTATTTTCTGGCACCGTTGTCTTATATCCATACCACTTGTATTTTACTATCTCTTTGCCGAACTAGTGCACCTATACACCTGACAAGTGTATTTGGTGTGTTGGGGACATAAGAGACTTCTTGTATCTTGATTGCAGGGTTTCTTAAGAGGGATACCTTTGACCACTTCCTCTCTGAGTTCGATAAACCTTGGGTAATCCACTTAAGGGAAAACTTACTGCTGTTCTACAAACCTCTACACTTGGAGGCCCAACAACTGTCTACAAGAATAGAAGTGCGTAGACATCAAGCTATTTTATGGTGCCATTGCCGGGGAGGTAAGGTAAAAGGTACTCACATCCTCCGGTGTGAGTGCTCGAAGTTATTTCCATTAGATTCTGCAATTTTGTCTTTTTGTTTCTTGTTTTTATTTTCACTAGTTAGGCTTAATGGAAAACAACAACAAAATTAGAGAGCTTTATAGTATTTATCTTGAGTTAGGACATGAAGTGTTTGAAGAGAAAATTAAAAAACCTATGGAACTTTATTTGCATGCTAATAGCAATGTTATTAGTATGAATTCTTTGAACACCATTATTGCTAATGCTATGGAAAATTCTAAGCTTGGGGAAGCTAGTTTTTATGAAAACGACCATTATCACATTGTAACCCTCAGATAGTGGTAAAGCTTCAATGAAGTCCATACTCAGGTCTTGCCATGCCCCCATTGGTGTAGGCAGAGACTGTAGAAGGTCAGATGGATTGGTCAGAGTGTGCTTGGCATCCTGACAGACAACGCATTGACGGACAAAAAACAGTCCACTTGTGATTTTCAGGCTAGGCCACACAAACATGTTCTTGAGACGTTGGTAAGTGGCATGTATCCCTGAATTCCCCCTATGGCAGTGGAGTGGAAAGCGTTTGCAAATCTGAGTTTGATCCAATCCAGATTCGGCCACCCAGATGGATAATACTATGTTCTAGTACATACCCCTCCTCGACTGGAGATGCTAGAGCCAACTTGGACAACTTCAGTTGTGCTGCTAGATCTGTCGCATAGGAATTCAACACCTCTTGTGTAACTACCTCGGTGAATTACGCTCTTAGTTACATGCCTGGATGAACGAAAATGGTTAAAATAGTACGGTGGGGCCCAGGCCACTCACGGTAGACCTTTCGGCCGTCCTAACCACTTTCAGATCATCGGGACAAGAACGAGCGGCGTAATCGGCAGGCGAAGGGATCAACTACATACACAAGTGAGTATGTATGCAAGCCACATACAACAGTCCTCAGAGCCATTCCATCTAAAAAGAAATAGAAATATTGCAATGCCATACGGCAGGATTCAAATATCCTAGATAGAGATAATAATTTAGGATAGCTCCTCATACAACAAACATCAGAGTATCAGGCGGAAGCGGAAACAAGATCCAAGTACGGATAAGAAGAAAATCGGCATAAGATGCCACATAAATAAACACATCCCGCCCACAGATCTCACGGATCCCCGTTCCAGGAATCTCTACACCGAGTGATCGTTGCCAACATCCTCTGTCTCTTCCACCCAGTATCCATCTTGCGGGTACACCTGTTCATCTGAATCAAACAATTTATCGTGTGAGACCCTAGGGGTACTCAGCAAGTCTTTATGCCACTAAAGGGGACACAACCTGGGGTGACGCAATTGCAGCAAAAGATAAAGTCTAGCAATTCTATAGATACTCGCTAACCATCCGCCTAACCAAAGATAGACGGATGTCCGTGAATTAAGAACACCAGTTATAATAGTATAATTAACAGATCCATCCTCCTCCTCGCTTACCAACGAGGAAGCGGACGAACAACCCCCATCATCCGTTGACAGTTTTATTAACCATTCCATGAGTATTGCACTATTTACTAGTCAAGTTCTTAGTCAAATTAAAAGTGGTACTTTAGTTATACTTGTCTATGATCGAGAAACTGTGCTCCAAGTCATCCATAACCGCGGACACGGCTTTCAGAAAGATTTACCCTGCAGGGGTGCACGAATAGCAACACACACTCGATCAACCTCGGAAAAACCAACTCAAAACCCAACGAGGCATTCACGACAAAGCAATCACTGGATTCAGAAATATTTCAAGGGGCCACCCCATTAAGCTACCCGCAACGAAGTTGGCCGGCTCCGAGACGGACCCAAGGTTTGTGTCAATGGCTGTAAACGACTGGGAACCCGAAAGTGGGACTGGGCTTGTCGATACCGTGAAAACATTCCACGATCCAAAACAGTACAGGTGCTCCACGCACAATCTTAATAAAGCAGTAACATGGCATAAGTACAGGATAGTAATAAAGCCCCAAACTACTTTGTGGCCCCAAGAAATAAGAATGAATCAAGCTCTGGCTCAGGGGGGTCCATAAGGCCTCCCGGATGTGGATAGTGTGAATAGTCAAGGAACAGGAATCAAGTACTCGGGGTCCTACGGGACACAAGTGAGCATGAAAAACCAAATAGCAGATATTGCTCACCGGTGCCTCTTTCATTAGTTGTCCCATTACTACTCAGGTTATGTTGTTTAGGTACCTCATTATTCATCAGACACTCACATACCCTACTCATGCTTTTCTACGACTCGCATGGCTCAAACAACTCCTGTAGTAATAGCTCATGGGATCGAGGAACAAGCTTCGGTGGGGTTTAAAAGTAAAGGCTATGCATTACTTGGGATTCAATTTAATGCAATCTTGACTCAATGATGCAAGAATAAGATAGAGGCAATAGGTACTATATGTATGCAAGCATGTGGTAGTGCTTGCCTGGCAGCTCAGTTGAAGCGAGAGATGGATCTGGGTAGTACTCCTGCGATTCCTGGTAATTCTCCTGCTGGGTGTCTATTCGAAGAAGAACCAAACAAACAAGGCCAACATAAATAAAGTGCACAAGCATATGAAGTAAAATGCGACAAGCAAACAAGCATGCCATGATGAATGATGCACAATTTACATGGCATTAAAGTAGCATGACATGGTGAGGTGTGGGGTACAAGAATAAAGCATTTTATTATTTGTTTAGTCAAGTTTTATTGTCATAAACAGTTCAGATTTTCAATAATGACATGATGCATGCTTCACTTCAGAACAAGGACTGCATAGATAGAACGGGCTCGTTGCGCTGATCGATTTAGACATATTATTTGCCAAATTTGGAGTTATAGAATTAAAGTTATTAATTTATTAAGAAAAGGGAATTTATTTGTAATTTTTAATCAACTCGAAATTTCAAAGTGCTCAAATAATATTTTGAATGGCATATTTGAATTCTTCACATTTTTATGATTCAAAAACATATATTATATGTATTATTTGGATTTATATTTTAAAAATTATTTAAATCTGACTTGAATTTTGAATTTAAACAATTTCTGGAAAGTTAATTGAAAATAGAAATTGGAAAAATACTTTTTATACACAGGCGAATTCAGCAACAGTCACTGACGGGTGGGCCAGCGGCTGTCTAGGCCACACAGCGCGCAGAGGACTTTTTCCACCGCGGCTCTGCATAGCCAATGCGGCGGACAGGTGGGACCATTGGCTACGGGTCCACGGCCAGCGACTGAACCCGCAACGGCTGACAGGTGGGGCTGAGCTGGAGCGTGGGTTAAGGTCACTAAAACCCAGGGTGCCTTTCTGTAAAAAGCTCATAGAGGCTGGCTGGTGGGGTCGTGAGGGGGCGCGGGTTAAGCAGATAAGAAGCTAGGGGGTTTTTTAGCAAAGCACGCGGCGGCACTGTTTCTCTTCTTCGCGATCTGACGACTGACAATGAAAAACGCCGCGCGGCCCGGGACGGGGACTCGAACCGGGGATCTGGGCGTGCGCGCGGAGGGCGTAGCCACTGCGGTGGCTTGGGTTTGGTGTCAGGTGGGGGCTAGACGGCCAGATGAGGCTCCGCGCGGCGCGGGGGCGTGCAGACACCAGGGACTGACGATGCACCGAGGGCGTTCGGCGAAACGCCTGGCGCGGCTAGGGCTTCAGGGTGAGGCGGAGGATGTCTGGGCGGTAGAGGGGCTCACCGCGGGGTGGTTGACGGCGGCGGATCAGCTTGGGGAGCGGCAGTTCGACGACGAGGCTGGCGGCCAGAGATCTAGGGTTTCGTCGGGACGGCGCTCGTCCTGGCAATCCTGGTGCTCCTCCTCCTCGCTGGCGCGTACAGGGGGATGCAGGGGCTCTCCTTGGTCTCCTCGACCACCTCCACGACGCGCGTGCTGGCCGGAACGAGAAGGCGCCGGTGGTACTGGCGGTGACCGGCGGAAGGATCTAGCGACGGTGAAGAAGAAGGAGAGGAGAGGCGGGGCTTTGGGGGTGGATCTGGCGAGGCAAAGGAGACGTGAGGCGGAGGATAAAGCGAGGGAGAGGGAGGAGGGTGCCTATGGGGCTCAGGGTAGATAAAGTGGCTTCGGCCACTTTTTCTCTTCTCCTCCTCGCACATGCTCGGGCTGGGCAGGTAGGGCATGGCCGGGTAGGGTGGAGGCTGCCAGGTGGGGACGGCGTGGTGGTGCAGCTGGGGCCAGCATGGCATAGAGGAAGGGAGAGAAAGAGAGAGGAAGGTTCGGGTTAGCTAGGGTGTAGCTAGGGCTAGGGTTAGATATGGTGGCTCGGGTTAGGGTTTTGTTAGGTTGGATAGGTTAGTTGGGTAGGGCATGCATGGCAGGGAGAGGGGCCCTTGGCATGGTGAGAGGAGAGAGGTGAGGTGAGGGTTTAGATAAGAACTAGGGTTAGAAAGAAAGAGAGAGGAAAGCTTAGGGTTCTTGAGAGAGGGGTTGGAGAGAGAGGGGGAAGGGGTAGGGCTTTCTCATGATCAACACAAGCTCAAGCAAGAAAAAGGTGGTTAGAAAGTGGGGTAGGGTTTTGGTATGTTACCCATGATCTTGCATGGAACATACACAAGTGAGGCGATGATGTTGAGGCTCATGGTAAGGAGAGATCAAACAAGGTGGAAAGGGGGTTAGAGAAAAAGAGAGCTCAAGAAGATGGTCCACATGAAAATCAAATAATAACCAAAGGTGAAACACATGGTGGTGATAGTTGCATGGCCCATGCAAAATAATTAATGCCATGTTTTATTCTTGTGAAAACAATAATATTAACATGGCATTATTCTTATGCATTCCCAAAAAGTGGAATAGAGGCCAAGCAAAAGAAATAATAGTTTAATCCATCCCAACCCACATGAGCTAGAATAAATATCAAAAGAAGAAGAAGAACAAGCTCATGGGTAATGGGATGGTGGAATTATAAGGTGGTGAAAAGAAAGGTGATGGAGTTGAATAAAACATATGCCCCCAACTCAACTTGGGCATTTAACAATATATCAATAACCAAATACAATATCAAGAGGCAAATACAATTAATAATGCATATGAGAGAAGAACCAAAAGAAAAGGGTTTTATATGATGCTCAAATGCAAGGTGGCATGATGACATGAGCATGATATAATTATGATGCAACAATTATATATAGGAAGTAGCCATTATATTACTAGACCAAGTAGCATTACAATTGTTAGACAATTGGGATGCTACAACTCTCCCCCACTAAACAGGAATCTCGCCCCGAGATTCTAGGAAGAAGAAGAAGAAGACTCAAAGAGGGTAGGATACTTGGCACGGAGCTCATCTTCACGTTCCCAAGTGGCTTCATCAACGGAATGGTGCGACCACTGCACCTTGCAGAACTTGATGGACTTGTTGCGAGTCCTTCTTTCTGCGACTTCTAGATTTTTTATGGGGTGTTCTTGATAAGACAGATCTTCTTGGAGATTGATGAGTTCATGGTCCACGGTCCTGCCGGGATCCCTGAAGCACTTCTTGAGTTGAGAGATATGGAAAACATCATGGACCTTGAGTTGTTTAGGGAGCTCAAGAGCATAAGCAACTTCTCCTCTTCTTCCACGAATTTTGAAAGGACCGGTGTATCTAGGAGCCAGCTTTCTTTTGATACCAAAGCGGTGCGTGCCTCTCATGGGAGTGACACGAAGGTAAACGAGATCACCAGGGACATACTCCATGTCCATGTGCTTTCTGTCATAATTGCTCTTCTGGCGACTTTGAGCAATCTTCAGATTTTCAAGAATGATGTGAACTTTCTCCTCCGCTTGAGTTACAATGTCGGGGCCAAACAATATTCTTTCACCTGCGCCCGACCAACCAATCGGAGTTCTGCATTTGCGACCATAGAGAGCCTCAAATGGTGCCATCTTTAGACTTTTCTGGAAACTGTTGTTGTAAGAGAATTCAGCATAAGGAAGACATTCTTCCCACTTCATGCCGAAAGAGATAATGCAAGCACGGAGCATATCTTCCAGAATCTGATTGATCCTTTCAACTTGTCCTTGCGACTGAGAGTGGTAAGCTGTGCTGAAGTTCAATTTTGTCCCCAAAGCATTTTGGAAACTTCCCCAGAACTTGGAAGTGAAGATGCTTCCACGGTCTGAACTGATCTCAAGAGGAACTCCATACAGAGAGACAATTATGTTGATATAGAGCTCAGCCAACTAAATTGCAGAAATTGTTTCCTTGACGGGAAAGAAGTGAGCTACTTTGGAAAGCCTGTTAATGACAACAAAGATTGCACTATTGCCCTTCTGTGACCTTGGAAAACCAGTGATGAAGTCCATCTCTACTTTCTCCCATTTCCATTCCGGAGGCTTCAATGGTTGTAGAAGACCGGAAGGTTTCTGATGGACAGCTTTAACTCTGTGACAGACATCACACTCCGAGACATACTTGGCACAATATCGTTTCAAACCAGGCCACCAATATTGTGTTTTCAAGTCCATGTACATCTTAGTGCTGCCAGGGTGGATAGAAAGAACAGAATCATGCACCTCCTTGAGAACTTGCTCTCTTAAACCCGGGTAGTTCGGAACAAACATCCGGTGTTCAAAGAAAAGAAAAGGGTTTTATATCAATAACCAAATACAATATCAAGAGGCAAATACAATTAATAATGCATATGGGAGAAGAACCAAAAGAAAAGGGTTTTATATGATGCTCAAATGCAAGGTGGCATGATGACATGAGCATGATATAATTATGATGCAACAATTATATATAGGAAGTAGCCATTATATTACTAGACCAAGTAGCATTACAATTGTTAGACAATTGGGATGCTACAGTTATCTAGATGGGAAAAGCGAACTTTGAGGTGTGTTGTTATAGCCCTACCATGGATTAGAGTGTCCAACCGGGGAGTAGTTCAGAGTGATATCATGAACAGAAGATATTTATATGAGAGTGTTCACTAGCGAAAGTATGATCCCTAGGCCTTGTTTCTAAACATTGAAACACCGTTTGCAACTAGATCTGTTAGATGTTTTCTTGCTTCCATCTTTATTTCAGTTTGCCTTTAGTCTCTTCCATGCCATGAAGCTATTTTCTGGCACCGTTGTCTTATATCCATACCACTTGTATTTTACTATCTCTTCGCCGAACTAGTGCACCTGTACACCTGACAAGTGTATTTGGTGTGTTGGGGACACAAGAGACTTCTTGTATCTTGATTGCAGGGTTGCTTGAGAGGGATACCTTTGACCACTTCCTCCCTGAGTTTGATAAACCTTGGGTAATCCACTTAAGGGAAAACTTGCTGTTGTTCTACAAACCTCTGCACTTGGAGGCCCAACAACTGTCTACAAGAATAGAAGTGCGTAGACATCGAGGGGCGATCGGGATTTTACCTTCGGATCAAAAGGGACCGAGCGGGATAGGGTCGATTCGAGCTTCGTGTGGCGGTGGAAGGGACAACGAAAGGGGTGGTGGGAGGGGCGGTCAAATCAAGACGCCTACAGCTCTGGTGGGAGATAATCGAAGCTCTGCCCCGTATCCATCGCGCCCGTGACCTCGAGCAAATCTACCACCACACCGATCTGTGAGCGACGCAGTGGAAACTACGCGAAATGGGGGTGGACACTGTGGAACGGCCTTCGGTGGAGGGAAATTGGAGGTTGCGGCCGAAATCACGAGGGGGTGCAGCTGGAGGCGGTAGCGACGGAAGGAGGGAGCATGCGAGTTGAAAATTCAGCACGCCAAGGGTTCCACACATATAAAGGGACAATGTTGGTTCGATCGCAAAACTGGGATATACCGTTTCTGTGGCTAAATCTATGGGACACTGTTTATTTTATGCTTTGGCATTTTGATGGGATCGGAAACCATGGAAAAGCTATTATTTATGGTTTTGGCCATTATAATGGATCTGTTAGAGTTGCTCTTATGCATGCAAAACCAGGGTGACAATGGGAGATCTTGAGAGAGATCGCGAGGGAGGCTTAGCTCATCGTGGTGAGCGGGCATGGAGATCGGCGAGAGAGGAGGGGAGTAAGAGAGACTCAAGTAGAACATATTGGTGGAGGTCGAGTGGAAATCAGTGGATTCTCCTTTCTTTTTCGGGCTGGTTTGATGAAGTTGAATCGGCATTTTTTCCATATTCATAACTTCAACATTAAAGAAAGTTTTCTGAATTGGGTTTTCAAAATATAAACGGTTAGGAAACACTCGAAGCGATGACCAATTCCCAAGTCTTCTTCGTTTTCTAAAATGGGGACACAATCTTTGCTTCATACCATTAATTAAGAAGAATAGAATAGCCTCATTAATTAGAAGAAAACCAGGCAAAAACCACTGCAAATGCACCAATGTAGACATGAACATGCCCGAGGCTTTTAAATATTGTGTGTAACAAGCACGAAACAATGGATGGCATTTTGATCTCCCTTCCAATATGAGCTAATCAGTGCAAAGTTAGTAGTAGAAAGTGGGTTGTGCGTGCTCTTGGATACGATCAATCAACTCAACACAATGATGAATTTCGATGAATTTGCATTAGGATGTTCGTTTTTTGGTAAGTTTGTTGTGCTTAGCTCTTATATATAGTGACATCTGATTATAGGTAGACTACTTTGCAAGCTAAATATACCTACGAGAGTGAAGATTTTGCTTTGGTACATGTGTTAGGAAGTTATACTAACTAAACAAAACCATCACAAAAGAAATTGGTAAGGCAATATTTTTGCTTTCCCCTGTGCTTATACCCTTTGTGTAGTGCAATATACATGTCTGTGAATTAGCTGTATGGGATTGATATGAAAATGAGGTCCTAAAAAAATAGTTAGGACGACAATGATATGTCCTTCATCATGGCTATATGCGCAAATTATATGGCATTTGACAAGAGAAAATTATATCTAGCTATGCAAACACTGACTTCATTCTTGGTTGATGCTCCCCTACATGAGTTTATTTTTTCTCCCTTGTATTTTTTTTGGAAAGGAGCATATATTAATATCAAAAGATACCAATTACACCCAGCCTCTGCAACAACGCATCGTCCTAGCGGCCATGCGGATGCACACAGCCAAAAAAGAAAGAAGAATTACAAAAAAAGAAAAGTCCCGCTACAGTGACCCATTCATTGAACCAGTAGTAGAACCACCACCAAGACAGCACCAGAAGTCCAGCTTCTCCAAAAGTGATGCCTCCAAGAAGGGAACAGTGCACAAACACCGTCATCGCCCGATCATAGATCTTAGATTTTCACCCTAAAGAAAGTTCACGCTCTCAAAACAATACCTTCAACAAGGCTATTGCCAGGCACAACCAATTAAGGCTAGACCCTGGGTTTTCACCCTGAAAGATAGGACTGTGAACCTCTCCTATGCAGCTGCCCCCACTCGCATGCCACTGCTCCAAGTCATGAGTCACCAAACCCAATCCTCATCACCACCTAGACTCAAACCACCATAGTCAGTCCTCAGATCTCGGTCTCCATGGCATTCTTCATCAGCATCATGGAACGAGAACATGTCACATGATATTAACAGCCAACAAAGCTTCGAAGCACACCCTCTGAACCCAAACGGCCAGAAAAAACATGAGTACGCCCGACCGAATACCTTCCGATCCAACAATCTCTAGGCATGATGCGCCCATGGGAGTTCGCCGACGTAGCCTTCCGGAACTCGACACTCTGACCAGATCAATGGAGACACGCATCAAGTAGATCTTCATCTTGGTGCGAGAAGAATCCAAGGACGACCACCTTTATTCAAACCGAGTCGGTAGCCCCTCGCCACCCGCCGGTAACCCGCAAGATCCGCTGCACCAACCGTACCAGCAGCCCTGTGGCTAGGCCAGTAACGAGAGAGATGACAGCAGAGCAGGGTCGACCCCCACCAGATCCGGCCCTACCAGCAGCGAAGAGGACCGGGGAGGTAGCATCGAAGCCACGGATATGAAGATCTAGGGTTTACAACACCTGCCAGCTTGGCCCTGGACTTCCACCGCCAGTCATGGCGCCGCCGGGAGGGAACTCCACCACCACCCCCAACCAGGGGCGCCGCCCTGGTCGCTAGCCGTCGTCGAACCGGCCGCATCTGCCCCAGCAGCCATGGCGGTCAACTCGGGCTTCCACCCATCCCGAACCACCTTCGGCGGCCGGGCCCGCCGCCACCGTGGCAAGGCCGGCGGCAGCGGCGCCTGAGGAGCAGCGACGGCGACCTCGGTGTCGCCCTAGGGTGCGACACGGGGGGAGGGAATGTTCCAACTCGTGAACGTGTGGCAGGGAGTACATACATCTTCTCCCTTGTATGTGATTGAACTTGTTCTAGCTAATTTCTTTTGCTTCGACCTTGTGTGGTTGCATACAATTTCATATGCAGAGGTTGGATAGAACTCTTATGTGATTGTGCCGAATTGTTAATTAAGTTCTTTTTATTGAAAAATGTAGGGGGTTATTAGTACTTGCTGACACATGGAGCCAAGTATCACTTCACCGTGCAAAGTGGCAAAATCCACATGGAGAGTTAGTTACATGATCATTCAGTTAGATGGGAGAGTGCGACACTTGGTTTCATATTTGAGAGGGTGGAGTAAACTACAAGTGAAACTTTGCATGGTTGAGTAGTTCATCTTCTCTATTAACCAGTGTGGTCCATTTCGGTAGATTGGTTCTTTCCTACACATGAACACCTCAAATACATGCCAAAAGACCTGGCCAAAGCCTGTTTTCGCTTGTACTCCCAAAGCTACCGAATGGCACACATACACAAATTGAGCACATTGATTATTTTGCTTCCTCTCTTTCATCATTGCCGAAAATTTCAATCACAGACCCTGTACTTGGATAGTGACCAGAGTGCATTTCTCTTTTTCTGTCGGGCGCCATGTAATAATTACAAGAAGCCTTTCTAAATACTCCCCAAAACCCAATGGACCAGTTAGTTGATAAAACAATGCCAAAGCTAGAAACTCCCCTATCACTTGCCATGGCTGCTTCCTTGCCCACTACAAGCCTTTAACAGTTAGCTTCTCTGCTCCCAAAGAAAAAAGCAAAAGGGAAAGACAGATGAACAGCACGAGATGAGAGGAGAGGAGAGCACACAAACACTCAAAGCAGCGAGCCCAATGCGCTACTAGACACCCTTCTCCCACAAGGCATAAATAGCTCAAAAGACAAAGCCATTCTTGTCACGCAGAGAGAACATATTCCCCTCACCTTCAGTGTGAAGCTAGCCTCTCTCTCGCCACCATTTTCATGTGAAGCTTCTCAAGATTCTTACATGCCCTTGCCGTTCCCTCTATATCCTTCTACATCTCTATCTCCACATCCATCCACTCGTCTCTCTCTAAGCCTACTGAGCCAGCAGCAATGGCAATGCCAATGGCTACACATTCGAGCTAGCTAATTCTCTCCATAATTCACACGACCCAAAGAATTATAGGCCAGATGACGCCTCATGTCTTGCTCTCGTTCTTGATTTTTCATCTACTATCCACCGTCAGTGTCAAAGGCAATGGGGATGGCGGTGCGTTGCGTGGAGACGCGCTGGCCTTGCTCTCCCTGAAGGCCTCCCTTAGCTGCCGCTCCCACGTGTTGCGCTCATGGTCGGCTGGCAATGTCGCCTCAGTGTGCGAGTGGACCGGCGTCCGCTGCGCCAGCGGCCGGGTGGTCTCGATCGACATCGCCAACATGAACGTATCTACCGGCAAGCCCGTCACGGCCGAGGTGACTGGGCTCGACGCGCTCGCCAACCTCTCCCTCGCCGGCAACGGCATCGTGGGCGCGGTGACCGCGTACGCGCTCCCGGCGCTCCGCTACGTCAATGTCTCCGGCAACCAGCTCGGCGGCGACCTCGACGGCTGGGACTTTCCCTCCCTCCCGAGCCTCGAGGTGTTCGACGCCTACGACAACAACTTCTCCTCCCCGCTCCCGGCCAGCGTCGCGGCGCTGCCACGTCTCCGGCACCTGGACCTTGGTGGCAATTACTTCTCCGGGGTGATACCGGCGTCGTACGGCGGGATGGCGGCTCTCGAGTACCTGTCCCTCAACGGCAACAACCTGCAGGGCGCCATCCCGCCGGAGCTCGGCAACCTCACTAGCCTCAGGGAGCTGTACCTCGGGTACTACAATGTATTCGACGGCGGCGTGCCGGCGGAGCTCGGACAGCTGCGCAACCTCACCATGCTGGACGTCTCCAACTGCGGCCTCACCGGGAGCATCCCGCCGGAGCTCGGCGAGCTCGCCTCGCTGGACACGCTATTCCTCCACACCAACCAGCTAACCGGCGCAATCCCGCCGGAGCTCGGCAAACTCACGGCGCTCACCAAGCTGGACGTGTCCAACAACGCGCTCACCGGCGAGGTCCCGAGCTCCCTTGCGTCGCTCACCTCGCTCCGGCTGCTCAATCTGTTCCTGAACCGCCTCCACGGCCCTGTCCCTGACTTCATCGCGGCGCTGCCGCGCCTGGAGACGGTGCAGCTCTTCATGAACAACTTCACCGGGCGCGTGCCGGCGGGCCTGGGCGCGAATGCGGCGCTCCGTCTCGTCGACCTGTCGTCGAACCGGCTCACCGGCATGATCCCGGAGATGCTGTGCGCGTCCGGCGAGCTACGCACCGCCATCCTCATGAACAACTTCCTCTTCGGGCCCATCCCCGGCTCGCTGGGCTCGTGCGCGAGCCTCACCCGTGTCCGGCTCGGCCAGAACTACCTCAACGGCACCATCCCCGCCGGTTTGCTCTACCTGCCGCGGCTCAACCTGCTGGAGCTCCAGAACAACCTGCTCAGCGGTCCGGTCCCGTCGAACCCGAGCCCGACCCTGACCGGTTCGCAGCTGGCTCAGCTGAACCTGTCCAACAATTTGCTGTCCGGGCCGCTGCCTGCCGCGCTGGCCCACCTCTCCGCGCTGCAGACGCTGCTGGTCAGCAACAACCGGCTCGGTGGCGCCGTGCCACCGGAAGTAGGGGAGCTCCGGTTGCTCGTGAAGCTTGATCTCAGCGGCAACGAGTTATCCGGACCGATACCGGACGCCATCGGCCAGTGCGCGCAGCTGACGTACATCGACCTGAGCAAGAACAACCTGTCCGGGCCGATCCCGGAGGCGATCGCCGGGATCAGGGTGCTGAACTACCTCAACGTGTCGAGGAACCAGCTGGACTCGTCGATCCCTGCAGCGATCGGGGCGATGAGCAGCCTCACGGCGGCCGACTTCTCGTACAACGACCTGTCCGGGCAGCTGCCTGACACTGGCCAGCTGGGGTACCTGAACGCGACGGCGTTCGCGGGCAACCCGAGGCTGTGCGGGCCGGTGCTGAGCCGGCCGTGCAACTACAGCGGCGTGTCAACGACGACGGCGGCGGCGAGGCCGCGGCGAGCGACGGCGGGGGACTACAAGCTGGTGTTCGCGCTGGGTCTGCTGGCGTGCTCGGTGGTGTTCGCCGTGGCGGCCGTGTGGCGCGCCCGGTCGTACCGGTCCGGGCCCGAGGGCGCGTGGCGTTTCACGGCGTTCCACAAGGTGGACTTCGGCATCGCGGAGGTGATCGAGTGCATGAAGGACGGGAACGTGGTGGGCCGGGGCGGCGCGGGCGTGGTGTACGCGGGCCGCGCGCGGCCGGGCGGCGGCGACGGCGCGATGATCGCCGTGAAGCGTCTGAACGGCGGCGGTCCTTCGTCAGCCGCGGCCGCCGGGGCGCGGCACGACCACGGGTTCCGCGCGGAGATCCGGACGCTGGGCAGCATCCGGCACCGTAACATCGTGCGGCTGCTGGCGTTCTGCACCAACGACCGGGAGGCGAACGTGCTGGTGTACGAGTACATGGGCAACGGCAGCCTGGGGTCGGTGCTCCACGGCAAGGGCGGCGGGTTCCTGGCGTGGGAGCGGCGGTACCGGATCGCGCTGGAGGCGGCGCGCGGGCTGTGCTACCTCCACCACGACTGCACGCCCATGATCGTGCACCGCGACGTCAAGTCCAACAACATCCTCCTCGGCGACAACCTCGAGGCCCACGTGGCCGACTTCGGCCTCGCCAAGTTCCTCCGCTCCGGCAACGGCGCCGCGGCCAACGCCGCCGGCGCCTCCGAGTGCATGTCCGCCGTCGCCGGGTCATACGGCTACATTGCGCCAGGTGCGTACAAGTTATTATTGTTTCACATCTCGTTGCACATGCGTTGGTTTTTTGTCTCTAGTCATTATCGACTTGCCTGCCTAGGAGGGGTCAATCGGATTTGGGTTAGGATCGATCGGTTTTTTTGGAGCTCATCTGCTCGTCGCGGCCTTCAACGGTACGCGCGGCGGCTGGCCCTGTCTCTGGGTGCTGGGACCCACTGCGACAAAGTCAATGGCTAGTACGTGGTGGTAGTAGTACCAGCCAAGCAAGTGAGATGCTGATTACTACAGTACGTACGTAGACCACATGCACGCAGATGGCAATGGTGTTCAGCCTTAATGTCTGCCCAGACCGCAGGCGCAGCAGAGCCACAGTGAGTGTAGTACGTACTAGTTCACTGTTGCAGATCAATTGCACGGAATTACAGAGACGTATATATATGGTCCTTGGTCTGAATTTGTACAATGTGAGAGTAGCTCACTCACTGTTTCAGCAATAGGGATGTATTTTCTCAATCCGTGGTACCGGCAGGAGCTTCCTTTCGAGCGAATAGTATGTTCTCTCTCGTTTTTTCTTCAAACAATGTGCTAGTGTGTGCAGGCATACCTCGTGTAGTTTTTTGATTTGGCAGGACGGGGGAGGGGAGGGTATGGCCGAGCTGCGGCAGAGGGTGCTGTCTGTCTGTGTGTGTATGCACATGACACCCAGTACATCGCCATCCGATCCAGTCTGACTTTACAGCAGCACCACATCAGCACAAGCACTGCGGGGTGGGGTGGGGCCCCGGCGAAAGCGGCCGAAAAGGGGTCCTCTGGTCAGGCTCGCACTCGAGCACCCAATTATTTCCCGCAGGGAGAGGGGAGGGGACCCTCCCCCGGCGCGATAGCGACCACACGATGCCGCCCGTCCGCCCAGCGGGGCGCACACACACGCTATGCTAGCCAACACAAGTCACGAACCCGACACGGCCCAGCATGCATCTACGAAACCAACAAACGGTGCGGATGAGATGAGATGAGATGAGAACGCGATGCGCGCCCACCAGCGCCAGGACGGACGCGCCTCGGAAGCCGCGTTCGTCGGGCGACGGACGGCCGGCCGGCCGGCGTGCACGGACGGTCGCGGTCCCGGGCTCCCGGCCCTGCCTGCCGCCCGTGTACCGCGGCGCGTCCCTGCGCGCGTAGCCTAACGTGTAGTAGTGCTGGTGGACCGCGTCGTGGCGTGTCAGGCTGGGGGCTGACACGTGAACTGGCCGGAGCATGGCCGCCACCGCCAGAAGAGTAGCAGCATCGGGGTTGGCAAAAGGGAGTTTCAGCCCAGCAGCCCATATCTGATCCGTATCGTATCCCACTGGCGAGCACACAGTGAGTTAAATTTGCCCCAAAGCCAGGCAGCCGGGGAATCATTCTACCAACTCCTGCCATCCTGCTCAACAGCTTGAAGCAGATTACATACACTCCGTATGGATGCCGTATGAGACTCCATCGGGTTCGAGCCCCGACTGCTGCTGGTCCCACCCTTGCAGGTCAGGTCAGGACGATCGACTTGGTTGCCCTGCTGTATCTTTGACCGGCATGGGCCATACTCCGGTAAAAAGCCTCATCATCCTACTCCCTCCAGTCCTCCTCCTGGGGCGTCGCCAAAGCGGCTCGCCGCCCTTTGCTGCTGTTACGCCGCCAAAGCCAAAGCAGCCAGACCCCAACGGGACGGCACGCTGTTACGGCCTACTACTACTTTCGAACGGCACGGGCGCCTTCACTGTTACGGTCCTCTCGTCCCTTTTCCTTTTGCTACTACTAGCTCTTTCGTGTTTGGGATTTGGCAAGATCTTAGGCAGGCAGCATGGGCTTGATATAATCTGACACTTCTCTTGATCCCGCCGAAGAATTTTCCTTGGATTTGACGAGCTCGGTAGAATATACAGTGCGTAAACTATGTATGGGAAAGATTCCGATGGATTCGACAGTGGTGTGGTGGGAGGGCGTTTCTCTTGGGATTTGCTGCAGAATGCTGTACGCACTCGGCTCTGTCCTAGGAGAGCAGTAGCCAGTTTCTCTACGATTCAAATTGCCAACGTAGGTAACACAGGCGCACGTCCCTAGCTTGCCAAGCTCAATGCACTAAGCATATGCCAGTCTAAACATAATCTATGCTCACTTTAGATTTGGTCTGGCTGGGAGATCACAGCAGCAGAATTATATTATACTACGATCAGTGCATTGATGCACGTTTGAGAACAGTCCTACTAGATTGATGAAGTTCCTAGCTGTTGTTACCTTTGCCATTGATTTGATCATTGTGTTCCTCAGACAAAAAGAAAAGATGCATTGATTCAGTTGCTCCGACCAGCGAGCTAATTGCTAACTGTGATATGACGTTATTTTCTACAGAGTATGCGTACACCTTGAGAGTGGACGAGAAGAGCGACGTGTACAGCTTCGGGGTGGTCCTGCTGGAGCTCGTCACGGGCAGGCGGCCCGTCGGGGACTTCGGGGAAGGGGTGGACATCGTGCAGTGGGCCAAGCGGGTCACCGACGGCCGCCGGGAGAGCGTGCCCAAGGTCGTCGACCGACGCCTCGGCACCGTGCCCATGGACGAGGTGGCGCACCTCTTCTTCGTCTCCATGCTCTGCGTCCAGGAGAACAGCGTCGAGCGGCCCACCATGAGGGAGGTGGTGCAGATGCTCTCCGAGTTCCAGCGCCACGCGTCCACCCAGCCATCGCCGTCGTCGTCGTCGTCCTCGGCGTCGGCACAGGAGCAGGACAAATCATCGCCCAACTGCTACAAGCTCTTCCCGGACCTGCTCACCTAAATGTCCAGCACCGAAAATTAAGCAGCAAATTTGCCTACAGTATTACTAATTGGAGCTAGCATTCTACAGTTTGTTTGTTCGACAGTGATGGTGACAGAAGATGGAGAGGAGCAATATAACATGTAACTCTGAGTTTTTCTCTTCTCATCTTTCTTTTTATATAGTACTCCCTCAGTCCCAAAATAAGTAACGTGAGTTTGTCTAGATTCGTATATATCTAGACATGTTTTAGTATATAGATACCTCCGAATTTGGACAAATCAAAGTCACTTATTTTGGGACAGAGGGAGTAGTATTTTTCTTCTTTTCATCAAAGGTATATAGGGTTTGATGATCATATGCTACCGTCTAGGGGTTTGTGTTGTCCAATGTAATAGTCCTTTTCTCCATCATAGCTTTGGCTCTTTGTAATCTCCTGGTAATCTTCAACCACCATCCATTGTCACCTCCTTTTACACTAACTCTTGTTTATGCTCCATTCTGTACTAGTACCTCGCAGCTTTTTGTATTACTTGGGCCAATTTTGTCATCAGGAGGCGTAGTATAATCATCTCTTCGAAGATTCTTGACTGAAACTTCGGTTTCAGGAAAAGTGACCAAGAAAAAAAGATAAAGAAAAGTACTTGGCAGTCTTTGAAAACGTTTCTATTCCCAAAGCTTAAAGCATTCAGATACAGACGTGAATTGCACAGCTTTATATCAAAATAAAGGAGGCTTGAAACATGGAGAAAAAGAATTTTCAAGAAGCTCCCATCATGGGTCGATGATGCATGGTTTCAGGGTTTACAGTGTTCATGTCAGGAACCACAAGTTATGCAAGTAACCATTACACTCATCACATATAGCTTCAATCGTCAAAGTTTATAACTGTAACTTTTAGACGATACAAGGCAAAGATATATACTCCCTCCGTCCACGGATAAGATAACTGACCTGGATTTGTCTAGATTCGTATGTCCTACACCCTAAAATGCGTCTAGATACATACGAATCTAGACAAATCAAGTCAGTTATTTCTAGATGGAGGGAGTACTGGAATGGTCTAGATGTTAGCAACAGTTAGTTGATAGCATGATTGCACCTCAAGAGGTAATTGCACTTTGCTCTCGAAAAGGAAGAGGTAACTGCACTCGACATGTTGCCATGTGAAAAATACAAGACCGCCACAAATGGCTGAGAAGCAAACCATGGTCTAAATATGCTCAAGGTTCAACACGCTAATGTTACGGGAGCTATGATTCTGTCATTCTGCAGCCACAAGACTAATGACTATTCTGTCTTAACTTCACTTGACACTAGAAGCTCACCATAGTTTTTAGGAAACCTCATCAGTAGTTAGCCGTCTGCTTCTGTTTCAGTGCCCTCCAACCAATATCCCGCCTGAAGAATCCTTCTGGCCAGTCAACAACATCAACCACATCATATGCTCTTGATCTCGCTTCTTCAATGTCCTTGCCCTTTGCAGTGACACCAAGAACCCGGCCTCCAACAGCTACAAGGTTGCCATCTCCATCCAAAGCTGTTCCAGCATGGAATATCTTAACAGCTGGAGAAACCTGCTCAGCCTTGTTGATATTTTTTATCACAGTTCCCTTCTTATAAGAGCCAGGGTATCCTTCACTTGCCATCACAACCACCATCGCGATTTCAGGTGACCAGGTTAGCGAAACCTTGCCCAGTTCCCCTCTGCATGCAGATAGCAGAACCTGCGCGAGGTCGGACTCTAATCTCATCATCAGAACCTGAGCAAAAGAAAATGGATTAACAGGAGCAATGCACAATCAGAATTTGATGGGATAAAACATGTCACAAGTTAACTGGGAGAACTAAGAAACATACACTACTAGGAAAAGCCTTATAAAAAAAAACTTATCGCCGGCGTATCACTACTTCCTGGTATCTGGGGCTAACTCACTACCGCCGGCGCGCACGCTAGCCCACGCGCCGGGGATAAGACCACTACTGTTGGCGCGCACAGTACCTCACCCGCCGGTCCTAATAGTACCGGCCGCGCACAAATGTGTATGCGGGCCGGCCCGCTAGCTCGTCGATCGACATGCCACACACCCCACCCGTCCACACAGACCCCCCCCCCCCTCTGACCATTCTCCTCTCCCCGCCCCCTCGGATCCGATCCAATCTTGCCCCCCTCGCCGGAGGCAGGCCCGTCCCCGTCCCCGTCCCCATCCGCCCGTCCCCATCCTGCCTCCGACTGCTCACTACCATCCCCTTCCCCCAGGCCACAAATCCTCCCAAACTCCATTGAGAACCAAAGCCATGGAGCTACGCGCGGCGAGGGAGGAGGCGGCCACGGCGGTGGAAGAGGATGCGCGGAAGAGGGAGGGCTTGGCCATTATCGTCAACCCAGTGGTCTCGAGGCAGCTGGACGCCGGGGCGGCGCATGCGGTCGTGGCTAGAGAGAGAGATGTCCAGGACGAGGCCGAGGGTCGAGGTTCTCTCATGGCGGAGCTGCTTTCGACCGAGGAGGCGGAAGGAGCAGGCGCCATCGGTGATCAGGTATGTGTCTCCGCCTCTTGTTCTTTGTCGCATTTGCTGTAATCTTGTACTAGTGTGGTGTTAGCTAGGTCGACTATTAATTCCCCCAAATAGTTCCATTTTGATTAGATATGCGTAGCTGTGATTGAGTATATAGGTCCCATAAATTGTGGGATCACTTCATGTCTCTAATCACCACATGCATCCGGTGCTACACAAGTGTAAATTGATCAGTCATCGTGATACCGAGTGACAGTTTGCATTGTTGTTCAGAGAGCCAAAATCCGACCGGGCGAGAATTGTTGCTGAGAGCACTCACTAGTATTTGTGTAGTTCTTATTCATTTTTTTGGCTATCAGTACAGTTGTATTCATTTACTTGCAGCAGTTCATTCTCAAGCATCTTCTGTAGTTCATATCGTTTTTGTTTGTGGATATTGCTTGGTTTAGTTTTTTAGTTGGTTAGGAACTAAGAAAAGCATGCCACCAGCCTTTTGACTAAGAAAAGCGGCATCGACATCATGTTTCAGTGTTGTGAGACACATAGATAATATACAGGTAATGCAATGTTTACCTCCAATTATATTACTAGATATTATTAGCAGTTACCACTATCACCAACATAATTGATGTTACCAAGTTCTTCCATTTAGTATTGCATCCATCAGTTGTAGAGCCTGTAGTCTGTAGGTTTATTAAATTCTGAGGTTAATCAAGATGGGCTAGTACCAGCCATGAAGGTCACATGTAGCATTAGTACAGTCTGCAAGCCTGCAAAAGGAGGTTCATGTCTTGTATCCAAGGGACTTGGATAAACGAACTTGCCCATGGCAGTGATCTAAGGTCAGAGTACAATTGCCTTTCCAAGTGATCAGCCACTTCATTGCAGTAGCAGCTTGCAGTAGTTGATTTCCTAACTGTTTCTAATGTACTGTACTTGCTGTAGCTAGGTGTTGTTATTTTGGACTCAATGTTGATTGAACCAAGTGCTACACTGCATGATTTTAATCCTGTATGGCTGATGAATGCTTCATCCCTCCACAGGTATCTTCTCGCGGAGACAAAGGCGTGTACAGGGAAGGCGCCAGCGACATCGCGGAGCACGACACTACGACACTGAGGGGGCGTGGCCGGCGCGGCAGAGAGCGTGGAAGACCGCGGCAAAGCGGTGGCGGAGTGCATGTCGAGGAAGAGGAGCCCGAAGCTCGATCGGTCTGAACCTGCCACGAACGTACGCCGATTGGGGTTTGAGGTTTGGGTAGTTGGGTGGGCGCACGATAAGCCAGCGATAGCTGATAGCAGCGTATGTACATGTCACCCTGTTTATGCACTATGCCTAGCTGGCCCTATAATAGGAAATGTATGAGGCGGATGACCACATTTTTTTTTAAATATGAAAATGCATAGCGCCAGCGCATCAGGCAGCTAGTGTGCGCGCCGGGGCTAAATCGTACTGCCGGCGCGTGGGCCACGCACCGGCGCTACGATGATACCACCGGCGTGAGCATCGCCGGCGCGTGCCCGTGCGCCGGCGGTAAGGCTATTTTGCACGCTGGCGGTAGCCTGTTTCCTAGTAGTGATATTAGAAATGTGCTCAGAAAAAAGCATGATGACGCATGTGATAAGCAAAAAAATCACACCAGGTATCTCAGACATTTATGAGACCCTACCAGACTTAACAAGGAATTTGGATTGAACTATAAGTTTAAATCTGGATAACTAATTCTAAGTCCATGTGCCTTTAAGCAGAGAGCTTACAAAAGTTGAAGATCCACAAATTTCAAGCACTTCTTGAATTACATGGAACAATCTTGAGCAGTCAATAAAAGCAGGATGTGCCGCTTGTGTGTCACAAGTAATGTAAATTACATGGAACAATAATTTAAAGATTGAACAGTCTACAAAAGCAGGAGGTGCAGCTTGTGTGTCGCAAGTAATGTAAATGAGAGTAAGACACAAAGTTCAGATGGCATTTGTAAGGCACTGCCTCTGTTACAAATGCACATAGTTTTGGACATGATCGCATTCTTGAAGATATGTACCTCTGATTGTCAAATTCTACCACAATATGCTACTAAAATGTTATGAAAAATGTATGATAATGATTTTAGAAATCTACTAGTTCTACTTTCAGTTTGCTAATATCAGATGATTTATCTCATATATACTCAAACTATAAACATGGTAATGCCCTAGAGGCTAAAATGGTTGAGTTGGAGTGGATGAGTAGTTCTAAAGAGGAGGACCCAAGGCTAGACAGCCAGGCAACTAAGTTACATAGAGGCAGCTAGGCACTCCCATTTGTCATCAGAACTTGCTTTCCTAGCACGCATCTTTCCAATCCCTAGAGACCCAGAGTTATTTCTACCTTTAACACAAAATGCACCACTGTCACTGTACTACAGGAACTACTCACTTTTCTGCACTGGAAGATGGATCAGGAAAAGCACTAGACTCCTTTTAAAGTAAAGTGAACTGTTACAGACATATCTATGAGGAAGTACCGTTAGGGAATCACTAAGTATGAGAACTTCATTAAGGCATCACTACAGGAACTATGAAGAGAACTTCATTTAAGTATGAGGACAAACACTGTTGGGAAGGAATTCAAACGCATTGCAATCACTTGTCCAACTTCATCAAGAACGCTTTGAACAAAAATTGACTAAGACAACAAAAGAACACTTGTAATGCTTGAATTGAGAAATATAGATATCTTAAGAGGAAGATGACAGATGATCACTAACCTGACACTCAGGATCCCCGAATCGCACATTGTATTCAATAAGCTTAGGCAGCCCAGTTTCCTTCTCTACCATAAGCCCAGCATATAATACACCAACAAACTTGCATCCTTCAGCAGCCATACCTTTAACGGTTGGAATAATTATGGTTTCCATGATTGTTTGCTTAAGTTCGTCTGTCACTATCGGAGCAGGGGAATATGCACCCATACCACCCGTGTTTGGGCCAACATCACCATCACCAACTCTTTTGTGATCTTGTGCTGATTCAAGTGGCAAGGCATTTTCACCATCTACCAATGCAAAGAAAGAGGCCTCTTCGCCCTCTAGATACTCCTCAATGACGATCCGTGAACCAGCAAGACCAAATGACTCATCAACCAGCATAGAGTCTATTGCTTCAAATGCCTCATCCAAAGTCATAGCAACAACGACACCCTTTCCAGCAGCCAATCCATCAGCTTTAACAACAATAGGGGACCCTTGATCCTTGACGTATTGTTTAGCTTTCGCGGGATCCGTGAATGTGCAATACTACATGAGAGACAGAGAAGTACTCATATTAGGTTCATTTCTATGCCTTGACATCTGAAACTACAACTGAGTAAAATAAAGAGGAGTATCAATTTCACAGTTTTTTGCTAGAGTAACTTTACAGTCTGCAGTAATAAGACAGAATCATTTCAGAAAGCAATTATCTTCAGGAAAATGTCAAGAACTATGAACAATGATAACAAATAATGCAGTCACAGTAAGAGTTATTCCAGCAGAAAGTCAAAGCTGGCGGCGATACTTCTAGCGTATTATAATTAGTAATAGCAAATTAGTACAAAATGAGCACATTGCCTCAGGAGGAAGGAAATATGCTTAAGCCTAAAATAGTGTACTAGTATTTCTTAAACATGGAGAACAATAGCATCAACCATATGCAGGCGTCTCATGGAACCAAACCCCCCAAGTTCCCCCTAGTTCTTGGAAGACTACAGTACTAACACAAATGTAAAATGAAATACCTGAGCAGTCGGGATATTGTACTTATAACACAACTTCTTCATAAAGTCCTTTGATCCCTCTAATGCTGCAGCCTCTGATGAAGGTCCAAAGGTTAGTATCCCAGCTTTGACAAGGTCATTCGCAAGACCCGCAACAAGAGGAACTTCAGGACCCACTACCACCATTCCCACTCCCCTCTTTCGGCAGAACGATATAACAGCATCACTATTGGAGATGTCTAAGTCCGATATACAGACCGCATCTCCAGATTGAGCAATACCAGCATTACCAGGGGCGCATAAAACTGCCTCACAAGAAGGTGAACGGTTCAAAGCAAAACAAAGTGCATGCTCCCTTCCTCCACCACCAATGACCAGTACAGTTATCTTCCCTTCTGATGACAAACAGACAAATATTAACCACTAGTGTAACACTTCTTATTTAACAGGCTGCTGATATTAACTAGAAGAAAGGTTTTGGCATTGCAATCTGTCTCAAAGTGCAATTCATAAATGATTCACACCCAACCGATCAAAAAGCAATTTACCAGCAACGATGGTACCATCCTCCGGTGAAGCTTTCAAGCTTGAGCACCATCTTTCTGAATTGCCGACAATCAAGTGAGAATGGTGGGCAGAGTGTCGAGATGCAGTACTAGAGATATTACACCACGACCGAGAAATAGAATAAGACACCGAAGGCTTCAAGCTGCCGCACAGGTGATTATTGGCAAGCGCATATGGGCCATGCCCCGCGGCAAGCTTGACATGGCCCCTGATACTGTAAGCAGCACATGCCATGGACCTCCTTTCTTCCTGGATTCAAGCTGATAAGAAACTAAATACGCATCAGATTAAGCTCGAAACCATCCATTTGCGCAGAAGTCGGTAGGTACAAAAGGTTGCAACTATACATGTGTATAGTATGAAGAAAAATCACACAGTAATCATACAAGAACTAGAGTAGAGGAAAAATTCACAGTAGTCATACAAGAACTGGAGTACATATTATACCTTGAATTGGAATCAACTGCACTCAAAACTCCTAGTAGTCTGTAGTTCAAAGAAGTAAACATGAGAAATTTTGACAAAATAATTTCACAGGTATGTGGTAGTTCAGAGAGCAGGGAAAGGAAGAGGAGGACAGAGAGGGCACGGAAACATCATTCCCCGCCCTCCAGCTTGGTCCGCCGCCGTTGACCCTCCCCTGTCTCAGGCCGCCGCTAGGGTTAGGGCTGGACTGGAGATGGGGCGCGGAGGGCAGCATGGAGAGGGTGGCCGCAAGGTCCGGACGCGGAGGGGGAAGGGGCAGAGGAGGAGGGAGAGAGGGTCGCCGGGGTAGGGACGGGCGGGAAGAGTCGCGGGCGTACCTCTACCTCCGGCGGCGGGGCGGTGGCTGCAGTGCGGAGAGGGAGAGCTCGGGAGGGAGGGAAAGCTCGGGACGAAGCGGTACCCCGCACGGGGGCACAATTCAGCGTCGATACGGAGGCTCCCCCTCCGTATTCACTTCTGCGGTTCTGCGTGACGAGCCGCGCGCGGGGCAGCCCTCGAATTGGGCACCCGTTTCTAAAGCCTCAATACTAACTCAATTTCGGAATTCCAATTCAAAGGCCATTTCTATGCATCTAAACATTGTAATCATTTTTTACAAGCAATATCACGATCTATTTATAGTAGCATCAGTACATGATAGAGATACATAGGCTGTCTTCAGCGATTATAAAATAAAATCTTAAAAAATAGCAAAACACTAAGGTTTCAAACTCTTTCTTCTTTCAAGACACCATCTTAAACTTTCCTGAAGGCAGCCAAGAACCGACAGATACCAAACCACAACATGTAAATACCAATGAGGGTTTTTCCATAATTTTTTTTGAGCCGCAGTGCCAATGCTGCATGCACACGCACAGCCATTAAAGTAATCGATCAACATCGGCAAGAGTACCAACGCTAGTATTCCAGTCAAAAGTAACCGAACAGTCTGGTCGACGTCGCTAACGAACCAATAGTACGAACTACCATTGTCGAGGACGTAACAGCTGGTACGAATATTGCGATGACAATCCTCGCGGCAACCATGAAAAAAACTCCAAAATCGACTTGGCGAAGATAGACCTGAAAGACCGTACCATAGAACTATAATCTTACATCACAGTCATTGACGCCGGGAAGAAGATCTCGTCGTCGAACGAAAGGCCGAAGATCACTTATTGTAGACAATATCATCTTCATTGACGTAGATACCAAAAAAATGACTACCAAAACTCTAATCTAATCTCTCAATACACTAATTTGCTAAAAACTTCACTCATAGATCAGGTTCCCCCTCCTTCTAACGTCGAGGGGGAACTGGTCTATGGAGAAGGCGGAGGAGAGGCGGTGATAGAGATGGCGGCTAAGAGGTTAAACATATTGTGATCATATTTTAGGTAGGTAGGAGAGAAGATTTGGGTAGTCAAGGAATTTTGCTTTTGCAACATACATAAGGCAGGGCGCTCATAATTTGAGCAATTGAGCTTCTAGTTCTCTCATCTATTTTTGCATATGTAATACGAATCATCCCAAAATAACTTCGAAACATGGGAAATAAAATTCGAGAAAAATAAAAAATAGTACTCCCTCCGACCCATATTGGTTGACTTAGATTTATCTAGTACGAATGTATATAGTTAAGATTTAATGCTAGATACACTCGTATCTAGACAAATTTGAGTCAACTAATATGGGACAGAGGGAGTACAAAATTCACAACGCAATGCTTATCAATCACACACAAAATTCATCAATCAAATCACAAAGTTCGTCCAAATTGAAATTGAAAACATAGAAGTAGAACTAATGATCTTGTTGGCCTTTCCACTTCCTCCGAAGAACGTCAAAGGCGTCCAGCAGCTGGCTGGACGAATTGCGGTGCTCAGTCGATTCATTAGTCGAATGAGCGAGAAGGCGCTACCGTTCTACTAGCTCCTCCGCAAAGCCGAGAAGTTCGAGTTGACGAACAAAGCACAAGAGGCATTCGAAGATCTCAAGCGTCTACTCTCCACCTCCCTTGTGTTGGTGATGCCCAGAGAGAAAGATCCCATGTTGCTATACATTTCCACCACCAACCAGGTGGTCAGCACTATGCTGGTGGTGGAACAAGCCGAAGACAACAAGGTCCATAAGATGCAACGCCTAGTCTAATACCTCAGCGAGGTGCTCACGCCAACAAAACAGTGGTATTACGGTGACCCAGCATACCACTGTATGTGTAGTACACTATAGTCGTTGACATGACATCCACATAACACCGTTCTATAAATATCATATCTCTCAGAGTGGTACATCAGAAAAATTGCGGGTCCAAATTACAAACATACACACTTTATTATTATTACAATACTAGAAGTTTGAGACTTCAAGAGATTCAAACTTACAAACCGAATAACTTACTTTATAAGTTCAGCGGAAGAACAAAAAACACAACGGTAATAAAGACGTGAGCTCAACAGCTTATTCTATAGAGTTCGTGTTGCTCAGCTCAACCTAGGTAACTATATTACGGCCTGACAACTACTCTGACTCATTGTCTTTAGCTCCATAGTGTATTCCGTAGTCCACCCCTTCGATTCCACCGGACAGGTCCGGCTCTTCATAGTAGTCGTCGTTCTAGACCTCTATAGCATACACCTGATCATTCTCCTAGCCTTCAAAGTCTAGCAAGGGGTTCAAAGGAAAGGGTAAGTAACAGCGTTACCCAGCAAGTTCACTATATGCAAGGTGGGAAGTTTGATGCTCTATCTACCACCTCGGACTGTAAGTCCTTGGTACTATGCAGTTTTGGTAACATTTCTTCAAAGATTGATTTTATTATTAAAAACTATGCCCATCAGCCTTCACAGGTTGACCAGAACTTTATGGAGTTCCTTTCCTGTCGCGTTTGTAGCTCCTTTCCGAAATAGGGAGTAACAAGTTACAGTTCTTACACTCTGTAGAGGTGTGTTGCTTTACCCATAAGAGACCAACTCCTTGTTGCACAATCGGGTGTACTTTCTCGTCCACAATTCCTTGTTGTGGGGCCTAGTAGGTGATCCAAGCCAATCACTGCCCCTCTCTGCGACCCCGCATGAAGACACGATCCTCCAAGACATGCCCCACCTCTATTAAGCCCCATATAGGACAAGCTATAACTCTAGTAGGCACCCGAAGACTCTATGAGCCAGTTGTGCCCCTGGCAAGCCCCATAAAGGACTAGCTATACCTCCGGTAGCCCCTCATAGATAATCAAGACACCAGTATCACGGGGAACTAAGGGGTCACACCCATGTGATGGATTCTCCACGAGAAATTCATAGCCTCACGATAAGGTCATCCGTCCATACGAAAGGAAGAAGATCCAACGGACTTCTCCGTTCCATTCCAAATCTTATGGTTGACGCGTAATATACGGTGCTAGAATCACTGATGTCATGGGTTATTACCTAGATGTTTTGCAGCTGAAATCTTAGATTTCACTTCAATTATTAGTATTTATCATCACTTAGGATGATAATAGTATTTCATTTTTTTGGGAAAATACTTATTTTTTGTCTCTTTTAGAACATAGATGATAACACACAATTTTCAAATACTTTCATAAAGACTCTTTAAAGGACATGAGCAAGTGATGAACTTGCCTTGTGACTGCAAGGTAGTGAAGTCGGATACTTCCACCTGACCTTGAGCTCCTGTTTCTACAGAAAACCATTATTGCCTAGTAAGGACAATATTTAAAGAAGCAATATGCAATGCATAGTAATGTTATGCAATGATTTATTTTCTTTCTTCTTTGCGTGTTTTACCCATCTTGTATAGGTTTTAAGTTTCTTTTAATTAATAAATGAAGAGCATTATTTAAGAAATAATTAAATTCATATTATTTTGACATTTAGCAATTTTATAATAACAAGTATTATTCTAAGAGTTTAAAAATGAATTTAGTTAATTTTTAACTCTTTTAACTAAAATTCCTTTAAGGAAATAAGACTTTATTTCTATTATATATAATTTACTTTTCAAAAATAAAAACTAGTATTTTTCTATAATAGTACTTCCTTTTAGAATCTTAAAAATGAATTTTATTCAATTTTAAGTGTTTTGTATATTTTTATAAAATTCCAGAAGGAATATATACAATTTCAATAATATATCTATATTTAATTACTGAAATTTACTATCCATTATTTTTATTGGATATAGGATATTTTTGTGATTTCATAAATATATTATTTGTATTTTTAGGATTTTTATTTATTTTTCTAGAGCTGATTATGTTTCAGGGGCATATTTGTAAATATTTATTTTTAGATACGTCTTTTGAGATAGGGGCCCGGTCCACTGGGCTGGCCCGGCCTAACTAGACCCGACCCACCCGGCCTGGTCAAAGACCACCTGGGCTGTACTGGGCAGCACACTTGTCAACACCCGGATTTTTAATCCTAGATGCCTGTTATGCCATACATCGCAATCCCAGGATTATCATTTTTGCGAGACATAACAGATTCGATATCACAGTACATCATCCATTACGAACCATAATAAGGTCTTACACAAATAAAGAATCTCATGATCCAATCTTAATACAAACAAGTAGCGAAATAAATAGCATAGCGGTGGGCTCCATCTTCAGTGTCACAGGCAATGCTGACGATGGGAGATGATCCTAGTTGTTGTAGCCGTCATGTTGTCCTTCCTCCTGGTAGTCCTCCTCATAGTCTGTCCACGGGAATAACCAGGGACAAAGCCATGAGTGCTCTTTAAGTACTCGCAAACTATCACTAACAAGTAAGGTAGTTCTAGTAGGAAATGCTAACTCTAAGTTTATTTATGTAGTTAAGTTTGAAACCTAAGCTGAGTTCAGAAACAAAGAAAGATAAAGTAAAGTTTGAAATCACCTAAGTGGGAACTTAGTTGTCATATTCACAACTCTGTTGTGGTCAAGTCATGTCACAATTCATTTCATAAGTCATTTTGAAAACATCTGACAAGGAACAGTATGGCCACTCCAACTGTCCATAACCACGGACGCGGCTATTCAAATAGTTTGACATTCTGCAGAGATGGTACACTTTCACCACAAAATTCGATACATCTGTCAGGGATAACCCTGAATCATCATACTTAGTATGTAGATAATCAAACATAATCTTTCCTTTACACACTCTAGTATAAGCACCTCTCCTATGAGCTTGGCCTCCCAGCCATGGCCATCTGCCATCCTGGGCACTGCATAGGTGGACACCATTGAGAGGTAGCCTCGGCTCAAACCTCTCCCGTGAGGGAACTAATACTAATGCATATAAACTTCTGGCTAAGCGTTATCCAATTCAGGTATTGTGGTTGTACGGTAAAATTGGAATGGTATCGCATCCGAACCCAACCATCAGTTTTTATAAAAGGGCTAAGGCTCCTGCCTCAACATTTTCATCATCATAAACCATTTGTGTTTCTCAACACATGTCAAAACATCTCAATAGAATGACTCATCATTCCAAGGTTTTCATAAGTCATTTTCACCAAGTATTCCCATCTAGAGTGATCAAGTTTTTGGTTTAGCTCTAATCACTAAGTTAATAGTGTTCACTAAGATGGGATGCTAAACTCAATCTCATGCCATAGAATGACATCTAAGTCTAACTAGATAGGCCAAGTTTTATACTCTTTATGCTATCTATAAATAAAGTAAAGAACTATGGTAAAGTAAACGAAAGTAAAGCTTGTAAGAAAACTTGGGATGGGCATAAATCAAAAAGGGGTATAACCAAAGCATGCCTAATGCATCTTGCTTAGGTTATCTAGCTTGCAAGGGTTAAATTGCATTGTTAATGATGGCTTGCAAGTTTTAGCTTGCCTTGGTTAGTGTAGTAGTTGAAATTCTCTTCCTCTTCCTCGGGGTAGAACTCCTCCTCCTCGTAGACTTGGTCGATACTATCGTCTATAAATACATACGGAATACACAATCACCAAACAATAGTTAACTAGTCTATTTACCACACTAAGACACACATTTGATGATCTAGTATCATCACTTTCATCACAAGGTTTTAATGAACTAGTTTCATTTATTTTATTTGAGAAAAGTAATTTCTACTCATTGAAATTAACTAAGATTTAGTATTCTCCAATTAAAATATGGGATCATGTGGACACATGTCATCACCACATATTCTCATGTATGGGAAAGTGATTTAAATGTTGGATCACATTTTATAGATTTTAAGATTAATATTTAATGATTTAAAGTGACTAGAAATGCCTATATAGCATTATTTTGGTACTAGTCTAAAGTCACTGCATGCAAACCTTAATATTATTACATATTCAGATAGGTATATTCAAATGTGATTTTTGAGAGTTGGAATCAACTCAAAAGCTATTATGGTTGATTCTAGAAAAATGTTTGAATGTGAAAAAGCCTCTGTCCTATTATTTTTGCTAGGAGAGATCTCAAACTCTAATTGATTTAAATCCAACGGGATTGGATAGATATTTGAATTATCTTTCTAGAAAAATTTGAATCACTCAATTTGGTTCAGTAGATCTTTCTGAAATGATTTTCAAACTAGTGGACAGAAACTAGATTTAGTTAAAATAGATAAATCTAAATTTGAATCGACTGGGTTGCGCGGGAAATAAATGGGCCGGCCCAGTTTTGCTCCGCGGCACAGAGGACAGCTGACAGGGGGTCGCACATGTCAGTGGCTCTTATAACGCGAAGCGGTATGGGGCAACATGGACCGCACGATTAGAACTAGAATCTACAGTTGGGGCTCGTCGTCGATGACGGACAGGTCGCCAACGAGGTGGAACCCTAGCGGCTCTGTGGGGGTGCAGTGGGGGCATACTAGGGCTCCAACGAGTGCGGCGATGGGGGCGATCGAACGAGGAGACGACAGCAAACTCAGGCAAAGTCACGGCAGCTCCTGGGATGGACGGAATCGACGGGGGCTTCTCCTCCTCTGCTGGGGCTAACTCCGGCGCATTCCGGCGACTGGCTGCTCGAGCGGCTTCGGCGAGAGGTGGGGAAGGATCAGCGGTGAGAGGTGAGTGTGGGAGTGTGGCAAATGAGGCTGGGGGTGGCCTCCTTATATAGGCTCGATGAGGGGACCGAGAGGGCGACGGCGAGCTCATCGGTGACGATGATACAGCGTGCTATCGACATGGGCTGGGTAGGTGGACGGTGGGCGGTTCCCTGGCGGTCAGCTATGGCTTAAAGGCGACGCTAGGGGCGATGGCGTTTGGTCGGGAAGGGCTGGCGCTCTACGCGGCAGAGGCGATGCTCGACGCGGCGTGCGGTGGCTACTGGTTGCGTGGCGGGAAAAGGGCATGTCTGGTGGCGTGCTGGGGTTATGGCGGAGCGGCGCGTGCAAGCTGGGGTCAAGGCGTGGATTGTGCGGGCCGGTCGGGCGCGGCGCACTGGCGCGTGCTCGGCATGGCATAAAGGCAGTGGGCGCAAGCGATGTGAGGTGGTCCAGGGGCTATATGTGGCCGTGGGATGGACAGGGGGTTGTGGTAGCGTGTGGCGGAGCTAGTGGCGGTGCTGGATTGGTGCGGCGTGGTCTGTGGCATGTTGCCCACGCTTGGCCGGCGGCGACCAAGAACGGGCGGCGTGGCACTGTTGCTCTAGGCCAAGGGGTAGCTTAGTTATGGGCTGGTTAGAGCTAGGGGAGACAAGGGTACCAAAATGAGCCCAAATACTCAACAATGCATTGATCATCAAATACTGTTAGTTAGGTAGAAATTTTGTGCATGCCACCTGTTCGACACAATGGCCGCATGAACCAAAGTTTTGAATTTTGAAATGATTTTTGGTGGAGTTGTTGATCTTATGCTTGGGCATCTTTGGTTGCTGGGATTTGTCAAGTTGAATTCATTTGAGGTGGTTTTTGAAAAAGTGGGATCTAGGTACATACACTTGATTCCATTTTCAAATGCCATTTAAATTTAGTGTTTGAATGTTTTTGTAAGATTACGAGGTGGGACTTGGTACATCATTACTTGTACTAGCAAGGGGTGCAAAAATCCATAATTGTTTCTATTTGAATTTGAGTTCTAGGAACACCCAATGTGGCCTAGTTGATTAAAATGGCAAAAGTGACCATTTCCATTTATTAATTCTATTTGATTTCTTTTTCTTTGGATTTTGCTTGGGAATGATATAGATGATGTGGCATTCATCTTAGAATCATTTTACAACCATTAGAACAAACAATCATGGCAATTCACATCAATTCCAATTTTAATGCAACACACATATGCATGCTTAATTATTTAAATGAGAAAAAGTTCTTGCTAACCCTAAATTGGGTGATTTGGATCTTGATAACTTGGATTAAAGTTTTGGGGTGTTACAACACCGGCCCAATACCCCCACGCGCCCTCTGTCTTCCCTACCTCTATCTCTCTCACGACTCTCTCTGGCGCTCCATGTCGCCGCTGCTGTTGCGCATGATTCTGGCCAAGTCCGGTCGTCGTGGCTGCCGCCGCGGCATAGGACGACCAAGTCGATGCCGATGCCCAACGTTGTCCAAGCCGATTCGTTGTTGGTGCCCTCTCCTGACCGTGCTAATCCCCATCTCGTGGCTAGGGTTTTGGTCCGCCGTGCTCTAGCGCTCCCTCGCTCATGCTGTGGTGCTCCCTCGTCGACGTTGTGGTGCTCGTGGAGCTGGTCCTTGATACGTTGCAAACGTATCTATAATTTTTGATGTCCCATGCTTGTTTTATATCTACTTTCTTATGTTTTGTCGAACTAACCTATTAATAAGATGCCAGTGTCAATTGCCTGTTTTCTGATGTTTTTGGTTTCAGAAAATCTAGTAAGAAAATATTCTGGAATTGGATCGAACAAAAGCCAAAGTCAATAATTTACCCAAAGCAACACGGAGTTCGGAGGGGAGACGAAGCGAGGAACCAGGGCGGCCACGCCCTAAGGTGGCGTGACCAGCCCTAGCCGCGCCACCACCAGGTGTGGGGGCCCTGGTGCTCCACCGACCTAGCCCTTCCGCCTATAAAATCTCCTTGGAACAAAAACCCTAAGTAACCGATCAAAATTCCACGAAAGATTCTGTAGCCGCCATCATCTCCATCCCTAGATCGGGAGGGATCTAAAGCTCTTCCCGGCACCCTGCCGGGGGGGAGAGATCACCCTGGAGGCCTTCTTCATCACCATGCCTGCCTCCAGTGTGATGCGTGAGTAGTTCATCCCTGGACTACGGGTCCATGTAGTAGCTAGATGGTTGGTTCTCCTCCTTTGTGCTACCATGTTTAGATCTTGTGAGCTCCGTTCATGATCAAGATCATCTATTTGTAATCTTACATGTTGTGTTTGTGGGGATCCGATGGATATTGAGATGCTATTTCAGATTGATTATTGATTCTATCATGTCTTTGTTATTTGTGATCTTGCATGCTCTCCGTTGTTAGTAGCTATCTTGGCCAAGTAGATGCTAGCAACTCCAAGAGGGAGTATTTATGCTCGATAGTGGGTTCATGCGTCTAGTAATCTGGGGAAGTGACAGAAATCACTAAGGCACTAGATGTGTTGTTTCTACTAGGGAGAAAATAGCAATCCTTTGTTCATAGAACAATCGTATTGTTTACTTTACACACTTTGCTTAATGCAGTTATCTATTGCTTGCAACTTAATACTAGAGGGGATTCAGATGATAACCTGAAGGTGGATTATTAGTCATAGAAGTAGTTGGATGACGATCTATGTATAATGTTGTAATGCCCAACCAAATCTCATAGGAGTCAAGATGATTAGTATATGCATGGTATGCTTTCTCGGTGTCTGTCAATTGCCCCGCTGTAATATTTCCACCCAACATGTTATCTATTATAAGGAGAATCACCTCTAGTGAACTATGGACCCTGGTCCATTCTTTTACCATCAATCTACAAGCGATTTACTGTTTTCTGTTTACTTTCTGCAAGCAATTACTGTCTTCCACACAATACGTTTAATCCTTTGTTTTCAGCGAAACCGATGAGATTGACAACCTCACTGTAAGTTGGGGGCAAAGTTCTATGGTTGTGTTGTGCAGGATTCCAAGTTGGAAACAACACCTTGGAGGTGTTTCCTTGCTCCTACTGGTTTGATAACCTTGGTTTCATAACTGAGGGAAAACTTGCTACTATGCTCATCATACCTTCCTCTTGAGGTTCCCCAATGAGCTCGATACATTTTGAGTCATCAAGCACTTTTTCTGGCGCCGTTGCCGGGGAGTCAATGACATCTTCACAAGGGGAGTCCTTCATAACCAATCTCTTTACTTTGTTTTTTGTTTTGCTTAGTTTATTTTTGCTTTGTTTGCTTGTTTCTTTTTATCAAAAATACAAAAAAACCAGTTCCTACTATAGTTGTTATTTTCTTTGGTTTGTTATTGTCTTGCTTTATCATGCTCTCTATCAATGGTTGGTTTCTTTGAAACTAGAACTTATTGGCAAGGTGGGTTCACGGAAGAACAAAATATTATTATAAGGAACACCGCTTGTCACAAAAAGGGAAACTCTTATGGGAACAAATTGATAAACTGTATACCATTGCTAGAAATGTGTGCTCTACTTATAATGTTACTTATTGCTTTGATAAATCTTGTTGTTGTAGGAGGTATAAACACCGCCCTTTTCAATGTGAGTATAATGATTATGTTACCATATCTTCGTATGTTAAGGGAAATTATGACTTTTATGATGTGGAACAAATTGAAGAATTTATTGCTTGGAAGGGTGCATTCGAACTTGCTTATTTGCTTGAAAATACTGATGATGCACCTTATAAATATGAGGTTTATGATATACTTAAATTTTTCTTTGATAATTACAAGGTAGAGAATGGATATATTCTTGAATATCTTAATAGATGCTCTCCACCAACGGAAGAGACTAATGCCTTACAGGAGCCTATGGAAGAAGAAATTGGTGAAACTAGAAGCTCATTGGATGAAAAAGAGGAGGAGAGTGATGATCAAGAGGAGGAAGAATGGATCTACCCATTCCTATCTTCTAATGACAGTAACTCTTTGCCCATTACATTATTTGATTACCCTCCATGCTTACCAAATGAGGATGAATGTTATGTTCCTATGGATTCTTTTGATAAAAATTATAATAAAGCTCTAGGTGATGATCCTATATTGGTTTATAATATTAATTGTACTATTGTTGAAAATGAGATTGAGCAGTCATCTTGTTATAAAATTGTTAAACGTGGGTCTGAAGGTTTTAATCCCACTATTTTTGAGCTTGATAAAAATTATGTGTTTGTAGATCATGAAAAGCATGCTTCATGTGATAATTATATTGTTGAGTTTATTCATGAGGCTACTCAAAAAAATTGTGAGAGAGGAAAATATGGTTGTAAAAGTTTTCATGGTACTAAAACACCTCTCTATTTGCTGAAAGTTTTGAAGTTACTCTCGTTTTATCTTCATATGCCTGTCACTTTGTTCTTTGTGAATTTATTTGCATATAATATTCCTATGCATAGGAAGTGGGTTAGACTTAACTGTGTTTTGAATTTGCTTCTTGATGCTCCCTTTTAATTCAATTCATATTTCTTATGTGAGCATCATCGAAATTCTTATGCCTAGCTCAAAGGCGTTAAAAAAAAGCACTTATAGAGAGATAACCCAATTTTTTTAGTCAATAAATTTTTATTTTGTTGAGTCTTGGAAGTTATTGCCTCTGTAATAACCTCTCCTTATCCTTTTTGTGTGGTTTTTGTGCCAAGAGTAACCTCAAATGAGAGGGAAGTAAGACTTGGGAAAGTTGCTATCCCGAAACAGATTTTTGTGCTTCACTGTAAAAAATCGTGAAAAATATCTGTATGTCTGATTGAGCTGTAATTTTTTGTGCTTCTGCCCCAGGTTGTTATACAACTTTCTTAGTTTAACACTTTTTGATTTGAGCAACAGAAGGTTTTCTAAAAAAATAGTTTTTACCTGATGGTCTGTTTTGACAGATTTCTGCCATTATTTGCATTTGCCTCTTAATCTCTTTCTCTTTGAGTTCTCTTTGATCACTTGAACTTTTAAAATGAATTGATATAGTAGCTTGTGTTTTAATGGAAGTTTTAATTGTGTTGAAACTGAACCAAAAGACTTATTATCTTGAGTACACTAATATTGCTAATGAAGATTGTGTCAAGTTTTGTATGAAGTAAATTTTAAAGTGTAGGGAAGAACAATGTGATAAGATGAAGTATGGACAAAAGCTCAAGATTGGGGATTCCACCCGTGTCACCCCAAGAAATATTCAAGAAGTATAAGCGTCAAAGCTTGGGGATGCCAAGGGCATCCCCTTCTTCATCAATAAAAATCTCAGGTTTTCTTCCAAACACTTCATTTTTATTATTTCATGCACAGTTGTGTTGTTCTTAGAGCGTCTTCATTTTTGTTTTTAGTTTTCGTTTGCTTAGTTTGCTGAATAAATTGGTTGGACCCCCGTATGCATACATTAGTTTTCAAATAAGTTGGTTTGAATTGGAAAAGAGTAGGAAAGTTCATGCTTATAAGTGGTATAAAAGGAGCTTGTTTTTGACTATGACCTAGGCTTTGTCATGTCATGCTTGACATTGTTTTGGCTTTATGCTTAGTGATTATTGCTGTAGCATGACTTGTTATAAATAATTGAGATTGCTTAATGTGCCTTGAAGAATCATACGTTGTTTTAGCATATAAAAGCATAATATTGTGGTATTCTCCTTTGATGCTTTATTTGGGTTGACTTGGCGCATGCTCACACCATGTTAAGACTATACCAAGTCACCATAGCCTCTATGATCATTTAGTTTTTTGACTTGTAATATCACTTTATGCTTTAATTAATAATGTTTTGTCGCTTTGCATGATTATGGCTATTATTGCTCTCTTAGTTGGTGGCTCCTAGTCTTTTGCTAGCCTCCATACCAAGTATGAGTTCCACTCATACATCCAACTCCAAATAAAACCAATTTATTCCAAAGAGTCCACCATACCTACCTATTAGCATTTGCTATTCCAAATATATTCATGTTTTTATCTACCTTCCAAATTAAACTTGTTATGTGAAAATTAGTGATTAAAGCTCTCACAAATTTGATGGCACACTTTAGTTTTCTTGCATTTAATAAACTTGAACCATTGTGCCCATCTATGTTGCGTATATGCTTGCGCTTTATAAGTTGTTAATTAGCAGAACCATGTTACCATGGGGAACGCTTTCAACATTGCACTTTATTTGGTTGATATCATGTTCTTTTGCTTATGAATCCCGATGGTGTGAAATAAAAGGGGAGCTTGTAAGCTCATGGAGTTTTTATATGTGTTAGAGAAACGCATGGGCGGCTAGCCTAAGCCATGCCTAATCATGGTGAAAACTTGCAGCATAACCATAGTGAGCAATCTATGAAGCATCCTCAATAAAAACCTATGCTAGCAAATAAAAAGAATGTTGAGATGCTCATTGTCTGCTTGCCTTGTCATTTTGATATGGGAATGCTTCTGTATCATCGGGCAAGGGGTACCCCGTTGGCGGTTCTCTATGATACACATGTACTTACAATGACAAGAACTTACTCGTGACTAAAGTTGAGTAGCATGAGGTTCGGTCTTTGTAAGTAAGGGGCATGCGATTTCAACTTATAACTTGTCAAGCATATCCTCATATTTGTTCACTTTAACCTTAATCACCTAAAGATGCTTATGATAGGGGCAATGAGTGCTGAAAGCTAATAAGTACCATAATTTTTGGAAGCTCTTTATGAGACTTGAATCCCTGCCTCCTTCTATGAAGGGCCTTTATTTTACTTTTATGTTGAGTCTCCATCTTCTATCTTTATGCACCTATTGAGAGAGCATAGTGGTCATTCTTAGTTTAATGTGCATTGTCCCAAAACTTGTTGATTGATTCATCACTTTGATATTGCTTGTTCTTAAACTATTTGTATCTAGTCACCCTTATAAACTTTGAAAGTGTCCTATGCATTTATGTTTTGCTACACTATGAGGGACAAGCTGAATACCATTCTCATTATGTTTTTTATATGTAAAACAAACAAATGTCTTTCAAAGTATTGTTATTCATGAATCTTTTGTTTATACCTTTTCATGTTACAACATAGTTGCTATGTCTTATTGTTAGAACTATATCTTTCATGCTATGTTAAAGTACTATGATCCCAGCTATCAATGTTTTATAAATACATTGATCCAGATTGTGATGGTGCATGTCACCTCAAAAATTATTATTCTTTTTTATCACTTACCTACTCGAGGACGAGCAGGAGTTAAGCTTGGGGATGTTGATACGTTGCAAACATATCTATAATTTTTGATGTTCCATGCTTGTTTTATATCTACTTTCTTATGTTTTGTCCACACTTTGGAGTATTTTTACACATTTTCTGTAACTAACCTATTAACAAGATGCCATAGTTCTAGTTGCCTGTTTTCTACTGTTTTTGGTTTCAGAAAAGCTAGTAAGGAAATATTCTCGGAATTGGACCGGACAAAAGCCAAAGTCAATAGTTTACCCGAAGCAACACGGAGTCCGGAGGGGAGACGAAGCGGGGAACCAGGGCGGCCACACCCTAGGGTGGCGCGGCCAGCCCTAGCCGCTCCACCACCAGGTGTGGGCCCCCTGGTGCTCCACCGACCTAGCCCTTCCGCCTATAAAAGCCCCTCAGAACAAAAACCCTAAGTACCTGATCAAAATTCCACGAAAGAGTCTGTAGCCGCCATCATCTTCATCCCTAGATTGGGAGGGATCTGAAGCTATTACCGGCACCCTGCCCGGGAGGGAGAGATCACCCTGGAGGCCTTCTTCATCTCCATGCCCGCCTCCGGTGTGATGCATGAGTACTTCATCCCTGGACTACGGGTGCATGTAGTAGCTAGATGGTTGGTTCTCATCCTTTGTGCTACCATGTTTAGATCTTGTGAGCTCTGTTCATGATCAAGATCATCTATTTGTAATCTTACATGTTGTGTTTGCGGGGATCCGATGGATATTGAGATGCTATTTTAGATTGATTATTGATTCTATCATGTCTTTGTTATTTGTGATCTTGCATGCTCTCCGTTGTTAGTAGCTATCTTGGCCAAGTAGATACTAGCAACTCCAAGAGGGAGTATTTATGCTCGATAGTGGGTTCATGCGTCTAGTAATCTAGGGAATTGACAAAAATCTCTAAGGTACTAGATGTGTTGTTTCTACTAGGGAGAAAACAACAATCCTTTGTTCATAGAACAATCGTATTGATTACTTTACACACTTTTCTTAATGCAAGTATCTGTTGCTTGCAACTTAATACTAGAGGGGGTTCGGATGATAACCTGAAGGTGAATTATTAGTCATAGATGCAGTTGGATTACGGTCTATGTATAATGTTGTAATGCCCAATCAAATCTCATAGGAGTCAAGATGATTAGTATATGCATGGTATGCTTTCTCGATGTTTGTCAATTGCCGCGCTATAATTTGTTCACCCAACATGTCATCTATCTTAAGGAGAATCACCTCTAGTGAACTATGGACCCCGGTCCATTCTTTTACCATCAACCTACAAGCTATTTACTGTTTACTTTCTGCAAGCAATTAGTATCTTCCACACAATACATTTAATCCTTTGTTTTCAACAAAACCGGTGAGATTGACAACCTCACTGTAAGTTGGGGGAAAAGTTATGTGGTTGTGTTGTGCAGGATTCCAAGTTGGAAACAACACCTTGGAGGTGTTTCCTTGCTCCTACTGGTTCGATAACCTTGGTTTCATAACTGAGGGAAAACTTGCTACTGTGCTCATCATACCTTCCTCTTGGGGTTCCCCAACGAGCTCGATACATTTTGAGCCATCACTCTGCATTCTGGTAAAACGGTGATATGGGAAGAAATGTTGAATCTTATACATAGTGATGTATCGTATTTCCAACAAGTAGTGAAATCATTAGTTAATTGTGGATGTAAGTGAATAAGCGTATTTACTTAATGAAACATGAGTTGGAAACCATTTGAATTGTTCAAATGAGTTCACAACAAACTGGGATATTGAAATTAACAAAAAATACAAAGTCTCTTCGATTTGATCGACATGACTAAAGTATTTAAGTTAATTTTGGCATAAAAGGACATGTGAAAGATGTTTCACAAATTATGATAATTGGACGAATTTCAAAGTGTATTGAAATGTCTAAACATCATAATCATTATGTATTAAGATACATATGGTATTATATTATCTCTTATCGGGGTTATAGTTATCGTTTAGAGTTAGAGATCGAAATGAGCAAACACTTGGTTGAAATACAAAGGAACATCTAAAAAGGATTCGTGGAAACAACACCATAAGAGTTATGTCATGTTCGAGTTTCTAGAGGTTTCGACAATTTGAGATCATGGCGAATAAACAAGTCTTTATAGCGTATTCTTAGGCAACTATGAATACATCTTCCAAAAATGGGAAAACTTGCTGTTGTCCAAAGTTGACGTGTCTAGATGAAGATACAGGTGGAAGAAAGTAAAAGATCAAAACAAGGTATTTGACCTTGCCTCCGAATTGTTCAGTGGCGCAGCGGAATTTGTTTCGTGAAACCGAACTCTTCAAATAGAGGAGAAACTATTGATAACGATCATAAAGTTTCAACGAATACTTTTACTAAGAAAATAGGATTCAATGATATATTCTGCAAGTTTGCAGAATTGCATTATTAATTCACTTGTCGTGTTATTTGAACAAGACATACCTACAAACTACAAAGAAGCGTGATAGACCTAAGTACGAGAAATGACTAGGAGTCATAAACTCCTATATTAAGTTACATTTAAGATTGCAAAGTAATATGTTACTTGATCTTATTAAGTAAATAAGTTTACTTGATATTTCTGAATGACTTCAAAGTCATAAGATGGAAATGAAACTTAATGGAGACGTAAAGATCGATTTGTCACAAAGTATGGAAAAATTTAAGGAGTTGACTACAAATGTAGTGATGCTTGAGTCTATTGGATTTACCCTACCAATATATAGATACTAAAGTCTCATAACTAGAATTCTCAATTTGATGATGATCAAAGAATTTTGGAATGTCCAAGATTATCGAGAGGACCTGCATTTGAGTGGGAGCTAATTAGGTTGGCTAAACCTTAATATATAAGAGACATATTTTGAGTGGGAGCTAAGTAGCTTGGCTAAATCATAATATGTATCAGACATATTTTGAGTGGGAGCTAAGTGAAATCCCTGGATCTCAAATATGGATGCCATATTTGAGTGGGAGCATGAAATCATCCTGGGATATGTGGACGACATATGTGAATGATGTGATTAGTGTTAATAACATTTAAGTAGATAAATAAGATGAAGTTGAAGTTATTAAACAATGAGATCTATCGAGATAGATTGGTAAGTTTAATAAAAATCAAATGTCAAATGCTTCTTGGACTAGATTCTAAAGATGTTCAGAATGTCCTAAGGAAGATTCCGAAGAAGTTCAGAATGGAACAAGGTAAGAAAGAAGTTCTTACTATATGAAGCATTGTCTTAGTATTACAAGAGGGTTAAAAATAAAGAAATAGATGTGTTGCATCTCCTATGCCTCGGTCATAGGTTCTTCCATACAACCATATTGTATACTTGGAAGGACAAGCTCTTAGTTGTAAGAACATGTATTGAAGTGATTCTTGAGTTAATCACTGAACTAGCATTAAGTTCGTACTTAAATGGCAAGAAGCAAAGTAAGTGGCATAGTTGCATTTCATGCACTAGGATGTCCATAGATATAGAAGTATAAAGGCTCCGTCTGATGTGATGTATATTGTTATGGCGGGGCTAGTTCGCTTTTAATGTAGAATGATGTGTCCCAGGGCATAGTGCCCATGAGAAAGCCCTCGAGGTTGATCTAACGTCACTGTAGGCTCCTGGAAACCAACCTCGTTCTACTGCGATAACTGCCATATATACACAAAGGATTGCAAAGTGTGTTTCGAAGTTTAGATGACAACAGTGAAAATGACCATCATTATAAACACTAGAAACAAAGTCTCACTTTGTCGCCAAACGAATACTTCAACCCATTATAAGATAATGGGGTGAATGTCAAAGTTAGGAAGACATTAACGATTTGCAAAGACATAATGATCTGGTAAAACAGAACATGGACAGGACGTTTTCCATAAGAATGCATGATCAATAAACGCATATGTGATATGGTTTATGATGAGTAAAATGCGAGCTAGATTATTTGTACTCTAGTGCAAGTGGGAGACTAAACAAGATATGCCCTAGAGGCAAATAATAATTAGGTTTTTATTATCATATCTCAATTAGTTCATAATAGTTTCGTACTATGCTATAACTGTATTAATACAAAACGTTAATACATGTCTGGTATGTAAACAAACCAAGTCTCTAGTTACCTCTAGCGAACTAGTTCATTGGTCATGAGGATGATCTAGGGTTTCGAGATCATGAGCATTTAGGGCAACTGACAATGAGGTCATGTCATTAGTTGAATGATGTGATAGACAAACAACCCAACCAGTCGTATCTTAATGAGATCTGGTTACAAAGTTCACCATTAATGATAAAACTAAGGAAACCTCGCAACTTGTCCTTAGACTGTGAGATAATGCAAATCACCGTTCTGGAGAAAGCTTAGATGGTTATCAAGTATCACACCGTGACTGGGTGATCGAAAAGGTGCTACTCAGGTTTCCCAAAGGAGCGTGTAGAGGAGTACATATCAAGACCAGGATTTGCCAATCCATGTAACATATAGATACATATGTGGCCATCTCAGTGACGTTGCATTAATGAAGCTTGCAAGTGTGTGACTGGGTCACGGAATGCAACGACACAGAAACGAGAAAACAAGTTCATCGATAACAAGATCGGACAAAGGTATGGAGATACCGTAGATAAAATCTTGGGTGAACTAGGTATCAAGTGGCAAAGGGAATGGGAAATGACTGTTTATGGTTCAAACGACAGTATCATCATGGAATGCATAGGGGTCATTATGGGCATCCCGGTCCCGCTATTGATCATTGATGGAGATCATGTCTATGCCATTCCCGAGCCATGGGGAAATACACTTAAGGGTACGATGAGCTAGAAATCCTCTGTATGTTGGAATCACCATATGAAAGAGAAAAGGAAACCGGAAAAGTTTTGTGAGAGAACCGGAATCGTTTCGGGAAAGATCTGAAGTCGTTCAGAGGAAATCGAAAGGGAACCGAAAGGTGTTTCGGGTCAAGTCAGATTTTGTAATATGTATTTACATGTTAATTAATGTAATTAATATTAAATATAATATTAAAATCTAATTTGAAGGGGTATTCCTCCAATGGTCCAAACTTCCTAGGGAAAAAAAGGGCCCATGAGGGAAAACCAAAAGGGGGAAGGGCCAAGGCCTAGCCACCTCAAGGGGGCCCACCTAGCCAACCTAGGGTTGTGCGCAAGGTGGGGCCCACCCCTGGCCGGCCGGCCCATGGTGCCCTAAGGGCCCATGCGCCTCCCCCCTCTCTCCCTTGTTTAGTCCCACATGGGAAACCGAAAGGGGAGGGCACACCCCTTCCCCTGTATAAAGGGGTGCCCATGGGTGGGAATAGACACACCAATATTTGGAGAAGTCCTTTGGTTGAGTTTCTCCTTCCCTCTCTCTCTCGTCTCCATGCGTTGGCATGGTCCCAAGTAAGGACTGTACATGCAAGAGACACCGCACCTGCAGCACCCCGTTGCGCTGTAGGGATTCCAAGCCGGAGATCTACTTCCACACTCTCGGCAGGGATCAACGAGCCAGAGTTCATCATCATACACCATATGTGTACAAAACCACGAGGGGCCTCACTTGAGGCACCCTGGATGTCGTGAGCCGGAGCTGCTGCATGATGAAGAAGGAGCAAGGGGTGACCTGCGAGGAGCTTCGCGACCTTGAGGTCGGCTATGAGTTCAAATTCTTCAACCACGTTCCCCTCAGAACGTTAACCGCGTACGGTCTACAAGGGTATGTATTATATATGCTCGGCCGTTACCGCATTACTACATAGATAGATCTTGGGCGTTAGGAGGTTCCAACGTAGGATTTTTTGTTTTCTGCTGCGGAACCCTTTAGTGGTATCAGAGCCGATCTATGCGTAGGAGTGTTGTACGGACAGTACGCACAAGTATTGTGCGGGCATTGATGCCTTAGTTGTTACCCTCTAATGTGTACTTGTTTATATCGCATCATTGTTTGATGAAGTGGCCCGGACCGACCTTACGCGTATTCGTACGCGAGACTAGTTCCACGCTCGACATACGGCTTGTTCCATATAAGTGTCTAGCGGGTGTCTGTCTCTCATTCAATAGTTGATATAGCATTTACAATAGAGGGCCCCGAAAGGGGTGTAGTAGAGACAACTGTTGGATCCATGTTGTGGTTGGAAAGTTCGTAGATTAGAAACGGTTGTATTGCGAAAGCCCTAACAACCACGTAAAACTTGTAAAGATAAAGTAGAGGCGTCTAACTTTATTTTACAAGAGGGGCGTGTGTTATGATATGGTATTGGTTGTTACGAAGGTAAAGTAGTTTACTTTTATGTTACTAAGTTAAGTAGTAATAGCCATCGTTCCGATGGACGACCAGGTGGTGGCGTCAAACCAGGGGCAAGATGTAGATCATGCTGGAGCGCTCGATGGAGATCAAGGCGCAAGGAGAAGGTCCATATCATATCACAAATTTACATGTGATGTTGATACCTATTTTATATCTTATTATGTGCTAGTATTAGATACTCAACGGTAGCAAATAAGATAATCCCTAAGTAATTCCAATGATAGTGTTCCCCTTGTGTGTGCACCACCAAGAAAGTTTGCCGTTATGAAGCCGGCCGTGACGATCGGGGGCTAGAGATATCTACATTCGCATACAGTGGGTGTAAGCCATGTTGCACAGCGAATACACACAAGTTAGATTTGGTGAGCCTAACATGTGTAGACATGGCCTCGGAACACAAGAGATCGAAAGATGATAGCTCAATGCACGACGCCCAGAAAAGTGCTTGGTGTGTGGTTGATGTAGAGCTCGTTGGGAACCCCAAGAGGAAGGTATGATGAGCACAACAACAAGTTTCCCTGAGTTATGAAACCAAGGTTTAATCGAACCAGTAGGAGCAAGGAAACACCCCAAAGGTGTTACTAGCTGAGCTTTGGCAGGGCGCACTACCGGTGCTAGTAGCAACGTGGAGACCTGCACAACACAACCACATAACTTTGTCCCCAACTTGCGATGAGGTTGTCAATCTCACCGTGTTTTGCGGAAAACAAAGGATTAAACGTATCGAATGGAAAGAAGTAAAAGTTTGCAGAAAGTAAACACAAAGCAGTAAAAGATTGTAGATTGTATGTAAAGTAAAGGACCGGGATCCATAGTTCACTAGAGGTGGCTCTCATTAAGATAGATAACATGCTGGGTGAACAAATTACAGCGGGGCAATTGACAAACACTGAGAAAGCAATACATGCATATACTAATCATCTTGCCTCCTTTGAGATTTGATTGGGCATTACAACATTATACATAGACCGCCATCCAATTGCATCTATGACTAATAATCCACCTTCAGGTTATCATCCGAACCCCCTCCAGTATTAAGTTGCAAGCAACAGATTATTGCTTTACGAACTGCGTGAAAAGTAAACAATACGATTGTTCTATGAACAAAGGATTGTTGTTTTCTCCCTAGTAGCAACAACACATCTAGTACCTTAGAGATTTTTGTCACTTCCCTAGATTACCAGAGGCATGAACCCACTATCGAGCATAAATACTAACTCTTGGAGTTGCTAGCATCTACTTGGCCAAGATAGCTACTAACAACGGAAAGCATGCAAGATCTCAAATAACAAAGACATGATAGAATCGATAATCAATATGAAATAGCATCTCAATATCCATCGGATCCCCGCAAACACAACATGTAGAATTACAAATAGATGATCTTGATCATGAACGGAGCTCACAAGATCTAAACATGAAAGCACAAAGAAGGAGAACCAGCCATCTAGCTACTACATGGATCCGTAGTCCAAGGATGAACTACTCACGCATCACATCGGAGGCTTGCATGGTGATGAAGAAGGCCTCCTGGGTGAATTCCCCTCGCCGGCAGGGTGCCGGGAAGAGCTTCAGATCCCTCCCGATCTAGGGATGGAGATGACGGCGGCTACAGACTCTTTCATGGATTTTTGATTGGGTACTTAGGGTTTACGTCCTGAGGGCATCTTATAGTCGGAAGGGGAGGCCGAGGGGGTGCCTGGGCTGGCCACACCACCCCTGGCGCGGGCCAGGCCTGGCCGCGTGGCCAGGTGGTGTGGCCGCCCTCTGGCCCCTCTCCGTCTCGTATTTTGGCACTTGATCACTTTCGGAAAAATAGGCACTTTGGCTTTTGTCCCGTCCAATTCCAAGAATATTCATTTTCTGACTTTCCTGGAACCAAATACAGCAGAAAACAGGCAAGTGGCACTGTGGCTCTTGTTAATAGGTTAGTCCAAGAAATCATATGAAAAGTACTCCAAAGTTGGAACAAAACACAAGAAAGTGGATAAAACTAAGCATGGAACATCAAAAATTATAGATACATTTGCAATGTATCAACATCCCCAAGCTTAACTCCTGCTCGTCCTCGAGTAGGTAAGTGATAAAAAGGAAGAATAATTTTTGAGGTGACATGCACCATCAAAGACTTGATCAAAGTATTTGCACAACATTCAAAGCTGGGATCATAATACTTCAATCATAACATGAAAGACAAAGTCCTAGCAATAAGCAAAGAAACTATGATGCAACATGAAAAGGCACAAACAAAAGATTCATGAATAACAATGTTTTGCAAGACGTTTGTTTGTTTCACATAAAGAAAACATAGCATAATAGTATTCAGCTTGTCCCTCAATAGAGTAGCAAATATAAATGCATAGGACACCTTCAAAGTTCATAAGAGTGACTAGATACAATAGTTTAAAACAAGCAATATCAAAGTATGCATCAATCAACTAGTCTTGGGACAATGCACAAAGAACTAAGAATGGCCACTATGCTGAAGGTGCATAAAGATAGAAGGTGGAGACTCAATATAATGGTGGAAGAAAAGCCTTTGTAAAAGGAAGTAGGGATTCAAGTCTCATAAAGAGCTTCCAAAAATTATGGTACTTCTAGCTTTCAGCTCTCATTGCCCCTATCATAAGCATCTTGAAGTGGTTAAGGTTAAAGTGACACAACTAAGAGGATATGCTTGACAAGTTATAAACCGAAATCTCATGCCCCTTACTTACGAAGACCGATCCTCATGGTACTCAACTTCAGTCACGAGTAAGCTCTTGTCATTGTAAGTACATGTGTATCATAAAGAACCGCCAACGGGGTACCCCTTGCACATGATACGGGAGCTTTCCCATAATCAAAATGACAAGCCAAGCAGACAATGAGCATCTCAGCGATCTTTTTATTTGCTATTTGCATATGTTTTTATTGAGGATGCTTCATAGAGTGCTCATTACGGTGATGCTGCAAGTTTCCACCATGATTAGACATGGCTTAGGCTAGCGGCCCAGGTGTTTCTCTAACACACATACAAACTCCATGATCTTACAAGTTCCACTTTTATTTCACACCGCCGGGATCCGTAAGCAAAAGAACATGATACCAATGGGGTACAAAGTACAAGTGCAATGTTGAAAGCGTTCCCCATGAAACATGGTTCTGCTAATTTCAACTTATAAAGCGCAAGCATATATGCAACAAAGAAGGACCCAGTGGTTCAAGTTTATTAGAGGCAAGTAAAGTAAAGTGTGCCATCAAGTTCGTGAGAGCTTTAATCACTAGTTTTCTCATAACAAGTTTAATTTGGAAGGTAAACAAAAGCATGAATATACTTGGAATAGCATGATCTAGTAGGTAGGTATGGTGGACTCTTTGTAATAACTTGGTTTAGGGAGTTGGATGCATGAGTGGAACTCATACTTTGTTGTGGAGGCTAGCAAAAGACTGGGAGCGACAAACTAAGAGAGCAATAATGGCCATAATCATGCAGAGCAACAAAACATCATTGATCAAAGAATAAAGTGATACTACAAGTTCAAAACTAAAGGATCATAAAGGCTATGGTGACTTTGGATAGTCATAACATGGTGTGAGAATGCGCCAAGTCAACCCAAATGAAGCATCAAAGGAGAATACTATTATACTATGCTTTAATATGCTAAAACAACGCATGATTCATCCAAGGCACATTAAGCAATCTCAATTGTTTATAACAAGTCATGCTACAGCAAAGAATACTAAGCATAAAGCCAAAACAATATCAAGCATGGCATGACAAAGCATAGGCCACAGTCAAAAACCAGCTCTTTTACCACATAAGCATGAACTTTCCTACTCTTTTCCAAACCAAACCAAACTATTTGCAAACCAATGTATGAAAGAGGGGTTACAACCAATTTATTCAGAAAACCAAAGCAAACGAAAACCAAAACGAAAACAAAAAAGAAGACGCTCCAAGAAAAACACAACTGTGCATGAAACAATAAAAATGAAGCGTTTGGAAGAAACCTGGGATTTTTATTGATGAAGAAGGGGATTCCTTGGGCATCCCCAAGCTTTGACGCTTGTACTTCTTGGATATTTCTTGGGGTGAGACGCGTGGCATCCCCAAGCTTGAGATTTAGTCCATTCTTCATCTCATTACTCATTCCTTCCATACACCTGAATTTTTTTCTTCATACAAAACTTCACACAATCTCATTAGCAACATTAGTGCACTTAAGATAAACAAGTCTTAAGGTTCCGTTCTAACACCAAATAAACTTCCATTAGAACACTAGCTACTGTAGCTCTTCCCTCAAAAAGCTCAATTCCCCAAAAGAACTCAAAAAGGAACCTAACAAGAAGCAAATGCAGAAAATGAAAGAAATCTGTCAAAACAGACCAGCAGGTAAAGACGAATTTTGTTCGAAGACCTTCTGTTGCTCAAATCAAAAAGTGTTGAACTAACGAAAGTTATATAACAACCTGGGGCATAAGCACTAAAAAGTATAGCTCAATCCGACATACAGAGCTCTCTCACAAATTTTTATGGTGAAGCACAAAAATCTGTTTCGGGACAACAACTTTCCCAATCATTACTTCTCTCTCATTAGAGGTTACTCTTGGCACAAAAGGCAAATAAAAAGGATAAGGAGAGGTTATTACAGATGTAATAACTTACAAGACTCATCTAAAACTTTTGGGTTATCTCCCAATAAGTACTTTTCTTTAACGCCTTTAAGTTAGGCATAAGAAGCAAAGAAAAAGAATCAAGTATTCTCAAATGAAGAAGCATTAAGATCAATACCAGAATTATTTTCAACAAGGCAAGGTATATCATCCAAATAAGTTCGAGAGGATCCTCTCTCAATGCTCTTAGACTATTCTCATCAAAAGGGTTTGCAGGAACAATCCAATCAAGATTCTTTTCTATGGCATCATGTATTGCTACTAGTTTAAAGGGTATTGGTATCTTAGGTTCCTCCCCATTAGGTTCAGTTTTATTCATCTTTTATTGTGTACCAACAACATCTACACATGAGCCTAGCATATTGAAATGTTCAAAAACTTTTCTAGCTTCCTTGGCAACATCATAGAACTCCTTAAACAAAGTTTCTAGAATAAAATCCCTATTTTCAGGGTCCTCAATTTCTTTAAGCTTAAGAAACATTACTTGCATTAAGGGGTTGAGGTTAACAAACCTAGCTTTAACATGTGAATTAAAGAAGCTGCAGCAATCTCATAGTTTGGAGCAAGTTCTACAAGGGACCTATCCTCAGTATCTTCATGCTTAATAACATGATTAAAGAATTCTTCAATGTTATCTTCCCCAATTATAGAACCACTACCAATTGGAAGGTCTTTCAGGATGAATGTAGGGATCAACATGGTGAGCTAAGGGAGAGGTGACTACTAAAGGAGACTTAATTTTTGAATAAGAAAGCAAACTAGTAAAACTATTTTTGTTTTTGTTTTTTGAAGAACAAAACAAGCAAACAAAGCAAAAAGAAACTAAGCAAAACAAAAACAACAAAGTAAAGAGATTCGTTATGAGGGACTCCCCTTGTGAAGATGTCCTTGACTCCCCGGCAACGGCGCCAGAAAATCGCTTCATGGCTCAATGCACGGCGCCCAGAAAAGTGTTTGGTGCGTGGTTGATGTAGAGCTCGTTGGGAACCCCAAGAGGAAGGTATGATGAGCACATCAGCAAGTTTCCCTCAGTTATGAAACCAAGGTTTAATCGAACCAGTAGGAGCAAGGAAACACCTCAAAGGTGTTACTAGCTGAGCTTTGGCAGGGCGCACTACCGGTGCTAGTAGCAACGTGGAGACCTGCACAACACAACCACATAACTTTGTCCCCAACTTGCGATGAGGTTGTCAATCTCACCGTGTTTTGCAGAAAACAAAGGATTAAACGTATCGAATGGAAAGAAGTAAAAGTTGGCAGAAAGTAAACACAAAGCAATAAAATATTGTAGATTGTATGTAAAGTAAAGGACCGGGATCCATAGTTCACTAGAGGTGGCTCTCCTTAAGATAGATAACATGCTGGGTGAACAAATTACAGCGGGGCAATTTACAAACACCAAGAAAGCAATACATGCATATACTAATCATCTTGACTCCTTTGAGACTTGATTAGGCATTACAACATTATACATAGACCGCCATCCAACTGCATCTATGACTAATAATCCACCTTCAGGTTATCATCCAAACCCCCTCCAGTATTAAGTTGCAAGCAACAGATTATTACTTTACGAACCGCGTGTAAAGTAAACAATACGATTGTTCTATGAACAAAGGATTGTTGTTTTCTCCCTAGTAGCAACATCACATCTAGTACCTTAGAGATTTCTGTCACTTCCCCAAATTACCAGAGGCATGAACCCACTATCGAGCATAAATACTAACTCTTGGAGTTGCTAGCATCTACTTGGCCAAGATAGCTACTAACAATGGAAAGCATGCAAGATCTCAAATAACAAAGACATGATAGAATCAATAATCAATCTAAAATAGCATATCAATATCCATCGGATCCCCGCAAACACAACATGTAGAATTACAAATAGATGATCTTGATCATGAACAGAGCTCACAAGATCTAAACATGAAAGCACAAAGGAGGAGAACCAGCCATCTAGCTACTACATGGACCCGTAGTCCAAGGATGAAGTACTCACGCATCACACCGGAGGCTTGCATGGTGATGAAGAAGGCCTCCGGGGTGAATTCCCCTCTCCGGCAGGATGCCGAGAAGACCTTCAGATCCCTCCCAATCTAGGGATGGAGATGACGGCGGCTACAGACTCTTTCGTTGATTTTTGATCGGGTACTTAGGGTTTACGTCCCGAGGGCATCTTATAGTTGGAAGGGGAAGCCGAGGGGGTGCCTGGGCTGGCCACACCACCCCCTGGCATGGGCCAGGCCTGGACGCACGGCCAGGTGGTGTGGCCGCCCTCTAGCCCCTCTCCGTCTCGTATTATGGCACTTGATCACTTCCAGAAAAATAGGCACTTTGGCTTTTGTCCCGTCCAATTCCGAGAATATTAATTTTCTGACTTTCCTGGAACCAAAAACAGCAGAAAACAGGCAGCTGGCACTGTGGCTCTTGTTAATAGGTTAGTCCAAGAAATCATATGAAAAGTACTCCAAAGTTGGAACAAAACACAAGAAAGTGGATAAAACTAAGCATGGAACATCAAAAATTATAGATACATTTGCAATGTATCAAAAGATCGAGCATGAGTCACATGGCTAACGTGATTGACATTGGGGAATGTCTACCTTTGATGCTGCACTGATGGCCGTGATGATTGGGGGAGGTGTAGAGGATTGGGATCATGTGATCACTAAAATCGTCTAGGGGATGACAATTTTAGTGGATCTCAATTAGGATTGAACTCATATTATGAACTTATTCTAGATGTCTATTTGCAAATATCTTAGTAGATCATGGCCTATCCCATTGAGGTCCTTTGTGACCATGGGAATATACTTGTTGATGTGGAACTTAGCAAAAGGGTCCAACTTCATAGATTAATACCCACGCCTAAGGGATATCCTCGTAAAAGGTGATCTTCACTTCTTGATACAATGAACATTAGGAGATAATCCGATGACTCCGCAATGTTTGTGTGTTTTTCTTAATCATCCAATAAGCCATTCTCCATTCGATGGAAAGTTGGATTACAATCTTGTATTCCGCATGATCAGGCACATATAGTATGAGCCGTTGGATGAGTTTTCTTCCATGATGGATGAAAAAGGGAATATTTGTAGAAACACTTAGAAATGTTGCATTAGAGTTATGAACTCCCAGAAGGGCTTGATTGCAATGGAGGTCATGACTGAAAAAGGGTATATGTTAGATATACAAAGTTATAAATATAATTCTTGCAAAACTCGTTGCAGTTTATATAAGTATTGGATACTTGTTCTGCTTTGTGAAAACATGATGGTTTGCTTGAGAATTGTTGGAATTGAGGCAATGTGGCAAGATGACGGCAAGCAAAACAGTTTATGGCCGACATCACCCCTTTCCTCAAAGATTATCACTTGGATTAGTGGACTTCAATATAATTTTGTAATCCTTGTGTGTGTGTCTTGCTTTTAGCAAGACGATTGTTCATATGAATAAGTTACAAGCCAATTGTACTGTTCTTATGAGTAATACCTTTATGGTCACATTACGATTATAAATGAGTTATTCTAATCACTATGTTAATGATAATAGTTTAAGCATTTATAAAGGATTAGAATGCTAAAAGATATCCAAAGTTTAATTATGATATGGCACTATAGTTTAAGTGATGAGGGTTTAACTCGCCAATGCCCATTGTTATGGACTTGGGTTTTGGAGAAGGAGGGAGCGCTGGAGGCATCAGTCGGCTAGCAAACAAGCACACATGGACGCAAGATTTACCCAGGTTTAGGCCTCGTAGAGGTCCCTACTCCTACTTGTCTGCTCTTGGAATTAACGAAGGAATCAAAGATTACAGGTGTGCGTAGATGCAATCTGGCGATGGTGGTGAAAACTAGGGTTGTGATTGTCCTCCTCGCCGCCCCCTCCGAGCCTTTATATAGATAGGCTAGGTCTCGGGTAGTAGATTGAGTCGGTTACAGATTAGGGTTTGCCCCTTTGAACTTTCTATCTTAAGCTTTATCTTGTGTTGCAAGCAATCGAAGAGTTTGTGGGTCACTCGAATCCTGCATTGGGCCTTGGAAACACTGTGGGCTTTTGCTGTATTCGGATCGTATATGCCAAACTCGAGTACCTATAGGGTATACCCATGTCAGTAGCCCCCGAGTGTCCAGTGGAATCGTAGATTCGACTGGACACTTTATGAAGTCTTTCGAGTGCTCGCCTGGGAATTTGCTTCAAGTGTTCGGTTTATGTCATAGGGATTGTTGATATACGTGCATGATTTATCCGATGTATCGGTATCAGTTAACTGCCTTAGGGCAAAACAACGCAATCTACTCAAACTCGAGTCCCCGAACTTGAATTCGGAAAAGTGCTGGCATAATTCGACTCAGGCCGTGGAGGTCTTACATGAGTCGAATTCTAGTATACAAGTGTAAGCACTCGACGCGTCCGTCAAGGCATGTTCACCGTACCTGCAGGCACAGATATATTTCTGGTAGTGCGCAACAGATGCGTTGCTAGGCCTTATTCAGGTCTTATCTTTACGCTGTAAGCGTTGCATCCGAATTTTTGTCATCACGGAGATGATTCAGGTGACCCAGGAGAAGCAGTCTCTTGGTAGGGAAAATATGAGGCGGAGTCGCCATATCATTCGAGTGTGGATGTTATCGACACATAGTATGATGTACAAGGAAGAAATAATCATAGGGTGCGCGACTAGCGCTCCCTATGGGAGTAGCCCCCGAGTGCCTATTCGAGTCGTAGACTCGAGTGGGGACTAAAAACATTTTGCGACTACTGTCATCATTTGTTGCTTGTTTCAGTCGAATGTGCTTTCAGCGCTCCCTATGGGAGTGACCCTTAGTTCACAATCGAATTGTAGATTTGAGTGATGGGTTTGTCTTGAATTCTCATACACCTGCATAAAAATTCTTTCGGGTGCGCGGCCAGCGCTCCTGTTAGGAGTAGCCCCCGAGGGCTTGGTTAAGTCAAGGACTCGAGCAAGAACTAAAGTAGTCAAAATGTTCTTCTACTAGAATCGATGACGTCAGTGCTGACGATGTGTGACCTCAGTTGCGCGCGTGAGTGGCTTTGACGGGACGTGACGAGTGATGGGTCCCACTTTCTGACTGTGATTTGATTGGGTGTGTGTAATCTTCTGTTTTAACTGCGTCTCCTTGATTTCCGCGCGTCATGGGAGTAGTGGGGGACTGTTCGTGGTTCAGCTTCGCCACGTGTCGATGACGATGTGCGCCACGCATTTAGTAGGGTTTTTGCTAGCCGTTGGATGACATCCACGAGGAGGTTAAGTAGCAGCGCAGCTACGGTAAAAATTTCCTCATCTCTCTTCTTTCTCGTGCCTTCTTTGCCATTGTTGTTCTCTTTGCTTCCTTGCGTGCTTCCCCTTCGCGGCACTGGACCAGCTCCGTGTTTTCCCCAGTTAATTTCTCCGTTCGCATCGCCATCAAAATATGGGCAAGAAGAAGGGAGGCGCCGCTGCTGGATCTGCGGTCACCATTGCTGCCACCAAGAAGAAGGGCGGCACCACCACGGTGGGCACCAGCATGGCCGGTGCTGGGAAGAAGGGTGCGGACACTCGCGTCACCAACGGCGCCTGGCGCGCGTCCATCATCAAGTCTACAGAGTTGCATCTTCTCCGTCAAGATGGAGCTCTTCCGCCCGCAAATGACGACTCGCGGGTGCCTAGTGACGAGGTAATCCCCCGTCCTCCTCCGGGTTTCTGGGTGATGTTCCTTGACTTTGTCATCCAAGGTCTCTCTCTTCCCCTGCATCCTTTCTTCGGGGGTCTTCTTTGTCAAATTCCATTCTCCACATCTCTTGCTTCATCACTCTTTGTGAGTGCTGGCTCGGCATCGAGCCACACTTTGGCCTCTTCAAGAGGCTTTTCAAGCTCAAACATCAGTCGGCGTCTGGTTCGGTAGTCTACGATGTAGGAGGCTACGGAATCCATGTCGACTCCTCCGCCATCTACTTCGACATCAAGCTCACCGCGTTTGTCCAAGGGTGGAGAGACAAGTGGTTCTACATCCATGACCAGAAGGTCGACGAAGAGCACTACGGACTCGCGCCCTTCGACCTTGTGGCAGCTTGTAAGAGGAGGCGTTCCTGGAAGAACGTCGTGATGCCTGGCGAGTCCGAGGAAACGAAGGCATTGTATCAGCACGTCTGCAACCTTGCAGGCCGTATAGGCAAAGAAGAGGGTGGCGCCGCTCTCATTCGCACATGGTTACGCCGCCGCATCCAGCCTCTGCAAGCTAGAGTCCATCCTATGTTCCGCTAGACTGGTGCTTGCGATGCCACTCGCATATCTGCCGAAGGCATTTCTGCGGGTGAGGAAGATAAGAGGTTGCGACTGGTGACCAAGTATACTGCCAAGGAGGATCTCCCCGGCGAATCAGTCGTGCCTCCTTTCGATGCCAACAACCCTCCAGCGGAGCTAGAGTTTTTTCCGAAGTAGTATTGTATTTGTTCGATTGGTTGCTAAGTGTTTGAATCTTTGCCGTTGTATCTTCTGAATGTAGGACTAGAAGGTGTCCCCCAATTTACCTCCTCGGCCTGAAGGGGTTATCCCTCATGAAGCGGAGGAAGAGGACGAGTCAAAATCGACCGTCCTGATTGAAGAAGAAGAGGGAGCCCCCGAGTCCAGCGGCCACGACACTCGCAAGCGTTCCCATAGCAAGGATTCTGATGCCTCTTATCCGACGATGCCGGAGGGTCCGTCTGCTATAGTAGAGGGGCCGATTCCCACCGTACCTGTGCGCGCCATGGCTCCTCCTACTCGGAATAAGCTGCGACTTCCAATGGAGTCGTCGGATGACTCCTTTGACCTCGATAAGCCTGCATGCACCGCTGGTAGGTGGCTCCTGTGTTTTTAGTGCGAAGGGCATCGTGTTGTAGCAGAACACACCAAAAGGCATTGTAAATGATGTTTTCTCTTGGTCTTCCTCCTTCATTCAAATCTGATTATAGCCTGAGTAGGCATCGAGGAAGCAGAGGCGCTCACATCCCGCAGTGGAGTCGATGATTTGGTCGATTCGTGGCAACGAGAAGTGATCCTTTGGACAGTGCTTATTTAGGGAGATGAAGTCCACGCACATCCGCAGGATATCCGTGTCTTTTTAGGCACAAGCACTGTGTTAGCGAGCCAGGTGCTTTCCTTGATCTCGTGTATGAAGTTTGCGTCGAGGAGTCTGTTGATCTCCATTCCGACTGCTTTTGCTCTTGGTTCAGATAGTCGCCGTATTGTCTGCTTGACGGGCCTTGCATCTGGATTCACATTGAGTGAGTGCTCGGTGAATTCCCTGGGAACCCCTGGCATGTCCGCTAGACAGCAGGCGAAGATTTCCCAATGCTCACGGAGGAATTCGATGAGCGTGAGTTCCTATGTGGAACTCAAGTTGTTGGCGATGAGGGCCATCTTGGTTGGGTCCATTGGGTGGACCTGGACTTTCTCTGTATGCACTGACGAGTCGAAGGACAAGTCGGGTGAACTTGGCCTGCTCAGGGGAGGCAGACTATTGTCTATCGACTCCTTTAGTTTGGCGAGCTCCTCGTGCATGCCAAAGGACTGGGAGATTCTGTTGAATTCCCTGTCGCAGCTATCGGACCTCTCGAAGTTTCCGTTGATCGTGATGACGCCGTTTGGGCCAAGCATCTTCATCTGCAGGTAGGCGTAGTGTGGCACTGCCATAAACCTTGCGAATGCGGCACATCCGAGGATGCAGTGGTAGTGTGAAGGCCAATCGACGACTTTGAAGTCGATGCGCTCGCGCCGAAAGTTTTGTGGCATGCCGAAGATGATGTCGAGGTTGATTTGCCCAGGGGTATATGCCCTTCCCTGGGACGATGTCATGGAACATTGTGTCTGACACCTTCAGGCATGTTAACGGGATCCGCATTGCTCGCAAGGTACTTGCGAATATGAGATTAATGCCACTTCCGCCGTCCATGAAGACGTGACTCATATCGAAGCCCCCAATCTGCGCCTCAGGTATGAGGGGACAGTGGCCTAGACGAGGAACTTGGCGCGGGTGGTCACGCTTGTCGAAAGTGATGCAGGACTCGCTTCCACTGAGGTACTCAGTGGTGGAAGGTGGATAAATTATCGCCAAATTGACTTGGCAAGTGATGGCCTTCTGCATGCGATTGGAGGGGCGCCCTTTTTGGATCATCCCCATGTTGCCCACGGGTCATGGGTATGGTTCGCCTCCGTGCTGCTAGACTGGCGCAGTCGCAGGTGGTTGAGGTCCGGGTGGTGGTGGAGGAGCTCCATGTGCCACAACGCTTGGGGAAGCTCCGTAGCCTCGATTGACCGTGTCACGATTCATCTGCGCCAAGCCTTTGTGGAGCTTGAGGAACTCGCGTGCTTGTCGATGTAGAGGTGGCCAGATTTTTTTCTTGCCGTTGTGCTTGTCGATGTAGAAGTGCACGTTGCATGGCCCGGACAATTTGTCATGGATGGAGGTTGCGGGTGCCTTTTCGCGAGTGCGGTATTGCCACACCTATGTGGTTTTCCCAGCATCGCGGTATCCTCCGCTGTGATATCCGCTGTTGTGGTTGTCGTCGTGTTTGTCAGCGTAGCCAGCCGCGACCATGTTGACCTCGCCGCGGTCTTCATAGATGTGCATTCGACGCTTTCCTCGACGGTCACGTCTGCGCCCGAGGTCATCGTCGTCATCGGAGTAGGTGCGGTTTTTCACCGAGTCTTCTCCATCCACCCACCGATTCGCGATTTCCATCAGGTGGTCAATCGTTTTGGGCTTCGAATGGCCCAACTCTTCTCTAAGCTCTATGCGACGGACACCGCCGTTGAACGCGTCGATTGCGCGGTCCTCCGAGATGTTTTCTATGGAGTTCTTGATGATGGACCACCTTTGGATGTACAAGCGCAGTGACTCGCCAGACCTCTGGTGGCAGCCTCGTAGTTCTTCGATTGACGCGAGCCTTTTCTAAGTGCCCTTGAAGTTACGCACAAAGCTGTAGACTAGCTCTTCCCAGCTGCGGATGGATCCACGAGGGATATTGTTAAGCCATGCGCGAGCGGCGCCCTGTAGCTGCAGCTGTAGGCATTGCATGGCCGTGCTTCGACTCCTGCCATGGAGCCTGACGGAGGAGATGTGATCTTCCAGCCTGATCTTCGGGTCCTGTAGGCCGTCGAATTTCGGATTCTCCGACAGGAGTTTGAACCCTTTAGGCATTCGCTTCTGCCTGATGGCTCTGCTGAAGCATCTGGCGCCGCTGACTTCCACATCCTCGTCCTCCAAGTCAGTCGAACAAGCGCGTCTAGCGCGCATTTTGTCGACTTTGCGCTACGTGATGTCATCATGCGCGTCATAGTCGCGATCGTGCCGCCGTGACCGGTGACGCCGAGACAGGTCGTGGCTATCATCGCTGGACGAGGGCGAGGAGTAGCGTTTTTCCAGAGCCTTGATTTTCTTCGGCTCCGGTGTTGGCTCCTTGTCGACGGCGGCCTCGATTAGCCCCAAGACCGTGATCGTAGATCGGTGCATGGCAGCTGGCGGATCTCCAGTGGGTGGCTGGTTGTTGAGGAGGTACATGGTGGCCGCCGTCACCGCAGCTTGCGGCGTCTTTGGGAGCATGTTTCCCTGCGTATCCACCGTCATAGAACTAAAGTCGAGGACCTTCGTGGCTTCTACATGCTCTTGCTCGGTGAGGTGGGCCAGTCGAGATCGCCTTTTGTTGGCCAGGTACTCGTTGCCCTTGGAAGAGGATCCTCCGTGGAAGGAGAGCCCAGCTCATCGAAGGCTCGACTCATCTACCGCCTTTCTATGCGCCTCGAGTTGCATGATTACTTGCTGTTGGCACTTGAACTCTTCTTTTAGCAGCCAATGGTAGCCCATCAGCATATCCTACGAGGTGTTGGGGGTAGAGGATTGCCCCGAAGAGCTTCTCAATAGAGGGCCCACTCGTTGTCGTTGAGCCTGATCAACATGAGCTCTCCGGTATTCTCATTTGTCGTGACCGACGGTTCTCCTCCGGTCCCGTTATTGGTGGGTGTGCTGTTGGTGGGGCCATCATTGGGTGTACCGCCGTTGGGTATGTCGCCATTGGGTACTCCGCCGTTGGGCGGTCCGGTGCCAGATTCGGTGCCGGTGTTTTCGCGATTGACGCCGGTATCGCCCGCGTTGATGACGGCGCACTTGAAGTGGTTGGGGAAGCTGTTGCTCCCACAACTTTCAGATCTGGAGTCATAGAATCCTTCCTCCGTGGCTAGGTCACCCAGATCGGATCCGCGACTGCTATCATTGTCCGTACTCCTAGCTGTTGCTGGGGCGTTGAGCTCGCTGAGGGTGCTAATTGGTGGCGAGAACCATGATGCTGGAGCAATCGCGAGTGTCGTCAGCTGGTCAGGCATGCGAAGTGTGCCCAGTTGACCAACCTGGAAGCGGAAGCTCCCAATCGCTAGGCTAATTCCGTCGCCCACGGACTCGAAAGCCGGGCGAGTGGCCGGCGCGTGGACGGTGAAGTCAAAAGCGCTGAAGAGCTGGTGAATCTCCACTGTTGCAGAGTTGTAGATCGCGGTTGATGGGTCCAAAGAAGCCGTAACATCAGCACTCCTAGTTCCCACAGACGGCGCCAATTGACAGGGTTTAACTCGCCAATGCCCATTGTTATGGACTTGGGTGTTGGAGAAGGAGGGAGTGCTGGAGGCATTAGTCAGCTAGCAAACAAGCACACAAGGACGCAAGATTTAACCAGGTTCAGGCCTCGTAGAGGTCCCTACTCCTGCTTGTCTGCTCTTGGAATTAATGAAGGAATCGAAGATTACATGGGTGCGCAGATGCAATCTAGCGATGGTGGTGAAAACTAGGGTTGTGATTGTCCTCCTCGCTGCCCCCTCCCAGCCTTTATATAGATACGATGGGTCTCGGGTAGCAGGTCGAGTCGGTTACATATTAGGGTTCGCCCCTTTGAACTCTCTATCTTAAGCTTTATCTTGTGCTACAAGCAATCGAAGAGTCTCTAGGTCACCTGAATCCTGCATTGGGCCTTGGCAACACCGTGGGCTTCTGCTGTACTCGGATCATATATGCCAAACTCGAGTACCTGTAGGTTATACCCATGTCATTAAGTCATTTTAGTTATTTCATGTTCTTCATTATAAATGAAGATCGGGGTCTTAGATGCTTAATCTAGAGACTTTGCAAAACCATGCCTCTTGGGCAGAATGACTAAAACTTCGCATTCTGGTAAAACGGTGATATGCGAAGAAATGTTGAATCTTATACATAGTGATGTATCATATTATCAACAAGTAGTGGAAATCATTAGTTAATTATGGACTTAAGTGAATAAGCGTATTTACTTAATGAAACATGAGTTTGAAACAATTTGAATTGTTCAAATGAGTTCACAACAAAGTGGGATATTGAAATTAACAAAAAATACAGAGTCTCTTCAATTTGATTAACATGACTAAAGTATTTAAGTTAATTTTGGCATAAAAGGACATGTGAAAGATGTTTCACAAATTATGATAATTGAACGAATTTCAAAGTGTATTGAAATGTCTAAACATCATAATCATTATGTATTAAGATACATATGGTATTATATTATCTCTTATCGGAGTTATAGTTATCGTTTAGAGTTAGAGATCGAAATGAGCAAACACTCGGTTGAAATACAAAGGAACATCTAAAAAGGATTCGTGGAAACAACACCATAAGAGTTATGGCATGTTCGAGTTTCTAGAGGTTTCGGCAATTCGAAATCATGGCGAATAAACAAGTCTTTGTAGTGTATTCTTAGGCAACTATGAATACATCTTCCAAAAAGGGCCAACCTACTGTTGTCCAAAGTTGACGTGTCTTGATGAAGATATAGGTGGAAGAAAGTAAAAGATCAAAACAAGATATTTAACCTTGCCTCCGAATTGTCGAGTGGCGCAAAGGAATTTGTTTCGTAAAACCGGACTCTTCAAATAGAGGAGAAACTACTGATAACAATCATAAAGTTTTAGCGAATACTTTTACTAAGAAAATAGGATTCAATGATATGTTCTGCAAGTTTGCGGAATTGCATTATTGATTCACTTGTCGTGTTATTTGAACAAGACATACCTACGAACTACAAAGAAGCGTGATGGACCTAAGTACGAGAAATGACTAGGAGTCATAAAATCCTATATTAAGTTACATTTAAGATTGCAAAGTAATATGTTACTTGATCTTATTAAGTAAATAAGTTTACTTTATATTTCTGAATGACTTCGAAGTCATAAGATTGAAATGAAACTTAATGGAGACGTAAATATCGATTTGTCACAAAGTATGGACAAATTCAAGGAGTTGACTACAAATGTAGCGATGCTTGAGTCTATTGGATTTACACTAGCAATATATAGATACTAAAGTCTCGTAACTCGAATTCTCAATTTGATGATGATCAAAGAATTTTGGAATGTCCAAGATTATCGACAGGACCTGCATTTGAGTGGCAGATAATTATCTTAGCCAAATCTTAATATTTAAGAGACATATTTTGAGTGGGAGCTAAGTAGCTTGGCTGAATCATAATATATATCAGACATATTTTGGGTGGGAGCTAAGTGAAATCCCTGGATCTCAAATATGGATGCCATATTTGAGTGGGAGCGTGAAATCATTCTAGGATATGTGGACGACATATGTGAATGATGTGATTGGTATTAATGACATTTAAGTAGATAAAGGATGAACTTGAAGTTATTAAACAATGAGATCTATCGAGATAGATTGGTAAGTTTAATAAAAATCAAATGTCGAATGCTTCTTGGACTTGATTCTGAAGATGTTCAGAATGTCCTAAGGAAGATTCTGAAGAAGTTCATAATGGAACAAGGTAAGAAAGAAGTTCTTACTATATGAAGCATTGTCTTAGTATTACAACGAGGGTTAAAAAGGAAGAAATAGATGTGTTGCATCTCCTATGCCTCGATCATAGGTTCTTCCATACAACCATATTGTATACTCGACGTAATGAGACCCAAAGTTCTGGTTGGAAGGACAAGCTCTTAACTGTAATAACATGTCTTGAAGTGATTCTTGAGTTAATCACTGAACCAAAATTAAGTTCGTACTTAAATGGCAAGAAGCAAAGTAAGTGACATAGTTGCATTTCATGCACTAGGATCTACATAGATATTGAAGTATAAAGGCTCCATCTGATGTGATGTATATTGTTATGGCGGGGCTAGTTCGCTTTTAACGTAGAATGATGTGTCCCAGGGCATAGTGCACATGAGAAAGCCCTCGAGGTTGATCTAACGTCACTTTAGGCTCCTGGAAACCGACCTCGTTCTACTGCCATAACTGTTGTATATACACAAAAGATTGCAAAGTGTGTTTCGAAGTTTAGATGACAACAGTGAAAATGACCATCATTATAAACACTAGAAACAAAGTCTCACTTTGTCGCCAAATGAATACTTCAACCCATTATAAGATAATGGCGTGAATGTCAAAGTTAGGAAGACATTAATGATTTGCAAAGACATAATGATATGGTAAAACAGAACATGGACAAGGCGTTTTCCATAGGAATGCATGATCAATAAACGCATATGTGATATGGTTTATGATGAGTAAAATGCGAGCTAGATTATTTGTACTCTAGTGCAAGTGGGAGACTAAACAAGATATGCCCTAGAGGCAAATAATAATTAGGTTTTTATTGTCATATCTCAATTAGTTCATAATAGTTTCATACTATGCTATAACTGTATTAATACAAAACGTTAATACATGTCTGGTATGTAAACAAACCAAGTCTCTAGTTACCTCTAGCGAACTAGTTCATTGGTCATGAGGATGATCTAGGGTTTCGAGATAATGGGCATTTATGCCAACTAACAATGAGATCACGTCATTAGTTGAATGATGTGATAGACAAACAACCCAACTAGTTGTATCTTAATGAGATATAGTTACAAAGTTTACCATTAATGATACTAAGGAAACCTCGCAACCTGTTCTTAGACTGTGAGATAATGCAAATCACCGTTCTGGAGGGAGCTTAGATGGTTATCAAGTATCACACCATGACTGGGTGATCGAAAAGGTGCTACTCAGGTTTCCCAAAGGAGCGCGTAGAGGAGTACATATCAAGACCAGGATTTGCCAATCCATGTGATGGATAGATACATATGTGGCCATCTCGGTGACGTTGCATTAACGAAGCATGCAAGCATGTGACTAGGTCACAGAATGCAACGACACGGAAAAGAGAAAACAAGTTCATCTGTAACGATATCGAACGAAGGTATGGAGATACCGTACATCAAATCTCGGGTGAACTAGGTATCAAGTGGCAAAGGGAATGGGAAATGACTGTTTACGGTTCAAACGACATTATCATCATGGAATGCATAGGGGTCATTATGGGCATCCCGGTCCCGCTATTGATCATTGATGGAGATCATGTCTGTGCCATTCCCGAGCCGTGGGGAAATACACTTAAGGGTACAATGAGCTAGAGTTCCTCTATAAGTTAGAATCACCATATGAAAGAGAAAAGGAAACCGGAAAAGTTCCGTGAGAGAACCGAAATCATTTTGGGAAAGATCCGAAGTCGTTCGGAGGAAATCGAAAGGGAACCAAAAGGTGTTTCGGGTCAAGTCGGATTTCGTAATATGTATTTACATGTTAATTAATGTAATTAATATTAAATATAATATTAAAATCTAATTTAAGGGGTATTCCTCTAATGGGCCAAACTTCCTAGGGAAAAAGGGCCCATGAGGGAAAACCAAAAGGGGGAAGGGCCAAGGCCTAGCCACCTCAAGCGGTCCCACCCGGCCAGCCTAGGGCTGTGGGTGGGGTGGGGCCCACCCCTGGCCGATCGGCCCATGGTGCCCTAAGGGCCCATGCGGCTCCCCGCTCTCTCCCTTGTTTAGTCCCACATGGGAAACCCAAAGGGGAGGGCACACCCATCCCCCTATATAAAGGGGTGCCCATGGGTGGGAATAGACACACCAATATTTGGAGAAGTCCTTTGGTTGACTTTCTCCTTCCCTCTCTCTCTCGTCTCCATGCGTTGGCACGGTCCCAAGTAAGGATACATGCAAGAGACACCGCACCTACAACACCCTATTGCGCTGCAGGGATTCTAAGTCGAAGATCTACTTCCGCACTCCCGGTAGGGATCAAGGAGCCGAACTTCGTCATCATATACCGTATGTGTACGAAACCACGAGGGGCCTCAATTGAGGCACCTTGGATGTCGTGAGCCAGAGCTGCTGCACGATGAAGAAGGAGCAAGGGGTGACCTACGAGGAGCTTCGCGACCTTGAGGTCGGCTACGAGTTCGACTACTTCAACCACGTTCCCCTCGGAATGTTAACCGCGTACGGTCTACAAGGGTATGTATTCTATACGCTCGGCCGTTACCGCATTACTACATAGATAGATCTTGGGCGTTAGGAGGTTCCAATGTAGGAATTTTTTTGTTTTCTGCTGTGGAACCCTTCAGTAGTTCCCTCCCGCGCACTGTTATTCCGGCAACCCCCACCGAAGCTTCCTATTTTTTGTTTATTGGCCCTACTTCATGTGCCACGGTGATACGGCGGTGTCGGATTCAAGACCGGTGTGGCGTGTGTTGGCGAGCGGCGAGCATGGTGGTGCACTGCGAAGTGTTCGAGTGTGTGGTTTTTTTGAGGGGTCGGGAGAAATCCTTATCTTCTTGACACAGAGTGGTGACACCTGTGGGTGCCATCGTCCTTCTTGAAGGACGTCGGGTGTACCTCTTTTCCACCTCCCGGAGCTTGCCAGGAGAAACCCTAGGACCTGTTCGGGCAGCAACGTCATCATCGTCGCCTAGAGGTACTGCTTGGTGCGCAACGCATCAGAGTGCTAGATGTATGGTGGAACTTAGCTGGAGGATGCAACGGTCGTGATTCCTCCTTGTTTTCGTCGAGCCACTGTTATTGTCTTTGCTTTCTTTTTATTTTCGGTTTCTTTGTATTTCTATTTTGGGCGTTGTGCTGTCTGACCTAACAACGATCTTAAATGGTTGCTATATTAATATAGCTAGACGTATGCCTGTTTAGAGAAAAAATTTCTTTAGATATTTTAAAAAAGCTGGGGGGAGGGGGGCTGATTCCTTCGTAGCTCCGCCAGTGCTTCAGTTAGCAAAGTTAACTTTTAAGATCTATCATTTGAGATTTATTAGTTCAATAAATCAATGGTCTGATGCTCTGCTCATTTTTTGTATTTTGTATTTTTTCTTGTTAACATGTTATAAGTTCTTTCGTGACTGCCAGTTCCTGTGAGAAAACTAAGCACAATGCTTTATACACGCATTATGATTTTTTTATGGTGTAACCAAGCAGAGTTAGGAAATTAAAATATTTTCATCCTTAATTTGGGTCAAACGGAAGAAAAATAAAAAAATGATGAAAAGAATCAACATTTGCACAAGTTTAGAAGTACAATACAAGGCAAATAATCGATTAGTCGTGTGAGTACAACGAAAGAAATGACAAACGATCTCAAAAAGATGATTAGTACTCCATCAGTTTCAAAATATAATATATTTTAGTCTTTTTTTATAGAACTCGCAGCAGGTCTATGTGTCTATATATTAAGACGAAGAGAGTTTTTGTTACAGATCATCTACGCCACAAATGGCCGCTCGATGAGAACCCACGACCTTACGGAATTACTCTCGCTAAACTACCTCCACTTCCACCACATACTTTCCACTCTTTGCACATCACCTTAATTTTACCTGCCACTAACCATGGTGATGTACCTAGAGCCTCGAACACTCGGCTATTATGCTCAAGTTAGATCAGACACAAAGTACAAATCACCACTGAGTTTACTCCACTCCCCAACTTTGATGAAATATATTGTTGGCATCCTTCCCACGAAGATACAAGGGTATCCTGGAGTGTAGGTGCTAAGTGTTAAAATCCAATCCAAATCAAGGAGTAGAACCAAACCTCTCGCGTAAAAGGGTAGTTAACAAGCAGGTGATCAATGCTCTCCAGTGATTGATCACATAGGGGGCATGCTGCTTGGTGTGGTAGACCACGACATTGTAGCCTGTCGGATGTCCAACAGCGGTCTCACAAAGCAAACCACGCGAAAAGTCTAAATTTTAATGGCGCCCATGTCTTCCACACATGCCGAGCCCATCCACAGTTTACCCGCCCTTCAAAAACCTCCATGTAAGCAGATTTGCAGGAGTGTTTACGAGAGGTAGTCCACTTCCATGTCCAAATATCCTCCCCATCAGATAGCGGCTGTTGTGCCGCTATAAGTTGCCATACCTGTAGGTATTGTAGAATGGCGCTAATTGACAAGTAACCCACCAAGTCTCGAGTCCACACATTTCCCTCACGAGCCTCAGCTACCAACCGCCCCCGTAGCGCCTTCGGTTTGACAAAAGTACAAAGAGCTGGACAGAGGTCAATGATAGATTGCCCATTGATCCATGGGTCTGACCAAAACAGCGTTCTGCGACCATTTTGAATCTCAATCTTAACAGAAGCATTGAAGATTGCTTTTGCTTCTTTGGAGACGGCTATGTCTAGGTGAGTCCATGGAAGATCGTCAGATGTTTTATCCTCCCATAACCACTTCGTGCGGAAAGCATCATTTAGGCGTTTCAGATCAAGAAATCTCAAGCCACCGTATTCCACTGGCGTGCAAACATTATCCCATGCCAATTGCCACCACACATTGCCCTTGCTGGGCACATTCAGTCCCTAACAAGAAAAACCCTCGAGCAAGCTTGTTAAGCAAATCAATCAGCTAAGGGGGTAGGTCCAACGCCATCATGTGAAAGCCCGACATGGATGTGATGACAGACTTGACCAAGATTGCCCTTCCACTTCTCTTGATAATGCTTTCTTTCTAGGTGGTGAATTTGTTGGCCACTTTATCCACCAATGGTTGTAACTCTGCATTTGACAACCTCCAATAAGAAAGGGGTAAACCCAAGTAATTGATAGGGAATGTTGTCGTTTTGCATAGAAAGATTTGGAGCATGTTGATACGTCCATTTTACATCACTATTCTATATCATAATTTACTGTTATTCATTGATATATTTCATATTAAGAGATGATACTTATGTTATTTCATCTATTTTTGCATGATTGATGACTTTTGGAGGATGTACCACTAGAGTCAGGATTCTGATGGAAAAAGCACCGTCTGATGCAAAATTCATGAAGATTAGAAAATCCCGGAAAATATATGAAAATTCCTATTTTTTCGAGAAGACGAAGGAGGCCTAAAGGAGGAGTGGAGATGGGCCACAGGGGCCCACACCACCCCTGGCGCGGGCCACCCCTGGCTACGCCACCAGGTGTTGTGGCCACCCTGGCCCACCTTTGGCATCGCCCTTTGGCGTATATAATCTCCTCGAAACCCTAAGACTCGGGGGAGCGACCACAAAAAGGTTCCGCCACCTCTACGGGGCGGAAACTACAGAGAGAGAAAGAGCTCTCCGGCAGGCAGAAATCTGCCGGGGAAATTCCTTCCCGGAGAGGGGAGATCGTCGCCATCAACACAGTCATCAAGCTAGACTTCATAGGGATCATCATCATCTCCACCATCATCATCAGCAGCACCATCACCACCACTCCATACCGCTATAACAATTGGGTTGAATCTTGCATAGTTCTTAGGGGAAACTTTCCCGGTATTGATTACTTGTTGTAGTTGATGCTATTGAGTGGAACCATTGAATTATTGTTCATGTTTAGATTATTACTTATCATTATTTCATCTCTGATCTTGATCCATATGATGTCTCGTGAGTAGTTCATTTAGTTCTTGAGGACATGGGAGAAGTCATGTTGTTAGTAGTGGAATTGTGTTGAGAAAGATTTAATGGTTTGATATTTAAGTTGTGGTGTTATTCTTCTAGTGGTGTCATGTGAACGTCGACTACATGATACTTCACCTTTATGGGCCTAGGGGAATGCATTGTGTATTTTTCTACTAATCAAGGGGTTGCCGGAGTGACAGACACCTGAACCCCCGTTAGGAAACTTTTGCATAAGGGAGTGTAGGATCTCAAATTTTAAGGCTATGGTTAGGTTTTTATCTTAATTACTTTCTTGTAGTTGCGGATGCTTGCAAGGGGTATAATCACAAGTATGTATTAGTCCTAGGAAGGTTAGTAAATTAGCATAGGTTCACCCACACAACACTTATCCAACCAAAGAAGATTAATCAACTATATGAAGCGAAAGCACTTGACGATATTCCCATGTGTCCTTGAGAACGTTTGGTCATCTTAAGTAATACAACCGGCTTGTCCTTTGCTAATAGCCTTATCAAAAACCCGCACTTTATTGGGCCACTTGCTGCAATTATTATTATTATCTTTTATTTACTCGCATTTTATTTATCTGCATCATCAAAAACCCCTAAAAATCCATTTGCTAGGTATTTACAGAGAATTCCTGTTCCAATCCACTTGTTAACACCTTATGCTCCTCGTTGGGTTCGACACTCTTACTTATCGAAAATACTGCGATACACCCCCTATACCTGTGGGTCATCAAGACTAATTTCTGGCGCTATTGCCGGGGAGTGAAGCGCTATTAAAGAGTGGAACTGGTAAAGGAAACTTCTACTATGAGTATTATTTATTTCTGCTTGTTACTTTATTCTCAATATGGATAGTTCACTTAGTTTCTTATTTCATAATTCTACTACACTGCTAAGGTAGTAGATGAACTACCACCTACTGAAAATGATACTTTTAAAATACCTACAAATATTGTTGATCGTGTTATGGATAACTACTATTTTGGAGATGAAACTGTCCATCCCGATGATCATTTGCTTTTTATACACGAATTATGCGGATTGTTCAAGTGTGCGGGTATTACAACAGATCAAGTTAAGGAAAAGTTATTCTCCGTATCATTGAAAGGCAGAGCTGAGGAATGGTATAAGTTGCTAAAGAATGGCCAATCTCTTTAATGAGAGGAAATTGTACTCTCTTTTATTCCAAATTTTATCCTCCTAGTGAGATTCATAAAGATTGGAATCAAATATATAACTTTTGGCCTCGTGATGGAGAGAGCACCGCCCAAGCTTGGGGGAGATTGAAGTTACTAATGCTCAAATGTCCTATTCATGAGCTCCCTAATAATATTATTATCAATAACTTTTATGCAAGGCTTTCTCTTCATGATAAGGATCTACTAGATGCTTCTTGTGCTGGATCATTTACACATATGCAAGAAGAAGCTAAATGGGATCTTTTAGACGGTATTCAAGACAATGCTGAAGCATGGGAGAATGATAAAGGAAGAAAGTCAGGTATAAATTATGATTATGAATGCATTAAATCTTTTATGGGAACTGATGACTTTCATAATATTAGTGTTGCTTATGCTCTTGATTCTCAAAGTATTGCAAATTGTTTTAAGGCCTTTGCCTCTTATATTGAAATTCCTAAAAAAGAAATGGAACAAGTATCATAAGCCATATAAAGATATTGTTAATTGTGTTCTTGCTAGAAATACTAAAGTTTGCACCGTTGATCATATTTTACCTGACCTTACATCGAGAAAATACCTTTCCTTGTTAAGGTAAAGGAGCATTCTATGATAACTAGTGTGGTTAACAAAGTACAAAGAAAGCTGTAGAACCTGATAAACAAATAGATATTGAACCTTTAGTAGCAATTGTGAAAGACTTTGTCCCTAAAAATGTAGAAGATGGGCACATTATCTTTTGTAAGGATACTTCTAATATTGTTTCACATCCTTGTAGTGCTAGGAAAGCTAGTGTACATGTGTTTTCCGTTAGAATAAGTGATCATTGCTACTATGGGTCATGTGATGGTTATATCGTTAAATTTATTCATGATGCTGAAAGTTATTATGAGAGAGGGAAAAGTGTTTTTATGTATCTCAATAATATTGAGTTTCCTTGCTATATGCTGAAAGTCTTTTTGTTGCACTTGTTTTACCTTCCTATGCTAGTATCCTCTGGTTTCAATATTTTTTTTTACAAAATCCCCTTGCATAGGAAGTGGATTAGACTTAAATATGTGTATATTTGCTTATTGATTGTCGTGGTGTTGAACACGGTAGTACCATCAGGGATGGCATGAAGGGAACAATCAGGATGCTATCGGTGGCTACTCGCAACAGGTTGGGCACAGATACTGCAAACGCATCGATGTACCTAGGTTCGGAGCCCTCTTGGCGAGGTAAAACTCCTACTCCTGCAAGGATCCACTATCGAAGGGGGCGAATGCTCAATACAAATGCTCCTTGAGCTGTTTCCTTAGCTACTTCTTCCTTGGAATTGTCTAAGTCCTTCTTCTTCTCTCTCTTTTCTCTTTACCTAGAACCCTAGCACTACCCCCTTTATATACAGGCAGAGGAGGTAGCTTACAAGGTGGGTTCTAGGGTTTACTGTTTGGATTTGGGCCTTACAAAGTGGGCCGGCTGGACAGGGCCAAACGGTAGGCCCGGGTCCAGTCAAGCCTCCAGTACAGGGGAGGTCCATGCTTCAGTGTCCAGCGCCCCTGCTTTACTCGTCATCCGGCTCTTTATCCGTCAGCCGGTTCTTTATGCGTAAGCCGGGGCTTTCCTCGTCAGCCCTTGCTTTGCTCGTCAGCCTCCAGATTTGGCGCAGTTGTCTAGTAGTGCCGGCCAGGCCAGCCAGCCTGTCCGGTCAAGGGTGCGCTTAGCAAGGAGCGTCATCCCCACTGTACCATGACCAGCGGATCCGAGGCGGCCGGCTAGGAGCGGCCTCCCATCCGGTTCTTCTGGCTACCCGGCTAGACGGGCCAGCCGGGGAAACTTGATTGCGAACCGAGTGGGGATTCCACCCGACTGTGGTTCCTTGATCTGGGTCCATACGACATGTGCTCCTTGGAGCCGGCTGGTTGGTCTCGTCTTGGCCTACCCGGGGGTCATCCCCCCGACACTAGTCCCCGAGCGCGTTAGGACTTGGCCTCGGGGGAAGTTCTTGCATGCTCATCTGAAATGATTGATGATGCATATGCTTTGTCATTTTCGTTTGTCTTGTAGTCTTTGTTTTGTAATCTTTGTCCTGTACCGGCTTGAGATTCTGTGTTGTTTTCCCGCCTGGGGTTCACCGGCTATGGAGCCAATGATTCCACCCACAGGGTGTGAGTGGTGATCTTCTTGACCGGCTGCCGCATCCGGCTGGGAGAGGGATCACCAGTTTGCTGTCGTTGGTGCTTGCATAAGCCACGCCTGCTGTTTCTGGAGCGCATCACGTCAGTTTGACCTCTTGGTCTGCCGCTGCAGTTTTTGGTAACCGTGCACACACCTTCATCATTGCGTCTCCTTGGAGATTGTGGGTGCGGTTTGCCTCCCGTAGTAACTTCCACTTGATCTTCTGTGCGCGTGGCGCTGGCGCACACGATCCGCCCCGAACTGTCACGGGGTAGTGGGGTGGTTGCTTGCCACGTGGTGCGGAGGGAGGAGAACCGGCATGGTGGAGTGGGGCCGTTGCCTGCCATGTAGCACAAAGGTAGGGGAACCGGCATGGCTATTTTTCCCCGATAAATACATGCGCCAAGGAGCGGTGGTTCCTCACTTCGTCTCCCTGTGCCTGTCATCCTTGTTCTCCCTTGTGCTCTAGTCTCTCACTACTCCTCTGGACCACCGTTTCTTGGTCGCCGGCGTCGCTCCTTTTCCTCGACAACGGGACCCCGCTCCTCCATCACGGCTACCTTTCCAGGTAACATGCTTCCCGAAGTCGCCGGCGGCTGGTGCGACTCGTATGTTACTGAAGAGCTTGTGAAGAAGTACCGGCGGGGGAAGTTCCTCCCGTTGGAGCGGCTGGTGATGCACCGCCTCGTGCCGGAGGGCGAGCGGGTTCCTAACCCCCAGCCTGGCGAGGCCATCATCTTCCTCGCCCACTTCGCTCGCGGCCTTGGGCTGCCGATGAGCCGCTTCGTCTTGGAGCTGCTAATCACCTTCGACCTGCAGCTCCACCACCTCGGAGCCAACACCTGTCGATGGTGTCGCATCACATGGCTTAGTGCGAGGCGTTCCTCGGCGTCTGCCCCGACACCGTGAATTTCTTGAAGTTCTTCTACTTCAAGGTTCAGGTGGTGGGGAAGGGCGGCCCGTTGATGGAGACGGGCTGCTGCGCCATCTACCCACGGCCATCAGCGCCCATACCGCGCCTGGAGCTCCCCGACACCGTCAAGATTTAGCAGCGCTCGTATTTTTACGTGCGCAACAACATGGAGGTGGACTTCATCAAGGTCCCCGCCTTCGCCAACGTCCCCTCCAGCTGGAAGGCCTAGAGCATCCTGCACCTAGGCGCCCAGGGCGACATCGATCGGATGGGCGCCCGGCTGGCCATCCTCGTAAAGAAGGAGCGGCTCACCGCCTAGGACATTCTGCTATCCTGGATGGCGAAACACATGCTCCCGCTGCAGCACCAGTCGCACAAGATGTGCCACCTCTCTGGCCATCTGGATCCCACCCGGGTATAACAGCTGGACGTGCCGCCCGCCGCGAATGGCTCGCCACCATCTCGAAGGAGGTGCTGGAGGAGGACTGGGTGTTCTCCTGCCAGCCGTACCACCGCGGCCGCCTTCCACCGAAGGTACATCTTTCCTACTCTTCTCTGGGTGGATTTTCCTGAGGGACTCCCGTTTTGTTCCTCTTATCTTCCCTTGTTGAGTAGCTTTTCACGGCGCAGCTAGCGGAGGACGATATGGGGAACACCGAGCTCCCCAACTTCGCCGCGGACTTCAAGCCGGCGAAGGCTCTGCCGGCGGAGGCAGAGCAGTTCCCCATGCAGTCCGACGAGGGCTGCGAGTTCCCACCCGATGAGAGTTTGTTCTCTACCCTTGTCTGCCTTGCCCTTGTTATGCATGTAGTCGTAATCTTGACGTTTTGCTTGCACTTGGAATAGCCGCCCATGGCGAGGATGTGGACCTGGCCGAGGTCACCACGCCTAGGGGCAGGGGGAAGCGGGCTGCCCCCACCAGCGTCGCTCCAGCCGGAGGTGGCGCCAAGAAGACGCGCCACCCCCGCCCTGCGGCCACCATGCCGAGCGTTGCAGGGTAGGTGCCTTTGTCTTCTTGGTGCTTGTATTGACTTACTCGTATTTGCGTTGCTCACTCCTTGTGTTTCTGCAGCGAGGCTATGTCCATGCCCGGCTCCACGACTGTCGCCACCGCGTCCGCCCCTCCGCCTGCTACTAAGGGGAGCGCACCTGCTTCGGCATCCGAGGTCGTGCTGGCTCCAGCGTCCGAGGCTCGCCGGCTCCGGCCCCCGAGGCGGCAGCGACGAAGGTGGTGCCGCCGGCTGAGCCCACGACGCTTCACCGGGCTAGGGCCGTTTCCCGGCTTGCTGAGGGTTTGCTATTCTGGCGTGCCGGTACGGTCGTGCCTCCCTCCGGCTCGACGGTGGGTGCTGACTACAGCACCTACCAGGTGGAGGAGTCGGTGGAGGTGCCACCGTCGGAGGTCCCCGTCCAGCCGGAGGTTGGTCCCTCTATGGATATGGTGAGCGACGATGACCTCCAGGTCACCGGCTAGACGCCAGCATGGGCCGCACCGCCGCTGGATGCTCTCCTAGTGCAGTTGTCGGAGGTGGTGCCTTTGGCCGTTGGCCAGGCCCGCCAGCTGGTGGGGGCGTTGGAGCAGGGGCTCGGCCAAGCCAGGGCGTTGGGGGCTTCCGTCGAGGTATGTACTCTGTCGTCAATCTTGGTGTTTTTTCGCCGTCTTGTGGCGCAGCTGGTTCTTTTGGTTCTTATCTCCCTTTCTTGTACAGAGGGCTCTCACCGATGCCGCCAAGACCTCCTGGGACCTAGGCCATAAGATTGCTCGCTCTGTCGTATCTTCTCAATTGCATGATTTCTCGTGCTTCTTGTTGAGTATTGGTTACCCTCCTGCAGCTCTGCTGGTGGACCGAGACCGCGAGGTGGCCCAGCTGAAGGAGGAGGTCGCCCGGCTAGAGGAGTCCAACAAGACCCGCCAGGACCAGTTCGCCAAACTGACTGCACAACAGCAGCAGATGGAGATCAAGGCTGGTAGGGCCAAGAAGACGGCGGACACCCGGGCCGAGGCGCTAAAGAACCTGGAGGGGATTTACACTGCCCAGGTGGATGCCCTCAAGGTTTCCAAGGCCAAGGAGGCGGCAACGCTATCGGAGCTTTGCCGGATCGCTGAGATCATTGTCAGCAAGTGCCCTTGACTTGAGCCAATTTTGCAGTTTTGCCCTTTGTAGTCAGTACTGATCGCTGCCTCTTTTTCCGGCTACAGCTCAGTACCCTGAGGCGATAGATCAGGCGCTGAGCAAGATTGCCGAGATGGATGCGGATCGGGATCTCCACCCGGGGGAGCTGGTGATGGCTGTCAGCGAAGAGGCAAACCGGCTTCGTGCCGCCGCTCTCGAGGTCTTTGACTACGTCTGGCCCGAAGTCACCCCGCTCGCCACCATGGATGTCTTGGCTGAGCGTCATATGGGTGCTTCGGACCTCATGAATGTGGCCCGGGAGTGGACGGCTCGGGGCAACACGGAGATGGTGCTGGCGCTGCTGAAGTCCTGGTACCCGGATGTGGATCTACGGAGCCTTTCCCACGGATTTCGCCAAGGGACCAGTTATGACCAGCTTCGCACCGAGGTTCCTGACATCCGCTCTTGTGGCATGATGATTGGGAGCTTCGTTGCGCTGGACAGGGACTACAGCGACCCAGCCGGCACGGAGCGGTACTATCACAGCCCAGATGCGCCATGCACTGACGTTCCGGCTGCGCCACAGACCGCCTCGACGGACGTTGCCTCCAGCAACCGCGCTCAAGCTGATGCCTCTGGCCCCTCTGCCCCCAGTGAACTTGATCCCCGGTATGCCGAGAGTATTTGTGATCTGAAGCACTTATCTATTCTTTGTGCCGTGTGAACAGTTGTCCGTCCTTCGGTTATTGAACTCTTGTGGGAGCATCGTCTCCCTCTGTATATTTGCTTGTGTTCTTTTGTTTGCATTTTCTGCTTTTCATTTTTGCATGCCTGCTTCTCTGTGGGGCGCGCGAGCGCACCCATAGGGTGTAGTCCCCAAGGTTTGGGCCGGCTGGAGAATATAGCCAGGTCAAAGCTCCCTTGCTTTTTTGTTTGCAGGTTTCTGTGTGGGGGCGCGCGAGCGCACCCATAGGGTGTAGTCCTCGAGGTTCAGGCCGGCTAGAGAATACAGCCGGGTCAAAGCTCCTTGGCCTGCTATGCTGTCGTCTGGAAGCTATCTGCCTCCGGCTTGGGTGTTTGTCGTTAAACTTTGGCTCATGCAAACATAGAAACAAACAAGTTGTTTGCCTCGTTAAGCATACGCAAGTTCGAACTGTAATCTTAGGTTAACTAGTTTTGAAAATTTTGTTGTTTCGCGCAAATCTAATGCCTTTTCCCTTTTCTCAGTGAGCATTGGCAAGTTTTGACGTTGTTCCCTTGCTGGCTTTTAGCCGAAGTCGAAGGGGTATCTTAGTAGGCGTACTGCACGATACTTCGGGTTTGGGTCATTGTCTTTGAGCGAGTGAGCGCAACCGGGTCATCCAGACGTTTTTGTTTTCCTCGTGGCTTTTTCGTGTAGGGGCCTTTGAGCATTCTTCTCTTGCCGAATCTGTCAGCCGGCTTATGGTCTGCAGCCGGAACCGAAGAGGAAGCCTTAGGAACCGCGTACAGTACTTTTCCACGTGGGTCGCGCAGCCATCTGGGCCAACCGGCGAGTCCCCGAGACGGATCGCCGGCTCCGGGGTTAAAGTAATGCAGCTGGAAAACCAACTTGTGCAGCATGACTTGTTTATTTATTGTGGAGTCCCCGAGGCTGTGTCGAGGCTCCCATGCTTGTTCATTACATGAAAGTAAGGTACATACACTTCTTGCTCAAGTGTAAAAGGGACGGAGCAGGCTCGCGTTCCATGGGCATTCAGTTTCTTCACCTGAGCGGTCCATCTTGTTCTTTTCTGGCTTGCGGGCATCGATGAGGTAGTATGAGTTGTTCTGCAGTGCCTAGCTGATTATGAATGGGCCCTCCCAAGGTGGAGCTTGTGCATCCCCTTGGTGTCTTGAACTAGCCTTAGCACCAGGTCACCCTCGCGGAACGAGACGCTGCGTATCCGGCTGGCGTGGTAGCGACGCAAGTTTTGCTGGTAGATGTCGGATCTGTACAAGGCCAGCTTGCGTACTTCTTCAAGGAGATCGACACTATCTTCTCGTGCTTCTTTGGCTTGTTGTTCTGTGTAGAGCAGTTTGCGAGGTGCGTCGAACTCGATGTCAGTGGACAAAACTGCCTCCACCCCGTAGATGAGAAAGAAAGGGGTATAGCCAGTAGACCGATTTGGTGTGGTGCGAAGGATCCAGAGTACAGCCAGCAGCTCCTCAATCCAACAGCCAGGGGATCGCATCAGTGGTTCGATCAGCCGGGCTTGATTCCGGCTAGGACCAGGCCATTTGCTCGCTCGCGCTGCCTGTTGGACTGGGGGTGTGCCACATATGCGAGGTCCAGGCGGATGCCCTTATCTCCATAGAATCGCGCAAAAGCTCCCTTGGCGAAGTTTGTGCCGTTGTCGGTTATGATGCTGTTCGGATAGCCAAAGTGTGTAATTATGTTTGTGAAGAACTTGACCACTGTTGGTCCATCCAGCTTCTTTATTGGCTTTGCCTCTATCCACTTGGTGAACTTGTCCACCGCCACCAGCAAGTGGGTCATGCCGGATCTGGCCGTCTTGAAAGGGCCAACCATGTCCAGCCCCCAAACGGCGAACGACCAGGTGATGGGGATCAACTTGAGTGCTGCGGACGAAGTGTGCTTCTGCTGGCTGAACCACTGACACCCGTTGCATGATTTGACGATCTGCTCTGCATCTTCTAGTGTCGTGGGCCAGTAGAACCCATGGTGAAATGCCTTCCCCACTATGGCCCATGACGACGCGTGGTGTCCGCATTCGCCCTGGTGGATGTCAGCCAGCAGCCGGATTCCTTTCTCTTGGCTCACACATCATTGATAGATACCACCAACGCTGTGTTTGTAGAGCTCGTTGTTGATGATGGTGTATGCGCTTGCTCTGCGCTTCACCTGTCTTGCATGTACCTCTTCTTCGGGCAGCTCTCCTTTGGCCAGAAAATCCATGAACGGCTTGGCCCATGTTGGGGTTTCCCGGATGGCGTACACCGCCTGCATCAGCAGATTCACTTCTGCCCAGATGACCGGGTCGGGCTCGTTCGGAGGCTGACCAGGTGGAGCGGCGGAGCCGGCAGCCTCTAGGTTGGAGGCGGCTGATATGTCCAAAATGTATCTACTTTCCTGAACACTTTTGCTATTGTTTTTCCTCTAAACTTGTGTGAATTGGATGCAACTAACACGGACTGACGCTGTTTTCAGCAAAATTACCTTGGTGTCTAGTTTTTGTGCAGAAAATCAATTATCAGGAAAAATCCCGGAAAATAAGCCAAAAATCCTATTCTACTAGAAGACTCCTGGAGCCAGAATACGAGACGGAGTGGGGCTGGGGCCTGGCAACACCTCCTGGCCGTGCGGGCTGGGCTTGGCCACGCCAGGGGTCTTGTTCGTCTGCGGTACCAAAGTTGGCAGGCCAGCGCATGGCGGTACCTAAGTTGCCTGAAATTACCGCGTTTCGAAAAGTTGGGCCGCCAACTACCGAGAGGGGCCATTTCGATGCAAACTCGTCTCACCCCTACCAAATCCAAACATGTCGTGAAACTGCGCCGTGAAGTAGACGGTCGGGACCCTCATGTCAGTAATATTTCCGTGATGCGAGCGCCAACGCGGCAACCACGTAGGCGAAACGAGATACTAAAGGAGCATCGTCCGTTGACCAAATTCACAAATCCACTCCCTCCCTCCTTTCGCATGAACCCTAGCACTGGCAGCGTCGAAATCCCCTCTCCAACCAGAATGATCTCCTCAGGCATTTGACTTCTGGTGCCAAGTTGCTGCGCCTACTCGCTGCTACCGAGCTCTAATGTCGAATGACGTGCTAGCCGTTGCGACGATCTAGCCCGCCTCTATCGCCGATGAGCTGAGCAACGCGGAGGATGGTAGATCCATTTGCCGAGGAAGAAGTACTTTTTGCTAATTCGGGTGAGCTACTCTTCTATTTGCTATTCGCACTACCTATAACTGCTTGCTGGCTATTGGCATTACAGAGATATATCGAACATAGAATTGTTTGCTAGCACGATGCTAACAAACAATTCTTATCTTTTGTCTCCAATTTTCTATCAACTAGGATCTCCGCTGAACCCAAATACACGGTTCTGGTGAGCATCTGCGGCTACCTCATTAAATTAGCACATGGGAAGAGCACGCGGAAACAGGCTTAGAGTCTGAAGATGGAAGTAGTGTCAGTGCAGTTATGCACTGTCCCTGGTTTGGTTGCTGCTGTGCGTGAACTTGCTGAAATGAGGCCAGAGCAGACTGCATGGTTCAGCATCATTGATGAACGAGGCTTCAAGGTTCCTATAGCGTGTGACAGTCAACTAATTGGGTTGATGAAACAGCATGTTAGGCTTCGCGTGGTTATGCTGGTGTGTAACATAGTGGATGAGGAAGCTCCTGCCACTGGGAGTCGCCCAACTATTATTGGACAGGGAGGTCTAACTCGAACCCCTGCTGTTGTTGAGCAAAATGTGGTTCCTCGTCCGCGACATGCTTCTGTCAGGCAACCTCCTCGTAGGATTCCCCGTATTGCCGTTGTGGAAAACTCTGCTGGTACTGGTCGTCCCCATCCCCGTGCACATGTTGCTGCGGCTGCTGCTCACCCAATCCATGCCGCTGTTGAGCAAACTAAGGCGTCCAGTGGCTGCCCCGCTATTGTTGCCAAGACTGCCGCCTTGTGTGCTACTCCTCCTTGAAACTGTCCTTAAGTTGTGCGAACCTGTGCTCTAGAATCTGCTGGTACTGGTCGTCCTCGTGTTGTTGTTGATCTGGATGTTGTTGACCCAATCCCTGCCGCTGTTGAGCAAACTAAGGCTTCCGGAGGCTGCCCCACTGTTGTTGCAAAGACTAATGCCTTGTCTCCTCCTCGAACCCGTGCTCGGGTTCAGCGAGCTGCTGGTCTGAAGCCAGCTCATGGTCTAGACTCTGCTAGCACTCGAAACACTATTGTTGTGGGAACTGCTCCTGATCGTCGAGGTGGCATGGGAGCAGCTGATCCTATTGTGGCTGTCGTTAGAAGGGGCCCTGCCTGTCCACCATGTAATGTAGCTCCCGCTGCTAAGGGCCCTCGCCTTGCTCCTGGTCCTGGTACTTCCACCGAGGTTGATCCAGCTAACGATGACGCTGGTGATGGCGGCGGTGGCATTGGGGCTGGGTCTGATGGTGCCGCTCCATCTCTTGAACCTCTCGAAGGTTTCTATCCTGAAGAACCTGATGATGGCAAAGTAATCGTTCGTATCGGTGTCGCGGATTATACTGCAAAATTAGATGATGGCACAGAAAAATTCTATGACGAGTTTGATGTAATCCTTGGCAGATACGACCCTGAAGTGGTAGAGTTATCTAACCTGATGGCATCGTTACATGTGAAGGTGTTGTGGGGGTCCTCCCAGGAAGCACGTTTGTTATGTTATGGTTACAGGAGAAAAAAGGCTATCGAAGTGAAAGATACCAGGGATTTAGTCGTACCGTTTACATGGAAACATTATAGAGGTGAAGTTTACTTCCACTTGGTAGTGCTCACGGTTGGAGAGGAATTGGAACTCGATAATAGAGATGATGGACTTTTAGAAGGCATGCGTGACCTGATCCATGACATCACTAGGGCTGGTGCGACTAAGGGTGGCTTCGAACAGAGGAGAGTCTTACAGAGGAGCGTCATAAAGAGGAGCAGGAAGAGCATCCCCAGAAAGGGCACCCTGAAGAAGAACGTCACCAAGGAGACCACACCAGAGAAGAGGACGCCCGAGAGTCGCACGGCAAAAGGCACCACGCCGCAGAGTACACCCCTGAGATCCAGTCAAAATGCCACACCGAACGGTAGTAGCAAAAACGCTAAGAGGGCTAGCACGGTGGTGAACACTCCCAGGAGTGGTAGCAAAGAGGCGAAGATGGCCAGCACAGAGGCTACCACACCCAGTGGGAGCAGAAAAAACACTAATTTGGAGCGGAACACGCCGCTGTTAGGGAATTATGCCAGCACGAAGGAGAACACACCCAATAGTAGCAGCAAAAGGGCTAATTTGGAGCGGAACACGCCGCTGAGGTCAGGCAATAATGCCAGCACGAAGGAGAAGACGCCCAATAGTAGCAGCAAAAGGGCTAATTTGGAGCGGAACACGCCACTGGGGTCAGGCAATAATGCCAGCACGAAGGAGAACACGCCCAATAGTAGCAGCAAAAGGGCTAATTCGAAGAAGAACACGCTGCAGAGGTCAGGCAATAATGCCAGCACCCTGGAGCCAACACCCATGAGGGGAGGCTGTAAGGAGATCACACCCAAGAGCGGCAGCAAAAAGCCTAGTTCGATGGGGAATGGAACGTGGATGTCAAGCCCTACTGATACCATCAAGAAAGATTACATCAGGAAGGAGGATGTACACAGAAAGAGCAAGAGGGTTCTGTACACTCAAGATGAAATGGATTCTGATTGTTGTTTGTCCATTGAAGTACCTGGGATGCGTGCAAACGTAAGACCACCCCATGTGGTTGCAGCAGAACCAACCGAGTGTCTTGGAGAAAATAGAGTTGCCGGTGAGGTGGACTGGGGCAATGTTCCTGTCCATCCGGGTGGAGACGATGGTGCAGCCCCACCCATGGGAGTCAATATGATGTGTGCAGTACTAGGCATTAGAGACGATGGCGAAGATTCTGAATCAGATGAAGAAGAAGGCACTGTGGAGGATCAAGAATCTGGTGATGATGAAATAGACGAGGAACTTAACAATGAGGCTGGTATTCCAGTCGATGATTTGGGTGTTGAAGTAGAAGAAATGAAACATAACCACGAGTATCCTATAATTTCGGTCAGCACCGAGTTCAGGAGCATGCATGAGTTCAGGATGTCGTTCTGGCATTTTTGTATCAAGGGGGAGTTCGACGTTTATCGACTGAAGAACTCTGCCTTGAGGTATGAGGCCGTTTGCAAGTTAACGTGGATGAATGGACGGGCCAAGGTACATTGTCCATGGAGGATCACAGCAAGATCCTTACCTGCGTCGACTGCAATTAGGGTATTGGGGCAATGAATGCAGCAAACCATTAGAACTCTCTCTTTTCACTCTATAACTACAATTGATGTGCGATATCTTTCTGGCAACTAGTCGACTCCGCTTATCTTTTAAATGAATCTGTGTTGCAGGTGAACAAAATGGGCCCTCCACACATGTGTTTGACAGGCAGCAAACTAAAATCCTCAATGGCTGATACGGAGTGGGTGGCTATGCAATCTATGTCCATACTAAAGGATAACCCTAAGGATACCGCGAAGAATATTCAGACTAGCCTCGGTTCTAAATACAACATTGTCCTTCTGTATTACACGGTTTGGAAAGGTAAAGAGAAAGCTCTGGGGGTCTTGAAGTGCATTGGACCAATAGCTTCAGGATGTTGTACAACTTCAAGGCGGAGGTACAAGCTAGGTGTCCGGGGAGTGTTGTGGAGATTGACACCGAATCAGAAGGTGGTAAAATATATTTCAAAAGATTTTTCATGGCGCTTAAACCTTGCATCCAGGGATTCAAGGATGGCTGTAGGCCGTATCTGAGTGTAGACAACACTGTCCTAATTGGAAAATGGAAAGGCTGCCTGCCATCTGCCACAGCACTTGATGGTCACAACTAGATGTTCCCAGTGGCATTCAGGCTGTTTGAAACAGAAACGGAGGAAAACTGGGTCTGGTTTATGAGGCAGCTTAGGAGATCAATAGGCCACATGGATCCATTGGCTATATCCACAGATGCTTGCAAAGGGCTGACGAATGTAGTGAAGGAGGTGTTCCCGTGAGGTGAAGGTAGAGAATGCGATGCCCATATGATGCTCAACTTGTACTCACACTACGTAGGCAGCGTATTTCGTTACATGTTTCCTGCTGCTAGAGTTTACAAACCTAGTAGCAGCGATTATTTCATGAGCAAGATTTTTGCGGAAGCCCTGAACTTCCAGAGTACTTAGCCATCCATCATTCGCAGCTATGGAAGAGGAGTCAATTCAACCCTGACATCAAAGTTGATTACATAAACAACAACCTTGCAGAATGCCTGAATAACTGGGTGAAGGACATAAAAGTGCGTCATATTGATATCTTGATGGACAGCATACATGGTATGATCATGAAGCTGTTAAATATAAGGAGAGAGATCGGTAGGAGACTTAGAGGACATATGCTACCGCCAGTTGTACAACAATTACACAAGAGAAGCCAAGGACTTGCTCATCTTAAGGTTCTCCTGTCAACCAGCAAAAGTTGTGAGGTGGTCGATATGTCTAAGAGTGGCAAAAGGGATGTTGTGAACATCCAGCTGCGAGAATGCACCTGCTTAGAGTGGCAGCATACCGGGAAACCTTGGGACCATGCCTTGGCCTTCTTGGTGAAGAAAATTACTCAACCACATTTGGATCAGTATTTGTCAGACTACTACTCTATGGAAAAGTTCAGACCTTCGTACGCTGGATCCGTCGAGCCATGTACAGACCCATCTCAGTGGCCTCAAGTCCAACTGTCTTTCGAGCTTTGCTAGCCAGTTACAAAAAGGGGCCAAGGAAGACCCCAGGTGAATAGGTTTAAGAATTTTCTCAAGAAGAAGGGTTTGGCTTTCTATGCTACAAAGTAGGGAAAAAACAGATGCAAGACCTGCCATCTTATAGGCCATAGAGCAGTTGGATGTCCCCTTAATGCTCCCAAACCTAGGTATGAGATGGTACATTCACACAAAAAAATTGTTTATAGTCTGTAGATATAAGGTAGTAATCCATGTACTGTTTTTTTTACAGGAAGCGCAAGGTAAGAAACAAGACAGCCGACTCAGTGATTTTGCTGCGGGAAGAAAACCAAAACGAGTGGAGTGATGATGCCCGACAAGATTCTGGTGCTGATTGGCCTGACTTCCCTTGGCCTGGAGATGCAACATACGTGAAGGTAAGAAAATTGGCACCCATGAAGAGGAAGAAGGCAGGAGATGAAGAAGCCAGTGGACGTGAAGGAAAGAGGAAGAAAGTTGGCACCGAAGCAGAGAAAGAGGGCTAGTAGTGTAGCAGCCTAATGATGTATTGAACTTGAACCGATATATGTAGTTCGGTTAAACTCTGGAGCTGTGTGCGTGGAACTTGTCGGGCGAAACAATCTGCCTCCCGTACTCAGAGTAAAATGTATCACGACTTTAGGATTTGATACGGCCGAGGCCACTAGTTGAATCCAAAACTGTGATTGTGCCACTACTATCTGAACAATCGCGATAGCTGAGCGGTTAAATCCTATCCAAAATCGATGGGTGTTAGTGGCACAGACATGATTTATTTATAGGCGCTTAATAAATCCCTGTTGTTGGCATTACACTTATGATAAGTTTCTGGGCTGGAAAACAATTTCTTAAGCTGGCCGCTACACTCCATGAAGCAGCAACTTATTTCAGCTGCTGGACAATGACATGGCAACATAAACTGCAAATGCAACAGATAATGCCCAGATAATGAGGAAATTGTGTCCACTATCTAGCCTAATCTTGAGCCCGTCTGTTTCACCACCTCCCTGCCCCTGCCTCCCCTGCACCTGGCGAAGCTCCCGGATCTCTCGCTCCATCGCATGAATCTCCTCTTTCTTGTCCCACACAGCATCACGCAGATCCTGAACAAGCTCTCTGTGAAAACCTCTCAGTGGCTTTTCAATCCACACAAACTTGTCACAGCCAGTCCCCCTCCCTTCCTGCGTAGTAGATCTAAGGAAACAAAAAAAAAGAATTACATTACGCTTTCCGGATCCGGGTTACCATTGTACCTATAGTAGGAACTTACCGCTCTGATGCTGCAGTTGCTGAATTTTCCTGCAGTATTTTCGTCGGTCCACGAAATCCATCTCGGCATCTTCTCACCACACAAACATAGCATATCGGGGTAGTAATCTTAGGGCGCCCTCCGGTACCTAATGGGGGCACCCGCCTGACGGCATTGAGCCGACCCTGATTCCGCCCGAGACGAACTGCACGAGCTGTGAGCCATGAGCGAAGGGAGCGAGGGCAGAGGAAAAAGGAGCCTTTGGATGTTAGGGTAGTGGTGAAGCATGATTTATCCCTACTTAATAACTTGGGAAGAATCCTACCATCCACATTCGGCTGACAGGTGGGGAACCTAGCGTGTGGACTTGTCAAAAAAACTCGCGCCTTCGTGGTTCAAAAGCCCTCTCGCGCGCATTGGACGAAATTTTTTGGTACCTTGCTCAGGAACCAGACACGCCTGGCCCACAATCTTACTCCCTCCTAGGAAATTGTCATGGCTCGCGCCGACAAATCCATCCGCTCCACCGCTTCCTGTAGGGCTCACCGTGGCGGATCCACCCCAAGATCCTACCGTCGCAGTATCAAATGGCCATGGTTTCTTGAGAGGAGCGACGACGCTACGTATGCCAGCTCGGCCCCTCCTACCTATAGAAGGACTGATGCGGTGTCGATCTCGAGTAGGAGCCGCCAGGCGCGACGGCGCTCGGTCCATGCCACCCCCGTCACCTTCGTCATTGTCGATTCCGATGTGGAGGACGATGGGGACGAAGCTGTGCAGAACGCCATTGTTGCCTCCTTGGCGAAGGGCAAGCCATGGGCGGGAGTGGATGTCGCCAGGAAGGGCACGGTGGTGTCACCAATCGAGGTGGACTCCGACGACAGTGGTGTGATGTGGGTTTAGATGTTGTTTAGGATGGTTGCAATTTCGATTGTGTTTAATGCGAGTACAATTACTGTAATGGGTTTGTCGAGCTATATTGAGAAATATGTGCAATAGCAGTGTGTGAGTGCTTCCACTTTAGAAATTGTGTCTGTGCCATTTGCATGTTGCATTATCAACGTAGATTACTTGTAAACAATCCAACGAAAATCATCAGATTACAACCATCGGACGGGAGTGGCAGGATGGAAGAGAAGTTGGGACAGTGGCTTCGAGGGGAAGGAAGAGGAGGGGGCGTGACACTGGCAGGTGGGCCCTCGGAACACGTGACACTACCATGCGGGAGCGGGAGCACACGGTATTGTTGGTCTGTCTAGAGCAAGTGGACTTTGCAACGTGACAACAACAAGCTGATTGGACCAATATAATAACTCGTCGAAGTATTAAGGAGTCCTGAAAACTACGACTGGGGTACATTCGCACAACACATATGCTCTAAGCACCTGAGAAGCATCGCTTAAGTCTAACAGTAACGACAGCACACGTACTACATTTGCCTGTCGGTCTTCTCGATACAAATGTAGAAATGCATCTGCCTATTCGGTCCAACACCGATAAGGTACTGAGATGGCACGCATAGGATCGACCTTAGGTCCACATACTTCACCTCCCGCGGCATCAGGCAGCTCGGCGCCTCGGCTAGCACAAGAATGCTATCCGACGACGGCGGCTGGGCGTTCGCCCACATGCGCATCGTGTATACGGGCCAGGCGCACGAGACCGACCTGATGCATACGGTGTTAGGGTAATAGGTCTTGTATTACCAGAGGGCCAAAGGCCAGAATATATAGTACATGTATAGGTGCAAATATACAGAAAGCCCCCTAACATATGGGGAAACTATAATATACAAATATACTCTAACACCCCCCCCCTCAAACTCATGGTGGATCCACAACACTGAGTTTGGAGAGTAAGAAATCATGCTGAGCGCGGGTTTGTGCCTTTGTAAAGAAATCTGCCAACCGCAAGTCTGAAGGCACATAATGGAGCGCAACAACCTGATCCTGCACCTGAGCACGTGTATAAAAAGCATCAACACCAATATGCTTGGTCAGCTCATGCTTGACCGGATCACGTGCAATACTGATAGCACCTATACTGTCTGACAAAAGCGGAGTGGGTGTCATAACAGAGACCCCAAAATCTGCAAGTAACCACCGTAACCAGGTCACCTCAGCAGTCACCGAAGCCATAGCCCGCAACTCATCCTTAACACTCGAACGAGAAACCGCGACCTGTTTCTTCGTCTTCCAAGCAACAAGCGAACCACCAAGAAACACATAGTAAGCAGAAAGTGAACGACGATCCGTAGGATCATTCTCCCACGTAGCATCCGAGTAGCACTAGAGCTGGAGAGAGCTAGAACGAGGGAAGAAAAGGCAACGAGTAATCGTGCCACGAAGATAACGAAGGACATGGAGGAGATGACCGTAGTGAACAGTGGTAGGAGCTGAGACAAACTGGCTCAGAATATGAAAAGGACAAGAGATATCAGGACGGGTGACAACAAGATAAACAAGACTCCCAACAAGATGGCGATAACGAGTGGGATCAGGAAGAGGATCACCATCCGTAGGACGAAGCTTAACATGAAGCTCCATAGGAGTCTCAACGATGCGCTCATCCGCAAGAGCAGCCCGAGCAAGAAGATCCTGAATATACTTTTCCTGAGAGATAGAAAACCCATCAGAAGTGGATGAAACCTCAATCCCAAGAAAATAGCAAAGAGGACCAAGATCAGTCATAAGAAACTGATCACGAAGACGAGCCTTGACAAAGGCAATATACTCAGGATCATCACCAGTAATGATCATATCATCAACATAGAGAAGGAGAAGAGTGCGTCCACGAGGAGAAGTGTGAACAAAAAGCGCTGGATCATGAGAACTAGGAGAGAAACCAGCAGCAGTCACCACAGAGGCAAAGCGCTCAAACCAGGCACAAGGGGCCTGCTTCAGGCCATAAAGAGAATGTCGAAGACGACAAACCATCCCATCGGGAACAGAATACCTAGGAGGAGGCTGCATATAAACCTCCTCACTCAACTTGCCATTAAGAAAAGCATTCTAAACATCAAGCTGGGACACAGACCAGCGTCAGACAGAAGCAACAGCAAGAAGAGTATGCACAGTGGTCATATGTGCCACAGGAGCAAAGGTCTCATCATAGTCACGACCATGTTCCTGCTGAAAACCACGAGCCACAAGACGCGCTTTATAGCGCTCAAGGGATCCATCAGAGCGGGTCTTAATTTTATAGACCCACTTACACGTGATAGGACGAACACCAGAAGGGGGAGAGACAAGATCCCAGGTGCCTGTGCGCTCAAGCGCAGCAATCTCCTCAGCCATGCCAAGCTGCCATTCAGGATGACACGCAGCATCCCGATAAGAAGTCGGCTCGGAAACTACAGAGAGACCATACTGACTAAGGGAGTAACGGTCAGGAGCACGACGCTGACGAACAGGTCGTGAGGAAGGAAGCTCATCCGCGGAAGATGACTCATCAGAAGAGGAGGAAGAAGGAGGCGCGGAGGAAGGATCCGAAGCTAGAGACCGAGGAGAACTAGGGGAACTAGACGGAGGAGAGGATGGCGCCGAAGACAAAGGAGGCGCAGCAGAAGGAGGAGGTGGAGGAGAAGAGACAGCGGAAGGTGTATCAGGAAAAAGAAGAAAAGAGAGATCATCTGTTGGGTAAGTACCAGAGGTGGGGCGAGGATAGAAAGGACGCGTTTCATCGAACGTGACATCACGAGAGATGCGCATACGACGACCAACGGGGTCCCAACAGCGATAGCCCTTATGCTCATCACTGTAGCCAAGAAAAACACACTCAACAGACTAAGCGGTTAATTTGGTGCGTTCACGAGGAGGGAGAAGGACATAGCAAACGCAACCAAATAAACGAAGAGTCGAGTACTCTGGACAGGAGCCATAGAGACGCTCGAGAGGAATGCCACCCTGAAGAGCAGCTGAAGGCTGGATATTAATGAGGTAAGTCGACGTAGTGACAGCCTCAGCCCAGAAATGCGGCGGAAGAGAGGAAGCAATCATCATAGCGCGGGTAGTCTCAGGAATATGACGATGCTTACGCTCGGCGACACCATTTTGAGCATGGGCGCCGGGACACGAGAACTGAGCAAGGGTGCCCTGCTCAGCAAGGATGCCACGCAGGTGCTGGGAGATATACTCTCCTGCAGAATCAGCACGAAACACACAAATAGGCGTGGAATACTGAGTACGAACCATGGCCACAAAGCGCTGATAAATAGCAAGCACCTCGCTGCGAGAGCGCATAAAAAATAACCAGGTGTACCGTGAAAAATCATCAATAAACAAAATATAGTATCGGTGGCCCCCTTTTGAAGCAAAGGGAGCCGGACCCCACACATGTGAATGAACTAAATCCAAAGGTCGCTGAGATACAGACACACTAGTAGGATAGGGAAGCTGAATCTGTTTACCTAACCTACAACCCTGACACGAATGTAACGACGACACATCTCCTGAGACAAGCCCCAGAAGATCACGACGAACTAAGGATGATAAACGGGAGCCACAAAGATGACCCAGCCGATGATGCCACTGCTGAAACGAACCAGTGACAGACGCAGCAACCGCAGGAGAAGTGGCAGAAGAAGTGTCAGCGGAAGGAACGCGAAGCCAGTCTAACTCCCATAGCCCCGGAGACTCAATGCTCCGAGGGCCAGCTCCAACCAGAGCCTGTGTACGACGGTCCTGAACAGCACAAGAATCAGCATCAAGAATGACACGACAACCAGAATCAGTAAGCTGACTAGCAGAGAAAAGGTTCATCTTAAGGCTAGGAACATGAGAAACATCAGGAACAGAGAAGGAGGAAGTAGAGAGGGTGCCTCGACTGGAAACAGGAAGAGAGGTACCATCAGCCGTAATAACACGGACATGAGAAATAAGGGAGCGAATAGCAGAAAGAATAGAAGACGCGGAAGTCATATGAAAAGAAGCTCTAGAATCCAGATACCACGGGGATGACGTACCTGACTGTGTAGAAGATGATGGTCGCGCGGTGCCAGAAGAACTAGTCACAGAACCAGCAGTACCCGACGAGGAGGAGCCTATAGCAGCGAGCAGACTACGAAGACCACGAATAATATCCTGATCAGACAGAGCACCAGCAGGGGGTCCAGAAGCACCAGCAGGAGGTCCAGAAGCAACAGCAGAAGATCCTGAAGAACCACACTGGCGACGAGCAAGATACTGCTGACGTAAGCGTGGATCCCTCGTCCAGCAACCAGAGATATCGTGGCCAGGCTTGCCACAGTGAGCACAGGGAGGACGAGAACCACGGGGCTGCTGAGACTAACTCTGACCCTGGGCCGGTGGAGCAGAAAGTAGCGGCGGCGCGAGAGACCGCGACGAAGCCGGCATCACGGGGGGACCACGAGCAGCAAGAACAGAAGGAACCTCAAGAAGACCAGCACCACGAAGACGAGTCTCCTCAGCACGAAGCTCAGCCAGTACCTCAAAGAGCGGAACACGACCACGGGCAAGCAGCTGGGCACGGCGCGGCTCAAACTCCTTGCGGAGCCGCGACAAGAACTCAAAGACGCGTTGAAACTCCAGATCCACGCGCACAATCAGACAGCAGGGGCGCGGTGGACAGCAGACCTCACCGGAAAGCACACCCCAAAGGCGAAGACCGCGCATATGGACGTGCATGAAGGCAGCGAAATCAGGATAATTCGCGCCATCAAAAATCACCGGGCAGCGAGGAATCGCAACATAGCCCGACGAGGAAGACATTTTTTTCCAAGCCGAACGAGATCAGATCAGATCGGATCTGGAGGGCGGCGGCCGGGGGGCGGACCGGGGGCAGATCCAGGCGGCGGCGGCGGCGAGGGAGAGGACGGGGCGACCGGCGGTGGGCGGATCCGGGGCGGGCGGCGGCGGGCGGATCCGGCGGCGGCGGGGTCGGGCGGTGACGGGCGGCGGCCGGGGGTCCGGGGCGGGCGGCGGCGGCGGTGGGCGGCGGCGAGAGAAGAGAGAAAAAAAGGCCTTATAGCTCTGATACCATGTTAGGGTAATAGATCTTGTATTACCAGAGGGCCAAAGGCCAGAATATATAGTACATGTATAGGTGCAAATATACAGAAAGCCCCCTAACATATGGGGAAACTACAATATACAAATATACTCTAACATACGGCACCCACGGCGGTGGGCCCGGCTCTAGTTCTCGGAACACCGGCGGTGATGGTCAGGGCGAAAACAGAGCCGTCCCTCCCTGGAAAATTAGCAGGCGGCGTGCCGAGTCAGTGAACGGCACCTGCTCTTGGAGAAGTTGGGCTTTCCCGTACGAGATCCTAATCACTTCTATCAAGTGCCCCCCTACAAGGTGGACGATGAGCTCTGCCGGCGGGCCGGTGTAGTTGCAGCCCGGCTCCGTGCAGGAGCACACGCCGTGCCGGCACGCGAGCTCGTGGAGCGGGAGCTCGTGGTAGGAGTAACGGCGAAAGCATCTTGGGTGGGAGCACACGAGCGGGAACGCCGCTACAAAGTTGCGCGCGAGGATCTCCAAATTCTTGGGCTGCAACATCCCACATCTGAAGTTCATCGAGAAATCGGAAAAAAGATCAGCAGTTAGATTGGCGAATAGCAGGAATATGTAGGATAAGTTCAAAAGCTTGTAAAATGATTTCTTACCATGAAGGTAACGACCGGAGAATTGGCGGATGTCGTCGGCTTGCGGCTACGGCAGGATGGAAGTGAAGTGGGGAAAGTGGCTTCGAGGGGAAGGAAGAGAAGTACGGGGAGGAAGAGAAGTAACGGGGATGTGACACTAGGATATGGCCCACTGAACTCGTGAGTCGTAACACTCGCAACATGCAAGTTTGTCCAGAGCAAGCATAGCCAATCATGCCGCAGAACAGCCTACTCGAGGATTGCTCTCGCGAAGACCATCCCAATCGTCCAAGCGCCCCAATCGAACGGTATGAAACAATCATCAAGCAGAACAACTGTGTTATGGCGTGCCTTCTAGAAGACTCGGTCTAACGGTGGATCTATTGGGGGCAGTGCTAGTTTTAGTATAAGAACAAACATGAAATGACTCAAATGGATCCATATGTGGTTTGTGGAAAGAACACACATGCAATGACACTGGTTGATCCATGTGTGGTTTGTGGAAAGAACACACATGCAATGACTCTAGTGGTTGATCCATGTGTGGTTTGTGGAAATAACACACATGCAATGACTCTAGTGTTGGTTTTAGTATAAGAACACACGTGCAATGACTCTAGTGTTGGTTTTAGTATAAGAAAACACATGCAATGACTCTAGTGGGTTCACATGTGGTTTGTGAAAAGAACACACATGCAATGACCACTTGTTGATCCATATGTGGTTTGTGGAAAGAACACACATGCAATGACACTTCTTGATCCATGTGTGGTTTGTGGAAAAGAACACACATGCAATGACCACTGGTTGATCCATGTGTGGTTTGTGGAAAGAACACACATGCAATGACCACTGGTTGATCCATATGTGGTTTGTGGAAAAGAACACACATGCAATGACCACTGGTTGATCCATGTGTGGTTTGTGGAAAGAACACACATGCAATGACCACTGGTTGATCCATATGTGGTTTGTGGAAAGAACACACATGCGATGACTCTAGTGGTTAAACATGTGTGGTTTGTGGAAAGAACACACATGCAATGACAACTGGTTGATCCATGTGTGGTTTGTGGAAAGAACAAACATGCAATGACTCTAGTGGTTGATCCATGTGTGGTTTGTGGAAATAACACACATGCAATGACTCTAGTGTTTGTTTTAGAATAAGAACACACATGCAATGACTCTAGTGGGTTCACATGTGGTTTGTGAAAATAACACACATGCAATGACCATTGGTTGATCCATATGTGGTTTGTGAAAAGAACACACATGCAATGACCACTGGTTATTCCATATGTGGTTTGTGGAAAGAACACACATGCAATGACACTTCTTGATCCATGTGTGGTTTGTGGAAAAGAACACACATGCAATGACCACTGGTTGATCCATGTGTGGTTTGTGGAAAGAACACACATGTAATGACCACTAGTTGATCCATATGTGGTTTGTGGAAAAGAACACACATGCAATGACTCTAGTGGGTCCACATGTGGTTTGTGAAAAGAACACACATGCAATGACCACTGGTTGATCCATAAGTGGTTTGTGGAAATAACACACATGCAATGACCACTAGTTGATCCATATGTGGTTTGTGGAAAGAACACACATACAATGACACTTCTTGATCCATGTGTGGTTTGTGGAAAAGAACACACATGCAATGACCACTGGTTGATCCATATGTGGTTTGTGGAAAGAACACACATGCAATGACCACTGGTTGATCTATGTGTGGTTTGTGAGAAGAACACACATGCAATGCCACCGGTTGATCCATAAATGGTTTGTTGACAAGAACACACATGCAATGACCACTGGTTGATCCATAAGTGGTTTGTGTAAAGAACACACAAGCAATGACTCTAGTGCTGGTTTTAGTATAAGAACACACATGCAATGACCACTTGTTGATCCATGTGTGGTTTGTGGAAAGAACACACATGCAATGACACTGGTTGATCCATGTGTGGTTTGTGGAAAGAACACACATGCAATGACTCTAGTGGTTGATCCATGTGTGGTTTGTGGAAATAACACACATGCAATGACTCTAGTGGTTGATCCATGTGTGGCTCGTGGAAATAACACACATGCAATTACTCTAATGGATCCATAAGTGGTTTGTGGAAAAGAACGCACATGCAATGACCACTGGTTGATCCATATGTTGTTTGTGGAAAGAACACACATGCACTAAACACTGGTGGATCCATATGTTGTTTGTGAAAAGAACACACATGCAATGCCACTGGTTGATCCATGTGTGGTTTGTGGATAGAACACACATGCAATGACTCTAGTGCTAGTTTTAGTATAAGAACACACATACAATGACTCTAGTGGGTCCACATGTAGTTTGTGAAAAGAACACACATGCAATGACCACTGGTTGATCCATAAGTTGTTTGTGGAAAAGAACACACATGCAATGAGTCTAGTGGATCCATGTGTGGTTTGTGGAAAAGAGCACACATGTAGTGAGTCTAGTGCTGGTTTGTGGTTTTAGTATAAGAACAAACATGCAATGACTCAAATGGATCCATATGTGGTTTGTGAAAAGAACACACAAGCAATGACACTGGTTGATCCATGTGTGGTTTGTGGAAAGAACACACATGCAACGACTCTAGTGGTTGATCCATGTGTAGTTTGTGGAAATAACACACATGCAATGACTCTAGTGTTGGTTTTAGTATAAGAACACACATGCAATGACTCTAGTGGGTTCACATGTGGTTTGTGAAAACAACACACATGCAATGACCACTGGTTGATCCATATGTGGTTTGTGAAAAGAACACACATGCAATGACCACTGGTTCATCCATATGTGGTTTGTGGAAAGAACACACATGCAATGACTCTAGTGCTGGTTTTAGTATAAGAACACACAAGCAATGACTCTAGTGGGTCCATATGTGATTTGTGGAAAGAACACGCATGCAATGACACTGGTTGATCCATGTGTGGTTTATGGAAAGAATACACATGCAATGACTCTAGTGGTTGATCCATGTGTGGTTTGTGGAAATAACACACATGCAATGACTCTAGTGGTTGATCCATGTGTGGTTTGTGGAAATAACACACATGCAATGACTCTAATGGATCCATAAGTGGTTTGTGGAATAGAACACACATGCAATGACCACTGGTTGATCCATATGTGGTATGTGGAAAGAACACACATGCAATGACACTGGTTGATCCATGTGTGGTTTGTGAAAAGAACACACATGCAATGCCACTGGTTGATCCATGTGTGGTTTGTGGATAGAACACACATGCAATGACTCTAGTGCTAGTTTTAGTATAAGAACACACATACAATGACTCTAGTGGGTCCATGATACATTGCAAATGTATCTATAATTTTTGATGTTCCATGCTTGGTTTTATCTACTTTCTTATGTTTTTTCCACACTTTGGAGTACTTTTCATATGATTTCTTGGACTAACCTATTAACAAGAGCCACAGTGCTAGTTGCCTGTTTTCTGCTGTTTTTGGTTCCAGGAAAGTCAGAAAATGAATATTCTCGGAATTGGACGAGACAAAAGCCAAAGTTAATATTTTCCCGGAAGATTCATGGAGCCAGAAGGAGAGCCGGAGAGGGGCCACAGGGTGGCCAGACCACCCCTAGGCGCGGGTCCCCCCAGGCCGTGCCAGGGCATGGTGTGGGCCCCCTGGCCGGCCACCGACCTTGCCTCTTTCGCCTATATATGTCCCCTGATGCAGAAATCCTAAATCGTCAATCAGAAATCCACGAAAAGTTCCGCAGTGCCGCCGCCACCGAAGGGGAGATTCGGGGGACAGAAAGTCTCTATTCCGGCACCCTGCTGGGACGGGGAAGTGCCCCCGAAGCCATCTCCATCGATCTCCACCACCCTCTCCATCACCATTGCTAATTCCCATGATGATGAGGGAGTAGTTCTTCCTCGAGGCTAAGGGTTCTACCGGTAGCTATGTGTTCATCTCTCTCTATGCATGATCTTATTGATATCATGAGCTTGTAATCTATAGATCTACCTTGATACTCAAGTGCTTTAATAGATCTCTGCTCTCCCCATGTGTGTGAAAGTGACAACGTGCACACCATGGTGGCACTTAGCCTAGAGATTACAAATACTTGTTATGACTTATATTTGGAGTTGGATGTCTTTATGAAATTGTGGTGTTTGTTGGAACCATCTAGAGCTCAAGGTGACAATGTGGGGTTTTCTAGATGGGAAAGGCTTACTTTGAGGAGTGTTGTTATAGCCCTACCATGGATTAGAGTGTCCAACCGAAGAGTAGTATCATAAAGAGAAGATATTTATATGAGAGTGTTCACTAGTGAAAGTATGATCCCTAGGCCTTGTTTCTAAGCATTGATACACCGTTTGCAATGAGATCTGCTACATGTTTGCTTGCTTCCATCTTTATTTCAGTTTTACTTTAGTCTTTTCCATGCCACCAAGTTATTCTCTATCACCGTTACCACTTATAATTATCCATACCACTTGTATTTCACTATCTCTTCGCCGAACTAGTGCACCTATACATCTGACAAGTGTATTGGGTGTGTTGGGGACACAAGAGACTTCTTGTATCTTGATTGCAGGATTTCTTGAGAGGGGATACCTTTGACCACTTCCTCCCTGAGTTCGATAAACCTTGGGTGATCCACTTAAGGGAAAACTTGATGATGTTCTACAAACCTCTGCACTTGGAGGCCCATCAACTGTCTACAAGAATAGAAGTGCATAGACATCAAGCTATTTTCTGGCGCCGTTGCCGGGGAGGTAAGGTAAAAGGTATTCACACCGGAGGATTAAAGAAGAAGAACCTCCCATGGCAAACGCCTATTTTCTGGCGCCATTGCCGGGGAGGTAAGGTAAAAGGTACTCACATCCTCCGGTGTGTGTGCTCGAAGTTATTTCCTTTAGATTCTGCAATTTTGCCTTTTTGTGTCTTGTTTTCACTAGTTGGGCTTAATGGAAAACAAAAAAAAATTAGAGAGCTTTATAGTATTTATCTTGAATTAGGACATGAAGTGTTTGAAGAGAAAATAAAAAAAACCTATGGAACTTCATTTGCATGCTAATAGCAATGTTGTTAGTATGAATTCTTTGGACACCATTATTGCTAATGCTATGGAAAAGTCTAAGCTTAGGGAAGCTAGTTTTTATGAAAATGATCTTTTTAGTTCCCCAGCTTTGGAAGATAGCTATTCTATTGCTTATGATGATACCAAACCTCCAATATATGATGATTACAATGATGAATATGATATTTTCAGTCCACCTACTATTGAGGAGAAAATTAATGATTACAATATGCCTCCTATATTTGATGATTATGGTGATGAGAATAATAATGATAGCTACTTTGATGAATTTGCTCCCACTATAATTAATAAGAATGACTATGCTTATGTAGAGAGTAATAATCATTATATGCATGTGGCTCATGACAAGAATGTTTTATGTGATAGTTATATTGTTAATTTTATTCATGATGCTACTGAAAGTTATTATGAGAGAGGGAAACATGGTTGTATGCATCTCCATAATATTAAGTTTCCCCTCTTTATGTTGAAAGTCTTGAAGTTGCACTTGTTTTGCTTTCCTATGCTTGTTGCTTTGTGCTTTCATGACTTGTTTCTTTACAAGATTCCTATGCATAGGAAGTGGGTTAGACTTAAATGTGCTTTGAATTTTCTTCTTGATGCTCTCTTTTAGTTCAATTCATATTTCCTATGTGAGCATCTTCTCAAACTATCATGCCTAACTTAAAGGCGTTAAAGAAAAGTACCTATTGGGAGATAACCCAAAAGTTTTAGTTGAGTCTTGGAAGTTATTGATTCAGTAATAACCTCTCCTTATCCTTTTATTTGCTTTTTGTGCCAAGAGTAACCTCTAATGAGAGGGAAGTAATGCTTGGGAAAGTTGCTGTCCCGAAACAGATTTCTGCGCTTCACCGTAAAAATTCGTGTAAAATCTCTGTACGTCCTTTTGAGGCGTGACTTTTTTTCTTCTGCCCCAGGTTGTTATCTAACTTTCATTAGTTCAACACTTTTTTATTTGAGCAACAGAAGGTCTTCTAAAAAAATCGTCTTTACCTGCTGGTCTATTTTGACAGATTTCTGCCATTATGTGCATTTGCTTCTTGTTGGTTCCTTTTTGAGTTCTTTTGGGGAATTGAGCTTTTTGAGGGAAGTGCTACAGTAGCTAGTGTTCTAATGAAAGTTTATTTGGTGTTATAACTGAACCTTAAGACTTATTTATCTTGAGTACACTAATGTTGCTAATAAAGATTGTGTGAAGTTTTGTATGAAGGAAAAATTTCAGGTGTATGGAAGGAATGAGTAATGAGATGAAGGATGGACTAAAGCTCAAGCTTGGGGATGCCACGCGTGTCACCCCAAGAAATATCCAAGAAGTACAAGCATCAAAGCTTGGGGATGCCCAAGGCATCCCCTTCTTCATCAATAAAAATCCCAGGTTTCTTCCAAACGCTTCATTTTTATTATTTCATGCATAGTTGTGTTATTCTTGGAGCCTCTTCTTTTTCGTTTTGGTTTTTCGGTTGCTTGGTTTTCTTAGTTTTCTGAATAAATTGGTTGGACCCCCTCTTTCATACATTGGTTTTGAAATAGTTTGGTTTGGTTTGGAAAAGAGTAGGAAAGTTCATGCTTAAGTGGTAAAGAGAGCTTGTTTTTGACTGTGGCCTATGCTTTGTCATGCCATGCATGATATTCTTTTGGGTTTATGCCTAGTTTTGTGTTGTAGCATGACTTGTTATAAACAATTGAGATTGCTTAATGTGCCTTGGATGAATCATGCGTTGTTTTAGCATATTAAAGCATAGTATAGTGGTATTCTCCTTTGATGCTTTATTTGGGTTGACTTAGCGCATGCTCACACCATGTTATGACTATCTGAAGTCACCATAGCCTTTATGATCCTGTGGTTTTCAACTTGTAGTATCACTTTATCCTTTGGTCAATGATGTTTTGTCGCTCTGCATGATTATGGCCATTATTGCTCTCTTAGTTGGTCGGTCCCAGTCTTTTGCTAGCCTCCGCAACCAACTATGAGTTCCACTCATGCATCCAACTCCTTAAATCAAGTTATTCAAAGACTCCACCATACCTACCTATTAGCATATGCTATTCCAAGTATATTCATGTTTTTATCTACCTTCCGAATTAAACTTGTTATGAGAAAACTAGTGATTAAAGCTCTCACGAACTTGATGGCACACTTTACTTTTCTTTCCCTTAATAAACTTGAACCATTGTGTCGTCTATGTTGTATATGCTTGCACTTATTTGTTGGGGATTTGCAGAACCATGCTATCATGGGGAACGCTTTCAACATTGCACTTGTACTTTGTACCTAGTTGATATCATGCTCTTTTGTATATGGATGTCATCGGTGTGAAATGAAAGGGGAGCTTGTAAGTCCATGGAGTTATGTATATGTGTTAGAGAAATGCCTGGGCCGTTGGTTTAATCCATGCTGACATGGTGGAAACCTGCAGCGTAACCATAATGAGCTTTCTATGAAGCATTCTTCTTATAAAAAAAGAGTCCTATATTGAGAAAAAAAGAGAAAAAGAAAAAAAAAGATTATGAAAATAGGAAAGAGAGGAAAAAGCACCATATTCCCATGGTAAATAAGAAGATTGCTGAGATGCTCGTTGTCTGCTTGCCTTGTCATTTTGATATGGGGATTCTTCCGTATCATCGGGCAAGGGGTACCCCGTTGGCGGTTCTCTATGATACACATGTACTTACGATGACAAGAACTTACCGGTGACTAAACTTGAGTAGCATGAGGAGCGGCCCTCGTATTCAAGGGACATGAGATTTCTAACTTATACTTCGTCAAGCATGTACACCATAGTTTGTTCACTTTAAACTTAATCACTTAAAGATGCTTATGATAGGGGCAATGAGAGTTGAAAGCTATTAAGTACCATAATTTTTGGAAGCTCTTTATGAAACTTGAATCTCTACTTCCTTCTATGAAGGCCTTTCTTTTACTTTTATGTTGAGTCTCCACCTTCTACCTTTATGCACCTACTTTGAGAGCATAGTGGCCATTCTTAGTTCTATGTGCATTGTCCCAAGACTTGTTGATTGATGCATAACTTGATATTGCTTGTTTTAAACTATTTGTATCTAGTCACTCTTATGAACTTTGAAGGTGTCATATGCATTTATATTTGCTACTCTATGAGGGACAAGCTGAATACTATTATGCTATGTTTTCTTTATGTGAAACAAACAAACGTCTTGCAAAGCATTGTTATTCATGAATCTTTTGTTTGTGTCTTTTCATGTTGCATCATAGTTTCTTTGTATTATTGCTAGAACTTTGTCTTTCATGTTATGATTGAAGTACTATGATCCCAGCTTTGAATGTTTTACAAATACTTTGATCAAGTCTTTGATTGTGCATGTCACCTCAAAAATTATTCTTTCTTTTTATCAATTACCTACTCGAGGACGAGCAGGAGTTAATCTTGGGGATGTTGATACATTGCAAATGTATCTATAATTTTTGATGGTCCATGCTTGGTTTTATCTACTTTATTTTGTTTTGTCCACACTTTGGAGTTCATATGATTTCTTGGACTAACCTATTAACAAGAGCCACAGTGCCAGTTGCCTGTTTTCTACTGTTTCTGGTTCCAGGAAAGTCAGAAAATGAATATTCTCGGAATTGGACAGGACAAAAGCCAAAGTTAATATTTTCCCAGAAGATTCAAGGAACCAAAAGGAGAGCCGGAGAGGGGCGACAGGGTGGCCAGACCACCCCTAGGTGCGGGTCCCCCCAGGCTGCGCCAGGGCATGGTGTGGGCCCCTTGGCCGGCCACCGACCTTGCCTCTTTCGCCTATATATGTCCCCCGATGCAGAAACCCTAAATCGTCAATCAGAAATCCACGAAAAGTTCCGCAGCGCCGCCGCCACCGAAGGGGAGATTCGGGGACAGAAAGTCTCTGTTCCGGCACCCTGTCGGGACGGGGAAATGCCCCTGAAGCCATCTCCATCGATCTCCACCACCATCTCCATCACCATTGCCGATTCCCATGATGAGGAGGGAGTAGTTCGTCCTCGAGGCTAAGGGTTCTACGGGTAGCTATGTGTTCATTTCTCTCTATGCATGATCTTATTGAGATCATGAGCTTGTAATCTATAGATCTACCTTGCTACTCAAGTGCTTTAATAGATCTCTGCTCTACCCATGTGTGTGAAAGTGACAGCGTGCACACCATGGTGGCACTTAGGCTAGATATTACAAATACGTGTTATGAGTTATATTTGGAGTTGGATGTCTTTATGAAATTGTGTTGTTTGTTGGAACCATCTAGAGCTCAAGGTGATAGTGTGGGGTTTTCTAGATGGGAAAGGCTTACTTTGAGGAGTGCTGTTATAGCCCTACCATGGATTAGAGTGTCCAACCGAAGAGTAGTATCATAAAGAGAAGATATTTATATGAGAGTGTTCACTAGTGAAAGTATGATCCCTAGGCCTTGTTTCTAAGCATTCATACACCATTTGCAATTAGATATGTTACATGTTTGCTTGCTTCCATCTTTATTTCAGTTTTACTTTAGTATTTTCCACGCCACCAAGCTATTCTCAATCACCGTTACCACTTATAATTATCCATACCACTTGTATCTCACTATCTCTTCGCCGAACTAGTGCACCTATACATCGTGTATTGGGTGTGTTGGGGACACAAGAGACTTCTTGTATCTTGATTGCAGGATTGCTTGAGAGGGGATACCTTTGACCACTTCCTCCCTGAGTTCGATAAACCTTGGGTGATCCACTTAAGGGAAAACTTGTTGTTGTTCTACAAACCTCTGCACTTGGAGGCCCAACAACTGTCTACAAGAATAGAAGTGCGTAGACATCAGTCCACATTTAGTTTGTGAAAAGAACACACATGCAATGACCACTGGTTGATCCATAAGTTGTTTGTGGAAAAGAACACACATGCAATGAGTCTAGTGGATCCATGTGTGGTTTGTGGAAAAGAACACACATGCAATGAGTCTAGTGCTGGTTTATGGTTTTAGTATAAGAACAAACATGCAATGACTCAAATGGATCCATATGTAGTTTGTGGAAAGAACACACACGCAATGACACTGGTTGATCCATATGTGGTTTGTGGAAAGAACACACATGCAATGACCACTGGTTGATCCATATGTGGTTTGTGGAAAAGAACACACATGCAATGACCACTGGTTGATCCATGTGTGGTGTGGAAAGAACACACATGCAACGACCACTGGTTGATCCATAAGTGGTTTGTGGAAAGAACACACATGCAATGGCCACTGGTTGATCCATAAGTGGTTTGTGGAAAGAACACACATGCAATGGCCACTTGTTGATCCATAAGTGGTTTGTGGAAAGAACACACATGCAATGGCCACTTGTTGATCCATAAGTGGTTTGCGGAAAGAACACACATGCAGTGACCACTGGTGGATCCATATGTTGTTTGTGAAAATAACACACATGCAATGAACATTGTTGGATCCATAAGTGGTTTGTGGAAAGAACACACATGCAATGACTCTAGTGCTAGTTTTAGTATAAGAACACACATACAATGACTCTAATGGATACATATGTGGTTTGTGAAAATAACACACAGGCAATGACCACTTGTTGATCCATGTGTGGTTTGTGGAAAGAACACACATGCAATGACAGTGGTGGATCCATGTGTGGTTTGTGAAAAGAACACACATGCAATGACTCTAGTGTTGGTTTTAGTATAAGAAACACACATGCAATGCCTCTAGTGGGTTCACATGTGGTTTGTGAACACATGCAATGACCACTGGTTGATCCATATGTGGTTTGTGGAAAGAACACACATGAAATGACACTGCTTGATCCATGTGTGGTTTGTGGAAAAGAACACACATGCAATGACCACTGGTTGATCCATGTGTGGTTTGTGGAAAGAACACACATGCAATGACCACTGGTTGATCCATATGTGGTTTGTGGAAAAGAACACACATGCAATGACCACTGGTTGATCCATATGTGGTTTACATGCAATGACCACTGGTTGATCCATGTGTGGTTTGTGAAAAGAACACACATGCAATGCCACAGGTTGATCCATAAGTGGTTTGTGGAAAAGAACACACATGCAATGACCACTGGTTGATCCATAAATGGTTTGTGGAAAGAACACACATGCAATGAACACTGGTGGATCCATAAGTGGTTTGTGGAAAGAACACGCATGCAATTACTCTAGTGTTGGTTTGTGGTTTTAGTATAAGAACAAACATGCAATGACTCAAATGGATCCATATGTGGTTTGTGGAAAGAACACACATGCAATGACACTTGTTGATCCATGTGTGGTTTGTGGAAAGAACACACATGCGATGACTCTAGTGGTTGATCCATGTGTGGTTTTTGGAAATAACACACATGCAATGACTCTAATACTGGTTTTAGTTTAAGAACACATATGGATCCATATGTGGTTTGTGGAAAACAACACACATGCAATGACCACTGATTGATCCATAAGTGGTTTGTGGAAAGAACACACATGCAGTGAACACTGGTTGATCCATGTGTGGTTTGTGAAAAGAACACACATGCAATGTCATTGGTTGATCCATATGTGGTTTGTGGAAAGAAAACACATGCAATAACACTGGTTGATCCAAATGTGGTTCATGATAGGAACACACATGCAATAACTCTTGTGGATACATACGTGGTTTGTGGAAAGAACACACATGCAATGAACTCTAGTGGATCTATCTTGGCATAATTTCATTGTAAAGGACACCCACTTTCCATTTTTATACTACTCAGCTTTGCCCTTGGTTTTTTGATACTACCCAGTTTTGCCCCCCTTCTCTCTCTTTCGTAGAAGCCCAAACCTATGCCCACTCTGTCTGCTACGCCCTGATTGGTTGTCACAGTTGTCACGTGGATCGTGCGCACCAACCATTGATCCTGTGTGATCCAACGAGGCTCGTTGCACACGTCGTGCCCTTCATAGGACAGCGCGAGACAGCAGGGATGTCTCCCTCAACGAGACTTCTACAAGAAGGAACACGATGCCATCCATGGAAAAAGTCGCTGAGTGGTCATGTCATGTTTAATCTAGTCTGCAAAGGCTACAAGTCTACTACACGGCAACTGGTCATCCACGGACCACTGGCTATACCATTTTTACTATGCAGCGTGCCTGCACTCTCACTTCCGTCAGGCCCCCACCACACGAACCTTCCACGCGGCAGCCGCAGCCGGAAGAGCTGTCAACCGGGGCCCTCGAGGAGGCCTAAATGTCCCTGCATTAAAAACCCAGCCTATCGGGTCCTCCATTCGCACTCATCCACTACTCTCTCTTCCCTATCCAGCAAAACCCCACAATCTTGAACGTACTTGCACGAACCTTCTCCATGAAACCAGTGTGTGGGGGTGAGTGTCCGGGCATCGCCGCCGGGGTGGTGCTTCACGCGGCAGATCTAGAGGAGCATCATGCATCACAGGCCGAGGAGGACGTGCAGTTCAACCCCTTGGGGGACCATGTGCACGCTGGTGCTGACGACTTCGGAGGCGCCGATGAGGGCGTGGAGTTCGACGAACACGCTCCGCTCGTGTACCCGGAGGTACATCTATTTCTACATGTTTCATATTTTCTGCTCGATCTTAATCTATCTTGGCATCATAAAAAGTCTAGTCCTAATAATTAGATGCAACGTACGAATCAGTACATGGAGAGATCTAGTCTGTTCTGAATGAACCCACATTATTTATTTATTAATAAGTTACCAAGAACACAAACCACATTAATTTAGGAGCGAGCTGGGGAGACGGCCGTAATAAACTGCTGAACCTGTATAGACATGTTATTGCATCGAAAGTAACTTGGAATGGTGGAAGGAATATATATTTATTATTTTGCTCATTTCGGTTTGTATTCCATACATTACAGGTGTATTCAAGTGAGATGGACTCTGACAAGGAGACCATGGACAACAAGAGCCGCCATGTCATGAAGAAGCTCAAGAGCAGGATAATCCCTTTCCGCACTCGACTTAGGGAGCTCAGGTGCCCTTTCTGTAAGAAAGGAGGCAACCCGAGGATTGCCAGCTAGATTCCGCATGCGGTTGGCATCGGTAAAAGCCCGGCTAGTAAACACAAGTCGGCGACCAAGGCTAAGCATGCTGCTTATGGCAAGTTCCTAAGGGAGTATGTCAAGACCGGCCTAGTGTCCCCTTACTTAGGAATCAACAACTTCTAGCCGACCAACCCCGTCACTTTGCTGGCCCTGACACTAATAATATTTTGTTCTCTTACCGTATCTAGACCCTTAAACTATGGGGATTTCTATTTTCGTACCCTTCAAAATATATTCAAGTTCATCTTTTTATGTTGTTAAAGTTCCGGTGGCATACTCATTATTTTGCATGGATAGAGGGGTGCCCCCGATAGATATAAGGGTTATCATGTTCGCTAGATCACAGAGGATCAACGGTTGGTAGGCAAAACTGAGTACAACTGAATCGCCATGGTTAGACACGAGGGAAAAAACATGACTCATGGTACGCGTGTGCGGTGCACGGGGCGGTAGCGGACACGTGTGGCCATGCACGGTGCATTAGCGTACGCGGTGCACGGTAGTGCAACGAAACACCGCTTCCCTTCTCCTTTAATAGAGGCCTCCCCACTCCCACTCATCACGCACTCGCTCAATCAACCGTCTCCACTGTCCAATCACCTTCTGCAAACGCCCAACAAAACTCCAACCACGCCGACGATGGAGAAGATCGGCGCGGTGGCCATCGGCGCCTCCAAGGCCATCGGCGAGGAGCCCCTCGTCCCCATCCCCGCATCCACCGTAGCCTCCGGCGAGGAGGCCCCCGCCAGTCTCGGACAGATCCCGCTCGACTGGGACCCCTATGAGGAGGTTGTCTACATAAGGCCGAAGAACTCCTACGACACCAGCATCGCCGACCCGTGGTCTGAGGTAACTAGGGTTTTCTCCCCTTCCCTTGTTCTTCCCCCATACCCATCGTTGGATGCTAGATCGTATGTTATTAGGGCTCGACTATTCGTATTTTTTTACAGTAGCTAATCCTATTGTGTTAGATCTCGATTTTCGATGAATCCCCCTGTCCATAGTTGGGATCAGTATTCGATTTGGTTTGAGATTTGGGGAATAATTGGGAGATCGGTTAATTTATGCAAAAAATCAATCCCGATAATCAAAGTATCTCAATCATATCCTTATTTCACTCTAATGTTTTTTTCCAACAGGAGGATAGCAGCGACCTCTGCAGCAACGACGAGTCCAAGGACACCAAGACTTGTCATGTGCTGAGGAGGCTAAATTCCGGTCAGTACAACAACTTCTTCGCCGGCGACGTTACAGTTGCCCCTTCTGCCCCACCAGGAGGCTCCGTGGCACGGACTAATGGGTTCGTAGCATGTAAAACAAAAAAATTCTACCGCAAGAACGAACAAAACCCAGATCTAATCTAGATAAAAGCCAAGATCTAATCTATTAGACATGTGCAACGAGATAGATCTGTACTAACCCTCGTAGATCCGAAAGCGTTAATGAGATTGAATCTCATGGTTGATGTAGTCGATCACTTGCCGATCTCAAGATCGAGTGGACGATCCTTCCGGCGCCACGTTCCGGCAGCGCTTCCGCAGTCGGTCACACGTGCGGAGTCGAAGCAGACCTTCCTCTCCCCGTTCCAGCGAGCAGCGGAGGTAGTAGATCTCTCCACGGAATCCCAGCAGCACGACGGCGTGGTGGTGGTGGTGGAGTAGAGAATTCTGCAGGGCTTCGCCTATGCCTGTGCAGAAGAAAGGAGGAGGAGAGAGGCGGCGGAGATTTGGAGTAGTGGAGGAGAGACTTGAGGGGGCGCCCCTACCCCTCTATTTAAAGGGGGGAGGCGCCATGGGAGGGGGAGTCCTTGTAGGACTCCCCTCCCTCCTATGGCCGGCGGATTGGGAGGTGGGGGGAGGAATCCTCCCCCCCACAAATCCTTGTCTTACCCCACAAGGACTCCTTGATCCTTTCTTGGTTTTCAAGCAAACTCCCCAGAACCTTCCGGAACATTCCGAATTCTAGAAACCTCATACAAATACTCCGGAACATTTCCTAACTCAGAAAATGATCCCCAATATATGAATCTTATTCTCCGGACAATTCCGGATCTCCTCGTGATGTCCCGGATCCAATCCGAGACTCCGAACAACATTCGGTCTCCAACGCACATTCCATATCTACTTAAAACAACTTCGAACCTTAAGTGTGTCACCCTATGGTTCGTGAATATGTAGACATGACAGAGACACATCTCTTATCAATAACCATCAGCGGGACCTGGAGATCCATAATGGCTCCCACATACTCAACGATGACTTCGTGATCGATAGAACCATTTACATACGAAACCAATTCCCTTTGTCACGCGATACTATACTTATCCGAGGTTTGATCGTCGGTATCTCCATACCTAGTTCTACCTTGTTACTGACAAGTACTCTTTACTCGTTCCGTGATATGTCATCCCTTGTGACCCAGTCACATGCTTGCAAGCTAACTAGATGACATTCCACCGAGAGGGCCCAGAGCATATCTATCCGTCATATGGATGGACAAATCCCAATCTTGGTCCATGCGCTTCAACACATACTTTCAGAATACCCAATGACACCTTTATGACCACCCAGTTACGAAGCGGTGTTTGATGTCATCAAAAGTACCCATCCGGTGATGGTGATTAACATAACCTCATGGTCGAAGGATTAGGTTACTATGTATTTTAAAGCTTATAGCAAACGAACTTAATGACTTGATCTTATGCTACGCTTACTATGGGTGTGTGTCTATCACATCATTCTCCTAATGATATGATCTTGTTATTAACGACATCCAATGTCCATGATCAGGAAACCATGATCATCCATTAATCAACAAGCTAGTTTAACAAGAGGCTTACTAGGGACTCTTTTATGTTTACAAAACACACAAGTATTAATGTTTCCGGTTAATACAATTATAGCATGGGATGTGAACATTTATCATAAACATAAAGATACAATAATAACCACTTTATTATTGCCTCTTGGGCATATCTCCAACACGGACTTCAACTCCCTCGTGAAGCATGCCGAGGACATGAGGACCTGCGGCGAGTCCGTGAACATCCACGGCTTCAGGGCCAAGCACCAGGCGCTCGGTCTTCACCTACGCAAACTCCAGAAGGTGGCAATCGAGGAGGGTCGCATGCCCCCGATCAGACCCAAGGTGCCCAAGATCAAGGGGCTGGGCAGCAAGAAGTGGAGGAGGTGCCAGAGGGAGGAGGCAGATGCCATCCTCGCAGAGGCCATGAGGGGACACTAATCAGCTGCTGCTGTTGTAAAGCAGCTTCTTTTGTCTTGTCTGTGTTGAAGCAGTCCACTACTGCTGCTGAGCAGCCTAATTGTCGAACCTCGTTAAGTACCGTACTATATAACCTATATTAGCTGCTTTATCTACATCTACTCTGTTTACTGAATTTATTTATGGTGCTGGTTTGTTTTGCTGCTCTAGATTTGCTACCAGATTGGGGAAAAATGATCGCAAAAGGAACAATGAATAAAGAGAGAAGCTGCTCTAGATTCCCTACCTTTTTGGGCCAAAAAAACACAACTGTTAGAGAGAGAGGGGAAAAGACGCTCTTAAAAAGGCCAAGTAACAAAAAAACTTCCACTTTAGGCATCATGGCGCACGTAACGGCCAAGCCTTTGACCCGACGGCACCCCCCTCCGAGCGCATGTGAGGGCTTCGGAATATCGGGAGGGCAAAAGTGAGGACAAACGAGACACAATGTTGCTATAGCTAAATCTGACAAAAAGCTAAATTTGGCTTTACCATGCAACTTGGCTAGAGCTCCACAATGTAGCTATTCTAAATCCCTAAACTATGTGGTGCGTTGAAACCTAATGCTTTTCCACCGACGCGTGTGTTACAAAGTTGCTTGATCGTGCATGCTTACACAAGTGGCCTACAGAGAAACTTATAGAAGCATGGGCAAACGAGCTTCATTTTGACAAATTCGGGACAAGCTTTGCGCAATCGGCAGGCCTGATCGGCTGGGCGGCTGCCCCGGGGTGCAGGGATGCTAGGTCCATGTCTATGCTTACACATATTAAACTTGTTAGGAATTAATAATAACTATACACTTCCTTCTGTCCTGTCACGTTACGTCGTGTCAGCACCGCGCACCCGCTGCGGATCGGCAATGGGACGGTGGTCTACGTGACCGGTCTCTGCCACGCCAAAGCCACGTCGCACACCGGGACGGACGCTGAATTTAATCGCTAGGATTGGAAACCATCGGTGCTCGCCCGGTCAAACTTGCTTCCGCATGGGTATGACCGGAATATTGGTAAACGGAATTTAAGCATCGCCTTCCGTCTCCTCAGCACATCACTGTGCAAAAATCCCCAACTCATTCCTTCCGCCGGCGCCGCCACCGCAAGAACCATCGATGTGCCGTAGGCACCGCCTCCGCCTGGCCATACCACCACAACAGATCACTCCACCTCCACGCCCAGTCCCAGCCACCGCTACCGACCCTAGGCCACCGCCGCCGCATTAGCTGTTGCGATGGACGCAGAGTATGGCGTGTTCAGCGACAGGAGCAACTACACCGACGAGTACACCGTCACCGCCCATGGCACCACCAAGCTGATGGTCGTCCACACAAATGCGTCAGTGGAGGTGGCCAAGGTCATCGCAATGTACGAGCGGTGGATACAGGAGCCGATGGACAAGTACAAGATCGTCGGCCTTGACCTCGAGTATACCAGAGATAGGAAGAGGACGACGCTTTTGCAGTTGTCCATGCGCAACCACTGCCTACTATATCACGTATGTAGGGCCAAATCTGTATGCCCGAAGCTTCGCGAGTTCCTACACAGGAGGGAGATCTACTTCGCCAGCGTCGACATCAAGAACGACCCTCCGAAGCTAGAACGGGATCTCCTCGTTCATGTCATCAATCACGTCGATCTCCAACGTTTGTGGAGGTACCCGGATGGCGGTACGGGGAAAGCCGGCATGGCTAGACTCACTTCCGACATCATCGACCGCGAGTATGCCAGCATGAAAATCAAATTCCCGGAGCACCTGCACGAGCGATGGGAGTGGATGCACCTGGATTATGATGCGATCAAGTACGCAGCCAGGGACGCGTATGTCTGCTATGAGATGCTCAACAGGATTTGGCGGGTGGGTGAGTGTGTTGTTTACCACTACTAGTTTCGCATTTCGTTCCTAGTTTTATCTCGCCTGTATTTTATCTCGCATGTATTTTCTAAGCATTCTGTGTGTAAGAACCAAGCTCGTATGATCCCTGTGCTATTAGCTACTTAACATGTATGAATTACATTCCCCCTTTTGTATGCTCAACGTTCATTCTTACAAATTATGTCTGTGCCATTTGCATGCGATAGAATCCAGGACTGACATGCATAAGGTGTGATACAGTCATAAGTCATAACCAAACCCAGATTATAGAGAAGGATACAGTCATAAACCAGATTATAGTTTGACAAAGGTAATACACAGCAGTTCGTAATTGCTCACATAGTGTACTTATGAAATAACATGTTTTCATAAACACAATAATCATGCACTAATAGTCTACATCCCAGCCTGTTGGAGAAGGCAACCGATCCCAGGATGCCTTTGGTCGCTTGCCCCGGTTTGTAGATTCATCTACACTCCGGCATCTGGGACAAACAACCTGCCTTGGTGGTGGTTCAATGATGCGATGCCTGGAACGAGATTTTACAATCTGGCTGTACAGCTCGTGGCTAACATACCTGTCAATTGCAGCGTACTTCAGATTAGGTTCAGAAAGTGGCTTATCCTCCCAGTAATCGTGCCCTAAATGCCTCCACGAACATCTCGGCAATCTGTCCTTCATGTTAGCGTACCACGGGTCGATGAGTTCGGAGGCAAGAGCGGCCATCCCGGTCCTGCCGCGCTTCGTCCCTGGGATCCAATAAATTTCCTGGATGTCCACTCTGCACTCCTTTGGGATTCTAATATTGACAGTCGGGCTTTCAAGCAGTTTACTGTCATTCGTGATGTCAACACTGGTAAATGTTATGTGCTGGTTCATGAGATAGTCATGAAACAGATCCCTAATGCTTTCGCCCCACCTGCATGAAAATGAATTCAGACAAATAATATAGCAATAACTTTTGCAAGCAAACGGTCCAGGGACAAAAAGACATCAAAGTCTACCAGATCCCATCAGCCCCCTTCTCCCAAAAAGGCTGGTATACGAGGATGTGCCCCTTCATGGAGAGTTGCACCACGGCGATCCTACAGTGATCGCGGCTGTACTCGAGGTCGAGACCTACGAACCTATTTTCTTCGAACTGCAGCCAACTCGTGTAATTATTCGGAGTGTTCCTCACCGTCCAAGGGTCGGTGGTGTAGACGACATCGATCTTCTTCCCGCCATGTACTTCAATGTTGAAGTGCGCAGTTTCTTGCCTGCCGTCGTTTCGTACGTCTGGAGTGTCCATGACTACAGGTAAGAGGGAAAGGATACGGAGGAAGAGGGTGATGCGGTGGTAGAGGAAATGGATGAGGCCATGGAGGAGAAAGACGATGAGGCCGTGGAGGAGGAAATGAGACAGAGAAGTGAAAGATTGGAACCGCCCTTACCAATATCTGGAATGGTGCACGACTGTTCGTAGTAGGGTGAAGGTGGCGAAAAACGGCGGTTTTACATGTCGACGCTAGCACTTCCTAAAATTTGTTCTGTGCCACTTGCATGCGGTCGAATCAATTCAAACGTAGGCACGTTTGCGCGTGCCGACCTTCACTCACTGACAGGCGGGCCGCACATTTTCCTTTTACGATTTATTTTTTCACTTCCTCTAGATGGTTCCGGTGACCGCCCTCAATAATTACGCCCCCTCTTATTTTCTTCCACGTGGACGAGAACCGGCGGCGGCGGTTCCTTGCAGATTCACTCCCCACTCAAACAACTGCCCCCATCCCTGATTCCACCCCCTCTCGAATCCATCCGCCTCCTTATCACAATGCCTCCATTAATCTACCGGATTCCAGACTCCATTTGCCGCTATGGGTAGAGCTTGGGGTAGCAGCAGGCTGAAGTGAAAGGCATGCGATGACAACGCGGATGGCTAGGGCGACCGCTACCGTGAGGATTGGGGATGGCCGAACCTCAGCGCTGCGAACGTGCACGGGATCACCTCGGAGTTGGATATCATCTCAGCCGGCCGCCTCGCTCGCTGCATCCCTGGCTACCGCGTGACAATGCGGAACATGGACGAACAACCGTTCGGCACACCAGGCCTTCTTTACCCCGATAACAGCAAATGGCTAGACGACCGCGATGGCCACGTAAGTTCCAGTATCTAGCTTATTCGTTCAGTCATATCGTTGATTCATATGTGTTGAACTCTCATCGGAATCCTATGTTCCTTTCGTCGAACGTGTTGTGTGCACGCGCGGTTTGAACAAATCGAACCATTTAAGACTATTCTGTACAGCGGAAGCTCTGCTCGTACCTGATATTCTGGTATTTTCGTAGTGACATAGTCTTACTTTAGGTGATAGACGAGTTGTCAATTTCGATTTTGCAATGGAATGCCTGCTAGGTGAGATTCTGTTTCCTAAAATAAAAACAAACATATTAGACGATTTAAGGTTGTTATGCCCCGAGCTGTTTAATTATGATCATCGTCAGGAGTTTGTTCTGGGGGCTCTGCTACTACTCCATATATTGAGTATCTTCGTAGTGACACAGACACAATTTAGGCGATATCTGAGGAGACACTCGTATTTAGGCGATATTTTGTGTACTTTAATCTGAAGGCCCAGTTGTGAAATTGTATCTGCAATGGAATCCTTGCTAGTTTATTGTACCAACTGACAGCAAACTCTGCAGAATATTCATGCAAAACCGATGCTGCTGGATAAGTGGTCCGAATCAGTAGTGGTGAATATCAAGGAAGAAGAAGAGATGGAAATGGAAGATGACCAGAACTGGGTGGTGGCAACGGCGAGTGGCTAGTCCTTTTACCACAGGATGGTAGTACTTGGACTCTAAAAAATGGCTACAGATCGAAGAGACTTGCAGTGCCATCTTTGAAGGGTGTCGGCATTACTGCATTCAACAGCGGGTGGTCGCTGCCCATTTCCAAATTTGCTTACAGGTTCAACATGGCAGAACTTGACCTCGTGAAGGTACAACTCCCACATAGACCGCGGGAGGGGGCGTGGAAGAACTAGGAGTACGACCTCTTAGCGGTGTTCGACAAGGCAATCACATTCATTAGATGCCCAGAAGACAAGGAATGGACAGTCTTGCGCGACAACTTCTTGCGGCCGGAGAAGTATGTCGATGCCGTCTTCACCTACGGCTACTCTTCGTACAGACCGCAACGCATTTATGCGGTCACTGAACCTAGCGGCGACGTGCGTGTTTGGGAGCCATCCATTTGGAGTGAGTCATGGTGTCATATAGCATGTAAAATCCCATTCAAAATTCTACGTACTGACTGTTAGTAACACGCAGGTACCCACGCAGCCCCGCGCATCATTCTAGCTCCGGTCATCGAAGATGTCGTAGCAGATGCTGAACTTGGGACACGACGCTCGTTCCTGGCACATCTCGGAGACAACAAGGAACAGGATGATGAACTCTTGTGGATTCATATCAGGGGAGCACTAAACAGCGTTGGTGATACAATAGAACATATGGGGACACAACTTTCTTCATACCCATCGCTGCGGTGTCACGTTTTCTCGAGGTCCGCATGCCCATCCGAAGACCCAGTAGAGCAAGTCTGGAGCAGAGTCAACAATCTGAAGGGACAATCTGTGTTTCTTGGGATCAACTACCCTTTCTTTGTCGGAGCCCCTGGAGCTGTTGAACCTGTAATTGCTCAGGCAACCCTGGCCCCTGATGCTGGTGGTGGTGGTGGTGGTGTTGGTGGTGGTGGAGCTGACGAAGAACTAGCTGCTGCTGCTGGTGAAGCTGACGAAATACTTGGTGATGCTGCTGCTGGTGAAGCTGATGAAATACTTGCTAATGCTGCTGCTGGTGAAGCTGACGAAATACCTGCTGAGGCTGCTGCCGGAGTCCAGAAAGAACATGCTGGTGTTGTTGCTGAGGTGCCAGCACTTCCAGTGTTGATAGCATACTGTGTGTTTGCTGCACACTCACGCACCTATCATGTTGACACTCCAGATCCGACCTGGAGCCGAATCCACGTCGGGGGGAGGGGGCCTACAATTGGCTCATCAGTGGGGTCGTACTATTTGAAGGAGAATGAAAGATGGCCAAACACAGCATTCTGGTTCGGTCTGATGATACCACCAGCTCCAGGGACCTAGTGCTCATTCTGGCAGATCCGATGAACCATTTGTCTTTATCTTTATCATTAGTTACGCTTATGTGTGTAAAGACTAAGCTGTGCTTATTTGTGTAAGACTAAGTTAGGCCTAACTGCGTAATATTCAGTGAAGCCCACCTTTTCTTTCCACGCCCATAACAACAAAATTGTAGCATAGAATATACAAATGTAATGTGCGTACCAGGCATTTTTGCTCAGGATAACAACCACTTCAAGCAAATGATACATCGTGTACACATTTGAATGCATCACTAGAATGTGCCACCTATTGATGATTGATGACATGGATCTAGCTTTTATGTGCTTATTTGCATTGAATCGCTCATTGATTTATTCACATATTTTTTGGCAATGGCTGATGAACTCCACTCTCTTGGTAACTTGCTTCGTCAGTGAGCACTTGTTGATGCAATGCAAAGTACAGAACATGGCTGTCATCGTCATTCCATTTAGGTTCTCTATGTTTCGTCATCACGGAGCTACTAATTTCAAATGAAAATCTAGTAAACAATATATGTGTACATTGTTAGAGTATGCTACGGCCACGGTACATACATGTTTTTCTACAATCACAAGAAGAAAACTTGATGCATTTTCACTTTGTTGGCATTGTGCCGAACTGGGTGGATGTGGCTTTGGGGTTCGGAGAGGAAGGCACCGTGGCTAGTGCGTGTGCGACCACGGCGACGGCGAACTCGGATTCTGGAGGAGACCAACAGGACCGAGCATGGTCGGCATGGTGATAGATCTCACCTGGGAATGAATTCCCGTCCCCGTGCGCCAATGGTGCGGTCATGGTGAGGGCGAGCTCCGATTCGGGATGGGGAGGAGAACGGGCCGAGTAGGTTTGTCCAAGTCCTAGCTCCGCGCCATGGCCGCGACCACAGATTGCCGCCCAGGAGGAAGAAGAAGACATGTAAAGGATGCATGCGCCAACGCTGCAAGCCTACATGGGAGCAGCGACAGCAGTGACATAACGTTGCCTGGCCACCCCAACTTTCGGGCTGCAAAATGATATTCTCCGCGCCAGGGGGTGGTCTGGCCGCCCCAGACACCCCCTTGGTCTCCCTCTTCGCCTATAAGTTGTCTTCTGACCTAAAAACTCAGGGGGGGTCGACGTTTTTCTAGAAGGAGTTCCGCTCCGCCGCCACCACTAGATTCCATGATTCGAAACCAGAAACTTCGTTCTAGCACCCTGCCAGGATGGGGAATTGGAGGAGATCATCGCCATCATCATCACCATCGCTTCTCCATCGACCATCCATGTTTCCCCCATATATGAGTGAGTAATCCCCCGCTGTAGGCTATGGGGATGGTAGGGATTGGATGAGATCGTCCATGTAATGGCATCAGATTGTTAGGGCATGGTGCCTAGTATCTATTATTAGTGCTTTTTGAGTTTGTTGCGACTTGTTATGCTTAATGCTTGTCACTAGGGTCCGAGTGCCATGATTTCAGATCTGAACATGTTATTGATTCATTATGATAGTATTATTTATGATCTTAGCTGCAAGTTGTATACACACGTTGTTGTCCGGAACCAATGGCCCCGAAGTGATAGAAATCGGGATAACCGGAGGGAATGGCTTTGATGTGAGGATCACATGTGTTCACGGAGTGTTAATGCTTTGCTCCGGTGCTCTATTAAAAGGAGCACCTTAATTTCCAGTAGTTCCCTTAAGGCCGCGCTGCAAACGGGCTGGCAGGACAAAAGATGTTGTGCAAGTTCTCATTATGAGCACGTATGACTATATATGGAACACATGCCTAGGATTATTTGGTACTTGGATGCTTTATCTTATTTATCTCCAATTGCCCTATGTTCTGATTGCCATGTGAATTGTCTTGTCCATGCAACGCCCGTCCATCCATCCCTATGCCTACCGTGCTTTAATCCTACTGCTTACTGCAATCGTTACTACTGTCTTTACTTTTACTACTGCTATTACTTTACTATTCCTACTACAAAACTGTTGCTACTGATAAACTGCTGTGAGCAAGATTGTTTCCAGGTGCAGTTGAATTGACAACTCAGTTGTTAAGGCTTATAAATATTCTTTGGCTCCCCTTGTGTCGAATCAATAAATTGGGTTTCACTTCCCTTGAAAATACTGCGATACACCCCCTATACTTGTGGGTCATCAAGACTATTTTCTGGCGCCTATTCTGGGGAGCATAGCTTTATTTATCAATTCCACTTGGAATCATTATTGTTCGCTTCCATCCATCCATCATGGGTAAGTCTCGTGATGGCAAGGTCCCTATTTTACCATCCACTACAAGAGGAGGTACGGTTCTGAACACCTCTGTTGCTCTTGATTCACCGTTTATTATGAGTAAGTTCCTTACACCACCACATACACATGCTACACACACTGCTACTACTGCTGAATTTGAAACTTCTGATACTTATGATGCTGCTTCTACTGTGCTTGATAAGAGTGGTTCATTAGGTCCTTTCCTAGATGCTACGATTGCTAGAACTATAGCTGGAAATACTAAAACTCCTAATGAAGACACTACTACACCTGTTAGTTCACTTGAGTCTAGAGAAAGTTATGATATTGAAGACGGTTATATTGAGATGACCGATGAATTTATTAAAGAATGTCAAAACACCCATGATAGGAGTGCTGCTAAGAGTCTCCTTGAGAGGCGTTCTACTAAACCCAAATTGTCTCCTAATGCTAAGTTTGCTGGTTCTCCCATAAACATTAAAGATCAAGATTATGATTTCTCTCTTGATCTATCCTACATAGCTATTGTTGAGAAAGAATCTTTTTGTGGGACTAAGAATGAAAGTGCGGTAGCACATATGACTAAGCTTTCTACCATGAGTGGCCTGTTTTCTGATGATATTAAGATGCGCACCTACTTTGTTGCTAAGATTTTCCCCTTTTCACTGAAAGTAGAAGCTAAAACTTGGTTTAATAATTTACCTCCTAGATCTATTGATAGCCCTGATTGCTTGATTAGTACTTTCCTGCAGAAATGTTTTCCTCCTAGTGCTAGACATGCTATTTTGCAGGAACTTTTTGATTTTTAAACAGGGAGAAAACGAGATATTTCCTGAATCATGGGCAAGTTTTTGTGCTTTGATTCATGCACAGACTGGATGTCCATTACCTAAGAATGAGTTTCTTGATATATTTTATAATGGACTAACTAAAGAATCTAGGACATACCTAGATAGTTGTCCTGATTATGTTTTCAGGAATAGGACTCCCAAGGAAGCTGAGGAATTAATGGCTAAAATAAGCAAGAACTATGAAGATTGGACTCCTCCTGAACCAGCTATACCTGAAACAATTATACCTGAACCAGCTATACCAGCGCCTATACCATCATCTAAGAAGAGGGGAGTTATTGAATTGAATGATGAAGTGATGAAGGAAGCTAAGAAATGTCTTAAGGAGAAGGGAATTAAAGCTGCAGATGTCAAGAATTTACCTCCTATAGAAGAATTATGTAAGCCAATTCCCCATTCATCCACTATTGAGGTACACTCTCTCCAACATTTTGATGAAGGTGATATCCCTTACTCTAAACCTCCTGATCAATGCTTAGAAGAATTCGATATTTTTATAGTTAAGCAAGATAATTTTAATAAAAGGTTGCAAAACCATCTAATGGAAAACACTAGAGCTATTGTTGAGTTAAAAGATATTGTGGAAAGAACCTCTAATGATGTTAAAATGATTGTTAAACATTTTAAAATGGTTCAAACTCAAATAGATCAACTTATTAAAGTGCAAAAAGACTTTCTAATTAATGCTGCCAGGGAAAAACATGCTTATGAAATAAGAACTAGAAGTGGTGCTGCTACCCAGGATCCTCTATATCCTGAGGGGCATCCCAAAAGAATTGAGCAGGATTCTCAACAAGCTGAAAATAGTGGTACTACTCGTAAGAAAATAAAAAAGAAACATAAAACTATTGTAGAACCCTCTGAACCTGCTAAAGATCCTAATAGTATATCTGTCTCTGATGTTGAAACCGAAAGTGGTAATGAAGAAAATGATGTTCCTGATAAAGAAAAAGTTGAAGAAGAACCTGAAAGGCACACAAAGAATACTAAATACACTAAAGAAGATTTTGTTGCTAAGAAACATGGTAGTGAAAGAGAGCTTTGGGTCCAAAAGCCTATGCCTTTCCCTGATAAGAAATACAAGTCAAAGGATGATGAACACTATAATAAGTTTTGTGAGTGGATGAAACCTTCATTCTTGCAAATTCCTTTTAATGATGTTATTAAATTGCCTCCTTACTCAAAGTATATGAAGGATATTGTCTCAAATAAAAGGAAGATCCCTAATGAAGAAATTTCTACTTTGCTTGCTAATTATTCCTTTAATGGTAAGGTTCCAAAGAAACTTGGAGACCCAGGGATTCCAACTATTCCTTGCTCTATTAAAAATAGTTATGTTAGAACTGCTTTGTGTGATTGGGGAGAAGGAGTTAGTATCATACCTTTTTCTCTATATAAGAGGCTTCAACTGGAAAAACTGATACCAACTGATATATCTTTGCAAACGGCTGATAAATCTACTACTATTCCTATTGGTATATGTGAGGATGTACCTGTTCAAGTGGCTCATAATTGCTTGGTATTAACTGATTTTGTTGTGCTTGAAATGCCTAAAGATGATAATATGTCTATTATTCTTGGGAGACCTTTTCTTAATACTACAGGAGCTGTTATTAATTGTAATCAAGGAAAGGTGACCTTCAATGTTAATGACAAGGAACATACTGTCTATTTCCCCAAGAAGATTGATAGGACTTATGGTTTAAATTCGATTGAACATGTTGAGGGCATTCAAGTTGGAGAAATATATTGTCCCATACCAAGAGAAAAATATGAAACTATTATGATTGGGACCATTGCTATCAAAGTTGAGGTAACATAATCATTAGTGAAATACAAAGTTTTGTTTCATATAATTTTTTTTTATAACAAGACCTGATCAACCTTGTTAACAAAAGGATTTCATTGAACAAAACAATGTTTTCACCATGATTATCTCCGTTTACTTCTATTCTATCTATTTTTGTTTTTTCTTTCGTTTAGTTTTCTTTTCTATTGTTAGTTGCTTGCATGTTAGAGAGTCTTAGAAATTCTGAAGTTCTAGCTCTATTTTGTCATTGCATCATTCAAAAAAAATCTTTCTGTCAGAAAATCATTCTTCTATACCTGAAAATTGCTCAAAAATAAAGTGTCTCGAAAAATTCCATAAAATTTATATTAAATTTTTACGTGAAAAAAGGGGCAGAGGAGTGCCTGGAAGGTACCAGGGGGCCCACCAGGTAGGCACACCACCTGGTGGCGCGGACAGACCAGGGGCGCGCCTGGCCATGGTGTGGGCCACCCCTGGCCCTCCACTCACTCTCTTACTTGCCACTTTCTTCTCTCTCCTGAGAAAACACCAGTTCATTGCTCGAAATTGTGTTCTCTATGCTTGCCCTCAATTTTTCGATCTCCTTGCTCAACCCATCTTTGCTGCTGAAATTTGGAGCATTTGTTCTTCGGTATGTGACTCCTCCGCTTGTCCAAGTAGATTTGTGTTTAGTGGTTTATATCTTGAGTATTTTGCTGCTGTAGGTGACAGGTTTTGAGAGCTTGTAAGCTTGTTCAATGCTTAGAGATATAGTTTTGATGCATGTTTAGGCCTCTACAAGTCCCTATGAGTAGTGCCCTTCATTATATGTTCACTTTGCAATCACTTGTTTAATAGATGTTTAAATTTCAGAATATCAAAGATGAACAACCATACCTTTGGGGAAATATTTGAGAGGGATGCACCTAGGAGGTCAAGGCCCTCAAGATCAGCCTCTCAGTTTAGGCCATCGTACAATGAAGATCCCATTGCACCTCGCATTGGTAATGAAGGAGATGATGGGGATGCGCATCCATCTACTTTTCCTTGTTTTACCTTCTTGCAAGCTGCAGGGATTCTTGATGATTTCTTGCTACTGATTCAAAGGGTTGGTTTGACCTCATACATGCAAGATGAGAGTGAGCAACACGCTATGCTCACCAAAACTTTTGTTGAGAGTTTCGTTTTCACTAACACCCCCTACTAGTCAACTGTCTCTTTCAGAATCTATAATCTTCCTTTTACCATGCCATTGGAAAGATTTTGCAGCATTATAGGTGTAGGAATGGCATGGACCATGAAGAATATTCAAGGGTGACCCACTGATTTGCTGGAGCTCTATCGAGGTGTGACCAATGATGATGACCGTGTAGCTCAGCACGGAAAGATAAGAAATATCCAACTCCCTGCTCTTAGATACTTTGCCTATTATCTTGCTACTAGCATTATTGGTAGGGAGAATACGAGTAATATCTCCAACTATCATTTATCCTTCCTTGCTGCTGCGCTTAACAATGATACTCGGTACAATCTTGGCTCTCTTATTGCTCACCGCCTAGCTACTAGGGGACCTATTTATGGGGGCATCATCGCTTCACGTATGGTCAATGCATTAGAGCTTGCTGTGGATCCAAATGATACTATATTGGCACCACAAAGGCTTGACCTTGCTGCCATGAAAACACATCACTTCGTCACTGCTAACTCTGATATGGACAGTCTAGTATACAAGATGTTGTTTACTGACGGGGATGAAAGGGAGATTCCTTTGCCGCAATCTACTTTGTTCAGTGTTCATAGGAGGCCGTGGTTGCGCTCCAAGGAGGAGGTGGACGAGCAGCTCCGCTTGCTGGGTTTCCACAGGCAGCAACAGGAGGATGTTCCCTCCTACGATTACTCTGCGCATTACGGTGGGGCGTCCTCGAGCCCGTACCAGGACGAGGGTACCTCCTCGCCGTACTACGGAGGCGCTCCATCTTGGCCAGCATGGGATTGATACCCACTTAGGCCAAAAGCCTAAGCTTGGGGGGAGGTACACCAACATCACACTCATCTCCATATCATGTTTCATCGGTACTTTGTATATTCATGTTTCTTTCTCTTTTCAGTTTTCGTTCTTTCTTTGCTTTTGCTTTCTAAAACACAAAAAGACCAAAAATATTTCTGTTGTTTCTCTTTGTTTGTTTCTTTTCTCTTTTTGCCTTGGTTTGCTTTTTTGCTTTGTTTGAACTATTCGAAAAAACCCAAAAATATTTTGCTTTGCTTGTTCTTCCTTTTTGGTTCTTGCTTTTAAAAATTGAAAACACCAAAAATATTTGTTGTTCTTCTTTGGTTTTGTGAGTTTGTTGCAGGGTTCAACAGTCCTTAGTGGAATTTGGTTTCATGTTATTATTCAAGCCACACAAGTGAAGGGCAATAATGAGGATTAATGACAACTTGAGGTATGGTAAGAGGCTGGTAACGAACTCTATTTGTTTTCATTTTTGTACATATACTCATCGTTGTGGGCATGCTTAGTCTGTTCATGTAGGGTGTATGTTATTTATGGATGCTTAGTAGTTCTTGCTTTCTTATGATTAGCTCCAGCTCGCTAATAGTTTGTAGCATGTCATATGAATGTTTGCTTGCATTGCTCTATTGATAATTTGGTATGATATCGTGGTATCCTCCTCTGAGTGTTTCACTTGAATTGACTTGGCACATGCTCACGCATGCATATGACTGAAATAATCAGTTAAGCCTCGATGAATTATTTTGCCTCAGGGGTCTTGAATCATTTTCATGCCATGATTAGTCATGTTTTGTTGCAAGCATGATTATGACAATTACTGCTCTCTCGTTTGTCGCTCCCTTACTCTTTCTAGCCTTCACTTGCACTGAGTAAGCTTTACTCATGTTTCCAACTCCCTAAAACCAATATTGCCAAAAGTGTCTACCATACCTACCTATTAGCATCATTTGCTATTCCGTGCATGCTTAGTATGCCTTGTTTTCTTCCGAATAAAATTTTTGCTCGTTATGAGAAAGTTAGTTAGTAAAGCTCTCACAAACTTGATGGCACACTTTACTTTCTTGCACTTAATAATCTTGAACCATTGCGTCCATCTTTGTTGTGTATATGCTTGCGCTTTATAAGTTGAAGTTAGCAGAACCATGTATCATGGGGAACGCTTTCAACATTGCATGGGTACTTTGTACCCCGTTGATATCATGATTCTTTTGCTTATGGATCCCGGCGGTGTGAAATAAAAGTGGAACTTGTAAGATCATGGAGTTTGTATATGTGTTAGAGAAACGCCTAGTCCGCTAGCCTAAGCCATGCCTAATCATGGTGGAAACTTGCAGCATAACCATAATGAGCATTCTATGAAGCATCCTCAATAAAAACCTATGCAAATAGCAAATAAAAAGATCGCTGAGATGCTCATTGTCTGCTTACATTGTCATTTTGATTATGGGATAGCTCCTGTATCATGTGCAAGGGGTACCCCGTTGGCGGTTCTCTATGATACATATGTACTTACAATGACAAGAGCTTACTTGTGACTGAAGTTGAGTAGCATGAGGTCCGGTACTCGTAAGTAAGGGGCATGAGACTTTAGCTTATAACTTGTCAAGCATATCCTCTTAGTTGTGTCACTTTAACCTTAACCATTTAAAGATGCTTCTAATAGGGGCAATGAGAGCTCAAAGCTAACGAGTACCATACTTTCAGCATTTGGAAGCCTTTCAAACTATTCAAAACCTTTTCATTTCTTTGTTGAGTCTCCACATATTCTATGAGCACTTGCTTGAGAGCATAGTTGTCATTCTTAGTGTAATATGCTTGTCTCAAAACTAGATTAATTGTGTTATGACTTTGATGCTTGTATCTTTGATATCTTTACTTCTAGTCTTCACCTGAACTTTAGAGGTGCCTTGGCATTCACAATCAAAGGCAAGCGAGATACCACTCTTTCATACCTTATTATGAACATTGTGATGTTGTTTATGTTTATGTTTCATGCTACTTATTATTTTTGAGTTGGAATCTCTTCACAGCTTGCAATGCTTATTAAGTAAACTTAGTTGCATGGCCACAAGACTCCTGGAGCCAGAATAGCTTGCAATGCTTATTAAGTAAATCCTATTTCACCAGAAGACTCCTGGAGCCAGAATACGAGACGGAATGGGGCTGGGACTTGGCCACACCACCTGGCCGCGCGAGCTAGGCCTGGCCATGCCAGGGGGTGGTCTGGCCGCCCCAGACACCCCCTCGGTCTCCCTCTTCGCCTATAAGTTGCCTTCTGACCTAAAAACTTAGGGGGGTTCAATGTTTTTCTAGAAGGAGTTCCGCTCCGCTGCCACCACTAGATTCCATGATTCGGAACCAGAAACTCCGTTCTGGCACCCTGCCGGGACGGGGAATTGGAGGATATCATTACCATCATCATCACCATTGCTTCTCCATCGACCATCCATGTTTCCCCCATCTATGAGTGAGTAATCCCCCGCTATAGGCTATGGGGATGGTAGGGATTGAATGAGATCATTCATGTAATGGCATCAGATTGTTAGGGCATGCTGCCTAGTATCTATTATTAGTGCTTTTTGACTTTGTTGTGACTTGTTATGCTTAATGCTTGTCACTAGGGCCCGAGTGCCATGATTTCAGATCTGAACATGTTATTGATTCATTATTATAGTAGTGTTTATGATCTTACCTGCAAGTTGTATACACATGTTGTTGTCCGGAACCAATGGCCCGAAGTGACAGAAATCGGGATAACTGGAGGGAATGGATTTAATGTGAGGGTCACATGTGTTCACGGAGTGTTAATGCTTTGCTCCGGTGCTCTATTAAAAGGAGCACCTTAATTGCCAGTAGTTCCCTTGAGGCCCCGCTGCAAATGGGCTGGTAGGACAAAAGATGTTGTGCAAGTTCTCATTGCGAACACATATGGCTATATATGGAACACATGCCTGGGATTATTTAGTACTTGGATGCTTTATCTTATTTATATGCAATTGCCCTATGTTTTGATTGCCATGTGAATTGTCTTGTCCATGCAATGCCAGTCCATCCATCCCTATGCCTACCACGCTTTAATCCTACTGCTTACTGCAATCGTTACTACTGTCTTTACTTTACTACTGCTATTACTTTACTATTCCTACTACAAAACTGTTGCTACTGATAAACTGATGTGAGCAAGATTGTTTCCAGGTCCAGCTGAATTGACAACTCAGTTGTTAAGGCTTATAAATATTCTTTGGCTCCCCTTGTGTCGAATCAATAAATTGGGTTTCACTTCCCTCGAAAATACTGCGATACACCCCCTATACTTGTGGGTCATCAGCGGCAATCCCCGGGTGCGGTGCAGCCGTCGCGGAGGTCTTGGAGCCGGCAGTCCCCGGTGTGGCGAAGTAGTCCCCGGTGTGGTGCAGCTGTCACGGAGGTCTTGGAGCCGGTAGTCCCCGGGTGCGGCGAAGTAGTCCTCGGGTGCGGCAAAGCCGTCGTGGAGGTCCTAGAGCCGGCAGTCCCTAGGTCCGCGTCCATCATTATGGAGTCAGATTCGGGAGACGGCATGATTGATGGCTTGCGCAGATGCTCAAGGGAGATTCCAGGAGGAATTGCTTGCCTTGTTAACCCGATGTGGGCGAGCGTGTCCGCGGCCTCGTTGTTTACCCTTGGAACACGGTGAAACTCGCACCCTTCAAAACAGGCGCATAGTTGTTGTACGAAGAAACGATATAGAGCCATGTTTGCATCTCTAGCATCCCAATCGCCTAACACTTGCTGCACCACCAGATTAGAATCGCCGAAGCATAGGATGCGTTGGATGCCTATTTCCTTTGCCATTTTGAGTCCGTGGATGAGCGCCTCATACTCAGCGACGTTGTTGGACGCGCGGAATTGGATTTGCAGCACGTATTCCAGTCGGTCTCCTTTTGGAGAGGTTATGACCACTCCAGCTTCGAAGACCTCCATACATCTTGGAGCCGTCGAAATGCAGCTTCCAATGCATGGAGTCAGGGCAAGGTGGCAGGTACTGTGTTTCTGCCCAGTCGACCAAGAAATCCGCCAAGGCCTGAGACTTGATCACCATTCTTGGCTCGTACTGTATGTTGTGGGCGGCGAGCTCTATGGCCCATCTCTGTTGCCGATGATCTCCGAGAGTGGCGCTAGTGCCACCACCTCGATGGAATGTTCTTGGAAGTAATACTTCAACTTCTTGGCGGCCATGTACACGCCGTACACCAGCTTCTGGTAATGAGGGTAATTCTGCTTCGAGAGAGAGAGTACCTCACTCAGGTAATACACCGGTCGTTGCACCGTCTGCGCCTTTCCTTCTTCCGGCCTCTCCACTACCAGTACCACACTGACAACCCGGTTTGTTGCCACGATGTACATAAACATGGGTTCCTTTGCTGCTGGTGCTGCCAGAATAGGTGGTGAGGTGAGCATACGCTTGAGGTCACAGAAGGCTTCATCTGCCTGTGATGTCCAGACGAATTTGTCTATCTTCTTCATGAATTGGTACAGTGGGAGTGCTTTCTCGCCCAGCCGGCTGATGAACCGACTGAGGGAGGCCAGGCATCCGGTGAACTTCTAGACATCTCTCAAGTTCTTGGGCGGCTGCATGCACTCGATTGCGCCTATCTTCTCCGGGTTCGCCTCGATTCCTTGCCGAACACGCACTTCTTCGGGTTCAGCTTCATCTGGAACTGGTGGAGGTTGGTGAATGTTTCCTTCAGATCTTCAAGGAGTGTCCGGTGCTCCTTGGTTTTGGCCACCACATCATCCACGTAGGCATGTATGTTTCTGCCAATCTGAGTCTGCAAGCACTTCTGCATGCAGCGCTGGTATGTTGCTCCAGCGTTCTTCAGTCCGAACGTCATTGTGGTGTAGCAGTAGGATCTGTAAGGAGTGATGAATGCTATCTTTATTTGATCAGCATGGTTTAGCCGGATCTGGTGGTAGCCAAAATACGCATCCCGAAACGACAACAGCTCGCAGCCGACCGTGGAATCGATCACTTGGTCTATCCTTGGCAGGGCGAATGTATCTTTGGGGCATGCTTTGTTCAGACTGGTGTAGTCCACACACATGCGCCAAGTCTTGTTCTTCTTCAGCATGAGTACGGGGTTTGCCAGCCATTCCGTGTGGGAAACCTCCATGATGAATCCGGCTGCGAGCAGCCGGGTGATCTCCTCCCAAATTGTTCTTCTTTTTTCTTCTGCGAAGCGGTGCAGTGACTGTTTGACCGGCTTTGCATCCAGCCTGACATGTAAAGAGTGCTCGACGAGCTCCCTCGGAACACCTAGCATGTCCTTGGGGGACCATGCGAAGATATCTCGATTCTCACGGAGGAAGTCGACGAGCGCGCTTTCCTATTTGCTGTCAAGGCCATCTCCAACCAGGACGAACTTGTCTGGCTCGGCCTCGTTTAGCAGGATCTTCCTCGTTCCCTTGGACGGCTTGAATTGTGCCTCTCCGGCCGGCTTGGGCTCGCCAGCCGGCATGTCCTTCTATAGGGCCACCACGTTCTGCATGATTACACGTTTTTCTTCCACGGTGATCATGGCTTCCGCTATTTTGGACCCGTCTGTAGCAACCAGCCATGGTGATGACGCCCTTGGGCCCTAGTAGCTTCATCTTGAGGTATGTGTAATGTGGTACTGCCATGAACTTGGTGAGCGCTGGGCGTCCCAAGATTGCATGGTACGCGCTGCAGAGGTTGACCACCTCGAACCAGATGGGCTCGCGGCGGAAGTTGTCCTCCGTGCCAAAGATGACGTCTAGCCAGATTTTTTGATGGGGGAGTGCGACGGGCCTGGGACGGCTCCGTGGAAGGAGGTTCTTGACGGCTGCAACTGCGACTCACTGATACCGAGCCGGTCGAGCGAGCTACGGTACAGGAGGTTGATGTTGCTCCCTCCGTTTACGAGGACGCGGGAGAATCTGCAGGAATGCTTCTTGGAGACAATGATAGGATCCAGAACCATCGTGTAGGTGCCTGGGTTAGGCAGCTCAGCTGGCTGGTCCTTCCGGCTCCATGCAACTTCTTGCTCCGACCAGTTGAGGTACTGGGGAATGGGAGGAACGATTGTGTTCACTTCTGCCTCACGACGCCTCTTGTTGTGCTTGGTCTCCGGCTCCGTGGTGAAGATGTGGTAGTTTCCCACCTGGCGGGGGTAGTTGTTGTCATCGTCTTCCCTTCTACGCTGGTTATTGCGATCTCCTGGCAGCCCGCCGGCTGGAGGAGGTGGCGCCTGTCCAGCCGGTGCGCCAGCAATCTCCACCATTTGCTTCGTCTAGGTGCACTGGCGTGTGGTATGCGTGGCCGACTTGTTTCCTCCGCTATGGAACTTGCATGGCCCATCAAGCATCGACTTGATGGTGTACTTGGGCCTTGGAGGCCGGTCATTAGGATTCTGTCTCTGGCTTCCGCCTGCAGTCGGATCCTCCTGCACTGCCGCCACCTGCCTAGAGCCATATTAGTTGTCCGGCTGGTCGTCCTTTCTTTTGCCGTGGCGGTTATCCTGCCACCTAGAATTATGGCCATTTCCCTACAGTTGGCTCCGATCTACGGTGACGTCGACGATTATTTTCCCTTGGTCGTCCACCCGGACGGATCTTTTCATTGCCGCGTCGGTCGTGGCGTACTTGTCCGCGATGGCCTTGGTCTATGCCATGGTTGTGGGTTCCACCCGGTGAAGCTTATGCTTGAGCATAGTGCCGTCTCTATAGCTGTTGATGAAGAAATCAACCGCCTGATGTTCGCGTACCCCCTCACAGGAGTTGTGCATGCTCGTCCATCGGGTGATGTAGGAGCGATCGGATTCATCTGGGCCCTGCACGCAGAGAGCAGCTCGCTAGGCTGGCCTAGGCGCTTGTAGGTGCCGGTGAAGTTGCGAACAAACGCATGCTCGAAATCAATCCAAGCATTGATGTTGTTGTCGGGGAGGCTGTTGAGCCATGTCCTGGCTGAGTCGAGGAGCACGAGAGAGGCGTAGCATACTGCTACCCAACGGTTGCCATTGGTGATGCCTACGGCGGTGGTGTAGTCCACCAGCCAGTCCTCCGGCTTGACCGAGCCGTTGTACTTTGGCATATCCCTTGGGAGCGAAAATCCCTTTGGAAATGGTTCATTCCAGATGCGCGGTCCGAAGCATCTTGGCTCGGCTGGACTTTCTTCCTCCAGTGCGCGTGACATGACCAGCAGGTCGATTCGCGCGCGTGTGTCTTGCTGTTCATCCGGCTCGAGCGGTCCCAGCCGGCCAGATAGGCGGGACTTGGGTAGCGCTTGGCCTTTTCCGGCTTCGTCAGCCGGCTCGCGGTTTTTGCTGGTAACAGCTGCCGCGTCACGGGCATTGTGCCCTGGCCTGCAGATCCACCGCGTGGGCGGTTTTTCTGCCTCGCTCCGTTTGGGGAAGATGCCTTGCGCCACCTGCAGCCGGATCCGCCATCTGGCGAGCCGGTTGGGTTCTGCTGTTGCCAGCCATGCTGAGTTCTGCCTCGGCCTGCTGCTTGTTCGCTGTGACCACGAGGAGCTGGACACGCGCCTGTTGACGGAGCAGTTCCTCGCCCTCAAGGTGGCTTAGCTCTGCAACTACCGCCTCCGTGGCCCTCATGTTTTTGGCGGGGGTGCTGTAGACCGACTGCACCATGGGCGTGCACGGATCAGCGGCACGATCCATCTCCGAACCGAGGTTCCGACCTTGTGGCTGGGCCAGGCAGCTGGTGCCAGGCAAGTGCACGAAGCCATGAACGATGTTGTACTCCCGCATGGTGGTGTTCATCCGTCGCTAGGCGGCCGCCACCTTGCCAGCTTCCTCTAGAAGGTTCTGGCGGGTAGTCTCCAGGGCCACCGCAGCTACAGCTGGATCCGCCTTGATGGGGGTGATGGGGTTGCGGAGGTGCTCGATGGATGCGTTGATCAAGTCCGGGTTCGGGAGGCGTGAGTTAGTGGCGCGGCCGTCCATGTTGCGCTCCAGAGGTGGGCGTCGGTTCTCCATCGAGCCTGCCATCATGACCTCGATGTTGCCGCTGGCGATACGCGAGGTGGAGAAGCCAAGGGGCATGCCGAAGATGGTGATGACCTCACGAGGGAAGGCCTCAGGGACAGTGACGACATAGACGCAGTTCTCGCCGAAGTGCATGATGGAGCCCCCGCTTGGGAAAACCCCCTTAGTGAAGCAGGATGTATTGTCGAGGACACAGTCGTGGGATCAAGGGTAAGGACGAGGCCAGAGGCGACTCGCTCACCGGTGACGAGTGGAAGTCCTGTGCAAAAGATGATCCCACACGAAGAGCTGTGCCCCAAGGTGGGCGCCAACTGTCATGGTGTGGAACACGGCAGTACCATCGAGGATGGCATGAAGGGGACAATCAGGATGCTATCGGTGGCTACCCGCAACGGGTTGGGCACAGATACTACAAACACAGCGATGTACCCAGGTTCAGAGCCCTCTTGGCGAGGTAAAACTCCTACTCCTGTAAGGATCTACTATTAAAGGGGGCGAATGCTCAATACAGATGCTCCTTGAGCTGTTTCCTTAGCTACTTCTTCCTTGGAATTGTCTAAGTCCTTCTTCTTCTCTCTCTTTTCTCTTTACCTAGAACCCTAGCACTACCCCCTTTATATACAGGTCGAGGAGGTAGCTTACAAGGTGGGTTCTAGGGTTTACTATTTGGATTTGGGCCTTACAAAGTGGGCCGGCTAGACAGGGCCAAACGGTAGGCCTGGGTCCAGTCAAGCCTCCAGTACAGGGGAGGTCCACACTTCAGTGTCCAGCGCCCCTGCTTTACTCGTCATCTAGCTCTTTATCCGTCAGCCGGTTCTTTACGCATAAGCCAGGGCTTTCCTCGTCAGCCCTTGCTTTGCTCGTCAGCCTCCAGCTTTGGCGCAGTTGTCTAGTAGTGCCGGCCAGGCCAGCCAGCCTGTCTGGTCAAGGGTGCGCTCAGCAAGGAGCGTCATCCCCATCGTACCATGACTAGCGGATCCGAGGCGGCTGACTAGGAGCGGCCTCCCAGCCGGTTCTTCTGGCTACCCGGCTAGACGGGCCAGCTGGGGAAACTTGAATGCGGACCGGTGGGGATTCCACCCGGCTGTGGTTCCTTGATCTGGGTTCAGACGGCATGTGCTCCTTGGAGCCGGCCAGTTGGTCCCGTCTTGGCCTACTCGGGGTCATCCCCTCGACATTGATGCTCTCTTTTACTTCAATTCATATTCTTATGTGAGCATCATTGAAATTATCATGCCCATCTTAACGGCTATAAAGAAAGAGCTTTTTGGGAGACAACCCAATATATTTTTGCTTTCAGTTTATTTTTGTTTATTTGAGTCCTGGAAGTTATTGCTTCTGTAATAACCTCTCCTTATCCTTTTTGTTTGGTTTTTGTGTCAAGATCAACCTCTAATGAGAGAGAAGTAAGATTTGGGGAAGTTGTTGTCCCAAAACAGATTTTTGTGCTTCACTATAAGAAATCGTGAAAAATCCCAGAAGGTTGTACTGATTTGTAATTTTGTGTGTGCATGCCCCAGGTTATCATTTAACTTTTGTTAGTTTTGCACCTTTTGATTTGAGCAACATAAGATTTTTGAAAAAATTGATCTTTACCTGCTAGTATGTTTTGACAGATTTCTGCCAGTTTTGCACATCTTATTTTAGTTTGCAATTTATGTTATATGATTGATCTTGTAGTTACTATCGGTATCACTTTGGTATCATTAAGTAAATTTAGTTGGTTTTGTCAAACCTGGCTCTGGTCAGTAGCAACACTATTTGAGAATTGAATGGAAAAGAGAAAATTACTTTTAGAAATATAATTTCATCATCTTTCTTTCTTGTTTGGCTCATAAGCTTAGTATTCTCTAGTTAAGATCTTTTGTGCTTCCAAGGAAGATTTCATGATTGTTTATATCACTTGTATGCTTGTTTCCTTCAACTCTTATTGCTTGCTACCCATCCTTGCTAGCCAAAAACCTAAACTGAGAGGGAATGCTTCTCGTGCATCCAATCCTTGAACCAAAACCTATGCCATTTGTGTCCACCATACCTACCTATTAGCATTATTGCTATTTCAAGTATGTTCATATTTTTATCTACCTTACGAATTAAACTTATTATGTGAAAATTAGTGATTAAAGCTCTCACAAACTTGATGGCACACTTTATTTTTCTTGCACTTAATAAACTTGAACCATTGTGTCCATCTGTGTTGCTTATATGATTGCGCTTTATAAGTTGTGAATTAGCAGAACCATGTTACCATGGGGAACGCTTTCAACATTGCACTTATTATTCAGTTGATATCATGTTCTTTTGTTTATGGATCCCGACGGTGTGAAATAAAAGGGGAGCTTGTAAGCTCATGGAGTTTGTACATGTGTTAGAGAAATGCCTGGGCGGCTAGCCTAAGCCATGCCTAATCATGGAGGAAACTTGCAGCATAACCATAGTGACCATTCTGTGAAGCATCCTCAATAAAAACCTATGCAAATAGCAAATAAAAAGATCGCTGAGATGTTCATTGTCCGTTGCCTTGCCATTTTGATATGGGATGGCTCCTGTATCATGGGGCAAGGGGTACCCCATTGGCGGTTCTCCATGATAGTACTTACAATGACAAGAACTTACTTGTGACTAAAGTTGAGTAGCATGAGGTTCGATACTCGTAAGCAAGGGGCATGAGATTTTAAACTTATAACTTGTCAAGCATATCCTCATATTTGTGTCACTTTAACCTTAATCACCTCAAGATGCTTATGATAGGGGCAATGAGAGCTGAAAGCTAGTAATTACCATAATTTTTGGAAGCTCTTTATGAAACTTGAAATCCCTGCTTCCCTCTGCGAAGGGCCTATCTTTTACTTTTCGGTTGAGTCAGTAAACCCATTCCTTTCTATCTTAAGCAAGTATTTGAGTTGTTGTGATTCAATCATTTATATGATGATTTATTCAATCATGTTTCTTATGTTCCTTGTTTTGCACACTGCTCTTATCTTAAGTGAATATTACTTTAAAAGCTATCATTAAAAACCTCATTATGTTTAACTCCTGCAACTTGTTAACCGTTCTCTGACCAAGAACAAAGTTTGCCATTACCAATTATGATTTACTTTGTGTATCTTTATTGTGTTTCATTTACTTATTGCAAGTTAAGTTATATAATAATCAGTTGTTTCCTATTATGATTTGTGTATTGATGAATGTGATGCTTCTTGTCCGTACTCTCTTTATCGACACTTCACTCCATAAAGCTGTGGTCATGTTTATTGAGCTCAGTTTTCGCTTAGGGACAAGCGAGGTCTAAGCTTGGGGGAGTTGATACGTCCATTTTGCATCACTATTCTATATCATAATTTACTATTATTCATTGATATATTTCATATTAAGAGATGATACTTATATTATTTCATATATTTTGCATGATTGATGACTTTTGGAGGATGAACCACTGGAGTCAGGATTCTGATGGAAAAAGCACCGTCTGATGCAAAATTCGCGAAGATCAGAAAATCCTGGAAAATATATGGAAATTCCTATTTTTCTAGAAGACAAAGGAAGCCGAAAGGAGGAGCGGAGATGGGCCACAGGGGCCCCACACCATCCCCTGGCGCGGGCCACCCCTAGCCACGCCACCAGGTGGTGTGGCCACCCCAGCCCACCTCTGGCATCGCCCTTTGGCGTATATAATCCCCTCGAAACCCTAAGACTCGGGGGAGCGACCACAGAAAGGTTCCGTCGCCTCTGCGGGGCGGAAACTACACAGAGAGAAAGAGCTCTTCGGCAGGCAGAAATCTGCTGGGGAAATTCCTTCCCGGAGAGGGGAGATCGTCGCCATCAACACCGTTATCAAGCTAGACTTCATCGGGATCATCATCATTATCATCATCTCCACCATCATCATCATCAGCACCATCACCACCACTCCATACCGCTGTAACAATTGGGTTGAATCTTGCATAGTTCTTAGGGGAGACTTTCCCGGTATTGATTACTTGTTGTAGTTGATGCTATTGAGTGGAACCATTGAATTATTGTTCATGTTCAGATTGTTACTTATCATTATTTCATCTCTGATCTTGATCCATATGATGTCTCGTGAGTAGTTCATTTAGTTCTTGAGGACATGGGAGAAGTCATGTTTTTAGTAGTGGAATTGTGTTGAGAAAGATTTAATGGTTTGATAATTAAGTTGTGGTGTTATTCTTCTAGTGGTGTCATGTGAACGTCGACTATATGATACTTCACCTTTATGGGCCTAGGGGAATGCATAGTGTATTTGGCTACTAATCGTGGGGTTGCCGGAGTGATAGAAACCTGAACCCCCGTTAGGAAACCTCTGCATAAGAGAGTGTAGGATCTCAAAGTTTAAGGCTATGATTAGATTTTTATCTTAATTACTTTCTTGTAGTTGCAAATGCTTGCAAAGGGTATAATCACAAGTATGTATTAGTCCTAGGAAGGTCAATACATTAGCATAGGTTCACCCACACAACATATATCCAACCAAAGAAGATTAATCAATTATATGAAGCGAAAACACTTGACGATATTCCCATGTGTCCTTAAGAACGTTTGGTCATTTTAAGTAATACAATCGGCTTGTCCTTTGCTAAAGAAAGGATTGGGCACTTGCTGCAATTATTATTATTGTTTTTCATTTACTCGCACTTTATTTATCTGCATTAAAAAACCCTAAAAATCCATTTGCTAAGTATTTACAGAGAATTCCTGATCCAATCCACTTGTCAACACTTTCTGCTCCTCGTTGGGTTCGACACTCTTACTTATCGAAAATACCGCGATACACCCCCTATACTTGTGGATCATCACATGTCAAGAAAATCCTCCACCTTGCAGCGAATAGGGACAATTTCACTCTTATTCAGATTGACTTCTAGACCTGTTGCCGCAGCAAACAAGTCTAAGATTCCACTTAAAGCTCGGAAGTCTTCGTCACATGGTTTCATAAAGAAAGCCACATCATCCGCAAACAGAGAGACTCAATGTCTAATACCCAGGTGATCCAAAGGTTCAAACAGATGTAACTGCTCACACTTGTCGATCATGGCGTTGAAAACCTGGATGATCAAGATGAACAACATCGGGGAGAATCACATCTATCTACATAACTTTTAAAGCGTAGGTTCGGAGCAAAAGGAAAACCTACATACTGTACTACCTCTATTCTTATTTATTAGTCTAATACATACTTTAAGAAAATAGTTTAATTATAAATTTTCTCACCAATATATGGATCATATGTTTTAAATATGAATCTATTGGTACAGTTTTATTAAACCTAGCTTGTATTTTATTGATGTTTTATTGAAGTACGTATTAGCCTAATAAATCGAAATAGAGGTTGTACCAAAAGTTGCCTAGATACACGTGTTTAAAAAACCAGTTAGAACATCTTATATTTTAGAAGGGAATACAAAAGATAAACTTGGTTAGAGGAGTGGGTGTACAGACCAATCACCTATGTTCAACTTTTTACGGGCATAGATCTAGATTCTTATTATTAAAAGAACAAAATCTTTTGTAGGAGATTCACTGCCGCATTCTTTTAAAAAAATGGACGGAATACATTTTAGTCGCCTGGTCAAAGTTTTAGTACAATTTCGATATTTCATCTCATACTATAAAATAACCACGTCGGAGTGTTCTTTACGCACGTGCTCACGGTTTTCTCATGCCGACTACGGAAATACACCCAATTGCCAATGTCCGGAAGTTGAACTCGGGGCAGAAACACAGAGCCGAAATATCCTCAGCTCAGCTTGCCCTCTCGCGGAGGCCAACTCAAGGCACCAGCAAGGAAGCGAAGAAGAGACTCGAAATCCCCTTCCCAATCTCCTCTCCTCGCGCCTCCGCCTCCGCCATAAACAGTCGATACCAGATGAAAGGTTCGGGATCCTCTCCCCTGCTCCATCAATCCGCTCACGGATCATCTCGTGCCGAGGAGACGTGCTTCTGAAGTTCTAAGGTTAGGTTTTCATGCGACTCTGTTCTTGTCTCCGCGATTTGGTTGTGCCCAAGGAATGCGTAAACTTTCGGGTTTACTCTGTTGCCAAACGGATTGTCGCTACTAGTACCAGGATTGAAGCCCTCTAATTAAATTCCGGTGAGGCTCAAGTAGCCTGTTAACCCTTCTACTGTGTTCACATTTGTGGTAAATTAGGGCATTTGTATTGGTCGATTCTGATGCCGACGTTAGTGCTTAAGGTCTCTTGTTATGGGAAGATAAGATTGAAGCCCAACACACGGCTACTTATTCATATTTTGTCTATGGTCATAGTATCTGCCCCTCTTCTTGTTTTTTTGTAGTGTTTGTCTAAGTACATGTTGAGGGCACCACATCATTGTCTCATAATCCGATTACCAACTAGCTGTCGTGCCATGTGAGGAACAATTGGAATTGTATGGATGTTTGCTTCAGAGAGCAGTTGGAGTAGATTCTACCCAATTTGCTTGGTTTCTCTGTTTTTTAATTTGCTGCTGGTTGAGCCGCTATGCCCTTTACAGAATACGTGAAGGGATCGGATCGATGTTCTTAATAGTTTATTGCAATTGCAGCACATATTCTTCAACCGGAGGTTGACTTGAAACCTATGGCCGTCTAAGGTCCCACTTTCCTTTGCATGAATTACAGTAGTTGTTCACACTTTGTGTACATGATACCATGGAGATGTGTATAACTTTATATCCCCATCCTTGATTACTTCTTCCTTGTGATCAGCTGCATGTATTGTGTAAACTTTCTTCTTTGCCAACTGCTAGTGTTCTCTTTTTGTCTAGGCTGTGTATACAGAATGAGATTTTCTGGCTTATTACCTGTTTTATGATTATTAGTTGTGGCTTGCCGTTTTATTTTCTAGTTTTTCTTCAATTCTTGTTAATGAGTTCAGCTATTGAGCTAAAGTTATCCAGTTTTTGCTGCAGTAGTTTAGACATGGTTCAAAATCTATAGCTCTTGGGTTTGCATTTTGAAAATCAAGTACCATTTGGTGTGTCTCACCCCTCAAGCAGAATAATGTATTCAATCTATCCTATGTCAATCCATATAACTGTAGCTATGCACATTCTTCACTTTTATCTGCATACCATGTTTGATTCAGATGGATTTTGGAGTTCAAACTCAACAAGGTACCGCATACTACAGAAATCCACAGCCGGCATATGATTAACAAGTGAAGGTACAAAACAGAGGGAAGAATAGAAAATTATATTAGCTAAAACCTTGTGGAACCAGCTCTATAACTTGATAATTCTATAGCATTGGTGCAGCAGCAGGCCCAAGGTTCATGAGGAGTCTATCTTTACTTTTATTAATCATTAATATGATGGTATGTGTATATTGAGAAATATAACTTCTGTCACATTTTTTTTAGTTTTGAGCTTTTATTTTTGAAAACACAATGTCTTTAAGCAAAACCTGTTTGGCAGTTCATTTGATAAAATTGTATACAAGCCTCGTTCAATTTGCAGGCATTAATATCCTTCATAGTTCAGCAGTTTCCGTTGGAAGAATATATTTTGGTAGTCCAAGGTTTCACTGGGGTAGGAACATAGTGATTGTTTGTTATCCCTACTGTTTCTCCAATGAAAAAAGTAGGATGTACTCCTCCTTATCAGTGCGATGAACATGCAATCTCTCTTTCTTTCTAATTTCAGAACATTGGCAATCTTTCTCACTACTCTGTTTTCTCATTATCAATGCACACAAACAAGAGCTTTGCAATTTTATCTCCTGAAACCAGTAAATTCATATTTCTGTTAATTTTTCACATGCCCCGTTTCTCTGAACTTAGATCGGCTGGAAGCATCACAGTTTTTTTTAGCTTTTTATAGATAAGAAGTGTGTTTGAATTTTTTTTAAAGCTTGGAACTATGTGTATGTTTTTGTTTTCTGCTCCATGCATATTCTTATGTACCCTCAGAGTCACTTCTTTTTATTTATTTTGGCAATGTATTTTTTGGTGACTATCTTCAACACTATCATCTCCAAGTTAAGTTTGTACCCAAATGACCTCATAAAGAGCAGTATATTTGTTTAGTTGCTTCCTAAATAGAAATATTTGCACCGGTACTTCCCTGTGCAGTACTGCAATTTGCATTCATCTGACCAAGTCTTCCCTTAGAACCCATCAGTTTGCCTATTATGGAATATTTCTTTTCGAAGGTGTAGCATCCAAGCACTTGCTTAATTGTGTTCATTTAGATGCAGTTTGTGGTCGTTGAACTGTGCATTTTACATGATCTGTTGTAGAAAATTAGCCACAAGTTAATTAAAAGCGGGTCAAACAAACGCTAAAATAGGGAAAAGTTGGTGGGGGAAAACAACAGGATTTTCATGATCCATCACAATGCCAAACGCAGCCTTACTTTTTTTTTGAGAGTAAGAGAACTTTTTTTTGAAGGAGTAAGAGAACTTTATATTAATATGGCTAACTGAGGCCGGTAGATCATTCTTCCAGACCCTGTGGCCGATGGAGGAGGCTAATTTTGCTAGGTGGTCGGCCACTCTGTTCGTACTTCGTTTGGAGTGGGCAGTAGCGGACCCAAGAATATTTTGAAGCCTGGGCAAGCTCTAAATTCACAAGCTTAGAGAGCTAATTTTTGTCAAATAGCTATATAATAGGCAGTGCCGGCCGGCCGGAAGCCCGGTAATTGCCTGGGCAACAGGGACGGTAGGTCAGCCGCTGGGAGTGGGTAACCCGACATACCTGTAGTTTTGACATCTCGGTCTTAATCTTCTCAAAGACGTCCTGTAGTTTTGACATCTCGGTCTTAATCTTCTCAAAGACGTACCAGCTGCGCGATCGGTCCTGGGTCTTCGCCTGGAGGGCCGTTGACTTTAGCGGGGTTCAGTTGTGTGGCAAGGTGGATGCCCAGGCCAGCCGCGTTGGCTTCAGCTTCTGCCACATCCTAACAGCATGGCACGGGACAGCAAGCAGCGAGGATGGTCTCACCATTAGCATCCCTGACTACTTCACCCGCACTGGCATGCTTGCCCTCCACAAAGTAGCCGTCGGTGTTCACCTTTAGCCACCCAGGCGGAGGGGGAGTCCAGGAGGCCTGAGTGGCGATCGGAGGGGGAGTTCGACGGGCAGCCTACCCACATTGGTTGTTTGCCCTTTCGATCGACGAGGCCGTCAGGGTTTAGGCAGGAGCTGTTCTGCAGGGCCAGAAGGAAGGCCACAGAACTGGCGATGGATTCCTTCCCTTCCTGATGAAACGCAACATTTCTGAGGTGCCATGCTTGCCAGAAAAGAGTGATGATTCTTGATCTGGTGATATCATCCACGTTTGACAGTAGTTGCAGAAGCCAGTCACGGCTGTTGGGTTGGAAGGATTTTTCATCTGGTAGATCCCAGTTCTCATGCATCTTGTTCCACAGGGCAGCTTCTTTTGTGCAGGCAACAGTTGCGTGGAAGACGTCCTCGAAAGCGTTGCCACAAATTGGGCATAAACCATTGTGGGTCAGTTTCCTCCTCCATTTGTTTTTTGTCGTCGCGAGTGAGTCGTTCGCCACCCTCCATCCAAAGACGCGGACTTTTGTGGACTTCGGCCTGCCAAATGAAATTCCAGATCGATCGGTCTCCATTTGGCCCTCTGTTGCTCCCCTCCCTTCGTTGTTTCTTGAGGTCCATAGCAAGACGGTAAGCACTTTTTAGGGTAAATATTCTATTCTTCTCGTAGTGCCATGCAACCCGGTCCTTAGCCTCATAAACAGGGATATTGATCCTTTGGATAACCTCCCGATCAAAATCATGGAACAGTTCGTGTAGCAGGTCGTTGTTCCAGGTGTTTGTGCCCGGCACAAGGAGTTGGTTGACCCATCTTTTCCTGGTATTCTTCAGTGCAGCAACCTTGAGCTGCCCGTGTTGTCTTGGCAGCCAATTGTCCCTGGAAATCTGTGTTTTCCTGCCATTCCCGATCCACATGATGATACCTGTTTGAGTAGCTCAAGTCCATGCTCAATGCCTCTCCAGACTGGGGACGGGTCTGTCGCAAAAACAGTGTCCAGAATATTGCCCTGCGGGTAGTACTTGGCCTTGATGACTCTGGCGCAATGGGAACTAGGGTTTTGGATTAGTCGGCATGCTTGTCTGGCTAGTAGGGCTTGGTTGAGTAGGCCAATGTCCTTGAACCCCATTCCACCCCTCGCTTTTGGTTTGATCAGATTTTCCCAAGCACACCAATGAACCTTTCTGTGTCCTTCGCCCCCCCCCCCCCCCCCCCCCCCCCCACCACCACCACCAAAAATCCCGAATTAACTTCTCGTATTGGTTGCAGAACCCAACTGTCATCTTGAACATGCTCATAACGTGGTTGGGAAGAGGCTGTGCAACTGATTTGATGAGTGTGTCCTTGGCACCATGGGACATAAACTTTTCATTCCAGTTTGTTGATCTCTTGGTAAACCTACACATAATCGGTTGGAACAGTTCACCCTTCAAGTGTCCATCTGGAGTGGGGAGGCCTAGGTACCTTTCTTCAAAGGTAAAGCTCGAGAGTTTTAGTGTAGATTTTATCTCAGCTTGGGTATCCGTTGGGCAGATATGGCTGAAGAGGATTGAACATTTTCCAAGACTCAGTAGTTAACCAGTACTACCTCCGTTTCATAATATAAGCCTTTTTAGAAAGCTGTTTTAGCTTGCTAAATTTTTAGAAAGCTGTTTTAGCTTGCTAAAAAGGCTTATATTGTGGAACGGAGGTAGTACAATTCTGGAAGAGGCTAAGAACCCTGTGAACTGCCTTGTGCCTCTTCATTATTAGCTTTGCAAAAGAGTAGACAGTCATCAGCGAACAGGAGATTAGAGATCCCAGGGGTGTTTCTTGCAACTTTTATTGGTGTGACGGTTCCCGCCGCCACCTCCTTTTTTTAGGATGCAAGTGAGTGCCTCGCCTACCAGCAGAAAGAGGTAAGGGCTGAGTGGATCGCCCTGCCTCAGTTTGTCTATTACAAACGCACCCTTACTGTTCTTCAGTTTGTCTATTATGAACTATTTTGTTTCTAAGATTTAGTGCCCTGAGCTTTTCTTAATATACTATTCTTCCTTTATCCTTCTTGCAAGTAATATTTGTTTGTTCACTTGATACATGCTAGTACTATAAAAGGAAATTGTTTCGAAACATATATAGTATCTCTGTTTTAGTGTCAAACAAACCTCAGATGCTTTGGGTAATTGTTTGTTTTTTAATGTGTAATGTATCAGCACGAAGCCTTGGTGCCTAGACAGAGTCTTATGCACCAGAGTGTAGGGTTCTATCTCTTTTATTTTTATTATTTTTGGTTTGCTGCCCTATTCATATGATATTCACTGTTTGTGCTGATCAGTTCTCCCAACATATCACTACAGTCTAGGAGGCTTCCCTTTGGATTAACTCTATTCATGTTCATCATGTTTATTTAGGTTATGCCTAGAACTATAATAAGCAGCTTAACAGAAGCATTCAGTGACCTATTACTGGATTTCACTATAATAAGTACCCATAAATCATGACTCAAACATGAGTTTGTCCCCATTAGCATCACAGCTGTTCCTAATAATGACCTATGTAGGAATTTTGCCCAGCACCCACCCTATTATTTCGCTAATTGTTAGACTATAGTAGCTTTAGTTCAGTAGGGGACGTTTTAAGTGTTGCCACAGCTTGGAATTTGTTGCTCTTTCACTAAATTCAACTCACTGAACTAACAGAGTATGTGTAAGGTCAACTTTATAGTGCTGTACACATTACGGATTGATCGGATTTTATTCAATTATTTTCAAACAGGGGTATGGGATATTCAATTATCTTTTTGTCTTTTCTCTCTTTCTATGTTCAAATTCTGAACTGGATACGCCCCTTCTCTTTTGTCCAGTGTGATAAAACAATTAGCTTGTAATATGCACAGCAAAGTACAACTGTGCACATAACCCAAGTGCAATGCTCTGTCATTTGAAATTTGAATTGTGAGCTGCTGAACTTGCAACTGCAGTACTTGTTTAACTACTACTCCCTCCGTTTCAAAATATAAGATGTTTTAGCTTTGTGAAGAAAGTATATCAAGACCCTTTTAGTGTCTAGATTCACTCCAAATCTAGATGAACCTAGACACTAAAAGAGGTCTAGATACACTTCATTCACAAAGCTAAAACATCCTATATTTTGAAACGGAGGGAGTATATACTCATTCATCTTGTTATGTTCATATTGCATTTAAGACCATGGTAGAGGTTGAGCTTAGGTATTTCTTTTATTTCTTTCATCAAGATAGAACAAAATCTTTTGAGATCTTAATTGACATGTGAACTCGCAACCATACTGTGTAACAGCTACATAATCATTCTTGTTTTCTTCGAGTTAAGGTAGAGTTCTGAGTTCATTACAGGTTTGCTGTAGTTATTTTGTATAGATTGAAATTGCACATAATTTCCATGTTTTTAAGAAGTTTATCTTATTTTCAGAACCTCTTGGATAAAAAGTTATGATGCTAATGTGGACAATGCTGGTTCCTGCAAGATGAGGCAATTTATTGAATGCATGCTCACAGGCTAGCTTTGCTGGAACTTACAATAACGCTGCATGCTAGTAAGTTTCTCACGCTGGACCAGAATGATAAAACTAGTATTTCAATAGAGTCGCCATCAAAAACTTGCATTTTCATAGGAGGAACTCATTGTTGTTGATATGTACATGTCAACTGATGTGAGACCTCCACAGCCCACCACTGGCATGACTAAAAGAGCCAGCAGTCTTACATCTTTTGTTAGATAAACTACTATACATCTTGGGCTTGTGGAGTAATTTACATGACACACACGCATAACGCTTTGGCACCTGATCAAAGTCACTAATCCCAGCACACCTAGTGTGCTGCCACTCATGGCACGAGTCACAAGATAGCATCCTCTCGCCATCATCATCCTTGGCTCCACATGAACAATTAACTGTCCATTTGTCCACACCCCTCTCCATCCGATAAATTGCAACCCTGCGCTCACCTCCAACACACTTGCCTTGGATATGAACAGTCCCTTTTGCTCCGACTAAGAGCTTGACTTGAGTTGTGTCACCTGCAGTTGGGCAATCAAGAAGCTGGTTTGCTACAAAGCTCTGCAACATCAAATACACATCTCGGAATGCTCTCATAGCCTCCATCTTCAGATCAGCAATAGTAGCTGTTTGAGGAAGTGTTAGAAGCTCCACTGGGAGGCTGGGTGGATCAGCAACCTGATCCAATAGCTCCACTTGGCACCAGATGTGCAACAAGGATGGGTTCTGAGGCAAGAAATCCTCTTCCAAGTCATAATGCTTGATGAATTGCTTGCAATCTAAAAGGATCATGGCAGATCTCTTGGCCTGATCATGAATTTGCTCTGGCTTATAGAGATGCATTGTATGTGGGCAGAGGAGCGCATCATAGAGAAACTTGATGTCACGAAGAAGATGTTCCTGGGTAGGCATGCTCACATTCTTTGGTGGCAACATGGTTTCATTTGTTAGCCTGCAGCAAGAAAAAATAGTTAGCATTTTGATCATAAACAAGAAATAGGCTAGTATGCAAGTCATAACCACATATCAGAATGTCACCAACCTGTACTCTACTGTGTTTGTCTCACTGTTGCAGCGAACTACAACCACCATCCCATCGAAGGTTCTTGTACCATCAATGGTCTTGAGGCAGTAATCAACCAGCTGTGGTGAACCAATTGGATGGGCTGTCGCTGCCTTTAGGCTTCGCATGGCCACCCACCTATCTGCAGCACGGAGAACTTTCAGAGCAACATCTACTGCTCTCTTTATCTCCTCATCAGCCCAGTTTCCCTCTCTTAAATTGGCTTCAGATGCTATCTCCTTTTTGTGCATTGACACAAGGCGGTTATGTACACTCTTGCTAGCAGCAAGCCCAGAAATATAGAGGAACAGATCACGGAATGTGCTGAGAGGGCGTTTTGAGAGGGATTGATAGAAAGCAATGGTATCTTGTAGTTGGTTTCGAGGAGACCGAGAATGAGGGAAGAAGCGAGACAGTGGCACTGACGAGAGGTCTTCAATGGCTTTGCAGTAGGTTTCAGATGTAATTCCAAAGCTCCCACAGCCAAGTTTGAATCCCCATTGCCCATACCATGAGCAGCCAGTGGCGACAGCATGTAAAACCCGGTAGTCAACTTCAAACTTTTTCGAGACATCCATCAGTGAGACCTTCCTGAAAGTTGTCATGTACTTGAATTTCAGTATTGTTTCCCAACAAACTAGAAAAAATGCTGGAAGGAACAGGCCTGCTTGTGTTCTCTTAATCACAAACAGGTTCAGGTAAATTCGCCTTTCATTACCTGACTCTGAGGTAGTTGCAAAGACGATCCCAGAAGTCCATCAGTTCATATCCTGTCAGGAGGTTCGAGCCACCTCCGTGACCGTTAATTCGTACAAGGTGGCCAAACCCATTTTCATGAACTATGCCATGCAGTAAATGCCGCGGATTGTCAACCTGTACATAGTCCCAATCTTCAGATTCATCAGGGGAGAACCCAGAACTGTGACTACACGATGGACACCTGATCATTCCACAACAAGATTAAATTATTGTCATATCTGAAGGTACTAATGCAGCTTTATTTGTCACAAGCATCAATGTTACAGCTGTTTAACAATGAAATTATTGTCACATTTGTCTGTGGCGATATTACTGCACTATTAAATTGGAAATAATGTACTGAGCATTGGTGATAGAACCAACCTTGTTTGGAACAATTCAACCATCAGGCCACAACGCCGGCAGGTTTTGCACCTGGGCATGTTCTCATTCCGAATTATGAAGTGGTACTTCTTCCCACAGACAGGGTGCCTGCTCCATCCTATCAGAGTTCAGTAAATGTAATGACATCAATTTGTTGTAATTTAACAGCTATATTGTCAAACCATGAGGTATTCACTTGTGCAGATTTAGTCCATGAACAAAAACGTTGTTCATCTTGTCAATATATGGCTAAAAGCTCCCAAGCAAACATAGTAGATCGAGATCATCAATTTAGAACAAGTTTATTGGGCAATTAAATGATAATTAGTTGAGTGTTTGCTTGAAAGAGCGGTGATGCCACATAATCAAGCGAGTTCAATATCATGTGACAATAGGCTGTTCAATAATTTCTTTGTTTTCTTCCGTTCTCTTTTTTTCCTTGTTTTTCAGCCTGTATAAATAACGTCTGTAAAAGCGTGCAGCCATATTGCAAAAGCAAGCGATGACAATCATAATCAGGGAACTGAGATTCAGAAAAGAAGATTTCTCTGTCCTTCAGATGTGCACAGTATTCTGAACTCTATCTGGTGTAATGATATCGAGAGCATTTACTCAGTCGAGATTGTCATAGTATCTAAATCCATGTGAGCATGCATTTATACATATTTACAGCATCCCAAAATAAATAAACACTACAGAGAACACCCTCATCAATCTCACATCTACAGCTAATCCTAAGTTCCTAACAGTGTAGCTATATACTATCAAATCTATAAAAAAATCCCCTAACACAAGACACGGTCTGCTATACTAACACAAACACTCCAGCACGCCGGAATATCTCAAGACACACTTACCGGCGACAGTACAGTGGTCACAGTGGACGCGCCTGGCCCTGGGCACGTCCTCCTCGACCACATCCATGACCACGACAGAGGCCTCGACCTTCTCGCCTACACGGAAACCCACCTGCCACATCGCGCCGGCGTCGCCCAGGACGGCCTCCTGCCCCCACTCCGCGGGCGCCGGCGCCGGGGACGCGTGCCGGGACAGGAACCCCCGCACGTTGGCGCGGAACGTGCCGGCTTCGGCCCGCTCCTTGGCGCCGGGGAACGCCCGCATGTCGAGGAGGCATGGCTCCGCCGTCACGCGCGTCCGCCGCGCCCGCTTCGTCGGCCGCCCGTGGACCGCCATGGGTCGACGCCGGCGAGGAGGTGGGAGAGATCCGTGGGGGAATGGCGCGCTGGGGGCGAGCAGTGACGGTGGCGGGGGCGGGTAGATCCGATCGGGTTCGAAATAATTTCAAACCGCCGGCTGGGTTTGACAGCGCGGGGAGTCGAGGAATTTTCGGATCGCGCCGAGAGAGAGATTCGAATAATTTTTTTCAGATCAGATCATGGTGGTGGATGGGCTAGTGGGGTTGTTGATAAGATCGGGGAGGCGTGGGTATTTATAGGGGGGCCGGAGTTGGGGTCGTGATAGGTCGGTTTGGGACGGAGGAGAATTACGTGTTTACCCCTGGAGCACTACGAAGAGTCGCGAGCGAACACGTCAGCAGCCTTAGATAATGGAAAGATTGAAGCGGGAAGTGGGAGGAAATTTCGGGCGCGGGACCTACCGTGATTTTGACGCGTTAGGGCCTCTGGGTTTGGGTTGTTATCGGGCTGGGCTTTGGAACAGATGGAAAGGCTGAAGACGGATAGGAGTATTGAGCGGACGATAGACCATAGGGCATCCGAGTATCGGGCTTGATTGTCTTGGAGGAAAAAACTTCACTACCAAATCTGACGATGGCCGTTAATTTTGGAATGTTTCGTTCGGTAATAACAAGATTTGGTTTTTTTTTGTGGAGTTGTGGTAGAATTTTTGCTGGCATATTTAGCTATGTCGAACTTTGGCTCCGTTTTGGCTGCAAACCAAACAAGAAAAACACCATCGTAAGTTGCCTTATATGACGGCATATTGTTTCTTTCCTCAACAATTATTTTTCAGGGCTAATAACATCTGGATTATTATATTAACCAAAGAACATGATTACAAAGGATACATGAGACCTCTAGATTACATGTTAATCAAGGTGGTGGATTACCTGGGAAAAAAACCAAGGTGGTGGAATGAGATAAAAAATAAATTGAATGATGAGAAAGTACAAGTGGATCCGGGAAGAGAGCGAAATCCATCATGATGTCATGAGAGGGAGTTTGTTGGGCTAATCCGTCTACATATAGGTGAGATTGCAACCCGAATTCATTCACAACTACAAGCCCATGTGAATCCTTGATCTTTGATAATACCAATGGTTGAAATGTCTCCTTGAGAGTCAAAGGAAATTTATGCGGTGAAATCTTGTAAAAATAAAGACCACCGACAAAGTAAATTTAAGAGCACACCCAATAATAAGCTGATTGTATTTTTCAAACAAAACTACAAAGAGGGTACTCTCCTATAGAGATCACTTTTGCAGTCTCGCCATGCAACAAGTTGTGCGTCCTAGCCCATGGGAGCCTTTTCATGCGACAAGTGGCGTGTGTAGTGAGGATGAATGGTGGCTCATGTGCAATGAGCTTTTTTTTGCATATTTTATTTATCACGAGGAATAATAACGACAGAGTCAAAAAAAAAGCTGCAATAACTTTTGAAGAGAGCATCTAAAGTTTTGCCATTGCATTTCTCGTGACGAGTTAGTATTATATCCCATATTGTTTAATGTATTCTAGTTAATATATTTTTTATGTACTACTCCAATTGTTACATTTGCATTGCCTTGTGTTTGATAGATTTACGCCCCGAATTGCATTCTCATAGGTGTACCTCTTATTTTGGCATGTGCACTACTCTATTTTTTTATACTTACATGTGTCTTGTAGGTACCATGATTATGCTGCCTTGTGTACTACCTCTTATGATGAATAATTCATGTAATTGCACTCATGTACTACCATGTGTCACGTAGATGCATTGCTCTTATGTTTTTGTATTGTTTTATGTGTTTACCGTTCCTATTGTGGCAGTTATTACTCTAATTATTTTCTGTGACTTGCGTGTAGTGGTTGCACAGTCCTAAGATTTTGTCGTACTACCGTATGTATATTGTTTTAGTTGTAGTTCCCCATAGCCACAAGCCGGTACAAGGGTGCAAGAACTTCATACCATGAATGTGATGTAGTTTTAGGAGAAGCACATTAAAATGTAAGGCATATTTTTCATTTTGTACTACAAGGCTTTAACTAACATTTACTACGTTTATACGAAGCTTATGTGATACAAAATCACAATCGTAAGTACCTACAAGTGCGAATCTAATGACGTAACCTCTTTGCCACATATATTGGATTCTGATATTTTTTCGAAATGGGAGAAGATCGCCCCGGCCTCTGCATCCAAGAGATGCAAACAATCTATTTTATTAGATTATTCTAAAAAACCTTACGAGAGAGATTACAAAGATCAAACTGAAGTCCACCAAAATAAAGCGACAACTCGCTAATCCTAGAATCCTGATGATGGGGGTGTCTATGAACAGAGCTAATATCACTGACATCCCACTAACGTGCATCATCTAAATCCGAAGGCCTCGACAAGTCACCCATAGCAAGTGGCACAACCGATCCGACAGACCCTCAACGCATACCACCATACATGCTCTGGAAAGTCCTAGCCGCCGCCTTCTTCCGCATACCCAACTTCCAGAGAGATCAATGCACTGACCTTACGAGGCCTACCATTGATGTCACCATGACGCCAGACAGCACCACCACCATGCACGCATCCATCCAAGGACGCGTGATCGCCACCGAGACCTCTCGACACCATGCCGTTGGGTCCCGTCAACAAACACAACTAGAGAACTCCAAAAGATCTATCGTGCGTAGCACCTACCAAACTAGGCATGACTGACCGTAGCACCTGGCAGCTAGACATGACTTGACATTTCCGCCGAAGACTCTGTGCAAGACGAAGCCACTCTACCTCCTACCTCTGCCATTCGGCGCCGCTCCACAAACGGTGCCCCCAAGAGGGATCGCGACACCGCAACGCCACCATTGTCCGATCCGGTGATCTTAGGATTTCCCTCGGAGCGGCACGAGTGGGTAGACGGTGATTGAAGAACAATGCCTTCAACAAGGTTGCGACGCGAAAGCGCCGCCATCGCTCGCCTTGACCGGTATCGCAGCCTGGTTTTCACTGGTAACCACGCGCCCCAACTCGATGTCGGGGCTGAGATGTGATATGCACCACACCTAGCCGCAAACTGGCCGACCATCTCCGGCGAAGAAGACGACCGCCACCACCAAATATCAAGATTTTTTCTAATAAATAAAATACACCATGTAGATTAAAAGGGAGGGAGTATTGGTTTTGATCTGTCGGGTTAAACAACCTCTCACGATAACAAATAACGAGATAAGTCAAAACTAATGATAGAAAAGAAGGGGTCCACAAACCAACGTTCGTGGCCTTATCTGTACGCTAACTAAGCGTCCTGATCGAGGTGCTCTAACCAATTATTGGTTTTGGCCCCTGTTGCATGCACATATAAATAAAGAGGGGAGTCCGGCGACTGGTAATTGACCTAATAATTTGCCTAGCCGAGCTGCTCCCCAAGATCCCACGATCTGCTCCGATCACAAGCTACACACAGCAACGGGATCCGTTGGAGCCTCGACGTGTTGTCCCTGGACAATGCAGGTGGAGGCCTGAGGGGATCAGGGTGATCCCCAGATCATCTGCCGCTGCAACGACTGCTTCATCTCTGTCGACCCTTCCTAAAGCCTGCAACAAGCAGGCAATGGAAAACAAGTTCACTCCAACTCGCACTGTTAGTTATCCATAGGTGCATTTTAGGTGATCAAATGTGCATTAGATGTACTAATGCATAAGATAGATTCCAACAATGGTATTAGAGCAGGGATCTGATCATGTTAAGTGCCCTAGCCCTTTATTTTAGATTAGGGTTGCAATCTGTTGATCAAATTCCCATGCATGGATCATGTTAAAATAAGTGTGCGTATTTTGGTGACATATTTGTTCTAATTTAATCCTTAAACCTGCATTGTTAATGGTCAAGATCAAATTAATTAACAACTTTCTAATGATGCAATCGTGCCTCAGTTAACTTCATTTAAGAAAATAGACAAGGGGGGGGGGTATGATTCACACATTAAGAAAATAAATCCCTAGTTTTTAGGGTTAGAACTCTAACCCTAAACTTAAGCACACACGAGTTTTTGGACTTACCAAAATGGCCGCGTCGTCGCCTTTTCCCGTCGGGGCTTGTGCAGCACCCACCACTGCACGAGGGCGAGGATGCCGCATCGCCGCTTCCTTCCACCAGAGAGAACACGCGGAAAGTGTTGCTCGGACGCCGTAGGAGAAGATGTGCTTCCGCGCGAAGCGGACAAGCTTAGTCGCGGCATGGACGCCCGTGTCACCACCCGTCGTGCCGCTCTCCGCAGAAATGGACTCCGGCTTGCCGGCGCACCCACTGGAGCTCCCTGGATGAACGGGCAAGCACCAGAGGCCACACCCGGTGAAGGAGCGCGCAAGACTTGGTCCTGGCACGCTGCTCCGTCGAGCGCAGTCGTCGTGCCGCCATAATCGCCGAGGAGAGTGCGGTCACCTCGGGCGCTGCTTCTTTGCCTGCGTGCCTAGAGAAACGTGAGAGGTGGGTAAGGGGCCAGGAGGGGGCGCAGCCGCAATTGGCTGGCTTTCGGGCTCCCGCTACGAGTGAGCATGCGTCCACTCATGCACGCCGTCACAGTTGGGTAGTCCCCGGGCTCATGCTCCTGCTCCCCTGCGAGCGAGCGATGCGCCGTCGCCGTCTCTGTCTCGAATAGGAGCGGAGAAATTGGGAGTGGGAAATAGGAATGGGGTTAGGGTTTTGACAGTGGTTGGTTTAGATCCAACTCGGTCGCATCCTGGCCGTTGGATGGATCCGATGCTCCACGGCGAGCCGGACGTAAAGGTTAGCCGCGGGGCTTAATGGGCTGCATTTTGGAGGCTGGGTTTTGACCCAGGTAGAGGAGCAACTGGCTTTTATTTTGTTTTCTGTATTCTCGGTGCAGGTTTAATTATGATCATAATTTTAAGTTTTTCTGCACTGTTTTGTGCAGAAATTAATTTACTAATATATGATTTGAAGCATACCACTGTTCTGAACAAAATTGAACTAACGAGATATTTTGTTTAGATTTTGTAATATGTTTGTATGTTGTACGTCTTTAAAGACATCTATGATGTTATGTATGTTTTTGATGTTTTAAATTAATAAAGTTTAGTGTCTAAATTTAATTCTAACCAACATTGTTTTAATTTTATGAGTTGCTCTTTATGCTGTTTGAGTTCTTTGTCGCTTCTACCCATCGGTGATGTGACATAAAATTATATATTGTTGTATTGCATGTTTGTTCGATTCACCAACTTATTTTTTATTCTCATGCAATTGACTAATGTTGTTTTCTTATGCCATAATGACATCATCCAACCCTTTTCGATATGAGATGTTGAATAACTCGCAGGAAGCAATTTCCTGCGCTAGAAGTTAGGCATTGAGTTCTATTTGGGTTGTAATGGCCTTGATTATGCCTTGAGGGACTAAAAACTGTGGCACCCACTTAGGGTGTAACAGGGTATGCTGACCTCAAGAAAATTATGATTCCAAGATGGAGAAGTGAGAGAATTCTAACCACATTGCTCTTATGTTAATGAATGCATCCATATCTCCTGATATTGCTGGTGCACTCCCTAAAAATGGCACTGCTAAGGATTTTTTAGCAGATGTTGAGGAGCAATCAAGGGCTCCGAGAAGATTTATGCTCATGATCTTTTCTATAAGCTTCTTGAGGAATATACCGTAACTGGGAAAGATGAGGTTAAGACTCACTTATTGAGGAAAGTGAATGCTTATCAAAAGCTTAAAACTCTAAAATGTGAACTCAGTGAGAACCTACTCATAGTCATAATATTGGAATCACTACCAGCTGAATTTGAGAAATTCAAGTTAAACTATAACTCTCTAAAGGAAAAAATGGCCATTGGCCGAGATGACTCCTAAAATTGTCCAGGAGGAAGAGATGATTATCAAGAAAATCAAAGATCAAGCCTTACAGGTTGGAACCTCGAAGAGGAAGAGTGTTTCGAATGGTCCTCCCAAGTAGAAGCAATTTCAAGGCAAAACGCCTCCAAAAGGGAAGGGAGCTAGTTCCATAAGTTCTAATCCTGGCACTTCAACTGGTGTTGGGTTGAACGTGTGAAACTTCTGCAAGCATGAAGGACATTACATGAAGGATTGCCCAAAATGGCTAAAGTGGCTAGCCAATAAAGGTAATGATGAAATCACTTTTATAGATGAATCTCTTTATGTTGAATTTTCTAGAAATACATGGTGAATTGACTTAGGTGCAACTGTTCATGTTGCAAATTCCATGCAAAGATTCCATACAACCCGCACCATAAGTCCAGGGGAAAGAAGGCTTAAGGTGGCAAATGTGAAGGAAGAAGACGTTGAAGCTTTGGGTTCTCTCGATCAGGAGCTAGACACCGGATTTTTCCTTCGTTTGAATAATATTCTCTATGTCCCTACCTTAAGTAGGAATCTTATTTCCGTTTTATGTTTAGACGATGACATGTTTGAATGTCTCTTTGGTAACAAACACTGTGTTTTAAAGCATTGTAATAAAGATATTGGTCACGGTGTCAGACGAGGCAAACTATATATGTTATCTGCCAATGATTCTATTTTGCATGTGAATGATGTGAATGTGAATGAAAAATACAGCACTGATAAAAAATGGAAAGGAATGAGCACTTCTTCGAAATTGTGGCATCGTCATTTAGGCCACATTTTGAAATGCATCGATTGCATTAAAGGAAAATATGCAAAACTATTAAGAAAGGAGAAGTAAGAACCACGAGGGTCCTCGAACTTATTCATACTGACATTTGTGGTCCTCTTAATGTAAAGTCCACGGATGGTTTTGATTCATTCATAACATTCACAGATGAATTTTCTCGGTATGGGTATATTTACCATATTCGTGATCGATCGGAAGCTTTGGACAAATTCAAAGTGTTCAAAACCGAAGTTGAGGACCAACTGATACCTTTGATCCGGATTACAGATGTAGTATAGCTTCTTTTTCCCTAGTAGACCTAGCTTATCGAATCCTCAGAAAGTAGATGCGTAGTGAAGTTACTTTAATAGATATTCGGGAGTTTTAGAATTCCTTTTGTGTTTTTACCGGACCAAGAGTTTGTGTCTTTTTGTTGTTGTTGATGATGGAGAGAGAGGGCCTAGGGTGTTCGGTTTCACCTGTAGCTGTGCAACACATCTGATGGGAATAAAAGATAAAAATAAAGTATGCATATAATTGTTAGAGCAAGAGAAATTATATGTGGCAGTGCATCCATAATTGCTATTGCCTCCGCAACCGCTTATAGCAATAACCTACTAGTCTCATCCATAGAAGAAAGAGAACTAATGATATGCATAATGATGTCGCTATTAATCCCAAGTAAATACCCCACATACAGCCATACTACCCCTTCTGTCACTAGGGTTCCCAACCTGTAGATTAGTCATTACTCATACTCCTTATACCTGGCTCAATCCTCGGGGTCTTGGGTACCTGACAAGTCCTTGGATTGAGGCAAGATATGATACAATAATCATCATGTCATACAAACTAATACATGATCACATCTATGATAAATAACATGCACAAACACTACATGGCTAGGACGAAGCCCTTAGCCCAAGGAGAATTACTCACACATAGAGATGAGATCAACAATCACGGACATTGTAATGGAAATCATGAGATTGATATCAAATAGTCTTACAATGTCGCCAATCGAAGAAGAGATCTACTATTACAAGTGGTGGAATATGGCTATGGTGGTGGAGAAGGATTTGGAGATTAGATTTAAGTCCATTCCTCCGACGGCTGATGATCTAGGGCAGGGACTCTCGAGCTCTCTTTTCTCGTCGCCCGAGGCTTCTTATATAGGGGTCCCTTCATGAAAGTTGTTCTGTTTGACCTAGCAGCATCGATGGCAACTATATGACCGGAACTATACGACCGGAATTTTGTTCCAGTCGTATAGTTGGTCGTTAAAGCATCTACCTCCGACCCATGACTCCTGGTTTCTTTTGGTTGTTGGTAATCTCGTATCTTTGACTTTAATATAGTGATTCCCATCATTAAACATCATTATCTGCGCAGGAAAAAATAGAAATAAAGGATTGCATACCCCTTTGAATATTAGGCATTAGTGGTAGGGTTTAGAGAGATATTTCATCAAACATATGAATAATATCCAGTTTAAATGTGGATGTAGATGGCTATATTTCAGAGCCATCAACCTCCCTAAGCTTAACTTGATCGTCTCTGAGCAAGAAAACCAAAATCAAAAAGGAACTCAGCATTTAAACTAAAATAACGAGATGATGATCTTACTCACGATTGATAGTCTCATGTTTCCTCCACTTCATAAATCTAAAAAACTTCAGCATAGATAGAGTAATGGCAAGCATATCATACGGATTTTATGCATCCTTATAGCGCAGCAAAATTATTGTTTAACATGGATGATTCAAATGAGTAAACTTTATTCCATGTCATGTAATCAACTCATAGACTTGCGTTTGAACAAAGTATAATCATGTAAATTGAGAGTGTGAGAGTTGTCATGAAAAACATATACACTAGAGTATCTCAATTCTCCCACATCAATAAATCAAGACTTTTCAAGCACTACTTTTCTATTCATTGTCCTTCAAGAATTTCTGTTCTTGAGTAACTGAGAGCATGCCAAAGATTTTTATTAGTTTATTGGCTGTGATGGACACTCGTGGCATCACTAAGGGTTTTGTTCCTTTTGCATTATGATTACTCATAACAGCCAGAGGAGTGATTCCATCATGATTACAGCTACCCGGAAGTGCCAAGAATCTTACCCACTATAGCATTGCTGCTACAAGTGTTTAATCAACTCATAGACAAAACCTAGGAGTTTCCTCCATGAAGATCATTCGTAGGCCAGTGGAGTTGTTGGCATCCCATGAAGTTTGACATGCATAAATCTATACCATTCTTATGATTAACAAGTCAAACTTTGGCATGCTCACAAAAATCGCTAAACATTAATTCAATCGAACAAGTCCTTTTAAAGAGAGCTATCAAGTCAATCAACATTTTTAGTGGTGTTGAGTGTCTCTAGAAATAAACCTTCAAGACAAAACACTAAAACACCCAAGCCTTCAATTGTGATACTTTTTGTTATTACAATTGTTTAGCAATTTTTAGTAAAGGCTTGGTTAATTACGAGAGTTAGAACAAAACGTACCCAACTAAATTCCCATGCAAACGAAAATCTTACTACAATACAAAGACTCACTCCACCAATATAACATCTCAACATTTACTACTAACTAGCATGGGTTTCTCAAACTTCAAAAGTGGGAAGTCATAAGGCATACCTCTCATGTTTGGTTCCACTTCTCTCTTCCTTTTTTATTTGCTTCTTGGAAACTCGAAGTCGATCACTCTCCTGCAAAAAATTGAAAACCTTGAGGCGAAAAGAAAAGAAAGAGGGAAAATAAGGAAAAATGGAAAAATATTTTTGTGTTTTTTAAGAGAGGGAGTTTAAAGAATATAAAATTGGCGACAAAGCTCGGCTAGAAAATCTCGAAAGAAAATAGAAAGGACTAAAAATAAAGTGTTGGGGAAACCAACACGAGTGCTTATAAACTTGAATTAAAAACACAACCTCAAAATAAATAAAAACGAATGAACGCCAAATAAAGATACATGAGGAAACTTCTCCAAGCTTAGGCTTTTGCAAGCCCTTCAAATCATCGTGGTGGCGGAAAAAAAAGTCGTTACTCTAGTTCGCAAATTGAGTTGAGAGGTTACTAGTTGTTCCTCGGAGGTTCAAAAAGAGGCTATACATCCCCTCCATAGTCCCTCCAAGTTCTTGGAAGTCTTGGTATGTAATCAGGTTTGTGGATGCTCCTCTTGATAAGGAACTTCTTGCTCCTACTCTTGGTCCTCATCCTCCTACGGAACCTCCTCCTCGGGTTGGTGTTGCTCAACTTGCAAGTCATATAGCAAAAATCCTTCCTCGATAGAGAAAAGACCATTAGACATAGGAGCAGGGTAAATACGCCCAGCTCCAGCAACATGCAAGTAATAAACACCACGTCTCCTAGTGAGCATTCCATAAGCTTTTAAAGTAGAGAAACCAACACGTCGCTCACCTAGCATAGTTTGCAACTCACCTAGGTTGATGCCTAGGGCAGTGGCAAGCACGGTGATGACGCCTCCACCTGTGATTGGTCCTTGGCTTTGGGAGGATTGGTGCTCTAGGTAGCGCACAAGGATGGCGCCCAAGTTGAGTGACAAGCCGCAGTTGATGTAAGCATCCTTTGCGAGGACTAAGATGTCCTCCTTATTAAGTCTCGTGAACTCATTACATGCCTGCAAGGTATTAGCAATAACATAGAGCAAATAGCGAATTGCGGGATGTTGAATATTCTTCCCCTTGCTTACTCTAGTAATGAAACTCATTCCATTATAATATTGTTCAGGGGAAGGTTCTAAGCCAGTAAAGGATGCGCGTAAGGCATTAACATCATTGTTTGGCAAATTAAAACATGTGCACCATTCATCTAATGTTAAAGTGTAGTTGTTGTTCATAAGTCGGAAGTAAATTGTGTTCTCTCCTTGCCATAGTTTAACGGTGCTTTGCAACGAACTTAGGAATTCAATAGTTAAGCGGCGATAAGTAGCCACATCATTGTACACAAAGTTTTGTAGGCCAGCTCTATTGCAAAGTAAATTGAAGTCATCAGAAATACCGAGTTGGTTCAATATAATGGGGCAAGCCTACTTGGTGGCCTTCACTTCGTGGTTCTTGATCTTGTCGAAGCGATCATGTTGGAGATCACTCCTGAATCATATCCCCATGCATTCTTGAGCGACAGCCCGAGAAGCGCTAGTGGTGTCCCAAGCACGAGTTTGGCTCCTTGTGTTCATCATCTAAAACATTGAAGAAAGACAAAAATAAAACTTTTTGATCCAACAACAGTAAGTATAGCATATTCCTCATCATAGCACACTAAAGAATCTCCTCAAAATAATAATCTAGGCAAGAGAATCATGGCAATTCATTCATAGTAGGTCTTACCCTAGATTGATGACAATAGATCGAAGATGAATTTACAAAAAGTAATTAGAGGATCGGATGAGAGTCATACCATAGATCACTTGTGTGTGAGGAAATCGAACGAATGTGAGTAGAGATGAAGATCTCTTGAGGTTTTGAGAGAGTTTTGGAGGTAGAAGAGAGAAAAAGGATTGAAGTTTTGGAGTTAGAGGTACCTTCCTGTGTGATTTTGTGGTCGGACGCAACTATACGGGTGCAACTATATGGCCAGAACAATGCGTTCCCGCTGTACAGTTGACCTTCTTTCAAAATTTTAAGGTTTCCACCTGGCGGCGTAGCTATATGGCCGGAACTATATGTTCCCGCCGTATAGTTGGTCGTCAAACCGTCCATATCTGGGAAAAGAAAATATACAAAGGCATCAATATCTATACGACCGAAACTATACGGACGGAATTTTTATTCCTGCCGTATAGTTGGTCATTAACCTGTCAGTACATATGAAAAGAATTTGTACAAAAGCACTGATATCTATACGACCAGAACTATATGGCTGAATTTTTTTTTGCCGTATAGTTAGTCATTAAACCGTCAGTACATATGAAAGAAAAATTGCCGATGGCAAAGATTTCTATACGACTGGAGCTATACGGCTGGGATTTTTATTCCCGCCGTATAGTTGGTCGTTAAACTCTTTGTATGCATCAAAAAAATTGTTTCGTCGAAAAATATTTCTTATCCTGTAACTTAGTGATATACTTTATTTTTGACAGTAAATATTGTCGACCAACAACAACATGAATAAATAGGATTTTTAGTACTATCGAACTTCTTCTCCTCAATTAGAGTTTTCTAGCATTCTCTATTAAACATAAACTTAAACTAAAACTTAAAAACTTTACTCAAACCTTTATTTCACATGGGTTGCCTCCCATGAAGCGCTCTTTTATGGTCAATAGCTTGACCTCAATGTTGCTCACTTAGGCCAGATGATTCGAACACCCACTCCAAAATAGTTGGCTTGCAAAGTGATGGCCTCCTTTCCATCATGCTTGGCTTTCTTCTTCCTGGGGAAATGAATAACAAAAGGATCCCGTGAAGGCAATTGAAGCTTCATGTTCCCTTCATGTAGATTAGTCAAAGCCTTAATAGTTCTTAAGAAAGGACGACCTAATATAATAGGAGCAGTAGCATCTTCAGGCATGTCAACAATAACAAAGTCAATGAGAGCAGGACAACCTTTAATGTATACTAAAGTATTCTCCTTAATTCGTACAGCTTGTTTGTAGGTAGAATCTACTAGATGCAATTTTAACTCGGTGATCTCAAAGGAGCCAAGATTTAACTTGTTAAAAAGATTCTTTGGAATTGTTGAGACGCTTGTACCTAGATCACAAAGTGCAGCTATCTCATTGATTCCAATTTTAATCTTAATAGTAGGCTCAAATATGTCATCAAGCTTCATAGGTAATTTTCAGCAATTTTCTTATATTCTTCCTCAAGCTCACGTACCTTTATTGCTACCTGATTAACAAAGTGTTGGTATATAGCTTCCTCATTACCTCCACTTACCAAAATCTTAATGTTGATCCTTTTTACGAGATCTTAGCGCTTTAGCTTGGTGAAGGGGCATTACTATAATCAAGTTATTCAGACTCCTCCCTTTGGATTCTCATCATCTTGTGGTCTTCAACAGTATTGGGCTCAGCTTTACCTGCAAATTTGGCTAGAATGAGAGTTTGACTCTCGGTTATCTTACCTAGCTGTGCCTCAACAATCACCGTTCTTTCTTGGAGGGCCTGCAAATCATTTCTCAAACTTACAACTTGGTTAGATAATTTACCAAGCATATCATCATGGTTCTCCATTATTTTAACAAGAATATTGTTTTGTTCATTTTGCGAGTCTATAAAAGACTTAAGTGTTTCTTGGACTACCATTACTAGTTCCCATATTATTATTAGAGTTACCTGCAGGACTAGAATAATCTGTTTCTTCAATATTTGTTTCAGGGATATCTCTTACCTAGGTTTCCTTACCTTTTATGGCTAGTATGAGCTCATCCAACTTAGCATTGATTTCTTCATTTTCTTGTGGTGAGACGGAGTTCACCTTCTTCATGTTCGATCTATCCACATGCCATTGGGCATGGTTGTCTTGCATATTGTCTAGCAGTTGGTTTGCTTCAGTAATATGTTTACCCATAAATGTTCCTCCAGGTGCAGTATCAATCATAGACTTAGACAAAGGGTTTAAAGCATTATAAAATAGATGGAGAATTAACTAGTCTTCCATCCCATGACTAGGACTGTTTCTCATGCATTCTTTCATCTTCTCCCATGCAAGCACTAGTGGCTCATGCTCTTCCTGTCTAAAACCAGTAATATTTCTAAGTTGCATAGTCTTTGCAGATGGAAAAAATTTAGTCATAAATAAAGAAGTGCATTCCACCCATGATGTAATAGTATTTTTAGGTAAAGATAGCAACCATTCTTTTGCTCTTCCTCTAAGATAGAAAGGAAATAAACGCAATTTTACCACATCGGGGTCAACGTCTTTTATACGCATCATATCACATATTTCTGTGAAAGTATTCAAGTGCATACATGCGTCCTCAACAACAGAGCCTCCAAATTGATTCTGTTGAACCAAATTTAAATAATGGGGCTTAATTTCATAGTCATCACCAACAATTGCTGGCTGAGTAATAGGAGGACGCAAATAATCATTGTTGGGAGTAACAAACTTCCGAAGCTTCTTTTCAGCCATATTTCCTATGTTTTTGGGTTTTCTTAAACAGAGACTTATAATAGTAAAAGCAAGAATCTAAAAGGCTAACTAATTTTTTTGGTTTTTCAAATAAAGACTGAAACCAAACTAACAAAATTAAAAACAAGAATTGAAACTAGCAAGGTTCCTACTAACCTCACCAGGTTAGCTATTGCTTCCCCGGCAACGGCGCCAGAAAAAGGGTTGATACCTTCGATCCGGATTACGGATGTAGTATAGCTTCTTTTTCCCTAGTAGACCTAGGTTATCGAATCCTCAGGAAGCAGATGCGTAGTGAAGTTACTTTAACGGACCTTCGGGAGTTTTAGAATTCCTTTTGTGTTTTTACCGAACCAAGAGTTTGTGTCTTTTTGTTGTTGTCGATGATGGAGAGAGAGGGCCTAGGGCGTTCGGTTTCACCTGTAGCTATGCAAAACATCTAATGGGAATAAAAGATAGAAATAAAGTATGCATGTAATTGTTAGAGCAAGATAAATTATATGTGGGTAGTGCATCCATAATTGCTATTGCCTCCGCAACCGCTTATAGCAATAACCTACTATTCTCATCCATAGAAGAAAGAGAACTAATGATATGCATAGTGATGTCACCGTTAATCCCAAGTAAATCCCTCACATATAGCCGTACTACCCCTTCTGTCACTGGGGTTCCCAACCTGCAGATTAGTCATTACTCATACTCCTTATACCTGGCTCAATCCTCAGGGTCTTGGGTACCTGAAAAGTCCTTGGATAGAGGCAAGAGATGATACAATAATCATCATGTCATACAAACTAATACATGATCCCATCTATAATAAATAACATGTACAAACGCTACATGGCTAGGCCGAAGCCCTTATCCCAAGGAGAATTACTCACACATAGAGATGAGATCGACAATCACGAACATTATAATGGAAATCATGAGATTGATAGCAAATAGTCTTACAATGTCACCAATCGAAGAAGAGATCTACTATTACAAGTGGTGGAATATGGCTATGGTGGTGGAGAAGGATTTGGAGATTAGATCTAAGTCTATTCCTCCGGCGACTGATGATCTGGGGCAAGGACTCTCGAGCTCTCTTTTCTCGTCGCCCGAGGCTTTTTATATAGGGGTCTGATGAGTGCATATTTTGCATCATGTTTTACATTATTATTTTGCATTGTAGATGTAGGATCTTGGTATTTTACGGCACTTGCACGCACATTTTATGTCTATTTTCATCAGGATCAGGATAGATGATGGATCAAATGGATATAATTCTTGGAGCAGTTGTACTGTGGAGAAAAGGAGTCAAAAACAACGTAAATCGCTTATTTCTAAAATATTAATAATACCAGAAGAAAACCAGAAGCGAACAAGGGAAGTAGAGAGTACAACAACCAACTATACGACCAGAGCAACTTTTCCGGCCGTATAGCTTCGGCCGTATAATAGTTCCGACGTGGAGCACCGCCTCCGCCTCGTCAAATAGTTTCACCCCCGTGCAATTGGTTCGAAGAGACGACATACAGAATACCTAGAAATCACCGAAACCTCACCTCTGGAAGGCATCTAGAGGGGGAACTCATCCACAAGGGATCCATCTTCGACCTACGTAGATCCGGGAGGCTAAGGCATCAACCTTCATCATCCACCGCTGCATCACCACCATCTCCATCCATACCATCTACATCTTGTCTAGATCTTGTTGTAATTCCTATACTCGTTGTAGATTTATATAAGTGCTATTCATGTATGATTGTTTCCATTACCATTGCTATGATGTTGATTGCCTCCATGTCTGAGTAGATCTCTAGTTCTTGGGGAGATGAAGAAACCCTAGCATATGACTGAGATGAGATAGAGATTATTATGTTATACATCATTATGTGTACGTGTTAATTGTCTTCATCTTGATGTTGGGAGTTGTGCACCTCCTTAACATTTGCCTCTTGTGGGGACTCGATGAAGGTGATTACTTGTTGGTAGACGGAGGGACGATAACACTTACTGTGACTATAAAGCTGTTATCATTCTTTACGTACTAACTTGGAGAATTAAGGAGAACTCACAAAGCCATGTCCATGCCATGGGAGAAATCCCTTAATAGCGCAGTAATTCGCAGTAATTCGATTGATGTGGATTGTTGTCTGCTGTGGTTATGAGGATGACGTGTGCATTGATTGCTGGCTATTTGTCCATATATGGAGCTCCTCCCACATACATACACATTATGAGAATATTCGTTATAATACTCTCAATTACTTAGTCTAAATTACTAGCGATGTATCCACTATTCCCTAAGAACGCCTTTTCCCTATTGTAGTTCTAAAGTTCTATTACACACGCGATTCTTACTTTTTGCATTAAGTTTTGCTTTACTTTAAAACACCTTGTTCTACCAAAAACCCAAAAAACAACTCTACTTTACTTGCATCTTAAAGTTATTTCTTAAGTACTTCGTTCAGTTATAGTTAAAAGCATTTTAGTCTTTTGCCTACTGCTCCTTATGGGATCGATATCTTTATTTCAAAACTAGCTACAAACGATATGTGCACTTGCAGTCATCAAGCTATTTTCTGGCGCCGTTACCGGGGAGCTTAGCGTTATAAGTCACTTTACTTTTAGTTATTTACTTTTGTTGTACTAATTTTTACTTGAGTTGCAGGACCACAACAATGGACATCACTCAACATTTAAACTAGCTTGAGGCAGTAAGGAAAATGGGTTTGCCCATGGACGCTTTTATAACTATCAACAAAAGCATAAATACGGATGGAGTTGAGATCCATCCTTTATTATTTGAATTATTACATTCTAAAAAATTTGCAGGAACCAATGAAGAGAGTCCATATGGACACTTAAAATTCTTTGAAGACATTCTTAATTCCTTTTTCTTGACGACTGTAATCTTGATATGGTTAAAATCTAGTTGTTTAGACAAACTCTCTCTATAATGTTTGCGACGGGTACAAATCTTTTTGTGCGGAAGCAGTAAGGACTTGGGAGGAATTGGCAACCAAGTTCCTATCAAAATATTATTCTGAAAGCAAAGCTCATAGGATGAGATGTATTATTATCAGTTTCAAAAATAATCCTAGTGAGAGCTTATATTAAGGATATCTAAGGTAGAAAATCTACCTAGATAATTTCCCCATCATCGTTTGCCTGATTGGTTAATCACCCATACCTTTTATGGAGGGCTAAATATTGAAAATAGGATGAATCTAGACACTGCTTCTAATGGCAGTTTTCTATCTTATACCTATGATGAGGCTTGGAATCTAATAATAAAAATGAGAGAAGCAACTGAAAATTTTAAAAATAAGGAAAATATTACAAATATTTTTTCTGAATATGCTTGCATTAACGATTTTCTTGAAGATGAGAGGACAAATACAATGATTAAAACCCTCGGTATTGATTCTTACTCAGTAAAGAAAATTATTGAGAATTATGCAGGGCATTTGCAGGTACCTACAGAATGGGAACCTCGTAAACCCCTCGAAGAAAAGAAGCGTGCAAGAGCACTAATGAAAGAGTTCTCCTCGATACCTATACAAGGGATCTTTGAAAAAAGACAAAGAGAGGAAGAACAAATAAAGAAGAGACTGAAGAAACCAGAAAGGAATTCCGAAGCTACAAATATAAATAATGTTATAATAAAGGATCTTATGGAAGCACGAATAGTGGAAGATGAAGTGGTTGTGTTAGACCTTGAAACCCCAGAATTCATCAAAGGTAAGGTTCGAGGTAACGAAAATTCAAAACTAATGACACCTATATATCATGGAGAAAGTTTCTTATATGGAATTTGTGAACAAATTTCCACCATAAATATTATGCCTTCATCACTTTATGAGGAACTCCGCTACAATTTAAATAATCCAGATGTGGAACCGGTAGACACTATTATTAAATTGTCTCATAGAACCAATATAAAACCGAAAGGAGCAATCAAAAATATCTATGTCTTTATTGGCTCGCTCATGTACCACCTTGTTTTTCATATAGTAGATATGCCTCGAGATTCTTTTTGTCCCATTCTTTTAGGCAGGCCTTTTATTTCTATCACCAAGGCTCGAGTAGATAATCAGAAGGAAACTATTTCATTGAAGTTTGGAGAAGAGGAAATGACATTCCACTTCACCAAACTAAAGAAGAGGCCATATGAAGTTGAGGATATCAAGGAAGAAAAGACGATTGCCGAGCTAGCGACAATTCATTTTAGTACTCCAAAAGATGAATTAGAAAGGAGTTTGATTAATTGGGAAGAAGCACGAGATGATGAGAAGAAACAAGACATGGCTGATTACCTTGATTCAATTCCGGAAGCAAAAAATCCACATGATATGAAGAATTGGTAAGAACAGGAGATGAAGAACCTTCACCAATAGAATTGAAAAAACTTCCAGAAAATATGAGGTATGAGTTTTTAGATAATGAAAATAAATGTCCTATTATTAGAAAGAATCTATCAGAAAATGAAATAAATAAACTTATCTCAGTTTTGGTTAAGCATCGTGAAGCCTTTGGATATACATTGAGTGATATTAAAGGAATAGATCCCTCTATCATAACACGTAAGATTACCACGCTTGATGATGCTGAACCTATAGTAGATACACAAAGAAGGCTTAATCCTAAAATGAAGGAAGTAGTAAGAAAAGAAGTTATACGCTTACTAGATGCTAGCATAGTATATCCTATTTCTGATAGTAAGTGGGTTAGCCCAGCTCATTGCATACTAAGACAAGGTGGTCTTGATGCTTCTTTGAATGAGAATGGTGAGCTAGTTCCTGTAAGGCCCGTTGTAGGATATCGTATTTATATTGATTTTAGGAAGCTAAACCACGGGACACAGAAAAATCATAAACCTATACCATTCATGTATAAAATTTCAGAAAGACTTAGTAATAATTCTTACTTTTGTTTTCTTGATGGTTATTCTGGATACTCTCAAATTGTCATACAACCGGAAGATCAAGAGAAAACAACTTTCACTTGTCCTTATGGCACGTACGCTTATAAAAATTCATTCCATTTGGCTTATGTAATGTAGCAGCAACTTTTTAGGAATGTGTTCTGAAGATTTTTGATGATTTTGTTGAGAAGACTAAGGAAGTTCTAACAAATGATTTTGTCATTTGTGGAACAACTTTTGATAATTGCCTCTACAATCTGACCAAATTTTTGTAGAGATGCAGACAATCAAACTTGGTTTTGAATTGGGAACAATGCTGTTTCATGGAAAGAGAAGGTAAATTTTTTGGGCACAAAGTTTCGGAGAAGGGAATAGAAATAGATAAAACTAATATAAATGCTATAGAAAATCTCCCAATACCTCAGGACATTAAAAACTTGAAAATGTTTCTGGGACATGCAAGTTTTTATAAGCGGTTTATAAAATATTTTGTTAAACTAGCTATGCCCCTCACCAATCTTCTTGAAAAAGAAACTCCATTCTATTTAGATCATGACTGCATTGCAGCTTTTGAGAACCTTAAGGATAAATTGGTTTCAGCACTATCATGCAATGTCCAAAGTGGGATGAACCTTTCGAAATGATGTGTGATGCTTGATGACCCACAAGTATAGGGGGTGTATCGCAGTATTTTCGATAAGTAAGAGTGTCGAACCCAACGAGGAGCAGAAGGTGCTGGCTAGTGGTATGGATCAGGAATTCTCTGCAAATACTTAGCAAACGGATTTTTAGGGGTTTTTGATATAGCAAGTAAACAAAGTACGGGTAAATAAAAGACAGTAGGAATAAATGCAGCAAGTGACCCAATCCTTTATGCAGCAAAGGACAAGCCGGTTGTATTACTTAAGATGATCAAACGTTCTCGAGGACACATGGGAAGACTGTCAAGTGCTTTCGCATCATATAGTTGATTAATCTTCCTTAGCTTTCTAAGTGTTGTGTGGGTGAACCTGTGCTAATGTACCACCCGATCCAAGACTAATACATACTTGTGATTATACCCCTTGCAAACATCCGTAAGTACAAGAAAGTAATTAAGGTAGAAACCTAACCACAGCTTTAAACTCTAAGACCCTTACGTCCCTTGTGCAATGGTTTCCTAACGGGGGTTCAGGTTTCTGTCACTCCGGCAACCCCTACGATTAGTAGCCAAATACACAATGCATTCCCCTAGGCCCATATAGGTGAAGTTTCATGTAGTCGATGTTCACATGACACCACTAGAAGAAGTACACCACAACTTAAATAACAATCTATTGAATCTTTCTCAACGCAACTCCACTACTAACAACAAGACTTCTCCCATGTCCTCAAGAACAAAACGAACTACTCACAAGACATCATATGGATCATGATCAGAGATGGAATAATGATGTATACCAATCTGAACATAAACAATAATTTGATGGTTCACTCAATAGCATCAACACCGGGAAAGTTTCCCCTATGAACTAATGCAAGATTCAACTCAATTATTACAGCAATATGGAGATGGTGATGAGGGTGCTGATGGTGATGGTGATGAGGGTGCTGATGGTGATGATGATGATGATCCCGATGAAGTCCAGCTTGATGGTGGTGTTGATGGCGACGATATCCCCTCTCCGGGAAGGAATTCCCCCGGCAGAAATCTGTCTGCCGGAGAGATCTTTCTCTCTCGGTGTTTTCCGCCCCGCAGAGGCGGCAGAATCTTTCTGTGGTCACTCCCCAACTCTTAGGGTTTCGGGAGGATGATATACGCAAGAGGGGAGAGGCTGGAGTGGGCCAGGGTGGCCACACCACCTCCTGGCGCGACCTAGGGCTGCCCGCGCCATGGGGTGGTGTGGGCCCCCTGTGGCCCATCTCCACTCCGTCTTCTGGCATCCTTAGTCTTCTGGAAAAATAGGATTTTCCATATATTTTCCCGGATTTTTTGATCTTCGTGAATTTTGCCTCCAAACAGCACATTTTCCATCAGAATCCTGACTGCAGCGGTCCATGCTCCAAAATTCATCAACCATGCAAAAATAGATGAAATAACATAAGTATCACCTCTCAATATGAAATATATCAATGAATAATAGTGAATTAAGACATAGAATAGTGATGAAAAATGGACGTATCAACTCCCCCCAAGCTTAGACTTCGCTTGTCCCCAAGCGAAACTGAGCTCAATAAACATGGCCTCAGGTTTATGGAGTGAAGAGTCGATAAAAGAATACGGACAAGAAGCATCACATTCATCAAATACATAGATCATAATAGAAGACAACTCACTATTATATAACTCAACTTGTAATAGGTAAAGGAAACACAATAAAGATACATAAAGTAAATCATAATTGGTAATGGCAAACTTAGCTCTTGGTCGAAGAATAGTTGATAATTTGCTAGAGTTCACAAATAGCTGGTTTTTCAATGATAGCTTTCAAAGTAGTAAACATCAAGATAAGATCAATGTGCAAAACAAGGAACATAAGAAACATGGTTGAATAAATCATCATATGCATGAATGAAACACATCAACTCACAATACTTACCGAGGTATAAGGGAATAGTTTACTGACTCAACTACAAAGTAAAAGAAAGGCCCTTCAAAGAGGGAAGCAGGGATTGCAAGTCTCATAAAGAGCTCCCAAAAATTATGATACTTACTAGCTTTCAGCTCTCATTGCCCCTATCATAGGCATCTTTTGGTGGTTAAGGTTAAAGTAACACAACTAAGAGGATATGCTTGACAAGTTATAAATTGGAGTCCCATGCCCCTTACTTATGAGTACCGAACCTCATGCTACTCAACTTTAGTCACGAGCAAGCTCTTGTCATTGTAAATACATGTGTATCATTAAGAACCTCCAATGGGGTACCCCCTTGCACATGACACAGGAGCTATCCCATAATCAAAATGACAAGGCAAGCAGACAGTGAGCATCTCAGCAATCTTTTTATTTGCTATTTGCATAGGTTTTTATTGAGGATGCTTCATAGAATGCTCACTATAGTTATGCTGCAAGTTTCCACCATGATTAGGCATGGCTTAGGTTAGCGGCCCAGGCGTTTCTCTAACACACATATAAACTCCATGATCTTACAAGTTCCACTTTTATTTCACACCGCTGGGATCCATAAGAAAAAGAACATGATATCAACTAGGTACAAGTACCAATGAAGTGTTGAAAGCGGTCCCCATGATACATGGTTCGGCTAACTTCAACTCATAAAGCACAAGCATATACACAACAAAGAAGGACCCAATGGTTCAAGTTTATTAAATGCAAGAAAGTAAAGTGTGCCATCAAGTTTGTGAGAGCTTTAAACACTAATTTTCACATAAAAAGTTTAATTTGGGAGGTAGATAAAACAAGAATTTACTTGGAATAGCAATAATGCTACTAGGTAGGTATGGTGGACACAAATGGCAAAGGTTTTGGTTTAAAGGAGGTGGATGCACGAGAAGAATACCCTCTCAGTACAGGTTTTTGGCTAGCAAGGTTGGGTAGCAAGTACAAGAGTTGAAGGAAACAAACAAACATGTACGTGATAAAGACAAACATGCAATCTTCCTTGGAAGTGCAAAATATCTTAACTAGAGAATACAAACTTATTAGCAAATCAAGAAAGAAAGATGATGAAATTATTTTTCTTTAAAGGTACTTTTATCTTTTCTTTCAACTCTCAAAAATAGTGTTGCTACTGACCGAGCCAGGTTTGCCAAAACCAACTAAATTAACTCAATGATCCCAAAGTGATACCAATACTAACAACAAGATCAATCATATAACCACAAATTGAAAACTAATATAAGCTATGCAAAAGAGTGGATGATAGAACTTCTCATTAATATTCCATATCGGCAACTCACACCAAGGGATACATATCTAACGAGAGAGGGGACACTTCCATAATGCAAACCATCCTACATAATAATTCCTCTATTCATGATATGACTCTACTAATAAGGTAAAAAGATAGAAGATAGTGATATGATACCGCGGCACTCCCCCAAGCTTGGAACAAACCAAGGGGATGCCAAACCTGATGACGAATTAATCCTTTGGTGGTGGTGGTGGTATCCTCTCATCTTCGTCCGTCATCCAAGGTAAAGGCTTCCCATCAACAAAGGACATCGTGGTTTCCAACATCCTGAAACTTGCAGCAGCACTTATGAGTTTAAATCTGGCCTCATACTCACAGTTTTGATTTTGAACGTCATAGAACTATGCTTGCAGTTCGTTGGTTGTTTGGCGGAGTGAGAGGACTTCATCTTTGAGTTCAGCAGTCTCCTTTTGGTGCTCGGTGATGAGTTCAGAACAAATCTTATGGATGATATCCACTTTGCGCTCCACCATCTTCTTGTACCTAAAGACTTCTTGTTCCAATGCTTTCATCCTGTCCTCCAGACTTCCTTCACCTTTAGGGCCTTGAACCTCTTTAATCCGAACCTCCCCACCTTCGAGCAATAACTCCTTGGGATGAATCTTCAATTCTCTCATGTATGGGTTGATGATATCTTCCAAGGAATCTCCCTTAACTGATCTAGTGGAAGACATTGAGGCTACAAATCTGAGATTTTACCTTGCAGAAACAGATCGAAACAAAAACACGACGAAAACACGATATACGGACTTTAGGGGATCCGGGGGTTATATATTATGAAGTTTCATATCAAAAGGGAGGTACTGGGTGAAAACGGGTCGGAGGCGGAGTCTGGGGTGGCCTCACCACCTGGTGGCGTGGCCAGGGGTGGGCCCGCGCCACAAGGTGGTGTGGGCTACCCCGGCTCCGGTTCCGTCCGTTTTTCGCTTTGTAACTTTCCTTATCGACTGAAAACTGCAAAAATATAGTTGTATTGTATTTTCACGGAACTTTTCTTACCAGAACTGTTACCTATTTGAAAACAGACTCTGCAGGTCTCTGAATTTGGTCATCGATGTATTTCTCCGGAGTTATAACTTGAAAGGCATCAACGTCTTCATTGTAAGAATCTCCAGCAATATAGTGTTTGAGTCGCTGTCCATTCACTACTTGTGTAGTATTATCTTTTAGAGAAGAAATTTTTATTGCTCCTGAATGGTATACTTCTTCAATGATGGAAAGGTCTTCCCATTTTGATAGTAGCTTACCTGCAAAAAATCTGAGACGAGACCTATACAATAGAACTTTCTCACCAACATGAAATTCTCTCTTAAGTATTCGCTTGTCATGCCACCTTTTAACTTTTTCCTTAAAGAGCCTAGCATTCTCATAGGCTTCACTCCTCCATTCATCTAAAGAACTTAAGTCAAATAATCTTTTCTCACCAGCAAGCTTACAATCTCTATTTAGTTCTTTCATTGCCCAGTAAGCTTTGTGTTCAAATTCTAAGGGTAGGTGTCAAGCTTTCCCATAAACCATTTTATAAGGAGACATTCCCATAGGATTTTTGTCAGAAGTTCTATAAGCCCATAAAGCATCATTCAACTTCTTAGCCCAGTTTTTTCTAGACCTATTAATAGTCTTTTGCAAGATAGATTTAATTTCTCTATTTGATAACTCTACTTGCCCGCTAGTTTGGGGGTGATAAGCTGAAGCAATTCTATGATTAACATCATATTTAGCAAGGGTCTTCCTAAAACCACCATGAATGAAATGAGAACCCCCATCAGTCATGAGATACCTAGGCACCCCAAACCTAGGAAATATAATATCCTTAAGCATTTTTAGAGAAGTCTCCCCGTCAGCACTCTTTGTAGGAATGGCTTCTACCCACTTAGTAACATAATCAACGACAACAAGAATATGAGTGCAGCCTTTCGAAGGGGGGAAAGGACCCATAAAGTCAAATCCCCAACAATCAAAAGGTTCAATAACTAGAGAGTAGTTCATAGGCATTTCATTGCGTCTAGAAATATTACCAACACGCTGACATTCATCACAAGATAAATCAAAATTTCTTGCATCTTTAAAAAGGGTAGGACAATAGAAACCTGATTGTAGTACCTTTTGCGCAGTTCTATCTCCTGCATGATGTCCTCCATAGGCACTACCATGACATTTATGCAATATCTCCTTTTGTTCATATTCTGGAACACATCTTTGCATAATACCATCCACTCCTTCTTTGTGTAAGTGTGGGTCATCCCAAAAATAATGCCTCAAATCATAGAAGAACTTTCTTCTTTGCTGAGCTGTAAAAGTTGGAGGCAAATACTTGGAGACAATAAAGTTAGCATAATCAGCATACCAAGGGCTTCCTCGCGAGCTCACCCCTACTGCAGCTAACTATTCATTTGGGAAACTATCATTAACAGGCATAGGGTCAAAAGAGATGTTTTCCAAACGAGATAAATTATCAGCTACAGGGTTTTCATCACCCTTCCTATCTACTATATGTAGATCAAACTCTTGTAAAAGCAGTACCCATCTAATAAGCCTAGGCTTAGCGTCCTTCTTCGTCATAAGATATTTAATAGCAACATGATCAGTATGAATGGTTACTTTTGAGTCCACAATATAGGGCCTAAACTTATCACAGGAAAAAACAACAGCTAGAAATTCCTTTTCAGTAGTGGCATAATTCCTTTGAGCAGCGTCTAGAGTCTTACTAGCATAATGGATAACATTTAACTTTTTATCAATACGTTACCCAAGGACAGCCCCTACAGCAAAATCACTAGCATCACACATTATTTCAAAGGGTAAACTCCAATCAGGTGGTTGAACAATAGGGGCTATAGTTAAAGCTTTCTTAAGAGTCTCAAAAGCTTCCCTACAATCATCATAAAAAACGAAGGGTACATCTTTTTGAAGAAGATTAGTGAGAGGTTTTGATATCCTAGAGAAGTCTTTAATAAACCTCCTATAGAAACCAGCATGACCAAGGATACTACGAATACCTTTGATGTCTCTTGGACATGGCATCTTCTCAATTGCCTCAACCTTAGCTCTATCAAATTCTATCCCTCTTTCAGAAACTTTATGCCCAAGAACAATCCCTTCATTAACCATGAAGTGACATTTCTCCCAATTAAGAACAAGATTAGTTTCTTCACATCTCTGTAAAACTTTATCAAGGTTGTGCAGACAATTATCAAAAGAAGTTCCATAGACAGAAAAGTCATCCATGAACATTTCTACAATTTCCTCACAAAAACCATGAAAGATAGCAGACATGCACCTTTGGAAAGTAGCAGGAGCATTACATAAACCAAAAGGCATACGTCTATAGGCATAAGTTCCATAAGGGCAAGTAAAAGTAGTTTTTTCTTGATCTTGTTGTTTAACAGCAATTTGAGAGAAACCAGAATAACCATCAAGAAAACAAAAATGGGTCTTTTTAGACAACCTTTCCAACATTTGATCAATAAAAGGAAGCAGGTAGTGATCTTTCTTAGTAACTTTGTTGACTTTCCTAAAATCGATGCACATCCTATAGCCTACCACTATTCTTTGAGGCATAAGCTCATCATTATCATTAGGGACAACGGTAATACCTCCCTTTTTAGGAACACAATGAACAGGACTAACCCATTCACTATCAGCAATAGGGTAAATAATACCAACATCAAGGAGTTTCAATACCTCATTCCTTACCACTTCCTTCATCCTAGGATTTAAACATCGTTGGTGCTCCATTACTGGCTTCACATCTGGTTCTATGTTGATAGAATGCTGACATATAGTAGGTGAAATCCCTTTTAAATCATCCAGAGTATAGCCCATAGCTCCTCGATGTTTCCTCAAAACTTCCAATAACCTTTCTTCTTCCTTCCCTGAAATTTTAGCGCTAACAATAACATGATATATATTTTTATCATCAATATAAGCATATTTAAGATCATGAGGGAGAGGTTTTAGATCGAAAACCGGATCCGTTTTAGGTGGCATTGTGGTACCCAAGTCTTCTACAGGCAAGTCGTGTTTAAGCATCATAGGTTGATCACGGAGAATCCTGTCAATCTCATTCCTTTCTTCCATGAAGATTTCACTTTCATGATCTTCCATAAATTGCTGCAAAGCAATGTTAGGAGCAAGAGAAATAGAAGCAAGTTGTTCAACCGTAAAATCCTCATTATGGGTTTCCTCTTCGCAAGGTTCTTTAGCAAATTTCAAAAAATTAAACTCATAAGATTCCCCATCAAACTTAGTCAAGATTTTCTCCCTCTTGCAATCAATAATAGCTCCACAAGTACTCAAGAAAGGTCTACCAAAAATGATAGGGTAGGTTTTACTAGCAGCCCTACGAAGTACTAGAAAATCAGTAGGGTACTTAATCTTACCACAAAGAACTTCCACGTCTCATACAATACCTATTGGAGAGATGGTCTCTCTATTAGCAAGGTGAATAACCACATCAATCTCTTCCAACTCGCAAGGACTGATTTCATGCATAATTTCTCTGTAAAGCTCATAAGGAATAACACTGGAACTTGCACCAATATCACATAAACCATAATAGCAATGATCACCAATTCTAACAGAAAGCACAGGAACACTAGCCTTTTTAGTTCTATTGGGATGTGAAACAATATTAGAAGCATCCTCACAAAAGACTATGTGCCCATCTTCTACGCTTTTAGTGACAAGGTCTTTCACAATTGCTACCAAAGGTTCAATGTTTATTTGTTCATCAGGTTTTACAGTTATTTTTTCACTTTCAGTGATTACATTAGTTATCATAGGATGGTCCTTTACCTTTTCGAGGAAGGGAATCTTCTCGATATAAGGTTCAGGTAAGATGGGGTCAATAATGCAATACTCAGCACTTCCAATAGGATCATAGTCAACAATATCTTTGTAAGGTGCATGGTAATTGTTCCATCTCCTTTTTGGAATTTTGATATAGGAAGCAAAAGCTCTAAAGCAATTCGTAATAACTTGCAAATCAAGACCATAAATATTACTAATATTTTGGAAGTCATCAGTTCTCATAAAAGATTCAATGCATTCATAATCATAATTTATACCTGACTTTCTAGCTTTGTCATTCTCCCAAGCTTCAGCATTGTGTTGAATACGGTCTAGAAGGTCCCATTTAGCTGCTTCTTCCATGCGAGTGAATGATCCAGCACAAGAAGCATCCAATAAATCCTTGCCATGTAGAGGGAGCCTTGCATAAAAGTTGTTGATGATAATATTGTTGGGGAGCTGATGAATGGGACATTTGAGCATTGGTAACTTCAATCTCCCCCAAGCTTGAGCTGTACTCTCTCCATCAAGAGGCCAAAAGTTGTATATTTGATTCCGATATTTATGGATCTCACTAGGAGGATAAAACTTTGAATAAAAGAGAGGCACTATTTCCTCCCATTCTAGAGCTGGACCATTCTTCAGCAGCTTATACCATTCCTCGGCTCTTCCTTTCAGTGATAATGAGAATAACTTCTTCTTAACTTGATCTATATTAATACCTGCACACTTGAACAACCCACATAATTCGTGTATAGAGTAAATGATCACCGAGATGGACAGTTCCATCCCCAACATAATAGTTATCCATAACACGATCAATAATTCTTGTAGGTATTTTGAAAACATCATTCTCAGCAGGTGGTGGCTTATCTACTACATTAGCAGTGGTAGTAGCATTACCAAATAATAAACTCAGCGAATTATCCATAACGAAAATAAAGCAACTAGTAGCAGTAAACAATACACACAGTAGAAGTTTCCTTTACCAGTTCCACTCTCCAATTGCGCTTCACTCCCTGGCAACGGCGCCAGAAAATAGTCTTGATGACCCACAAGTATAGGGGGTGTATCGCAGTATTTTCGATAAGTAAGAGTGTCGAACCCAACGAGGAGCAGAAGGTGCTGGCTAGTGGTATGGATCAGGAATTCTCTGCAAATACTTAGCAAACGGATTTTTAGGGGGTTTTGATATAGCAAGTAAACAAAGTACGAGTAAATAAAAGACAGTAGGAATAAATGCAGCAAGTGGCCCAATCCTTTATGCAGCAAAGGACAAGCCGGTTGTATTACTTAAGATGACCAAACGTTCTCGAGGACACATGGGAAGACTGTCAAGTGCTTTCGCTTCATATAGTTGATTATACCCCTTGCAAACATTCTTAAGTACAAGAAAGTAATTTAGGTAGAAACCTAACCACAGCTTTAAACTCTAAGACCCTTACGTCCTTTGTGCAATGGTTTCCTAACGGGGGTTCAGGTTTCTGTCACTCCGGCAACCCCTACGATTAGTAGCCAAATACAGAATGCATTCCCCTAGGGCCATATAGGTGAAGTGTCATGTAGTCTACGTTCACATGACACCACTAGAAGAAGTACACCACAACTTAAATAACAATCTATTGAATCTTTCTCAACGCAACTCCACTACTAACAACAAGACTTCTCCCATGTCCTCAAGAACAAAATGAACTACTCACAAGACATCATATGGATCATGATCAGAGATGGAATAATGATGTATAACAATCTGAACATAAACAATAATTCAATGGTTCACTCAATAGCATCAACTACAAAGAGTAATCAACACCGGGAAAGTTTCCCCTATGAACTAATGCAAGATTCAACTCAATTGTTACAACAATATGGAGATGGTGATGAGGGTGCTGATGGTGATGATGGTGGTGATGATGATGATCCCGATGAAGTCTAGCTTGATGGTGGTGTTAATGGCGACGATCTCCCCTCTCCGGGAAGGAATTCCCCCGACAGAAATCTGTCTGCCGGAGAGATCTTTCTCTCTCGGTGTTTTCCGCCCCGCAGAGGCGGCGGAATCTTTTTGTGGTCGCTCCCCGAGACTTAGGGTTTCGGGAGGATGATATACGCAAGAGGGGAGAGGCTGGAGTGGGCCAGGGTGGCCACACCACCTCCTGGCGCGGCCTAGGGCTGCCCGCTCCATGGGGTGGTGTGGGCCCCCTGTGGCCCATCTCCACTCCGTCTTCTGACATCTTTAGTCTTCTATAAAAATAGGATTTTCCATATATTTTCCCGGATTTTCTGATCTTCACGAATTTTGCCTCCAAACAACACATTTTCCATCAGAATCCTGATTGCAGCGGTCCATGCTCCAAAAGTCATCAACCATGCAAAAATAGATGAAATAACATAAGTATCACCTCTCAATATGAAGTATATCAATGAATAATAGTGAATTAAGACATAGAATAGTGATGCAAAATGGACGTATCAATGCTAGTGACTATGCTTTAGGGGCTGTGTTGGGACAACGAGATGGAAATAATTTAAATGTTATTCATTATGCTAGTAAACCTCTTAATAAGATTCAGAACATTATGCTACTATAGAAAAAGAGTTTCTAGCCATACTTTTTGCTTGTGACAAATTTAGATCTTACATAATTAATTCTAAGGTAATAATTCATACGGAACACCAAGCTTTGCGTCACCTCCTTGTGAAAAAGGATGCTAAGCCTAGGTTGATTAGGTGGGTTCTATTACTACAAGAATAAGATTTGCAAATAGTAGATAGGAGGGGTAAGGGTAATCCGGTAGCAGATAATCTCTCTAGGATGGAAGGGATAATTAATGACCCCGTACCTATTAATGAATCATTTCTGGGAGAATATTTAACAAAGGTAGAAATTGCTGATCCATGGTATGAAGATTATGCTAACTATCTAGCAACAAAAATTATACCTCCCGGTATGTTAAGAAATCAAAGAATGAAATTCTTTAATGATCTTAAATATTACTTTTGGGATGATCCATATCTATATGGTCATGTACTTGACAGAATGATTCGGAAGTGTGTTCCTAATCACAAAATAAATGCGATATTAAAAGCTTGTCGTGACAGTCCATATGGAGGGCATCATGCAGGTAAAAGAAGTGCTGCAAAGGTACTTCAATCCGGATTCTATTGGCCTACCCTACTCAAGGATGCACACATGTATGTGGAATACTGCGATGCTTGCCAAAGAAGAGGTAATATAGGTGGGCGACAAAATATGGCAATGAATTATACTCTCATAATTGAACCCTTGATGTATGGGAAATGGATTACATGGGACCATTTATAGAGTCTAAGGGTTATACTCATATTCTTGTTGCTGTTGACTATGTTACTAAATGGGTTGAAGCTATCCCAACAAATCACACAGATGCAGCTACCTCGGTGAAGATGATCAAGGATGTCATATTCCCCAGGTTTGGAGTTCCTAGATTTTTAATTACTAATGGTGGTTCTCATTTTATGGAAGGGACTTTCAGGAAAATCCTCAGCATGTATGGAGTAACCCACCGTGTTGCTTTAGCATATCATCCCCAAACAAGTGGTTAAGTGGAACTCTCTAATAGGGAACTAAAGACCATACTCGAAAAGACGGTGGACAAATCAAGAAAGGATTGGTCATACAAGTTAAATGACACTCTATGGGCATACCGTAGTGCGTTTAAAAACCCAATGGGTATGACACCTTACAAGATGGTGTACGGTAAGGCGTGCCATTTACCTTTAGAACTGGAACACCAAGCTTTTTGGGCAATCAAGAATCTAAATTACAATCTCAAAGTAGCAGGGGAGAAGCGTTTATTAGATATTCATGCTTTAGATGAGTTTAGAAGTGAAGCTTATGAGAATGCTAGGTTGTTTAAGGAAACAGTTAAAAGATGGCATGATAGAAAAATAGAGAATAAGACTTTTAAAAGTGGAGACAAAGTGTTGCTCTATAATTCTCGTCTTAAGCTATTTCTAGGAAAACTCAGGTCGAAGTGGGAAGGTCCATATGTAGTTGAAGAAGCCTATTTGTCAGGAGCAGTGAAGCTCCAAGGAAAAACACCCTCTCTTGCATGGGTGGTAAATGGACAACGCTTGAAGCATTATCAGGTAAAAGAACATATAAGTGCAATCACCATAGAGTTGAGCACCCCTGAAGAAGTGATAAATCGAAGATATACGAATAACGACAATTACAAGAAGAATGGACTCAATACGGAATGAGGGGTACCATGTTCAAGGTATTGACTATAAAAGAGATCTTCATAGGAGGCAACCCATGTGAAATAAAGGTTTGAGTAAGTTTTAAATTTTCAGTTAAAGTCTAGTTTGAGTATTATGTTAAAAGAGAAACAATTCAGGCTCTGACAAAGAGGAAGGAAGAATTGATAATGCCGAAATTGGTCGAAAATCTAAGCTGACATTTCTCTATCAAAACTCGATATTTCGTTAAATTTCAGATTAATAAAGAATTCTTGGAGAAGCAGAAAACTTTGGTGGACACAGAAGGTTTAACAACCAACTATACAACGGGAATAAAAATTTCAGCCATATAGTTCCGGCCGTAAAGTTGTTGCAACATTAACACTCCCATCCACAAAAGGTACTGAGAGTTTAATGACCAACTATACGGTCGGAATAAAAATTCTGCTCGTATAGTTGTCAACGCCTTTGATAGAATAATTTTTGGATACTGAGAGTTTAACGACCAACTATACGACCGGAATTAAAAATTCCACCTGTATAGTCACGGTCGTATAGTTTTTCGACCCTTCTCCAAATTTTTTTATTCAAGATAAAGAGAGTTTAATGACCAACTGTACGGCGGGAATTAAAATTCCGCCCGTATAGTTAAGTTCCACCATAGATCTAATCTATAGTCAGTTCACAACTATACGGCTGGAGCTATACGGGCTGTGCTCGTATAGTTTCTTGTTACACAAGATGTCTAGGGTTTTTGACCCCTCCTTTTAAAGTAGATCGCATCTAACATTTTTCATTAAGTTTTCGCAGAGCTATAGCCTCCAGCCTCGAAAGATATTCATCATCCCTATACAGGCCCCTTTAACAACATGCGTGCAGTGAAGCCATGCAGCCCTTTCCACGTCAACAAGATCTAGAAGAAGAAACAAGGGAAGCCCGTGAAGAGGATCGAAGAAGCAGAACCAAAATGATCAGCATCATCATCCGACCTGGAGATCAAGCCTCTCCCAACTTGGGAGGGCATGTTCCCGAAAAGGATGGAGATGATGAGACAAGATGAGAGGGGAAGGAACAAGGATGAGTACTTACCTAATCCTTATCGTTACAACATAAGATCCCATTATAAACCTCCTCTTGGTCCATCACCTCTTAAACCTAAGAACACTACTAGGAAACAACTCTTCTGTGGCGCATGGAAATCCATATTCTGTGGCGCATATCCTAGTCGCCACTGTTACCCCTCGCCACTGGTATCTGCTTCCTGTGGGGCATATAGATATGCGCCACAGAAGACTCAGACTTCTGTGGCGCATTTCTTCATATGCGCCATAGGAATATGTTTAGTGGCACATTTCTTCATATGCGCCACAAAAAGCATATGCGCCACATACATGTTTTATATATGCGCCACTGACTATATAACATGTATTCAAAGTAAAATATGTTCCTGGTGTATAATCATGTATTTATATAGTATTTATCTAGATCAGTATAAATAGTACATTGCACAAGTAGTAGATGCATGAAAACCGATGTATAATACAAACACAAGTATAATGTCATCACTCTTAGATCCCGATCGAGATACACATATAGTGTCAAGTGCTGAATTTTTACACAAGTGCCGAATACAAAGTTCATATCATCTCACATTACAAATATGAAGTGGTCAGCGCCGCCTACACTAGGATCAAATAGAATACAACTGTGATGATGGTGAGCAAGATCATGAGCCCGACCATATCTTCATCCGGTTCTTCTTCCACAGGTGGTTCCTCTACTTGGCTACCGCCTGCTCTCTAGTCGCATGTAACATCCCAGCATTAGGATCCAATGAAGGGTAGAAATAGGATCTAAGTTTGTGCATGCATGCATCTGTAAAATCAGGGTAAAATTTTCGCCTAACAAAAATCTAAAGGGACCAGAGTTTCTTTCACTAACTGGAGGTAGGAATAGCTCTTGTTAGTGATTGCTATGAATTTTGACATGATCTTTAGGAACTATTAAGTTTTGGGGAAGTTATTATGAATTCAAATTTGAAATTTAAATCAGTTTGAAAGTATTTAAGATTTGGAAGTTAGTAATATTAAATTGTTTTCCAAAATACTTTATTAACATTATTTGATTAAATCATAGATATAGTAATCATCAATAAGGATCTGAGACAATGATAATGAGATAAGAAATGAATTCTTATTTCTTGATTACATCACCACATTACAAATTGTAATGAATACAACAAAAGTAGAATATTACAGAGAATGGAAATACAACTTTATTATCTTATAATAAATCTTTATAGGGTTCTTTACAAAAATAATAAAGAAAAGAAGATTACAATTAAGACCTATGCTACTTAGCTATTCCTAGACTAAATCTTGTATTTCCAGATCTTGTTCCTGCAAATAAGATAAAACAACTAAAAACAAAACAAGGGTTAATTAGTTAGTGTTATTCTCAGTGGTGAAATATGAAATGCATTGTTCAAATTACATCATTGAGTCATTAAAAAGGGGCAAGTTTCACTAGGCAGTAAACAGTAAAAAGATAACATGTGGAGATATTTCAGTTGAGCTGATCCACACGACCAGGCCACAGAGGCACACATCTTAGTCACAGAATGCATGCTGTGTGCTGTCAATACAACAACAACACTACTAGCACTCTGCTGACTCGTGTATTAACGAGCTCGTTGGGGAACCCTAAGAGGAAGGTATGATGAGCACAACAAGTAAGTTTTCACTCAGTTATGAAACCAAGGTTATCAATCCAGTAGGAGCAAGGAAACACCCCAAAGGTGTAGCTAGCTGAACTTTGGCAGGGCGCACTACCGGTGCCAGCAGCAACGTGGAGACCTTCACAACACAACCATAGAACTTTGTCCCCAACTTGCGATGAGGTTGTCAATCTCACCGGTTTTTGCTGAAACAAAGGATTAAACGTATCGAATGGAAGGAAGTAATAGTTTGCAGAAAGTAAACACAAAGCAGTAAACAATTGATTGTAGATTGAATGTAAAAGAAAGGACCGGGGTCCATAGTTCACTAGAGGTGGTTCTCCTTAAGATAAATGACATGTTGGGTGAACAAATTACAGCGGGGCAATTGACAAACATCGAGAAAGCATACAAGCATATACTACTCATCTTGACTCCTTTGAGATTTGATTGGGCATTACAACATTATACATAGACCGCCATCCAACTGCATCTATGACTAATAATCCACCTTCAGGTTATCATCCAAACCTCCTCCAGTATTAAGTTGCAAGCAACGGATAATTGCATTACGAACTGCGTGTAATGTAAAAGTACGATTGTTCTATGAACAAAGGATTGTTGTTTTCTCCCTAGTAGCAACAACACATCTAGTACCTTAGAGATTTCTGTCACTTCCCCAGACTACCAGATTACATGGACCATTTATAGAGTCTAAGGGTTATACTCATATTCTTGTTGCTGTTGACTATGTTACTAAATGGGTTGAAGCTATCCCAACAAATCACACAGATGCAGCTACCTCGGTGAAGATGATCAAGGATGTCATATTCCCCAGGTTTGGAGTTCCTAGATTTTTAATTACTAATGGTGGTTCTCATTTTATGGAAGGGACTTTCAGGAAAATCCTCAGCATGTATGGAGTAACCCACCGTGTTGCTTTAGCATATCATCCCCAAACAAGTGGTTAAGTGGAACTCTCTAATAGGGAACTAAAGACCATACTCGAAAAGACGGTGGACAAATCAAGAAAGGATTGGTCATACAAGTTAAATGACACTCTATGGGCATACCGTAGTGCGTTTAAAAACCCAATGGGTATGACACCTTACAAGATGGTGTACGGTAAGGCGTGCCATTTACCTTTAGAACTGGAACACCAAGCTTTTTGGGCAATCAAGAATCTAAATTACAATCTCAAAGTAGCAGGGGAGAAGCGTTTATTAGATATTCATGCTTTAGATGAGTTTAGAAGTGAAGCTATGAGAATGCTAGGTTGTTTAAGGAAACAGTTAAAGATGGCATGATAGAAAAATAGAGAATAAGACTTTTAAAAGTGGAGACAAAGTGTTGCTCTATAATTCTCGTCTTAAGCTATTTCTAGGAAAAACTCAGGTCGAAGTGGGAAGGTCCATATGTAGTTGAAGAAGCCTATTGTCAGGAGCAGTGAAGCTCCAAGGAAAAACCACCCTCTCTTGCATGGGTGGTAAATGGACAACGCTTGAAGCATTATCAGGTAAAAGAACATATAAGTGCAATCACCATAGAGTTGAGCACCCCTGAAGAAGTGATAAATCGAAGATATACGAATTAACGACAATTACAAGAAGAATGGACTCAATACGGAATGAGGGGTACCATGTTCAAGGTATTGACTATAAAAGAGATCTTCATAGGAGGCAACCCATGTGAAATAAAGGTTTGAGTAAGTTTTAAATTTTCAGTTAAAGTCTAGTTTGAGTATTATGTTAAAAGAGAAACAATTCAGGCTCTGACAAAGAGGAAGGAAGAATTGATAATGCCGAAATTGGTCGAAAATCTAAGCTGACATTTCTCTATCAAAACTCGATATTTCGTTAAATTTCAGATTAATAAAGAATTCTTGGAGAAGCAGAAAACTTTGGTGGACACAGAAGGTTTAACAACCAACTATACAACGGGAATAAAAATTTCAGCCATATAGTTCCGGCCGTAAAGTTGTTGCAACATTAACACTCCCATCCACAAAAGGTACTGAGAGTTTAATGACCAACTATACGGTCGGAATAAAAATTCTGCTCGTATAGTTGTCAACGCCTTTGATAGAATAATTTTGGATACTGAGAGTTTTAACGACCAACTATACGACCGGAATTAAAAATTCCACCTGTATAGTCACGGTCGTATAGTTTTCGACCCTTCTCCAAATTTTTTTATTCAAGATAAAGAGAGTTTAATGACCAACTGTACGGCGGGAATTAAAATTCCGCCCGTATAGTTAAGTTCCACCATAGATCTAATCTATAGTCAGTTCACAACTATACGGCTGGAGCTATACGGGCTGTGCTCGTATAGTTTCTTGTTACACAAGATGTCTAGGGTTTTTGACCCCTCCTTTTAAAGTAGATCGCATCTAACATTTTTCATTAAGTTTTCGCAGAGCTATAGCCTCCAGCCTCGAAAGATATTCATCATCCCTATACAGGCCCCTTTAACAACATGCGTGCAGTGAAGCCATGCAGCCCTTTCCACGTCAACAAGATCTAGAAGAAGAAACAAGGGAAGCCCGTGAAGAGGATCGAAGAAGCAGAACCAAAATGATCAGCATCATCATCCGACCTGGAGATCAAGCCTCTCCCAACTTGGGAGGGCATGTTCCCGAAAAGGATGGAGATGATGAGACAAGATGAGAGGGGAAGGAACAAGGATGAGTACTTACCTAATCCTTATCGTTACAACATAAGATCCCATTATAAACCTCCTCTTGGTCCATCACCTCTTAAACCTAAGAACACTACTAGGAAACAACTCTTCTGTGGCGCATGGAAATCCATATTCTGTGGCGCATATCCTAGTCGCCACTGTTACCTCGCCACTGGTATCTGCTTCCTGTGGGGCATATAGATATGCGCCACAGAAGACTCAGACTTCTGTGGCGCATTTCTTCATATGCGCCATAGGAATATGTTTAGTGGCACATTTCTTCATATGCGCCACAAAAAGCATATGCGCCACATACATGTTTTATATATGCGCCACTGACTATATAACATGTATTCAAAGTAAAATATGTTCCTGGTGTATAATCATGTATTTATATAGTATTTATCTAGATCAGTATAAATAGTACATTGCACAAGTAGTAGATGCATGAAAACCGATGTATAATACAAACACAAGTATAATGTCATCACTCTTAGATCCCGATCGAGATACACATATAGTGTCAAGTGCTGAATTTTTACACAAGTGCCGAATACAAAGTTCATATCATCTCACATTACAAATATGAAGTGGTCAGCGCCGCCTACACTAGGATCAAATAGAATACAACTGTGATGATGGTGAGCAAGATCATGAGCCCGACCAATATCTTCATCCGGTTCTTCTTCCACAGGTGGTTCCTCTACTTGGCTACCGCCTGCTCTCTAGTCGCATGTAACATCCCAGCATTAGGATCCAATGAAGGGTAGAAATAGGATCTAAGTTTGTGCATGCATGCATCTGTAAAATCAGGGTAAAATTTTCGCCTAACAAAAATCTAAAGGGACCAGAGTTTCTTTCACTAACTGGAGGTAGGAATAGCTCTTGTTAGTGATTGCTATGAATTTTGACATGATCTTTAGGAACTATTAAGTTTTGGGGAAGTTATTATGAATTCAAATTTGAAATTTAAATCAGTTTGAAAGTATTTAAGATTTGGAAGTTAGTAATATTAAATTGTTTTCCAAAATACTTTATTAACATTATTTGATTAAATCATAGATATAGTAATCATCAATAAGGATCTGAGACAATGATAATGAGATAAGAAATGAATTCTTATTTCTTGATTACATCACCACATTACAAATTGTAATGAATACAACAAAAGTAGAATATTACAGAGAATGGAAATACAACTTTATTATCTTATAATAAATCTTTATAGGGTTCTTTACAAAAATAATAAAGAAAAGAAGATTACAATTAAGACCTATGCTACTTAGCTATTCCTAGACTAAATCTTGTATTTCCAGATCTTGTTCCTGCAAATAAGATAAAACAACTAAAAACAAAACAAGGGTTAATTAGTTAGTGTTATTCTCAGTGGTGAAATATGAAATGCATTGTTCAAATTACATCATTGAGTCATTAAAAGGGGCAAGTTTCACTAGGCAGTAAACAGTAAAAAGATAACATGTGGAGATATTTTCAGTTGAGCTGATCCACACGACCAGGCCACAGAGGCACACATCTTAGTCACAGAATGCATGCTGTGTGCTGTCAATACAACAACAACACTACTAGCACTCTGCTGACTCGTGTATTAACGAGCTCGTTGGGGAACCCTAAGAGGAAGGTATGATGAGCACAACAGTAAGTTTTCACTCAGTTATGAAACCAAGGTTATCAATCCAGTAGGAGCAAGGAAACACCCCAAAGGTGTAGCTAGCTGAACTTTGGCAGGGCGCACTACCGGTGCCAGCAGCAACGTGGAGACCTTCACAACACAACCATAGAACTTTGTCCCCAACTTGCGATGAGGTTGTCAATCTCACCGGTTTTGCTGAAAACAAAGGATTAAACGTATCGAATGGAAGGAAGTAATAGTTTGCAGAAAGTAAACACAAAGCAGTAAACAATTGATTGTAGATTGAATGTAAAAGAAAGGACCGGGGTCCATAGTTCACTAGAGGTGGTTCTCCTTAAGATAAATGACATGTTGGGTGAACAAATTACAGCGGGGCAATTGACAAACATCGAGAAAGCATACAAGCATATACTACTCATCTTGACTCCTTTGAGATTTGATTGGGCATTACAACATTATACATAGACCGCCATCCAACTGCATCTATGACTAATAATCCACCTTCAGGTTATCATCCAAACCTCCTCCAGTATTAAGTTGCAAGCAACGGATAATTGCATTACGAACTGCGTGTAATGTAAAAAGTACGATTGTTCTATGAACAAAGGATTGTTGTTTTCTCCCTAGTAGCAACAACACATCTAGTACCTTAGAGATTTCTGTCACTTCCCCAGACTACCAGAGGCATGAACCCACTATCGAGCATAAATACTAACTCTTGGAGTTGCTAGCATCTACTTGGCCAAGATAGCTACAAACAACAGAAAGCATGCAAGATCACAAATAACAAAGACATGATAGAATCAATAATCAATCTGAAATAGCATCTCAATATCCATCGGATCCCCGCAAACACAACATGCAGAATTACAAATAGATGATCTTGATCATGAATAGAGCTCACAAGATCTAAACATGAAAGCACAAAGGAGGAGAAACCAGCCATATAGCTACTACATGGATCCATAGTCTAAGGATGAACTACTCACGCATCACACCGGAGGCTTGCATGGTGATGAAGAAGGCCTCCAGGGTGAATTCCCCTCTCCGGCAGGGTGCCGGGAAGAGCTTCAGATCCCTCCCGATCTAGGGATGGAGATGACGGTGGCTACAGACTCTTTCGTGGAATTTTTATCGGGTATTTAGGGTTTCCGTATCAGAGGCAATATATAGGCGGAAGGAGAGGCCGAGGGGGTGCCTAGGCTGGCCACACCACCCCTGGGGCGGGCCAAGCTTGGCCACATGGCCAGGTGGTGTGGCCGCCCTCTGGCCCTTCTCCATCTCATATTCTGGCTCCAGGTGTCCCCCTATAAAATAATAACTTTGGCTTTTGTCTCGTCCAATTTCGAGAATATTCATTTTCTGACTTTCCTGGAACCAAAAATAGCAGAAAACAGGCAGGTGGCACTGTGGCTCTTGTTAATAGGTTAGTCCAAGAAATCATATGAAAAGTACTCCAAAGTGTGGATAAAACACAAGAAAGTAGATAAAACCAAGCATGGAACATCAAAAGTTATAGATACATTTGCAATGTATCACACTCAAACAAAGCACTCAGCCGAAGCTCATCCAAGACAACACGCTCTCCTTCTCAAACACCAAACCAGGAATATCTCAATCCGGCCAAAGGCAAGCAAACCACCAGCCAAAATATACACTTGATCATCCAAACACTCACCAGATGGTGACATAAGGAGGGGGTGGAGCTGGTGGACAAAAAGATGAAGGACAAGCTTCCAGGATTCAGAAGTAGCAGGAGCAACACCAGGAGGTGAAGGACATATCAAACCAGCAAAGCAGGCTAGCAAGATCAAGCAACCAGATCAAACAGCAACAACACCAACCACTCAACTGTTGTGGTGAGTAATATAAAACCCTCACATGATCTAACTATCCTATCTGGATAAGCAGTCATGTGTTGTTCTATACTTAATCTCTCAGAAATCACCCCAAGTGGGGTGAATCCATCATAGAGAAATTTTAAATACCAAGGCCATCAGTAAACCATACAAACTGAACCAGGATCTCAGACCAACATCACTGATCCTAGATATAAAGCCATATTCCATATTTCATTTTAACATAGCCGAGGTTATGAATTCTGGGCACATCTCTTAAAAGAGTAGCACCCCAGAATCCATAGATCTTATGGATCCATATAAACTCACCCATCATTTTATCAAAAGGATTCCAAGATAAGTAGCTGGTATCAATACCAGAACATATCTATGAGGGACAGCAAGGTAGGAAACTAGTTCCTATGCCTCAGACCAACATCATAGGCATACAACAATTATTGAATATCATAAGACAACATATGCAGCAGGAGTTTTCAATTCAATTTAGCATTAAGCCATTCTGGAGTATATGTAGACCAAAGCCAGTACTAGAGCAAAGCCTGTGTACCATTCCCAGGAAGGTGTCACAAGGATTTGTTCTAACTAAGCCAATCCTACCCAGAGATTACATAATCTAGGTCATTTAAAAAATAATAGTTAATCATCTTCCCAATATACTAATTAGGAATCATTCTTTTACATAGAAGAACTATCACCAGAGACCTCAATGATAATTCTAGATAGTCAAATACAAGTTCCAATACTGAAACTAGTTAACCATCATCACTAATCAGATAATAGGCTAGATTAAAGTCACAACATTCCATTTGTGTGCTGACAGTAACAAGGCTAAGATAACAGTTTCTCTTACAGAAATATTAGTAACTTCCATGCCCATGAGTAGGCTATGGATCAGCACATAATCAACACCAGAGACATTCCTAAATAGCTCAGTATCCTCAGTTATCAACATAGAGGAGTGAAACCCTAATAGAACAGGTAACCCTAATGAGGAATTTCTCTCTAGGAGCACTCAATGGCTAGCAAGGAAAGTATAGAGAGAATACGAAGAGGAAGCAGAAGAACTTACTCAAGGTCCTTGCTATAGATTAGAAGAGGAAGCAGAGGGGCCGACAAGCACACGGCGACACAGGGAGTACCCGAAGGGCGCTGCAACCCGCACCGAGCCGAGGCGGCAGCCACATCATCGCTTGAGGATGAACATAACAACCACAACAACATATGAGCACCTCATAGCACCACTAGAGCAGCAGCGAAGGCATCACTAGCGGCACCCCAAACCCTAGGGTTCGGAACAGAGCCAGCCTAGCCAAAGGAGAGCCCAGAGCCAAATCGAAATGGACCAGACAAAGGAGCAGGGTCAGCATCCTTGCCACACACCAGGCGGCGGCCGGGGAGGCCCAGGGCGGCGACAATCAAGCGGCAACGGCGTCGGTGACACCACACCGCAACAGATCAAGGAAGAACACGAGGGGAGCGAGAGAGGTGTGGGTTGCGTACTGGGCCGGTGTGGTCTAGTACCCCTCACAAGAGAGGGTGTGACCAGCCCAGAGGTGCCGGGTCAGGGCTGGGCCAGCCCAATGGGCTAGGTCCAGTTTTAAAAAGGAAAATCGAATTGAATTGTCAAATGACCAAAATGCCCCTAGGACTCAAATGGCTCTAAGAAATAAAATAAAAATCCTAAAAATATAAATAAATATTAATGGACTCATAAAAAAGTCCTCTACTTAAGAAAAATAACAAATGAAATTTTAGGTAATTAAAATTAAAATTATTATTACTAAGGTATACATTCCTTCTAGAATTTTATAAAATTATACAAACACATAAAAATTGAATAAAATTCATTTTTACAATTCTAAAAGGAAATGCTATTATAGAAAAATACTAATTTGTATTTTTGAAAGGTGAATTAAATATGATAAAAATAAAGTATTATTTCCTTAAAGGAATTGTAATTAAATATTTAAAGGAGTTAAAAAATTAAATAAATTCAATTTTAAACGCTTTAAATAATATTAGTCATTATAAAAATACTAAATGTAATATTTATGAAAATTTCAAAGACTTAAAGTAATAATTTTTTTCTTAAAATTAAAGAAAATAGCAAACTTTTACTAAGAGGGTAAAACATGCAAATAAACAAATAATAAATCTTGCATGCCATTATTATGCATTGCATATTGCTTCTTTAAATATTGTCCTTACCGAGCAATAATGGTTCTTTGTAGAAACTGGAGCTCAAGGTCAGGTGGAAGTATCCGACTTCACTACCTTGGAGTCACAAGGCAAGTTCATCACTTGCTCATGTCCTTTGAAGAGTCATTGTGTGTTATCATCTATGATCTGGAGAAATAAAATAGTATCTTCTCTAAAAATAAGATGTAATTATCATCCTAAGTGATGATAAAGATTGGCAATGGAACTTAGGGTTCCAAGTGCACAAGTCACCATATGATTAACAACCCATGACATCAGTGATTCTAGCGCCATATATTATGCGTTAACCATGAGATTTGGAATGGGACGGAGAAGTCAACTATATCTTCTTCCTTTCATATGGAGGCAAGATGACCTTAACATGACGCTGTGAATTCCTTGTGTGGATCCAGCATATGGGTGAGCACCCTTAGGCTCCACGTTTTTGGTATCTAGATTATCTAAGAGCGGCGGTCGGAGGTACAGTCGGACCTTTATGGAGCTTGCTAGGGGCATAACCGGCTCGTAGAGTCTTCGAGAACTCACCAGGGTTGTAGCTTGCCTGAAAGGGGGCTTAACAGAGGTGTAGTCAGCCCCAGAGGATCGTGCATACATATGGGGTCGTGGAGAGGGCAGTGATTGGCTTGGATCACCTACTGGGCCCCACATCACAGAATTATGGACGGGAAAGTATGCCCGGTTGTGCAGCAAGGAGTTGATCTCTCATGGGTAAAGCAATGCACATTTGTAGAGTGTAAGAACTGTAACTTGTTACTCCCTGTTCCGGGAAGGAGCTACGAACGTGGCAGGAAAGGAACTCCATGAAGTTCTGGTCAACCTGTGAAGGCTGATGGGCATAGTTTTTGATAATAAAATCAATCTTTGAAGAAATGTTTATGAAAACTGCATAGTGCCAAGGACTTATAGTCCGAGGTGGTAGATAGAGCATCAAACTTCCCACCTTGCATATAATGAACTTGCTAGGTAACACTGTTACTCACTCTTTCCTTTGAACCCCTGCTTAGACTGTGAGAATCCAGAAGACCCTTCGATGTACACAACTGAAGGGCAAGAATATGTCTACTACGAGGAGCCAGACCTGTCCAGAGGATTTGAAGGGGTGGACTACAAAATACGCTATGGAGTGGAGGGCAACGAGCCCGAGTAGTTACCTTAGTTAGTAGTAAACCAATTGAGCCGAGCAGCAGGAACTTTATAAAATAAGTTGTTGAGCTCAATTCGGAATATGAGTTTGAACTCTATATCTTCCACTGAAACTACTTAAGTTTGGTTTGTAATTTTGTAACACTTGAAGTTTGGAACTTCTGGTTTGTAATAATAATGAAGTGTGTATGTTTGTAATGTGGACCCGCAATGTTTCTGTTGTACCATTCTGAGGGATGTGATATTTATATAACGGTGTTTTGTGGATGTCATGTCAACAACTATAGTGTACTACACATGCAGTGGTATGCTGGGTCACTGCAGCTGGTAGCAGAGCAATTGCTTTGACCTTAGGTTGGAAACCTAGTAAAGGGAATTACCTATAGGAGTCTAGGAGCAACGGTAAAGAGTTCTCTAGATTATATGATGAGTAGTCAATTGGGAATATTTTGTTATATTTCTTTAGAGCGATAATTCTTTATTATGATGCATCATTATAATTAATGGATACTAATTATATGTATTTCTGTTATTTATATACAGTGGAAATGGCACCAAAGTTTCCAAAACAAACTTTGGCAAGGAAAGAAGAGACTCTCGATGACTATCAGGGGCTTTAACTGAACAGCTTCGAGAACTTCTGAGGGTTTTCGGTTGCATAACAAATATTCCAGTCAATACCATGACTTACCATGATGGGAGAATGTTAGCCAAATATCGTGTTAGCATCCAACTACGAAAGAAGCTTGGTTTATATCACGATTTACCTATGGGTGAAGGTATAAGTCACCTAGAAGCATACCATGTTGCTATTGTGGATGCGATAGCCAATGTTCGGGAGCATAAAGCAGAAGAGTTAGCTGGAAGCACATATTCTGTGATTCCTCATGACTCTATAGACGAGGAACTAGAACCGGATCATCTTACTTCAGTAAGGAAGCATCCAAAACTAGCTTCTAAGTTTATGGACCTGTATCGACTGATGGTTGGGTCTTTGTATAAGACACATCAGGTTATTGTAGAAGATCAGGTTGATATGCTAGAGGATTTAACGAATCCTAAAAGAAGGGAGAAGTTAGCATCTAAACTGGAGAATGAAGCAGTGGATAGGGCTAACCAGTTTTTAAGGATATACCTGTAGATCCGGCATCTTTTACACCATATCCTTACTCATCTATACCAGAACCCACTAGATATCCTGATGAGGGCACTAGTCATCCCGTACCACATAGTTCTTGGGGAACTGAGGACTCAGAACTACCTATTGGAAATTCCGAGGGATGGAGGTACGGATCGATGGATGGATCTATCGGGAATCCTATTCCTGTGGAAGATTTAGTTGGAGATATTGGGTAGACTAGTCGCATGGGTGTGAGATCTTATTCCGTTGATGGAAGAGATGTCCATGTGGAGGATGTAGAGTCCGATGAGGAAGATCCTGAAGAAAGGGTTTTTGAGTCACTGAACGTTATCCTACTCCTGATAACATGCACTATCCAATCATAGCTGAGGACTATCGTACTCAGCAGAGTACTTGGGGAGCACTGGAAGGGGAATATTCTGTTGGTTCCTCTAGAGTCGGGATACAGGAGATGGGTGAAGAAGGCAGTGATGAGGATGATTCTGAAGATACTTCAGATGAGTTGGAAGGTATGGATGCACTTCAGCTGAATGATGTGTCAAGTCTGGAGACTTTTGATACTGAATATCATCCGTCGAAGAGGCAAGTCGTTCCACAGACGGTACGTCGTATTTCACGTCAGCACAGTGGTACTCCGGGTATGCACGATGAACGTCGCAACTTCTGGGGAGTGTGATCTTGAGGAGGAGTATCCCAGTGGTGATACGTAAGTTAGAGTTTGAGAACTTGATGTAAATAAATAAGTGGGATAGTATCCACATGGGCTTGTAAGGCTTATATAGTAAAGGCTTGTAGTCACTATGTATCAACTATGTTGCTTGTAATGTATAATATGTGTGTAATGCATATTTGGTTCTTATTTGTATCTTGTTTTCCATTGTGTGCCTAGTTGTGTGCATGAAGTTGAGCTCCGAACACATATGCATGATGTAACTATGAGTGTTCGCTTTATGTTACAGGACTAGGGGGGTATGGAAACGGGTGTAGAGAACGAGACTGAGCAGCAACGCATGGAGCGCGAAGCCAAAGGAAAGGCGGATGAAGATGCCAGGATGCAAGCAAATTTACCACCACCACCACCAATGAGGCCATTGATGTAGCAGGACTTTATGGAGTACATGCAAATGATGCAAGAGTCCCAGAAAAAATTCATGGAGGGATTGGTAGATCGAGTGGGACAACAAAGGGCACCTCAAGGACGTGGTGTTCTGATTTCCAGGATACCAAGCCTTTGCCTTTTGCATCCGCTCTAGAGCCAATGGATGTAGAGGATTGGTGAGCAGATACCGAAAGAAAGTTGAAAACTGTAGGATGCAATGATGAAGAAAAGTTGAGGTATGCAACACATTTGTTGACCAGACCTATAGCAGCATGGTGGGAGGGTCAATTAGCTATGCAACTTCTAGGAAGAGAGTACAACTGGGAGGAGTTCAAGCAGAGATTCCGTGAATACCATGTTTCGGAAAGTATCATTGAGTTGAAGCGTAGGGAGTTTGAAGAACTGCAACAGGGTTACTCCAGTGTGATGAAGTACATCCGGGAGTTCAGTGATTTATCTCGTTACGCAGCACGGAGGCGAAAAGGAAGAAGAGGTTCATGCGTGGACTAAATCCCATTGTGAAGATGCAGTTGAGGCTTGCTAACGCTCAAACCTTTCAACAGTTGCTTGATAAAGCTATAACCTTTGAAGATGATTACAAGAATGTCCAAGAGGACCGCAAGAAGAGAGCAAAGAAGGAAACAAAGAGGATTCAAGTGTAACACCCCAAAAACCCTAATCAAGATTATCAAGTTCTAATCACCCAAATTTAGGGTTAACAAAAACTTTTATTACAAATTTGAATATGAATGCATGTGTGTTTTGCATTAGTGTAGAATTGATTGAATTTGCCATGTTTGATTGCTACAAATGGTGAGAAAGGTTTAAAGATGAATACTACATCATCTAGGCCAATTACAAACAAAATCAAAAGAAAAATAAATCAAATATGAATTAATTAAGCAAATGGTCATTTTGATCAAAGTTAACCACTAGGCCATTTTGAGTGTTCCTAGAAGAGAAATTCTAACAGAAACAATTCCACGTATTTTCACCCCTTGCTAGACAAAGTAAAAGTGAATACAAGCAAACTTTAAAAACTCACCAAAACTATTTTCAAATCTATTTAAAGGACATTTGAAAATTGAATCAAGTGTATGTACTAAGATCACACTTTTTCAAAAACCACTCAAACCAATTCCCCTTGGCAAACCCAAGCAACCAGAGACTACCAAGCTTAAGTATAGATCACTCACCAAATTTGATTCAAAATTTTCAAACTTTATTTCTTGCGGCCATTACAACAAACACCTTGCAGACACAAAACCATTACTGCCTAACTTCACTGTTTAAGCAGTAATCCATCGACCATTTGGTCTCCCCTTCACTCCCCTGTCTCCCCTATGCCTAGCCAAGCACCGGACCAGCCCCCTCTTTGCCGTTGTACACAGTGCCGCGCCGCCCGAATGTGGTCGTCGCCGGCCGACAGTGGACAACACGCCAGAAGCCAGCCGCCCTTACCCACGATGCGCATGAGAAACGCAACCATCCACCGCCACCCCCTGTCCAAGCCACGCCCCCAGCCAGCCCTGGACCACCCTAGCTACGCCGCGCCCACCGTCTCTACGCCGTGCCCAGAGCGCGCCAGCACGCCGCACCCGACCGCCTTGCACAGACCGCTCCTCGCCCTCGCCGCACACACTCACGCTCGCCATGATCACCACAACCTCCTAGACACCCCCGTTCGCCACCGCATGACCCGTAGCTCCCGCACACCGTCACAAACACCGCTGTGTCCCCGCGGAGCGCTGCACGCGCCCGACCGTTCCAAGCCGCCCCGTGCTTCGTCTTTAAGCCCACGATGACCGCCAGGGAACCATGCACCACCCCCTACCCTCAGCCGTGCCGATAGCCGCCTGTAGCATCGTCACCAACGAGCCCGAGCCCACGCCGTTCGGTCCCCTCGCCGTAGTATAAGTAGAGGCCTCCCCCGCCTCCATTCTCCACACCAACACCCTCACCACTCCTCACTGATCATCCCTCCCCTTCCTCGGAGCAAGGCGAGCTCTCGCTCACCGGAATTTGGCCGGAGCCCACCGCTGCTGGAGGAGAGGGGTGCTGTTGATTGGAGCCACCCCAGGAGCTGCCGTCCATTCGCACCGCCATCCACGACAACACCGTTCGCCCCCATCGCCGACCCTAGCTAGAACCCAGGTGAGCCTCACCAGACCCTCACCGCCGCGTTAGGTTAATTTCCTCGCCGAAGCAGTTCATCATCGACGATGACTCTCGGCCGTTAGATTTGATTTTGATCGTAGGGCTCAGATTCGCAGATACCGCTTCACGTAGATAGACTCACTGACTGGTGGACCCCGTCTATTAGCAGCCCGCTATGCTGTGCAGTGCAGTTGGCCTGGCTCATTTAGTTTCCCGCGCGTAGCCTAGAGATTCAAATTAGTATTTTCCAATTTAGTTAAAACCCTATTCTGTCCATAGATTCAAAAATCAATTTAGAGAGTTTCACAGAACCAAATTGCATGATTCAATTTTTTTTGGAAAGATATTTAAATTATCTATCCAAGCCCGTTGGATTTAAATAAATTGGAGTTACATATCACCTACACAAAAAGTAACAAGATAACGACTTTTTCAACTTTAAACATTTTTCAAAAATCAACCATAAATGCTTTTGAGTTGATTCCAACTCTAAGAAATCACATTTGATAAGATCTATCTTAATATGTAAATATATTTAGGTTTGCATGCAGTGACTTTGGACTAGTACCAAAATAATGCTATATAGGCATTTTTAGTCACTTTAAATCTATTAAATGATAATCTTAAACTTTATAAAATATGACCAACACTTTAAATCACATTCCGATGTATTATAATATGTGGTGATTACATGTGTCAACATGATCCCATATTCTATTTGGAGAATATTAAATCTTAATTAATTTCCAGGAGTAGAAATTACTTTTCTAAAATAAACTAAGTAAGATTAAGTCTTTAATCCATGTGATGATTGTGATGATGCTAGATCATCAAGTGTGAGCCTTAGTCTGCTAAATATAAATAGTTAAGTATTGTTTGGTGATTGTGTACCCCGTATTCCTTTATAGACGATAGTACCGACTAAGGATACGAGGAGGAGGAGTCCAAGCAGGAGACGAAGAAAAGTTCAACCACTGCACGAACCAAGGCATGCTATTATGAGCAAGCTAGCAATATGCAAGTTAACACTTGACCCCTTGTTAACTTAAGCAAGATGCATTAGGCATGCTTTGATTATATACCTTTGATTATACCCATCCCAAGTTGTACCTACAAGCTTTACTCTTTTTATTTACTAAAGTTCTTTACTTTTAGTTAGTGCTTTGTGAGTATTGGAAAAATAGTAAAGATAGCATAAAGAGTATAAAACTAGGCCTAACTAGTTATACTTAGATGTCATTCTATGGCATGACATTGAAGATTATCACCCCTCATTAGTGAATACCCTCAACTTTAGTGGCTAGTGCTAAGCATAAAAGTGGATCACTTTAGATGGGAATACTTGGTGAAATGATTATGAAAATCTTGGAATGATGCTTCATTCTATTGAAATGGTTTGACATGTGTTGAGAAAAACCAAAAGATTTGATTATGAAAATGTTGAGGCACGAGCCTTAACCCTTTATAAAAACTGATGGCTTTGTCCCTGGCTATTCCCGTGGCCAGACTATGAGGAGGACTATCAGGATGATGGACAGCAGGATGTCTATGACAACTAGGATCATCTCCCATCGTTAACATTGCCTGTGACTTTGAAGATGGAGCCCACTACTACGTTTATTATTCCGCTGCTTGATTGTATTAAGACTGCATCATGGATCCTTTATTTGTGTAAGACCTTATAATGGTTTGTAATGGATGATGTACTGTGATATACAATCTGTTATGTCTCGCAAAAATTGTAATCCTGGGATTGCAAGGTATGGCATAACAGGCATCTGGGATTAATAATCCGAGTGTTGACAAGTTGGTATCAGAGCCATCCTGACCATAGGAGACCCTAGTTAGAATGAACGTCTGAACAAAAACTTAGTTTCAAAACAAAGGAAGTGAGTATTTATGAAAACCTATTCCCACTCTTATCCTTGATTATTTCAAAAAAAATCATGTTCCTAAAAAATTCTTACATTCCTACGTAAAATTTGACACACTTGATCACCTCACTAACTTACTCATCCTAAATTCTTATAGATGGAAGTCCAGTATTGCAAGTTCTACCAGTTGGGCAACATAGACCAACTGATCTTTGAGAGGGATCTAGATGCACTGTCAGAGTACCTTGAGCGCTCGCATTCGGAATTCTTCGGGGCCCAACTCAATGATCACATAGGAGGAGATCTACAATGGCTGATAGTTGCAGACCTCAGAGGCAAGATGGAAGCACCCACTTCTGAGAAGATCCAATTCACCTTGTGAGAGAACAACTGGCTAGATGGATTAGTCAGGGCTTTGCATGAAGATCTTGCCCGTCTGTGTGGGCAAAACATCAACTTGATCTAGGGAACTCTCTTTGCTCACTTTGCAAGGCGTGATTCTATGGGAATGCCTTTGGAGATGCCAAGACACCCGGAGATGAAGCACCAGGTGGACAATCTTGACTTCATGCTGTATGATAGGCAGAAGGAGTTGGACAATGCCCGCGCCTACGCCAACCACAACCTTGCCATTGCCGTCAAGAAGGCCTAGACTCTCACCATGCTCGTCAAGGATCGCCAATCACTTCATCGTCAACGCGAGAAGAAGGATCGCACCATCGCTCGTCTTTGCAAGAAGGTGGCCGCTCTCGAGAAGACCATCCGTGAACAGGAAGTCTAGCTTGAAGCAAAGGAGGAGGAGGAAGGTGAAGATATCCAAGGAGATCTTTACTCTTACCTCAGTGATTACAACGACTACCTGGAGGATGATGCCATGGAGTTCCACACTGATGATGATGACTCCGACTTCATTGATGGTGACTAGATGCACTTGATCACTACCGTAGGAATGAGTTGTACCGGTCCCATTGTATCTTAGTTTCACAGGATGGTTCTTAAAACCATCTATTTTCTATTTGTGTGTGGTGTGTGTTTGTATTGTGTGCTTGAATGAATGAATGAGAGGAAGTTGTTAGTTTGCAAAACCTAAGTCAAACTCAAAGTTTAAATCTTTTGAAAAAAACCATGAACATTAGAAATTTCCCTCTTATCTCATTATCTATCTCAATATTCAGATGACTCGTGGAAATCCTGGAGGAAGCAGCTCATCTCAGGGCCCGATGTTGTAGATTGTGCAAATGCTAGTTTCTGACCGTGAAGCTAGTAGAGCCGAACGTCAAGCCAATCTAGCCACTCTTCAATAGATAGCTCAGATGGCCCACAATAACCAAGGTCACGGAAACCAGGATCATCATGGATCCAAACTCAAGAACTTTCAGAATACCAACCCATATATCTTTAATATATCTGAGGATCCCTTAGATGCTGATGACTGGCTACAAACCATGGAGAACAACCTGGAGGTCGCAGGAGTTGAAGCCAATGAGAAGGTACTGTTTGCCACCCATTATCTGGCAGGAGATGCATGAGCCTGGTGGAATAGAACTCATACCATGAACGACGGTCAGACGATGACTTGGGAAGCATTCAAGATCAAGTTCAGCCGCACCCATGTGCCCCAAGGTTTGGTCACCAGGATGAGAGATGAGTTCAGGGAACTGAAGCAAGGAAGTATGATGGTAGTTGAGTACCATGACAAATTTCTGTCCCTAGCTAGATATGCCCCCGATGAGATTAACACTTAAGCCAAGAAGAAGGAAAGGTTCCTAAATGGATTGCATGATGAGATGCATACTGTGTTACTCAACATCCGCTTTGGAGATCTAGAAGAGCTAGTAGACTCTGCCATCCAGATGGAAGGAAAGATCAACCAAGCCAATGACAACCATAAGCGCAGGATGATGCACCAGACTGGATCCCACAATGCTCAGAAGTATCGCCCCAACACATCTGCAGGATATGCCCCAAGAAACAACAGACCCCCGATGTCCCGTCCAAGCTACCCAAATTGTAGGGGAGGAAACTTGAAGTATGGAGGAAACCACAATAACAACCCCGATAACTCCAACAACTTCAGCCGTGCACCACCCAAGTACAACAACAACAACAATACTTGCCCAAGGACTGGAAGCAATGTTGTGCCTATTGCAGCCAAAGACAAGTACCAAATCACTTGCTTTGAATGTGGAGTCAAGGGTCATTACTCCAATGAGAGCCCCAAGAAGCTTGCAGCAGCCACCAATGCGAATGCACCCGCTCAGCAGCAACGTCGTGTTCAGCCTGGAAGGAGATTTGCCCTAGGGAACTCGCTCAACCGCAACGGCCGTCTGTTCCACATGAATGCTGAAGAAGCTTAGGAAGCGCCTGATGTCGTGCTGGGTATGTTTTCTGTTAACTCAGTACTTGCAAGAGTGTTGTTTGATTCTGGAGCATCGCACTCGTTTGTTATAGAAGAATTTGCATGCACTAGTAAGATTCAACCAACAAAATTGAAGCATGTTATGATAGTTCAAATACTTGGTTCAACCACCAAAGCTAGAAAAATTTGCAAGGCTGTACCTATCAGAATCCATGGGATAGATTTTTATGCCAATCTAATAGTACTTGGAACCAAAGGTTTGGAAGTATTTCTAGGAATGGATTGGATGTCGAAACATAAAGGATTGATCGACTGTGCCAAGAAAGCCATAACCATGACCAGTAGCTCTGGAGTATCAGTAGAGCATGTATTTGAGACCTTGCCCCATCAATTAAACTGCAACAAGAGTCTAGCCCAACCAACCCTAGACCAAGTTAGAGTAGTCTATGAATACCCCGACGTATTACCAAATGAATTGCCCGGTATGCCCCTAGATCGGGATATCAAATTCATCATTGAACTAATTCCTGGAACTGGACCCATAGCTCAGAGACCTTATAGTATGAACCCATCTGAACTAGTGGAGATGAAGAAGCAACTTGATGCTATGCTAGAAAAAGGTCTGATTTAGCCAAGAGCATCGCCATGGAGATCACCTGTTTTGTTTGTGGATAAGAAAGATGGAGGTAACCGTTTGTGCATGGATTACTAGAAGCTGAATGATGTCACCATCAAGAACAAGTACCCATTGCCGAAGATAGAGGATCTGTTTGATCAGTTGACTGGTGCTAGAGTGTTTTCTAAGATTGATCTTAGAACTGGTTATCATCAACTCAAGATTCGTGCAACCGATATTCCAAAGACCGCCTTTACCACCAGATATGGATTGTATGAGTATACTATCATGTCTTTTGGATTAACCAATGCCCCCGCTTATTTCATGAATATCATGAATAAGATTTTTATGAACTTCCTAAATAAGTTTGTCGTTGTTTTTATCGATGATATCTTAATCTATTCCAAGTCGGAAGAAGACCATGAGCTACACCTGAGGACCATCCTTGAAACCCTTAGAGAACATCACTTGTATGCTAAGTTTAGAAAATGTGAATTCTGGTTGAAGGAAGTAGGATTCCTGGGACATATTGTGTCGGCAGGAGGAGTCGCTGTCGATCCCGCCAAGATCAAAGATGTTGAAGAATGGAAAGCCCCAACCACTCAAACCCAAGTCCGTGCATTTCTCGGATTAGCGGGATATTACCGCAAGTTTGTTGAAGGATTTTTGAGCATCGCAAGACCAATGGCCCAGTTGTTGAAGAAAGATAAGAAATTTGAATGGACCGACAAATGTGAAGTAAGTTTTCAAGAGCTCAAGAAGAGATTGACTTCAGCCCCAATTCTGATTATGCTGGATATCAAGAAGCCTTTTGATATGTATTGTGATGCATCCAAGATTGGCCTCGGATGTGTATTGATACAGGAAGGCAAAATCATAGCATATCTGTCCCGACAACTGAAGCAACATGAGCAAAACTACCCTACCCATGACCTTGAACTAGCAGTCGTAGTGTTAGCTTTGAAGACCTCGCGTCATTACCTTATGGGTAAACGCTGTGAGATTTATTCGGATCACGAGAGTCTGAAGTATATTTTCACCCAGAAGGAGCTGAATATGAGGCAAATGAGATGGATAGAGTTAATCAAGGATTATGACCTTAACATTCACTATCACCCCGGCAAAGGCAATGTGGTAGCGGATGCTCTTAGCAGATTGCCGTGTAGATTAAACACCATGATCAAAGAAGCCCAACCAAGTTTGCATGAAGAGTTGGAGAAGTTTCGAATAGAGCTAGTTAGCAAAGGATTTTTAGCTAGCATTGAACTTCAACCCACTTTGATCAGTCAGAACAAGGAAGCGCAGAAAGGAAATGCAAGTATCGACGGAATCAGGCGTCGTATTGGTACAGGAAAGGTACCAGGATTCACTGAAGATGAAGAAGGAATTTTGTGGTACAAAGGACATATCTGTGTGCCAGAAGATTCTGAGCTGAAGCAAGTTATCATGCAAGGAGCTCATGCTACTCTTTATTCTATCCATCCTAGAGTAACGAAGATGTATCAGGATTTGAAGGAGGAATTTTGGTGGCACAAGATGAAGAGAGAAATCGGAAGTTACATATCCAAGTGTGATATCTGTCAGAGAGTCAAAGCGGAACATCAGAGACCCACAGGACTTTTGCAAACCATTGTAGTTTCCGGAATGGAAATGAGATTCTGTCGGAATGGATTTTATCACCGGGTTGCCTACTTCTAGTAGGGGAAATGACTCTATTTGGGTCATAGTTGAGAGACTATCCAAGGTAGCCCATTTTATACCTATCAAGACTACCTACCAGAGTTCGAAGCTAGCAAAGTTGTACATTGCTAGAATCGTCAGTTTGCATGGAACCCCTAAGACCATAGTGTCGGATCGAGGAACCCAATTTACCTCAAGATTTTGGCAGAAAGTCCAAGAAGGATTAGGAACCAAGTTGAATTTCAGCACAACTTATCACCCGCAGACCGATGGACAGACTGAAAGAGTCAACCAAATCCTAGAAGATATGTTGAGAGCTTGTGTGCTAGAATATGGATCAAAATGGGAACATTGTCCGCCTTTCGTAGAATTCTCATACAACAACAGTTATCAAGCTAGTTTGCAAATGGCCCCCTTTGAGTTCTTATATGGAAGGAAGTGTCGTACCCCTTGAATTGGTCGTAAGTAGGAGAGAGTCATATTTTCGAACCTGACATCCTACGAGAAGCCGAAGAGAAGGTTCACAAAGTCTGTGAGCACCTCAAAACCGCCCAATCCAGACAGAAGAGTTATGCTGACAAGAGACGTCGAGACTTGACCTTCAATGTCGGAGATTTTGTGTATCTCAAAGTGTCACCCTTGAAAGGAATGCAACGTTTTCAACTGAAAGGAAAGTTAGCCCCCAGATATATTGGACCCTTCAAGATTTTGAATTGCCGAGGATAAGTATCATATCAACTGGAACTGCTAGAGGATATGTCAGCCATCCATGATGTGTCTCATATCTCGTAACTTCGCAAATCCCTAGAAGTTCCGGAGAAGGCTGAAGTATTCAAGAACATCGATCAACGAGCCATAGATATCAACAAGGATCTAACGTATCATGAAGTGCCCATTCGTATTTTGGAAGAAGCCTTCAGAACCACCAGGACCTAAAGTATCAAGTTTCTTAAAATCTAGTGGAGCAACCATACTGAAGAAGAAGCTACTTGGGAGCGAGAAGATTACATTAGGACTGAGTTTCCAAATCTCTTTAGTTCCTAGTTTTACTTAAATCTTAGGACGAGATTTTGTTTAAGGAGGGAAGGTTTACAACACCCCCAAAACCATGATCAAGATTATCAAGTTCTAATCACCCAAATTTAGGGTTAACAAAACTTTTATTACAAATTTGAATATGAATGCATGTGTGTTTTGCATTAGTGTAGAATTGATTGAATTTGCCATGTTTGATTGCTACAAATGGTGAGAAAAGGTTTAAAGATGAATACTACATCATCTAGGCCAATTACAAACAAAACCAAAAGAAATCAAATTTGAATTAATTAAGCAAATGGTCATTTTGACCAAAGTTAACCACTAGGCCACTTTGAGTGTTCCTAGAAGAGAAATTCTAACAGAAACAATTCCACTTCTTTTCACCCCTTGCTAGACCAAGTAAAGGTGAATACAAGCAAACTTTACAAACTCACCAAAACTATTTTCAAATCTGTTAAAGGACATTTGAAAATTGAATCAAGTGTATGTACTAAGATCGCACTTTTTCAAAGACCACTCAAACCAATTCCCCTTGGCAAACCCAAGCAACCAGAGACTACCAAGCTTAAGTATAGATCACTCACCAAATTTGATTCAAAATTTTCAAACTTTATTTCTTGCGGCCATTACAACAAACACCTTGTAGACACAAAACCATTACTGCCTAACTTCACTGTTTAAGTAGTAATCCATCGACCATTTGGTCTCCCCTTCACTCCCCTGTCTCCCTTGTGCCTAGCCAAGCACTAGACCAGCCCCCTCTTTGCCGTTGTGCACAGTGTTGCACCACCCGAATGTGGTCGTCGCCGGCCAATAGTGGATAGCGCGCCAGAAGCCACGCCACCCTCACCCATGACGCGCACCAGACACGCGACCATCCACCGCCACCCCCTGTCCAAGCCACGCCCCCGGCCGAGCCCTGGACCACCCTAGATACGTCGCGCCCACCGTCTCTGCGCCATGCCCAGAGCGTGCCAGCACGCCGCACTCGACCGCCTTGCACAGACCGCGCCTCGCCCTCGCCGCGCATGCTCACGCTTGCCATGATCACCACAACCTCCTAGACACCCCTGTTCGCCACCGCGCGACCTGTAGCTCCCGCACGCCGTCGCAAACACAACTGCGTCTGCGCGGAGCACTGCACGCGCCCGACCATTCCAAGCAGCCCCGTGCCTCATCTTTAAGCCCACGATGATCGCTAGGGAACCACGCACCGCCCCTACCCTTAGCCGTGCCAATAGCCGTCTATAGCGTCGTCACCAATGAGCCCGAGCCCACGCCGTTCGGTCCCCTTGCCGCAGTATAAGTAGAGGACTCCCCCGCCTCCATTCTCCACACCAACACCCTTACCACTCCTCACCGATCCTCCCTCCCCCTTCCCCGGAGCAAGGCGAGCTCTCCCTGGCCGAAATTTGGCCGGAGCCCGCCGCACCTGGAGGAGAAGGGCGTCGTTGATTGGAGCCACCCCAGGAGCTGCCGTGACCGCCATTCGAACCACCGTCCATGACAACACCATTCGCCACCATCGCCGACACTAGCTAGATCCCAGGTGAGCCCCGCCAGACCCCCACTGCCGTGTTAGGTTAATTTCCTCGCCGGAGCAGTTCGTCGTCGACGATGACTCTCGGTCATTAGATTAGATTTTGATCGTAGGGCTCAGATTCGCAGGTACTGCTTCGTGTCGATAGACTCATTGACTGATGGACCCCGTCTATCAGCAGCCCACTGCGCTGTGCAGTGCAATTGGGCCAGCCCGTTTAGTTTCCCGCGCGTAGCCCAGAGATTCAAATTAGTATTTTCCAATTTAGTTAAAACCCTATTCTATCCATAGATTCAAAAATCAATTCAGAGAGTTTCACTGAACCAAATTGCACGATTCAAATTTTGTTGGAAAGATATTTATATTATCTATCCAAGCCTATTGGATTTAAATCAATTCGAGTTAGAGATCACCTATACCAAAAATAACAAGACAGAGACTTTTCAACTTCAAACATTTTTCAAAAATCAACCATAAATGCTTTTGAGTTGATTACAACTCTCAAAAATCACATTTGATAAGATCTATCTGAATATGTAAAAATATTTAGATTTGCATGCAGTGACTTTGGACTAGTACCAAAATAATGCTATATAGGCATTTCTAGTCACTTTAAATCTATTAAATGATAATCTTAAACATTATAAAATATGAACAACAATTTAAATCACATTCCCTTGTATTAGGATATGTGGTGATGACATGTGTCAGCATGATCCCATATTCTATTTGGAGAATATTAAATCTTAATTAATTTCAATGAGTAGAAATTACTTTTCTAAAATAAACTAAGTAAGATTAAGTCTTTAATCCATGTGATGATGCTAAATCATCAAGTGTGAGCCTTAGTGTGCTAAATAGAAATAGTTAAGTATTGTTTGGTGATTGTGTACCCCGTATTCCTTTATGGACGATAGTACCGACCAAGGATACGAGGAGGAGTACTACCAAGCAGAAGACAGAGAAAACTTCAACCACTGCACCAACCAAGGCAAGTTATTATGAGCAAGCTAGCACTATGAAAGTTAAAACTTTCCCCTTGATAACTTAAGAAAGATGCATTAGGCATGCTTTGGTTATATACCTTTGATTATACCCATCCCATGTTTAACCTACAAGCTTTACTCTTTTAATTTACTAAAGTTCTTTACTTTTAGTTAGTGCTTTGTGAGTATTGGAAAAATAGTATAGATAGCATAAAGAGTATAAAACTAGGCCTAACTAGTTATACTTAGATGTCATTCTATGTCATGAGATTGAAGATTAGCACCCCTCATTAGTGAATACCCTCAACTTTAGTGGCTAGTGCTAAGCATAAAAGTGGATCACTTTAGATGGGAATACTTGGTGAAAATGATTATGAAAACCTTGGAGTGATGCTTCATTCTCTTGAAATGTTTTGACATGTGTTGAGAAACACCAAAAGTTTTGACGATGAAAATGTTGAGGCATGATCCTTGGCCCTTTATTAAAACTGATGGTTGGGTTCGGATGCGATACCATTCCAATTTTACCGTACAACCACAATACCTGAATTGGGTAAGGCTTAGCCGGAAGCTTATATGAATTAGTATGGGTTCCCTCGCAGAAGAGGTTTGAGCTGAGGCTACCTCTTGATGATTTCCACGTATGCAGTGTCCAGGATGGCAAATGGCCATGGCTGGGAGGCCAAGCTCATACGGGAGGTGCCTATACTAGGGTGTGTAAAGGAAAGGTTATGATTGATTATCCGCATACTAAGTATGATGATTGAGGTTATCCCTGATAGATGTATCGAATTTTGTGGTGAAAGTGTACCACCTCTGCAGAGTGTCAAACTATTCGAATAGCCGCGTCCGTGGTCATGGACAGTTGGAGTGGCCATACTGTTCCGTCGTCAGAAGTTTCCAAATGATTTGTGGAGTGAACTATGATTTTGACTTAACCACAACATAGTTGTGAATATGAAAACTAGGTTCCCACTTAAGTGATTTAGAACATTAAATTAGTTTTCTTTACTTCTGAACTCAGTTTAGATAAACCTGCCTTTTTGCAAACAAACCTAGAGCTTAAGGTTCCTACTAGAACTACCTTACTTGTCAGTGATAGTTTGCGAGTACTTAAAGAGTACTCATGGCTTTGTCCCTGGCTATTCCCGTGGCCAGACTATGAGGAGGACTATCAGGATGATGGACAACAAGACGTCTACAACAACTAGGATCATCTCCCATCGTCAGCATTGTCTGTGACTTTGAAGATGGAGCTCACTACTACGTTTATTATTCCGCTGCTTGATTGTATTAAGACTAGATCATGAGTTACTTTATTTGTGTAAGACCTTATAATGGTTTGTAATGGATGATGTACTGTGATATGCAATCTGTTATGTCTCGCAAAAATGGTAATCCTAGGATTGCGAGGTATGGCATAACAGGCATCTGGGATTAATAATCCGGGTGTTGACATCAAGCAAGTAAACCCCAAACCAATTTGGAATTCCAACCTAGAAATAGACCCTACAACAACAACAACAAGAGTAGCAACAACACTGGAGGACAATTCAATCCTAGAAGGAATGTCATATGTCACAATTGCAAACTTCTGGGACATATTAGCAAGGATTGGAGGTAGCCAGTGATTATTTGTTTTGGTTGTGGACAAAAGGGTCACATTAAGCCTGATTGCCCAAACAAACCACCTGGTGGTTGGCCCACAAAGGGTGGAGGACAAGCCAGTGGAGGCGGAGGTGGACAACCTAACAGAGGTGGAAGCTATGCCAAAAATAACAATGGTAAGAGAGGCAGGCCTACTGGAAAGCTGAATTGCGCAACCTTGGAGGAGGTGGATAACTCGGATCAAGCGGTGATAGGTACGTTCAATATTCTCACAAATCCCAGAAAAGTTTTATTTGATACCGGTGCATCTACTTCTTTCATATCTGAAGAATTTTGTGATAAATTTGGAATTAGAATTGCACTATTAGAAAAACCTATGACCGTAGTTACCGCCGGAGGGATCGTGTTAGTTAGAAACATTAAAGTAAACCAAGTCATTTCAATATGTGGTCAGACCTATTATGCGGATCTTTATGTGATCCCATTAAAAGGAATAACAGTAGTGCTCGGAATGGATTGGATGACAGATTATGGAGCTCAGATCAATTGTGAGGAAGAAAACTGTTTCAATCACGTCTCCAAGTGGAGGAAGGATAGTCACTAGGCGGATAAACATAGCCATATCATGGTGGATTTGCAGTTGAACTCAATGAAGGAAGTCAAATTAGAAAATATTCTTGTAGTGAAGGAATTTCAAGATGTTTTTCCAGCAGAGTTACAGAGAATGCCACCTAATCGAGAAATAGAGTTCACTATTGACCTGATACCAGGTAAAACACTAATAGCCCAAGCACCATATAAGATGGGGCCTGATGCGCTCGACTTTCAATGTAGAGCTTGTTGGGAACCCCAAGAGGAAGGTATGATGAGCACAGTAGTAAGTTTTCCCTCAGTTATGAAACCAAGGTTTAATCGAACCAGTAGGAGCAAGGAAACACCCCAAAGGTGTTACTAGCTGAGCTTTGGCAGGGCGCACTACCGGTGCTAGTAGCAACGTAGAGACCTGCACAACACAACCACATAACTTTGTCCCCAACTTTCGATGAGGTTGTCAATCTCACCGTGTTTCGCGGAAAACAAAGGATTAAACGTATCGAATGGAAGGAAGTAAAAGTTTGCAGAAATTAAACACAAAGCAGTAAATAGTTGTAGATTGTATGTAAAGAAAAAGGACCGGGATCCATAGTTCACTAGAGGTGGCTCTCCTTAGATAGATAACATGCTGGGTGAACAAATTACAGCGGGGCAATTGACAAACACCGAGAAAGCAATACATGCATATACTAATCATCTTGACTCCTCTGAGACTTGATTGGGCATTACAACATAATACATAGACCGCCATCCAACTACATCTATGACTAATAATCCACCTTCAGGTTATCATCCGAACCCCCTCCAGTATTAAGTTGCAAGCAACAGATTATTGCTTTACGAACTGCGTGTAAAGTAAACAATACGATTGTTCTATGAACAAAGGATTGTTGTTTTATCCCTAGTAGCAACAACACATCTAGTACCTTAGAGATTTCCGTCACTTCCCTAGATTACTAGAGGCATGAACCCACTATCGAGCATAAATACTAACTCTTGGAGTTGCTAGCATCTACTTGGCCAAGATAGCTACTAACAACGGAAAGCATGCAAGATCTCAAATAACAAAGACATGATAGAATCAATAATCAATCTGAAATAGCATCTCAATATCCATCGGATCCCCACAAACACAACATGTATGAATTACAAATAGATGATCTTGATCATGAATGGAGCTCACAAGATCTAAACATGAAAGCACAAAGGAGGAGAAACCAGCCATATAGCTACTACATGGATCCATAGTCCAAGGATGAACTACTCACGCATCACACCGGAGGCTTGCATGGTGATGAAGAAGGCCTCCAGGGTGAATTCCCCTCTCTGGCAGGGTGCCGGGAAGAGCTTCAGATCCCTCCCGATCTAGGGATGGAGATGACGGCGGCTACAGACTCTTTCGTGGATTTTTGATCGGGCCCTTAGGGTTTTCGTCCTAAGGGAAATATATAGGCGGAAGGAGAGGCCGAGGGGGGTGCCGGGAGCAGCCACACCACCTCCTGGCGCGGGCCAGGCCTGGCCGCATGGCCAGGTGGTGTGGTGGCTCCCTGGCCCTTCTCCGTCTCGTATTCTGGCACTTGATCACTTCCGGAAAAATAGGCACTTTGGCTTTTGTCCCGTCCAATTCCGAGAATATTCATTTTCTGACTTTCCTGGATCCAAAAACATTAGAAAACAGGCAGCTGGCACTATGGCTCTTATTAATAGGTTAGTCCAAGAAATCATATGAAAAGTACTCCAAAGTTGGAACAAAACACTAGAAAGTGGATAAAACCAAGCATGTAACATCAAAAATTATAGATACATTTGCAATGTATCAACATCCCCAAGCACATAGTCTATTTGCAGCAATCAACTAGTCTTGGGACAATGCACATAGAACTAAGAATGGCCACTATGCTCTCAAAGTAGGTGCATAAAGATAGTAGGTGGAGACTCAATATAATGGTGGTAGAAAGGCCTTTTGTAACAGGAAGTAGGGATTCAAGTCTCATAAAGAGCTTCCAAAAATTATGGTACATGTAGCTTTTAGCTCTCATTGCCCCTATCATAAGCATCTTGAAGGTGATTAAGGTTAAAGTGAGACAACTAAGAGGATATGCTTGACAAGTTATAAACCGAAATCTCATGCCCCTTACTTACGAAGACCGATCCTCATGCTACTCAACTTCAGTCACGTGTAAGCTCTTGTCATTGTAAGTACATGTGTATCATTAAGAACCGCCAACGGGGTACCCCTTGCACATGATACGGGAGCTTTCCCATAATCAAAATGACAAGGCAAGCAGACAATGAGCATCTCAGCGATCTTTTTATTTGCTATTTGCATAGGTTTTTATTGAGGATGTTTCATAGAGTGCTCATTATGGTGATGCTGCAAGTTTCCACCATGATTAGGCATGGCTTAGGCTAGCGGCCCAGGAGTTTCTCTAACACACATACAAACTACATGATCTTACAAGTTCCACTTTTATTTCACACCGCCGGGATCCGTAAGCAAAAGAACATAATATCAACGGGGTACAAAGTACAAGTGCAATGTTGAAAGCGTTCCCCATGGTACATGGTTCTGCTAATTTCAACTTATAAAGCGCAAGCATATACGCAACAAAGAAGGACCCAATGGTTCAAGTTTATTAGAGGCAAAAAAGTAAAGTGTGCCATCAAGTTCGTGAGAGCTTTAATCACTTGTTTTCTCATAACAAGTGGAAGGTAAACAAAAGCATGAATATACTTGGAATAGCATAAGCTAGTAGGTAGGTATGGTGGAATCTTTGGAATAACTTGGTTTAGGGAGTTGGATGCATGAGTGGAACTCATACTTTGTTGTGGAGGCTAGCAAAAGACTGGGAGCGACCAACTAAGAGAGCAATAATGGCCATAATCATGCAGAGCGACAAAACATCATTGATCAAAGCATAAAGTGATACTACAAGTTGAAAACTAAAGGATCATAAAGGCTTATGGTGACTTGGGATAGTCATAACATGGTGTGAGCATGCGCCAAGTCAACCTAAATAAAGCATCAAAGGAGAATACCACAATAATATGCTTTAATATGCTAAAACAACGCATGATCCTTCCAAGGCACATTAAGCAATCTCATTTGTTTATAACAAGTCATGCTACAGCAAACAATACTAAGCATAAAGCCAAAACAATATCAAGCATGGCATGACAAAGCATATGCCACAGTCAAAAACAAGCTCTCTTTACCACTTAAGCACAAACTTTCCTACTCTTTTCCAATCCAAACCAAACTATTTGAAAACCAATGTATGAAAGAGGGGGTACAACCAATTTATTCAGCAAAACTAAGCAAACAAAGCAAACGAAAAACAAAAATGAAAATGAAAAATAAGACGCACCAAGAACATCACAACTGTGCATGAAACAATAAAAATGAAGCGTTTGGAAGAAACCTGAGATTTTTATTGATGAAGAGGGGGATGCCTTGGGCATCCCCAAGCTTTGATGCTTGTACTTCTTGGATATTTCTTGGGGTGATACGCGTGGCATCCCCAAGCTTGAGCTTTAGTCCATCCTTCATCTCATTACTCATTCCTTCCAAACACCTGAAATTTTTCCTTCATACAAAACTTCACACAATCTTTATTAGCAACATTAGTGCACTTAAGATAAATAAGTCTCAAGGTTCAGTTCTAATACCAAATAAACTTCCATTAGAACACTAGCTACTGTATCACTTCCCTCAAAAATCTCAATTTCCCAAAAGAACTCAAGAAGGAACCAACAAGAAGCAAATGCAGAAAATGGCAGAAATCTGTCAAAACAGACCAGCAGGTAAAGACGAATTTTTTCGAAGACCTTCTATTGCTCAAATCAAAAAGTGTTGAACTAACGAAAGTTAGATAACAAGCTGGGGCAGAAGCACAAAACATTACAGCTAAATCCGACATACATAGCTCTGTCACGAATTTTTACGGTGAAGCATAGAAATCTGTTTCGGGACAGCAACTTTCCGAATCATTACTTCTCTCTCATTAGAGGTTACTCTTGGCACAAAAAGCAAATAAAAAGGATAAGGAGAGGTTATTAAAAAGGTAATAACTTCCAAGACTCATCTAAAACTCTTAGGTTATCTCCCAACAAGCACTTTTCTTTAACGCCTTTAAGTTAGGCATAAGAAGCAAATAAAGAATCAAGTGTTCTCAAATGAAGAAGCATTAAGATCAATACCAGAAATATTTTCAACAAGGCAAGGTATATCATCCAAATAAGTTCTAGAGGACCCTCTCTCAATGCTCTTGGGTTCACTATTCTCATCAAAAGGGTTTGCAGGAACAATCCAATCAAGATTCTTTTCTATGGCATCGTGTATTGCAACTAGTTTAAAGGGTATTGGTATCTTAGGTTCCTCCCCATTAGGTTCGGTTTTGTTCATCTTTTCTCGTGTACCAACAACATCTACACATGAGCCTAGCATACTGAAACGTTCAAAAACTTTTCTAGCTTCCTTGGCAACATCATAGAACTCCTTAAACAAAGTTTCTAGAATAAAATCCCTCTTTTCAGGATCCTCAATTTCTTTAAGCTTAAGAAACATTACTTGCATTAAGGGGTTGAGGTTAACAAACCTAGCTTCTAACATGTGAATTAAAGAAGCTGCAGCAATCTCATAATTTGGAGCAAGTTCTACAAGGGATCTATCCTCAGTATCTTCATGTTTGCTAACATGATTAAAGAATTCTTCAATATTATCTTTCCCAATTATAGAACCACTACCAATTGAAAGGTCTTTCAAGGTGAATGTAGGGATCAACATGGTGAGCTAAGGAAGAGGTGACAACTAAAGGAGACTTAATTTTTTTGTGTTTTTCAGATAAGAAAGCAAACAAGTAAAACTAATTTTTTGTGTGTTTTTGAAGAACAAAACAAGCAAACAAAGCAAAACAAAAAAAAACAAAGTAAAAAGATTGGTTATGATGGACTCCCCTTGTGAAGATGTCCTTGACTCCCCAGCAACGGCGCCAGAAAAGATCTTGATGCGCTCGACTTTCAACATAGAGCTCGTTGGGAACCCCAAGAGGAAGGTATGATGAGCACAGTAGGAGCAAGGAAACACCCCAAAGGTGTTACTAGCTGAGCTTTGGCAGGGCGCACTACTAGTGCTAGTAGCAACGTGGAGACCTGCACAACACAACCACAGAACTTTGTCCCCAACTTGCGATGAGGTTTTCAATCTCACCATGTTTCGCGGAAAACAAAGGATTAAACGTATCAAATGGAAGGAAGTAAAAGTTTGCAGAAAGTAAACATAAAGCAGCAAACAGTTGTAGATTGTATGTAAAGAAAAAGGACCGGGATCCATAGTTCACTAGAGGTGGCTCTCCTTAGATAGATAACGTGCTGGGTGAACAAATTACAGCGGGGCAATTGACAAACACCGAGAAAGCAATACATGCATATACTAATCATCTTGACTCCTCTGAGACTTGATTGGGCATTACAACATAATACATAGACCGCCATCCAACTGCATCTATGACTAATAATCCACCTTCAGGTTATCATCCGAACCCCCTCCAGTATTAAGTTGCAAGCAACAGATTATTGCTTTACGAACTGCGTGTAAAGTAAACAACACGATTGGTCTATGAACAAAGGATTGTTGTTTTCTCCCTAGTGGCAACAGCACATCTAGTACCTTAGAGATTTCTGTCACTTCCCCAGATTACCAGAGGCAAGAACCCACTATCGAGCATAAATACTAACTCTTGGAGTTGCTAGCATCTACTTGGCCAAGATAGCTACTAACAACGGAAAGCATGCAAGATCTCAAATAACAAAGACATGATAGAATCAATAATCAATCTGAAATAACATCTCAATATCCATCGGATCCCCGCAAACACAACATGTATGAATTACAAATAAATGATCTTGATCATGAACGGAGCTCACAAGATCTAAACATGAAAGCACAAAGGAGGAGAAACCAGCCATCTAGCTACTACATGGATCCATAGTCCAAGGATGAACTACTCACGCATCACACCGGAGGCTTGCATGGTGATGAAGAAGGCCTCCAGGGAGAATTCCCCTCTCCGGCAGGGTGCTGGGAAGAGCTTCAGACTCTTTCGTGGATTTTTGATCGGGCCCTTAGGGTTTTCATCCCGAGGGCAATATATAGGCGGAAGGAGAGGCCGAGGGGGTGCCGGGTGCAGCCACACCACCCCTTGGCGTGGGCCAGGCCTGGCCGCGCGGCCAGGTGGTGTGGTGGCTCCCTGGCCCTTCTCCGTCTCGTATTCTGGCACTTGATCACTTTCGGAAAAATAGGCACTTTGGCTTTTGTCCCGTCCAATTTCGAGAATATTCATTTTCTGACTTTCCTGGAACCAAAAACAACAAAAAACAGGCAGCTGGCACTGTGGATCTTGTTAATAGGTTAGTCCAAGAAATCATATGAAAAGTACTCCAAAGTTGGAACAAAATACAAGAAAGTGGATAAAACCAAGCATGGAACATCAAAAATTATAGATTCATTTGCAATGTATCAGGGCCAAAAGGATTAAAAGAGCTTAAGGAGCAAATTGATGAGTTAGCCAAAAAAGAATTTATTCAGGAGAGTGTATCCTCGTGGGGAACTCCGGTGATCTTTGTGGACAAATGAGATGGAGGACGAAGAATGTGTGGGGATTACAAAAATCTCAACAATGTCACTATCAAGAACAAGTACCCATTACCAAGAATTCAAGATCTATTTGACCAAGTCAAGGGAGCAGGAGTATTCTCCAAGATTGATCTAAGATCAGGGTACCATCAGATAAAGATTAAACCTGAAGATGTTCCTAAAACAACATTTGTGTCAAGGTATGGACATCATGAGTATCTTGTTGTACCTTTTGGTCTGACCAATGCACTAGCAATATTCATGAATTTGATGAACAAAATCTTCATGCCTTACGTGGACAAGTTTGTCATAGTGTTCATTGACGATATTCTGATATACTATAAGGATAAATAAGAGCATGCAGAACATTTGAGAATAGCATTGCAAATCCTAAGAGAACATAAGCTTTATGCTAAGTTCAATAAGTGTGAACTTTGGTTGGACAAAGTAGACTTTCTTGGTCATGTGATCAATAAGGATGGAATTGCTGTAAATCCGTCCAAAGTATCAGTGCTGGAATGGAAGGCACCCACCAATGCGAAGAAAATCCGAGGTTTCTTAGGCATGGCCGGTTATTATCGGAGATTCATAGAAGGTTTTTCCAAGATAGCTGGACCAATGACCAAAATGTTAAGAAAGAATACACCATTCATATGGGATGAGAAGTGCGAAGCGAGTTTTCAGGAGTTGACAACCCGATTAACTACATCTCCAATCCTAGCAATTCCAGAACCAGGAAAAGATTACACATGATATTGTGATGCATCAAAGGAAGGATTAGGTTGTGTGCTTATGCAAGATCGTAAAGTAATTGCTTATGGATCTAGACAACTGAAACCACATGAAGTGAATTATCCAACTCATGATTTAGAGTTAGCAGCAGTAGTCTTTGCTTTAAAAGGATGGATACATTTTCTCTATGGGGCAAGATGTGAGTTATACACTGACCACAAAAGTCTCAAATATTCTTCACTCAAAAGGAATTAAATATGAGATAGAAGCGTTGGCTGGAGTTAATTAAAGATTATGATCTAGCAATCAATTATACCCCTAGAAAAGCAAATGTTGTGTCAGATGCTTTAAGTTGAAAAAGCACTGATATGCAACCTATGAATGCAGAACTGCCAAAAGAACTACCAACAGAAGGATATGATATTGGTGATTGTGGACAGGCTCACAAAAAGTGCGCATTTTATTCCAGTAAACCAAAAGGATAATGCGGAAAAATTAGTAGAAATCTATATCAAAGAGATTGTGGGTAAGCACGGAGTACCCAAGAAAATTGTATCAGACAGAGGATCTGTGTTTACATCAGCATTTTTGAAACAATTACATGTAGCACTTGGTTCAAAGTTGGATTTTAGCATAGCTTATCATCCAGAAACTGGAGGCCAGACAGAAAAGACCAATCAAATCTTAGAGGACATGCTTAGAGCTTGTGCATTAGATTTTGGAGGTTCATGGGAAGATCATCTGCCGTTGGCAGAATTTTGCTACAACGATATCTATCAGAGTAGTCTGAAGGCAGCACCTTACCAAGTACTCTACGGAAGAAACTGTAGATCACCTATATGCTGGTATGAACCTGGTAGTAGCAAGAAATTTGGACCATATTATATTAAGGAAAAGCGAGATATCATAGATATTATTAGAGATCGACTGAAGATAGCTCAGAGTCGACAGAAGAGTGATCCTGATCAAAGCCGAAGATCATGGCATCCAGAAGTGGGGGATATGGTATATCTCAAGGTAAGTCTAATGAAGGGAGTAAAGAGATTCAGAGTCAAAGGAAAACTAAGCCCAAGATACATTGGACCATTCAAGATACTGAGTCAGAATAGAACAATAGCTTATGCTCCCGAGTTACCAAAAAGGCTAGCTCAGGTTCACAATGTTTTCCATGTATCACAACTCCGGAAATGTCCTAAAGTTCCCGATGATGCTATCACACATCAAGAGATTGAGTTACAAGCAGATTTGACTTATGTCGAGAAACCCTGTAAGATTCTAGAGGAGAACTGGAAAAGGTTGAGAAACAAGGCAATCAAATACTGCAAGGTACAGTGGGAACATCACCCAGAGCGAGAAGCCACATGGGAGAAAGATGATGACTTGAGGGAAGCATATCCAGAACTATTCAGGTACACATCCGCAAACTTCAGGACGAAGTTTAATTTAAGGGGGGAAAGTCTGTAACATCCCAGCATTAGGATCCAACGAAACGTAGAAAAAGGAATCTAAGTTTGTGCATGCATGCATCTGTAAAATCAGGGTAAAATTTTCGGCAAAAAAAAACTAAAGGGATTAGAGTTTCTTTAACTAACTGGAGGTAGGAATAGCTCTTGTTAGTGATTGCTATGAATTTTGACATGATCTTGAGGAATTATTAAGTTTTGGGGAAGTTATTATGAATTCAAATTTGATAGTATTTAAGATTTGGAAGTTAGTAATATTAAATTGTTTTCCAAAATACTTTATTAACATTATTTGATTAAATCATAGATATAGTAATCAACAATAAGGATCTAAGACAGCGAAAATGAGATAAGAAATGAATTCTTATTTCCTGATTACATCACCACATTACAAATTGTAATGAATACAGCAAAAGTAGAATATTATAGAGAATGGAAATACAACTTTATTATCTTATAATAAACCTTTACAGGGTTCTTTACAAAAATAATAAAGAAAAAAGATTACAATTAAGACCTATGCTACTTAGCTATTCCTAGACTAAATCTTGTATTTCCAGATCTTGTTCCTGCAAATAAGATAAAACAAATAAAAAGAAAACACGGGTTAATTAATTAGTGTTACTCTCAGTGGTGAAAAATGAAATGCATTGTTCAAATTACATCATCGAGTCATTAAAAGGGGCAAGTTTCATTAGGCAGTAAACAGTAAAAAGATAACATGTGGAGATATTTTCACTTGAGCTGATCCACACGACCAGGCCACACAGGAACCCAGTTAGTCATAGAATTCATGCATTGTACTGTCAATATAGTAGCAACAATACTAGCATTCAAACAGAACACTGAACCGAAGATCATCCACGAACAACATGCTCTCCTTCTCAAACACCAAACCAGGAATATCTCAATTTGGCCAAAGGCAAGCAAACCACCAGCCAAAACATACACTTGATCATCCAAACGCTCACCAGATGGTGACATAAGGAGGGGGTGGAGCAGGTGGACAGAAAGATCAAGGACAAGCTTCCAAGATTCAGAAGTAGCAGGAGCAACACCAGGAGGTGAAGGACAGATCAAACCAGCAAAGTAGGCTAGCAAGATCAAGCAACAAGATCAACTAGCAACAACACCAACCACTCAACTATTGTGGTGAGTAATATAAAACCCTCACATGATCTAACTATCCTATCTGGATAAGCAGTCATGTGTTGTTCTATACTTAATCTCTCAGAAATCACCCAAGTGGGGTGAATCCATCATAGAGAAGTTTTGAATACCAAAGCCATCAGTAAACTATACAAACTGAACCAGGATCTCAGACCAACATCACTGATCCCGGATATAAAGCCATATTCCAGATTTCATTTTAACATAGCCAAGGTTATGAATTCTGGGCACATCTCTTAAAAGAGTAGCACCCCAGAATCCATAGATCTTATGGATCCATATAAACTCACCCATCATTTTATCAAAAGGATTCCAAGATAAGTAGCTGGTATCAATACCAGAACATATCTATGAGGGACAACATGGTAGGAAACTAGTTCCTATGCCTCAGACCAGCATCATAGGCATAAAACAATTATTGAATATCATAAGCCAACATATGTAGCAGGAGTTTTCAATTCAATTTAGCATTAAGCCATTCTGGAGTATATGTAGACCAAAGCCAGTACTAGAGCAAACCCTGTGTACCATTCCCAGGAAGGTGTCACAAGGATTTGTTCTAACTAAGCCAATCCTATCCAAAGATTACATAATCCAGGTCATTTAAAAAAGAATAGTTAATCATCTTCCCAATATACTAATTAGGAATCATTCTTTTACATAGAAGAAATATCACCAGAGACTTCAATGATAATTCCAGATAGCCAAATACAAGTTCCAGTACTGAAACTAGTTAACCATCATCACTAATCAGATAATAGGCTAGACTAAAGTCACAACATTCCCATTTGTTTGCTGATAGTAACAAGGCTAAGAAAACAGTTTATCTTACAGAAATATTAGTAAGTTCTAGGCCCATCAGTAGGCTATGGATCAGCACAAAATCAACATCAGAGACATTCCTAAATAGCTTAGTATCCGCAGTTATCAACATAGAGGAGTGAAACCATAATAGAACAGGTAACCCTAATGCGGAATTTATCTCTTGGAGCACTCAGTGGCTAGCAAGGGAAGTATAGAGAGAATACAAAGAGGAAGCAGAAGAAGTTACTCAAGGTCCTCGCTATAGATTAGAAGAGGAAGCAAAGGGGCCGTCAAGCGCACTACGGCACGTGGAGCACCCGAAGGGCGCTACAACCCGCACCAAGCTGAGGCGGCGGCCACATCATCGCTTGAGGATGAACATAACAACCACAACAACACAGGAGCACCTCACAATACCACTGGAGCGACAGCGAAGGCATCACTAGCGGCACCCCAAACCCTAGGGTTCGGAAGGAGCTAGCCTAGCCGAAGGAGAGCCCTAGAGCCAAATCGAAATGGACCAGACGAACGAGCAGGGTCAGCATCCTCGCCACACACCACAGCGGTGGCCGGGGAGGCCCAGGGCAGCGACAATCGAGCGGCAGTGGCGTCGACGACACCGTGCCACAACAGATTAAGGAAGAACACGAGGGGGGGAGAGGTGTGGGGTGCGTACTAGGCCGGTGTGGTCCAGTACCCCTCACAGGAGAGGGTTTGACCAGACCAGAGGGGCGGGGTTAGGGCTGGGCCAGGCCAATGGGCTAGGTCTAGTTTTAAAAAGGAAAATCGAATTGAATTGTCAAATGACCAAAATGCCTCTAGGACTCAAATGGCTCTAAGAAATAAAAAATCCTAAAAATATAAATAAAATATTAATGGACTCATAACAAAGTCCTCTACTTAAGAAAAATAACAAATGAAATTTTAGGTAATTAAAATTAAAATTATTATTACTAAGGTATATATTCCTTCTAGAATTTTATAAAATTATACAAACACATAAAAATTGAATAAAACTCATTTTTACAATTCTAAAAGGAAATGCTATTATTGAAAAAAATACTAATTTGTATTTTTGAAAGGTGAATTAAATATGATAAAAATAAAGTCTTATTTCCTTAAAGGAAGTTTAATTAAATATTTAAAGGAGTTAAAAATTAAATAAACTCAATTTTAAACTCTTTAATTAATATCAGTCATTATAAAAATACTAAATGTAATATTTATGAAAAATTCAAAGACTTAAAGTAATAATTTTTTTCTTAAAATTAAAGAAAATAACAAACTTTTACTAAGAGGGTAAAACATGCAAATAAACAAATAATAAATCTTGCATGACATTATTATGCATTGCATATTGCTTCTTCAAATATTGTCCTTACTGGGCAATAATGGTTCTTTGTAGAAACCAGAGCTCAAGGTCATGTGGAAGCATCCGACTTCACTACCTTGCAGTCACAAGGCAAGTTCATCACTTGCTCATGTCCTTTGAAGAGTCTTTATCATAGATATTGCAAATTGTGTGTTATCATCTATGATTTGGAGAAAGAAAATATTATCTTCTCTAAAAAAAGATGTAATTATCATCCTAAGTGATGATAAAGATTGGCAATGGAACTTAGGGTTCCAAGTGCACAAGTCACCATAGGATTAACAACCCATGACATCAGTGATTCTAGCGCCGTATATTACGCGTTAACCATGAGATTTGGAATGGGACAGAGAAGTTAGCTGTATCTTCTTCCTTTCATATGGAGGCAAGATGACCTTAACGTGACGCTCTGAATTCCGTGTGTGGATCCAGCATATGGGTGAGCAGCCTTAGGCTCCACGTTTTTGGTATCTAGATTATCTATGAGCGGCTGCCGGAGGTACAATCATACCTTTATGGAGCTTGCCAGGGCCATAACCGGCTCGTAGAGTCTTCGAGAACTCACCAGGGTTGTAGCTTGCCCGAAAGGGGGCTTAACGGAGGTGTAGTCAGCCCCGGATCATGTAGACATATGGGGTCGCGGAGAGGGCAGTGATTGGCTTGGATCACCTACTTGGCCCCACATCACGGAATCGTGGACAAGAAAGTACGCCCGGTTGTGCAACAAGGAGTTGATCTCTCATGGGTAAAGCAATGCACCTCTGCAGAGTGTAAGAACTGTAACTTGTTACTCCCTGTTCCGGGAAGGAGCTACGAACACGGCAGGAAAGGAACTCCATGAAATTCTGGTCAACCTGTGAAGGATGATGGGCATAGTTTTTGATAATAAAATCAATCTTTGAAGAAATATTTATGAAAACTGCATAGTGCCAAGGACTTATAGTCCGAGGTGGTAGATAGAGCATCAAACTTCCCACCTTGCATATAATGAACTTGCTAGGTAACACTGTTACTCACTCTTTCCTTTGAACCCCTGCTTAGACTGTGAGAATCCAGAAGACCCTTCGATGTACACAACTGAAGGGCAAGAATATGTCTACTACGAGGAGCCAGACCTGTCCAGAGGATTTGAAGGGGTGGACTACAAAATACGCTATGGAGTGGAGGGCAACGAGCCCGAGTAGTTACCTTAGTTAGTAGTAAACCAATTGAGCCGAGCAGCAGGAACTTTATAAAATAAGTTGTTGAGCTCAATTCGGAATATGAGTTTGAACTCTATATCTTCCACTGAAACTACTTAAGTTTGGTTTGTAATTTTGTAACACTTGAAGTTTGGAACTTCTGGTTTGTAATAATAATGAAGTGTGTATGTTTGTAATGTGGACCCGCAATGTTTCTGTTGTACCATTCTGAGGGATGTGATATTTATATAACGGTGTTTTGTGGATGTCATGTCAACAACTATAGTGTACTACACATGCAGTGGTATGCTGGGTCACTGCAGCTGGTAGCAGAGCAATTGCTTTGACCTTAGGTTGGAAACCTAGTAAAGGGAATTACCTATAGGAGTCTAGGAGCAACGGTAAAGAGTTCTCTAGATTATATGATGAGTAGTCAATTGGGAATATTTTGTTATATTTCTTTAGAGCGATAATTCTTTATTATGATGCATCATTATAATTAATGGATACTAATTATATGTATTTTTGTTATTTATATACAGTGGAAATGGCACCAAAGTTTCCAAAACAAACTTTGGCAAGGAAAGAAGAGACTCTCGATGACTATCAGGGGCTTTAACTGAACAGCTTCGAGAACTTCTGAGGGTTTTCGGTTGCATAACAAATATTCCAGTCAATACCATGACTTACCATGATGGGAGAATGTTAGCCAAATATCGTGTTAGCATCCAACTACGAAAGAAGCTTGGTTTATATCACGATTTACCTATGGGTGAAGGTATAAGTCACCTAGAAGCATACCATGTTGCTATTGTGGATGCGATAGCCAATGTTCGGGAGCATAAAGCAGAAGAGTTAGCTGGAAGCACATATTCTGTGATTCCTCATGACTCTATAGACGAGGAACTAGAACCGGATCATCTTACTTCAGTAAGGAAGCATCCAAAACTAGCTTCTAAGTTTATGGACCTGTATCGACTGATGGTTGGGTCTTTGTATAAGACACATCAGGTTATTGTAGAAGATCAGGTTGATATGCTAGAGGATTTAACGAATCCTAAAAGAAGGGAGAAGTTAGCATCTAAACTGGAGAATGAAGCAGTGGATAGGGCTAACCAGTTTTTAAGGATATACCTGTAGATCCGGCATCTTTTACACCATATCCTTACTCATCTATACCAGAACCCACTAGATATCCTGATGAGGGCACTAGTCATCCCGTACCACATAGTTCTTGGGGAACTGAGGACTCAGAACTACCTATTGGAAATTCCGAGGGATGGAGGTACGGATCGATGGATGGATCTATCGGGAATCCTATTCCTGTGGAAGATTTAGTTGGAGATATTGGGTAGACTAGTCGCATGGGTGTGAGATCTTATTCCGTTGATGGAAGAGATGTCCATGTGGAGGATGTAGAGTCCGATGAGGAAGATCCTGAAGAAAGGGTTTTTGAGTCACTGAACGTTATCCTACTCCTGATAACATGCACTATCCAATCATAGCTGAGGACTATCGTACTCAGCAGAGTACTTGGGGAGCACTGGAAGGGGAATATTCTGTTGGTTCCTCTAGAGTCGGGATACAGGAGATGGGTGAAGAAGGCAGTGATGAGGATGATTCTGAAGATACTTCAGATGAGTTGGAAGGTATGGATGCACTTCAGCTGAATGATGTGTCAAGTCTGGAGACTTTTGATACTGAATATCATCCGTCGAAGAGGCAAGTCGTTCCACAGACGGTACTCGTATTTCACGTCAGCACAGTTGTACTCCGGGTATGCACGATGAACGTCGCAACTCCGGAGAGATCTTTCTCTCTCGGTGTTTTCCGCCCCGCAGAGGCGGCGGAATCTTTTTGTGGTCGCTCCCCGAGACTTAGGGTTTCGGGAGGATGATATACGCAAGAGGGGAGAGGCTGGAGTGGGCCAGGGTGGCCACACCACCTCCTGGCGTGGCCTAGGGCTGCCCGCTCCATGGGGTGGTGTGGGCCCCCTGTGGCCCATCTCCACTCCGTCTTCTGACATCTTTAGTCTTCTATAAAAATAGGATTTTCCATATATTTTCCGGATTTTCTGATCTTCACGAATTTTGCCTCCAAACAACACATTTTCCATCAGAATCCTGATTGCAGCGGTCCATGCTCCAAAAGTCATCAACCATGCAAAAATAGATGAAATAACATAAGTATCACCTCTCAATATGAAGTATATCAATGAATAATAGTGAATTAAGACATAGAATAGTGATGCAAAATGGACGTATCAATGCTAGTGACTATGCTTTAGGGGCTGTGTTGGGACAACGAGATGGAAATAATTTAAATGTTATTCATTATGCTAGTAAACCTCTTAATAAGATTCAGAACATTATGCTACTATAGAAAAAGAGTTTCTAGCCATAATTTTTGCTTGTGACAAATTTAGATCTTACATAATTAATTCTAAGGTAATAATTCATACGGAACACCAAGCTTTGCGTCACCTCCTTGTGAAAAAGGATGCTAAGCCTAGGTTGATTAGGTGGGTTCTATTACTACAAGAATAAGATTTGCAAATAGTAGATAGGAGGGGTAAGGGTAATCCGGTAGCAGATAATCTCTCTAGGATGGAAGGGATAATTAATGACCCCGTACCTATTAATGAATCATTTCTGGGAGAATATTTAACAAAGGTAGAAATTGCTGATCCATGGTATGAAGATTATGCTAACTATCTAGCAACAAAAATTATACCTCCCGGTATGTTAAGAAATCAAAGAATGAAATTCTTTAATGATCTTAAATATTACTTTTGGGATGATCCATATCTATATGGTCATGTACTTGACAGAATGATTCGGAAGTGTGTTCCTAATCACAAAATAAATGCGATATTAAAAGCTTGTCGTGATAGTCCATATGGAGGGCATCATGCAGGTAAAAGAAGTGCTGCAAAGGTACTTCAATCCGGATTCTATTGGCCTACCCTACTCAAGGATGCACACATGTATGTGGAATACTGCGATGCTTGCCAAAGAAGAGGTAATATAGGTGGGCGACAAAATATGGCAATGAATTATACTCTCATAATTGAACCCTTTGATGTATGGGAAATGGATTACATGGGACCATTTATAGAGTCTAAGGGTTATACTCATATTCTTGTTGCTGTTGACTATGTTACTAAATGGGTTGAAGCTATCCCAACAAATCACACAGATGCAGCTACCTCGGTGAAGATGATCAAGGATGTCATATTCCCCAGGTTTGGAGTTCCTAGATTCTTAATTACTAATGGTGGTTCTCATTTTATGGAAGGGACTTTCAGGAAAATCCTCAGCATGTATGGAGTAACCCACCGTGTTGCTTTAGCATATCATCCCCAAACAAGTGGTTAAGTGGAACTCTCTAATAGGGAACTAAAGACCATACTCGAAAAGACGGTGGACAAATCAAGAAAGGATTGGTCATACAAGTTAAATGACACTCTATGGGCATACCGTAGTGCGTTTAAAAACCCAATGGGTATGACACCTTACAAGATGGTGTACGGTAAGGCGTGCCATTTACCTTTAGAACTGGAACACCAAGCTTTTTGGGCAATCAAGAATCTAAATTACAATCTCAAAGTAGCAGGGGAGAAGCGTTTATTAGATATTCATGCTTTAGATGAGTTTAGAAGTGAAGCTTATGAGAATGCTAGGTTGTTTAAGGAAACAGTTAAAAGATGGCATGATAGAAAAATAGAGAATAAGACTTTTAAAAGTGGAGACAAAGTGTTGCTCTATAATTCTCGTCTTAAGCTATTTCTAGGAAAACTCAGGTCGAAGTGGGAAGGTCCATATGTAGTTGAAGAAGCCTATTTGTCAGGAGCAGTGAAGCTCCAAGGAAAAACACCCTCTCTTGCATGGGTGGTAAATGGACAACGCTTGAAGCATTATCAGGTAAAAGAAGATATAAGTGCAATCACCATAGAGTTGAGCACCCCTGAAGAAGTGATAAATCGAAGATATACGAATAACGACAATTACAAGAAGAATGGACTCAATACGGAATGAGGGGTACCATGTTCAAGGTATTGACTATAAAAGAGATCTTCATAGGAGGCAACCCATGTGAAATAAAGGTTTGAGTAAGTTTTAAATTTTCAGTTAAAGTCTAGTTTGAGTATTATGTTAAAAGAGAAACAATTCAGGCTCTGACAAAGAGGAAGGAAGAATTGATAATGCCGAAATTGGTCGAAAATCTAAGCTGACATTTCTCTATCAAAACTCGATATTTCGTTAAATTTCAGATTAATAAAGAATTCTTGGAGAAGCAGAAAACTTTGGTGGACACAGAAGGTTTAACAACCAACTATACAACGGGAATAAAAATTTCAGCCATATAGTTCCGGCCGTAAAGTTGTTGCAACATTAACACTCCCATCCACAAAAGGTACTGAGAGTTTAATGACCAACTATACGGTCGGAATAAAAATTCTGCTCGTATAGTTGTCAATGCCTTTGATAGAATAATTTTTGGATACTGAGAGTTTAACGACCAACTATACGACCGGAATTAAAAATTCCACCTGTATAGTCACGGTCGTATAGTTTTCGACCCTTCTCCAAATTTTTTTATTCAAGATAAAGAGAGTTTAATGACCAACTGTACGGCGGGAATTAAAATTCCGCCCGTATAGTTAAGTTCCACCATAGATCTAATCTATAGTCAGTTCACAACTATACGGCTGGAGCTATACGGGCTGTGCTCGTATAGTTTCTTGTTACACAAGATGTCTAGGGTTTTTGACCCCTCCTTTTAAAGTAGATCGCATCTAACATTTTTCATTAAGTTTTCGCAGAGCTATAGCCTCCAGCCTCGAAAGATATTCATCATCCCTATACAGGCCCCTTTAACAACATGCGTGCAGTGAAGCCATGCAGCCCTTTCCACGTCAACAAGATCTAGAAGAAGAAACAAGGGAAGCCCGTGAAGAGGATCGAAGAAGCAGAACCAAAATGATCAGCATCATCATCCGACCTGGAGATCAAGCCTCTCCCAACTTGGGAGGGCATGTTCCCGAAAAGGATGGAGATGATGAGACAAGATGAGAGGGGAAGGAACAAGGATGAGTACTTACCTAATCCTTATCGTTACAACATAAGATCCCATTATAAACCTCCTCTTGGTCCATCACCTCTTAAACCTAAGAACACTACTAGGAAACAACTCTTCTGTGGCGCATGGAAATCCATATTCTGTGGCGCATATCCTAGTCGCCACTGTTACCTCGCCACTGGTATCTGCTTCCTGTGGGGCATATAGATATGCGCCACAGAAGACTCAGACTTCTGTGGCGCATTTCTTCATATGCGCCATAGGAATATGTTTAGTGGCACATTTCTTCATATGCGCCACAAAAAGCATATGCGCCACATACATGTTTTATATATGCGCCACTGACTATATAACATGTATTCAAAGTAAAATATGTTCCTGGTGTATAATCATGTATTTATATAGTATTTATCTAGATCAGTATAAATAGTACATTGCACAAGTAATAGATGCATGAAAACCGATGTATAATACAAACACAAGTATAATGTCATCACTCTTAGATCCCGATCGAGATACACATATAGTGTCAAGTGCTGAATTTTTACACAAGTGCCGAATACAAAGTTCATATCATCTCACATTACAAATATGAAGTGGTCAGCGCCGCCTACACTAGGATCAAATAGAATACAACTGTGATGATGGTGAGCAAGATCATGAGCCCGACCAATATCTTCATCCGGTTCTTCTTCCACAGGTGGTTCCTCTACTTGGCTACCGCCTGCTCTCTAGTCGCATGTAACATCCCAGCATTAGGATCCAATGAAGGGTAGAAATAGGATCTAAGTTTGTGCATGCATGCATCTGTAAAATCAGGGTAAAATTTTCGCCTAACAAAAATCTAAAGGGACCAGAGTTTCTTTCACTAACTGGAGGTAGGAATAGCTCTTGTTAGTGATTGCTATGAATTTTGACATGATCTTTAGGAACTATTAAGTTTTGGGGAAGTTATTATGAATTCAAATTTGAAATTTAAATCAGTTTGAAAGTATTTAAGATTTGGAAGTTAGTAATATTAAATTGTTTTCCAAAATACTTTATTAACATTATTTGATTAAATCATAGATATAGTAATCATCAATAAGGATCTGAGACAATGATAATGAGATAAGAAATGAATTCTTATTTCTTGATTACATCACCACATTACAAATTGTAATGAATACAACAAAAGTAGAATATTACAGAGAATGGAAATACAACTTTATTATCTTATAATAAATCTTTATAGGGTTCTTTACAAAAATAATAAAGAAAAGAAGATTACAATTAAGACCTATGCTACTTAGCTATTCCTAGACTAAATCTTGTATTTCCAGATCTTGTTCCTGCAAATAAGATAAAACAACTAAAAACAAAACAAGGGTTAATTAGTTAGTGTTATTCTCAGTGGTGAAATATGAAATGCATTGTTCAAATTACATCATTGAGTCATTAAAAGGGGCAAGTTTCACTAGGCAGTAAACAGTAAAAAGATAACATGTGGAGATATTTTCAGTTGAGCTGATCCACACGACCAGGCCACAGAGGCACACATCTTAGTCACAGAATGCATGCTGTGTGCTGTCAATACAACAACAACACTACTAGCACTCTGCTGACTCGTGTATTAACGAGCTCGTTGGGGAACCCTAAGAGGAAGGTATGATGAGCACAACAGTAAGTTTTCACTCAGTTATGAAACCAAGGTTATCAATCCAGTAGGAGCAAGGAAACACCCCAAAGGTGTAGCTAGCTGAACTTTGGCAGGGCGCACTACCGGTGCCAGCAGCAACGTGGAGACCTTCACAACACAACCATAGAACTTTGTCCCCAACTTGCGATGAGGTTGTCAATCTCACCGGTTTTGCTGAAAACAAAGGATTAAACGTATCGAATGGAAGGAAGTAATAGTTTGCAGAAAGTAAACACAAAGCAGTAAACAGTTGATTGTAGATTGAATGTAAAAGAAAGGACCGGGGTCCATAGTTCACTAGAGGTGGTTCTCCTTAAGATAAATGACATGTTGGGTGAACAAATTACAGCGGGGCAATTGACAAACATCGAGAAAGCATACAAGCATATACTACTCATCTTGACTCCTTTGAGATTTGATTGGGCATTACAACATTATACATAGACCGCCATCCAACTGCATCTATGACTAATAATCCACCTTCAGGTTATCATCCAAACCTCCTCCAGTATTAAGTTGCAAGCAACGGATAATTGCATTACGAACTGCGTGTAATGTAAAAAGTACGATTGTTCTATGAACAAAGGATTGTTGTTTTCTCCCTAGTAGCAACAACACATCTAGTACCTTAGAGATTTCTGTCACTTCCCCAGACTACCAGAGGCATGAACCCACTATCGAGCATAAATACTAACTCTTGGAGTTGCTAGCATCTACTTGGCCAAGATAGCTACAAACAACAGAAAGCATGCAAGATCACAAATAACAAAGACATGATAGAATCAATAATCAATCTGAAATAGCATCTCAATATCCATCGGATCCCCGCAAACACAACATGTAGAATTACAAATAGATGATCTTGATCATGAATAGAGCTCACAAGATCTAAACATGAAAGCACAAAGGAGGAGAAACCAGCCATATAGCTACTACATGGATCCATAGTCTAAGGATGAACTACTCACGCATCACACCGGAGGCTTGCATGGTGATGAAGAAGGCCTCCAGGGTGAATTCCCCTCTCCGGCAGGGTGCCGGGAAGAGCTTCAGATCCCTCCCGATCTAGGGATGGAGATGACGGTGGCTACAGACTCTTTCGTGGAATTTTTATCGGGTATTTAGGGTTTCCGTATCAGAGGCAATATATAGGCGGAAGGAGAGGCCGAGGGGGTGCCTGGGCTGGCCACACCACCCCTGGGGCGGGCCAAGCTTGGCCACATGGCCAGGTGGTGTGGCCGCCCTCTGGCCCTTCTCCATCTCATATTCTGGCTCCAGGTGTCCCCCTATAAAATAATAACTTTGGCTTTTGTCTCGTCCAATTTCGAGAATATTCATTTTCTGACTTTCCTGGAACCAAAAATAGCAGAAAACAGGCAGGTGGCACTGTGGCTCTTGTTAATAGGTTAGTCCAAGAAATCATATGAAAAGTACTCCAAAGTGTGGACAAAACACAAGAAAGTAGATAAAACCAAGCATGGAACATCAAAAGTTATAGATACATTTGCAATGTATCACACTCAAACAAAGCACTCAGCCGAAGCTCATCCAAGACAACACGCTCTCCTTCTCAAACACCAAACCAGGAATATCTCAATCCGGCCAAAGGCAAGCAAACCACCAGCCAAAATATACACTTGATCATCCAAACACTCACCAGATGGTGACATAAGGAGGGGGTGGAGCTGGTGGACAAAAAGATGAAGGACAAGCTTCCAGGATTCAGAAGTAGCAGGAGCAACACCAGGAGGTGAAGGACATATCAAACCAGCAAAGCAGGCTAGCAAGATCAAGCAACCAGATCAAACAGCAACAACACCAACCACTCAACTGTTGTGGTGAGTAATATAAAACCCTCACATGATCTAACTATCCTATCTGGATAAGCAGTCATGTGTTGTTCTATACTTAATCTCTCAGAAATCACCCCAAGTGGGGTGAATCCATCATAGAGAAATTTTAAATACCAAGGCCATCAGTAAACCATACAAACTGAACCAGGATCTCAGACCAACATCACTGATCCTAGATATAAAGCCATATTCCATATTTCATTTTAACATAGCCGAGGTTATGAATTCTGGGCACATCTCTTAAAAGAGTAGCACCCCAGAATCCATAGATCTTATGGATCCATATAAACTCACCCATCATTTTATCAAAAGGATTCCAAGATAAGTAGCTGGTATCAATACCAGAACATATCTATGAGGGACAGCAAGGTAGGAAACTAGTTCCTATGCCTCAGACCAACATCATAGGCATACAACAATTATTGAATATCATAAGACAACATATGCAGCAGGAGTTTTCAATTCAATTTAGCATTAAGCCATTCTGGAGTATATGTAGACCAAAGCCAGTACTAGAGCAAAGCCTGTGTACCATTCCCAGGAAGGTGTCACAAGGATTTGTTCTAACTAAGCCAATCCTACCCAGAGATTACATAATCTAGGTCATTTAAAAAATAATAGTTAATCATCTTCCCAATATACTAATTAGGAATCATTCTTTTACATAGAAGAACTATCACCAGAGACCTCAATGATAATTCTAGATAGTCAAATACAAGTTCCAATACTGAAACTAGTTAACCATCATCACTAATCAGATAATAGGCTAGATTAAAGTCACAACATTCCATTTGTGTGCTGACAGTAACAAGGCTAAGATAACAGTTTCTCTTACAGAAATATTAGTAACTTCCATGCCCATGAGTAGGCTATGGATCAGCACATAATCAACACCAGAGACATTCCTAAATAGCTCAGTATCCTCAGTTATCAACATAGAGGAGTGAAACCCTAATAGAACAGGTAACCCTAATGAGGAATTTCTCTCTAGGAGCACTCAATGGCTAGCAAGGAAAGTATAGAGAGAATACGAAGAGGAAGCAGAAGAACTTACTCAAGGTCCTTGCTATAGATTAGAAGAGGAAGCAGAGGGGCCGACAAGCACACGGCGACACAGGGAGTACCCGAAGGGCGCTGCAACCCGCACCGAGCCGAGGCGGCAGCCACATCATCGCTTGAGGATGAACATAACAACCACAACAACATAGGAGCACCTCATAGCACCACTAGAGCAGCAGCGAAGGCATCACTAGCGGCACCCCAAACCCTAGGGTTCGGAACAGAGCCAGCCTAGCCAAAGGAGAGCCCAGAGCCAAATCGAAATGGACCAGACAAAGGAGCAGGGTCAGCATCCTTGCCACACACCAGGCGGCGGCCGGGGAGGCCCAGGGCGGCGACAATCAAGCGGCAACGGCGTCGGTGACACCACACCGCAACAGATCAAGGAAGAACACGAGGGGAGCGAGAGAGGTGTGGGTTGCGTACTGGGCCGGTGTGGTCTAGTACCCCTCACAAGAGAGGGTGTGACCAGCCCAGAGGTGCCGGGTCAGGGCTGGGCCAGCCCAATGGGCTAGGTCCAGTTTTAAAAAGGAAAATCGAATTGAATTGTCAAATGACCAAAATGCCCCTAGGACTCAAATGGCTCTAAGAAATAAAATAAAAATCCTAAAAATATAAATAAATATTAATGGACTCATAAAAAAGTCCTCTACTTAAGAAAAATAACAAATGAAATTTTAGGTAATTAAAATTAAAATTATTATTACTAAGGTATACATTCCTTCTAGAATTTTATAAAATTATACAAACACATAAAAATTGAATAAAATTCATTTTTACAATTCTAAAAGGAAATGCTATTATAGAAAAATACTAATTTGTATTTTTGAAAGGTGAATTAAATATGATAAAAATAAAGTATTATTTCCTTAAAGGAATTGTAATTAAATATTTAAAGGAGTTAAAAAATTAAATAAATTCAATTTTAAACGCTTTAAATAATATTAGTCATTATAAAAATACTAAATGTAATATTTATGAAAATTTCAAAGACTTAAAGTAATAATTTTTTTCTTAAAATTAAAGAAAATAGCAAACTTTTACTAAGAGGGTAAAACATGCAAATAAACAAATAATAAATCTTGCATGCCATTATTATGCATTGCATATTGCTTCTTTAAATATTGTCCTTACCGAGCAATAATGGTTCTTTGTAGAAACTGGAGCTCAAGGTCAGGTGGAAGTATCCGACTTCACTACCTTGGAGTCACAAGGCAAGTTCATCACTTGCTCATGTCCTTTGAAGAGTCATTGTGTGTTATCATCTATGATCTGGAGAAATAAAATAGTATCTTCTCTAAAAATAAGATGTAATTATCATCCTAAGTGATGATAAAGATTGGCAATGGAACTTAGGGTTCCAAGTGCACAAGTCACCATATGATTAACAACCCATGACATCAGTGATTCTAGCGCCATATATTATGCGTTAACCATGAGATTTGGAATGGGACGGAGAAGTCAACTATATCTTCTTCCTTTCATATGGAGGCAAGATGACCTTAACATGACGCTGTGAATTCCTTGTGTGGATCCAGCATATGGGTGAGCACCCTTAGGCTCCACGTTTTTGGTATCTAGATTATCTAAGAGCGGCGGTCGGAGGTACAGTCGGACCTTTATGGAGCTTGCTAGGGGCATAACCGGCTCGTAGAGTCTTCGAGAACTCACCAGGGTTGTAGCTTGCCTGAAAGGGGGCTTAACAGAGGTGTAGTCAGCCCCAGAGGATCGTGCATACATATGGGGTCGTGGAGAGGGCAGTGATTGGCTTGGATCACCTACTGGGCCCCACATCACAGAATTATGGACGGGAAAGTATGCCCGGTTGTGCAGCAAGGAGTTGATCTCTCATGGGTAAAGCAATGCACATTTGTAGAGTGTAAGAACTGTAACTTGTTACTCCCTGTTCCGGGAAGGAGCTACGAACGTGGCAGGAAAGGAACTCCATGAAGTTCTGGTCAACCTGTGAAGGCTGATGGGCATAGTTTTTGATAATAAAATCAATCTTTGAAGAAATGTTTATGAAAACTGCATAGTGCCAAGGACTTATAGTCCGAGGTGGTAGATAGAGCATCAAACTTCCCACCTTGCATATAATGAACTTCCTAGGTAACGTTGTTACTCACTCTTTCCTTTGAACCCCTGCTTAGACTCTGAGAATCTAGAAGACCCTTCGATGTACACAGCTGAAGGGCAAGAAGATGTGTACTACGAGGAGTCAGACCTGCCCAGAGGAGTTAAAGGGGTGGACTATGAAATACGCTATGGAGTGGAGGGCAATGAGTCTGAGTAGTTTCCTTAGTTAGTAGTAAACCAATTGAGCAGAGCAGCAGAAACTTTATAAAATAAGTTGTTGATCTCAATTCGGAATATGAGTTTGAACTTTATATCTTCCGCTGAAACTACTTAAGTTTGGTTTGTAATATTGTAACACTTGAAGTTTGGAACTTCTGGTTTGTAATAATAATGAAGTGTGTATGTTTGTAATGTGTACCCGCAATGTTTCTATTGTACCACTCTGAGGGATGTGATATTTATAGAACAATGTTCTATGGATGTCATGTTAACGACTATAGTGTACTACACATGCAGTCGTATGCTGGGTCACCGCATCGCGTATCCTTTATAGATGTTGCCGCTGAACTTGTTCACTTGTTTGTGACAATCCTCCCACTCCTCGTAGACTCCTACAACCCTACCCATGTACACCACATACCACCTCGTCGCCATGTCTATATACGACAAGGCATATTAGTAAAAATGCAACGAAAAGAATTAATAAAGGGTTCACATCCATATATATATGTTCACAAAATATAAAACAAAGGATCCATAAACCTAAAAGATAGCATCTCGCGATCATCATAGAAGTAATAAGTTCAATGACAATATGACCACAAGATAGTTTAAGTTTAACAACAACGGCCATTTTGATCACAAGATAGTAAAGTTTATGACACACACACTACATCAGGCGTCCATCAAGAATATACACACACTGGATCATGCTAGAGGCACACATTGATCATGAAGACTTTTCTTCTCGCTCGGCTTCGGAACGGTAGATAGCCCTCTTTTGTCATCCACGTCCTTGTGTCACCCTGCTTACATAGGCGTTCTTCGATCTCCCTCTTACTCAACCCTCTGGCTTGTTGTAGGCCCCCCTTGTGTTGACATTTCAATGATGATTTGCGGCAACTTCTGCTGAATGCGATGGAAGTATTAACTAAGATCATCATCGTTGGTTCATGCCAAAGTTTCTGCCCATCCTCGGAGACTAGATGGCAGCGTTAGGTTCTGGCAATCCCGAACATAGCCTTTAAGGTGATGGAAGACGTAGAAGGCCTCCTTGGCGCCACCAGTGATAGGCTGCTTGATGCAGGGGAACTCGAGCACGTGCTTGATCATGTGTTTGCCATCCTTGATACATTCCTCTTATCTACGAAGGTGCATCCCTTCTTGGTGTATCCCTTGAGAGCCTCATTGAGAACACCCCTTATTCTGGTGTAGTCTTCCTTCTTCGTCAAACTCCCCGAGTCGAAATACGTGGCTAGCGAATACCTCGGGGCAAGGACGATGAGTGTGCAGTATTTGTCTCTGTGCAACACAATTGGAACAGAATGTTGGAAAAAGAGAAAATGAATAAATCTATAAGAAATGCACAAGTTACGGCGGTGATGAGCGAGTGTGTACTTTCTCAGGAAAGAAAGGCAAAAGAAGTGTGTCCTTCCTCTTCTTGTCCACCATGAACTTCTCAAGGTACGTCATCGCCTTGGTCCGTGTCTCTGATCCTTTGACCAACTGGCTGTCCTGCATGTAGTAGGGATCCACTATCGTGACTTCCGGGGTACTCTCTCTCTCTTGATCGCTAGATTAAGCGCGTATAGGCATACCAAGTTATAGTCCAGCCGTTTCGTGAGAAACAACTTGAATATGTCCTCGTACGCTATGAATAATATATCTGCGAGGGGTTCATCGACGAAGCCCATGTCCAATGGCACCTTGGTCATGAAAACCGGGTAATTTGGATCTTTGTCTTTTAGAAGGATGCCCTCTAGTGTCTTGACACCCTCGTGCAAAGCTAACATGGGTCCAACCGCGATGTGGAGCATATCCGGAGTCAATATCGGATCACTAGCTACATGCACTCGGGGCAAGCCATATTGTGTGGATGGTACGACGATGGTGTCCTGAGCCCGGATCCTCTTCGGAAGAGGCTGGCTCGCACCCTTCTTCTTCTTCTTCTTCTTCTTATTATTATTATTATTATTATTATTATTATTATTATTACCTCTCTTCCTGTGCTTCTTCTTCGCAACAGTGTCCTCCACGACCATCTGCTCATCGGCCGCCTTTCAGAGTGTTATGGAGCTGAAAATCGATCCCGGTTTCTCTTGTGGTGGATCAGCGGCCGGAGGCGTCTCTTGAGAAAGACCATGGAAGACCAGGCGCCGTGTGCATGTATTGGGCCGACCAGCCTGATGGTCGCGAGCTATGAAGGGTTCTTCATCCACAGAAGGCATATACAATCCTTTGTCGGTGTCGGTGTTGATGAAGTCGTCAACGTTGACCAATTCATGATCATCTTCATGGGTGCCATCATGTGGTGGTGGTAGCGGGGGCGATGGCAGTTGTGGCACAACATCTTTGCCATGGGGCGGTACACACGCTGCCAAGAGTTGCTGGTGACAGCTGGTGGTGGCGACGATGGTGGCTGCTGGCTTCTGAGGTGGTGGCCGGGCGATCGATCGAGAGGTGGCGCCGGTGCTCCCCCTGCAAGACGAATCTGGGTCTTCGGCCATGTCAAGGGCCAGTTGTAGCATTCTCCAAGGGTCTTGTGTTCGTCGGCTCCCTGAGGTTGAAAGGGAGGGTCCATGTCGTCGCACCTTGGAAACACCCGAGCCAACATGACCCTCATCACGTCATCATCCATTGGATTGTTGTGCATCGTGCGGCTCGCCGGTTATATGAGAGTGCCCTTGGCAACATTCTTCAACTCACCGCCGACATCTTTAAGCAAGAGTACGCAAGAAGTGTCCTGAGGCAAAACATGTTGTTGGGCATCATGAGATGGCAGCAGTCATGCATCAAAGGCATAAAGGAGATGACGTGCACTAACTAATTAGTTACCTTGGTGATGGCGTGGAGCTCGGCTAATGTAGAGACACGGCCGATGCCGGCGGCTAGCCTATCATCATCTGCATTCTCCTGCTCAGGTGCCTCACGAAGCACCACCGCCGTCGGCTGCGCCTTATTGGTATATTTGGCGGGAGGGGGCGTCGGTGTGACCAAAACGAGCGGCTGTGTCCCGGTGTTGACGGACAACGGGGTCACCAGGTCCGGTGACACATTAACGTTGATGCCTGAGTTGCTGATGCTTAAGCTGGGCACATGTATCGGCCCCTATCGACCTCCCGCATTCCAAGCAGTAAGCCCCTCAAAAACTTAGGGGGGATCATCACGCGGAGCTTCTCTTCCACTAACTTGTCCATTGTTTTCTCGTCCACTGCCTTCTCCTCCAGTGTCTGCACCTTCATCTTCAGCTCTTCAATAGTGGCTTTATCCTTAGCCGCCGACTGGTTCTTCCTCTCCCTTCTTTTCTTAGCGTCCTCTTTGTAGTACTCCTTGAAATTCATGCTCGTACCGAAGCCGGACACACGGCCAGCTAAGGACGGTGGCAAGCCCTTGTCCCTCTTCTTGTAAGCATTCATCGCCCTATTGAAAACGTATGCCACGGTGATACATTGCAAATGTATCTATAATTTTTAATGTTCCATGCTTGTTTTTATCTACTTTCTTGTGTTTTGTCCACACTTTGGAGTACTTTTCATATGATTTCTTGGACTAACCTATTAACAAGAGCCACAGTGTGAGCTGCCTGTTTTCTGCTATTTTTGGTTCCAGGAAAGTTAGAAAATGAATATTCTCGGAATTGGACGGGACAAAAGCCAAAGTCAGTTTTCACCGAGGGACACCTGGAGCCAGAATACGTGGAGAGGGGCTGGGGCCCGGCCACACCACCTGGCCGCGCGGCCAGGCCTGACCCATGCCAGGGGGTGGTCTGGCCACCCCAGGCACCCCCTCGGCCTCTCCTTCCGCCTATATATTGCCTCTGATACGGAAACCCTAAGTACCCGATCAAAATTCCACGAAAGAGTCTGTAGCCGCCGTCATCTCCATCCCTAGATCGGGAGGGATCTGAAGCTCTTCCCGGCACCCTGCCGGAGAGGGGAATTCACCCTGGAGGCCCTCTTCAACGTCATGAAAGCCTCCGATGTGATGCGTGAGTAGTTCATCTCTGGACTACGGGTCCATGTAGTAGCTAGATGGCTAGTTCTCCTCCTTTGTGCTATCATGTTTAGATCTTGTGAGCTCCGTTCATGATCAAGATCATCTATTTGTAATTCTACATGTGTTTGCGGGGATCCGATGGATATTGAGATGCTATTTCAGATTGATTATTGATTCTATCATGTCTTTGTTATTTGTGATCTTGCATGCTTTCCGTTGTAAGTAGCTATCTTGGCCAAGTAGATGCTAGCAACTCCAAGAGTTAGTATTTATGCTCGATAGTGGGTTCATGCCTTTGGTAATCTAGGGAAGTAACAGAAATCTCTAAGGTACTAGATGTGTTGTTGCTACTAGGGAGAAAACAACAATCCTTTGTTCATAGAACAATCGTATTTTTTACTTTACACGCAATTCGTAATGCAATTATCTGTTGCTTGCAACTTAACACTTGAGGGGGTTCGGATGATAACCTGAAGGTGGATTATTAGTCATAGATGTAGTTGGATGGCGGTCTATGTATAATGTTGTAATTCCTAATCGAATCTCAAAGGAGTCAAGATGTGTAGTATACGCTTGTATGCTTTCTCAATATTTGTCCGCTGTAATTTGTTCACCCAACATGTTATCTATCTTAAGGAGAGCCACCTCTACTGAACTATGGACCCCAGTCCTTTCTTTTACTTTCAATCTACAATCAACTATTTACTGCTTTGTGTTTACTTTCTGCAAACTATTACTTCCTTCCATTCGATACGTTTAATCCTTTGTTTTTAACAAAACCGGTGAGATTGACAACCTCATCGCAAGTTGGGGACAGAGTTCTGTGGTTGTGTTGTGCAGGTCTCCATGTTGCTGCTGGCACCGGTAGTGCGCCCTGCCAAAGTTCAGCTAGCTACACCTTTGGGGTGTTTCCTTGCTCCTACTTGATTGATAACCTTGGTTTCATAACTGAGGGAAACTTACTGCTGTGCTCATCATACCTTCCTCTTGGGGTTCCCCAACGAGCTCGTTAATACACGAGTCAGCACACGGCTCCGTCGAAACCTGGGATGACTCTTTGGCAGGAGCGTTCAGTTCATCCTCCTGCAGAGTCAAGGAAAGGTGAAACCATTTAGATTCTTGGCTTCATTATTTTAATTAGAATGCAAAAGACCTCAGATCAGCGATAAATTCCTTACCAGCTCCTTCTCGAATTCCTTCACCTCCGAATCATTGGTGATGAACTCCCTTGTTTCCTTGTCCAGGTAGTAGCGGGCCTGGACAAATTGCCTAAGCTGCAAGTCCATGATTTTAAGCCAAGGGTTGTCTTTACCAAGGCGTTCAAGCTCGACGTGCTCCTTGTCCCAAATGGCCTGTTTCCTCCGTAACTTCCACTTCCAAGGTGGTTGTTACCTATGTTCTGTTCTCGTATAGTCCTTCCCTAGTTAGTCCAATGTATAGCGTCAACGGTAGCTATATCTTCCTTGAATATCTTAAACTCCTCTTCATCGAGCATCAGATTTTTCTTACTAATAACCTCCCAGCTTTCACCTTTGTCAATGCTATTCTTTACCCGGGTTTTCCAACTGCTCAAGGCGTTGCTCATCTTCATGAGGGCTAGTTTGTTCACCGGGTTCTTTCTCTCCAAGTTTCTAAACCGCTCTAGGAATGTTGCAGGATGTACCCTTTGGAAAACGCCTCTGGCGCAATGGGTAGGCCACTTTCTGTGACTTCAGTGAACTCATCGCAGACGATGGCAAGCACTGGCACCTTTCGATCCTTCTTTTCCTTCTTCTTCTAAGAAGCGACCGGGTTGCCGCTACCGCCATCCGTGTGCTCACCACCATTGGTGCGGGCGCCGCCATCGGTGGTGTCATCCTCTTTGTCGCCGCCTTCACTAGTTCCATCGTAGTCGTCTTTGTCCCCCTCGTAATCAGGATCTCCTCCCTCATTGCCCCCAGCAGCTCTGGCGACGGTCACCTCCTCCTCTGGTGGTGGTGTCATCCTCATCTCCTCCTCCTCATCCTCCTGTTGGGACCCCCGCCAGAATGACTCGTTGGCCTGTCTATCTTATTCTTCGATGCTCATGTGCTTAGAAGGGCCGACCTCATTATTGCCTGACATGTTTGCACACTATTAAAAAAAGGCAAAAGGTTAGCACAAATCTCGGCCGAAAAATTCGGTATGACCTTTGCTAATTTTCTGACCTAGGAGTGCCCATTTCTCAACCGAAACGGAAGTGAATCGACACTTCGGGAGAAATGGGCAACTCAAATGAAATCCCCGCAGGAAAAAATATCCCCGGCCCCATTGACAGCCCCATCCCCATTGAAAACCCAAATCACCAATTTGCTACTAGCACTAGTAGCACATCCCTGTAACAGCAGCAACACCATTTCACAACCAAAATGTAATAAGAACTTAAGAACTCAAGCATAGCAACACCATTCATATCAGCACCATTTAATCTAGAGGCAGCACCATATATATAACAACATCACCATATAACAACACCATTTCACTCATATAACATCATCACCATATAACAGCAGCACCATATATATAACAACATCACCATATAAAATTTTAACCATCACTATAGGTAGTAATAGCAGTAACAATAGCCAGTGAAATATGAACCAAGTAAAACTCTTTAAATAGCAGTAGCATTTACAGCTAATAAGCCATGTTCTGTATTATGCTTGAAATGGCAATTTCACATATTTAAAAATAGAAATGTTGGGACCTATAACTCAAGTAGATGCACCTGAATGTCAGTTGGAGTGAGGTAGGTGCACTAATAACCTAATGCTAGATGAATAATAGGACCAGGACCTCTAGTAACCAGGCTGCCAAAATTCTTAGCTAGTAAAACATCTAGGAAACTAGGTGACCACATGTACATCATCACCATAGTCCAAATAAGGGTCATCAACTTGATGGCCAGGACACAAAGAAGAACACACAAAGTAAAAAAATCTAGATAGGATCAACTAGGCTAGTTCAACTACTATACAACCTTGGGCAAGAAAAGTACACCCAGACCAATCAGAACCAATTCATGCAGTAAAACAAAACCACAGTTGGAGATGATAGGATCAGTACATAGAGAACTATTGAAGCATACAATGTGCTCAAATCACAGGAGAATTCTCAATATAAAAAGCTTCAGGTTAGCTGTGTCTACTCGTACTATTTTTAAACCAAGGATAAAAAATTGTGCAAAGTCCAAACTATCTATGCGTGTCATGGTAGTTCCGGTGCCAGAGTAACATCTTACTGCCTATTATACATGACTTGCTCCGAACTGAGGTTTACATGACACATACCATCATATAGGTTCAAATACATGTTTCACGCCACTAAAATACAATAAGAATTAAGATCCACTATAGGGATTAAGATTGGTGGTGTATGGTGCAAGGAAACATGCACGGATAAAAACTTAAGCAAACAAAGTAGTATTTCCAGGATTATTTCTATACTGAACCAAAACTGATTACAAACTCTAATGAGGCACACACAGAAGGTGGATAGCATCAAGAAACATTAGGAGCTCTTGATGCATTGTTTGAAGAAGACACTACAAATTTTGCATCACAGGTTAGCACGACTAACATTCAGAATATCTCCCGTAAAAAAATTAGAATATCTATTAAAAACCTGGTAGACCAGCTATTCAAGGATGGTTCTCTAAGGTAGCTGACTAAAGGGTCAGCTGACTTCTTACGCTTTCGTGTATACTACACCAGGAGTATGTCTGAGCATAGTTCAAGATGAATGAAAAAGGAGTTTGACAGTAGTTGAACTAGCCTGATAAAGGTTGGAAAATTTAGGTTGGACAATAGTTGAAATGCATATATGAGAATGAAACATACTACTGGTGCTTGGTTCTTGCTGCTTGTTCCCTGATCTGGCAGCAGCATATTGATACGTCCAAAACGTATCTACTTTCCAGAACACTTTTGCTATTGTTTCTCCTCTAAACTTGTGTGATTTGGATGCAACTAACACGGACTGACGCTGTTTTTAGTAGAATTGCCTTGGTGTCTAGTTTTTGTGCAGAATATCAATTATCAGGAAAAATCCCGGAAAATATGCCAAATATCCTATTTCACCAGAAGTATCCCGGAGCTAGAATACGAGACGGAGGAGGGCTGGGCCCAGGCCACACCACCAGGCCGCGCGGGCTAGTCCAGGCTGCACCAGGGGGGTGGTCTAGCCGCCCCAGACTCCCCCTCGGTCTCCCTCATCACCTATAAGATGCCTTCTAACCTAAAAACTTAGGGGGGTTCGACGTTTTTCCAGAAGGAGTTCCGCTCTGCCGCCACCACCAGATCCACGAAACAGCACCAGAAACTCCGTTCTGGCACCTTGCCGGGACGAGGAATTGGAGGAGATCATCGCCATCATCATCACCATCGCTTCTCCATCGACCATTCATGCTTCCCCCATCTATGAGTGAGTAATCCCCCGCTGTAGGCTATGGGGATGGTAGGGATTGGATGAGATCGTTCATGTAATGGCATCAGATTGTCAGGGCATGGTGCCTAGTATCTTTTATTAGTGCTTTATGACTTTGTTGCGACTTGTTATGCTTAATGCTTGTCACTAGGGCCCGAGTGCCATGATTTCAGATCTGAACATGTTATTGATTCATTATGATAGTATTGTTTTTGGTCTTACCTGCAAGTTGTATACACACATTGTTGTCCGGAACCAATGGCCCTGAAGTGACAGAAATCGGGATAACCGGAGGGAATGGCTTTGATGTGAGGATCACATGTGTTCACGGAGTGTTAATGCTTTGCTCCGATGCTCTATTAAAAGGAGCACCTTAATTGCCAGTAGTTCCCTTGAGGCCCCGCTGCAAACGGGCTGGCAGGACAAAAGATGTTGTGCAAGTTCTCATTGCGAGCACGTATGACTATATATGGAACACATGCCTAGGATTATCTAGTACTTGGATGCTTTATCTTATTTATCTTCAATTGCCCTTTGTTCTGATTGCTATGTGAATTGTCTTGTCCATGCAACGCCCGTCCATCCATCCCTATGCCTAGCGCACTCGAATCCTACTGTTTACAGCTACTGTTACTACTGTTCTACTTTTACTATTGCTATTATTCTGCTGTTACTTTATGATGGCTCAGTGTTGATGTAGAGCTCGTTGGGGAACCCCAAGAGGAAGGTATGACGAGCACAGCAGCAAGTTTACCTCAGTTATGAAACCAAGGTTTAATCGAACCAGTAGGAGCAAGAAAACACCCCAAATGTGTTGCTAGCTGAGCCTTGTCAGGGCGCACTACCGGTGCTAGTAGCAACGTGGAGACCTGCACAACACAACCACAAAACTTTGTCCCCAACTTGCGATGAGGTTGTCAATCTCACCGGTTTTGCTAAAAACAAAGGATTAAACATATCAAATGGAAGGAAGTAAAAGTTTGCAGAAAGTAAACACAAAGCAGTAAACAATTTGTAGATTATATGTAAAAGAAAGGACCGGGATCCATAGTTCACTAGAGGTGGCTCTCCTTAAGATAGATAACATGCTGGGTGAACAAATTACAGCGGGGCAATTGACAAACATCGAGAAAGCAATACATGCATATAGTAATCATCTTGACTCCTTTGGAACTTGATTGGGCATTACAACATTATACATAGACCACCATCCAGCTGCATCTATGACTAATAATCCACCTTCAGGTTATCATCTGAACCCCCTCTAGTATTATGTTGCAAGCAACAGATTATTGCTTTACGAATTGCGTGTAAAGTAAACAATACGATTGTTCTATGAACAAAGGATTGTTGTATTCTCCCTAGTAGCAACAGCACATCTAGTACCTTAGAGATTTCTGTCAGTTCCCCAGATTACCAGAGGCATGAACCCACTATCGAGCATAAATACTAACTCTTGGAGTTGCTAGCATCTATTTGGACAAGACAGCTACTAACAACGGAAAGCATGCAAGATCACAAATAACAAAGACATGATATAATCAATAATCAATCTGAAATAGCATCTTAATATCCATTGGATCCCCGCAAACACAACATGCAGAATTACAAATAGATGATCTTGATCATGAACGGAGCTCACAAGATCTAAACATGAAATCACAAAGGAGTAGAACTAGCCATCTAGCTACTGCATGGATCCGTAGTCCAGAGATGAACTACTCACGCATCACACCGGAGGCTTGCATGGTGATGAAGAAGGCCTCCAGGGTGAATTCCCCTCTCCGGCAGGGTGCCGGGAAGAGCTTCGGATCCCTCCCAATCTAGGGATGGAGATGATAGTGGCTACATACTCTTTCGTGGATTTTTGATTGGGTCCTTAGGGTTTCGTCCCGAGGGTATCTTATAGGCAGAAGGAGAGGCTGAGGGGGTGCTGGGGTCGGCCAGACCACCCCCTGGCGTGTGCCAGGCCTGGCCGCGCGGCCAGGTGGTGTGGCCGGCCTCCAGCCCTTGTCCGTCTCGTATTCTGACATCTGATGACTTCCAGAAAAATAGGCACTTTGGCTTTTGTCCCGTCCAATTCCGGGAATATTCATTTTCTGACTTTCCTAGAACAAAAAACAGCAGAAAACAGGCAACTGGCACTGTGGCTCTTGTTAATAGGTTAGTCCAAGAAATCATATGAAAAGTACTCCAAAGTGTGGACAAAACACAAGAAAGTGGATAAAACCAAGCATGGAGCATCAAATATTATAGATACATTTGCAATGTATCAACATCCCCAAGCTTAACTCCTGCTCGTCCTGGAGTAGGTAAGTGATAAAAAGAAAGAATTTTTTTTGAGGTGACATGCACCATCAAAGACTTGATTAAAGTATTTGTAAAACATTCAAAGCTGGGATCATAGTACTTCAATCATAACATGAAAGACAAAGTTCTAGCAATATGACAAAGAAACTATGATGCAACATGAAAAGTCACAATCAAAAGATTCATGAATAACAATGCTTTGGAAGACATTTGTTTGTTTCACATAAAGAAAACATAACATAATAGTATTCCGCTTGTCCCTCATAGAGTAGCAAATATAATGCATAGGACACCTTCAAAGTTCATAAGAGTGACTAGATACAAATAGTTTAAAACAAGCAATATCAAGTTATGCATCAATCAACTAGTCTTGGGACAATGCACATAGAACTAAGAATTGCCACTATGCTCTCAAAGTAGGTGCATAAAGGTAGAAGGTGGAGACTCAATATAATGGTGGAAGAAGGGCCTTCATAAAAGGAAGTAGGGATTCAAGTCTCATAAAGAGCTTCCAAAAATTATGGTACTTATAGCTTTCAGCTCTCATTGCCCCTATCATAAGCATCTTGAAGTGATTAAGGTTAAAGTGAACAAACTATGGTGTACATGCTTGACGAAGTATAAGTTAGAAATCTCATCTCCCTTGTATACGAGGGCCGCTCCTCATGCTACTCAAGTTTAGTCATCGGTAAGTTCTTGTCATCGTAAGTACATGTGTATCATAGAGAACCTCCAACGGGGTACCCCTTGCACGATGATACGGAAGAATCCCCATATCAAAATGACAAGGCAAGCAGACAACGAGCATCTCATCAATCTTCTTATTTACCATGGGAATATGGTGCTTTTTTCTCTCTTTCCTCTTTTCATAATCTTTTTTTCTTTTTCTCTTTTTTTTTCTCAATATAGGACTCTCTTTTTTTATAAGAAGAATGCTTCATAGACAGCTCATTATGGTTACGCTGCAGGTTTCCACCATGTCAGCATGGATTAGACTAGCAGCCTAGGCGTTTCTCTAACACATATACATAACTCCATGGACTTACAAGCTCCCCTTTCATTTCACACCGACGACATCCATATACAAAAGAGCATGATATCAACTAGGTACAAGTACCAAGTGCAATGTTGAAAGCGTTCCCCATGACAACATGGTTCTGCTAATTCCCAACAAATAAGTGCAAGCATATACAACATAGACGACACAATGGTTCAAGTTTATTGAGGGCAAGAAAAGTAAAGTGTGCCATCAAGTTCGTGAGAGCTTTAATCACTAGTTTTCTCATAACAAGTTTAATTTGGAAGGTAAACAAAAGCATGAATATACTTGGAATAGCATAAGCTAGTAGGTAGGTATGGTGGACTCTTTGGAATAACTTGGTTTAGGGAGTTGGATGCATGAGTGGAACTCATACTTGGTTGTGGAGGCTAGCAAAAGACTGGGAGCGACAAATTAAGAGAGCAATAATGGCCATAATCATGCAAGCGACAAAACATCATTGATCAAAGCATAAAGTGATACTACAATTTGAAAACTAAAGGATCATAAAGGCTATGGTGACTTAAGATAGTCATAACATGGTGTGAGCATGCGCCATGTCAACCCAAATAAAGCATCAAAGGAGAATACCACTATACTATGCTTTAATATGCTAAACAACACATGATTCATCCAAGGCACATTAAGCAATCTCAATTGTTTATAACAAGTCATGCTACAACAAATAATACTAAGCATAAAGCCAAAACAATATCAAGCATGGCATGATAGAGCATAGGCCACAGTCAAAATTAAGCTGTCTTTACCACATAAGCATGAACTTTCCTACTCTTTTCCAAACCAAACCAAACTATTTGCAAACCAATGCATGAAAGAGGGGGTCCAACCAATTTATTCAGAAAATTAAGAAAACCAAGCAAACGAAAAACCAAAACAAAAATGAAAAAGAAGACGCTCCAAGAACAACAAAACTGTGCATTAAACAATAAAAATGAAGCGTTTGGAAGAAACCTGAGATTTTTTATGTTGAAGAAGGGGATGCCTTGGGCATCCCCAAGCTTTGACGCTTGTACTTCTTGGATATTTCTTGGGATGACACGCGTGGCATCCCCAAGCTTGAGCTTTAGTCCATCCTTCATCTCATTACTCATTCCTTCCATACACCTGAAAATTTTCCTTCATACAAAACTTCACACAATCTTTATTAGCAACATTAGTGCACTCAAGATAATAAGTCTTAAGGTTCAGTTCTAACACCAATAAACTTCCATTAGAACACTATATACTGTAGCACTTCCCTCAAAAAGCTCAATTCCCCAAAAGAACTAAAAAAGCAACCAACAAGAAGCAAATGCAGAAAATGGGAGAAATCTATCAAAATAGACCAGCAGGTAAAGACGAATTTTTTCGAAGACCTTCTGTTGCTCAAATCAAAAAGTGTTGAACTAACGAAAGTTAGATAACAATTGGGACAGAAGCACAAATATTCACGCCTCAAAAAGACGTTCAGAGATTTTACACAAATTTTTATGGTGAAGCACAGAAATCTGTTTTGGGACAGCAACTCTCCCAATCATTACTTCTCTCTCATTAGACGTTACTCGTGGCACAAAAAGCAAATAAAAAGGATAAGGAGCGGTTATTACTGAAGTAATAACTTCCAAGACTCATCTAAAACTTTTGGGTTATCTCCCAATAAGTACTTTTCTTTAACGCCTTTAAGTTAGGCATAAGAAGCAAGAAAAAGAATCAAGTGTTCTCAAATGAAGAAGCATTAAAACCAAATTTTGTTTTCATAGGAGAGGCAAAAGAAATCTTCTCTCTTTTCTTAGGGAAGTTTTCTATACCTTTCTTGAGTGGGAGTTAGTATTTAATGGTGCCTTCTTTCATATCAAGAATGGCACCAACAGTTCTAAGAAAAGGTCTTCCCAAAGTAATAGGACAAGAAGCATTGCATTCAACATCCAAAACATAGAAATCAACGGGGACATAGGCATTGTTAACCATAATAAGAACATCATTAAGACTCCCCATGAGTTTCTTTTTAGCATTATCATCAAGTGGGACATTCAAATAACAGTCTTCATGTGGAGGCAAATCAAGCATATCATAAATCCTTCTAGGCATAATAGAAACACTACTATCAAGATCACATAAAGCTTTGAAATCAAAGTCATTCACTTTCATATTAATGATCGGTTCCCAACCATCTTCTTGTTTTATAGGAATAGAAGCTTTATGTTTCATCTTTTCTTCTTTAATCTTTATGAGAGCATCAGTAATGTGTTTTGTAAAGGTCATGTTCATAGAACTAGCATTAGCACTTTTAGCAAGCTTTTGTAGGAACTTAATAACTTCAGAGATATTACACCCATCAACATCAAAATCAAATTTATCATCTAAAGTAGTAGAACTATTACTAGCCTCAACACCTAGTGGTGGTAATAGTAGAAACACTAAAGTTTCTAGCAATTTCATCTTCTCTCTCCCACTTAGCATGTAATTCAGCTAATAGTCTAACATTTTCATCAATTCTTACTTGTATGGCATTAGTAGCTGCAAAGGGATTATCATTAGTTTCAGATTTATCAGCCATTTTATTGATCAAAGAGGATTGAGCTTCAGACATAGATGCTATATTTGTTTCAACATTAGAGAGTTTTTCCTCAATAGTTTTATTGAAACCAGTTTGTTTACTAATAAAGTCTTTAAGCATAACTTCTAGTTTAGAGGGTGCACTCCTATTAATGTTGTAGGAATTTCCATAAGAATTACCATTGTTGGGAGGATATGGTTTATAATTGTTGTTACCAAAATTGTTCCTATAAGCATTATTGCCAAAATTGTTATTTCTTATGAAGTTCACATCAACTTGCTCTTCTTGAGCAACCAAAGAGGCTAAAGGAAAATTATTTGGATCAATATGGGCTTTCCCATTAACAAGCATAGACATAATAACATCAATCTTAACACTCAAGGAGGAAGTTTCCTCAACAAAATTCACCTTCCTACCTTGTGGAGCTCTCTCAATATGCCATTCAGAATAATTAACCATCATATTGTCCAGAAGTTTTGTTGCAGCACCCAAAGTAATGGTCATAAAGGTACCTCTAGCAGCAGAATCCAATAGGTTCCTTGAAGAATAGTTCAATCCTAAATAAAACGTTTGGATGATCATCCAAGCAGTCAGTCCATGAGTGGGACAATTCTTTACCAAAGATTTCATTCTTTCCCAAGCTTGAGCAACATGCTTATTATCAGATTGTTTAAACATCATTATTTCACTTCTCATAGATATAATCTTAGCAGGAGGATAGTATTTTCCAATGAAAGCATCTTTTCACTTAATCCAAGAATCAATGCTATTCCTAGTTAAGGAATTCAACCATTCTTTAGCTTTTCCTCTCAAAGAGAAAGGAAACAATTTCAGCTTAATAATATCACCATCTACATATCTATGCTTTTGCATCTCACAAAGTTCAACAAAGTTATTTAGATGGGCATCAGCATCTTCATTACCAATACCAGAAAATTGTTCTCTCATAACAAGATTGAGTAAAGCAGGTTTTATCTCAAAGAAAGTATCTTCAGGCACAGGTGGAGCAATAGGTGTGCTCATAAAATCATTGTTGTTGGTGCTAGTGAAGTCACACAACTTAGTGTTTTCAAGAGTAGTCATTTTTGTTGGGGATCGGTACGGAAAACAAAAAAATCCTACGTTGAACCCCAAAACTTGCCTAGGATCTATCTATGTAGTAATGCGGTAACGGCCGGAGCGTAAAGAATACATACCCTTGTAGACCGAACGCGGTTAACATTCCGCGGGGAACGTGGTTGATGTAGTCATACTCGTAGCCGACCTCAAGGTCGCGAAGCTCCTCGCAGGTCACCCCTTGCTCCTTCGTCATCTTCATCGTGCAACAGCTCCGGCTCAAGACATTTAAGTGCCCCAAGTGTTGCTCCTCGTGTCTTCGTACACATCCGGTGCACGATGAGACCTCTGGCTCCTCGATCCCGCCGGGAGTGCGGAAGTTGATATCTGGCTAGGAATCCCTGCAGCGCAACGGCGTACTGTAGGTGTGCCTCAATCGCACAGCCCAGACTTGGGGCCATGGTCACGAGGTATAGAGAGAGGGAGGAGGAGAAAGTCAACCAAAGACTTCTCCAATTGTGTATTTGGTGTCTTTAATCCCACCCATGGGCACCCCTTTATATAGGCTAAGGGGGTGTATCTTTCTCAAAGGCTAAGCCATGTGGGACTAATACTAAAACAAAAAGGCAACAAATTTTCAGACTGGCCAAATGGGATGTTTCTACTCAGCCCAAATAGCCAAATAGAAATTAAATAGAAAAAGGAAAAGGGGAGCAGCAGGGGCTGGCCGGGTGTGCCTTGGCGCGGCCCACCCCGCGCCCAACACTCCCGCCGCACCGGCCTGGAAGGGGAAGCCCCGGGTGGGCCAGCTCGCCCCCTGGCGGCCCAGCACCCCATCCCGCCCCGCCTGCCTGCCTCGCCATAGCCTTGCCCGGGTGGGCCGCGAGCCCAACGGCCCGGTGGCCTGGCCGGCTCCCCCGCGAGCCCCACATGGGCCAGGGTTGAGCCAGGCCAGCCCCGCGGCTGGTAGCTGGCGCCCGCCCCTGTGTGGCGTGGTTTATCCGTCGCCCACAGCGGATGGCAGCGGCGGTGGGTATAGGCTGTTGCCCCCGTGCGGCGGCAACTTATCTGTCGCCCACGTGGGCTGTTCCTTTTATCTTTTTCTGCAGATTTATTCTTAGGCCTTTTCCCTCCGGGATTTGGCCTAATATAAAATTTGCCTTTATAAATTTTAATCCAAATATTATTTATAATATATTAATTCACAATTAACATATAATAAACATATATTTAAATTCTCATTTATTTGAAAACACTTTTCCGGTCTTTTCCTTTATTCTTTCTCCGAACAACTTCGGATCTCTCCACAGAACGATTCCGGCTTTCTCTCTTTCTCTACTATGATTTCGTCTTACAAATGATCGCTCTCATCGTACCCTTAAGTGTATCCTCTCACGGCACGGGAACGCTCTAGACATGATCTGTATCAATGATCAACAGAGGGACCAGGGATATCCATGTGACCCCTATGCATTCCTGATGACAATGTCATTTGAACCGTCTAAATGTAGCATCATATTCCTTTTGTTTCTCGATACAACTTGTCCGAGATACGATCATTAGTATCCCATATCTTTGTTCAATCTCGTTCACAACAAGTTCTGTTTTCTTGTTACCGTGATATTACATCCCCGTGACCTAGTCACATGTTGCAACATATATGGATGTAATCTCACCAAGCCGGCCGTATTATCTTTACCCGTCATGTGGGTGAACAAATCCCGGTCTTGCAGTCATATGTCATCTACTGTTCCTTCGGAATACCCAACATACACCTTGATGGCCACCGTATTACCAGATGACAGGTGATGCAGTCTAAGCAGCCTAGGGAAACAGTGAGTAATATGAGCTCACGGTCTAAGAAGGAGGAGTCTAGATATAGCTGTTGTAACAATGAACCATATGACTTGATCGTGTTGCAATCCTTCGAGGAATGTCCAATCACATCATTCTCCAATGATATGATCTTGTTGTCAATCTTCATGACCAACGAGCTAGTATGAATAGAGGCTACTAGGGACTTTGTTGTTTCATACCACACCTGTACCAATATTTCTACTTGGCACAATCCTAGCACAATATGAAACTATTATAAACTAATTGAGATATGACAATAAAAACCTATTTATTATTTGCCTCTAGGGCATATCTCCTTCAGTCTCCCACTTGCACTAGAGTACAAATAAACTAGCTCGCATTTTACTCATATAAACCATATACCATATGCATTTACAGATCATGCATGTTCATGGGAAACGTCATGTCCATGTTTTGTTTTACCAGATCATTATGTCTTTTGCAAATCGTTAATGTCTTCCTAATTTTGACATTCACACCATTATCTTATAATGGGTCGAAGTATTTGTTTGGCAACAAAGCGAGACTTTTGTTTCTAGTGTTTTTGATGATGGTGTTTTTCACGTTGTCATCTAAACTTCAAAACACACTTTGCTATCCTTTGTGTATATACTATAGTCATGGCAGTAGAACGAGGTCGGATTCTAGGAGCTTACAGTGATGTTAGATCAACCTCGAGGGCTTTCTCATGGGCACTGGGCCCTAGGACACATCATTCTACGTTAAAACCGAACTAGCCCTTCCACAACATTATACATCACTTCAGATGTAGCCTTTATACTTCTATATCTATGTAGATCCTAGTGCATGAAATGCATCTATGCCACTTACATTGCTTCTTGCCATTTAAGTACAAACTTAATTCTGGTTTAGTGATCAACTCAGGAATCACTTAGAGACATGTTCTTACAGTTAAGACTTTGTCTTACCAACCAGAACCTCGACTCACTTTATGTCGAGTATACAACATGGTTATATGGAAGAACCTATGACTAAGGCATAGGAGATGCAATGCATCTCTTTCTTTCAACGATAGTTGCAATACTCAATGCTTTATACAGTAAGAACTACTTTCTTACCTTGTTTCATTCTAAGCTACTTCAGAATCTTGCTTAGGATATTCTAAACATCTTTCAGAATCAAGTCCAGGAAGCATTCGACATTTAGTGTTTATTAAACTCATCAATCTATTCTGATAGATCTCTTTGTTTAATAACTTCAACTTCATCCTTATTTATCTAACTTAAATGTTATTAACACCAATCACATCATTCACATATGTCGTCCACATATCCTAGAATGATTTCACGCTCCCACTCAAATATGACATTCATGTTTGAGATCCAAGGATTTCACTTAGCTCCCACTCAAAATATGTCAGCTACATATTATGAACTAGTCAAGCTGATTTGCTCCCACTCAAATCTAGGTCCTCTCGATAACCTTGGACATTCCAAAAATTCTCTGATTACTATCAAGTCGAGAATTCCGCTAACGAGATTTCAGTGACCATTCATTTCTCGTACTCAGGTCCATCACGCTTCTTTGTATTTCGTAGGTACGTCTTGTTCAAAACATGACAAGTGAATCAACTATAGTTCCACAAACTTGTAGAATATATAGTTGAATCCTACTTTCTTTAGTAAAAGTATTCCCTTGAAACTTTATGATCATTATCAACAGTTTCTCCTCTATTTGCAGAGTTTGTTTCACGAAACAAATTCCGCTGCGCCACTCAACAATTCGGAGGCAAGGTCAAATACCTTGTTTTGATCTTTTACTTTCTTCCACCTGTATCTTCATCAAGACACATCAACTTTGGACAACAACATATTGGCCCCTTTGTGGAAGATGCATTCATAGCTTCCTAAGAATGCTCTACAAAGACTTGTTTGTTCGCCACGACTTCGACTTGTCGAAGTCTCCAGAAACTCGAACGTGCCATAACACTTATGGTGTTGTTTCCACGAATCTTTTAGATGTTCCTTTGTATTTCAAATGAGTGTTTGCTTATTTTGATCTCTAATTCTAAACGACAACTATAACCCTGATAAGAGATAATATTATACAATATGTATCTAATACATAATGATTATGATGTTTAGACATTTCAACATAGTTTGAATTCATCCAATTATCATAATTTGTGAAACATCTTTCACAAGTTCCTTTTATGCTAAACTTAACTTGAATACTTTAGTCGTGTCGATCAAATCGAAGAGACTTTGTATTCTTGTTAATTTCAATATCCTATTTAGTCATGAAGTCATTTGAACAATTCAAATCATTTCAAACTTCATGTTTCATTAAGTAAATACACTTATTCACTTAAGTCCACAATTGACTAATGATTTCCACTACTTGTTGAAAATGTGATACATTACTATGTATAAGACTCAACACTTCTTCGCATATCACCGTTTTACCAGAATGCGGAGTTTCAGTCATTCTGCCCGAGAGGCATGGTTTTGCAAAATCTCTAGATTAAGCATCTAGGACCCCGATCTTTCATAAAGAACCTGCAATAACCAAAATGACCTAAACTGTAGTTTCTTTTCATTATTAAGCTTTGGATATCTTTTAGCATTCTAATCCTTTATAAATGTTTAAACCATTATCATTAACATAATGATAAGAATAACTTATTTATAATCATAATGTGACCATAAGGTATTGTTCACAAGAATAGTACAAACTGGCTTGTAACTTGTTCATATGAATAATCGTCTCGCAAAAAGCAAGACACACAAACTAGGATTACAAAATTATATTCAAGTCCACTAATCCAAATGACAAACTTTGAGGGAAGAGGTGATGTCGGCCATCAACTGTTTTGTTTGCCGTCATCAAGTCACGTTGCCTCAAATCCAGCAATTCTCAATCAGATCATCCTGTTTTCACAAAACGGGACAAGTATCAAATACTTTGCAGACTGCAACAAGTTTTGCAATAACCACATTTATAATTTTGTATATCTAACATATACCTTTTTTGTTGGGTCCGCAGCATAGAAAACAAAAAATTTCCTATGGTATGAACTACACGCCAAGATCTATCTACTAGGTACAAAGCAACGGGTGGACATACATCCAACGAGAACTTACCCTCGAAGACAACGAGTTTTGTTAACGAGTAGGAACTCGTGGTTGATGTAGTCGTACACTTGCCGATCTCAAGATCGTGAGGAAGTCCGAGCGCCGCAACTCAGTAGTGCATACGCACTCGCACACACGTTCAAGCCACCGGACAACCTCCACCTCCTCGCTCCAGCGATCCAGCGGAAGCAGCAACTCCTTCCAGACGAAATGCCACCGGGAACATGTATCTTGCTAATCCGAGACCATGGGGAATAATTCTAGAGGGGGAGAGAGATCCTTCACAAGGAGGTGTGAGGATGAAGGAGGGAATGGGTGGCCTTTTATAGGAGGAGGGGGTGCCCCCTCTCTCCATGGCCGGCGCATGGGGGGGGGGTGACCCCTCACCTCCCCCATTCATGTGGTGGTAACCCCTCCACATTAAAATGCCTCTTCACATTCCCTTTTAAAGTCTCCACTTTAAATGCATTAAATTTCTCCAAATTTAATGCTCTCTCATTTAATAAAACTCTTTTTATTAAATTTATTCAGAATTTTGTTAATTACTTTAATTAACAAACATTCACATATAGCCCCTTGAAATATTTCAATATCACATGCAGAACCACTTTCTACAATTTCACCTGAAACAATTTCCGGTTTCTATTGAAACAATCCCTGCGCTTTGCAATTCTTTCGTCTGAAACATATGTGCTCCAAAATGGTGTCCGGTAACTCTTAAGTGTGCCACCCTATGGTTCGTGAATAATGCAGACATGATCGAGACCCTTCTCCGATCAATAATCAGCAGCGGGACCTGGAGATCCGTACTGACTCCTACACATTCAACGATGACTTCTGTGATCGTGAGAACCTTTAACGCTTGTAACTAAATCCCTTTGTCTCTCGATATATTACATGTCCGAGATTCGATCATCGGTATCTCCATACCTAGTTTGATCTCGTTACCGACATGCACTCTTTTCTCGTTCCCGTGATATAACATTCTAGTGATCACATCACTTGCTTGCAAGCTATCTTAATGTGATATCACCGAGAGGGCCCAGAGTATATCTATCCGTCATCTGGATTGACAAATCCACTCTTGATCCATGATCCTCAACATAACACCTTCGTAGTACTGAACCCATCTTTATAGTCACCCTGTTACGGTGTGACGTTTGATGTTATCAAGATACTCTTCCGGTGTTAGCAATTAACATGATCTCATGGTCTAAGGATAAAGATTACTTCGTATGATGTTATAGCAATATAAAAATAATGACTTGATCGTAATGCTATACTTCGGATGAATGTTCATCACATCATTCCACCAATGGTGTGACCTTGTTATTAACAACATCCAATGTCCATGATCAGGAAACCTTGATCATCTTGATAATCAACAAGCTAGTCTATAAGAGAGGCATAACTAGGAACCCTTTTTGTCTATTCAACACACATGTATTGATGTTTCCGATCAATACAATTCTAGCATGTAAAATAAACATCTATCATATATAAGGAATATATAATAACAACTTTATTATTGCCTCTCAGGGCATATTTCCTTTAGTCTCCCACTTGCACTAGAGACAACAAACTAGTTCACATAGTGATAAATCTAACACCCATGGAGTTCTGGTGTTGATCATGTTTTTCCCTAGGGAGAACTTTAGTCAACGGATCTGCTACATTTAGGTTCGTGTGTACTTTACAAATCTTTATATCTCCATCCTTGACATGCTCGCGGATGGAGTGAAACTGGCGCTTAATATGCTTAGAATTCTTGTGAGACCTTGGTTCCTTTGCATTGGCTATGGCTCCATTATTGTCACAATAGATCACCATTGGGTCCAACGCACTGGGAACCACACCTAGTTTTGTAATGAACTCTTTCATCCAAACCGCCTCCTGCGCCGCTTCTGAAGCAGCAACATATTCCGCCTCCGTCGTTGATCCAGCCACCACAGGTTGTTTGGAACTCCTCCAACTAACTGCTGCTCCGTTCAAGAGAAATACGTATCCGGATTGAGACTTAGAGTCATCCGGATCGGTGTCAAAACTAGCATCGACATAACACTTAGCGACTAGCTCTTCTTCACCTCCGTATATAAGAAACATATCCTTAGTTCTTCTCAAGTACTTGAGGATGTTCTTTACCGCTATCCAGTGTTCCGAACCTGGATCAGATTGGTACCTACTAGTCAAACTAATAGCATGTGCCACATCTGATCTTGTACATAGCATGGCATACATAATAGAGCCTATGGCCGAGGCATAGGGGATCTTATCCATCATCTCTCTTTCTTTCGCCGTAGCCGGACTTTGAGTCTTACTCAATGTCTTGCCTTGCAACATAGGTAAGAACCCCTTCTTACTTTCATCCATATTAAACTTCTTTAATATCTTATCAAGGTATGTACTCTACGATAGCCCAATTAGGCGCCTTGATCTATCTCTATAGATTTTAATGCCTAATATATATGATGCTTCACCAAGGTCTTTCATCGAAAATTTGCTGTCTAGATAACTTTTAACACTGTTTAAAAGATCTATGTCATTTCCAATCAATAATATGTCATCCACATATAATATCAGAAATGCCACATTGCTCCCACTCACTTTCTTGTAAATACAAGCCTCTCCATAAGTTTGGACAAATCCAAACTCTTTGATCACCTCATCAAAGCGGAGATTCCAACTTCGGGATGCTTGCTTCAGTCCATAGATGGATCGCTGAAGTTTGCATACCTTATTAGCATCCTTAGGATCGACAAAACCCTTAGGTTGTATCATATACAACTCTTCTTCAATATTACCATTGAGGAACGCAGTTTTGACATCCATCTGCCATATTTCATAATCGAAATATGCAAAAATTGCTAACATAATCCTAACCGACTTAAGCATCGCTACGAGAGAGAATGTCTCATCATAGTCAACTCCTTGAATTTGTCGAAACCCCTTTGCAACAAGTCGAGCCTTATAGATGGTCACATTACCATCAGCATCCGTTTTTCTTTTGAAAATCCATTTATTCTTAACGGCCTTTCGGTCGTGAGGTAAGTCCACCAAGTTCCAAACTTGGTTCTCGTACATGGATTCCATCTCGGATTTCATGGCTTCTAGCCATTTGTTGGAATCCGGGCTCATCATCGCTTCTTCATACGTCGCAGGGTCATCCATTTCATCAACCATGAAATTCACAACAGGATTGCCGTATAGTTCAGGAGCTGCACGTGTCCTGCTTGACCTGCGAGGTTCGGTAGTGTCCTATTTCGGAGTTTCATGATCATTATCATTAGCTCTCTCTTCATCAGGTGAAGTCAACTCCGAAATAACTTCCGGTGCTGCGCCACTCTCCATTCCATGGAGAAGGTTCAATAACCTCTTCGAGTTCTACCTTCCGACTACTCACACCTTTTGCGAGAAACTCCTTCTCAAGAAAGGATCCATTCTTGGCAACAAAAATCTTGCCCTCGGATCTGTGATAGAAGGTATACCCAATTGTTTCCTTAGGGTATCCTATGAAGACACTTTTTCCGCTTTGGGTTCGAGTTTATCCGGTTGAAGTTTCTTCACATGAACATCGCATCCCCAAACTTTAAGAACTGACAGCTTAGGTTTGTTTCCAAACCATAATTCATACGGTGTCATTTCAACGGATTTAGATGGTGCCCGATTTAAAGTGAATGCAGCTATTTCCAGTGCATAACCCCAAAATGACAGTGGCAAGTCAGTCAGAGACATCATAGGTCGAACCATATCCAATAAGGTACGATTACGACGTTCCGACACACCATTACGTTGTGGTGTTCCGGCAGGCATGAGTTGTGAAACTATTCCACACTCTTTCATGTGTGTGCTATACTTGTAACTTAGATACTCTCCTCCACGGTCAGACCGTAGAAATTTGATCTTTCTATTACGATGATTTTCCACTTCATTCTGAAATTCCTTGAACTTTTCAAAAGTTTCAGACGTGTGTTTCATCAAATAGATATACCCATATCTACTCAAATCATCCATGAAAGTAACAAAATAACGATATCCACCTCGCGCCGACACACTCATTGGTCCACACACATCAGTATGTATGATTTTCAATAGATCTGTCGCCCGTTCCATTGAACCGGAAAACGGTGTTCTAGTCATCTTGCCCATAAGGCATGGCTCACATGTATCAAATGATTCAAAATCAAGTGATTCCAAAAGTCCATCAGAATGTAGTTTCTTCATGCGTTTAATGCCAATATGACCTAGACGTGAGTGCCACATATATGTAGACATATCATCATCAAGTTTAATCTTTTTAGCATTAACATTATGAATGTGTGTAATATTACTATCGGGATCCAACAGAAATAAACCATTCAACATAGGTGCATGACCATAAAAGATATCATTCTTATAAATCGAACAACCATTGTTTTCAGATTTAAAGGAATGACCACTTTGCATCAAACACGATCCAGATACAATGTTCATGCTCAGTGCAGGTACTAAATAACAATTATTTAGGTTTATAACTAATCCCGATGGCAAATGGAGAGGTAGCGTCCCGACGGCGATCACATCAACTTTTGATCCATTGCCAACCCGTATTCTGACCTCATCCCTTGCTAGTTGTCGCTTGTCCGTAGCCCCTGAACCGAGTTACATATATTAGCAACCGATCCCGTATCAAATACCTAGGTGCTACTGTGAGTACTAGTCAAGTACACATCAAATGTATATCACATATACCTTTGTTTGCCTTGCCGGACTTCTTGTCCGCCAAATACTTGGGGCAGTTGCGCTTCCAATGGACAGTCCCCTTACAATAGTAGCACTCGGTGTCAGACTTAGGGCCAGCTCGAGATTTCTTTTCAGGCGTGGCAATAGACTTGCCACCCTTCTTTCCCTTGTGCTTGCCTTTCTTGTCTTTCTTGAAACCGGTGGTCCTATTGATCATCAACACTTGATGTTCTTTCCTAATCTCCACTTTTGCAGTCTTAAGCATTGACAAAAGCTCGGGAAGAGACTTCTTCATGCCTTTCATATTATAGTTCATCACGAAGCTCTTGTAGCTAGGTGGAAGAGATTGGAGAACACGATGTATGCCTAAGTCAATGGGAATCGTTATTCCCAAGGACACAAGCTTATCGACGTACCTAGACATTTTGAGTACGTGCTCACTAATGGAGTTGTTTTCCTCCATCATGCAGCTAAAGAACTTTTCTGTAGCATTATAAGTCTCTACGGCAGCATGGGTATCGAAAATCATTTTCAATTCTCCCATGGTATCAAAGGCATTGCCATTTTCGAAACGCTTTCGAAGTTCTGCCTCTAGCCCATACAGTATGCCGCAATGAACTAAGTTGTGGTCCTCCTGACGAGTCACATAGACATTTTTTTCCTCGTCAGGGGCATCAGGAGCTGGTGGGGGGCCTAGCGGCGCATCGAGCACATATTGCTTTTGTAAAGCAGTGAGGAGAATCCTCAAATTCATAGCCCAGTTGGTGAAGTTTCTACCATTCGCAGCAAGTTTCTCTTTCTCCATGAACACAGTGAAATTAAAAGTAGGTGGTGCCATCTACAACAGAATTTGTAAAGTTTATTTAGACTAAGTTTATGATAGATGGAGTTCAACTAATCCAAATTACTAATGAACTCCCACTCAAAAACGACATCCCTCGTGTCCTTTTGGTGATTACATGAACCAAATCCACTACACCAAGTCCGATCATCACATGAGTTGATATAGCTTCAAAGGCGAGCATCTATATGGGCATCATATCAACCATATGACTCATGCTTATCCTTTCGGTCCGTGTTCCAAGGCCATGTCTATACATGCTAGGCTCACCAAGTAAGAACCTTAGTATTCGCGTGTGTAAAACTGTCTTACACCCGTTCCTATGAAAGCGTAGATTCGAGTACACCCGATCATCATGTGATGTCTCGAAACACGATCCATAGAACGGTGCATACTCAAGGAAGACCACATTTTTATCTTGAAATCTAAATGAGGGATCATCTTATAATGCTACCAAAAGCGCCAAACTAGCAGTATAAGATGCTAACATCTAATGTGTAAAGTGAGATGATATGGTCCATGCATTTGATCTCTATCACTTGCATCGTGGTATGATCTCTATCATTCCTTTGTGTGTAAGGCCAAGGTCTATGGAACTTACACGTTGAGTGTGTTGTAAGAGTATCTATCATACATCTACTTACAACAATACCATATCAATACACTAGCCCAGCAACGATCCAAACTAGACGCCTCTAATTTATCAATTGCAAGTTTTACGTGGCTTAGGGCTTTCGGAGATAGAACCGTTCTCACCTACGGACATGAACCACAACGAGGATAACTAAGTTATTAGCAACTCGTTATAAATCAGATATTGACTATAGTAGGAGAGACAGACACCCGCCAGCCACTTATGCAAAACAAGTTGCATGTCAGTCGTGGAACCGGTCTCATGTACGATGACATGTAAGGTTGGTCTGGGCCGCTTCATCCCACTATGCCACCAATATCCAAAATACCTAGAATATGCAATAACATGATCATCATCGCCCACATATAAACATATGTGTACTACCCGTGCAAAGCACCTACGCATAGATCAGGCTCTGATACCACTGTTGGGTCTGCAGCATAGAAAACAAATTTTTTCCTACGGCGTGAACTACACGCCAAGATCTATCTACTAGGTACAAAGCAACGGGTGGACATACATCCAACGAGAACTTACCCTCGAAGACAACGAGTTTTGTTAACGAGTAGGAACTCGTGGTTGATGTAGTCGTACACTTGCCGATCTCAAGATCGTGAGGAAGTCCGAGCGCCGCAACTCAGCAGCGCATCCACACTCACACACATGTTCAAGCCACCGGACAACCTCCACCTCTTCGCTCCAGTGATCCAGCGGAAGCAGCAACACCTTCCAGACGAAATGCCACCGGGAACATGTATCTCGCTAATCCGAGACCATGGGGAATAATTCTAGAGGGGGAGAGAGATCCTTCACAAGGAGGTGTGAGGATGAAGGAGGGAATGGGTGGCCTTTTATAGGAGGAGGGGGGTTCCCCCTCTCTCCATGGCCGACGCATGGGGGGGGTGACCCCTCACCTCCCCCATTCATGTGGTGATAACCCCTCCACATTAAAATGCCTCTTCACATTCTCTTTTAAAGTATCCAATTTAAATGCATTAAATTTCTCCAAATTTAATGCTCTCTCATTTAATAAAACTCTTTTTATTAAATTTATTCAAAATTTTGTTAATTACTTTAATTAACAAACATTCACATTTAGCCCCTTGCAATATTTCAATATCACATGCAGAACCACTTTCTGCAATTTCACCCGAAACAATTTCCGGTTTCTATTAAAACAATTCCTGCGCTTTGCAATTCTTTCGTCTGAAACATATGTGCTCCAAAATGGTCTCCGGTAACTCTTAAGTGTGCCACCCTACGGTTCGGGAATAATGCAGACATGATCGAGACCCTTCTCCGATCAATAATCAGCAGCGGGACCTGGAGATCCGTACTGACTCCTACACATTCAACGATGACTTCTGTGATCATGAGAACCTTTAACGCTTGTATCTAAATCCCTTTGTCTCTCGATATATTACATGTCCGAGATTCGATCATCGGTATCTCCATACCTAGTTTGATCTTGTTACCGACATGCACTCTTTTCTCGTTCCCGTGATATAACATTCTAGTGATCACATCACTTGCTTGCAAGCTATCTTAATGTGATATCACCGAGAGGGCCTAGAGTATATCTATCCATCATCTGGATTGACAAATTCCACTCTTGATCCATGAGCCTCAACATAACACCTTCTAGTATTGAACCCATCTTTATAGTCACCCTGTTACGATGTGACATTTGATGTTATCAAGATACTCTTCCGGTGTTAGCAATTAACATGATCTCATGGTCTAAGGATAAAGATTACTTCGTATGATGTTATAGCAATATAAACATAATGACTTGATCGTAATGCTATACTTCGGATGAATGTTCATCACATCATTCCACCAATGGTGTGACCTTGTTATTAACAACATCCAATGTCCATGATCAGGAAACCTTGATCATCTTGTTAGTCAACAAGCTAGTCTATAAGAGAGGCATAATTAGGAACCCTTTTTGTTTATTAAACACACATGTATTGATGTTTCCGATCAATACAATTCTAGCATGTAAAATAAACATCTATCATATATAAGGAATATATAATAACAACTTTATTATTGCCTCTCAGGGCATATTTCCTTCATTTTTCATCCATGACCTCCTTTAGTAATCAAGCCCTTCTAAGAGTTCTCAACTCTAATGCAAGATCACTAAGTGTTTTTGCAAACAATCTGGAGTCATCGAATTATCTCCTAATGGTTATTGTATCAAGAAGAGAAGATCACCTTTTACGAGGATATCCCTCAGGCGTGGGTATTAATCTATGAAGTTGGACCCTTTTGCTAAGTTCCAAATTAAGCAATATATTCCCATGGTCGCAAAGGACCTCAATGGGATAGGCCAAGGTCTACTAAGATATTTGCAAATAGACATCTAGACTAAGTTCATAATAAGAGATCAATTTATAATTGGTCTCCACTAAAATTTTCATCCCCTGGACAACTTTAGTGATCGCTTGATCCCTATCCTCTGCACCTCCCCCGATTGTCACGGCCATCAGTGCATTATCAAAGGTAGACATTCAACAATGCCAATCACATCATCCATGTGACTCATGCTCGATCTTTTGATCTCTTGTGTTCCGAGGCCACGCTTCTCTAGCGTGCTAGGCTCGCCAAATCTAACTTGTGTGTATTCGCTGTGCAACATGGCTTACACCCACTGTATGCGAACGTAGATATGTCTGTCACCCAGGCCTGTAATCCTGGATCGCCTCATACCAAAGAACTTTCTTGGTGGTGCACACACAAGGGGAACACGGAACATTGGAATTCAATAGGGATTATCTTATTTGCTACCGTTGAGTATCTAAATACTAGCACACAATAAGATGTAAAAACTGGTATCAACATCATATCTACAATGTGATATGATATGGTCTTTCTTCTAGCGCCTTAATCTCCATCGAGCGTTCCGGCATGATCTCCATCTTGCCCTTGGTTTGACGCCAAGTCCATGACGCCTCCACCAGGTCGTTCATCGGAACGATGACTATTACTATACTACTTAGTAATAGAAAAGTAAACTACTTTACCTTTGTAACGACCAATGCCATATCATAATCACATGCCCCCTACAAAATAAATTTAGACGCCTCTACTTTATCTATTGCAAGTTTTACGTGGTTGTTAGGGCTTTCGCACTAGAACCGTTTCTACACTACGAACTTTCCAACCACAACATGGATCCGACAGTTGTCTCTATTACACCCCTTTCAGGGCCCTCCATTGTAAATGCTATATCAACTATCGAATGAGAGACAGACACCCGCTAGCCACTTATACAGTACAAGCCATATGTTGAGCGTGGAACCAGTCTCGCGTATGAATACGCGTAAGGTCGGTCCGGGCCGCTTCATCAAACAATACCACGATATAAACAAGTACACGTTAGAGGGTAACAACTAAGGGATCAATGCCCGCACAATACTTGTGCGTACTGGCCGTAAAACACTCCTACGCATAGATCGGCTCTGATACCACTGTTGGGGATCAGCGCAGAAAACAAAAAAATTCCTACGACGGAACCCTAGAAACTAGCCTAGGATCTATCTATGTAGTAATGCGGTAACGGCGATGCGTAGAGAATACATACCCTTCTAGACCGAACGCGGTTAACGTTTCGCGGGGAATGTGGTTGATGTAGTCGTACTCGTAGCCGACCTCAAGGTCACGAAGCTCCTCGCAGGTCACCCCTTGCTCCTTCGTCATCTTGATCGTGCAACAGTTCCGGCTCACGACATTTAAGCGCCCCAAGTGTTGCGCCTCGTGTCTTCGTACACATCCGGTGCATGATGAGACCTCCGGCTCCCCGATCCCGCTGGGAGTGCGGAAGTTGATATCCGGCTAAGAATCCCTGCAGCGCAACGGCGTACTGCAGGTGTGCCTCGATCACACAACCCAGACTTGGGGCCATGGTCACGAGGTATAGAGAGAGGGAGGAGGAGAAAGTCAACCAAAGGATTTCTCCAATTGTGTATTTGCTGTCTTTAATCCCACCCATGGGCACCCCTTTATATAGACTAAGGGGGTGTACCTTTCTCAAAGGCTAAGCCATGTGGGACTAATACTAAAAGAAAAAGGCAGCATATTTTCGGACTGGCCAAATGGGTTGTTTCTACTCAGCCCAAATAGCCAAATAGAAATTAAACAGAAACAGGAAAAGGGGAGCACCAGGGGCTGGCAGGGTGGGCCTTGGCGCGGCCCACCCCGCGCCCAGCACTCCCACCGTGCCGGCCTGGAAGGGGAAGCCTCGGGTGGGCCGGCTCACCCCCTGGCGGCCCAGCACCCCATCTCGCCCGCCTGCCCGCCTCGCCACAGCCTTGCCCGGGTGGGCCGCGAGCCCGCCGGCCCGGTGGCCTGGCCGGCTCCCTCGCGAGCCCCACATGGGCCGGGGTTGAGCCAGGCCGTCCCTGTGGCTGGTAGCTGGCGTCTACCCCTGTGCGGTGCGGTTTATCCGTCGCCCACAGCGGCCTGGCAGCGGCGGTGGGTATAGGCTGTTGCCCCCGTGCGGCGGCAACTTATCTGCCGCCCACGTGGGCTGTTCCTTTTATCTTTTTCTGCAGATTTATTCTTAGGCCTTTTCCCTCCGGGATTTGGCCTAATATAAAAGTTGCCTCTATAAATTTTAATCCAAATATTATTTATAATATATTAATTCACAATTAACATATAATAAATATATATTTAAATTCAAATTTATCCGAAAACACTTTTCCGGTCTTTTCCTTTATTCCTTCTCCGAAGAACTTCGGATCTCTCCACGGAACGATTCTGGCTTTCTCTCTTTCTCTACTATGATTCCGTCTTATGAATGATCGCTCTCATCGTACCCTTAAGTGTATCCTCTCACGGCTCGGGAATGCTCTAGACATGATCTGTATCAATGATCAACAGAGGGACCATGGATATCATTGTGACCTCTATGCATTCCTGATGGCAATGTCGTTTGAACCGTCTAAATGTAGCATCCTCTTCCTTTTGTTTCTCGATACAACTTGTCTGAGATCCGATCATTGGTATCACATACCTTTGTTCAATCTCGTTCACAACAAGTTCTATTTTCTTGTTACCGTGATATTACATCCCCGTGACCTAGTCACATGTTGCAACATATATGGATGTAATCTCACCAAGCAGTCCGTATGTATCTTTACCCGTCATGTGGGTGAACAAATCCCGGTCTTGCAGTCACATGTCATCTACTATTCCTTCGGAATACCCAACATACACCTTTATGGCCACCGTATTACCAGATGACGGTTGATGCTGTCTAAGCAGCCTAGGGAAACAGTGAGTAATATGAGCTCACGGTCTAAGGAGAAGGAGTCTAGATATAGCTGTTGCAACAATGAACCATATGACTTGATCGTGTTGCAATCCTTAGAGAAATGTCCAATCACATCATTTTCCAATGATATGATCTTGTTGTCAGTCGGCATAAATGCCATGATCTTGAAACGCAGATCATCTTCATGACCAACGAGCTAGTATGAATAGAGGCTACTAGGGACTTTGTTGTTTCATACCACACCTGTACCAATGTTTCTACTTGGCACAGTTCTAGCACAATATGAAACTATTATAAACTAATTGAGATATGACAATGAAAACCTATTTATTATTTACCTCTATGGCATATCTCAATCAATTTTTTGTGTTTTTAATAAATCAAGCAACTAGTAAGACTAATTTTGTGTGTGTTTGATAACAAAACAAGCAAACAAAGCAAAAGAAACTAAGCAAAACAAAAATAACAAAGTAAAGAGATTGGTTGTGAGGGACTCCCCTTGTGAAGATGTCCTTGACTCCCCGGCAACGGCGCCAGAAAAATGCTTGATGGCTCCGTGTTGATGTAGAGCTCGTTGGGGAACCCCAAGAGGAAGGTATGATGAGCACAACAACAAGTTTCCCTCAGTTATGAAACCAAGGTTTAATCGAACCAGTAGGAGCAAGGAAATACCCCAAAGGTGTTGCTAGATGAGCCTTGGCAAGACACACTACCGGTGCTAGTAGCAACGTGGAGATCTGCACAACACAACCACAAAACTTTGTCCCCAACTTGCGATGAGGTTGTCAATCTCACCTGTTTTGCTGAAAACAAGGGATTAAACGTATCGAATGGAAGGAAGTAAAAGTTTGCAGAAAGTAAACACAAAGCAGTAACCAGTTTGTAGATTGTATGTAAAAGAAAGTACCAGGATCCATAGTTCACTAGAGGTGGCTCTCCTTAAGATAGATAACATGTTGGGTGAACAAATTACAGCGGGGCAATTGACAAACATCGAGAAAGCAATACATGCATATACTAATCATCTTGACTCCTTTGGAACTTGATTGGGCATTACAACATTATACATAGACCGCCATCCAACTGCATCTATGACTAATAATCCACCTTCCGGTTATCATCCGAACCCCCTCCAGTATTAAGTTGCAAGCAACAGATTATTGCTTTACGAATTGCGTGTAAAGTAAACAATACGATTGTTCTATGAACAAAGGATTGTTGTTTTCTCCCTAGTAGCAACAACACATCTAGTACCTTAGAGATTTCTGTCACTTCCCCAGATTACCAGAGGCATGAACCCACTATCGAGCATAAATACTAACTCTTGGAGTTGCTAGCATCTACTTGGCCAAGATAGCTACTAACAATGGAAAGCATGCAAGATCACAAATAACAAAGACATGATATAATCAATAATCAATCTGAAATAGCATCTCAATATCCATCGGATCCCCGCAAACACAACAGGCAGAATTACAAATAGATGACCTTGATCATGAACGAAGCTCACAAGATCTAAACATGAAAGTACAAAGGAGGAGAACCAGCCATCTAGCTACTACATGGATCCGTAGTCCAGAGATGAACTACTCACGCATCACACCGGAGGCTTGCATGGTGATGAAGAAGGCCTCCAGGGTGAACTCCCCTCTCCGGCAGGGTGCCGGGAAGAGCTTCAGATCCCTCCCGATCTAGGTATGGAGATGACGGCGGATACAGACTCTTTCGTGGATTTTTGATCCGGTCCTTAGGGTTTTCGTCCCGAGGGCATCTTATAGGCCGAAGGAGAGGCCGAGGGGGTGCTGGGGCCGGCCAGACCACCCCCTGCCGCGTGGCCAGGTGGTGTGGCCAACCTCCAGCCCTTCTCCGTCTCATATTCTGGCATATGATGACTTCCGAAAAAATAGGCACTTTGGCTTTTGTACGGTCCAATTCCGAGAATATTCATTTTCTGACTTTCCTGGAACCAAAAACAGCAGAAAACAGGCAGCTGGCACTGTGGCTCTTGTTAATAGGTTAGTCCAAGAAATCATATGAAAAGTATTCCAAAGTGTGGACAAAACACAAGAAAGTGGATAAAACCAAGCATGGAGCATCAAAAATTATAGATACATTTGCAATGTATCACTTTACTATTCCTACTACAAAACTGTTGCTACTGATAAACTGCTGCGAGCAAGATTGTTTCCAGGTGCAGCTGAATTGACAACTCAGTTGTTAAGGCTTATAAATATTCTTTAGCTCCCCTTGTGTCGAATCAATAAATTGGGTGTCACTTCCCTCGAATATACTGCGATACACCCCCTATACTTGTGGGTCATCAAGACTATTTTCTGGCGCCGTTGCCAGGGAGCATAGCTTTATTTATCAAGTTCACTTGGATTCTCTATTGTTCGCTGCCATCCATCCATCATGGGTAAGTCTCGTGATGGCAAGGTTCCTATTTTACCGTCCACTACAAGAAGAGGTACTGTTCTGAACACCTCTGTTGCTCTTGATTCACCATCTGTTATGAGTAAGCTCGTTACACCACCACATACACATGTTACACACACTGCTACTACTGCTGAATGTTAAACTTCTGATACTTATGATGTTGCTTCTACTGTGCTTGATAAGAGTGGTTCATTAGGTCCTTTCCTAGATGCTACGATTGCTAGAACTATAGCTGGAAATACTAAAACTCCTAATGAAGACACTACTACACCTGTTAGTTCACCTGAGTCTAGTGAGAGTTATGATATTGAAGACGGTTATGTTGAGATGACCGATGAATTTATAAAAGAATGTAAAAACACCCATGATAGGAGCGCTGCTAAGAGTCTCCTTGAGAGGCGTACTATTAGACCCAAATTGTCTCCTATTGCTAAGTTTGTTGCTTCTTCCATATACATTAAAGATAAATATTATGATTTCTCTCTTGATCTATCTTACATAGCTATTGTTGAGAGAGAACCTTTTTGTGGGACTAAGAATGAAAGTGCGGTAGCACATATGAATGAGATTTCTACCATGAGTGGCTTGTTTTCTAATGATATTAAGATGCGTACTTACTTTGTTGCTAAGATTTCCCTTTTTCACTGAAAGGAGAAGCTAAAACTTGGTTTAGTAATTTACCTCATGGATCTATTGATAGCCCTGATTGCTTGATTAGTACTTTCCTGCAAAAATATTTTTCTCCTAGTGCTAGACATGCTATTTCGCAGGAACTTTTTGATTTTAAACAGGGAGAAAAAGCGATATTGCCTGAATCATGGGCAAGGTTTTGTGCTTTGATTCATGCACATGCTGGAAGTCCATTACCTAAGAATGAGCTTCTTGATATATTTTATAATGGACTAACTGAAGAATCTAGGACATACCTAGATAGTTGTGCTAATTGTGTTTTCAGGAATAGGACTCCCAAGGAAGACGAGGAATTAATGGCTAAAATAAGCAACACAAGTCAAAGGAAGATGAACACTATAATAAGTTTTGTGAGTGGATGAAACCTTTATTCTTGCAAATTCCTTTGACTGATGCTATTAAATTGCCTCCTTACTCAAAGTATATGAAGGATATTTTTTCGAATAAAAGGAAGATCCCTAATGACGAAATTTCTACTTTTCTTGCTAATTATTACTTTCATGGTAAGGTTCCAAAGAAACTTGGAGACCTAGGGATTCCAACTATCCCTTGGTCTATTAAGAATAGTTATGTTAGAACTGCTTTGTGTGATTTGGGAGCTGGAGTTAGTGTTATGCCTTTCTCTCTCTATAAGAGGCTTCAACTAGAAAAATTAATACCAACTGATATATCTTTGCAAATGGATGATAAATCTACCACTATTCCTGTTGGTATATGTGAAGATGTAAATGTTCAAGTGGCTCATAATTGCTTCTTATTAACTGATTTTGTTGTGCTTGAAATGCCTGAAGATGATAATATGTCTATTATTCTTGGGAGACCTTTTCTTAATACTGCAGGGGCTGTTATTAATTGTAATCAAGGAAAGGTGAACTTTAATGTTAATGACAAGGAACATACTGTCTATTTCCCCAAGAAGATTGAAAGGACTTATGGTTTGAATTCAATTGAACATGTTGAGGGCATTCAAGTTGGAGAGATATATTGTCCCATACCACGAGAAAAATTTGAAACTATTATGATTGGGACCATTGCTATCAAGGTTGAGGTAACATAATCATTAGTGGAATACAAAGTTTTATCTCTTATGTAATTGTTTTGGTAACAAGACCTGATCAACCTTGTTAACAAAAGGATTTCATTGAATAAAACAATGTTTTCACTGTGATTATCTCCGTTTACTTTTATTCTATCGATTTTAGTTTTTGCTTTCGTTTAGTTTACTTTTCTGTTGTTAGTTGCTTGAATTTTAGAGTGTCTTAGAACTTCTGTAGCTTTTGCTTTGCATTACATTTGATCTTTTCAAAATCATTTTTCTGCAGAAAAATCATTCATCTATACCTGAAAAATGCCCAAAAATAAAGCGTCTCGAAAAATTCCAAAAAATTCATATTAAATTTTTATGTGAAAAAGGGGCAGAGGAGTACCTAGAAGGTACCAGGGGGCCCACCAGGCAGGCTCACCACCTGGTGGCACGGCCTGCCCTGGGTGGCACCATGCCATGGTGTGGGCCACCCCTAGCCCTCCACTCACTCTCTCACTTGCCACTTTCTTCTCTCTCCTGAGTAAACTCCAGTTCATTGCTCAAAATTGTGTTCTTGTTGTGCTTGCTCTCGATTTTTCGATCTCCTTGCTCATCCCATCTTTGCTGCTGAAATTTGGAGCATTTGTTCTCCAGTATGTGAATCCTCCGCTTGTCCAAGTAGATTTGTGTTTAGTGGATTATATCTTGAGTACTTTGTTGCTGTAGGTGACAGGTTATGAAAGCTTGTAAGCTTGCTTGATGCTTAGAGATATAGTTTTGATGCATGTTTAGGCCTCTTACAAGTCCCTATGAGTAGTGCCCTTCATTATATTCACTTTGCAATCACTTGTTTAATAGGTGTTTAAATTTCAGAATATCAAGCATGAACAACCATACCTTTGGAGAAATATTTGAGAGGGATGCACCTAGGAGGTCAAGGCCCTCAAGATCATCCTCTCAGTTTAGGCCATCATACAACGAAGATCTCATTGCAACTCTTATTGGTAATGAAGGGGATGCTCACCCGTCTACTTTTCCTTGTTTTACTTTCTTACAAGCTACAGGGATTCTTGATGATTTCTTGCTACTGATTTAGAGGGTTGGTTTGACCTCATACATGCAAGATGAGAGTGAGCAATATGCTATGCTCACCAAGACTTTTGTTGAGAGCTTCGTTTTTACTAACACGCCATATTAGTCAACTGTCTCTTTCAAAATTTATAACCTGCCGTTCACCATGTCATTGGAAAGATTTTGCAGTGTTGTAGGTGTAAGCATGACAGGGACCGTGAAGAAGATTCAAGGGCGACCCGTTGATTTGCTGGAACTTTACCGAGGGGTGACCAATGATGATGACCACGTGGCTCAGCGTGGAAAGATAAGAAACATCCAACTCCCTTCTCTTAGATACTTTGCATATTATCTTGCTACTAGCGTTATTGGTAGGGAGAATATGAGTAATATCTCCAACTATCATTTAGCCTTCCTTGCTGCTGCGCTTAACAATGACACTCGGTACAACCTTGGCTCGCTTATTGCTTGCCGCCTAGCTGCTAGGGGCCCTATCTATGCGGGCATCATTGCCTCATGTATGGTCAATGCATTAGGGCTTTCAGTGGACCCCAATGATACTATATTAGCGCCACAAAGGCTTGACCTTGTTGCTATGAAAACTCATCACTTTGTCACTTCTGATTCTGATTTGGACAGTCTAGTATATAGGATGCTGTTTACTAACGGGGATGAGAGGGAGATCCCTTTGTTGTAGTCTTCTTTGTTTACTGTTCACAGGAGACCATGGTCGCGCTCTAAGGAGGAAGTGGATGAGCAGCTCCGTTTGCTGGGTTTCCATGAGCAGCACCAGGAGGATGTGCCCTCCTACGATTACTCTGTGCACTACGGAGGGACATACTCGAGCTCGCACCAGGACGAGGGTACCTCCTCGTCATACCACGGTGACACTTCATCCTAGCCAGCTTGGGATTGACACCCACTTAGGCCAAAAGCCTAAGCTTGGGGGGAGGTACGCTGACATCGCACTCATCTTCATATCATTTTGCGTCGGTACATTGTATATTCATGTTTCGTTCTCTTTTTAGTTTTTTTCCTTTCTTTGCTTTTGCTTTCTAAAACACAAAAAGACCAAAAATATTTCTGTTATTTCTCTTTGGTTTGCTTCCTTTTACTTTTTTCCTTGGTTTTTTCCCTTTTTACTTTGTTTGAACTATTCGAAAAACCCCAAAAGATTTTGCTTTGCTTATTCTTCCATTTTGGTTCTTCTTTTAAAAATTGAAAATACCAAAAATATTTATTGTTCTTCTTTGGTTTTGTGAGTTTGTTGCAGGGTTCAGCAGTCCTCAGTGGGATTTGGTTTCATATTATTATTCAAGCCACACAAGTGAAGGGCAATAATGAGGATTAATGATAACTTGAGGTGTGGTAAGAGGCTGGTAACGAAATCTATTTGTTTTCATTTTTGTACGTATACTCATCATTGTGGGCATGCTTAGTCTGTTCATGTAGGGTGTATGTTATTCATGGATGCTTAGTAGTTTTGCTTTCATATGATTAGTTCTAGCTTGCTAATAGTTTGTGGCATGTCATATGAATGTTTGCTTGCATTACTCTATTCATAACCTGGTATGACACTGTGGTATCCTCCTCTGAATGTTTCATTCGAATTGGCTTGGCACATGCTTACGCATGCATATGACTGAAATAATCAGTTAAGCCTCGATGAATTATTTTGCCTCGAGGGTCTTGAATCACTTTCATGCCATGATTAGTCCTGTTTTGTTGCAAGCATAATTATGACAACTATTGCTCTCTCGTTTGTCGCTCCCTTACTACTGCTAGACTTCACTTTCACTGAGTATGTTTCACTCATGTTTCCAACTCCCTAAAACCAAATATTGCCAAAGTGTCCACCATACCTACCTATTAGCATCATTTGCTATTTCCATGCATATTCAATATGCCTTGTTTTCTTCCAAATAAAATGTTTGCTTGTTATGAGAAAGTTAGTTAGTAAAGCTCTCACGAACTTGATGGCACACTTTATTTTCTGTATTTAATAAACCTGAACCACTGCGTCCATCTTTGTTGCGTGTATGCTTGCGCTTTATAAGTTGAAGTTAGCAGAACCATGTATCATGGGGAACGCTTTCAACATTGCACGGGTACTTAGTACCTCGTTGATATCATGATTCTTTTGCCTATGGATCCCGGCGGTGTGAAATAAAAGTGGAACTTGTAAGATCATGGAGTTTGTATATGTGTTAGGGAAACGCCTGGGCCGCTAGCCTAAGCCATGCCTAATCATGGTGAAAACTTGCAGCATAACCATAATGAGCATTCTATGAAGCATCCTTAATAAAAATCTATGCACATAGTAAATAAAAAGGTCGCTGAGATGCTCATTGTCTGCTTGACTTGTCATTTTGATTATGGGATAGCTCCTGTATCATGTGCAAGGGGTACCCCGTTGGCGGTTCTCTATGATACATATATACTTACAATGACGAGAGCTTACTCGTGACTGAAGTTGAGTAGCATGAGGATCGGTCTTCATAAGTAAGGGGAACGAGACTTCGATTTATAACTTGTCAAGCATATCCTCTTAGTTGTGTCACTTTAACCTTAACCACTTAAAGATGCTTATGATAGGGGCAATGAGATCTCAAAGCTAACAAGTACCATACTTTCAGCATTTGTAAGCCTTTCAAACTATTCAAAACCTTTTTCATTTCTTTGTTGAGTCTCCACCTATTCTATGAACACTTTCTTGAGAGCATAGTTGTCATTCTTTGTGCTTGGCTCATTACTTGGTTATTTGTGTTATGACTTTGATGCTTGTATCTTTGACATCTTTACTTCTAGTCTTCACTTGAACTTCAGAGGTGCCTTGGCATTCATAATCACAGGCAAGCGAGATACCACTCTATCATACCTTGTTATGAGCATTATAATGTTGCTTATGTTTATGTTTCATGCTACTTATTATTTTTGAGTTGGAATCTCTTCATAACTTGCATTTCCTATTAAGTAAACTTAGTTGCATACTCCTTATTATGAATTGTCTAAGTAGTTGATCGCATGCTGAGAATATATACATCATATGAAGCAAATGTGTTGGTGAAAGTTTCTTTTATCGCACTCAGTTTTCAACAAAAATATGCCAAAAATCCTATTTCACCAGAAGACTCCCGGAGCCAGAATACGAGACGGAGGAGGTCTGGTCCCAGGCCACACCACCTAGCCGTGCGGGCTAGCCCAGGCTGCGCCAGGGGTGGTCTGGCCGCCCCAGACTCCCCCTCGGTCTCCCTCTTCGCCTATAAGATGCATTCTGACCTAAAAACTCAGGGGGGTCGACATTTTTCCAGAAGGAGTTCCGCTCCGCTGCCACCACCAGATTCCACGAAACAGCACCAGAAACTCTGTTCTGGCACCCTGCCGGGACGGGGAATTGGAGGAGATCATCGCCATCATCATCACCATCGCTTCTCCATCGACCATCCATGTTTCCCCCATCTATGAGTCAGTAATCCCCCGCTGTAGGCTATGGGGATGGTAGGGATCGGATGAGATCATTCATGTAATGGCATCAGATTGTTAGGGCATGGTGCCTAGTATCTTTTATTAGTGATTTATGACTTTGTTGCGACCTGTTATGCTTAATGCTTGTCACTAGGGCCCGGGTGCCATGATTTCAGATCTGAACATGTTATTGATTCATTATGATAGTATTGTTTTTGGTCTTACCTGCAAGTTGTATACACACGTCATGTCCGGAACCAATGGCCCCGAAGTGACAGATATCGGGATAACCGGAGGGAATGGCTTTGATGTGAGGATCACATGTGTTCACGGAGTGTTAATGCTTTGCTCTGGTGCTCTATTAAAAGGAGCACCTTAATTGCCAGTAGTTCCCTTTAGACCCCGCTGCAAACGGGCTGGCAGGAGAAAAGTTGTTGTTCAAGTTCTCATTGCGAGCACGTATGACTATATATGGAACACATGCCTAGGATTATCTAGTACTTGGATGCTTTATCTTATTTATCTGCAATTGCCCTTTGTTCTGATTGCTATGTGAATTGTCTTGTCCAGGCAACGCCCGTCCATCCATCCCTATGCCTACCGCACTCGAATCCTACTGTTTACAGCTACTGTTACTACTATTCTACTTTTACTATTGCTATTAGTCTGCTATTACTTTACTATTCCTACTACAAAACTGTTGCTACTGATAAACTGCTATGAGCAAGATTGTTTCCAGGTGCAGCTGAATTGACAACTCAGTTGTTAAGGCTTATAAATATTCTTTGGCTCCCCTTGTGTCGAATCAATAAATTGGGTTTCACTTCCCTCGAAAATACTGTGATACACCCCCTATACTTGTGGGTCATCACATATCTAATTAACCAGGTTGATTGCACTAGGTGCCTGTCTAGCTTAGCTAGACATTTGTCTTTTTCTGTTTTCTGATGTGCAGGAGGTTCCAGCAGCTTGTGCTTGGGTGTGGTGCAGCCAGCAGGAGAGGGTCCTCACTCCTGACATGCATATGGTTGTGTGTCGCGGAGGGTGTGGTGCAGGAGATGAAGGGCTCGAAGAGGCGGTACTAGGAGGAGGCAACGTTAGAGGGGGGGGCAAACCATGAGCGCTGCTGTTGCGGTGGTAGACGACGACGAGGGTGGCGGAAGTGCTCCTACTTCGGGAGAGGCGGCGGCGGGCCTCCTTCTCCTCCTGTTGCGGACGGGATCCGGTGCGGTGGTGGCAGGATTCAGCGAGGTGCCCTTTGCCTCCTCCTCATCCTGTTGTGGACGGGCTCAGGCGGCTCCTCCTCCACGAGCTCTGCGCTAGGGTTCTGGCGTGGCGATGGCTGTAGGGCTCTCCTCCAAGGGTTCGTCGGGCGGCTCTAGGGTTCCGGCGCGGCGGTGGCTGTAGGGCTCTCCTCCATGGCGGCTCCAGCGACGAGGGCGACTACTAGCTAGGTTTTGCACACGGGCGACGACAGAGAAAGGGGAATTTGGCTAAGTGTGAACTGGATCGAGAGAAAGAAGGGGGGATTAGGGGGAGAGGCCGAACCGTTTATTTGGCTAAGTGTGAAACTTCTGTGGCGCATTCCAACAGAATGCACCACATAAGTTCCAACTTCTGTGGCGCATCAATGCGATATGCGACACAGAACTTTTGGACATAGTCCAAAACAGCACGGCGTCGTAATTTGACAAGATCGCATACTTGTCCTAGTGGTCTTGCTCACTAGCTCTCACCTGGCGCAGCCAGGTTCGAATCCTGGCTATCTCACACTTTTTTTCCTTTTTAAAAAAATATTTTTAATTACACACATATGCATATTTATTTAAAAAAAGCAAGAACATGTACACACATATGCATATTTATTCAAAAAAGCAAGAACATACACATGCATACTTATTCAAAAAACCCTCCCGAATCATATATATATATATGTGTGTGTGTGTGCTTGTCACACACAAATGTGAATTTTTATACCCACACGAATATCACATTATATGTTTTAGTATCTAACTAATACCCACACTAATATCACATTATACTCAGATTAATTAATACACCAAAAAGTCACACAATTGCTAGTGTCTCTTCACAATCTTCTTGCCCTTTTTCGTCGCGGTTGCATACTTTAGCCCGTGCACTTTGAGATTTCTTCTTCTGAATGGACAACCTTTAGCAGGTAGTGTGGTCTTCCTTCTTACTTTAGTAGTAGTAGGCATGTCGAAGTACTTGTCGAATTCCTCTTCGATCTTCGGGTCACTGTTTTTATTGAAGGTTTGCTCGTTGGCGTCTCCTTCCATTCCGATGATGCTCCTCTTGCCCCTCCTAACTTCAACACGGTTGGTCTTTGACGGGTCGGTAATAAAAAAGCATTGATCAACTTGGCTAGCGAGTACCCAAGGCTCATTTTTTGCGGAGGCATTCTTCATCGATTTGGCATATGGTATAACCATTGTGGTGAGATACCGGCCTTCTTTTTCCATGTTCTTGGCCCATCTAACATGGAACATCGGTACAATCTCTCCATAGTAGTCGAGCTCCCATATCTCCTCGGTCCTTCCGTAGATCTTTCCATGACAGTAGTCTCGTCATCGGTGAAGGATAATATCATTACTCCTGACTTTTGATATTTGCTATTCCTGTCCTTTTCCTCGGTGTAGAATCTGTAACCGTTTATGTCGTATGACTTATAGGACCTTAGGTTTTGCCCTGGGACCTGCGACGAGGAGAATATGAGTTTTTGATCTTCCATAGAAGGCGTCTGTGGGGGATTGTCTAGTTGCCTTTTCTTGAACCAACCCGTGAAGCTGGAGTTGCGCTCTCTGGTTACGTCTCCCCTCTTCCTCGGCCGGCCCTGGTCGACGTACTCCTGCTCGATTAAGCTTATGTGCTCTTCCACCCAACGGCCCGACCACTTCAATGTGTTGTAGTGCGACTCGGTGTGCCCTGTCAAAGTCGGTGCGTCGACCATCAATGCCGACATGCAGTGAGCGGCAATCGTCGCGGTGGCCATATCCACCGATCCTGCTGAGGTGCTTCTTGGTGGGTATTCCAACATCCTCGTTCTCGGTGGTTAGATAATTCTGGCTATGCTTCCATCTGTATGGGACCTATTGTGAACGAATCCTTTGATGACACCGTTTAGCCTTTCAAATGGCATCATGTTGTGAAGGAATGTCGGCCCCAGCTGGATGATTTCATCCACGACATGTACAAGCAGATGCACCATGATGTCGAAGAATGCGGGCGGGAAGTAAATCTCAAGCTCGCATAGTATCATCACGATCTCTTCCTGTAGCCTGTTGAGCTGCTTCACACCGATCGACTTCCTAGATATGACCTCAAAATAGTTATAGAGGCCAAACAACGTCTCACGGACATGCTCGTCAATTATCCCACGGATCGCAATAGGGAGTGTCTGCGTCATCAGCACGTGACAGTCGTGAGACTTTATACCACTGAACCTCTTCTTCACCATGTCCAGATATCTACTTATCTTCCCCGAGTAACCATGAGGAACTTTCACTTGTAGGAGGCACCTGAAAAACTGCTTGAGCTCCTCCAGACTCAGAGTGAAGAAGGCAGCGCGAAGCACCATCTCATTCTTCTTAAATTTTTTGTGGCAACCTTGAGTCCCTTCTGTCTGATCATCATCATCATCATCAACATCATTATAGCATCCCAATTGTCTAACAATTGTAATGCTACTTGGTCTAGTAAGATAATGGCTACTTCTTACATATAATTGTTGCATCATAATTATATCATGCTCATGTCATCATGCCACCTTGCATTTGAGCATCATATAAAACTTTTCCCATTTGGTTCTTCTCTCATATGCATTATTAATTGTATTTGGCTCTTGTTAAATTGTATTTGATTCTTGATAAATGCTTGGTGCCCAAATTGAGTTGGGGGCATATCTTTTATTCAACTCCATCACCTTTCTTGTCACCACCTTATAATTCCACCATTCTAATTACCCATGGGCTTTTATTTTCTGTGGGCATTTAATCTAGCTCATGTGGGTTGGATCCAATTCCTTTCCTTTTGCTTGGCCTTTATTCCACATTTTGGTAATGCATGGAATCATGCCATGTTATCATATTATTGTTTTCACAAGAATAAAACATGGCAATTAATTATTATGCATGGGCCATGCAAGAGTACCACCACCTTTAGCCCATTTGTTTTTCTCTTTGTTTTAGTGGTTCTTTCTTTGTGGGATCATCTCCATCTCTTTCCACCATCCCCATGTTCCCAACAAAACCCTTTCTCCCTTCATGCATGTTCATGTGGGATCTTTCCTTTATTTATTTTTTTAAAACCCCACCTCTCTCTCCCTCTTTGTGTTCTCCTCACCATCACCTTGTGCTCAACTACAAAACCATCTCTCCATCCCTTTTTCACCTCTTGGCTTGATCTTGCATAGGACCATGTTAACCCCCCCCCTAATACTTGTTTCTCCTTATCTCTCTTCAAACCCTAACCCCTTATCTAACCTCTCTCTCTCTAAATCTAGCTCTAGTCTAAACCCTAACTTACCCTAACACTCACCTCACCACCTCCTCTCCCCATGCCAAGGCTGACCCCTCTCTCCCTGCCATGAAGGCCCACACCGGAGCTACCCCATCTACCCCAATCCTAACCCGAGCCCTCACTAAACCCTAGCTGAAGCTACACCCGAGCCTCCCCTCTCCTCTCTCTTTCTCTCTCACTGCCGAGCCTGTCCCACCTGAGCCTGTCCCTCCTTGGTCGCTCCCTGGCCCGCCTGGCAGCCTCCACCCTACCTGCCCTTGCCGCTCACGTTGCGCACGTGAGAGATGGAGAAGTAAAGGTGGCCGAAGCCACCTTTATCCCTAACCCGCTCCCCCACGGCATCCTCTCCTCTCTCCCTCGCTTTATCCACCACCCCACGCCTCTGCTTCGCCAGATCTACCCCAGGCCTCGCCCTTCTCCTCCCACTACCGCTGCTACCTCCTCTCTCCGTCGTGCCATTCACCGTCGGCCTCACCTTCCCCTCCTCGCTCCAGCCGGTGGCGTCGAGATTTGGGCGTCGAGGAAGAGCAAGTCCAGCCCCTGCCACGTCCCTGTACCCTTAGACAAGGAGGAGGCGCCCAGGCCGCGCTGCACCCCGACGCGCCGCCGAAACCCTAGCTCCGGCCGGCCGTCTGCCTCGTCGTCGCCCTGCTGCTTCCCAAGCCGATCCGACACCACCGTCCTTCCCGCGGTGAGCCACCCGTCCCCGCTGACACCCTTTCTCTCTCCATCGCGTCCTAGTCTCGCCAGGCCATAGGACGAATGCCCACTGGGCACGTCCGCGTCTTCACGACCCTGCGTCGCACCGCGTTAACTAGCCGCCCTTCCCCCTCCTAACAACGTTCCTCGCCTACCACAGTGGCTACCGCCCCCGAGCGCGAGCCCCAGGTCCCCGGTTCGATCCCCGCCTCGCCGCGCCGTGCACCACGTGCATCCGTCAGATCTGTCAGAGAACGAGAGGAAGATCCACAGTACGTGTTCCCCTTTTTGCACTTACACCCCTGCGTCTTTGGCCGGCTCAACCCGCGGTCCAGTCCGACCCCACCTGTCTGTGCCTATAGGCATTTTACAAAAAGGGACTCCGGTTTTCATAACCCTTAACCCGCGCTCCAGCACGTCCCCACCGGTCAGCCTCTGCGGGCTCAGCCTCTGGCACGTGGACCCATAGCCGCTGACCCCACCTATCAATCGCAGAGGCTAGGTAAAGCCACAGTGAGAAAAACCTTTTCTGCGCGCGTGTGCCCCAGTCAGCAGCTGGCCCACCCGTCAGCGACTGGGTCTGTAGCTGGCTAAGTAGCAAATGTTTTCTGCTTTTCTGTTTTTATTTAAACTTTTCCAGAAATTGTTTAAATTCAAATTCAAATCTGTTTTTAAATAACTTTTAAATTATAAATCCAAATAATACAAACGATATATGTTTTTGAATCAGAAAAATGTGAGGATTTCAAATATGCCCTTCAAAATATTAATTGAGCACTTTAAAACTTCAAGATGATTAAAATTACAATAAAATGCCCTTTTCTTAATAAATTAATAACTTTAAATCTATAGCTCCAAATTTAACAAATAATATGTCTAAATCGATCAGCGCGACGAGCCCGTTCTATCTATACATTCCTTGATCTGAATTGAAGCATGCATCATGTTATTATTAAAAATCAGAACTGTTTATGGCAATAAAACTTGACCGAAGAGATAATAAAATGCTTTATTCTTGTACCCCACACCTCACCATGCCATGCTACTTTAATGCCATGTAAATTGTGCATCATTCATCATGGCATGCTTGTTGGCTTGTCACATTTTAATTCATATGCTTGTGCACTTTATTTATGTTGGCCCTTGTTTGTTTGGTTCTTCTTTGAATAGACGCCCAGCAGGAGAATTACCAGGAATCACAGGAGTTCTACCTAGATCCATCTCTCGCATCAACTGAGCTGCCAGGCAAGCACTACCACATGCTTGCATACATATAGTACCAATTTCCTCTATCTTATTCTTGCATCATTGAGTCGCGATTGCATTAAATTGAATCCCAAGTACTGCATAGCCTTTACTTTAAAACCCCACCGAAGCTTGTTCCTCCATCCCATGAGCCATTACTACAGGAGTTGTTTGAGCCATGCGAGTCGTAGAAAAGCATGTGTAGGGTATGTGAGTGTCTGATGGATAACGAGGTACCTAAATAACTTAATCTGAGTAGTAATGGGATAACTAATGAAAGAGGCACCGGTGAGCAATATCTGCTATTTGGTTTTTCCTGCTCACTTTGTCCCGTAGGACCCCGAGTACTTGATTCATGTTCCTTGACTATTCGCACTATCCACATTCGGGAGGCCTTATGGACCCCCCTGAGCCAGAGCTTGATTCATTCTTATTTCTTGGGGACACAATTAGTTTGGGCTTTATTACTATCCTATACTTATGCCATGTTACTGCTTTATTTAAGATTGTGCGAGGAGCACCTGTACTGTTTTGGATCGCGCCACGTTTTCGCGGTATCGACAAGCCCAGTCACATTTTCGGGTTCCCAATCGTTTACAGCCGTCGTCGCAAACCCTAGGTCCGTCTCGGAGCCGGCCAACTTCGTTGCGGGTAGCTTATTGGGGTGCCCCCCTGAAATATTTCTGAATCCTGTGATCGCTTTGTCGTGAATGCCTCATTGGGTTTTGAGTTGGTTTTTCCGAGGTTGATCGAGTGTGTGTTGCTATTTGTACACCCCTGCAGGGTAAATCTTTATGAAAGCCGTGTCCGCGGTTATGGACGACTTGGAGCACAGTTTCTCGATCATAGACAAGTCTCACTAAAGTACCGCTTTTAAATTGACTAAGTACCTGACTAGTAAGCAGTGCAATACTCATGGAATGGTTAATAAAACTGCCAACGGATGGGGGTTGTTCGTCCGCTTCCTCGTTGGTAAGCGAGGAGGATGATGGATCTGTTAATTATAGTGTTATAACTGTTGTTCTTAATTCACGGACATCTGTCTATCATTGGTTAGGCGGATGGTTCGCGAGTATCTATAGACTTGTTAGTTATTATCTTTGCTGCAATTGCGTCACCCCAGGTTGTGTCCCCTTTAGTGGCATAAAGACTTGCTGAGTACCCCTAGGGTCTCACACGATAAATTGTTTGATTCAGATGAACAGGTGTATTCGCAAGAAGGGTACTGGGTGGAGGAGACAGATGATGTTGGCAACGATCACTTGGTGTAGAGATTCCGGGAACGGGGATCCGTGAGATCTGTGGGCGGGATTTGTTTATTTATATGGCATCTTATGCCGATTTGCTTCTTATCCGTACTCGGATCTTGTTTTCCGCTTCCGCCTGATACTCTGATGTTTGATGTATGAGGAGCTATCCTAAAATATTATCTCTATTCAGGATATTTGAATCTTGCCGTATGGCGTTGCAATATTTCTATTTCTTTTAAATGGAATGGCTCTGAGGACTGTTGTATGTGGCTTGCATACATACTCATTTGTGTATGTAGTTGATCCCTTCGCCTGCCGATTACGCCGCTCGTTCTTGTCCCAATGATCTGAAAGTGGTTAGGACGGCCGAAAGGTCTACCGTGAGTGGCCCCGGGCCCCATCGTACTATTTTAACCACTTTCGCTCATCCAGGCATGTAACTAAGAGCGTAATTCACCGAGGTAGTTACAATTGGTATCAAAGCCATCCCGCCTTTCAGGGTCTTAGCCAAAATGGTCGTTGTCAGTCTAGCAAATATTTTTGGTAGCTATGTATACTAGGGAAAACAAACGTGAGAGTAGGACAACTTCCATTTTTCTTCTTACCCACCCACCCACCCTTTTTCTGGTAAGGAAGTGTAACGTTTTCAATCCTCTTCTAAAATTCAAACTAGGATTCACGTGTTCTAGGTTCCGTAGTACCATAGGTTGTGTGTGTGTGAATTCTTTGTCTATCTGTTGCATCCAAATGTTATCTCTATCTGCCTTTTGGTTATCAACTGTTGGTACATTCCATACCGACAGGCTTTTGTAAACCGACGCGATCTATCTGATTCGTTGTATACCGGTGCGATCTGTCTTAATCTTTGTTATCCGACATTATCTTGTTTGGGGTGTTTGTTTCCATAGTTACTAATCTTTAGGTTCATCTTAAGAAGAAGGTGTGGGATATGTGTTGTACTGATTCATGTGCGGAGTAATGATTTGAGTGCGGGATGGAGTCGCAACCATACCACTACTTTTATCATTCGCTCTTGTATATTGAATTAGTAGAGTTACTAATCTTGATTCGTTAAGTGGTTTCGCGCATATAGTGGTATTTTAATGCCGAAATTTGCGGAAATTTTTTCTTTGTTAGTTTGTGTACCACACTCCTTGTTCAGTCGTGTGCGATATGCTTAATATCTTCTAGGTGCTTTGAACTTTGTTGATATTTTAATATCATCTCAGTGAATTGTATCCTTTAGTCTTGGTTAATTCCATTTTGGTACTATTTTGGATTATTATTATTCTCCATCATAGTACTGACTTGTGTTTTATATCATTCGCAGGATGGCACCACCACGCCATTCTGAGGAGGACATACCACCTGAACTGGGGGCTGCTTTGGCAAGTATTGCAAATGCCTTGGGCACTATGCAGCAGAACCAGCAGCGCTTCGAAGAAAGCGTGAGGAGGAATGAGTTTGTCCCGCTACCTCCACCTCCCAAGCGAGGAGACATCAAGAGTTTTCTCAAGTTCAACCCACGCCAATTTGAGGTGTCTGATCAGCCACTTGATGCGGATGATTGGCTGCGTGAATGTCAAGGTTGCTGATGACTGCGGATGTTCCGGAGCAAGAATGGGTCAAATGTGCTACTCACCTTCTGAAGGGAGATGCAGCTCTCTGGTGGGAAAATTACCTCAAGGCAGACCTCTCTAGTTTTCAGCCTACTTGGGAGCAATTCACTGCGGCTTTCAAAGAGCAATATCTGTCAGAAATTGTCATGGAAAGGATGAAGGAAGTGTTTCTCAACCTTAAGCAGGGCACTGACAATGTCAATACCTACATCAGAAACTTCATGAACCTTTCTCGGTATGGTGGCGATGAGATCTCTGATGAAAAGAAGAAGCAGAAGAGGTTTAGGCAAGGACTCAATGCTTCCATTAAATATGCAATCACTTATGCAAGGCTGGCGTCTTTTCTGGAACTCCAACACACAGCTCTGCAGGAAGAAGCAAGTAGGGAAGTGTTTGAGGAGTCAAAGAAACACAGTCGCGATGCAGCAAGCTCTTCAGCTATGACAGCTCCTTCTAAGCGTCGTGTCTGGGTTCCTAACACCCCACCGTCGCTCCCTGATCCACCAAGACCTTCAAGCTACGCGACAAGGCCAGCAAACTCTTTCACTGTGGATCCCAGGGGCTACAACCACAACTACCTTGGAGCGCCTGGCGGAGTCCCTGGCTACGTTGCTCCACGTCCACCTGGTGCTTGCTACACTTGTGGAAACACTGGGCATCAGCACTGGAATTGTCCAATGAACAACAAAGCTCTTCCACCACCACCTCCAAGACCTGCGGCAAGTTCTCCTATGGTTCGTGCACCTCCACCTCGGGCTCTCAACATCAACACTAAGCCTGGGTCTACGGTTGCTCGTGCCAACTGTGTCAACGTCGCTCAAGTTGAGCATGCACCTGGAGTTGTCATGGGTATGCTTCCTGTTAACTCAGTTCCTGCACGAGTTTTATTTGATTCTAGTGCTTCACATTCTTTCGTGTCATACAAGTTTGCGGAGAGTAATGGGTTACCTTCTGATGCTTTACCAACTCGCCTCATGGTGCAATCTCCTGGATCAAACATGAGGGCTTCTAAAATCAGCCATGGCAATCAAATTGAGATTGGTTGCTCTTCGTTTCCGGCTTCCTTAATTATTCTGGGCAATTCTGATATTGATGTTATCTTGGGCATGGATTGGTTAACAGCAAATGCAGTTGTGATTGATTGTGCTAAACGTTCGGTTTCTCTGAAAATTCCTGAAGGCCATATAGTCTATTCTCCAAGTCTGACTCCTGCAATTCAGCTTTACTCTTTGGCGGCTCTGAATGATGATGCTATGGAAGGTATTCAGAGTGTTCCGGTAGTCTGTGAGTTTCCAGATGTTTTTCGTGAAGAGTTACCGGGGATGCCTCCTGATCGTGAGGTCGAGTTTGTCATTGAACTTGAACCTGGTACCGCTCCTATCTCCAAGCGGCCTTATAAAATGGGTCCTGCTGAGTTGGCTGAACTCAAACGCCAGCTGGATGAACAAGAGAAGTTGGGTTTCATTCAGCACAGTACTTCTTCTTGGGGTAGCCCAACCATCTTCGTGAAGAAGCGAGACAAGACTGATAAACTTTGTGTTGACTATCGGGCTCTCAATGCTAAAACCATCAAGAATAAATATCCCCTTCCACGGATTAATGATCTCTTCGATCAGCTAGCTGGAGCTGTGGTATTCTCTAAGCTTGATTTGAGAAGTGGATATCATCAAATCAAGATTCGCAAGGAAGATGTTCCTAAAACAGCTTTCACCACCCGCTATGGACTGTACGAGTACACGGTCATGTCTTTCGGTCTCACCAACGCACCTGCCACCTTCTCGAGGCTTATGAACTCGGTTTTCATGGAGTATCTTGATAAGTTCGTTGTGGTCTATCTGGATGACATTCTAGTCTATTTAAGTCGAAGGAAGAACATGAAGAACACCTTCGGTGTGTCCTAAACAAGCTTCGTGAGAACCGCCTGTATGCAAAGTTCTCCAAGTGTGAATTCTGGCTGCCTCAAGTCACCTACCTTGGTCACGTCATCTCTGCCAAGGGCATTGCCGTCAACCCAGAAACTATTAAGACAATTATGGACTGGCTTCCACCCATAAATGTCAAAGAAGTCCGGAGTTTCCTTGGTTTGGCCAGTTACTGTCGTCGCTTCGTTCAAAACTTCTCGAAGATTGCGAAGTCTCTTACCGATCTCCTCAAGAAAGGCAAGAAATACCTTTGGACTCCTGCATGTCAAGCAAGCTTTGAAACACTCAAAGAGAAGCTCACTTCCACACCAGTCTTGGTTCCTCCAGATACATCAAAGCCTTTCCACATATTCTGTGACGCCTCATTGCAAGGATTGGGTGCGGTCCTTATGCAAGAAAAACAAGTTGTTGCTTATGCCTCTCGGCAGTTGAAGACGCATGAGATCAACTATCCTACACATGACCTCGAACTCGCAGCAGTTTTCTTTGCATTAAAAGTATGGAGGCATTACTTGCTTGGCAACCGTTGTGAGATCTTTTCCGGTCACAAGAGTCTGAAGTATATCTTCACACAGCCTGATCTCAACCTTCGTCAGAGGAGGTGGATTGAAACAATCAATGATTTCGATTTGACAATCAACTACACTCCGGGCAAAGCTAATGGCATGGCCGATGCTCTCAGCCGAAAAGCTTATGTCAACAACCTCATGGTGGAAGAACAGCAACCTCTCTAGTGCGAGGAATTCCGCAAGCTCAACCTTGAACTTGTGGATCAAGGGTATCTTCTGAACCTTCTGGCAACACCTCTCTTGGAAGAAAAAGTTCGCTCCATTCAACTTGGTGATCCTTACACTAAAAAGATCATCTCCAACATTCAACTTCCGAAGTATGAGTCTTTCCACGTCGACGACCAAGGCACTCTTTTCTTTGAACACCGGATGTTTGCTCCGAACTACCCGGGTTTAAGAGAGCAAGTTCTCAAGAAGGCGCATGATTCTGTTCTTTCTATCCACCCTGGCAGCACTAAGATGTACATGGACTTGAAAACACAATATTGGTGGCCTGGTTTGAAACGATATTGTGCCAAGTATGTCTCGGAGTGTGATGTCTGTCGCAGAGTTAAAGTTGTCCATCAGAAACCTTCCGGTCTTCTACAGCCATTGAAGCCTCCGGAATGGAAATGGGAGAAAGTAGAGATGGACTTCATCACTGGTTTTCCAAGGTCATAGAAGGGCAACAATGCAATCTTTGTTGTCATCGACAGGCTTTCCAAAGTAGCTCACTTCTTTCCCGTCAAGGAAACAATTTCTGCAATTCAGTTGGCTGAGCTCTATATCAACAGAATTGTCTCTCTGTATGGGGTTCCTCTGGAGATCAGCTCAGATCGTGGAAGCATCTTCACTTCCAAGTTCTGGGGAAGTTTCCAAAATGCTTTGGGAACAAAATTAAACTTCAGCACCGCTTACCACCCTCAGTCGCAAGGACAAGTTGAAAGGATCAATCAGATTCTAGAAGATATGCTCCGTGCTTGCGTTATCTCTTTCGGCATGAAGTGGGAAGAATGCCTTCCTTATGCTGAATTCTCTTACAACAACAGCTTCCAGAAAAGTCTAAAGATGGCACCATTTGAGGCTCTCTATGGTCGCAAATGCAGAACTCCGATTGGTTGGTCGGGCGCTGCTGAAAGAATATTGTTTGGCCCCAATATTGTAACTCAAGCGGAGGAGAAGGTTCACATCATTCTTGAAAATCTGAAGATTGCTCAAAGTCGCCAGAAGAGCAATTATGACAGAAAGCACACGGACATGGAGTATGTTCCTGGTGATCTCGTTTACCTTCGTGTCACTCCCATGAGAGGCATGCACCGCTTTGGTATCAAAGGAAAGCTGGCTCCTAGATACATCGGTCCTTTCAAAATTCGTGGAAGAAGAGGAGAAGTTGCTTATGCTCTTGAACTCCCTGAAAAACTCAAGTTCCATGATGTTTTCCACATCTCTCAACTCAAGAAGTGCTTCAAGGATCCCGGCAGGACCGTGGACCATGAACTCATCAATCTCCAAGAAGATCTGTCTTATCAAGAACACCCCATAAAAATTCTAGAAGTCGTAGAGAGAAGGACTCGCAACAAGTCCATCAAGTTCTGCAAGGTGCAGTGGTCGCACCATTCCGTTGATGAAGCCACTTTGGAAGGTGAAGATGAGCTCCGTGCCAAGTATCCTACCCTCTTCGAGTCTTCTTCTTCTTCCTAGAATCTCGGGGCGAGATTCCTGTTTAGTGGGGGAGAGTTGTAGCATCCCAATTGTCTAACAATTGTAATGCTACTTGGTCTAGTAAGATAATGGCTACTTCTTACATATAATTGTTGCATCATAATTATATCATGCTTATGTCATCATGCCACCTTGCATTTGAGCATCATATAAAACCTTTCCCATTTGGTTCTTCTCTCATATGCATTATTAATTGTATTTGGCTCTTGTTAAATTGTATTTGATTCTTGATAAATGCTTGGTGCCAAAATTGAGTTGGGGCATATGTTTTATTCAACTCCATCACCTTTCTTTTCACCACCTTATAATTCCACCATTCTAATTACACATGGGCTTTTATTTTCTGTGGGCATTTAATCTAGCTCATGTGGGTTGGGTTGGATCCAATTCCTTTCCTTTTGCTTGGCCTTTATTCCACATTTTGGTAATGCATGGAATCATGCCATGTTATCATATTATTGTTTTCACAAGAATAAAACATGGCAATTAATTATTATGCATGGGCCATGCAAGAGTACCACCACCTTTAGCCAATTTGTTTTTCTCTTTGTTTTAGTGGTTCTTTCTTTGTGGGATCATCTCCATTTCTTTCCACCATCCCATGTTCCCAACAAAACCCTTTCTCCCTTCATGCATGTTCATGTGGGATCTTTCCTTTATTTTTTTTAAAACCCCACCTCTCTCTCCCTCTTTGTGTTCTCCTCACCACCACCTTGTGCTTGACTACAAAACCATCTCTCCATCCCTTTTTCACCTCTTGGCTTGATCTTGCATAGGACCATGTTAACCCCCCCTAATACTTGTTTCTCCCTATCTCTCTTCAAACCCTAACCCCTTATCTAACCTCTCTCTCTCTAAACCTAGCTCTAGTCTAAACCCTAACTTACCCTAACACTCACCTCACCACCTCCACTCCCCATGCCAAGGCTGGCCCCTCTCTCTCCCTGCCATGAAGGCCCACACCGGAGCTACCCCATCTACCCCAATTCTAACCCGAGCCCTCACTAAACCCTAGCCGAAGCTACACCCGAGCCTCCCCTCTCCTCTCTCTTTCTCTCTCACTACCGAGCCTATCCCACCTGAGCCTGTCCCTCCTTCGTCGCTCCCTGGCCCGCCTGGCAGCCTCCACCCTACCTGCCCTTTCCGCTCACGTCGCGCACGTGAGAGAAGGAGAAGGAAAGGTGGCTGAAGCCACCTTTATCCCTAACCCGCTCCCCCACGGCATCCTCCCCTCTCTCCCTCGCTTTATCCACCACCCCACGCCTCTGCTTCGCCAGATCTACCCCACGCCTCGCCCTTCTCCTCCCACTACCGCTGCTACCTCCTCTCTCCGTCGTGCCATTCACCGTTGGCCTCACCTTCCCCTCCTCGCTCTAGCCGGTGGCGTCGAGGAAGAGCAAGTCCAGCCCCTGCCACGTCCCTGTACCCGCAGACAAGGAGGAGGCGCCCAGGCCGCGCTGCACCCCGACGCGCCGCCGAAACCCTAGCTCTGGCCGACCGTCTGCCTCGTCATCGCCCTGCTGCTTCCCAAGCCGATTCGACACCACCGTCCTTCCCGCGGTGAGCCACCTGTCCCCGCTGACACCCTCTCTCTCTCCATCGCGTCCTAGTCTCGCCGGACCACAGGACGAACGCCCTCTGGGCGCGTCCGCGTCTACACGACCCCGCGTTGCACCGTGTTAACTAGCCGCCCTTCCCCCTCCTAACAACGTTCCCCGCCTACCGCAGTGGCTACCGCCCCCGAGCGCGAGCCCCAGGTCCCCGGTTCGATACCCGCCTCACCGCGCTGCACACCGCGCGCATCCGTCAGATCCGTCAGAGAACGTGAGGAAGATGCACAGTACGCGTTCCCCTTTTTGCACTTACACCCCTGCGTCTTTGGCCGACCCCACCTGTCTGTGCCTGTGGGCATTTTATAAAAAGGGACTCCGGTTTTCGTAACCCTTAACCCGCGCTCCAGCATGTCCCCATCGGTCAGGCTCTGCGGGCTCAGCCTCTGGCACGTGGACCCATAGCCGCTGACCCCACCTGTCAATCGCAGAGGCTAGGTAAAGCCACGGTGAGAAAAACCTTTTCTGCGCGCGTGTGCCCCAGTCAGCAGCTGGCCCACCCGTCAGCGACTGGGTCTGTAGCTGGCTGAGTAGCAAATGTTTTCTGCTTTTCTGTTTTTATTTAAACTTTTCCAGAAATTGTTTAAATTCAAATTCAAATCTGTTTTTAAATACTTTAAATTATAAATCCAAATAATACAAATGATATATGTTTTTGAATCATAAAAATGTGAGGATTTCAAATATGCCCTTCGAAATATTAATTGAGCACTTTAAAACTTCAAGATGATTAAAATTACAATAAAATGCCATTTTCTTAATAAATTAATAACTTTAAATCTATAGCTCCAAATTTAACAAATAATATGTCTAAATCGATCAGCGCGACGAGCCCGTTCTATCTATACATTCCTTGTTCTGAATTGAAGCATGCATCATGTTATTATTAAAAATCAGAACTGTTTATGGCAATAAAACTTGACCGAAGAGATATTAAAATGCTTTATTCTTGTACCCCACACCTCACCATGCCATGCTACTTTAATGCCATGTAAATTGTGCATCATTCATCATGGCATGCTTGTTGCCTTGTCGCATTTTAATTCATATGCTTGTGCACTTTATTTATGTTGGCCCTTGTTTGTTTGGTTCTTCTTCGAATAGACGCCCAACGGGAGAATTACCAGGAATCACAGGAGTTCTACCCAGATCCATCTCTCGCATCAACTGAGCTGCCAGGCAAGCACTACCACATGCTTGCATACATATAGTACCTATTGCCTCTATCTTATTCTTGCATCATTGAGTTGCGATTGCATTAAATTGAATCCCAAGTACTGCATAGCCTTTACTTTAAAACCCCACCGAAGCTTGTTCCTCCATCCCATGAGCCATTACTACATAAGTTGTTTGAGCCATGCGAGTCGTAGAAAAGCATGTGTAGGGTATGTGAGTGTCTGATGGATAACGAGGTACCTAAATAACTTAATCTGAGTAGTAATGGGATAACTAATGAAAGAGGCACCGGTGAGCAATATCTGCTATTTGGTTTTTCCTGCTCACTTGTGTCCCGTAGGACCCCGAGTACTTGATTCATGTTCCTTCACTATTCGCACTATCCACATCCGGGAGGCCTTATGGACCCTCCTGAGCCAGAGCTTGATTCATTCTTATTTCTTGGGGCCACAATTAGTTTGGGCTTTATTACTATCCTGTACTTATGCCATGTTACTGCTTTATTTAAGATTGTGCAAGGAGCACTTGTACTGTTTTGGATCACGCCACGTTTTCGCGGTATCGACAAGCCCAGTCACATTTTCGGGTTCCCAATCGTTTACAGCCGTCGTCGCAAACCCTAGGTCCGTCTCGGAGCTGGACAACTTCGTTGCGGGTAGCTTATTGGGGTGCCCCCCTGAAATATTTCTGAATCCTGTGATCGCTTTGTCGTGAATGCCTCGTTGGGTTTTGAGTTGGTTTTTCCGAGGTTGATCGAGTGTGTGTTGCTATTTGTACATCCCTGCAGGGTAAATCTTTCTGAAAGCCGTGTCCGCGGTTATGGACGACTTGGAGTATAGTTTCTCGATCATAGACAAGTCTCACTAAAGAAACTCTTTTAAATTGACTAAGTACCTGACTAGTAAGCAGTGCAATACTCATGGAATGGTTAATAAAACTGCCAACGGATGGGGGTTGTTCGTCCGCTTCCTCGTTGGTAAGCGAGGAGGAGGATGGATCTGTTAATTATACTGTTATAACTGTTGTTCTTAATTCACGGACATCCGTCTATCATTGGTTAGGCAGATGGTTAGCGAGTATCTATAGACTTGTTAGTTATTATCTTTGTTGCAATTGCGTCACCCCAGGTTGTGTCCCCTTTAGTGGCATAAAGACTTTCTAAGTACCCCTAGGGTCTCACACGATAAATTGTTTGATTCAGATGAACAGGTGTATTCGCAAGAAGGGTACTGGGTGGAGGAGACAGATGATGTTGGCAACGATCACTCGGTGTAGAGATTCCGGGAACGGGGATCCGTGAGATCTGTGGGTGGGATGTGTTTATTTATATGGAATCTTATGCCGATTTGCTTCTTATCCGTACTCGGATCTTATTTTCCACTTCCGCCTGATACTCTGATGTTTGATGTATGAGGAGCTATCCTAAAATATTATCTCTATTCAGGATATTTGAATCTTGCCGTATGGCGTTGCAATATTTCTATTTCTTTTAGATGGAATGGCTCTGAGGACTATTGTATGTGGCTTGCATACATACTCATTTGTGTATGTAGTTGATCCCTTCGCCTGCCGATTACGCCGCTCGTTCTTGTCCCGATGATCTGAAAGTGGTTAGGACGGCCGAAAGGTCTACCGTGAGTGGCCTCGGGCCCCACCGTACTATTTTAACCACTTTCGCTCATCCAGGCATGTAACTAAGAGCATAATTCACCGAGGTAGTTACAATCATCACTATCAGGGTACTGAAGATCTTTCTTGATTCCAAGCAATTTAAGGTCCTTTCTTGCTTTCGGCCCATCCTTGGTCATGTCCGACATGTTCAGTAGAGTGCCAAGCAGACTCTTGGTAATGTTCTTCATGATATGCATTATATCGAGGCTATGGGGAGTGTGGAGGACCTTCCAGTATGGCTGGTCCCAGAAAACAGACCTTGCTTTCCATACACCCAGCAGCGGCTTTGTCCTTGGTCTTTTTTCTCCTGGCGCAGGGCAATCTACCCAATTATTCAAAAGCTCCTTGATTTCTTCGCCGCTCCTCAGACATGGGGCTCTTTCGAGCTCGTCCTTACCATTGAACAGGTCATCGCGTTTTCTGCCCGAGTGATTCATGCGGAGCCACTTTCGAGTATCTTGGAACATGGTTTTCGAAGACCCGGGATCCCTTGGTAGCTGGAGATGCGGTGTCTCATCCATGCACTTGACGCATGCATTGTGTCCGTAGTTCACCTAGCCGATACATATGCGTAACTAGGATAGTCCTGCACCGTCATGATCAACGCGGCTCTCAGATGGAAATATTATTTAGTGTAGGCGTCCCACGTATGGGCCGACGTCTCCCACAAGCTAGCTAACTCCTCTCTCAATAGCCCGAGATACAGATGCATATCAATACCTGGTTGTTTCGGCCCCTGAATAAGAATGCTCATGTGTACGTACCTTTGCTTCGTGCATAGCCACGGGGGAGGTTGTACAGCCATACAAACACGGGCCAGGTGTTATGCGTGCTACTCTGGTTTCCAAAAGGATTGAGTCCATCGGTGCTCATACCCAACCTGACGCTCCTTGCATCGCCCCAAACTCTTTGAACTCGATGTATAATGCATTCCACTGGCTAGTGTCTGAAGGGTGTGTCAGGATCTTGCCCTTCTCTAGATTATCTTCGGGTTTCTCCCTTTCCACATGCCATTTCATGAGCTTTGCTTCCTTAGGATCTATGAAATATGCTGCAGACGGGGGGTGATAGGAAAGTACCATACCACTTTTCGAGGAACTTTCTTGTTCCCTCTCTTGTACCATCCTTGGACGCACACCGGACATGTGGTTCTATCCACATACTCGTTCCGATAAAGTGCGCAATCATTGATGCATGCGTGGTATTTAATGTGTGGTAGGTCGAGAGGGCACACGATTTTCTTGGGCTACTCGATACTTGTTGGCAATGTGTTCCCCTTAGGAACTCGGGCGTGCCAGTATTCCATGTTCGCATTGAAGCTCACATCGGTCCATTTGTGTTCAACCTTCATCTCTAGAGCCTTGAGTGTTACACTCAAACATGTATCCTCGGGGTGACACCCAGGATACAATGGAGTCATCCCGTCTACCTCCGTTTGGGCCAGCTTGGCTTTCTCTCTGGCTGCAGCTTTGTCATTGTTCGTCTCCTTGAGGAGCAGTTCTTGAACATGAGGGTCTTGCAAGGCCGAAGTTAGCAGTGTCTGTGTGTTCATGTCTTCTCCTTCTTCATGATGATCATGCCCGTCGCCATCTCCTTCTTCATGCTGATCATGCCCGCCGGCATCTCCTTCGTCATGATGATCATGCCTGGTAGACTCTTCGTCTTCTCGCCCGCCCACGTCTTCGTGACCACCATGTCCTGTCGGTGCCTCATTGAGGTCGTGCATGAAACCACGCCTGAGCAGGTGACCCTCCAATTGTCTAGAATCAGGGTCGATCCAGCGCTGGAGTTTGCATGTTCGACATGGACATCTTATCATGGTCTTGGTGTTCAGAATCATTTTCTCCCTCGCGTCTTTCTTGTACCTAGCAATTCGACCTTCGCTCATCATGAGAACCATGCTTGCCTGAGCGGTCACAACAGAGAGTATAGGTTAGAACCACACCATATGCACACACACATGCATGAATGCTAGCCGGAGAAATTCGGCATGACCTTTCCTAAAATTAAGACATATGGGTAGTGCAAAAAATTGCTGAAATGGAACTGAATCAACATTTCGGCAAACATCCATGCACCACACCGGCCGGGACAACAACAAGCAAGCAACAAAAACTTCCTCCCAATGCAAACATTCATGCACCACACTAGCATCGTCTCGCCATGCATCGCACACACACCGCCCGCACGACAAGCTTCACCTACATGTTCATGGCCAAATAGATCACGCGACTCAATAATAGCGAGATGAGACCACGCGACTCAATAATAGCGAGATGAGACCGTGCGACTCAATAATAGCGAGACGAGACCACGCGATGAGAGAGTATGGACAAATAGATCTACAAGTTGGTGGAGAGGAAATTAGTAAACAAATAGAGATGTGAGAGAGAAAAGTAAGGAACTTTTAGATCTACAAGTTGGAGGGAGGCTTCCACTTACCAATCTATGGACTAAAGTAGGTTTAGTTACAAAAAATGGAGAAACTATGGGCAAAATGGGGTGGGAGGGAGGAGGAAGACGAGCTGGGAGGAGGTAGAAAGGAAGAAGAGATGTGAAATGGGTGGTGGTGGATAGATATGGTGGGAGATTGCCACCTTTTTCACATGGATCTGGACGTCCTCATCTATGGTGCATATGGCAGAAATGCGCCACAGATGTTCAAACTTATGTGGCGCATATAGCAATATGCGCCAAAGAACAATGTGGTGCAGGTTAAAGTGGTGGGACCCATGTTAGGTTTCTGTGGCGCATGGGTGGATATGCGCCACAAAAATCAAACATATCTGTGGCGCTTATCCACACATGCGCCACAGAAAGTGGGTCAAATAGATTCTGTGGTGGGGCTCGCCTCCACTTTCTGTGGTGCATAAGGAAATATGCGCCACATATCTAGTCTCTTATGTGGCGCATAGGTCTTTATGCGCCACAGAAGGTGGATCGCCGCACGCCGGCTGGCGGGTCCCACCTAACTTCTGTGGCACATGTTCTATGAAATGCGCCACATATGTTTTTAGTATTTGTGGTGCATTCCAACTAGTGCGCCACTGATACTTCTCTGTGGCGCATGGTTTTGCATATGCGTGATGTCTACGCACTTCTATTCTTGTAGATAGTTGTTGGGCCTCCAAGTGCAGAGGTTTGTCCCCAACACACCCAATACACTTTTCAGGTGTATAGGTGCAGTAGTTTGGCGAAGAGATAGTGAAATACAAGTGGTATAGATAAAAGACAACAGTGACAGAAAATAGCTTGGTGGTGTGGAAAAGACTAAAGTAAAAATGAAATAAAGATAGAAGCAAGCAAACATGTAATAGATCTAATAGCAAACGGTGTTTCAGTGTTTAGAAACAAGGCCTAGGGATCATACTTTCACTAGTGAACACTCTCATATAAATATCTTCTCTTTATGATACTACTCTTAACTACTCTCCGGTTGGACACTCTAATCGATGATAGGGCTATAACATCACACCTCAAAGTTTGCTTTCCACATCTAGATAACCCCACACTATCACCTTGAGAACTAGATGGATCCAACAAACACCACAATTTCATAAAGACATCCAACTCCAAATATAACTCATAACAAGTATTTGTAATCTCTAGCCTAAGTGCCACCATGGTGTGCACACAGTCAACTTCACACACATGGGGAGAGCAGAGATCTATTAAAGCACTTGAGTAGCAAAGTAGATCTACTTGATTACAAAGCTCATGATCACAATATGATCATGCATAGAAAGAGAGAGATGAATACATAGCTACCGATAGAACCCTTAGCCTCGAGGAAGAACTACTCCCTCCTCATCATGGGAATCAACAACAGCGATGGAGATGGTGGTCGAGATCGATGGAGATGGCTCCGGGGGCACTTCCCCATCCTGGTAGGGTCCCGGAATAGGGAATTTCTGTCCCCCGAATCTCTCCTTGGGTGGTGGCGGTGCTACGGAACTTTTCGTGGCTGGAGGCTGGACAATTTAGGGTTTTTGCATCAGGTGGATTTTATAGGCGAAGGGGCAAGGTCGGTGGGCATCCAGGGGGCCCACACCATGCTATGGCACGACGTGGGGGACACGCTCCTAGGGGTGGTTTGGCCACCCTGTGGCCCCCCTTCGTCTCTCCTTCTGGCTCCGTGAATCTTCCAGGAAAATAACGACATTGGCTTTTGTCCGGTCCAATTCCGAGAATATTCATTTTCTCACTTTTTGGAACCAAAAACAGCAGAAAACATGCAACTGGCACTGTGGCTTCTTGTTAATAGGTTAGTCTAAGAAAGTGTATAGAAAGTACTCCAAAGTTGGAACAAAACATAAGAAAGTAGATAAAACCAAGCATGGAACATCAAAAATTATAGATACGTTTGCAACGTATCAACATCCCCAAGCTTAACTCCTGCTCTTCCTCGAGTAGGTAAGTGATAAAAAGAAAGAATAATTTTGGAGGTGAAATGCACCATCATAAACTTGATCAAAGTATTTGTAAAACATTGATAGCTAGGATCAAAGTACTTCAACATAGCATGAAAGACAAAGTTCTAACAATAAGACATAGCAACTATGTTGTAACATGAAAAGGCACAAACAAAATATTCATGAATAACAATGCTTTGCAAGACTTTTGTTTGTTTCACATAAAGAAAACATAGCATAGTGGCATTCAGCTTGTCCCTCATAGAGTAGCAAACATAAATGCATAGGACACCTTCAAAGTTTATAAGGGTGACTAGATACAAATAGTTTAAGGACAAGCAATATCAAAGTTATGCATCAATCAACAAGTCTTGGGATAATGCACATAGAACTAAGAATGGCCACTATGATCTCTCAATAGGTGCATAAAGATAGAAGATGGAGACTCAATCATAAAAGTAAAAGAAAGGCCTTCATAGAAGGAAGTAGGGATTCAAGTTTCATAAAGAGCTTCCAAAAATTATGGTACTTATTAGCTTTCAGCTCTCAATGCCCCTATCATAAGCATCTTTAGGTGATTAAGGTTAAAGTGACACAACTAATAGGATATGCTTGACAAGTTATAAGTTCAAATCTCATGCCCCTTACTTACGAGTACCAAACATCATGCTACTCAACTTCAGTCACAATTAAGCTCTTGTCATTGTAAGTACATATGTATCATAGAGAACTGCCAACGGGGTACCCCTTGCACATGATACAGGAGCTATCCCATAATCAAAATGACAAGGCAAGCAGACAATGAGCATCTCAGCAATCTTTTTATTTGCTATTTGCATAGGTTTTTATTGAGGATGCTTCATAAAGTGCTCATTCTGGTTATGCTGCAAGTTTCCACCATGATTAGGCATGGCTTAGGCTAGCGCCCCAGGCGTTTCTCTAACACACATACAAACTCCATGATCTTACAAGTTCCCCTTTTATTTCACACCGCCGGGATCCATAAGCAAAAGAACATGATATCAAGAGGGTACAAAGTATAGGTGCAATGTTGAAAGCGTTCCCCATGATACATGGTTCTGCTAACTTCAACTTATAAAGTGCAAGCATATACGCAACAAACATGGACGCAATGGTTCAAGTTTATTAAGTGCAAGAAAGTAAAGTGTGCCATCAAGTTCGTGAGAGCCTTAATCGCTAGTTTTCTCAAAACAAGTTTAATTCGGAAGGTAGATAAAAACATGAATATACTTGGAATAACATATGCTAGTAGGTAGGTATGGTGGACACTTTGGAATAACTTGGTTTTAGGAGTTGGATGCATGAGTAGAACTTATACTCGGTTGTGGAGGCTAGCAAAAGACTGGGAGCGACAAACTAAGAGAGCAATAATGGCCATAATCATGCAGAGCGACAAAACATCATGGATCAAAGCATAAATTGATACTACAAGTTGAAGACTAAAGGATCATAAAGGCTATGGTGACTTGGGATAGTCATAACATGGTGTGAGCATGCGCCAAGTCAACCCAAATAAAACATCAAAGGAGAATACCACAATACTATGCTTTAATATGCTAAAATAACGCATGATCCTTCCAAGGCACATTAAGCAATCTCAACTGTTTATAAGAAGTCATGCTACAGCAAAGAATACTAAGCATAAAGGAAAAACAATATCGAGCATGGCATGACAAAGCATAGGCCACAGTCAAAAACAAGCTCTCTTTACCACTTAAGCATGAACTTTCCTACTCTTTTTCCAATCCAAACCAAACTATTTGAAAACCAATGTATGAAAGAGGTGGTCCAACCAATTTATTCAGCAAAACTAAGAAAACCAAGCAAACAAAAAACCAAAACAAAAACAAAAAATAAGATGCTCCAAGAACAACACAACTGTGCATGAAACAATAAAAATGAAGTGTTTGGAAGAAACCTGGGATTTTTATTGATGAAGAAGGGGATGCCTTGGGCATCCCCAATCTTTGACGCTTGTACTTCTTGGATATTTCTTGGGGTGACACACGTGGCATACCCAAGCTTGAGCTTTAGTCCATCCTTCATCTCATTACTCATTCCTTCCATACACCTGAATTTTTTCCTTCATAGAAAACTTCACACAATCTTTATTAGCAACGTTAGTGCACTCAAGATAATAAGTCTTTAGGTTCAGTTCTAACACCAATAAAACTTCCACTAAAACATAAGCTACTATAGCACTTCCCTAAAAAGATCAATTCCCCAAAAGAACTAAAAAAGGAACAAACAAGAAGCAAATGCAAATAATGGCAGAAATCTGTCAAAACAGACCAACAGGTAAAGACGATTTTTTCGAAGACCTTTTGTTGCTGAAATCGAAAAGTGTTGAACTAACGAAAGTTATATAACAACCTGGTCAGAAGCACAAAAATTCACGCCTCAAAAGGACCTATAGAGATTTTACAAGAATTTTTACGGTGAACAACAGAAATCTATTTCGGGACAGCAACTTTCCCAATCATTACTTCTCTCTCATTAGAGGTTACTCTTGGCACAAAAAGAAAATAAAAAGGATAAGGAGCGGTTATTACTGAAGTAATAACTTCCAAGACTCAACTAAAACTTTTGGGTTATCTCCCAATAAGTACTTTTCTTTAACGCCTTTAAGTTAGGCATGATAGTTTGAAAAGATGCTCACATAAGAAATATGAATTGAAGTAAAAGAGAGAATCAAGAAGCAAATTCAAAGCATATTTAAGTCTAACCCACTTCCTATGCATAGGAATCTTGTAAAGAAACAAGTCATGAAAGCACAAAGCAACAAGCATAGTAAAGCAAAACAAGTGCAACTTCAAGGCTTTCAACATAAAGTGGGGAAACTTAATATTGTTGAGATACATAAAACCATGCTTCCCTCTCTCATAATAACTTTTAGTAGCAACATGAATAAAATTAACAATATAACTATCACATAAAACATTCTTATCATGAGCCACATGCATATAATAATTATTACTCTCCACATAAGCATAGTCATTCTTATTAACTCTAGTGGGAGAAAATTCAACAAAATCGCTATCATTATTATTCTCATCACCATAATCATCAAATATAGGAGGCATATTGTAATCATAATTAATTTTTGTCCTCAATAGTAGGTGGACTGAAAATGTCATATTCATCATTGTAATCATCATATATTGGAGGTTTGGTATCATCATAAGTAATAGAATAGCTATCTTCCAAAGCTGGGGAACTAAAAAGATCATTTTCATATAAACTAGCTTCCCCAAGCTTAGACTTTTACATAGCATTAGCAATAATGGTGTCCAAAGAATTCCTACTAACAACATTGCTATTAGCATGCAAATAAAGTTCCATATGTTTTTTAATTTTCTCTTCAAACACTTCATGTCCTAACTCAATATAAATACTATAAAGCTCTCTAATTTTGTTGTTGTTTTCCATTAAGCCTAACTAGTGAAAACAAGAAACAAAAATACAAAATTGTAGAATCTAAAGGAAATAATTTCGAGCACTCACACCAGAGGATGTGAGTACCTTTTACCTTACCTCCACAGCAACGGCGCTAGAAAATAGCTTGATGTCTACGCACTTCTATTCTTGTAGATAGTTGTTGGGCCTCTAAGGGCAGAGGTTTGTAGAATAGCAACAAGTTTTCCCTTAAGTGGATCACCCAAGGTTTATCAAACTCAAGGAGGAAGTGGTCAAAGGTATCCCTCTCAAGCAACCCTACAATCAAGATACAAGAACTCTCTTGTGTCCCCAACACACCCAATACACTTGTCAGGTGTATAGGTGCACTAGTTCGGCGAAGATATAGTGAAATACAACTGGTATAGATAAAAGACAACGGTGACAGAAAATAGCTTGGTGGCATGGAAAATACTAAAGTAAAACTGAAATAAAGATAGAAGCAAGCAAACATGTAATAGATCTAATATCAAATGGTGTTTCAGTGTTTAGAAACAAGGCCTAGGGATCATACTTTCACTAGTGAACACTCTCATATAAATATCTTCTCTTTATGATACTACTCTTAACTACTCTCCGGTTGGACACTCTAATCGATGGTAGGGCTATAACAACACACCTCAAAGTTTTATTTCCACATCTAGATAACCCCACACTATCACCTTGAGTACTAGATGGATCCAACAAACACCACAATTTCATAAAGACATCCAACTCCAAATATAACTCATAACAAGTATTTGTAATCTCTAGCCTAAGTGCCACCATGGTGTGCACACAGTCAACTTCACACACATGGGGAGAGCAGAGATCTTTTAAAGAACTTGAGTAGCAATGTAGATCTACTTGATTACAAAGCTCATGATCACAATATGATCATGCATAGAGAGAGAGATGAACACATAGCTACCGGTAGAACCCTTAGCCTTGAGAGAGAATTACCCCCTCCTCATCATGGAAATCAGCAACGGCGATGGATATGGTGGTGGAGATCGATGGAGATGGCTCCGAGGGCACTTCCCCGTCCCGGTAGGGTGCCGGAACAGAGACTTTCTGTCCCCCGAATCTCCCCTTCGGTGGCGGTGGCGCTGCGGAACTTTTCGTGGCTAGAGGCTAGACGATTTAGGGTTTTTGCATCGGGAGGATTTTATAGGCGAAGGGGCAAGGTCGGTGGGCAGCCAGGGGGCCCACAACATGCCCTAGCGTGGCCTGGGGGACCCGCGCCTAGGGGTGGTTTGGCCACCCTGTTGCCCCCCTTCGTCTCTCCTTCTGGATCCGTGAATCTTCCGGGAAAATAACGACTTTGGCTTTTGTCTGGTCCAATTCTGAGAATATTCATTTTCTGACTTTTTGGAACCAGAAACAGCAGAAAACAGGCAACTAGCACTGTGGCATATTGTTAATAGGTTAGTCCAAGAAAGTGTATAGAAACTACTCCAAAGTTGGAACAAAACATAAGAAAGTAGATAAAACCAAGCATGGAACATCAAAAATTATAGATATGTTTGCAACGTATCAATGCTCCACAGAATATCCTGTCTACCTATAGTTGTTTTTCCTAGTAGTGGAAGGTGCAGCACAATGAGATTCATGATAAGATCTATGAGTTAGAAAAGGCTTCTAAGGCATGCGTTGAAACAATTGGAGAAGGGATTGACTCCTACTGGATGATGAGCAAAGACCTTGAGAAGAAGGTCAATGACATCGATGGTAGAGTTGGTTTCTTAATTAAAACTATCTTTGAGTTGACAGATGAGAAGAAATTCCTCAAGAGGAAAATGTTGAAGCTCCAATACGACATGGTCGAGCTTAGCATTCGCTTTGCAAGCATAGTTAAAGAAGGCAACGTGAAAGAAGAAGGTGACGCTCTTTCTACCTAGGGGGAGGAATAGGTATCAACAAGGAGTTAATTGATCCCACCTGGCTTGATTTCAAGCTTAGGGAGATCTTTAAAGACCTTGTAATCTTTCTTACAAGTTTTATATTATCGTTTTTGCATTAGTTCAAACTACAAATAAAGTTTGCATCATTAGGATTCCCTTCAGGAATAGTCGATCCCTTTTATGAAATTCTGAGTTTATGATTATATATGGAGCAATTTTGAGTTTGTGTTTGTTTTATTGATATATGAATGGCTTGAGTATAATTTTACTTACACTTGATGATAGCAATAGGAGTCTTCCACATCATTTGTATTAATGGAACACCAAAAGATAATTTGGTCGATATGCGGTAAGTCTACGGTTTGATTTACAAAGAAAAATTATCTATACAGTTAAATTGAAAAACAAACCTTGAACAAAGGAAAATGAAAGTGTTATCAAAATAGAGTGAGAACAAGTGGAGGTAGAATCTTCAACTCATAAGAATGCTTCATATACAATTGGAATTTGGTAATCGAGATCGTTAAACTTTGGATTCCTACATGAAGTGGAATGTATGGCTAGCTCCTTTGCAAAACACTTAAGCAAAAGTGTGAGCATATATACAAAAGAAAATAAAAACAAGAAGAAAAAGAGCGAATGTGCAAAGAGCAAGTAGGCATATACCACTATATTGTAGTATGGCAAAGAGACACTTCTGAGATTCTGAATCCCAAGTGAATATGTTGATCCTAAAACACTTGGGACTACCTCGCTAACTCGTTCAGTTGAACCGTATACTTTTACATTATGTTGAGATTCATATTTATGAACCATTGATCAATAAGGTGTGCAAGCCTGCTAATACTATTCAGATGGTTCGAGTAAGGAACTATTTATGAACTTATTCGTATCTATCGTACATGATAAATACATGCTGAAATTGCCTTATTTATTTTATCAACTCAGTTTCATGAATATGAGGATAACATCCATTAAGCTAAAACTTGCTCGGGACGAGCAAGAGTCTAAGCTTGGGAAAGTTGATGAGTGCATATTTGCATCATGTTTTACATTATTATTTTGCATTGTAGATGTAGGATCTTGGTATTTTACGGAGCTTGCGTGCACATTTTATGTTTGTTTTCATCAGGATCAGGACAAATGATGGATCAAACGGATACAATTCTTGGAGCAGTTGTACAAAAAGAGTCAAAAACAACGTAAATCTCTTATTTGGGAAATATTAATAATACCATAAGAAAACCAGAAGCGAACAAGAGAGGCAGAGAGTCCAACGACCAACTATACGACCGGAGCAAATTTTTCGGCCGTATAGCTTCGGCCGTATAGTTTGTGCTGCCTCCGCCTCATCAAATAGTTTCACCCCGTGCAATTGGTTTGGAGAGACGACATACAGAACACCTAGAAATTGTTGAAACCTCACCTCTGGAAGGCATCTGGACGGGGAACTCACCCGCAAGGGATCCATCTTCGCCCTACGCAGATCCGGAAGGCTAAGGCATCGATCTTCATCACCCATCGCTGCATCACCACCATCTCCATCCATCCCATCTACATCTTTTCTAGATCTTGTTGTAATTCCTATACTCGTTGTGGATTTATACAAGTGCTATTCATCTATGATTGTTTCCATTACCATTGCTATGATGTTGATTGCCTCCATGTTTGAGTAGATCTCTAGTTCTTAGGGAGATGGAGAAACCCTAGCATATGACTGAGATGAGATAGAGATTATTATGTTATACATCATTATGTGTACGTGTTAATTGTCTTCATCTTGATGTTGGGAGTTGTGCACCTCCTTAACATTTGCCTCTTGTGGGGACTCAGTGAAGGTGATTACTTGTTGGTAGACGGGGGGACGATAGCACTTACTATGACTATAAAGTTGTTATCATTCTTTACGTACTAACTTGGGGAATTAAGGAGAACTCACAAAGCCATGTCCATACCATGGGAAAAATTCCTTAATAGAGCAGTAATTCGATTGTTGTCTGCTGTGGTTATGGGGACGATGTGTGTAGTGATTGCTGGCTATTCGTCCATATATGGAGCTCCTCCCGCATACATACACATTATGAGAATATTCGTTATAATACTCTCGATTACTTAGTCTAAATTGCTAGCGGTGTATCCACTATTCCCTAAGAATGCCTTTTCCCTATTGTAGTTCCAAAGTTCTGTTACACACGCGATTCTTAATTTCTGCATTAAGGTTTGCTTTACTTTAAAACAACTTGTTCAACCAAAAACCCAAAAAAACTCTACTTTACTTGCATCTTAAAGTTATTTCTTAAGTACTTCGTTCAGTTATAGTTAAAAGCATTTTAGTCTTTCGTCTACTGCTCCCTGTGGGATCGGTACCTTTATTTCAAAACTAGCTACAAACGATCTGTGCACTTGCAGTCATTAGGATCCCTTCACAAAAGTTGTTCCGTTTGACCTAGAGGCGTCGATGACAACTATACGACCGGAACTATACGGCCAGAATTTTGTTCCGGTCATATAGTTGGTCGTTAAAGCGTCTTCCTCCGATCCACGACTCCTGGTTTCTTCTAATTGTTGGAAATCTCGTATCTTTGACTTTAGTGTAGTGATTCCCATCATTAAACATCATTATCTACGCAGGAAAAACTAGAAAGAAAGGATTGCATACCCCTTTGAATATTAGTGGCAGGGTTTAGAGAGATATTTCATCAAAAATATGAATAATATCCAATTTAAATATGGACGTAGATGGCTATATTTCAGAGCCATCACCAACTGGATGAGAAAATTAAAGTTGTACGGTCTGATCCCGGGGGAGAGTATTATGGTAGGCATGCTCCTTATGGGAAAATTCCCGGACCATTTGCAAAGTTCCTGAGAATGGAATTGTTGCCCACTATTCAATGCCTAGTGAACCTCAGCAAAATGGTGTAGCTGAGCGCCACAACCGCACCCTTATGAACATGGTGCAAAGCATGCTTAGTCACACAAGTTTGCCAGTAAGCCTATGGATGGAGGATTTAAACACAATTGCACATGTACTAAATATTGCTCCCACTAAATTTGCACTGAGCACACCTTATGAGATGTGGACGGGAAAGAAACTGAGCTCGAATTATCTACGTGTGTGGGCATGTCCTGTTGGAGCAAAAGTATTCAATCCACAACTTAAGAAACTGGATCCCCTCATGGGGGAAAGGGATATCGCTTTTATTGTCCATGCTATACCACTAAATTCGTGGAAACTAGACAAGCGGTATTTTTTGAGGAGAATGAAGTCATGGAAACAAGGGTTATTGATCTTGAAGAGAAGTGGGTGTGTGGTCCATCCCCGACTATCCAAGATATTGTTTTCCCATTGCAAAATTTTGATGTGACATCCAATACACATACTGAAAATACTCATGTTGAAACTAATGTTGATCCTGAACCAAATGGAGATTCACAACCAGAAGATGACTCTTAAGAAGAACATGATCCTCAACCAGAAAATTATCCTCCACCACCACCTTCGCTGCGAAGAACACAACATGAAAGAAAGAAAGCTATCCAATATTATTATATCATTTACATGAGTGAGGATGTCAATGATATGGCAAAGTTGTAGGACCCATCCTCCTACAAGGAGGCTATGAAAAGTGAGAACTCATATAAATGGGTAGCTGCCATGGAAGATGAATTGACGTTTATGGGCACAAATGATATTTGGGACTTAGTAGAAATTCCTAATGGGGCTAAAAGAGTAGGCTACAAGTGGGTCTACAAAACTAAGTATGATTCCAAAGGGAACGTCGAAAGGTTCAAAGCAAGACTTGTTGTGAAATGATTTACACAAAGAGAGGGAATCGATTACAACGAGACCTTCTCTCCTCTGTCAATTAAAGATTCGTTTAGAGTCATTATGGCATTGACAACTCACTATGACTTAGAGCTGCATCAAATGGATGTGAAGACGACATTCCTAAATGGTGATCTGAATGAAGATGTTTACATGACACAACCGGAAGGTTTTGTTGTATAAGCAAAAGAACACTTGGCATGTCGATTAAAGAAATCTATTTATGGTTTGAAGCAAGCTTCAAGACAATGGTACCTAAAGTTCGATAAGGTTATTAGAACTTTTGGTTTTACGGAAAACATTGTGGACAACTGCATTTATGTTAAGTTGAAAGGCAGTAGGTTCACAATATTGCTCCTATATGTGGATGACATATTGTTGGACTATAGCAATAAGGATATGCTGCATGAGACCAAGAATTATTTGTCCTCTAACTTTGATATGAAAGATCTCGGTGAAGCCTCGTATATGTCCTTGGAATAGAGATTCATCGGGATAGGTCTAAAGGTGTGTTGGGACTATCACATAAGGCATACTTTGAGCGAGTACTAAAGAAATACAGTATGCACAATTGCTCACCCTCACCTACTCCTATAGTCAAGGGCGATAAATTTGGGACTTTTCAATGTCCAAGGAACCAAATTGAAACTGACCAGATGATGCCGGTTCCCTATGCTTCAGCTATCAGAAGCATCATGTATGCACAAGTCTATATGTGCCCTGACATGGCTTTTATAATCGGGATGCTTGGTAGATTCTAATCAAATCCAGGACTAGACCACTGGAAGGCCAAGAAAGTCTTCGATGTATGCAAGGAACGAAAGACTACATGCTTACTTATAGAAGGTCTGATAACCTAGAAGTTATTGGCTACTCAGATGCTGATTATGTCGGTTGTGTGGATAGTAAGAAATCCACATCAGGTTATATATTCACACTTGCCAAGGAGCTATATCGTGGAAAAGCTCCAAGGAAATAATAACTGCTTCATCTACGATGCAAGCGGAATTTATAGCATGTTATGAGGCCACTGGGCAGGCTGTATGGTTAAAGAATTTTTTACCCGGACTTAAAGTGGTGGTCAGTATTTCAAGACCACTTTTATTATACTGCGACAATGAGCCCACAGTCTTATATACAAGTAACAACAAGTCAAGTGATGGTGCCAAGCACATTGACATTAAGTATCATGTTATGAAAGGTAGGATCCAAGATCAAAGAATTAATGTTAAGCATATACGAAAAACTCATATGCTTGTGGATCCTCTTACCAAAGGCTTACCACCCAGTATTTTTCGTGAGCTTGTTGCCGGTATGGGATTACTGAAAGTCTTATGATTCTGGAATAAAGGGACCACTAGAAA